>CM063187.1:19412500-21812500 GCA_031835075.1 Saguinus oedipus
AAGTTTACAGATTCTTTTATAAGTTTTTATAATTTTACAGATTCTTGTATTCTTGTTCTCTATTTCTGATAACTGTAGGTTTCTGTAACACAGTGAAGGTCATGAGAAATGCCCAAGCAGGCAGGACCCTGGCTTTCTGGGCACTGTAGCAGAAGGGAATAGATAAGGCCTGTACTAGCAGTGTTGCCAGTTAAGACAGAAAACAGGTTTTGCAACTTATCGGTCAATTAGGAAATTCCTGTGCTGAATCCTTGAGCTCTACAGATAGCGAACATCTGGGTCACATAGCATCTGTCACATGTAAGCCTAAATTAGGTACCTATTACGGCTTAATGAATTGCCTTTGTTTTACCCCTGCAAACTGGTTTTAGTGCCCCTGTGTACTTCACGTATAAAAAGCCAAGCCCTGTCTTTGTTAGGTGCTTAGTATTGAGATGCTAATCTGCTGAGCGGGTGGCCGCCTTAATAAAATCCTCCAGTTGGCTAGGCACGGTGGCTCATGCCTGTAATCCCAGCACTTTGGGAGGCCGAGGCGGGTGGATCATGAGGTCAAGAGATCGAGACCATCCTGGTCAATATGGCGAAACCCCGTGTCTACTAAAAATACAAAAATTAGCTGGGTATGGTGGCTCGGCCTGTAGTCCCAGCTACTTGGGAGGCTGAGGTAGGAGAATTGCCTGAACCCAGGAGGCGGAGGTTGCGGTGAGCTGAGATTGCGCAATTGCACTCCAGCCTGGTTGACAAGAGCGAAACTCCGTCTAAATAAATAAATAAATAAATAAATAAAATCCTCCAGTTTCACCCATTGATCTCTCTGGTCTCCTGAAATATTCTGCAACAGAATATCAACAGTGGCTAATATCAGAAAAAGATCCTAGAAATCCTTAAATTTTACTTAAACTCAGCAGAGAATTACAATTTGGGTTGTTCCTGGTATACAATGAATATATGAAATTTTACCGTGTAACACCTGTGGAGAGCAGCAGCCTTGCTGGCCCTGCCCAGTTGCTTCTCTCCGTTTTCCACTAGTGCTGCTCCTTTATCTCCCCAACCCCCCACCCTGCTTGGGCAGTTGCGGCTTGGGCGGAGCTTCCCTGCCAGAGCCTTTTTTTCTTTTGCTTGGCCACTGGGCTCCAGCCTCCAATGTCTTTTTTCTTATCCTTTTATAAACATACACCTGATTGCCTTGCTGATCACCAATTACTGGGCAGGCTAAGAGTTTCTTCTGTAATGCTGCTTGCTTAAGACAAGGACCTATGGCTGTAGCATTTCTTTTGCCTTTTTTTCTATTCATTGAATGCATTTGTGCATGATTTCTCCCCACTTGTTCCCAGAACTTTATGTCCAGCGTGCCCTTTGCCTGGAACAATGGGTGCTGGGAAACAGCAGCTTGTATTACTTTTTTTTTTTTTTTGAGATAGAGTCTCACTCTGTCACCAGGCTGGAATGCAGTGGCGCAATCTTGGCTCACTGAAACCTCTGCCTCCCAGGGTTCAAGCGATTCTTTCACCCTAGCCTCTTGAGTAGCTGGGATTACATGCACGTGCCACCACGCCCAGCTAATTTTTGTATTTTTAGTAGAGACGGGGTTTCACCATGTTGGCCAGCCAAGATGGTCTCAATCTCTTGACCTCGTGATCCGCCCACCTCAGCCTCCCAAAGGGTTGGGATTACAGGCTAGAACCACTGCACCTGGCCTGTATTACGTTTCTTAATGGAGCCTGATACTGTTTCTGTTGCACTGATAACTGCTTTCCCATCATGAATCCCTAGCCTAAAACAATCCCTCCCTGAGTTTAGCAATCCATAGTGAGTATGAATGACTTACTGCTTGACCTGACCACACAGTCCTCTTTACTTTCCAGTTTTTGGGAGGTTCGCCATTCCTTCTTCACAGCAATGATCACATTGGTTCACTCTGTGTTCGAGCACCTGCTGTGATGGGTTATCACATTAGGGTCACCACCTGAAACTTCGACCACCACCTTAAGAGGTCTGGCCTGCAGACCCTGACTCAACAACAGGTGAATAAATGCACTCTCACACCTGGTTCAGTGATTCAAGTGAGCTAGGAATGGTTCTTGGCTGCTTTCAGAGAGAAAAATGCACCCAATTGACCAAGACCCTCTGTACATACACACATTTATTCCATAATAGATTTGACAACCAAAGTTCTAAATCAACAAGCTTGTGGATAATTAACACTGTTTAAAGAGTGGTTTTATGAATGATAAACACTTTAGGTTCCGGGTCCAGAGTAAACATTATTTTTATTTATTTTTTTTGAGACACAGTTTCACTCTTGTTACCCAGGCTGGAGTGCAATGGCGCGATCTCAGCTCACCGCAACCTCTGCCTCCTGGGTTCAGGCAATTCTCCTGCCTCAGCCTCCTCAGTAGCTGGGATTACAGGCATGTGCCACCATGCCCAGCTAATTTTTTGTATTTTTAGTAGAGATGGGGTTTCATCACGTTGACCAGGATGGTCTCAATCTCTTGACCTCGTGATCCACCCGCCTGGGCCTCCCAAAGTGCTGGGATTACAGGCGTGAGCCACCGTGACCGGCCCCAGAGTAAACATTATTAACGGGTAATTCCCCTTTGACATCCCCCTGAGAGGACCATCCAGCACAGTTTACATGATTAAACAGAGTAGAGACAAAGGGATGTGGGGTAAACAGATTTAAACTTGGAAAGCCTTTTATCATTACTATCTATTCTTTAACTGGCCAGTTAGGCCTGTCCCAATAAAACCTTACAAAAAGTTTGAGACTAATCTATAACTTTTCCTAATATTTTGCTAATATTTTGCCAGCCACCCTGAGTGAATCTCAACAGTTTCTGTTTTCCAGGAACAACTTATGGAAAAAAAACACCCTCCCCATTATGACTTAGATGGTGCTCTCTTTTTTTATCTATCACACAGCAGACACTGACTCTGCACATTTTTTTCTCACTAAAAAAATCAGCTGAATTTGACTTTAGTGGTGAAAATAAAATACTTCTTAAGCAAACTTAAGTTTGTCTTTTTACCAAAGGCTTCTGACCTTTACAATCCCATTTTATGTAACTCCCAAGAACATGCTGACTTCAGTGTAAAACATTCTCTGATCTAAAATCTGATTTTTTTCAGGCTTCATTTGCCATTCCCCTCCCACCTCCTTTCTAATCTAGTTTGTTCCTCCCTAGGAAAGAAAGCCTTTGTCTGCCTAAATTTTCAAATTAGTTTATTTTTTATTTTTATTATTATTTTTTAAGATGGGGCTTCGGCCAGACGCAGTGGCTCGCACCTGTAATCCCAGCACTTTGGGAGGCCAAGGCGGGTGGATCACAAGGTCAAGAGATTGAGACCATCCTGGTCAACATGGTGAAACCCCGTCTCTACTAAAAATACAAAAAATTAGCTGGGCACGGTGATGCGTGCCTGTAATCCCAGCTACTCAGGAGGCTGAGGCAGGAGAATTGCCTGAACCCAGGAGGCGGATGTTGTGGTGAGCTGAGATCGCGCCATTGCACTCCAGCCTGAGTAACAAGAGCGAAACTCCGTCTCAAAAAAAAATAAAAAAAAAAAGGGTTTCACCATGTTGATCAGGCTGGTCTTGAACTCCCGACCTCAGGTGATCCGCCCGCCTTTGCCTCCAAAGTGCTTGGATTACAGGCGTGAGCCACAGTGTTTTTTTTTTTTTTAAGAGTCTCACTGTGTCACCCAGGCTGCAGTGCAGTGGTGTTAGGAACAAGAAAATCCCCTCTGTGCAGGCTGACCTCTTCCCCCCTCTGATTGCTCTGCAGCTGCATTCCTGAACCTAGGCACTACATCAAGGCTGCCAGATGTGCTACAATTAAGCAAAGACTGTTTACAGCCCTCTCAGCAGCTCTAGGGAGAACAGGGAAAACATATGTTCATTATCCATACTTGTAAATTCCTGTTTGAGACATATCTGTAAAAAACTCCTGGTTTATCCTTTTTTTAAAAAAAGACTGCCACCAGAAAAGTCACAGGATGATGTATTGTAGGTCTATTACAAATTAACAAACTATCTCTGTGCCTGTTACCAGCAAATAGATTACCTCAGTCCTAAAACCCCCTTATGCCCCTCTCACCCCATATAAACCCCTCATTTTGTAAGCTCAGGGCTGCCTCTTCTGATTGTTATGGAGCAGCCCAGCAGGTTAATAAAACTTGCTTTCCTGACTTTGGGTCTGTTCTCCTTTCTCTCGGCTACCCTTACATTATTGGTGCTGAAACCCGGGAGGGGTAGGCTCTGGCTGGGCATCCTTAAGGGACTCTCTTTCCCTCTTTCTCTCTCCTTCCCTCCCTCTTCTATCACTTTTCTCCCAGCCATTCTCTCCTTCCCCACAGCTGCAGGAGACATGAAGAATCTCCCAGACTCTCCCATTGCTGACAACTGCATCTACCAACAGAGCCTTCGCTGGGATAAGAGAGACTGTTGACATTTACCCGGAACCCTTGACCGTCTCTGCCTTCCTGAAAGACCCAGCACTGCGTCAAGGGCTTCCTCCAGCCTCCAGGCCTCTAGTTCCTCCATTTCAGGGATGCCAGACTTGGTGGCTACCTCTAGTATTCTGGACAAGGCCCATGGGACAGGGGACGTCCTCTGTCTTTGTTGCACTGATAACTGCTGTCCCATCATGAATCCCTAGCCTAAAACAATCCCTTCTGTCCTTGTGAATTGGCAGTCTTCTTTCCCTCCTTCCCTACCCCATCCGCTATGGGAGCCTGTCAGTCTACTCCTTCCAAAACTACCCACCCTGGGTGTCTCCTGTGCAATCTCAATGCTCTTGGTCTCTGTTCAAAGGTCCATCCTAAAATGCTTTTTTTTTTATCATAATACCTCTTGGCTTCAACACAAATTAGGCAATGGATCCCAATGACCTGAAAATGGCACTTTTAATTTCAGTATACTTAGAGACTTAAACACCTTTTGCCACCGCAATGGGAAATGGTCTGAGATTCTTTTCTTTTTTTATTTTATTTTATTTATTTATTTTTTTTTTTGAGACGGAGTTTCGCTCTTGTTACCCAGGCTGGAGTGCAATGGCGCGATCTCGGCTCACCTCAACCTCCGCCTCCTGGGTTCAGGCAATTCTCCTGCCTCAGCCTCCTGAGTAGCTGGGACTACAGGCACATGCCACCATGCCCAGCTAATTTTTTGTATTTTTAGTAGCAAGACTCCGTCTCAAAAAAAAAAAAAGAGAGAAGAAAAAAATTTTAAAAATTAACGGGCCATGGTGGTGGGTGCCTGTAATCCCAGCTATTTGAGAGGCTGAGGCAGGAGAATCACTTGAACCTGGGTGGTGGAGGTTACAGTAAGCCAAGATCACGCCAGCCTGGGCAACAAGAGAAAATCAGCCTCAAAAAAATAAAAAATAAATTAATCAAATAAACTAATAAAATGTGAGCCACATGTGAATTTTAAATTTTCTAGTAGCCAAACTTTTTTTTTTTTTTTTTAAGACGGAGTTTCGCTCTTGTTACCCAGGCTGGAGTGCAATGGCGCGATCTCGGCTCACCACAACCTCCGCCTCCTGGGTTCAGGCAATTCTCCTGCCTCAGCCTCCCAAGTAACTGGGACTACAGGCACGCACCACCATGCCCAGCTAATTTTTGTATTTTTAGTAGAGACGGGATTTCACCTTGTTGACGAGGATGGTCTCGATCTCTTGACCTCTTGATCCACCCGCCTCGGCCTCCCAAAGTGCTGGGAGTAGCCAAACTTTTAAAAGAAAAAGAACAGGTGAAATTGCTTGTAACAATTTAATTAACCCAACATATCCAAAATATTGTCATTTTAATATGTGAGAAATATGTAATTATTAATTATATGCAAATATATACATATGTGTGTGCATGCGTGTGTGTGTGTGTGTGTGTGTGTGTGTGTGTGTGTTTGGAACAAAATCTTTGAAACTAACTCCTATTTTACCTTTCTGGGACACTGTAGTTCAGACCAGGCACATTCCAGGCACCCAGTAGCAACACATGGCCAATAGCTGCTACATTGAAGTGCAGCTCTGACATCAGGAGGGTGAATGGCCTGAACATCCCTTTTCTACCAGAGATGAGGGGACAGCCTCTCCCTGCCTACATCTCTCTTCAGTTTTGGGGGTAGAACAGATAGTGGCCATAGAAAGAGCAGAGGGCAACAGTAATAAAATAACCATACGTAGACGACTGCTGGCCACCTGTCACCCACCCTCCTTCTAGAAATCAGACAGTGACAAAGGATGATGGGGCCACAGGAGAAGAGAACCCTGTATCTTCAGACCTGTTGACAATCTTGACCTCCAAGTTTTAGATAAGAAAAAAATAGATTAAAGACAAGCTGAGCTCATGCCTGTAATCCCAGCATTTTGGGAGGCCGAGGCGGGTGGATCACGAGGTCAAGAGATTGAGACCATTCTGGTCAACATGGTAAAACCCTGTCTCTATTAAAAACACAAAAAATTAGCTGGGCATGGTGGCATGTGCCTGTAATCCCAGCTACTCAGGAGGCTGAGGTAGGAGAATTGCCTAAACCCAGGAGGCGGAGGTTGCAGTGAGCCAAGATCGCGCCATTGCACTCCAGCGTGGGTAACAAGAGGGAAACTCCGTCTCAAAAAAAAAAAAAGACAAGCTGATTTTGCTATTTGGCCTTGGCCCTAATGGTCTGGCAGTGGTTATCTGTTTTCTCCTGTGGTGTGGGGGACTGTGTGGGTATAAGCACCAATCACATGCATACATGTCTACATGTATTTCTGCATTACTCAGTATTACCTTACAAGACATCCAACTCTAAACCAGAGGAAAAAACAGTACCTTTAGGGTGTCCACTGTGAGAATGTAAGCAGTACTGAACCTGTTGTTAAATCCTGGCATCTTACCTACACTGGGTGCATGTATCAGTTAGCTATTGCAGCATAACAAACCATGCAAAACTTATTAGCTCATAATTCAGATGGTCAGTCATTTGGGCTAGGCTCAGTGTGACCATTTCTCTAGTCTCAGCTGAACATTTTTAGATATGTATCATCAGTTGCTTGTTGACTAAACAGCTGTGTTTCTGGGAATGAGCTTCTGCTTCTGGAGCTGTCAGCAGGGGCCCCTTGTTTCCCCTGTCCATGATATCTTATTTTCCAGCTGGCTAACATAGGCTTTTCCTATGGAGATGGCAGCATTCTGAAACTGCTACCATTTTGGCAATCATTATTATTCTGCCCTTTTTAGTGTATGTGGTTTATAGAACTCTTCCACAGAAAGAAATGTGTCCAGTGCCGGGAGCGGTGGCTCACACCTATTATCCCAACACTTTGGGAGGCTGAGGTGCATGGATCACAAGGTCAGGAGATCGATACCAGCCTGGCCAATATGGTGAAACTCCATCTCTATTAAAAATACAAAGAAAAGGGGCCGGGCATGGTGGCTCACGCCTGTAATCCAAGCACTTTGGAGGCCAAGGTGGGCGGATCACCTGAGGTCGGGAGTTCAAGACCAGCCTGACCGACATGGTGAAACCCCGTCTTTAAAAAAGAAAAGAAAACAATTAGCTAGGCGTGGTGGTGCATGCCTGTAATTCCAGCTACTCGGGAGGCTGAGACAGAATAATTGCTTAAACCCAGGAGGTGAAGGTTACCGTGAACCAAGATTGCACCATTGCACTCCAGCCTGGGTGATGAGTGAGACTCTGTCAAAAAAAAAAAAAAAAAAAAAATTCTGGCGTGGTGGCTCATGCTTGTAATTCCAGCATTTGGGAGGTGGAAGCCGGGATCACCTGAGGTCAGGAGTTCAAGACCTGCTTGACCAACATGGAGAAACCCTGTCTCTCTTAAAATAAATAAATAAATAAATAAAATAAAATAAAGAAAAAAGAAAGTTATTCAAAGACTAACAGCTACTAAGTACCTGAGCTGAGAGGCAGAATCAACTCTGTCTGACTTCAAAGCCCATGCACCACCATAGATAACACTATTACAGAATCTGCCCTAGTTCCTTAAAATCCTGGAGGGTAGGCCTGGCCCAGTGGCTCACACCTATAATCCCAGCACTTTGGGAGGCCGAGGCGGGTGGATCACGAGGTCAAGAGATCGAGACCATCCTGGTCAACAAGGTGAAACCCTGTCTCTACTAAAAAAAATACAAAAATTACCTGGGCATAATGGTGCGCGCCTGTAGTCCCAGCTACTCGGGAGGCTGAGGCAGGAGAATTGCCTGAATCCAGGAGGCAGAGGTTGTGGTGAGCCGAGATCGTGCCATTGCACTCCAGTCTGGGTAACCACAGCGAAACTCCGTCTCAAAAAAAAAAAAAAAAAAAAAAAAAAAAATCCTGGAGGGTAGCCGGGCGCGGTGGGTGTGCCTGTAGTCCCAGCTACTCGGGAGGCTGAGGTGGGAGGATCGCTTGATCCCAGAAGTTCTGAGCTGCATTGCGCTATGCCGATCGGGTGTCCGCCCTAAATTCGGCATCAGTATGGTCACCTCCCGGGAGTGAGGGACCACCAGGTTGCCTAAGGAGGGGTGAACCGGAAACAGAGCAGGTCAAAACTCCTGTGCTGATCAGTAGTGGGATCGCACCTGTGAATAGCCACTGCACTCTAGCCTGGGCAACATCGAGAGACCCAATCTCTAAAAAAAAAAAAAAAAAAAATCCGGCCGGGCGTTGTGGCTCACGCCTGTAATCTCAGCACTTTGGGAGGCCGAGGCGGGTGGATCATGAGGTCAAGAGATCGAGACCATCCTGGTCAACATGGTGAAACCCCGTCTCTACTAAAAATACAAAAACTCAGCTGGGTATGGTGGCGCGTGCCTATAATCCCAGCTACTCAGGAGGCTGAGGCAGGAGAATTGCCTGAACCCAGGAGGCGGAGGTTGCGGTGAGCCGGGATCGTGCCGTTGCACCCCAGACTGGGTAACAAGAGCGAAACTCCGTTTCAAAAAAAAAAAAAAAAAAAAAAAAAAATCCTTGGGAGTAAAACTACGGTAGAGGACAGATGCCCTTTAAATCTGTTCCCATATAGTGCTGTTTATTATTGAGAATAATTTTCTGAAGAAATTGCAGAAGCAGACAGTGGCTTAAGCCTGTAATCGTAGCACTTTAGGAGGCTGAAATGGGAGAATCACATGAGCTCAGGAGTTCAAATGCAGCCTGGGCAACATGGTAAAATCCTGTCTCCATGGAAAAAAAAAAATTAAAAAAAAAAAAAAAAGATAGTCTCCCGCTCCGCCATGGCTCCCAAAGGCAGTTCCAAACAGCGGTCAGAGGAGGACCTGCTCCTGCAGGATTTCAGCCGCAACCTCTCAGCCAAGTCCTCCGCGCTCTTCTTCGGAAACGCGTTCATTGTGTCTGCCATCCCCATCTGGTTATACTGGAGAATATGGCATATGGATCTTATTCAGTCTGCTATTTTGTATAGTGTAATGACCCTAGTAAGCACATATTTGGTAGCCTTTGCATACAAGAATGTGAAATTTGTTCTCAAGCACAAAGTAGCACAGAAGAGGGAGGATGCTGTTTCCAAAGAAGTGACTCGAAAATTTTCTGAAGCTGATAATAGAAAGATGTCTCGGAAGGAGAAAGATGAAAGAAACCTGTGGAAGAAGAATGAAGTTGCTGATTATGAAGATACAACATTTTCCATCTTCTATAACAACACCCTGTTCCTGGTCTTGGTCATTGTTGCTTCCTTCTTCATATTGAAGAACTTCAACCCCACAGTGAACTACATTTTGTCCATAAGTGCTTCATCAGGACTCATCGCCCTCCTGTCTACTGGCTCCAAGTAGACCATGTCTGCTTGCCCCCTGGCTTTGTGTCTATGGGTGGCCTGTGGTATATGGAAAAGTAGCAGGGTGGTCAGGGTGGGAGACACACAAGATGTTTTTACAGTCTAGAGCCTTTAAAAAACCCAACAGAATGTAATTCAGTATTTGTTTATTGGCTGTTTTTGACAGATTGTTGAAATTAAATAAATTGAAAGGGAAAAAAAAAAGAAAGAAAGAAAATTAAAGAAATTAGCCATGCATAATGGTGCATGTCTGTAGTCCTAGCTACTCAGTTGGCTGGGGCAGGAAGGCTGCTGGAGCCTGGAAGGTTGAGGCAGCAGTGAGCCATGATTAGTTACACAATTGCATTTCAGCCTGGGTAATAGAATGAGACCTTGTCTCAAAAATTAAAAAAGCAGAAGCAATTTGAAAAGATATAAAACAATTTGGAAAAATAGTTATGGATCAAGTTATCAAGTTTATGAAATCAAAGCTGGCCAAGCATGGTGTCTTATGCTTGTAATCCCAGGACTTGGGGAGACCGAGGTGGGTGGATCACCTGAACTGAGGAGTTCAAGACCATCCTGGCCAATCATGGTGAAGTCCGTCTCTACTAAAAATACAAAATTGGCCAGCACGGTGGCTCACGCCTGTAATCCCAGCACTTTGGGAGGCCGAGGTGGTTGGATCACGAGGTCAAGAGATCGAGACCATCCTGGTCAACATGGTGAAACCTCGTCTCTACTAAAAATACAAAAAAAAATTAGCTGGGCATGGTGGCGCGTGCCTGTAGTCCCAGCTACTCAGGAGGCTGAGGCAGGAGAATTGCCTGAACCCAGGAGGCAGAGGTTGCGATGAGCCGAGATCATGCCATTGCACTCCAGCCTGGGTAACAAGAGCGAAACTCCGTTTCAAAAAAAAAAAAAATACAAAATTAGCTGGTCATAGTGGTGCTCCCCTGTTGTCCCAGCTACTTGGGTGACTGAGGAAGGAGAATCACTTGAACCCAGGAGGCAGACGTTGCAGTGAGTAGAGATTCTCCCATTGCAGTCTAACCTGGGTGACAAGAGCAAAGCTCCATCTCAGAAACAAAAACAAAATAACAAAGTCCAACACATTATATATTTTTCAGCATAAAATAAAACTTTCGAGAAATAAAATTAAATTTAACAGAGTTTTAAATTTGCATCTCAGGCAGACTGTGAATTCACAGTAAGCTCAATGAGACTCCAGAACAGTCACATGGAGAAAAAAGATTTATGAAAAGAAAAAGCAAAGTGACATACAGAAAATGAAAGTAAGGTACAGAAACAGCTGGATTGATTACAGCCTGGGACTTGTCTTATTTGAACATGGTTTGAACCATTGATGTCCTCTTATTGGCAACAACACAGCAGTTGGTACAAGAATGGGTTACAGTCCATTTACATATCCAGTTAGGTTTCAGTTTACTATATATATAAAAAAAACCTATTAACCAAAATTAAACACAATAGGGAACACCTTTAGTCTATAATTTAAGAATTTCTCCTTTTTGGACATCTTCTCAATATTGAGAAATAGATCAAAACTTTAGATATTGATATCGCTCTGTCACCATCAAAGATGTACTTGTTTAGGCTGGGCGTGGTGGCTCACACCTGCAATCCCAGCACTTCAGGAGGCTGAGGCAGGTAGATCACCTGAGGTCAGGAGTTTGAGATCAGCCTGGCCAAAATGGTGAAACCCCATCTCTACTAAAGATACAAAAATTAGCCAGGGTTGGCGGTGGGTGCCTGTAATCCCAGCTACTTGAGAGGCTGAGGCAGGAGAATTGCTTGAGCTCAGAAGGCGGAGGTTGCAGAAAGCTGAGAATCAGTCATTGCACTCCAGCCTGGGCGACAAAAGTGAAACTCTGTGTCAAAAAAAAAAAAAAGTACATATTTAGTCTCAAATTCCACTTTAAAATAGCAGAACTGTGGGTTTTATAGAGTGAAAACAGGACTCCAGGTTATTTTTTTTTTTAAAGGATTACAGTAGAGGGGACCTCCTTGTGTTCAAATTTTCTGTTCACAAAAGAAAAGCAAAACCTGGCCTGTAGATTCTAAGGATCTCCCTATTTCCTTAAGTTTTCAGTCTGATTATGTCACATTTACCATGAGTGACTCCATGTGGTTTGGTGTGATCTGTTTGGGCCTAGTGCACAAGCTCGGTCCAGAATGATGGCCCTCAAAATTGTGTTTACAACATTTTCCCATTTTGGTTAAGTTCTTGCATAGGTCAAAGTGCAACCAAAATGCAGGGGTTTTAGTGCCACTCTCAGTTTTATTATTTTGGGGTTTTGTCATTATAATATCATTCATAGGTTATAATGTCCCCATGGTCACATATGTCTTTGAGTTTTTTTTTTTTTTTGAGACGGAGTTTCGCTTTTGTTACCCAGGCTGGAGTGCAATGGCTCGATCTCGGCTCACCACAACCTCTGCCTCCTGGGTTCAGGCAATTCTCCTGCCTCAGCCTCCTGAGTACCTGGGATTACAGGCACGCGCCACCATGCCCAGCTAATTTTTTGTATTTTTAGTAGAGACGGGGTTTCACCATGTTGACCAAGATGGTCTCGATCTCTTGACCTCGTGATCCACCTGCCTCGGCCTCCCAAAGTGCTGGGATTACAGGCTTGAGCCACTGTGCCTGGCCATGTCTTTGAGTTTTTTAAATGCCAGTTAAAGAGAGACATTTTAGACCAGGCGTGGTGGCTCATGAGCACTTTGGGAGGCTGAGATGGGCAGTTCACAAGGTCAGGAGTTCAAGACCGGCCTGGACAACATGGTGAAATCCCATCTCTATTAAAAATACAGATTAGCTGGGTTTGGTGGCAGGTGCCTGTAATCCCAGCTACCCCAGAGGCAGTGGCAGAGAATCACTTAAACCCGGGAGGCGGGGGTTGCAGTGAGCTGAGATTGAGCCACTGCACTTCAATCTGGGTGACAGAGCAAGACTCTGTCTCAAAAAAAAAAAAAAAAGGAGACCATTTGACATTCTAGAGATGACTACATGCAAACATTTATAACTTTTGAGAGAATACACTGCAGTAGGGAGACACTATTTTGACAAGCAACATAATAATACTACAACTTTTAAGTATGCTTTTTAGCCACTGTTCCCATGAATAACAAACTAAAATTAAATAGATCAAATAGTTAACTAGATAAATGATCTACTCATTTCAGCCAAGCAGACTGTTCATTAATCCCCTGCAACTGAGCCTCTGCAATACTCCACGTATTTCTCCATGTCAAACTACAAGTATTAGCAACTGCGCAGATACTTCTCTGTTTATCTAGTAAGTAATCTAAAAAAAGTTCTATTATTTAGAACAACTTAAGGAGAAAAATTTAAAGTGTATAGTGTCACCATAACTCTTAGATTAGAATCTGCTATACAGCCATATAATGGGGGATAAATTTCTTTTTTGTTGTTGTTGTTCTTCTTTGGATTGTCTTGATCTTTTGACCTCATGATCCACCCACCTAGGCCTCCCAAAGTGCTGGGATTACAGGCATGAGCCACCACGCCCGGCCCCTATGAGGGATAAATTTCTTTCTACTTTTTTTTCCTCAGGAAGTCATTGAAAAAATGACTGACTCTCTCTCTCTCTCTCTCCCTCTCTCTCTCGCTAGCATTCCTCAAGTTACTTCCTCTTTTCCTTTGTTCTCCTCTGCCTTTACTTCTATAGAAAATTTCCAAGTTTTTAGCTAATAAGGTTGAGCATAGAATGTGAGGTCCCATTCCGGCCAATGAAAACTGGACACAGCAGTAAGGCAATTGCATCAGGTTATAAAAGTTATAAATGTCCCTGTCTCCTCTGTTCAGGTGAGTCGCACTGTTCCTGCAGGAAGTAAACTAGTCTTGCTGAGTTTTCCATTGTCTCAGTATGAATTTTTCTGAATGTTATAAACCCGTTTCCAACATCTGGTCATGTTTTTGATGTGTTCTTTCCAGTCCAGAGGCATAATCTCATGTCTGAACATTCCCACTTGTGTGATTATGACATATGACTTTACTCAGCACCAGAGTGATTTGGTGCTCCTGCACTGGCCTAGCCCACAGAAGGGATTGTGACATTTCCCTGGATCCAGCACTGAGATGGTGTGACCATTCTCCTGCCTTGGCACTGCCCACAGGGGACATTGTGTCATTTTGCTGGGCTCCACACATAGATTATATGACTCTCCTGCCTGTGCCCTGCCCATGTGGGCCATTGTGACTTTTCCTGGCTCCAACACCGAGGTGATTTAACTCTATTGCGCCACCACGATCAGCTAATTTTGTATTTTTAGTAGTTAAAGGGTTTCTCCATGTTGGTCAGGCTGGTCTCAAACTCCCGACCGCAGGTGATCCACCTGCACTGGACTTCCAAAGTACTGGGATTAGAGTCATGAGCCACCATGCCGACCATGCTTCTGTTTCCTCTCAGAATGCTGCCATCTTCATGAATAAAATACATGGTAGCCAGCTGAAAAATAAGATATTATGGGGAGGAGAAGCAAGTTGCCCCTGTTTTCAGCCCAAGAAGCAGAAGATCACCCCTAGAAGTGCAGCTGGCTAGTCAACAAGCAGCTGATGATACAAGTCTGAAGGAGCTCAGCTGATACCAGAAGAATAGCCCCACTCAGCCCAACCTAAATGCTGAGCATCCCATTCATAAATAAGTTTTGGATGGTTTGTTATGCTGCAATAGTTAACTAATGCATACACCTAGTGCAGACAGAATGCCAGGATTCAGTGACAGGTTAATTATTTTGTTGCCTTCTAACAGTGACCACCCTCTGGGTACTGATTTCTTCCCCTGATTTAAAGTTGGATGTTGGTGTCCTCTTCCTGCCCACTGTCAGTGGTTTGTTCTCAGAGAGATGTGTCAGGACTGCTCCTAGAAAAATATCAGGAAATGCTAACATTGGGCACCCTGCCCCGAACTTCAAAGCCACAGTCATTATGCCAGATGGTCAGTTTAAAGATATCAACCTGCTGGGTGCAGTGGCACGTGCCAGTAGTCCTGGCTACTCGGAAGGCTGAGGTGGGAGGATTGCTTAAGCCTAGGAATTCTGGGCTGTAGTGCACTATTCTGATCGGGTGTCCGCACTAATTTCAGCATCAATATGGTGACCTCCTAGGAGCAGGGAACCACCAGGTTGCCTAAGGTGGGGTGAACCGCTCCATGTCGGAAATGAAGCAGGTCAAAACTCCAGTGCTGATTAGTAGTGAGATACCGCTTGTGAATAGCCACTGCATGCAGGGTGGGCAACAGGCTATTTTTATCTGTTAAAAATAAATAAACAAACAAACAATTTTTTAAAAAGATATCAGTCTGGGGCCGGGGCGCAGTGGCTCAAGCCTGTAATCCCAGCACTTTGGGAGGCCGAGGCGGGTGGATCACGAGGTCAAGAGATCGAGACCATCCTGGTCAACATGGTGAAACCCCATTTCTACTAAAAATACAAAAAGAAAGAAAGAAAGAAAGAAAAAGATATAAGTCTGTCTGACTACAAAGGAAAATATGTTGTGTTCTCTTTTTTTTTTGAGACGGAGTTTCGCTCTTGTTACCCAGGCTGGAGAGCAGCGGTGCGATCTCGGCTCACCGCAACCTCCGCCTCCTGGGTTCAGGCAATTCTCCTGCCTCAGCCTCCTGAGTAGCTGGGATTACAGGCACGCGCCACCATGCCCAGCTAATTTTTTGTATTTTTAGTAGAGATGGGGTTTCACCATGTTGACCAGGATGGTCTCGATCTCTTGACCTTGTGATCCACCCGCCTCGGCCTCCCAAAGTGCTGGGATTACAGGCGTGAGCCACCACGCCCGGCTCGTGTTCTTCTTTTGCCCTTTTGATTTCACCTTTGTTTGCCCCATGGAAATCATTGCTTTCAGTGATAGGGTAGAATAATTTAAGAAACTCGACTGCCAAGTGACTGGTGCTTCTGTGGATTCTCACTCTGTCACCTGGCATGGATTAACACTCCTAAGAAACAAGGAGGACTGATCAGGCACAGTGGCTCATGCCTGTAATTCCAGCACTTTGGGAGGCTGAGGCGGGTGAGTCACCTGAGGTCAGGAGTTTGAGACCAGTCTGACCAACATGGTGAAACACCGTCTTAAAAAAAAAAAAAAGAAAGGCTGGGCGCGGTGGCTCAAGCCTGTAATCCCAGCACTTTGGGAGGCCGAGGCGGGTGGATCACAAGGTCAAGAGATCGATACCATCCTGGTCAATGTGGTGAAACCCCGTCTCTACTAAAACTACAAAAAAAAAAAATTAGCTGGTCATGGTGGTGTGCGCCTGTGGTCCCAGCTGCTCGGGAGGCTGAGGCAGGAGAATAGCTTGAACCCAGGAGGCGGAGGTTGCAGTGAGCCAAGATCGCGCCATTGCACTCCAGCCTGGGTAACAAGAGCAAAACTCCGTCTCAAAAAAAAAAAAAAAAGAAAAGAAACAAGGAAGACTGAGACCTAGGAACATTGCTGTGATATCAGACCCAAAGTGCACCATTGTTCAGGATGATGGAGTCTTAAAAGCTGATGAAGTCATCTCATTTAGAAGCCTGTTTATCTTTCATGATAACATTATTCTTCTGAAGATCACTGTAAATAACCTCCCTGTCGGCCACTCTGAGGATGAAACTTTGAGACTAGTTTAGGCCTTCCAGTTCACTGATAAACATGGGGAACTGTGCCCAGCTGGCTGGAAACCTGGCAGTGATACCATCAAGCCTTATGTCCAAAAGGGCAAAGAATACTTCTCCCAGCAGAAGGGAGCACTGGGCTGATTTTAGTGTCAGGATTCAGTGGGCAGCCATGAGAACAAAACCTCTTTTGAATTTTTTTTCATGAGTGAATTTATTTATTTTTTTTTTGAGACAGAGTTTCGCTCTTGTTACCCAGGCTGGAGTGCAATGGCACGATCTCGGCTCACCGCAACCTCCGCCTCCTGGGTTCAGGCAATTCTCCTGCCTCAGCCTCCTGAGTAGCTGGGATTACAGGCATGCACCACCATGCCCAGCTAATTTTTTGCATTTTTAGTAGAGACAGGGTTTCACCGTGTTGACCAGGATGGTCTCAATCTCTTGACCTCGTGATCCACCCGCCTCGGCCTCCCAAAGTGCTGGGATTACAGGCTTGAGCCACCGCGCCTGGCCCTCATGAGCAAATTTCAAGAGTTCAGATTAAAAAAAAAAAGATTTTTGCTTTGGCAACACATATACTGAAATTGGAACGATACAGAGAAGATTAGTGTGGCCCCCGCTCAAGGATGACACGCAAATTCGTCAAGTGTTCCATATTTAAAAAAATAATGTATGTCTTCAAAGAGAACATTGAGTAATGCAGAAATACAGGTCGCCATCTATGCATGTGATTGGTGTTTAAACTGACACAGTCCCGCACACCACAGGCGAGAACAGATAACCACAGCCTGACCATTAGGACCAAGGCCAAATAGCAAAGTAAGTTTGCCTTATTCTATTTTCTCCATATCTAAACATTGCAGTTCAAAACTGAAGACATAGAGTTATTTTTCTCTTTTGGCCCAATCATCCTATGGCCACTGCCTGATCTCCAAAAGAAAGGTAGGCAGCAGGTGGCGAACAGCGGCCTCCTTGTGGTTGTTATTTCTGCTTCCCTCAGCTCTTTCTGTAGCCGCTATGCTTCCCCCTGGAAACTGGAGAGATGATGATGGTAGGGAGAGGCTCTTCCTTCACATATGGCCCTTCACATTGCTGACATCAAGGCTGCCATATGTGGCTCCTGGGTGCCTGGAATGTGCCTGATCTAAACGTTGATGTGCTGGAAAGGTAAAATACAGAATTAGTTTAAAAAAATTTAGTTGCGGCCGGGCGCGGTAACTCAAGCCTGTAATCCCAGAACTTTGGGAGGCCGAGGCGGGTGGATCACGAGGTCAAGAGATCGAGACCATCCTGGTCAACATGGTGAAACCCCGTCTCTACTAAAAATACAAAAAATTAGCTGGGCATGGTGGGGCGTGCCTGTAATCCCAGCTACTCAGGAGGCTGAGGCAGGAGCATTGCTTGAACCCAGGAGGCGGAGGTTGCGGTGAGCCGAGATCGTGCCATTGCACTCCAGCCTGGGCAACAAGAGCGAAACTCCGTCTCAAAAAAAAAAAAAAAAG
The DNA here is from genome assembly GCA_031835075.1 of Saguinus oedipus. Taxonomy (NCBI): domain Eukaryota; kingdom Metazoa; phylum Chordata; class Mammalia; order Primates; family Cebidae; genus Saguinus; species Saguinus oedipus. The sequence goes on from CM063187.1 coordinate 19,430,406, forward strand.
AAAAAGAAATTTAGTTGCAGGCCCGGTGCGGTGGCTTATGCTTGCTGGGATGAGCCACCGCACCTGGCCTGCAACTGAATTTTTTGGGAGGCGCCGAAGTGGGCAATTCACCTGAGGTCAGGAGTTCAAGATAAGTCTGACCAACATGGAGAAACTCCATTTCTACTAAAAATACAAAATTATCTGGATGTGGTGGCACATGCCTATAATCCCAGTTACTCAGGAGGCTGAGGCAGGAGAATCGCTTGAACCCAGAAAGCAGATGTTTCAGTGAGCTGAGATCACGCCATTGCACTACAGCCTGGGCAAAAAAAGCAAACTCTGTCTCAAGAAAAAAAATTAGTTGTAATTATTTATATACTTCACTAATAATTACATATTCCTCACATATTAAAATGATAATATTTTGTATATATTCAACCTGTTCCTTGTTGGATTTTGTGACGAAGTCTCGCTCTGTAGCCAGGCTGGAGTGCAGTGGCATAATCTCAACTCACTGCAACCTCTGCATCCCGGGTTTAAGCAATTCTCCTGCCTCAGCCTCCTGAGTAGCTGGGACTACAGGCACATGCCACCATGCCCAGCTAATTTTTGTATTTTTTTCAGTAGGGATGGGGTTTCCCCATGTTGATCAGGATGGTCTCGATCTCTTCACCTCCTGATCTGCCCTCCTTGGCTGCCCAAAGTATGGAATTATAGGCGTTAGGCACTGTGCCTGGCCCCTTATTTGTTTGTTTTCTTTGAGACAGAATTATGCTCTGTCCACCCAGGCAGGAGCACAGTGGTGCAATCTTGGCTCACTGCAATATCTGATTCCCAGGCTCAAGCAATTCTCCTGTCTCAGCCTCCCAAGTAGCTGGGATTACAGATACCTGCCACCATGTCCGTCTAATTTTTGTATTTTTAGTACAGATGGGGTTTCACTATGTTAGCCAGGCTGGTCTCAAACTCCTGACCTGTGACCCATCCACTTCGGCCTCCGAAAGTGCTGGGATTACAGGTGTGAGCTGCCTGGTCCATTGTTTCTTTTTAAAATTTGGCTTCTAGAAAATTCAAAATTTACATGTGGCTCATATTAGGCCTCCAAGTCCAGGCCTGGTCATTTTAGCCTTGGTGACCCACACATACACCTCTGGAAAGTCCCCAGGAACCAGAAAGTCTAAAGTAACCACAAGTGACCAGGTGGCCACAGAAAGAAGTAAAACAACTTGTTCCTGCCTCAACTAATGGCTCTACAAACCTGTACCCATTGTTCCTGTTCAGCCTTGCAAACATTTTCCTCAGACATTGGATTTCTCAAGACCCCCACTCTTGTAACTATGAATCTACTGCACCCTCCCCTCAGACTGCAACTGGAACTTCCCACGCTTATGATCATGCCTGTTTTTAATAAATGACCCCTAGCCTTGTGATTATACTCGCCACCCTTGTGATTACGTCTGATGTTAATAAGTGACCACTACCTTCTGATTATTGCATCCTGTGACGCCCTTCCCCTCCCTCAGACAGATTACCTACCCCCGCCCTTGATGTCATGCATCCTGTGACTTCCTTCTCTTCCCCAAAATAGATTACCACCTTTAGCTGACCATTTGCTCCAACCTATATAACCAATCCCCTCTCTTACCTCTTTTGCCTAACTCCTTTCTGCATTCAAGCGTGAAATAAATGGCCTTGTTGCCCACACAAAACCTGTCTGGTGGTCTCTTTACATGAGCGACATGCATGACGAGCTCACATTTTATTTCAGAGGATTACCTCCTTTTAAAAATCTCAGGCTGCCTGTTCAGAGAACCAGAAGCCAGGAAGGTAAAAAAGATGAAATTTTATTTTATTTATTTATTAGACAAAGTCTTGCTCTATCACCCAGGCTGGAGTGCAGCGGCACAGTCTTGGCTCACTGCAACCTCTGCCTCCGGGGTGTAAGCAATTCTCTGCCTCAGCCTCCTGAATAACTGGGATTACAGGCATGTGCCACCACGCCTGGCTAATTTTTGTATTTTTTAAGTAAAGACGGGATTTCACCATCTTGGCCAGGCTGGTCTTGAACACCTGACCTCGTGATCCACCTGCCTCGGCCTCCCAAAGAGCTGAAATTACAGGTGTGAGCCACTGTGCCCTGCCACACAAAAAAAGCTGAAATTTAAAACATTTGTTATATTTTTTCATTTGCATATAGCCATACGATATATTATTTACAAATGCATATGACCTTACAAGGTTGAATGCAAATACCTTCTGGGGTGGGCCTAGCTCAGCTCAGGGAGGAAGCCCTGCCTGAAAAAACTGCAGCCTAGGCTGTCACTCTTCATTCAGCCCAGTATCTAACCACATCTGTCACTCAGGGCCTGAGAGGGTGGGGTTTTAAACGTTATCCAATCAGCGACGCAGGGCTGTGAACCGTCCAATCAGGGACACAGGACGGCTTCCGGGATGTGGCGGGCCCTTTGTCTCTCTGGGCAGCCAGAGCTCCAGGTTTGGTCTTCACTTCCCTGTGTCTCCTGCTCCTGGAGGCCCAGCCTCTGTAGCCCCGTGACCTATAGGCATTGAGAGATCCTCAGCTAAGATGCCAGGACCCCCTGGAAACCTAGAAATGGTGAGAATGCTGGATCAACATCCCTAGAGAGGGGAAGGGGTTGGTTGGAACCCGTGGAAAGTGGCCGTGGCGGGACTCGGGCCTCCCCGCTGTCAGCTCCACAATCTGAGCCCTGAGTTCTCCTTGCCCAGCTCGGCCTCAGTCTTCTTCAGCCATAAGATGGGGGCTGCGCTGACAGCCAGCTCTCGGGCGTCCCGTCTCTTCTCTGCGCAGTGACTGTGCCCTGGCCTGGAGCCCTGTCAGCTTTTGCACCCTCAGCGCCGCGTCTCTCCCAGTTTCTGCAGGAACCGCGGGAGGGTCATCAGAGGAGAATCCCGTCTTGGGGTGCGGGTTTATGAATGGAAAGAGCTTTGTTCCATGGGGTTCTCAGTTCCTGTTTTCTCCTATTAAAAATTTGTGGGAGTCACTGCAAAAATATTAAAGAATTTAATGTAAGAGTGGTTCTAGAATTGTAGAGCACCCAACTATGGTTTGTAGTTTGTGGTCTATGGGAGAGGCTTGAAGGAAAGTCTTTTATAAAATTCATGATGAAGAAAATCAGATTTAGTATTGGTTAAGTACAGTTACGTGGTGTGTGTGTGTGTGTGTGTGTATATTTTATACTTTATTTTTTTTTTGAGAGAGAGTCTCGCTCCGTCGCCAGGTGCCAGACTGGAGTGCAGTGGCGCAATCTCCGCTCACTGCAACCTCCGCCTCCTGGGTTCAAGCAATTCTCCTGCCTCAGCCTCCTAACTGGGACTACAGGCACGCGCCACCACGCCCAGCTAATTTTTGTATTTTTTGTAGAGACGGGGTTTCACCATGTTGGCCAGGATGGTCTCCGTCTCCTGACCTTGTGATCCGCCCGCCTCGGCCTCCCAATTTTTTTTTTTTTTTTTTTTTTTTTTTAGAAGGAGCCGCGCTCTGTCACCCAGGCTGGAGTGCAGTGGCGGGATATGGGCTCACTGCAACCGCTGCCTCTTGGGTTCACGCAGTTTTTCTGTCTCAGCTTCCCAAGTGACTGGGACTACAAGCGTGAGCCACTGCACCCGGCTAACGTTTGTTTTATTTATTTATTTTAGTAATGACGGGATTTCAACGTGTTTGACCAGGCTGGTCTGGTACTGCTGAACTTGTGATCCGCCCGCCTCGGCCTCTCAAAGTGTTGGGATTACAGGCATGAGCCACGGTGCCCGACCTGTTACTCACTTTTTAACAACAGACATTCTGACTGGTGTGAGATGGTATCTCATTGCAGTTTTCGGTTTTGTTTTCTTTGCATTTCTCTAATGTGATGAGCATTTTATAAAATATTTTTGCCAGACACATATTTGTGTTTTCAAAAATGTTTGTTTTGGGCCTACTTTTTTTTTTTGAGGCGGAGTTTCGCTCTTGTTACCCAGGCTGGAGTGCAATGGCGCGATCTTGGTTCACCACAACCTCCGCCTCCTGGGTTCAGGCAATTCTCCTGCCTCAGCCTCCCAAGTAGCTGGGACTACAGGTGCGCCCCACCATGCCCAGCTAATTTTTGTATTTTTAGTAGAGACGGTGTTTCACCATGTTGACCAGGATGGTCTCGATCTCTTGACCTCGTGATCCACTTGCCTCGGCCTCCCAAAGTGCTGGAATTATAGGCGTGAGCCACCGCGCCCGACCGCTGGCCTACTTTTTAATGCAGTGGTATGCTGTCTTCTGGTAAACTTGTTTAAGCTTCTCTATTCTGGACATTAAATCTCTGTAAAAAATAATTTGCAATATTTTGCTTTTCTATTGTAGATTGTCTGTTTAGTCTGTTAATATTTTCCGGCTGGGTGTGGTGGCTCACGCCTGTAATCCAAGCACTGTGGAGGCCAAGGTGGGAGGATCACCTGAGGTTGGGAGTTCAAGACCAGCCTGACCAACATGGTGAAACCCCGTCTTAAAAAAAAAAAAAGAAAAAAGAAAAAAAAATTCCTTTGCTGTGCAAAAGCTCTTTAGTTATGTTCCATTAGTCAATTTTTGCTTCCATTGCAGTTACTTTTGGTATCTTCATAATAAAATCTTTGCTAGTTTTTATGCCTAGAATGGTATTTTCTAGATTATTTATCTTCCAGGTGTGTGCTTTTTTTTAAATTAGAAGTTTTGCATTTAAGTCTTTAATTCATCTTGAGTTGATTTTATATATGGTGTAAGGAAGGGAACCAGTTTCAATCTTCTACATAGTGCTAGCTAGTTGTTCCAGCACCATTTATTAAATAGAGAATTCTTCTCACATTCCTCTCATCAGCTTTGTCAAAGATCAGGTAGATGGCCCGCCTCGGCCTCTTAAAGTGCTGGGATTACAGGCATGAGCCACCTTGCCCGGCCATCAACATAGAAATCTTAAAGACTCCCCTTTGAGAGTGTGGCTCGGTAAGCTTTTCAGATCTTGTTTAGTGACCGATACAGTTATGTGAGAGGCTCCAGGTGTAAATATAATCTGATGACAGAATCTGTAAGTGTAATCAAGCATCTTAAGAGTGAGAGATCAAGGCCACAAAGCATCCAGAGCCATGATCACAACTACCTACCTTTAAATTGTGATATTGGAGTAGAGTATTCTTGTCCTTCTTCTTACTCAAAAGCTAGCAAATCAGGATAGGTAATCCAGCTCCTGGAGCTCCACCAAGGCAGTTCCTTTTTTTTTTTTCCAGGAACACGTGCACTTTGTTGAACGATACTGTAGAAAAGTGTGTGAGGGTAAAGCCGATACAGGACCGGCTGGGGGCAGGGCAAGGAATGGAAGCTGGAGTACGTGGGAGACAGGTCACGGGCAGAGCCCCCATTTTTTATTAGAATCAGCCTGAGTTTCTCCAGCGTGGGTTATCATTGGGCCATCAGCCCTGGGTCACAGGGAATCCTCTCACAACCAGCTAGGTGTCTTTAAGACATTTGAGGATGTCCAGGGCAGAATTGTGTCAGGCTGACAAGAATGATTAATTCTGCTTCTGTATCGATGTAAGAGAAAGGAGTCATCCTGTGTTGTCTTCTCCCTGATACAAGAGATAACTTTGGTTGGTACCCAGATGAGAGTTTCTGAAGTTTTCTGGTACTTGGGTGAAAGACAAAGAGGAGGTCTGGTGACTCAAACAAATAAACTAATTGCTTCCGTTACATGTGGTCATTCAAAAAATAGATGAAGCAGTCATGGTCCCTACTATCCACAAACTTTTAGTCTAGACTAGCAACTGGATACATGATTGAATTAAGCATCATATGATTCGTATAATGAATAGATGTGTGAAAAAAACAAAAACAAAAAACTTGGGCCCCCTTTTTTTTATATTGCTATGACTTGTGTTATTACCTGAAGGGCTATTTATGAACTGAAGAGTTGCTATTATTTGTTTTACTTTTCTAAGAATCGATATTTATCTTCTAATAAAATTATCCTAGAAAACTTTAAAAGATTTGTTTAAATTGCTTATTAGTATATGTTATAAAATTGACAAAGCAGTGACAAAAATAGATTAAAGTTACATAAACTCTGAAATTTAAGTTTTTAGGTAAGCTTAGGAAAAACAGAACTGGAAATACCCCAGAGGCATAGACAACAAATTCTACTAAGGGTTTTCTCCCTGCCCCAGTTCTGATCAGATTCACCCTTTTTGGAGGCCTTATTTAGGTCTGGCCCCACTCTGGAGTCTTTCCTTACAAAACTGATGTATAAAGATTCAAGTTTTGGCTGGCAAATCATGCTGATTTTCTAGAACTGGTGCTCACAATATCCTGAAACCCAAAAGCAGATACATAAGAAAAATAAAGTGTACATTTCAAGATCTTAATTTTTAAATTTTGTAGTAAAACCAGTGCTTATAACAAGATTTCATTTAGCAACTTGTTTTCTATTCCTGCAGATCCAGTAGTAGCTCCACAAGTCACAAACAAGTAAATACAAACATAAAAAATTCTCTAAACTACATTAAACTCTATGTTATAGTTCTTTATCTGTAGATCTTCATTTGTCTATATTTAGCTTTTAGTTATTTATATATCTTCATCTGTCCATGTTTTTAGCTTTTTGTTTATATGTTTTTAAGAAAATCAATGACAGAGAAACAGAGAAATATTAATTCTGGGCCCATTAAATCCTAAGAATTATTGAGCACTTAGTATGAACTTTCAAGGTGTTATTAGGATTTAATCCCATAATGTGTTATTCCCAGCACAGTGCCCTGTAACACACTCTTGAGCACATAGTACCTTCTTTTTATTATTATTATTATATTATTATTTCACAATGTTTATTATAGTAGAATGATGGTCCTGGGCCACCAGCTTAAACCTTGTGCCCTTACAAAAGACCTGTGTCAACAGAGCTTGCCTCCTTTTCTAGACAGGGGCTCAGCCACCTCTAGGGCATCCCTGCTACATTTTCCCTGCTGGAGGATGGGGCAGAGGATAAATGGAGAAGAGGGCATGACCTCAGCTCAGGCTATAGCAGCTCCTCCACCACAAAGATCCTTCTGCCAGTAGCGGAAGAGAGGAAAACAGCAATCACCAGGGTTACCACCACTTGTGGTATGGCCAGGAACCCATTACCTCCTCCTACAGTTGCAGCACATGGTACCTTCTTAATAAACATTGCATTACTTCATGTATACATATTTTTTAAATGCAGATTTATTCAGACAGTGCTGCCTTTTGTTTTTTTCTGTAAACTTTAAAGAGACAGCAAAGAATAGGAGAATTTAGAATGGATTTTTTTGTCTTTTTTAAAAAATATTTTCATTTTTAGGCTGGTTGAGGTGATTCATGCCTGTAATCCTAGCACCTTGGGAGGCCAAGGTGGGTGGATCATGAGGTCAAAAGTTAGAGACAATCCTGGCCAACATGGCGAAACCCTGTCTCTACTAAACATACAAAAATTAGCTGGGCATGGTGGCGCACAACTGTAGTCCCAGCTATTTGGGAGGCTGAGGCATGAGAATTGTTTGAAACAGGGAGGCAGAGGTTGCAGTGAGCTGATACTGCGCCACTGCACTCCAGGTTAGAGACAGAGCGAGACTCCATCTCAAAAAAAAACAAAACAACTTTTCATTCTTATTACATAAAAACATTTCATGTTTTATTTAGCTTTCTGTGTGTTCTCCTTCAAAACTTTCATGATGATTTTCTGCTCCTCTGTAAGAAAAGCATGCTTGATCCTGTCACAAAAACATTTAGCACACCTGGAACCACCATAGGCCCTGCTGACATGTTTCTTTGGTTTGGACAATTTCTTAAGAACTTTTGGTCTTAGCGCATGAACCTCTTGAAGTCTGCCTGGGCATATACCACATACAGATTCTGGTGCTTTCCCGATCTTCTTGGTATAAAGGTAAACAATTCTATTACCAGGGGTTCATGACAGCCTAGTTTTGTTACAGGCTGTACTGTTGGAAAACCTACATCAGTATATGAAATATTGGACCTTTTTTTTTTTTTTTAAGTTGCTGCTGGACCATTTTGAGTGCCTGCAGACAACATCTCCTGAAGAGTGAATGGAAATTTTTTGTCTTTATTTGTATCCTAAGTATTTGTGGTGTGACAAGAGTGCTGAGTGTAAGTCCTTTACACTTCTGGTACAAATAAAGACCACAAATACTTCTGGTACAAATAAAGACTCTGTAGGCACAGAGTCTCTTACACTCAGCACTCTTGTCTAACTAATGCTAATAGTGAGCCCAGGGGGAGCAACATCAGCATCGAGAGGGGACTTGTTTGAAACACCCATCCATGGACCCTTTCCAAACCTGCAGAATCACGTGACATAGAGTGGGACCAACATTACCAAGTGATTTTGAGTTCATTAAAGTTTGAGAGGCAGTGCTTAGCTAAGTGGTTATCAGCCCAGGCTTCTCATTAGGATTCCATGGCCAATTTACAAAAATCTCTTTACTTGTATCTTTTCCACAGGTTCTGTTTATTGTTCTAGGTGAAAGTATTTATTGTGTTTTTATTGTGTCTCATGTGACTCTGAGGTGAGGCCAGAATTAAGACTGAGAGGTTCAAGATACATTCATGAGAGTAAAGTTTCACCTTTGCACTTGGTCACAGGAACTCTTCGGTTTGGTTTTCATGGGAATAGGTCAGTGTGACCCATATTTTCATTACTGTAGCAGAACTTGCTGGTATTTGTGGCAGGGTGGGCTCCTGAAGACAGAAATGGAGAAACATATTTTTAATTCATGGAGGAGCTCAGTGTTCGTGAATCTCTTCTGTTATAAAGAATAGAAATGATCCACGCATGGTGGCGCATTTCTGTAGTACCAGCTCCTCGGGAGGCTGAAGTGGGAGGATCGATTGAGCCCAGGAGTTCTGGGCTATAGTGCGCAATCTCAATAGGGTGTCTGTACTAAGTTCAGCATTAATATAGTGACCTCCCAGGGCGGGGGGACCACCAGGTTGTCTAAAGATGGGTGAACTTGCCCGGGTCAGAAACAAAGCAGGTCAAAACTCCCATACTGATTAGTAGTGGGATTGCGCCTGTGAATAGCCACTGCAGTCTATCCTGGGCAGCAAAGTGAGACCCCCCCCCCCGCCACCCCCAATCTCAAGAAAATAAATAAACATAAAAAAAGAATAAAAATGGGTGGACTTTTCCTGCAGGTTTTAGTTCTTTTATCTGTGAGTGTGAGGGTAGCAGGTACACAGGTGGTGCTGACACTGTTAAAGGTATTTTCTCAAGATGCTAGTGTAAATCTAAAAAGGATTTTTAAATAAGGCAAAAGAGAAAAAAATGGCTTTTTTTTTTTTTTAAGCTAAATATGTCTCAGATAAAGAGCTATGTCCACTCTGCCTCCTGGAGTGCCAAGCATTTAATCCTTGCAAACCTTTACTTCTCTACTTGTGTTTCTTTTCCCCTAGTGAGTTTGTTTTAAGTATTATTTAAAATTCTTTTGATAGTCATGGGTCTCTGCAAAATATTTATCTCCGATATCCCAGAGCCTTCTCTACACTCTCTAAATTGTGGCTTTTTATATGCCATGCAGAAATCTCACCATGAATTTATAATCTGTGATATTAAAAATGTTCCCTTTGTTTTTGTTGAACATGGGAAGATGTGGATATTCAAGATTCCTAATGCAGAAAAGCTGGGGGCTTAGAAAAGATGGAGAACATGTAATGTTGAGGTTTTATCTGTGTGTTCCATTAGCTCTATGAAGAACAGGATTAAGAAAATGCTTATTTAAACAGGATGACATTTATTACCCTGAAAGTTCTGAAAAAAGAATTATCGAGAGATACTTGCTCTCTAGGGTGATAAAGACTAAATTGTTATTTAAAATTACAGAACATAGAAGATATCTGCATGTTGCACTCTGCATAAAACTGATTTTTCTGTATCGTTAAATTCAGACTATAATTTACTTCTTTTTTATTTCCCAGAACAAATGCCTGCCAAATATAATTTACTTCTTGAGGAGCAGTATCTCAACAGTGATGCTGTGTTCTTCTCTGTGCATGAGCACATCGTAAAACTTTGTACTACTGCAGTTGATTTTTAAAATTAATTAATTAATTTATTTATTTATTTATTTTTGAGCCAGAGTTTTGCTCTTGTTACCCAGGCTGGGCGCGATCTCGGCTCACTGCAATCTCCGCCTCCTGGGTTCTCCTGCCTCAGCCTCCCTAGTAGCTGGGACTACAGGCGCGCACCAACATGCCCAGCTAATTTTTGTATTTTTAGTAGAGACGGGGTTTCACCTTGTTGACCAGGATGTTCCATCTCTTGACCTCGAGATCCACCTGCCTTGGCCTCCCAAAGTGCTGGGATTATAGGCGTGAGCCACCGCTCCCGGCCATGCAGTTGATTTTAAAATTGACTTAAAGAGCTCTCTTAAATATTTATTTAACTATAGGGTTTTTTTTTTTTTTTTTTTTAAAGACGGGTTTTCACCATGATGGTCAGGCTGATCTTGAACTCCCGGCCTCAGGCGATCCGCCTGCCTTGCCCACCAAAGTGCTTGGATTACACGCATGAGCCTCCATGCCCAGCCCTACTATAGAGTTGTTTTTTTTTTCTCTTCATTATTAAGTATGTTTATGTAGCTAAAGAAGAGCTGTGCATAAACCATCACATTTAATCTGGCAGCTGCCTTTCTTTTTTTGCATATCTCTGTCTTTGGAAAATAAAGACTATTATCTTCCTTTACAGGCCAGAAAAGCTGGGTAAAACACAGGTTCTTCCACCTAATGGATGTTTGACAAAATATCCATTTTGTCAAAATATCCATTTCAGAAACTTGGCCGGGAGCGGGTGGCTCACGCCTATAATCCCAGCACTTTGGGAGGCTGAGGCGGGTGGATCAGGAAGTCAAGAGATTGAGACCATCCTGGTCAACATGGTGAAACCCCATCTCTACTAAAAATACAAAACTTAGCTGGGCATGGTGGTGCGCGCATGTAGTCCCAGCTACTCGCGAGGCTGAGGCAGGAGAATTGCTTGAACCCAGGAGGCGGAAGTTGCGGTGAGCTGAGATCGCGCCATTGCACTCCAGCCTGGGTAACAAGAGGGAAACTCCGTCTCAAAAAAAAATTCAGAAACTCAGAATTTATTTCAGAGGTTCTGAAAAAGAAAAAACTCTGCACAAGATCTCCAGTTTATTGTACACATTAAAACTTAAGAGGGGACTTCTAAGTCAACATCTTTTTAGTCTGAAAAACATGCACAACTCATTCTTTGTGATGCAAATATAGCGCTAAAAATGTACATGTTTATGTTTATGCCTTTAGCTTTATACTGTTTTATTCATTAGTGTATCATATATACACTAGTGTTGTATATCTTATAGCATTCCCTTCTCAAGAGTTAGAGATTAGAGAATATTTCTGTGTTAAAAATTGTTGGATAATTTCAGTCATTCCTACAAGTCAGAATCAATATTCTTTACTTTCTCATTTAAGTATAATTTAAATGACAAATTCTGCCTATGGACACTTGTAAATGTGTGTGTGCGCGCGCGTATGTGTGTTTTTCAGGGGCCACTGACATTTAGGGATGTGGCCATAGAATTCTCTCTGGAGGAGTGGCAATGCCTGGACACTGCTCAGCAGGATTTGTATAGAAAAGTGATGTTAGAGAACTACAGAAACCTGGTCTTCTTGGGTGAGAATAACTTTAATACACAATTCTTTATATACCCTAGAAGTTTCATTTCTCTATTTTTGTAGAATAATTTTTGGTAATTTATGCTTTTCTTTCTTTCTCTTTCTTTCTTTCTAACCTTTTTACTATTTTAAAGATGGGGTTTCTCCATGTTAGTTAAGCTGGTCTCAAGCTCCTGACCTCAGGTGATACACCCGCCTTGGCCTCCCAAAGTGCTGGGATTACAGTTGTGAGCCACCACACCCAGCCAATTTATGCTTTTCATAAATGAATTTCCCTTTTTTTTTTGAGACGGGGTTTCGCTCTTGTTACCCAGGCTGGAGTGCAATGGCTCGATCTCGGCTCACCGCAACTTCCGCCTCCTGGTTTCAAGCAATTCTCCTACCTCAGCCTCCCGAGTAGCTGGTATTTCAGGCACACGCCACTATGCCCCACTAATTTTTTTTTTTGTATTTTTAGTAGAGACGGGGTTTCACCATGTTGACCATGGTGATGGTCTCGATCTCTTGACCTCGTGATCCACCCACCTCAGCCTCCCAAAGTGCTGGGATTGCAGGCTTTAGCCACCGCGCCTGGCCATAAATGAATTTCTAATCCCTGTTTTCAGAAAGTCTTGAGATATTGTCCACGTAGAAAAATCTTATTCAAGATGTTTTATCTTCGCCTGAACTTTTTACATTCCTGAACTGGTCTGTATCCTTCACTCTAGAGTAGTGGTAATTTTAGAAATTTAGTGGTTTAAAATATTGTTGCCCCTGTGTTAAAATCGATTTGCCACCACTAATTTTTGACTTAGAGTACTGGGTAGTGAAATTAAGGACCTATAAATTTAAAGTATTTTCTAAATGTTAAGAACTTTCTGTCATTAAATAGTATTTTGGGATTAATTTTCTAGAATGTTCTATGACATCCTTTTTAGTAAGAGTGGTACTAGGTTGGTAATTAGAGAATATGAGCAAGAGTCATGTAATTTATTTTTAATAAAGCAGGTATTGCTGTCTCTAAGGCAGATCTGATCATCTGTCTGGAGCAAGGAAAAGATCCCTGGAATATGAAGAGACACAGTATGGCAGCCACACCCCCAGGTAGGTGAGAGTGAATAAAACAGCTGACAGAGTTGAAAGGTTGGAAGATTGGGGGGGGAAAAAGCCAGTGCCTACAATGTCTTTTGAAAAGCTGTGTTCCAAAGCAAGTGGTTTCTGGGAAGCCTGAGGTGTTGGTTGGTTTGTTTTGTTGTTATTGTTCCCACATAGGGCCATGTTCTCTCTTATCGTTTTAAATTCTCTAAGCATTCTATTCCTGAGATGTTTAATCGGCAAAAAAAAAAAAAAAAAAAAAAAAAAAAAGGAATTCTACATTCCCTTCATTGATCTTCCTTGAAGTTTACAGTGAGAGCCAAAGTCCTTTTCCTAGCATGTAAGACTCCACAGTCTGACTGCCTTTGCATTGTTTTGGGGGACACATAGATATATGCATGATTTTGAGAAACTTTATGTTAAACTATTTTTTTAGTTCTCTTTTTGCATTATGTCTAAAATGTGTGATAGTAGTGGTCTTTGTTCTGTTGGTGGTTTTTTTTTTTTTGGATACAGAGTCTCACTCTGTTGCTGAGGCTGGAGTGCAGTGGTGCAAACTCAGCTCACTGCAATCTTTGTCTCCCTTTTAAGAGACAGGGTTTTTCTTTGTTGGTCAGGTCAGTCTTGAACTCCTGACATAGGTTATTACCCACCTCAGCCTCCCAAATTGCTGGGATTACAGGCATGAGCCATCATGCCCAGCCTCTACTGGTTTTTGTGTTATCTGCTCATTCTATTCTGTTTTGATTTCTATATTCTTGAAATATAGTTTGAAATTATAAAGTATGATGTTTCTCTGCTTTCTTCTTTTTCCTCAGAGTGCTTTGGCTATTTGAAGTTTATTATAGTTTCCTGTAAATTTTAGAATTGTAGTTTTTATTACTGTAAAAAAAAAGCCACTATAATTTTAATAGAAAGTTGGGCCAGGCGCAGTGGTGCATGCCGGTAGTCCTCGCTTCTCGGGAGGCTGAGTTGGGAGGATTGCTTGAGCCCAGGAGTTCTGGGCTATGCTGATCAGCTGTCCGCACTAAGTTCGGCATCAATATGGTGACCTCCTGGGAGCGGGGGACCACCAGGTTGCCTAAGGAGAGGTGAACAGCCCCAGGTTGGAAAAGGAGCAGGTTAAAACTCCCATGCTGATCAGTAGTGAGATCGAGCCTGTGAATAGCCACTGAACTCCAGCCTGAGCAACATAGCAAGATCCTCTCTTAAAAAAAAAAAAAAAAAAAAATAGGAAGTTGGTTGAATCTATAGATTAGAGAATATGGTACTTTAGGCCAGACGTGGTGGCTCACGCCTGTAAACCAGCACTTTGGGAGGCTGAGGCAAGTCAGGAGTTCAAGACCAGCCAATATGGTGAAACCCTGTCTCTACTAAAAATGCAAAAATTAGCTGGGCGGGGTGACGCATACCTGTAATCCCAGGTATTCGGGAGGTTTCACTATGTTAGCCAGGATGGTCTCAATCTTCTGACCTTGTTATTTGCCTGCCTCAGCCTCCCAAAATTCTAGGATTACAGGCATGAGAGACCATACCTGGCCTTGGCATGGAGTTTTTTTTTTTTTCTAATTTGAGACGGAGTTTCGCTGTTGTTACCCAGACTGGAGTGCAATGGCACAATCTCGGCTCACTGCAACCTCCGCCTTCTGGGTTCAGGCAATTCTCCTGCCTCAGCCTCCCGAGTAGCTGGGATTACAGGCACGCACCAACATGCCCAGCTAATTTTTGTATTTTTAGTAGAGACAGGGTTTCACCTTGTTGACCAGGATGGTCTCGATCTCTTGACCTCGTGATCCACCTGCCTCGGCCTCCCAAAGTGCTGGGATTATAGGCGTGAGCCACCGTGCCCGGCTAGCATGGAGTTCTAATCCAATTGCACTGTGCTGTGAGAGACTGTTATAACTTCAGCTCTTTTGCATTTGCTAAGGAGTGTTTTACTTCCAATTATGTGACCAATTTAAGAATACGTGCCATGTGGAACTTAGAAGAATTTGTAATGTGTTGTTTTTGGCTCAAGAGTACTGTAGATATCTATCAGTTCCACTTGATCCAGAGCTGAGTTCAAGTCCTGAATATCTTTGTTACTTTTATTTCTCAATTAACCATCTCTTATTGACAGTGAGTTGTTATTGTCTTTCACTATTATTGTGTGGGAGTCTAAGTCTTTTTGTAGGTCCCTAAGAATGTGTTTTTTTAATTTGGATGCTCCTTGAATTGATTTTTTTTCCTGCTTTTATTTGCTTGGTACTTTTTCCTCCTTTTCTTTTTTTTTTTGTTTTTTGAGACGGAGTTTTGCTCATTACCCAGGCTGGAGTGCAATGGCGCCATCTCAGCTCACCGCAACCTCCACCTCCTGGGTTCAGGCAATTCTCCTGCCTCAGCCTCCTGTGTAGCTGGGATTACAGGCACGCGCCACCATGCCCAGCTAATTTTTTGTATCTTTAGTAGAGACGGGGTTTCACCATTTTGACCAGGATGGTCTCGATCTCTTGACCTCGTGATCCACCCACCTTGGCCTCCTCCTTTTATTTTGAGCCCATGTGTGTCTTTGTATGTGAGATGGGTCTCTCGAATACAGCACACCAGTGAGTCTTGATTCTTTATTTAGCTTGCCATTCTGTGTCTTTTAATTGGGGCACATAGCCCATTTACATTTAAGGTTAATATTTTTTGTGAATTTGATCCTGTCTTCATGGTGCTAGCTGCTTATTTCACAGACTTGCTGATGTTGTTTCATAGTGTCATTAGTCTTTGTACTTCAGTGTTTTTGCAGTGGCTGGTAATTCTTCTTTTCCATATTTAATCCTTCTTACGGGACCTCTTTCAAGGAAGGTTTGGAGGTGACAAATTTATACAGCATTTGCTTGTCTGACAATTTTATTTCTCCTACATTTATAAAGCGTAGTTTGGCTGGATATGAAATCCTTGGTTTGAAATTATTTTCTTTAATGTTGAATATTGGCCCCCAATCTCTTATGGCTTGTAGGGCTTCTGCATGGAGTTCCACTGTTAGTCTGATGAGCTTTCCTTTGTAGGTGACCTGACCTTTCTCTCTGACTGTTCTTATCATTTTTTCCTGCACTTCGGCCTTGAAGAACCTGATGATGATGTATGTTGGGGTTGATTTTCTCATGTATTGGTTCTTTGGATTTTCTGAATTTGAATGTTGGCCTGCCTTGATAGATTGGAAAAGTCCTTCAGGATCATACCCTGAGGTATGTTTTCTAACTTGGTTCCATTCTCTTCATCTCATTAAGGTACACCAATCAGTCATAGTTTTGGTCATTTTACAGAATCCCATAAATCAGAGATTTTGTTCTTTTTAAATCTTGTCTGCCTGACTTATTTCAGCAAGCTAGTCAAGCTCTGAAATTCTTTTCTCTGCCTGGTCTACTCAGTTCTTAATACTTGTGGTTGCATTATGAAGTTCTCTTGTTATGTTTTTCAGTTCCATTAGGTCATTTATGTTTCTCTCTAAACTGGTTATTCAGGTAAACAGCTCCTGTAATGTTTTTCATGGTTCTTAGCTTCTTTGCATTGGCTTAGAACATGCTTTGTAGGCCAGGTGCAGTGGCTCACGCCTATAATCCCAGCACTTTGGGAGGCCGAGGTGGGTGGATCACGAGGTCAAGAGATCGAGACCATCCGTGTCAATATGGTGAAACCCCATCTCTACTAAAAATACAAAAATTAGCTGGGCATGGTGGTGCATGCCTGTAGTCCCAGCTACTAGGGAGGCTGAGGCAGGAGAACTGCTTGAACCCAGGAGGCGGAGGTTGCGGTGAGCCGAGATCATGCCATTGCACTCCAGTCTGGCTAACAACAGCGAAAACTCGTATCAAAAAAAAAAAAAAAAAAAAAAAAAAAGAACATGCTTTGTTAGCTAAGTTGATTATTACCCATTTTCTGAAGCCTACTTCTGTCAGTTTATCTATCTCAGCCTTCACCCAGTTCTGTGTCTTTGCTGGATATGTTGTGATAATTTGGAGAAGACGCACTCTGGCTTTTTGAGTTTTCAGCATTTGTTGAATTTTCTCATCTTCATGAGTTTGTCTGGCTTCGATCTTTGAAGCTGCTGACCTTCGGATAGGGTTTTTGTGGGGACTTTTTTGTTGGTGCTCTTGTTGTTGCTTTCTGTCTGTTTGGTTTTCTTTTTACAGTCAGGCTTTTTTTTTTTTTTCTTTTTGAGACAGATTCACTCTAGTTTCCCAGGCTGGAGTGCAATGACACGATCTTGGCTCACTGCAACCTCTGCTTCCCGGGTTCAGGCAATTCTCCTGCCTCAGCCTCCTGAGTAGCTGGGACTACAGGCATGCGCCATGCCCAGCTAATTTTTGTATTTTTAGTAGAGATGGGGTTTCACCATGTTGACCAGGATGGTCTTGATCTCTTGACCTTGTGATCCATCCACCTCGGCCTCCCAAAGTGCTGGGATTACAGGCATGAGCCACTGTGCCCAGCCTATTTTAGCATTTTTTCTGTTTAATATGCAGAGTCTATGTTTCTCAGGTTGTTCGTGAACTCCTTGTCTCAAGTGATCTAACTGCCTTGGCTTCCTAAAGCTGTAGAATTACAGGCATGAGCCATTGTGTCTGACCATTAGGTAACATTTCTTATAAGACTTTTCTAGGTACAATAAATATCCTGAGCTTCTATTTTGGAAGGTCTTTATCTTGTTTTTGAAGTAAAATAAAATCAAATTAAGTATTACTGGTTAGCATTTTTTTAATTATGTCAAAATTTGGAAAGTTCTGTCTTTTTTTGTCTTCAAGTTACCTGGGTATTACTTTTTCTCTATATTCTGTTTCGAAGATTTCTTTCATGAATATATTGATCTACTTGATGGTGTCCAGTGAGTTTTACACTCCATATTTTAATTTTGCAATATTATATTTTTATGTTATATATTGTCACCGCAAACCAATTAGTTGTGTTTTCTTGTTTTGTTTTATATTGATTGGTTTAACAATCTTTAACTCTACAGTGTAAGACAGTGTTGAGCAAAATCAATTATGAATTACCCATATCCCTACTGCCAATATCATTATCACTGTTTGTTTCTCTCTATAAATATTATTCCTGTTTTTTTTTAATAACTTGTGTATTTGTTGTGTAGGTTTAATAACTTGTAAAGGGTTGTTCAATCTTGTCTAGGTGAGCAGGCATAAAAATTCTCCTAATTTCAATGTCTATTGTGAATCTATTATTTTTGTGTGAAAGAAACACTTTGATATTTGAAGATAATATTAAAACTGTCATAACTCTGAATATTTTTAGGTATTATTTTTACTTGTCAAAAACACATAACAAAATTTGTTATCAAATATTTTTCAATATTCTGTTTCATCATATTATATTCACAATGTTTTCATCTTGCAAACCTAATCTCAATACACATTAAAAAACAATTTTTCCGATTTTCTGGAATTTTCCAAACACCACTGTTTTCTTTTTCTAAGAGTGTAACTGCTTCATCTATTTCGTGCACTACCTGACTTTTTATGGCTGACTCATTTCATTTTGCATGTCAAAAATTATCTCTATAGTTATTAGAATATTTCCTGCTTATAAAATTCTGTGTTGATAATACAGTATTTGTTCAGACGGAGTCTCACTCTGTCTCCAGGCTGGAGTTTAGTGGTGCAATCTCAGCTTACTGCAACCTCCACCTCCTAAGCTGAAGCAATTCTCCTGTCTCAGCCTCTTGAGTAGCTGGAACTATAGGCATGTGCCACCACGCCCAGCTACTTTTTGTGTTTTTTTGTAGAGACGGGGTTTCATCATGGTGGCCAGGATGGTCTCGATCTCTTGACCTCATGATTTGCCCACCTCAGCCTCCCAAAGTGGTGGTATTACAGGCGTGAGCCACCACGCCCACCCAACAGTATTTTTATAGTTCAGATTATATCCACTGAATAATTCTGTGACACAACTTTGAATTGCTTTTACCTATTGGCTTTCAGTAATAATGCTGCAATAATTATGGGTATGCAAATAATTCTTTATATGACTATAGTTTATATATATGTGCTGCCTCTTTTATTGGTTCCTTTTATAATGATTATACTCCTACTGAGTTGGGTGGTTTTTCAGTCCATTTTTCAAGGTGCTGTTAAATTTTATGGGTTTTTTCCCTCTTTTATTATTATTATTTTTTCTTTTGAGATGTTTTGTTGCCCAGTCTGGGGTGGAATGGCATTACTGCAGCCAACTGCAACCTCCATCTTATGGGTTCAAGCGATTCTCCTGTCGCCTGAGTAGCTAGGATTATAGGCTTCTGCCACCATGTATATTTAGTAGCGGTGGGGTTTCACCATTTTGACCAGACTGGTTTCAAACTCCTGATTTCAGCGTGATCCTCCTGCCTCGACCTCCCTAAGTGCTGGGATTACAGGCATGAGCCACTGTGCTATGCCCCCAAATTGTTTTAACTCTGTAGCTTTGTAATATGTTTTCTTTCTTTTTTTGTTTGTTTTGGAGACAGTCTCTTTCTGTCACTCAGGTTGGGTGTAGTGGTGTGATCTTAGCTCACTACAACCTCTGCTTCCTGGGTTCAAGCAATTCTCGTGCCTCAGCCTCCTGAGTAGCTGGGACTTGAGGCATTGCTTTTACCTATTGGCTTTCAGTAACAATGCTGCAATAATTATGAGTATGCAAAAGTTTACGTATGTGCTGCATTGTTTTATTTAAGTTCATTTTAAACCATTATAGTCATACTAAATTGTTTTTTTTTTTTTTTTTGAGACGGAGTTTCGCTCTTGTTACCCAGCCTGGAGTGCAACAGCGCGATCTACGCTCACCGCAACCTCCGCCTCCTGGGTTCAGGCAATTCTCCTGCCTCAGCCTCCTGAGTAGCTGGGATTACAGGCACCCGCCACCATGCCCAGCTAATTTTTGTATTTTTAGTAGAGACGGGGTTTCACCATGTTGACCAGGATGGTCTCGATCTCTTGACCTCGTGATCCACCCGCCTCGGCCTCCCAAAGTGCTGGGATTACAGGCGTGAGCCACCGCGCCCGGCCCCTAAATTGTTTTTATTCTGTAATTTTGTAATGTATTTTGATATCAGGTCTGTGATGACTTCAACATTGTTTTATTTTGAAGACCTTGGTTACTTTATTGTCTTTGGAGATTTTATATATTTTTGGGGTTGCTGTTTCTATTTCCTCAAGCATGCAATGAGAGAGAGATTCTTAAAAAAAAATTACATTAAGGCCGGGCGCGGTGGCTCAAGCCTGTAATCCCAGCACTTTGGGAGGCCGAGGCGGGTGGATCACGAGGTCAAGAGATCGAGACCACCCTGGTCAACATGGTGAAACCCCGTCTCTATTAAAAATACAAAAAATTAGCTGGGCATGGTGGCGTGTGCCTGTAATCCCAGCTATTCAGGAGGCTGAGACAGGAGAATTGCCTGAACCCAGGAGGTGGAGGTTGCGGTGAGCCAAGATCGCGCCATTGCACTCCAGCCTGGGTAACAAGAGCGAAACTCCGTCTCAAAAAAAAAAAAAAAATTACATTAAATCTCTAGATTACATTGAGCAGTATGGACATTTTCAAAATATTATTTCAAGCTTTGAAAATAAGTATGCTGAAGAGTGTTGTCTAATTTCTATATAGCTGTAAATTTTTTAGCTTTTGTCTATTGCTTTATACTCATTTCATTTTGGTCATAGAATTTAATTCATAAATTTTCAGTTTAAAAAAATTTGTTGGGCTGGGCGCAGTGGCTCAAGCTTGTAATCCCAGCACTTTGGGAGGCCGAGGTGGGTGGATCACGAGGTCAAGAGATCGAGACCATCCTGGTCAACATGGTGAAATCCCCGTCTCTACTAAAAATACAAAAAATTAGCTGGGCATGGTGGCACGTGCCTGTAGTCCCAGCTACTCAGGAGGCTGAGGCAGGAGAATTGCCTGAACCCAGGAGGCGGAGGTTGCAGTGAGCCGAGATCACGCCATTGTACTCCAGCCTGGGTAACAAGAGCGAAACTCCATCTCAAAAAAAAAAAAAAAAAAAATTTGTTAAGACTTCTTTTTTTGGCCGGGTGCAGTAGCTCATACCTGTAATCCCAGCGTTTTGAGAAGCCGAGGCGGGTGGATCATGAGGTGAAGAGATCGAGACCATCCTGGCCAACAGAATGAAACCCTATTTTTACCAAAAATAAAAAAATTAGCTGGGTGTGGTGGTGCACATCTGTAGTTCAGTTACTCTGGACGCTGAGGCAGGAGAATCGCCTGAACCTGGGCAGCAGAAGTTGCAGTGAGCCAAAATATATAAACTCTGAAACAGAAAGACTTACTTTATTATTTGATTATTGTAGTTTTGTTTCTCATTTTCTCTTATTAATTTGTCTTTTTTATTTGTATGTTGATATGCTTTTACTTCTTTCTTGTTTTGTGTTGCGATGCAACTATGTTCTTTGTGCTCTTGTGGGGATTACATAAAACCTCCAAAAGATGTAACATATTTCAGTCTGGTAAAAGAAAAAAAAAACACTTTAGTTGCATGCAAAAATTTTTTCCCATCTGCTCTCAAATTTGTCATTGATGTTTCAAATGGTATCTTTTTAGGTTGTATATTCATTAACACATGTTTATAATGATTTCTATGCTTTTAACTTTCAAATTTTAGAGAATTAAAAATGTTTTCTGTACCATTATGCTTTAAAAATCAATTTTTGTGTTTGTGTATTTCTTTTCCAGAAAATGTGTTTTTATATGATTATGTGTTGTTTTGTTGAATCACACTGTTTTCATTGGAAGCAACTGTTCTCAGCACCTTTTACTTCTGTAAGGCAGTGCCAATACACTTTTTCAGAATTTGGTTAGTTTTGAAGGTTTTTAAAAATTTATTTAGCAGGACAGATTTGCTGATGGTATTATACTCAGCTGATAGCCATAAATGTATTTAAGGGTTTTTACTATATCAGACAGTACTCTTCTGGCCTGCAAAATTTTTGTCGACAGTTTACTGGCTATCTCATAAGACTATGCTTGCCAATGACACATCACTTTTATCTTGCAGTTTCCAAGATTATCTTTTTGTCTGTGACTTTTGAAATTGTGCTCATATATGTTTGCTATAAATATCCTAGTTTGTTTTTTGAGCTTCATTTTTCTATCATTTCTTTTTTCAGGATGTTTCAGTTACTGTTTTTGATATTTTACATATTTTTGTTCTTATCCTCATTTTTCTAACTTTCTGTAGTTCTGTTTCTATTTTACTTACTGAATAGTATTTATTTTCAATTTTTAAAATTAATGTACATTTTTATGGTGTCTGAAACTTTTATAGTATTTTTGATAAAACCATATTATCGGGCTGGGCGCGGTGGCTCATGCCTATAATCCCAGCATGAGCACTTTGGGAGGCCAAAGCGGGTGGATCACGAGGTCAAGAGATCGAGACCATCCTGGTCAACAAGGTGAAACCCCATCTCTACTATAAATACAAAAATTAGCTGGGCATGGTGGCCTGTGCCTCTAATCCCAGCTACTCAGAAGGCTGAGGCAGGAGAATTGCCTGAACCCAGGAGGCGGAGGTCGCGGTAAGCCGAGATCGCGCCATTGCACCCAGCCTGGGTAACAAGAGCGAAACTCTGTCTCAAAACAAACAAACAAACAAAAACCATATTATCGTATTTTGTATACATTGTAATCTTTGATTGAAATTTGGACATTAAAAAAAAAAAGCTTTGTTGTGGCATAGTTTCAACAATTGTCTTGTTTAGAGATTCTGGAAGTCTCTCAAACATTTTCCTAGAATGTGTCTTGGCTTGTCTACAATTTTGGGTTTATTTTTTAGCTAAAAAGTTTTTTTTTTTTTGAGACAAAGTCTTGCTTTGCCTCCCAGACTGAAGTTCAGTGGCATGATTTTGGCTCACTGCAACCTCTGCTTCCTGCGTTCCAGCAGTTCTCTCACCTCAGCCTCCCAAGTAGCTGGGAATACAGGTGTGTGCTACCACACCTGGCTTGCTTTTTTTTTTTTTTTTTCAGTAGACATGGAGTTTCACCATGTTGGCCAGGGTAGTCTCAAAACTCATAACTTCAGGTGATCCACCACACCTGGCCTATTTGGGTGTTTCCCTAACAATAGTCAGTAATCACGTGCTACACCTGTTTTTTGTGTGGCACTGCAGCTTCTGTGCTGCTGTAACATTGAGCTTTGGTGTTATTCCAAAGTATACCACCATTTCTTTCAGCACTATATGTCAGAAGAGCCAGAAACCAGTGTCTAGAAAAGCCCTTAGAAGCAAGTACTAAAGATGAAGATGTATGTGCAGTATTTTACTTGTCTTTTAAAAAAGAAACCATAAGTTGGCAGTTTACTTGGAAGGCACTATGTTACATTGGGGAGCAGGAAGAGCTGTGCTGGGTAAATGTAACAGACTTTTCTTTTTCTTCTCTGTCACTGTCTGTTGTGCTCAGCTGGGGCACTTCCCACACTTCACTCATTTATAAATTTTCCTCGCATGTATTTTTGTTATGTTTTTGTTACATTTACATGTCTAGAAAATTAGGACCTTTGGTATTTTGCTGTGCCATTTTGTATATGTAGTTTGTATAATTTTATGGGTTAGATTTATAAAGCATATTCATCTGAGTTTAGTAAATGGAGCAATTTGTTATTTTTATTTCTTTCAGTTATATATTCTCATTTTGCCCAAGACCTTTGGCCAGAGCAGGGCATAAAAGATTCTTTCCAAGAAGTCATGTTGAGAAGATACAGCAAATGTGGACGTGAAGATTGACAGTTAAGAACAGGATGTAAAAGTGTGGATGAGTGTAATCTGCACAAAGAAGGTTATAATGAACTAAACCAGTATTTGACAACTACCCAGAGTGAAATAGTTCAATGTGATCAATATGTGAACATCTTTTATAAATTTTCAAATTCAAACATAAATAAGATAAGATATACTGGAAAGAAACCTTTCAAATGTAAAAAATGTGGCAAATCGTTTTGCAGACTTTTACACCTAAGTCAACATAGAAGCACTCATACTAGGGAGAATTCTTACCAATGTGAAGAATGTGGTAAGGTCTTTAACTGGTTCTCAACCTTTACTAGACACAGGAGAATCCATACTGGAGAGAAGCCCTACAAATGTGAAGAATGTGGCAAAGCTTTTAGTGTATTATCAAACCTTACTAGACATAAGAGAATTCATGGTGGAGAAAAACCCTACAAATGTGAAGAATGTGGCAAAGATTTTAAAGAGTACTCACACCTTACTACACATAAGAGTATTCATACTGGAGAAAAACCCTACAAATGTGGAGAATGTGGCAGAGCCTTTAGGGTACTCTCAATCCTTACTAATCATAAGGTAATTCATACTGGAGAGAAACCCTACAAATGTGAAGAATGTGGCAAAACGTTTTACCTGTCCTCACACCTTACATCACATAAGATATTTCATACTCGAGAGAAATCCTACAAATGTGAAGAATGTGGCAAAGCTTTTTACAGATCCTCACACCTTACTACACATAAAAGAATTCATACTGGAGAGAAACCCTACAAATGTGACGACTGTGGCAAAGCCTTTAGGGTACTCTCAATCCTAACTAATCATAAGATAATACATACTGGAGAGAAACCCTACAAATGTGAAGAATGTGGCAAAGCCTTTAACCGGTCCCCAAAACTTACTGCACACAAGGTAATTCATACTGGAGAGAAACCGTACAAATGTGAAGAATGTGGCAAAACCTTTAGGGTATTCTCAATCCTTACTAGACACAAGAGAATTCATGGTGAGAGAAAACCCTACAAATGTGAAGAATGTGGCAAAGATTTTAAACAGTACTCACACCTTACTACACATATGAGTATTCATACTGGAGAGAAACCCTACAAATGTGAAGAATGTGGCAAAGCCTTTAGGGTACTCTCAATACTTACAAGACATAAAATAATTCACAGTGGAGAAAAACCTTACAAATGTGAAGAATGTGGCAAAGCTTTCAACAGGTACTCACACCTTACTATACATAAGAGAATTCACACTGGAGAGAAATCATAAAATGTGAAGAATGGCAAAGCTGTTAACCAATACTCACCATTGTACACATAAGGCAATTCACACTGGAGAGAAATCCTACAAATGTGAAGACTGTGACAGAGTTTTCTATTGATTCTCATACCTTACTAAACTTAAGATTATTCATACTGGAGAGAAATTCTACAAATGTGAAGAATGTGGAAAGGGCTTTATTGGTCCTCCACCCATACTAAACATAAAAGAATTCATACCAGAGAGAAATCACATAAATGTGAAGAATGTGATAAAGTTTTCACTTCTCAACCCTGACTACACATAAGATAATTCATGCTGAGGGAAATCCTACACGTCTCAAAGCTTTTTATTGATTCTTGTGCCTTACTAAACATAAAATAATTCATACAGGAGAAAAATCATACAAATGTATAGAATGTGGCAAAGCTCTTAACAAATCTTCATCCATTACTAAACATAATTTATACTGAAGAGCAAACCTATAAATGTGAGGAATGTGGCAAAGCTTTTAACCAGTGTCCCCAACTTACTGCACATAAGATAATTTATACTGGAGAGAAGCCGTACGAATGTAAAAAAAATGTGGCAAAGTTTTTTTTTTTTTTTTTTTGAGTTGGAGTTTCGCTCGTTACCCAGGCTGGAGTGCAATGGCGCGATCTCAGCTCACCACAACCTCTGCCTCCTGGATTCAGGCAATTCTCCGGCCTCAGCCTCCTGAGTAGCTGGGATTACAGGCACACAGCACCATGCCCAGCTAATTATTGTATTTTTAGTAGAGACGGGGTTTCACCATGTTGACCAGGATGGTCTCGATCTCTTGACCTCATGATCCACCCGCGCCCGGCAAAGCTTTTAACCAATCTTCAACCCTTACTACACATAAGATAATTCACACTGGAGAGAAACCCTATAAATGTGAAGAATATGGCAAAGGTTTTAACCAATCCTCAAACCTTACTAAACACAGGATAAATCATACTGGAGAAAAATCTTACACATGTGAAGAATGTGGTAAAACCTTTTTCCAGTCCTCAACTCCTACTAAACATAATATAATTCATACTGGAGATAAACCTTACAAATGTTAACAGTGTGGCAAAGCTTTTAACCAGTCCTCAAACCATACTGAACAAAATGATTCACAGAGGAGAAAAATCTAACAAATGTGAAGAATGTGACAATACCTTTAACCAGTCCTCAATTCTTACTAGACATAAAAAAATTCACACTGGAGAGAAATCCTATGAGTGTGAAAAATATGGCAAAGCCTTTAACTAGTCCTCAGTTCTTAAAAGACATGGAGAGAAACTCTACAAAGCAGGAAGATGTGACAGTGCTTTTGAAAACACCTAAAATATTTCTAACCATAAAAGAAATCATATTGATGAGATTTCATATTGGTTATAACAATACATTTTACCCTAAGGAATGCTATGTAAATTAATACATAATGAGATATTACTCATGTATGAACTGGCATTATTAATAGTTAAATATTTGTATTACACAAAATGATCTACAGATATAATGCAACCTCTATGGCATTACAGAAACTTAAAAATTATGTCTAAATTAAATTTAAAAAATGTAATGTATTATATAAAAGTACAATTAGTACAAACACTAATTTAATTTTAAATAAAATTAAACATGTTTTCTTCTCATAATGTATAATATTACTCTAAATACCAACCTCATGCATCACTACTCAATAAATTGACTCCAAAGAACCTCTCCATTTAGATTTTCATTGTGCATTTTACATTTTAATATCTTTATTTTTCTATAAAAAGATTATAAATAATGTCCACCTAATAAAAAATAATCTCTTGCCAGGTGTGGCTCATGCCTGTAATCCCAGCACTTTGGGAGACTGAGGCAGGCAGATCATGAGTTCAGGAGTTCAATACTAGCCTGGCCAACATGTTGAAACCCTGTCTCTACTAAAAATAAAAAAATTAGCTGTGCGTCATGACAGGTACCTGTAATCCCAACTACTTGGGAGGCTGACACAGGAGAACTGCTTGAAGGCAGAGGTTGCAGTGAGCTAAGATCCTGCCACTGCACATCCAGCCTGGGCAAAAGAGTGGAACTCCAACTCAAAAAACAAATATTAAAACAAAATGAATCTCTCATATCTTTGATGCAAAAACAATTGATCCCATGCTTTCACATGGGAATCCAATAGGAATGAAGAAACAGTAGGAAATAATTTCAGAGTTGAATGATATCATTATTCTTTTCAAAATACCTGAAATCCTTTTCAAGAAATATACTTTAGATGTAATTATAACTGCAAAAAACCTTCTGATCCTCTTGAAGTTATATACAAGGCTGGGTTTAGTGGTTCATGCCTGTAATCCCAGCACTTTGGGAGGCCAAGGTGGGTATCACGAGGTCAGAAGATCAAGACCATCCTGGCCAACATGGTGAAAACCCGTCTCTACTAAAATACCTATTAAAAAATTAGCAGCACCTGGTGGCACACACCTGTAGAACCGGCTACTTGGGAGGCTGGCGCAGAGGAATCACTTGAATCCAGGAGGCAGAGGTTGCAGTGAGCTGAGATTGAGCCACTGCACTCCAGTCTGGCAACAGAGCAAGACTCCGTCTCACACACACACAAAAAAGTTATATACAAGTAATTTTTCTACCACCTTAGTTTTAGATTTCCCATACTCAGCACTCTGATTTAGTATATCTGAAGTGTCAGTGACTTATATATTCCTACCATAATTTACTTGCATAGACTTAATTATGGATCCAATTTTTTTTTTTTTACTTTTATTGCATCTGGAAAAATATATTCTAGTATGAACACTCTTTATTTGATGAGTGTGACGAAGTTTCACTCTTGCTGCCCAGGCTGGAGTACAATGGCACAATCTGCTCACCGCAACCTCCACCTCTTGGGTTCAAGAGATTCTCCTGCCTCAGCCTCCCAAGTTTGACTGGATTACAGGCATGCACCACCATACCCAACTAACTGTTTTTTTTTTTTTTTTTTTTTTTAAGTAGAGATGTCATTTCTCCATTGGTCAGGCTGGTCTTGAACTCTTGATCTCAGGTAATCTGCCTGCCTTGGCCTCTTAAGTGCTGGAATTACAGGCATGAGCTACAGTGCCTGGGCCCTTGTTTATTTTTATTTTTTAGAGGAGTCTTGCTGTGTCGCCCAGGCTGCAGTATAGTGGTGAAATCTGGAGTTACTGCAAACTGCTTCTCGGGTTCAGTCTCCTGCCTCAGCCTCCTGAGTAGCTGGAACTACAGGCCCGCACCACCGTGTCCAGCTAATTCTTTGTAGTTTTAGTAGAGTCTGGGTTTCACTATTGCCCAGGCTGGTCTTGAACTCCTGAGCTCAGGCAATCCACCTGCCTCAGCCTCCCAAAGTGCTGAAATTACAAGTATGAGACACCATGCCTGGCCTCAGATAAGACTTTTAAAGGCTGGGCATGGTGGCTCATGCCTGTAATCCCAGCACTTTGGGAGGCCAAGGCGGGTGGATCATGAGGTCCAGAGATCCAAACCATCCAGGCCAACATGGTGAACACCGTCTCTACTAAAAATGCAAAAAATTAGCTGGTTGTGATGTCACGAGCCTGTAGTCCCAGTTACTCAGGAAGCCAAGGCAGGAGGATCACTTGAACCAGGGAGGCAGAGGTTGCAGTGAGCTGAGATCACGCCACTGCACTGAAGCCTGGCAACAGAGCGAGACTCTGTCTTAAAACAAACAAACAAATAAATAAATAAATTCAGGCCATCCTGGCCTCCAAAGTGCTTGGATTATAGGCATGAGCCACCACGTCTGGCCTCGAGACCCTTTAATAAGGAGTCAGTTAATGCTTCAAGAAAACCTTGTTAATCTCACACAGAGACCACTAGTCCGGTGTTGCATCAGTGTGCCTTTGACATGAATGATTAATTTACAGAAAAACTAAACTTATTATATCTATCAAAATCAGTTCTTACAGTCTCACATGCCCACCTCTTCTGTGATATTCCTTGGGCCTTGAGGAGTTGAATAGTTTTAATTTCATCTCATCTGCTGAGAAGGTGGCTCATAGTTAGACTATTTTCATCTAGGAGAGTATTCCAGGCCAGACCCCACTTAACCTAAAATAATGAAAAAGGTCAGAATCTAATTTGAATTCATTTAAGATCAGATATTAAGGATGGACACCAGATAATAGATTTAAGCTACCCTGAATATATATTCCAATTTGTAGCCATTACAAGTCTGTCTTTTTGAAACAATGCAAAGGCAGATTCTAAGTTGTTTTTATTTGTTTTTAGATGAAGTTTTGCTCCTGTTGCCCAGGCTGGAGTTCAGTGGTGCAATCTTGGCTCACCACAACCTCCGCCTCCCAGGTTCAAGTGATTCTCCTGCCTCAGCCTTTAGAGTAGCTGGGATCACAGGCATGCACCACCACACCTGGCTAATTTTGTATTTTTAGCAGAGACGGGTTTCTTCATGTTTGTCAGGCTAGTCTAGAACTCCTGACCTCAGGGATTGCTGGAGCCCAGGAGTTCTAGGCTGTCATACACTATGCTGATTGGGTGTCCACACTAAGTTTGGCATCAATATGGTGACCTCGCAGGAGTGGGGGACCACCAGGTTGCCCAAGGAGGGGTGAACCAGCCCAGGTCAGAAACAGAGCAGGTCAAAACTCCCATGTTGATCAACAGTGGAATCCCGCCGGTGAATAGCCACTGCACTCCAGCCTGGGCAACGTAGTGAGACCCCGTCTCCTAAAAAACAAAACAAAACAAATAAACAAAAAACTCCTGACCTCAGGTGATCTGCCCACCTCAGCCTTCCTAAGTGCTAGGATTACAGGCGTGAGCCACTGTGCCCAACTGTTTCTAAATTGTGTACCAAAAATTGACATGAAAAATTTTGGTAAATTGATTGGTATTGATTGGCTACATATATTTCTTTGTTTTACATATTCTACAAAAATATAAATTACAGGCGTGAGCCACCGAGGCATGGTGGCTCACGCCTGTAATCCCAGCACTTTGGGAGGCTGAGGTGGGTGGATCACGGGGTCGAGAGATCGAGACCATCCTGGTCAACGTGGTGAAACCCCGTCTCTACTAAAAATACAAAAAAATTAGCTGGGCATGGTGGCGCATGCCTGTAATCCCAGCTACTCAGGAGGCTGAGGCAGGAGAATTGCCTGAACCCAGGAGGCAGAGGTTGCGGTGAGCCGAGATCGCGCCATTGCACTCCAGTCTGGGTAACAAGAGCGAAACTCCATCTCAAAAAAAAAAAAAAAAAAAAAAAAAAAATATATATATATATATATATATAAATAATGGGTGAGACAGCTAGTCAGAAACAAATGTTTTTAAGCAGTTGCCCCTGGGCACAGATGTAGGGTGAGATTTACCTCTCAGACTCTCATCTCTCTGGGCTTGATAAATTATGCAGACCTCTAAGAGCTAGATTGCTTTGAGCTACTTTTGCACTGCCTTGCTCAGGACACACAAACCATTAACAACCAACAAATTAAAATAAAAATTCTGGGCTGGGCACAGTGGCTCACACTTGTAATCCCAGCACTTTGAGAGGCTGAGGTGAGCAGATTACCAGGTCAGGAAATCAAGACCATCCTGGCCAACATGGTAAAATCCTGCATCTACTAAAAATACAAAAATAGCTGGGCACCGTGGCACACACCTGTAGTCCCTACTACTTGGGAGACTGAGGCAGGAGAATCACTTGAACCTGGGAGAGAGGTTATAGTGAGCCAAGATTGTGCCACTGCACTTCAGCCTGGTAACAGAGCAAGACTCAAAAAAAAAAAAAAAAAAAAAAATTGCCAAGCAAGCAAAAAACCTAATGCCTGGACATGCCCTCCACGGCCCTGGCTTCTACCTACTTTTCCCACCCTGTGCTCAGCTGCCCTTACACACATACATACTGTATCACAGGACTAACAAAACCACTCCACCAGCCACTGAAAGAGGAGCCACAGAAAGACCAAGAACGACAGCGTGGCCACCTTTTATTACCCTAGAATGTACTAACCGCCATAGTTAGCATTCAGGAGCTGTTTATTTCTATCTTCACTACTCTAAAGAATTTTAAACAGGCCAGCTATGGTGGCTCATACTTATAATCCCAGCACTTTATGAGGCCAAGGCAGGTGAATCACTTGAGGCTAGGAGTTCAAGACCAGCCTAGCCAACATGGCAAAACCCTGTCTCTACTAAAAATACAAAAAAAAAAAATTAGCCAGGTGTTGTGGCAGATGCCTGTAATCCCAGCTTCTTGGAAGGCTGAGGCAGGAGAATCACTTGAACCCGGGAGGTGGAGGTTGCAGTGAGCAAAGTTTGCTCCACTGCACTCCAGCCTGGGTGACAAGAATGAAACTCTATCTTGGAAAAAAAACAAACAAACAGTCACAGTATAGACTGGCTGAAAGCTAGTGCTTTGAATGTCTCACAATCCCCAAGAGCTTAGTGCTAAAGTCATAGGTACACACCTGCTCACCTGACACCCAAATAAAACAACTCTTACAAAAAAAAAAAAAGTCCTGGCCATGCGTGGTAGCTTACACTTGTAATTCCAGCACTTTGGGAGGCTGAGTCAGGCATATCACCTGAAGTTGGGTGTTCGAGACCAGCATGACCAACAAAGAGAAACCCTGTCTCTACTAAAACTACAAAATTGGCCAGGCATGGTAGCACATGCCTATACTCCCAGCTACTCAAGAGGCTGAGGCAGGAGAGTCGAACCCGGGAGGTGGAGGTTGCAGTGAGCAAAGTTTGCACCACTGCACTCCAGCCTGGGTGACAAGAATGAAACTCTATCTCAAAAAAATAGAATAAAATAAACAGTCACAGTATAAACTGGCTGAAAGCTGGTGCTTGGAACATCTCACAATCCCCAAGAGCTTAATGCTAAAGTCACAGATACACACCTGCTCACCTGACACCCAAATAAAACAACTCTTACAAAAAAAAAAAAAAAAAAAAAAAGTCCTGGCCATGCGTGGTGTGTGGTAGCTTACACTTGTAATTCCAGCACTTTGGGAGGCTGAGTCAGGCATATCACCTGAAGTTGGGAGCTCGAGACCAGCATGACCAACAAAGAGAAACCCTGTCTACTAAAACTACAAACGGCCAGGCATAGTAGTACATGCCTGTACTCCCAGCTACTCAAGAGGCTGAGGCAGGAGAGTCGAACCCGGGAGGTGGAGGTTGCAGAGAGTGGAGATTGCACCACTGCACTCCAGCATCAGTGACAGAGCAAGACTCCATCTAAAAAAAAAAGAAAAATATAATTAACTTGGTTTAATTTGAAATTCAGGTAAATTATAAATTGTCATTTGTATAAATATATTCCAATAATCGTTTACACTTATATCAATATGTAAATATTGCATAGCTATACTAAAAAGTGATTTGGTGTTTATCCCAAATTTAAATGTAATTGTGCCTTCTGTATTTTTATTTGGTGAATCTGCCACATCCACCATGGAAACACTGTATAATTTGAAACTTGTTACAAACATGGGAAAACGGAATAAAAAAAATTAAAGGTCATACAGAGGCCAGGTACTGTGGCTCATGCTTGTAATTCAAGCATCTGGGGAGGCAAAGGTGGGAGGATCACTTGAGGACAGGAGTTTGAGATCTGCCTAGGCAACATAATGAGACACCATCTCTACAAAAAAAAAAAAAAAAAAAAAAAAAAAATTAGTCAGTGTGGTGGTGTGTACCTGTAGTACCAGTTACTAAGGGGGCTGAGACCTAAGGAATTGAAGGTTAGATTGAGCAATGATTGTGATACTACACACTGGCCAAGATGACAAAACTGTCTAAAATACACTTTTTTTCTTTTTTCTTTCTTTTCTTTTTGAGATGGAATCGCTCTGTTGCCCAGGCTGGAGGGCAGTTGCGCAATTTCGGCTCACTGCGACCTCCACCTCCCGGGTTCAAGCGATTCTCCTGCCTCTGGCTTCTGAGTAGCTGGGATTAAAGTTGTGCGCCACCATGCCTCATTAATTGTTGTAATTTTTTTTTTTTTTTAAGACGGGGTTTCACCATGTTGATCAGGTTGGTGTTGAACTCCTGACCTCAGGTGATCCGCCCGCCTTAGCCTCCAAAGTGCTTGGATTACAGGCGTGAGCCACCACGCCCGGCCTAATTTTTGTAATTTTAGTAGAGACGGGGTTTCACTATGTTAGTCAGGCTGGTCTTGAACTCCTGATTTTGTGAACTGCCTGCCTCGGCCTCCCAAAGTGCTAGGATTACAGGCGTGAGCCACCGCGCCTGGCCTTGTTTGTTTTTTAGACGGAGTTTGGCTATCACCCAGGCTGAAACACAGTGGCACAATCTTGGCTCGCCATAGCCTCCCCCTCACGGGTTCAAGCAATTCTCCTGCCTCAGCCTGCGGAGTAGCTGGGATTACAGGCCTACGCCTCCACGCCCAGCTAATTTTTTTTGTATTTAGAGACGGGGTTTCTCCATGTTGGTCAGGCTGGTCTGGAACTCCCAACCTCAGGTGATCCGCCCGCCTCGGCCTCCCAAAACGCTGAGATTACCGGCGTGAACCACCGCGCGTGGCCAATTTTTGCATTTTTAGTAGAGACGGGTTTCACCATGTTGGTCATGCTGCTCTCGAACTCGTGACCTCGTGATCTGCTCCCCCTTCCCCCTGGCCTCCGAAAGTGTTGAGATTACAGGTGTGAACCACCGCGCCCACCCATATTAACTCTTTAATGTTTTAATTGTGCTTCAGTTTATTTTTGAACAGGGTAAAGCAGGAACTAGGGAACCCACAGACCACTGCTCCTTCCACGCAGGAGCTCTGCACACCCAGTCGGGATCTTGCCCTGATGACCTTCCCCTCATCACCTCACAACCTGGGGAAGATGTAGGTCTGCGGGTGCACAGCTGCGCAAAGAGGGCTATAGGCTGGGGCTAAAGCCGCTGTGCTGAAACGGGAAAGGGCTCCCGGGGTCCTTGCACCGGGGGAGACAGAGGTCTGAGCTGCAAAAAACGGGCGCTCACAGACTCCGTCCCACCACCGCCATTTCTGGGGGGGTCTGAAGTGGCCTCCCCAAAAAGTCCTGGCCATGCGTGGTAGCTTACACTTGTAATTCCAGCACTTTGGGAGGCTGAGTCAGGCATGTTCCCTAGTTCCTGCTTTACCCTGTTCAAAAATAAACTGAAGCACAGTTTATTTTTAAATTTATTTTTTAATTGTGCTTCAGTTTATTTTTGAACAGGGTAAAGCAGGAACTAGGGAACCCACAGACCACTGATCCTTCCACGCCCTGCCCCGCACACGCACCATTTCTCTGCTTCAGAAATGTCCTGGAGTCTATGAATCTTCCAACACTATGAAGTCACAGAGCGATGGAAGCTGAGACTGTGGCAGAATCACCGACACCTCCCGGAAAGAGAACACAGCGAAGCGAAGAACTAAACTGGATGTCCGAGTGGAGCCAGAAACAAAGTCCCCGCGGGCTACTGGGAGCCGCCCCTTCCTCTCTGACTGTGAACCTGATTGGACAGTTCCCGCCCCAGCGCCCTGAATGGATAGAGCTCCGGGTCCGTGCCCTCAGTTCTGGAGTGACAGAAGATGCGACCAGACATGGCATTGAGTAAGGCGAGAGTGACAGGCTTTTGGCTCAGTCATTTTCAGGAAGGGCTTTCTCTCTGGGCTGGGCCCACCTGTGCCCAGGGTTATTTTTAAATCCTGTGTAGGCCGGACGTGGTGCCTCAGGCCTCTAATTCCAGCACTTTGGGAGACCAAGGCGGGTGGATCACAAGATCAGCAGTTCGAGACAATTCTAGCCTGGCCAAAATGGTAAAACCCCGTCTCCACTAAAAATACAAAAATTAGCTGGGCATTGTTGTGCGCGCCTGTAGTCCCAGCTACTCGGGAAGCCGAGGCAGGAGAATCGCTTGAACCCGAGGTAGGAGAATCGCTTGAACCCGGGAGGCAGAGGTTGTAGTGAGCCGGGATCGCGCCACACTGCACTCCAGCCTGGTAACAAAGCGAGAATCCATCTCAAAAACAACGAACAAAAATCTTGTGTAGATAGAAGGTTATGCAATTGATAAATTTTATTCATACACACATATATTTTTTAATAGGGTAAAATAGGGACTGGGGACCCCACAGACCACAGCTTTTTCTGTGCTGGAGCCCTGCACACCCAGTCGGCGTCTTTCCTCGATAACCTTCTCATTGCCTCACAACCTGGGGAAGATGCGGGTCTGCGGGTGCAGAGCTGTGCAAAGAGGGCAACAGGCTGGGGCCAAAGCCGCTGTGCTGAAACGGGACAGGACATTGCTCACAAATGGAAACATGGTAATAACAATTATTTTAATATTTAACATTTCATAAGCTTTCTGGCCTCTGGTCTTTTGAGTAGGCAACCTGGGATTTTAAAAGAAAAGCTGGAGGCCGGTCGCGGTGGCTCACGCCTATAATCCCAGCACTTTGGGAGGCCAAGGCGGGTGGATCACGAGGTCAAGAGATCGCGACCATCCTGGTCAACAAGGTGAAACCCCGTCTCTACTAAAAATACAAAAATTAGCTGGGCATGATGGTGCGTGCCTGTAGTCCCAGCTACTCGGGAGGCTGAGGCGGGAGAATTGCCTGAACCCAGGAGGCGGAGGTTGCAGTGAGCTGAGATCGCGCCATTGCACTCCAGCCTGGGTAACAACAGTGAAACTCCGTCTCAAAAAAAAAAAAAAAGGAAAGAAAAGAAAAAGAAAAGCAGGGAGGGGCGTGGTGACTCACACCTGTAATCCCAGCACTTTTGGAGGCGGAGGTGGGCGGATCACTTGAGGTCCAGGCTGCTCTCTGTCCCCACCTGCCTGTGCTCCCTCACTTGCCTGCTGTCAGAGCCCCAACATGGAGAAGGAGGTTGCCACCTGTGAGCCTGAGGGAGCTGTGTCTGACTGGGGCTTCTGCCTGGGGTTTTGCAAAAAGCTACCTGTGAATATGGTTTGCCCAGATACCTTGTTTAAAGGGAGTGGGCATGAACTAGCAAGTGTAGCATCACCACAGCTGATTAAAAATGTTTTCTTGTTTTTAAAACAGCCCATTTTTTATGTTACATTAGAATAAAATAAGTTTCTATAAACTGCTGCTCCAGCCTTATCCGTGTGGTCTGTAACCCAGTCTCATTTGATGGTGAGGGCTGTTGTCAGAAAGGTTACTAAGAGAGAAATATTTGTAAATTAGATCATATTGATGGTTATACTTACAATGCCAGTTGAGTGGGAAGTAAGAGTGTGGAGTCATAGGCACTCAGCTGGGATTTATTCACACCATTTACTAGGCTCATGAGAGTGTGGCACAGGTGAACATCACCTGTCATTGGTGACAGAAGAAAAAAGGCTAAGGCCTGGTGTGGTGGCTTGTTCCTGTAGTCCCAGCACTTTGGGAGGCCAAGGTGGGTGGATCATGAGGTCCGGAGTTCAAGACCAACCTGGCTAACATAGTGAAACCCTGACTCCACTAAAAATACAAAATTAGCCAGGTGTGATTGCATGCACCTGTAATCCCAGCTACTCAGGAGCCTGAGGCAGGAGAATTGCTTGAAATTGGGAGGTGGAGATTGTGGTGAGCTGAGATTGCACCACTGCACTCCAGCCTGGGCAACAGCGTGGCTACATCTGACAAAAAAAAAAAAAAAGGGAAAAAGGCTAGAGGAGAGATGCTAGGCTGTGGGGCTAGGACCTGGCACGTTGGACCTGTTAGCTCACTGAACATCTAACTGCCGGGTACTTGCCCTTGTCAGCTCAGTTAAAGGAATTAGCCAGCACTCTCCAGAAATCCCACTGTGCTGGGAGAATGGAGGAGGGTCTACATCTTGCCATTCTAGGGTAGCTTTTATAGCAAGCTGGAGTCTTCTAGAGAGCCAATGAGATGGGAGGAAGGCAGTACCCCAGCTAGACCTCAGGGACAGAGCCTATGAAGTAAGCAATAGTGTGTGGAGGTGGCCTGACCCTATAAAAGGAGAGTTCACAGCTATCACAGCTTGTGGCTGCTGCCCAGCCATCCCTCTCCAGAGCAGCGTGGTCCTCAGCCTCATGTACAGCTAAATACCCTTTTGAGTGTTTGGAGAATCCTTCATGTCTTAGAAATTCTGAAAAATAGGCCGGGCACGGTGGCTCAAGCCTGTAATCCCAGCACTTTGGGAGGCTGAGGCAGGTGGATCACAAGGTCAACAGATCGAGACCATCCTGGTCAACATGGTGAAACCCGTCTCTACCAAAAATACAAAAAAATTAGCTGGGCACGGTGGTGCGTGCCTGTAATCCCAGCTACTCAGGAGGCTGAGGCAGGAGAATTGCCTGAACCCAGGAGGCGGAGGTTGCGGTGAGCCATTGCACTCCAGCCTGGGTAACAAGAGCGAAACTCCGTCAAAAAAAAAAAAAAAATTCTGAGAAATAGAAAACCAACAAATTCAAATTCTAATGTCTGTTAATTTCTCTGAGCCAGCTGGGAAATATGTCTTTCACGTTGAAGTTTAAGTGACACCGAAGGACAGCCAGCAGTGTCTTGGCCATAGAAACTCCTGTGCGCTTCCTGCCCCCAGTTTGATTTGCAGCCTCATGGCTGTGTTGTCCTTTTTTTTTTTTTCAGTGTGGATTCCTTTCTTTTTCTTTTTCTTCAGTGAGGAGGTTGTGTTGTCCTAAACATGCTTTCCTCTGGCCTTGTCCAGTGAATGTGATTCACACGGTTAACACCATTTCTGGAGTGGGACACCATGTAAAGCTGAGAATGGATTGGGTTTAGGTACCATTGTGACTCCTTGTCACCTGAGAGACCCATTTTTCCTGATTGATTCATTAAGTGTATTAGTGCCTGTCAGACACCTTTGGACAAATCAACTGACAAGGGGCTGTGATTTTGTAAAGAAAACAAAGACTTTAGATATGAAATCCTCTTTTTCTCCTTCACTTTTTTTAGGTGAAATATTTCAATTTTTCTTTTTCTTTTCTTTTTTTTTTTTTGAGGCAGAGTTTTTCTCTTGTTGTTCAGGCTGGAGTGCAGTGCCATGATCTCGGCTCACTGCAACCTCCGCCTACCGGGATCAAGTGATTTTTCTGCCTCAGCCTCCTGAGTAGCTGGGATTACAGGCATGTGCCACTCCACCCAGCTAATTTTGTATTTTTAGTAGAGATGGGGTTTCACTATGTTGGCCAGGTGGGTCTCGAACTCCTGACCTCATGTGATAAGCCCACCTCAGTCTCCCAGATTGCTGAGATTACAGGCATGAGCCACTCTGCCCAGCCTCAATTTTTCTTTAAAAAATGGTAAATAGCGGTATCTCAGCATACTTAATGTGAGAACTGTCATGTGGCTGGAAGCAGTTGCTCACAACTATAATCCTAGCACTTTCAGAGGCTGAGGCAGGCAGATAACTTGAAGTCAGGAGTTCGAAACCAGACTGGACAACATGGTCAAACCCTGTCTCTACCATAAAATACAAAAATGAGTCAGGCTTAGCGGTGGGCACCAGTAGTCCCAGCTACTTGGAAGGGTAAGATGGGAGAATTGTTGAACCCAGGAGGCAGAGGTTGTAGTGAACCGAGATCATGCTACTACACTCCAGCCTGTGTGACAGAGAGAGACCCCACTGCAAAAATAAAAATAAAAGGAAAGAAAAAGAAAAACAACAACTCCATAAAAAAGTGAATAAAATAGGACCAGGCTCAGTGGCTCACGCCTGTTAACTCCAGCACTTTGGCAGGCCAAGGTGGGTAGATCACTTGAGGTCAGGAGTTCCAGACCGGCCTAGCCAACATGGTAAAACCTCATCTCGATAAAAAATACAGAATATTGGCCAGGCGCAGTGGCTCACGCCTGTAATCCCAGTACTTTGGGAGGCCGAGGCGGGTGGATCACGAGGTCAAGAGATCGAGACCATCCTGGTCAACAAGGTGAAACCCCGTCTCTAATAAAAATACAAAAATTAGCTGGGCATGGTGGCTCGTGCCTGTAATCCCAGCTACTCAGGAGGCTGAGGCAGGAGAATTGCCTGAACCCAGGAGGTGGAGGTTGCAGTGAGCCGAGATTGTGCCATTGCAGTTCAGCCTGGGTAACAAGAGCAAAACTCTGTCTCAAAAAAAAAAAAAAAAAATACAAAATATCGCTGGGTGCCATGGCTCACGTTTGTAATCCCAGCACTTTGGGAGGCTGAGGCATGAGGATCACCTGAGGTAGGGATTTCAAGACCAGTCTGACCAACATGGAGAAATCCCATATGTCTACTAAAAATACAATACAGCCAGGTGTGGTAGCACATGCCTGTAATCCCAGCTACTCAGGAGGCTGAGGCAGGACAATCACTTGAATTTGGGAGGTGAAGGTTTCGGTGAGCTGAGATTGCACCATTGCACTCCACCCTGGTCAACAAGAGCAAAACTCCATCTTAAAATATATACATATATGTATTATATTATATATACATAAATATATATAATATATATACACATATATGTATGTATATGCATATATTAGCTGGGCATGGTGGTGGACACCTGTAATCCCAGCTACTAGGGAAGCTGAGGCAAGAGAATTGCTTAAACCCAGAAGGTAGAGGTGGTTTCAGTGAGCCGGGATCCTGCCACTGAACTCCAGCCTGGGTGACAGAGCAATATTGCATCTCTTTTTTTTTTTTAAGATGAGGTTTCACCATGTTGGTCAGGCTGGTCTTGAACACTGGACCTCGGGTGATCCGCCTGCCTTGGCCTCCAAAGTGCTTGGATTACAGGCATGAGCCACCACGCCCGGCCAATACTGCATCTCAAAAAAAAAAAAAGAGTTGGGGAAGAACATGAACAGAAGTGTATTAAAAGAAAACCTACCTGTGGTCAACAATCACTGATTATGAAATAAATGCAAATCATAATTGCAATAAGAGATTATCTCATGGCGGTCAGAAAGACTATTTTTAGTAAGTTAACAAAATAATAGGCTGGACGCGGTGGCTCAAGCCTGTAATCCCAGCACTTTGGGAGGCCGAGACAGGTGGATCACGAGGTCAAGTGATCGAGACCATCCTGGTCAAAATGATGAAACCTCATCTCTACTAAAGATACAAAAAATTAGCTGGGCACGGTGGCGCGTGCCTGTAATCCCAGCTACTCAGGAGGCTGAGGCAGGAGAATTGCCTGAACCCAGGAGGCGGAGGTTGTGGTGAGCCGAGATCGCGCCATTGCACTCCAGCCTGGGTAACAAGAGCGAAACTCCGTCTCAAAAAAATAAATAAATAAAAAATAGCGGCTGGTGAGGTTTTGGAAAAAAAGAAATGTTTATATACTGTTGGTGGGAGTGTAAATTAGTTCAGCCATTGTTGAAGACAGTGTGATGATTTTTTTTTTCTTGGAGTTTTGCTCTTGTTCCCCAAGCTGGAGTGCAAATGGCATGATCTTGGCTCACTGAAACCTCCACATCCTGGGTTCAAGTGATTCTGCCTCAGCCTCCCGAGTAGCTGGGATTCCAGGCACAAGACACCACGCCCGACTAATTTTTGTATTTTTAGTGGAGATGGGGTTTCGCTGTAGGGTCCAGCCCTACTGGGTCTAAAGGGTGTTCTCTACGGGCGCGGAGAGGAGAAACTAGAAATAAAGACACAATACACTGAGATCAAGGGAAAAGGGTTGTGTCCAGGGAGCCACTGCCACCAGTTCTTGAGACCGGCAGTGGCCCCGAGTACCTGGGCACTCTGACTTTGACTGGATACAAAGCAGGGGGGCACTGTAAGTAGGATGAGCCATCCACAGTTACTGATAGGGTCAAGCAAATCACAGGTCTAAGGAACAAGGGGGCCCAGGGCTTTCAAGTAGCCTAAGCAGGGGGAGATGAAATGCGTCAGCACTTGATGTTGTGCCTGTCAAGTAAGATCAAAGGCTTCAAGAATTAAGCTGCTTCTTTTGTTTTTTAAATGAATGAGAGGTTCTTGTGTTACCCAGGCTGGCCTCAAACACATAGCCTCACCTCCTCAAGCGCCAAGACAACTGTCCTGAGCCACTGCGGCTTGAATTATGCTTCTTACTGATATCTGCAAAAGAGGAACCAGGTGCAGAGGCAGGGAGTGAAAGTAGACACAGATTGTGACCAAACATAGGACGGTACCACATAGAGGCAATTAAGTCCCTGGATAACTGTGGCCTGGGCTGACTGGTGTCAGTCCTTCCACAAGAGTGTGGGGTAGTAGAGTGCTCTCCAGCTCACCCACGGACAGGGGATGTTCCTTTCCATGGTCTGCTGAGTAGCAGGTACTTCCCCAAGCACCGGTGCTACCACAAAGATTTTAGACGCCCTCCAGCAACCCTTATGGTGTGATAGAGGGCTTGGTTTTAGCATTCAACAGGTTGCCCCTGCTGATTGCCACCAGTTGATGTTTGACAGGTATTAATGCTCGTGGCTGTGGCTGCATCCCATAGTGTCCTTTACCAGTGCCTGATACAGCAACCTGAACGTTCCTAGATAATTATACATAAAGTACAAGAAGGCTTTAATCAAGGCTAAATATTCAATAAGATTAATATCTAATTACTCATGATATTTATTCTTTTTTTTTTTTTTTTTTTTTTTTTTGCCAATCAATGAGAGCTTGTAAGGTTGCTGAGGTTGGTTGGCCTTGAACTCTTGGCCTCGCCTTCGCAAGCGCCACGACATTCAGCCGGAGCCACTTTGGGCCCCCGATGTTTATTCTTAACTATATTCTTCTTTCTGTATTCTATTTATTAAACAGGAACTGACTGAGGCTTCAGTCTCCTGCTTTGGCACTTATGAGATCTTCCACCCACATTTCACCATGTTGGCCAGGCTGGTCTAGAATTCCTGACCTCAGGTGATCCACCCCCCTATTCCTCCCAAAGTGCTGGGATTACAGGCGTGAACCACCATGCCTGGTCCAGTGTGGTGAGCAATCCCATTACTGGGTATATGCCCAAAGGAATATAAATTATTCTATTATAAATACGCATGAACATGTATGTTCACTGCAGCATCACCACCATAGCAAACACATGGACTCAACCTAAATTTCCATCAGTGATAGACTGGACCAAAAAAATGTGGTACATATACACCATGAAATACTACACAGCCAGAAGAAAAATGTGGTACATATACACCATGAAATACTACGCAGCCAGAAGAAAAATGTGGTACATATACACCATGAAATACTACACAGCCAGAAGAAAAACGAGGTTATGCCCTTTGCAGAGATGTGGATGGATCTGGAGGCCATCGTCCTTAGCAAACTAACACAGGAACAGAAAACCAAATACCACAGTTCTCACTTATGAGTGAGAGGTAAATAATGAGAATACACAGACACAGGGACAGGAACAACACACACTAGGTTCTTTTAAAAAGTAAAAGGTGGGAAGAGAAAGAGGATCAGAAAAAATAACTAATTGGTACTAGGCTTAATACCTGAGTTATTAAATAATCTATACAACAAACCAGAATTACACAAGTTTACCTATGTCACAAACCTGCACTTGTACCTTTGAACTTAAAAGTTGGTGTTTTTTTTTTGAGTCAGTTTCGCTCTTGTTATCCAGGCTGGAGTGCAATGGCGCGATCTCGGCTCACTGCAACCTCCGCCTCCTGGGTTCAGGCAATTCTCCTGCCTCAGCCTCCTGAGTAGCTGGGATTACAGGCACGCGCCACCATGCCCAGCTAATTTTTTGTATCTTTAGTGGAGACGGGGTTTCACCATGTTGACCAGGATGGTCTTGATCTCTTGACCTCGTGATCCACCCGCCTCGGCCTCCCAAAGTGCTGGGATTACAGGCATGAGCCACTGCGCCCGGCTGGTATTTTATTCTTTTTGTGGAAATTGTGAATGTGAGTTTCTTCATGATTTGGCTCTCAGCTTTACTATTTGTGTATAGGGATGCTAGTAATTTTTGCACGTTGATTTTTTATTCTGAGACTTTACCAAAGCCCCAAAGCTTCTTCATCAGTTTAAGAAGGTTTTGGGCTGAGACTATCAGGTTTTCTAGAAAGAGAATCATGTAATCTGCAAACAGGGATGGTTTGATTGCCTTTCTTTGTATTTGGATGCCCTTTCTTTCTTTCTTTTGCCTGAATACCCAGACCAGAACCTCCAGTACTATGTTGAATAGGAGTGATGAGAGATGACATTCTTGTCTCATTCTGGTTTTCAAGGAGAATGCTTCCAGCTTTCGCCCATTCAGTATAATGTTGGCTGTGGATCTGTCATAGGTGGCTCTTATTATTCTGAGGTGGTTTTTTTTTTTTTTTGAGACAGAGTTTTGCTCTTGTTGCTCAGGCTAGAGTACAGTGGCATGATCTCGGCTCACTGCAACCTCCACCTCCCAGGTTCAAGTGATTCTCCTGCCTCAGCCTCCCAAGTAGCTGGGATTACACACATGTGCCACCACACACGGCTAATTTTGTATTTTTAGTAGAGATGGGATTTCTCCATGTTGGTCAGGCTGGTCTTGAACTCCCAACCTCAGGTGATCTACCAAACTTAACCTCCCAAAGTGCTGGGATTACAGGCATGGGCCACCTCACCTGGCTATTATTTTGAGTTTTTTTCCCCAATACCTAGTTTACTGAGAGTTTTTAATATGAATTGATTTTAAATTTTAATAAAAGTATTTTCTGCATCTACTGAAATAATCATGTATTTTTTGTTCCTAGTCCTGTTTCTGTAATGAATTGTATTTATTTATTTGGGTATTTTGAACCAAACTTGCATCCCAGAGATGAAGCCCACCTGAGCATGGTGGATACGTTTTTTGATTTGCCGCTGAATTTGCTTTGCTAGTATTTTGTTGGAAGATGTTTGCATCAATGTTCATCGAGGATATTGACATGAAGCTTTCTTTTTTGTTATATCTTTTTCAGGTTTTCATGTCAGGATACTCCTGGTTTCATAGAATGAGTTTAGGGAAGAGTCCCTTCTCTTCATTTTTTTGGAATAATTTCA
Source organism: Saguinus oedipus (assembly GCA_031835075.1). Classification (NCBI taxonomy): domain Eukaryota; kingdom Metazoa; phylum Chordata; class Mammalia; order Primates; family Cebidae; genus Saguinus; species Saguinus oedipus. The sequence goes on from CM063187.1 coordinate 19,474,148, forward strand.
ATAGGAACAGTACTAGCTCTTCTTTTTACATCTGGGAGAATTCAGCTGTGAATCCATCTAGTCCAGGGCTTTTATCGATTGGCAGGCTATTTATTACTGCCTCAATTTCCTAACTCATTATTGTTCTGTTCAGGAATTCAGTTTCTTCCTGGTTTAGTCTTGACAGGGTGTACGCTTCCAGGAATTTATCCATTTCTTCTAGATTTTCTAGTTTCTATGCATTGAGTTGTTCATAATATTCTCTGGTGTTTGTCTGTATTTCTCTGGGGTCAGTGCTGATCCCCCTTTTTGTTTCTGATTGTGTTTATTTGAATCTTCTCCATTTTCTTTATTAGTCTAGCTACTGGTCTTGTTAGTTATTTTTTTCAAACACCAGCTGCTGGATTTGTTGGTCTTTTGAATGTGTTTTCATGCCACTGTTTTGTTCAGTGCAGCTCTGATTTTGGTTATTTCTTGTTTTCTGCTGGCTTTGGGATTGGTTGGTCTTGGTTCTCTAATCCTTTTAGTCATGATGTTAGGTTGTTAACTGGAGCTCTTTCTAACTTTTTGATGTGAGGCTTTAGTACCAGAATGTAGTGAGATCAGACGTACTAAGGGAGGCCAGGAGTGATGGCTCATGCCTGTAACCCTTACACTTTGGGAAGCCAACACTGCAGAATAACTTGAGCCCAGGAGTTTGGGACCAGACTGGGGAACACATGGAAAACCCATTTGTACCAAAAATACAAAAAGTAGCTGGGTGTGCTGGCACACACCTGTGATTTCAGCTACTTAAAAGGCTAAGATGAGAGAATCATCTAAGCCTAGGGAGGTTGAGACTGCAGTAAGCCATTATGGTGTCACTGCACTCCAGCCTGGGTGACAGAGTGAGACCCTTCATAAACAAAGAAGCAAGCCACAGGTATTTTATGCCCTTCTCAGGGTAGGTAGCAAAATTAACAGAATGCAGCATTTTAAATTTTATTTTTAATTTAATTTATTTATTTATTTATTTTGAGACGGAGTCTTATTCTGTTGCCCAGGCTGGAGTGCAATGGTGTAGTCTTGGTTAACTGCGACCTTTGCCTCCTGGGTTGAAGTGATTCTCCTGCCTCAGCCTCCCAAGTAGCTGGGATTACAGGTGCCCACCACCAATCCCCGCTAATTTTTATATTTTTAGTAGAGATGAGGATTCACCATGTTGGCTAGTCTAATCTCAAATGCTCCCACCTCGGCCTCCAAAGGTGCTGGGATTACAGGTGTGAGCCACCACGGCCAGCCTTTTAAATTTCAATCTACTTATTAATGTATTTTGAGATGAGGTTATAAAACTGGCTAATTTTTGTATTTTGGCTTCAGATGAGGTTTTTACCCTGTTGCCCAGGCTGGTCGGGAACTCTTGGGCTCAAGAGATCCCCCTGCCTTGGCCTCCTAAAATACTGGGATTACAGGCGTGATTCACTTCCTGGCCACGATGTTTTTTTAATCGCTTGTCTTGCCTGGTGCGGTGGCTCACACCTGTAATCCTAGCACTTTGGGAGGCCGAGGTGGGTGGATCACCTGAGGTCAGGAGTTCAAGACCAGCCTGGCCATCATGGTGAAACCCCATCTTAAAAAAATTTTTTTTGAAAAAAGAAAAAAAAATCGCTTGTCTTTCCGGGAGTTTTATGTTGGAGAGATTGGTTTGTTAAATTTATTCTAAATAGACATTTAAGATGTCAGCTTCTGATCTCATGGACTCTGAGGCTACAATTACTCTGCTCTATTACAGGACCATACACATAAGAAATTAAAAAAATCGGCTGAGTGTGGTGGGTCACACCTGTAATCCCAACACTGGGAGACTTAGGCCAGCGGATAATCTGAGGTCAGGAGTTCGAGAGCAACCTGGCCAACATAGTGAAACCCTGTATCTACTAAAAATAAAAAATTAGCCAGTTGAGGTGTTGCATGCCTATAATCCCAGCTATTTAGGAGGTTGAACTATTTAGGAGGTTGGGTGAACCAGCAGACAATGTGGGGAGCGGTGGGAAGGAAGGTTGTTGGAGTTAAGACTCCAGACAGATGGCTTCAGGCCCCGCGCGCCACTCGGCCACACCTGGCCTGTAGGATGTACCCGCTGGGCCTCTGCCCTCGACACCGGCTGGCTATTCTGTCCAGCTGCCGGGTCCACCAGGTGTCAGCCCCAAGGCAAGGACCTGGCTGCCTGCTTGAAATGTTTAAGGTGGACCAGATAGCTTTAGCTGGCGGCAATACCGCTTTGGTCCAGTAGAGGGTGCGATGACGGCTAACGCGGCCTTCCCTTCCCGGGCTCACCCAGGTCATCCTCCCACTTCGGCCTACAGAGTAGCTGCAGCTCTGGGGACTTTCTGAGGTTTTATTTGTTTTTGTTTTTGTGGTTTAAAATTTTTTTTTTCCTAGCCCCACTTTGAGTTTGTTTCCACAGTACATTGAGTTACTATTATTTTTTCCTTTTCTTTCTCTCTTATGCTCTTTCCTCCTGCACACTGACATTGCTGTTGTCTTAATGTTTTTTCTTCTTTCATATATGTGTGTGTGTGTGTGTATACACACACACACACACACACACAGAAATAAATAAATATATACGTATATATATAATGAGGTCGTCTCACTCTGTCACCCAGGCTGCAGTGCAGATGTGTAATCACGACTTACTGCAGTCTGGACCTGCTTGGACTCAGGGATTCTTCCATTTTAGCTCCCCCGGTAGCTAGTACTACAGTCATGCACCACCATGCTTGGTCTTTTTTTCTTTTTTTTTGTATATTTTACTTTTTATTTTTGTAGAAATGACATTTGGCCATGTTTCTCAGGCTGGTCTCGAACTCCTGTGGTCAAGCAATCCACCAGCCTTGACCTCCCAAAGTGCTGGGATTATAGGCATAAGCCATCCTGCCCGTCTAGCTATCTGTCTGTCTGTCTGTCTGTCATCTATCTATCTATCTTCTATCTATCATTTATCTTTGTCTGGCTTTGTCTATCTATCTATCTGGCAGGCTCTGTCTTTCTGGTCTATCTATCTATCTATCTACCATCTTTTTAGTAAAGATGTGATGTTGTTATGTTGTCCAGCCTCTGAATATATTTATATTTTTTAACTTTAATTGTTATTTTTTAATAGCGATGTCATTTCTCCATGATGCCCCCAGAATAGTCTTCAACTCCTGGGTTCCAGGTATCCTCCATGGCCTCCTAACCTGCTGGGATTGCAGGTATGAGCCACCATGCATGGTCTGGTCATGTTTTTGATGTATCAGTTCTTTCCAGTCTAGATGCCTAATCTTGTGTCTGAACATTCCTGCTGGTATGATAATGACATATGACTTTCCCAGCACCAGAGTTATTTAGTGGCCCTGTACTGCCCAGCCCACAGAAGGGATTGTGACATATCCCTGGACCCAGCAGTGAGGTGGTGTGACTATTCTATTGCCTTGGCACTGCCCACAAGGAACATTGTGACATCACTGGATCTTGTATCCAGGTGATGTGAATCCTCTCTCCAGCCTTGGCTCTTCCCCAGGGGACACTGTGTCATATCGCTGAGCCCCAAACACAGGTTATATGACTCTCCTGCCTGTGCCCTGCCCATGTGGGCCAGTGTGAGTTTTGCTGGGTCCAACACCCAGGTTGATGTAACTCTACTGCCTAGGTCCTGCCTACAGAAGACATTGTCACAAATCCCTGCACCCATCACACAGGTAATGCTCTTCTCCTGCCTGGCCTCTCCTCACAGAAGGGGTTGTGACATAGCACTGGGCTCAGAACCTAGCTCACATGACTGTCCCCCTCTTTCTATATTCTGCCTAAAGAGAATATTGTGACATGTCAGTGGGCCTAATACTAAGGTAGCATACACTTTTACCTTGACACTGCCCGTAGAAGGCATGATGAAGGTCAGGCATGGTGGCTCACGCCTGTAATCCCAGCACTTTGGGAGGCCGAGATGGGTGGATCACGAGGTCAAGAGATCGAGACCATCCTGGTCAACATGGTGAAACCCCGTCTCTACTAAAAATACAAAAAAATTAGCTGGGCACGGTGGTGCGTGCCTCTAATCCCAGCTACTCAGGAGGCTGAGGCAGGAGAATTGCCTGAACCCAGGAGGCGGAGGTTGCGGTGAGCTGAGATCGCGCCATTGCATTCCAGCCTGACAAGGCTTTTCGTTCTGACAAGAGCGAAACTCCATCTCAAAAAAAAAAAAAAAAAAAGAAGGCATGATGATTAATTGCTGGGCCCAGAACCAATATGATGTGAGTTTCCTGCCTGGACCCTCCCTACAAGGCGCATTGTGACATATCTCTGGGCCCTCTGACTATTTGATGAGACCTTCTTCTCTTACCTAAATGTTGCCCAAAAAGAGACTGTGACATAACGTTGGACCCAACACAGAGGTGATGTGACTCTCCTCTCCTGCCTGTTCCTTGCCCACAGAAGAGAGAAGACTTATTGCTGAGCTCAGCCCCAGGGCATCCACCTGCTCCGTTGAGAAGCTACACTTCATACCTCAGCTTGTCCTTAGGGAGAAAATGACCGAGGAGCTGATATTCACTAGACACTCTGGCAGAAAAAGTTATGGTGTGTATCTTGGTTTACCCTGAGACATAACTGTAACCTAGGACCAGTAAAAAAATAAAGGTGAGCTGAAAACACATAATTCTAACATAAAGTTTCCAAAGAAAAACCTTGCTTTGAAAACATTCTAAGATTTCTGTGCCTAAGGAAGATTAAAAAAAAAAAAAGAGGCGGGCCGGGCACGGTGGCTCAAGCCTATAATCCCAGCACTTTGGGAGGCCAAGGCGGGTGGATCACAAGGTTAAGAGATCCAGACCATCCTGGTCAATGAGGTGAAACCCTGTTTCTACTAAAAATACAAAAATTAGCTGGGCATGATGGTACGCGCCTGTAGTCCCAGCTACTTGGGAGGCTGAGGCAGGAGAATTGCTTGAACCCAAAAGGCGGAGGTTGTGGTGAGCCGAGATCCTGCCCTTGCACTCCGGCCTAGGTAACAACAGCAAAACTCCGTCTCAAAAAAAAAAAAAAAAAAAGAGGCATAGCAATTTTGTGCAAAAAGTGTCAAGGAATTATTTTTTGCTTTTTTCTTATGAGAAATATTTTCAAACAAAAAGTAGTTTATAATGTGAATTAAGAAAGAGAAGTTGAGGCCGGACGCGGTGGCTCAAGCCTGTAATCCCAACACTTTGGGAGGCCAAGGTGGGTGGATCACGAGGTCAAGAGATCGAGACCATCCTGGTCAACAAGGTGAAACTCCATCTCTACTGAAAAAAAAAAATGCAAAAAATTAGCTGGGCACGGTGGCACGTGCCTGTAATCCCAGCTACTTGGGAGGCTGAGGCAGGAGAATTGCCTGAACCCAGAAGGTGGAGGTTGCGGTGAGCCGAGATCGCGCCATTGCACTCCAGCATGGGTAACAAGAGCAAAACTCTGTGTCAAAAAAAAAAAAAAAAAAAAAAAGACAAGTTGGCATTTAGAAATGTCAGAAGGAACTGGATTTAGTATTTTAGTTTATTTGCAATTCAAATCTAACTGCAGGCCAGAGTTAGGCTGGAAGAGTGGGGGTGGGAGGTAGACTTGAGACCCTTCAGGGAACACAAACTTGTAAAAAATGCAGGGGAAAATCAGTCCCCTGTGAAGAATGAGAATAATTAACTGGCAGGCAATTAGACTAAGGAGGCTCTGGTTTCTACCTATAAAAACTGCTATGTAACTGTACCTAACCAATTGTTAAATACGGTTTTCTTTATCATGCACCTTATAAGTCTTTCAAGCTTCTTTCATAAACCAAACTACAAATAGCTTCTCTCATAAACCACAAACTGTTGAATCACTCATAAACCACAATTATTGAATCACTCTTTGATTAAATTCTTAAACATTTTTGTGAGGACTGCCACAGATTTTTAATAGGAGAACATAAAAACTGGGAACCCAAAGGACCAAAGCTCTTCCCATTCATCATCCTACACCCCAAGTCAGGCTTCTCCCCTGAGGACCTTCCCGTGGTCCCTGCATAATCTCGGAGAGACGTGGTGCTGCAGATGCAAAGCTGCCCAGAGAGGGCTCCAGGCCAAGGCACAGTCACTGGGATGGGAAGAGACAGGACGCCCAGGACCCCTGCTGTCAGCGCAGCAGCCATCTTGTGGCTGAAAGGGAGAGGCTGCGCTAGACAAGGAGAACTCAGGGAGCAGATTGTGGAGCTGACTGCGGGGAGGCCTGAGTCCTGCCACAGCCATTTCCCACTGGTTCCAACCAGCCCCTTCCCTTCTCTCGGGATGTCTGACTGGGCAGTCTCACCATGTCTAGGCTTCCAGGGGTTCCTGGCATCTTAGCTGTGGATCTCAAAATACCTGCAGGTCACAGGGCCACAGAGGCTGGGCCTCTAGGAGCAGAGGACAGAACAGTGAGGACAAGACCTGGAACTCCAGCTGCAGCAAGAGACAAAGGCCTTGCCAAACCCAGGAGCTGGGGCTGAATGAGTGACAGCCTAGGCTGCAGCCTTCCCAGGCAGAGCTTCCTCCCTGAGCTGAGCCAGGCCCACCCCAGAGGGTGGTTGCCTTTAACCTTGGGTATAAGGTCATATGCACTTGTAAATAATATGCTATATGGCTATTCACAAAATAAAATAACATAATAAAAATTGTTCTAAAATTTTAAATTTTATGATCTTTCTGGCTTCTAATCATTTGAGCAGGCAGCCTGAGATTTTTAAAAAGGAGGCAATCCTTAGCCGGGCATGGTGGCACATGACTGTAATCCCAGCTACTCGGGAGGCTGAGGCAGAAGAATAGCTTGAACTCAGGAGGTGGAGGTTGTAGTGAGCTGAGATCACGCCACTGCTCTCCAGCCTGGGCAACACAGTGAGACTCCATCTGAAAAAGAAAAAGAGGCAATCCTCTGAAATGAAATGTGAGCCACTGGTCAGACACAGTGCCTCATGCCTGTAATACCAGTACTTTGGGAGGTCAAGAGGGGTGGATCACCTGAGGTTAGAAATTTGAGACCAGTCTGGCCAACATGGTGAAACTCCCATCTCTATAAAAATGGTGGTGGGACCGGGCACAGTGGCTCACGCCTATAATCCCAGCATTTTGGTAGGCCAAGGAAGGTGGATCATGAGGTCAAGAGATTGAGATCATCCTGGTCAACATAGTGAAACCCCTTTTCTACTAAAAATACAAAAATTAGCTGGGCATGGTGGCGCACGCCTGTAGTCCCAGCTACTCGGGAGGCTGAGGTGGGAGAATTGCTTGAACCCAGGAGTCGGAGGTTGCGGTGAGCCGAGATCATGCCATTGCACTCCAGCCTGGGTAACAAAAGCGAAACTCCGTCTAAAAAAAAAAATGGCAGTGGGTGCCTGTAATCTCAGCTACTTGGGAGGCTGAAGCAGGAGAATCACTTGAACCTGGGAGATGTAGATTACAGTGAGTTGAGATCACGCCACTGCACTCCAGTCTGAGCAACAAGAGCAAAACTCCGTCTCAAAAACAAATAAATAAATAATAAATAAAATAAAATAATAAAATGTGAGCCACATGTGAATTTTAAGTTTTCTAGCAGCCAAACTTTAAACAGAAACAAAGAACAGATGAAATTGACTGTAACAATTTACTTAACTCAACATATCCAAAATCTTGCCATTTTAATATGTGAGAAATATGTAATTATTAATTATATGCAAATACATACATATGTGTGTGTGCGTGTGTGTGTGTGTGTGTATGTGTGTGTTTGGAACAAAATCTTTGAAACTAACTCCTATTTTACCTTTCTAGGACACTGCAGTTCAGACCAGGCACATTCCAGGCACCCAGTAGCAACACATGGCCAATAGCTGCTACATTGAAGTGCAGCTCTGACATCAGGAGGGTGAATGGCCTGAACATCCCTTTTCTACCAGAGTTGAGGGGACAGCCTCTCCCTGCCTACATCTCTCTTCAGTTTCTGGAGTAGGACAGATAGTGGCCATAGAAAGAGCAGAGGTCTAGAAGACCACCCTCTTAGAAATCAGTTAGTGACAAAGGATGGTGGGGTCACAGCAGAAGAGAACCCTGTGCCTTCAGACCTGTTGACGCTCTTGACCTCCAAGTTTTAGATAAGAAAAAGATAGATGAAAGGCAAGCTGATTTTGCTATTTGGCTTGGCCCTAATGGCCAGGCTGTGGTTATCTGTTTTCTCCTGTGGTGTGGGGGACTGTGTGGGTATAAGCACCAATCACATGCATACATGTCTACATGTATTTCTGCATTACTCAGTATTACCTTACAAGACATCCAACTCTAAACCAGAGGAAAAAACAGTACCTTTAGGGTGTCCACTGTGAGAATGTAAGCAGTACTGAACCTGTTGTTAAATCCTGGCATCTTACCTACACTGGGTGCATGTATCAGTTAGCTATTGCAGCATAACAAACCATCCAAAATTTATTAGCTCATAATTCAGATGGTTAGTCATTCGGGCTGGGCTCAGTGTGGCCATTTCTGTAGGCTCAGCTGAGCATTTTTGACATGTATCACAGCTGCTTGTTGACTAACAGCTGTGTTTCTGGGAATGAGCTTCTGCTTCTGGAGCTGTCAACAGGGGCCCCTTGTTTCTCCTGTCCATGATATCTTACTCTCCTGGCTAACACAGGCTTTTCCTACAGAGATGGCAGCATTGTGAAATAAAAACAGATCATTCAAGACAATTTGAGCCTGGGCCCCAAACTAGCCCACTGTCATGTTCACAGGTTTCTACTGCCCTGAGCGAATCCGACCAGCCAGATCTAGTGTTCAGAAGACAGACTTTGGATTATTATTATTTTTTGAGACAGAGTTTTGCTCTTGTTGCCCAGGCTGGAGTGTCTAGTGCCATCTTGGCTCACCACAACCTCCGCCTCCCAGGTTCTAGTGATTCTCCTGCCTCAGCTCCTGAATAGCTGGGATTATAGGTGCCCACCATCATGCCCTGCTAACTTTTGTGTTTTTTTTTTTTTTTTTTTTTTTTTTTTGAGACGGAGTTTCGCTCTTGTTACCCAGGCTGGAGTGCAATGGCGCAATCTCGGCTCACTGCAACCTCCGCCTCCTGAGTTCAGGCAATTCACCCGCCTCAGCCTCCTGAGTAGCTGGGATTACAGGCATGCGCCACCATGCCCAGCTAATTTTTTGTATTTTTAGTAGAGGCGGGGTTTCACCATGTTGGCGAGGATGGTCTTGATCTCTTGAGCTTGTGATCCACCCGCCTCGGCCTCCCAACGTGCTGGGATTACAGGCGTGAGCCACCGTGCCCAGCCTGGCTTTCCGGGTTTTCCATGAGTCCACATTTAACATAAAATTTATTTTCTCTTAAATACCAGGCTTTGTTTCTCCAATTTTGGTGCATAGCACTGGTAACTGTCATAGATAATTTGACACAGACCACAAAGTTTATTCAAATGGCAGGCATAGCTAAAAAATTCACTACTGGCAGATTTAGCATAAACATGTTAAAGAGTCTTTTCCCAATATTTAATCAATTTTTATTTTCCCTGGGTTATAAATTTTTTTTTTTACTTTTTTTTTTTTTAAAGACAGGTTTTCACCATGTTGGTCAGGCTGGTCTTGAACTCCCAACCTCAGGTGATACACCTGCCTTGGCCTCCAAAGTGCTTGGATTACAGGCATGAGCCACCATGCCCGGCCCTGCTTGGGTTATAAATTTTATGAGTCAGTTTCTTCATTAGAATTCATACAATCCTTACCCAGTCTAAACAATGTAGTTCTCAAATTATCAGAAACCTGTACTCAACTTGTCTGGGTCATTTTCCTCTTTTCATAAACCTCCTTAAAGACATTATACTCTAGAATTTTACATGCTTTTTTAAAAACATTTTATTTTTTATTTTTTTAAATTGATTTCATTTTATTTCTTATTTTTTAATTTTTTTACTTTATTTATTTATTAATTTGTTTTTAAAGACAGAGTTTCACCATGTTGGTCAGTCTGGTCTTGAACTCCTGACCTCAGGTGATCTTGGCCTCCAGATTGCTTGGATTACAGGCGTGAGCCACTACGCCCGGCGAATTTCGCATGCTTTTGAAGTTTTTAGAAACTACATCAGAATTAAACTATTAACCTGAAATTGTTATAAAGAAACAAATGAAAAGAAGTTGATTATATCTGTGGCCTATAATAATTTATCACAATTACATAGTCATAACAATAATTATGACTAATAGCATATACTCAGGTATCTTAGATTTTTAGAAATTGTAGTCCAGGTGTCGTAGCTCATGCCTGTTATTCCAACACTTTGGGATGTCAAGGTGGGTGGATCACAGGTAAGGAGATTGAGACCATCCTGGCTACACAGTGAAACTCCATCTCTACTAAAAACAAAACAAAAAAATTAGCCGGGCATTGTGGCGCACACCTGTAGTTCCAGCCACTCAGAATGCTGAGGCAGGAGAATCCCTTGAACCTGGAAGGTGGAGGTTGCTGTGATCAGAGATTGTGCCACTGCACTCCAGACTGGGTGACAGAGTGAGACTCTATTTCAAGAAAAAAAGAAAAGAAAAGAAAAATTGTATACAATTTTGGAATAAACATTAATAACATTTATTAAAATATAAGTTAAAGAAGGTCAAACATCATTTTTAATTTGACAGTGTTTTCCATGTAATTCACCATATCAGATAATTCTGTTCATCATTTTTTTGGATGCTGCAATGGACCTCTGTAACATCCAAAACTTCGGGATAAAAAACCCAAAAAGAATTTTTTTTTGCTGAAATGTGAATTCGGGAATCTTGTCAAATTATATCAAAGGGTTAAAACGCTTTACCACAATAGGATCACAGGTCACCATAAAATAATAGTCATTCACTTAGACAAAGTGATAATAAAAGAATTTTAAAAAATAAAATCATTTACTGCTTGATATAGGTGTTTGATTTTCCCAATCTAATCACCTGAGAAAGACAGCATGAGAAGAATTCTCACTCTACTCTGTTGCCAAATTTATTCAAAAGGTGATCAAAAACATTTTACTTTGTCATATTAATAACGTACAAGGCCAGCACGGTGTCTCAAGCCTGTAATCCTAGCACTTTGGGGGCCAAGGTGGGTGGATTACCTGAGGTCTGGAGTTCAAGACCAGCCTGGCCATCATGGTGAAACCCCATCTTTTTTTTTTTTTAAAAAAAAGTACAAAATTTTTGTCCAGAGAAATAAACTTTTACTTTTGTATTAGTCTCTTATCTATACTGAAGCAAATTATAATAAGGCTTTATAAACAAATCCAGCAAATTTGTCATTTCTGACCACTCTAGATTTCCATACATGTTTTACAATCTTTTTTTGTTTGTTTGTTTGTGAGAAGAAGTCTTGCACTATTGTCCAGGCTGGAGTGCAGTGGCGCGATCCTGGCTAACTGGAACCTCCTACTCCCAGGTTCCAGCAATTTTCTGCCTCAACCTCCTGAGTAGCTGGGATTACAGGGCCACCATGCCTGGCTAATTTTTGTATTTTTTAGTAGAGATGGGGTTGCACCGTCTTGGCTTGGCTGACCTCGTGATCCACATGCCTTGGCCAAATTTAAAAAAAGAAAAAAAAAAAGAAAAGCTGAAATTCTAAAACGTTTGTTATAATACTCTTTATGTATAGCCATGTGCAATACATATGTTATTTACAAATGCATATGACCTTATACACAAGGTTGAATGCAAATACTCTCTGGGGTGGGCCTGGCTCAGTTCAAGGAGGAAGCTCTGCATGAAAATGCTGCAGCCTAGGCTGTCACTTTTTCTTCAGACTCATCTAATCCATATCTTCTGTCACTCAGAACCTGAGAGGTGGGGTTTTAAACGTTATCCAATCAGCGACGCTGGGCAGTGACTCGTCCAATCAGGCATGCAGCTGAAGCAGACAGGACGGCTTCCGGGATATGGCGGGTCGTTTGTCCCTTTGCAACCAGAACTCCGGGTCTCCTCTTTATTCCTCTGTGTTCTCGGCTCCTAAAGGCCCACCCTTTGTGGCCCACTGACCTGCAGGCATTGGGAGCTCCACAGCTAAGACGCTGGGATCCCCTGGAAGCCTAGAAATGGTGAGAGTGCCAGTCCAACATCGGGAGGGAGAGGAAGGGGTTGGGTAGAACCAGTGGGAAGCGGCTGGGACTCAGTCCTCACCGCAATCCGCCCTGAGTTGTCTTTGCCCAGCTCGGCCTCAGTCCCCTTCAGCTATAAAATGGCCGCTGCACTGATAGCGGCGCCGGGCGTCCTGTCTCTTCCCTGCGCAGTCCTGGCCTGGAGCCCTCTCTAGGCAGCTTTGCACCCACTGTGTCGCGTCACACCCGGATTGTGCACGAACCATGAAAGAAAGGGTCGTCAGGGAAGAATCCTGACTTGGTGTGCGGCTTCATGAATTAAAAGAGCTTTGTTCTGTGGGGTTCCCAGTTCCTATTTCCTGCTATTAAAAATTTATGGAGTCTCTGCAAAGATATTAAAGAATTTAATCGAAGAGTGGTTCTAGAATTGTAAAGCACTCAACTATGGTTTGGTTTGTAGTTTGTGGTCTATGGGAGAGGCTTGAAGGAAAGTTTTTTATAAAATGCACAATGAAAAAAACCGAATTTAGTAATTGGTTAGGTACAGTTACGTGATATCTTTTTTGTTGTTCTGAGGTGGAGTCTTGCTTCTTCGCCCAGGCTGGAGTGCAGTGGCATGATCTCTGGTCACTGCAACCTCCGCCTTCCGAGTTCATGCTATTTTTCTGCCTCAGCTTCCTGAGTAACTACGACTACAGGCGTGAGCCACTGTGCCTGGCTAATTTTTGTGTATATATATATATATTAAGTGGAGATGGGGTTTCACCATGTTTGACAAGGGTGGTCTCAACCTGCTGACCTTGTTTATCCGCCTGCCTTGGCTTCTCAAAGTGCTGGGATTACATGAGCCACGGTTCCTGATTTTTTTTTTTTTTTTTTTTGTGACGGAGTCTTGCTCTGCCGTCAGGCTGGAGTGCAGTGGTGCAATCTCGGCTCACTGCAACCTCCGCCTCCTGGGTTCAAGCGATTCTTCCGCCTCAGCCTCCCGAGTAGCTGGGACCACAGTCACCATGCCAGGCTATTTTTTTGTATTTTTAGTAGAGACGGGGTTTCACCATGTTGGCCAGGATGGTCTTGATCTCTTGACCTGGTGATCTGCTCGCGTTGGCCTCCCAAAGCATTGGGATTACAGGCGTGAGCCACGGTGCCTGGCCTGTTACTCACTTTTTAACAACAGCCGTTCTGACTGGTGTGAGATGGTATCTCACTGTAGTTTTGTTTTGTTTGCATTTCTCTAATGTGATGAACATTTAAACAAATATTTTTGCTAGTCACATATTTGTATTTTTAAAAACATCTGTTTATGTGTGTGTGTGTGTGTTTTTTAGATATGGGGTGTTACCATGTTGGCCAGGCTGGTCTCGAACTCCTGACCTCAGGTGATCCACCAATTTCGGCCTCCCAAAGTGCTGGGAATACAGGCGTGAGGCACCACGCCCGGCCTGTTTGTTTTTTGAGACAGTTTTACTCTTGTTGCCAGGCTGCAGTGCAATGGTGCGGTCTCGACTCTGCAACCTCCTCCTCTTATGTTCAAGCGATTCTCCTGCCTCTGCCTCCAGAGTAGCTGGATTACAGGCGTGTGCCACCACACCTGGCTAATTTTTGTAATTTTAGGAGAATGGGGTTTCACCATGTTGGTCAGGCTGATCTGTAACTTCTGACCTGGTCATCTGCCTGTCTCAGCCTTCCAAGGTGCTGGAATTACAGATGTGAGCCACAGTGCCCAACCCCCATCTGTTTGTTTTTTGCCTACTTTTTAATGCAGTGGTATGTTGTTTTCTTGTCAACTTGTTTAAGTTTTTTAATTCTGGACATCAGATCTCTGTAAGAAAATAGTTTGCAATTTAAAAAATTTTTTCAGATTGTCTGTTTAGTCTGTTAATATTTTCTTTGCTGTGGAAAAGCTCTTTAGTTTCCATTTGTCAATTTTTTCTTTTATTGCAATTGCTTTCGGTATCCTCATCATAAAATCTTCGCTAGTTTCTAAGCCTAGAATGAATGGTATTTTCTAGGTTATTTATTTTCCAGGTTTTTTTTTTTTTAATTATAAGTTTTGCATTCAAGTCTTTAACTCATCTTGAGTTGATTTTTATATATGGTGTAAGGAAGGTGCCCAGTTTCAATCTTCTACATAGTACTAGTTAGTTGTTACAGCACCATTTATTAAATGGGGAATTCTTTTTACATTCCTCTCATCAGGTTTGTCAAAGATTGCATAGTTGGCCCACCTTGGCCTACCAACGTGCTGCGATTACAGGTGTGAGCCACCTTGCCAGGACATCAACATAGAAATCTTAAAGACCCCCCCTTTGAGAGTGTGGCTCGGTAAGCTTTTCAGATCTTGTTTGGTGAACGCTGCAGTTATGTGAGAGGCTCCAGGTGTAAATAAAATCTGATGACAGAATTTGTAAGTGTAAACAAGCATCTTTTTTTTTTTTTTTTTTTTTGAGACAGAGTTTCGCTCTTGTTACCCAGGCTGGAGTGCAATGGCGCAGTCTCGGCTCACCGCAACCCCTGCCTCCTGGGTTCAGGCAATTCTCCTGCCTCAGCCTCCCGAGTAGCTGGGATTACAGGCACGTGCCACCATGCCCAGCTAATTTTTTGTATTTTTAGTAGAGATGGGGTTTCATCCTGTTGACCAGGATGTTCTCGATCTCTTGACCTCGTGATCCACCCACCTCGGCCTCCCAAAGTGCTGGGATTACAGGCTTGAACCACCGTGCCCAGCCAATAGGCATCTTAAGAGTGAGAGATCAAGCCGGGCGCGGTGGCTCACGCCTGTAATCCCAGCACTTTGGGAGGCCGAGGCGGGTGGATCACGAGGTCAAGAGATTGAGACCGTCCTGGTCAACATGATGAAACCCCGTCTCTACTAAAAAAAATACAGAAAATTTGCTGGGCATGGTGGTGCTTGCCTGTAATCCCAGCTACTCAGGAGGCTGAGGCAGGAGAATTGTCTGAACCCAGGAGGCGGAGGTTGCGGTGAGCCAAGATCGCGCCATTGCACTCCAGCCTGAGTAACAAGAGCGAAAGTCTGTCTCAAAAAAAAAAAATTCAGAGACTCAGACTTTATTTCATATCTTCTTAAAAAAAAATCTGCACAAGATCTTCAGTTTATTTTACGTATTAAAATTTAAGAGGTGCTTTTTAAATTTTTTTTATTTTTAGATTGAGTCTTGCTTTGTCACCCAGGCTGGGGTGCAGACTCGAGTAGCTGGGACTACAGATGCTTGCCACCATGCCTGCTAATTTTTTGGTATTTTTAGTAGAGACAGGGTTTCACAGTGCCAGCCAGGCTGGTCTCAAACTCTTGACCTCATGATCCGCCTGCCTCGGCCCCCAAAGTGCTGGGATTACAGGCATGAGCCACCTCACTGAGGCTTAAGAGGTGCCTTCTAATTCAACATGTCTTTTTTGTCTGAAAGGTATGGACAACTCATTCTTTTTTTTTTTTATAGTTTAATGTATTTTAATAGCAGACTTACAGGAACAGCACAGAAGACAGACAACATTAAAAACATGTACTTGCATGTAGGACAACTCAGTTAGAAAAGTATAGTGAATGGATGGAATCTACCGTATGATAAAAATGCTACAAACACCATTTAGTTGCCGTCAATAAGAAATTTACTTGTTTTAAAAAAATCCAAATGCTGGCATTGTCCAGAAAAATTTAACAGGTTTATTTATAATTATTATTAAGTTGAACCGCTGAAACTTGTTCACTGAAACATTTTAACTTGCATTAATGCTTTACGTCTCCGCATTTATATTAAAAATTCACACACAAATGAAAATGGAAAAACTGCCAATACCTGATTTCTGTCCCCTATTTTTCCACTCGCAATCATATACTTAGGTACCTTTTGACCCCATGGAAAAAAAATTATCTAACGTTCAGAACTACCAATAACAGGAAGAAGAGAATTTTTTTTTTTTTTTTTAGAATGAAATGTTTCCCATCATAGTGGATTCTTAAGCACGCTCTCCACGTATGCGGCGTGCTAGCTGGATGTCTTTTGGCATAATTGTTACACGTTTGGCATGGATAGCACAAAGGTTGGTGTCTTCAAAAAGGCCAACCAGATAGGCCTCACTTGCCTCCTGCAAAGCACTGATAGCTGCGCTCTGGAAGCGCAGATCTGTTTTAAAGTCCTGAGCAATTTCTCGCACCAGACGCTGGAAGGGAAGTTTGCGAATCAGAAGTTCAGTGGACTTCTGATAACGTCTAATTTCACGGAGTGCCACGGTACCAGGCCTGTAACGATGAGGTTTCTTCACCCCTCCAGTAGAGGGTGCACTCTTGCGAGTGGCTTTTGTAGCCAGTTGCTTCCTGGGTGCTTTACCACCAGTAGATTTGCGGGCAGTCTGCTTTGTACGAGCCATGGTATAGAGACCTCCTTACTTACCCCCCTTCTCCTTCGGCTGGAGCTCGGCGAGCGAGAGGCGGCGCAGGCGTTAGAGAGCGACGGCGGCACGGCGGTGGCTGTGAACACCGACAACTCATTCTTTGTGATGCAAATATAGAACTAAAAATGTACATGTTTGTGTTTATGCCTTTAGTTTTATACTTTAATACTCATGAAAGTATCATTCATACACACACACACACACACACACACACACTGGTTTTGTGAAGCTTATACCAGTCTCTTCTGAGAGTTAGAGAATATATTAGAGAATATTTCTTTGTTAAAAATTGTTAGATAATTTCATTCATTCCTATAAGTCTGAACCAATTTTCTTTTTTTTCTTCCAATTTTCTTAACTCTCTTATTTAACCTTAAATGATAAATTCTGCCCATGGACACTTGTAAATCTGTGTGTGTGTGTGTGTGTGTGTGTGTGTGTTTTTCAGGGGCCGTTGACATTTAGGGATGTGGCCATAGAATTCTCTCTGGAGGAGTGGCAATGCCTGGACACTGCTCAGCAGGATTTGTATAGAAAAGTGATGTTAGAGAACTACAGAAACCTGGCCTTCTTGGGTGAGAATAACTTTAATACACAATTCCTCATATACCCTAAAGGTTTCATTTCTCTATTTTTATATAATAATTTTTGGTAATTTATGCTTTCCATAAATGAATTTCTAATCCCTGTTTTCAAAAAATCTCAAGGAATTGTTCATGTAGAAAAAAACTTCTTCAAGATGTTTTATCTTGGCCTGAACTTTTTACATTCCTGAGTTGGTCTGTATCCTTCACTGAAGAGGAGTAGTAATTTCAGAAATTTCGTGGTATAAAATATTGTAGACCCCATGTAAAAATCGGCTTGCCACCACTACTTTTTGACTCATAAGTACTTGGTAGTGAAATTAAGAACCTACTAGTTTAAAATATTTTCTAAATGTTAAGAACTTTCTGTCATTAAATAGTATTTTGGGATTGTTTTCTAGAATATTCTATGACATCTCTTTACTAAGCATGGTAGAGGTTGGTAATTAGAGAATATGAACAAGATTCATGTTACTTATTTTTAATAAAGCAGGTATTGCTGTCTCTAAGGCAGATCTGATCACCTGTCTGGAGCAAGGAAAAGATCCCTGGAATATGAAGAGACACAGTATGGCAGCCACACCCCCAGGTAGGTGAGAGTGAATAAAACAGCTGACAGAGTTGAAAGGTTGGAAGATTAAAAAAAAGAAAAAAAAAAAGCCAGTCCCTACAGTGTGTTTTGGGAAGCTGTGTTCCAAAGCAGATAGTTTCTGGGAAGCCTGAGGTGTGTGTTTGTTTTCTTGTTGTTTTCTCACATAGGGCCCTCTTCTCTCTTATGCTTTCAAATTCTCAAAGGAGTCTACTTTTCCTACATTGATCTTCCTTCAAGTTTACAGTGAGAGCCAAAATCCTCTTCTTGGCATATAAAACACTATATAATCTCACTGGTTTCTTAACGTTTTGTGGTATACAGATATCTGCATGATTTTGAGAAACTTTATTTTAAATTACTTTTTTAGTTCTCTTTTTGTATGATGTCTAAACTGTGTACTCGTAGTGGTCTGGGTTTGTTTGTTTGTTTGTTTGTTTTGTTTTTGAGACAGAGTCTCCCTCTGTCACCCAGGCTGGAGTGCAGCGAAGCAATCTCAGCTCACCATAACTTTTGCCTCCCAGATTCAAGTGATTCTTCTGCCTAAGCCTCTCAAGTAGCTGGGATTACAGGCATGTGCCGCAATGTTTGGCTGATTTTGTATTTTTAATAGATGGGGGTTTTTCCATGTGGATCAAGTCGGTCTTGAACTCCTGACCTCAAGGTGATCCACCCACCTCGGCCTCCCAAATTGCTGGAATTACAAGCATAAGCCACCATGCCCAGCCTCTGTGGGTTTTTATGTTAATTTTCTGCATATTCCATCCTGTTTTTATTACTATATTCTTGAAATATAGTTTGAAATTATAAATTGTAAGTGCCCCTTCACATTGTTGTTTTCCTCAGGATTGCTTTGGCTATTTGAAGTTTATTGTAGTTCCTTGTAAATTTTAGAAATGTAGTTTTTATTGCTGTAAAAATAATGCCACTGGAATTTTGAAAGGACATTTGTTGAATATATAGATGACTTTAGAGAACATAGTACTTTAACAATATTTATTCTTTGAATCCATAAATATGAAATATTTTAAAATTTATGTCTTCTCGAATTTCTTTTATTGATTGGTTTGTTTGAGACACAGTTTCACTCTTGTTGCCCAGACTGAAGTGCAATGGTGCAATCTTGGCTCGCTGCAGTCTCCACCTCCCAGGTTCAAGCCATTCTTCTGTCTCAGCCTCCTGGGTAGCTGGGATTACAGACACCTGCTACCCCTCTAGCTAATTTTTTGTATTTTTAGTAGAGATGGGGTTTCACCATGTAGGCCAGGCTATTCTTAAACTCCTGACTTCAGACAATCCCCCTCGCTGCCTCAACCTCCCAAAGTGCTGGGAGTACAGGGGTGAGCCACCTCACTCGGCCTCTCTTATTGATTTATATCTTTCATTGTAAAGATTTCTTGCCTCTTTGGTTAAATTCTTAGAAATTCATGATTTTAATTCTATTTTAAAAAGGATTGTTTTCTTGGCCGGCACCTCAGGCCTGTAATCCCAGCACTTTTAGAGGCCAAGACAGGTGGATCACTTGAGTTCAGGAATTTGAGATCAGTCTGGCCTATATGGTCTCTATTGAAAATATAAAAATTTAGCCAGGAGTGGTGGTGGGCTCCTATAATCCCAGCTACTCAGAAGTCTGAAGCAGGAGAATCGCTTAAACTTGGGAGGCAGAAGTTGCAGTGAGTTGAGATTGTGCCATTGCACTCCAGCCTGGGCCACAGAGCAAGACTCAGTCTCAAAAAACAAAAACAAACAAACAAAAAAAAAAGAGTTTTTTATTTCTGTTGTATCCAACAGCTTAAGTGTATAAAACAGTAACTTGTACATTTATGTTAATTTTATATTTTGTCTACTTAATGAGTGTATTTATTAGTTTAGGCAAATTTCAATGTACTGTCTTTTTTACTTTTCTATTATTTTTTATTTTTATTTTTTTTTTGAGATGGAATCTTACTCCGTCAGCAGGCTAGAGTGCAGTGGCTCGATCTTGGCTCACTGCAACCTCCGCCTTGTGGGTGGGGGCGATTCTCCTGTGTCAGGCTCCCTAATAGCTGGGACTACAGACGCGTGCCACCATGCCCAGGTAATTTTTGTATTTTTATTAGACAGGTTTCACCATGTTGGCCAGGATTGTCTCGATCTCTTGACATTGTGATCCACCCGCCTCGGTCTACCAAAGTGCTGGGATTACAGACTTACACTACCACGCCCGGCTGGCTATAGTTTTTTATGTATAAGATTATTCCTCAAACAACTTTTTACTTATTTGTCTTCAATTTCAATGAATTTTTAAAAAATATTTTTTATTCATTATTCTGCCACATACTTCCGGTGCTATGTTAAAATAGAAGCATTGACAATGGGCACGATATAGTTTTATATTGGTGTCGGTGAAAACAGACAACTCCTCAAGTTTTCATAAACTGATTTCAGGAGGTAAAGATCTTCTTTTGTTGGCTTCCCAGGGTTCTAAAATGCCTCTGGGGTTTGTAGTGAATTGGGTTGTAACTAGGTCACAAGGCTTCTGCGTCTGCACTAGGGTCCACATTTAGTTGGCTTGTTACAAGGGGCCTAGGTAGTTGTAATTCCCAGTGGGTTTTTTTTTTTTTTTTTAATATTCTTCAGGACTTTTTTTTTTTTTTTTTTTTTTTTTGCCAATCATTGAGAGCTTGTAAGGTTGCTGAGGTTGGTTGGCCTTGAACTCTTGGCCTCGCCTTCGCAAGTGCCACGACATCCGGCCGGAGCCACTTTGGGCCCCTCTTCAGGACTTTTGTATGTGGAGCAGACACTAGGGTAGGTTTCTACAGTCAGGTCCGTATAAAATGGCCCTTATATCAGGATGTGAATGAGTATGGCTTTCCCTGAGTACCAGAGAAAATTTCTGGGTTTCTGTGTAGACAGAATTGGCCATGAACAACCTTACCCATGGAACTGGAACTGAGTCATTGACCTGCTTCAGGGACCACAGTAAAGATCAAGGTCTGTAGGCCTGCCTGCATGGCTACAAATGGGTATCTTCTCCCAGGTCTCAAGAATGCCAGGACCTCTCCCAAACAGTAACTGGGAGGAGTTTGAGATGGTTTCAGAGTAACTTCAGAATTCTCAGTGGGACCAAGTTGGTTGGGCCATTTCTTGATCTGTAGCCAAGACCAGGAGTTATGTAGTTTCCCACGTGAATGAGGACCTGCCCTCTGAAAAGGAACACTCGTCAATCTTGGGCTTTAGCAGAGTTTCACAACTCCCTCCCTAAATCTCAAAGCTCTCTTAAAGGCATTTATACTGGAGACAAAGTCTTGCTTTATAACCCAGGCTGGTCTTGAAGTCCAGGCCTGGAGCATTTCTTCAACCTCTATGTACCATGTAGTTGTCATTACAGATTGGAGCCATGATGATTGACTCCCTCATAAGGCATTTATTTAAGAAATGGATGAGACATTTTCTCTTGTGGGAGAGATAAGCAAATGTAGCTGTTTTCATTTTTTTAATCCTACTGATGTTTCTCTTGCTATACATTTTTATTTTCTATCTTCTATTTCAAATTTATCTGTAATTCTAGATTAAGACATTTAGGACAGTATGTCAGAATTTACATGTTATGCCTAAAGTAATTAAGATAATTGGTAGACACTACATGTTTAATAAAATAGTTACTTACAAATTTAAATTTGCTTCAGGAAAAAACAAACAAAAAAACCACCCAGGATTTTTACCTGCCTGTTTTAGCATATATCTAAATGATAATATAATTTATTGCTAAATATTTGTTTAATATATCAGAGGTTCGCCGGACGCGGTGGCTCAAGCCTGTAACCCCAGCACTTTGGGAGGCCGAGGTGGATGGATCACGAGGTCAAGAGATCGAGACCATCCTGGTCAACATGGTGAAACCCCGTCTCTACTAAAAATACAAAAAAATTAACTGGGCATGGTGGCACGTGCCTGTAATCCCAGCTACTCAGGAGGCTGAGGCAGGAGAATTGCCTGAACCCAGGAGGCGGAGGTTGTGGTGAGCGGAGATCGCGCCATTGCACTCCAGCCTGGGTAACAAGAGCGAAACTCTGTCTCAAAAAAAAAATATATATATATATATATATATCAGAGGTTCTAAATATATTTTGAAAAACTATATTTTTTAAATTTAGCAATGTAAGGCTATTTGTTGCTTCTAAAGTTGCATTACAGCCAGTTTATTTTGTGTACAAATAGCTTATGTTTAAAACATAAAAGTTATCACTTCTTTCTTTTCTTTTTTTTTTTTGAGATAGAGTTTCACTCTTGTTGCCGAGGCTAAAGTTCTGCCTCCCAAGTTCAAGTGATTCTTCTGCTTCAGCCTCCCAAGTAGCTAATTACAGGTGTCCACCACCATGCCCAGTGAATTTTTTTGTATTTTTATTGGAAACAGGGATTCACCATGTTGGCCAGGCTGGTCTTGAACTCCTGACCTCAGGTGATTTGCCTGTCTCAGCCTCCCAAAGTGCCAGGCTTATAGATGTGAGACACTGCGCCTGGCCACTCATTTCTTTTTGATGCTTATTTATTAAAAGTTTCTCATTTGAATATTTTGTTTATAATTGTACTGCATACTCTCTGAAATTTTACTGCCACACAGTGCATGCCAATGATTCAAAATACCTGCCTTTCATGAGTACAGTTAAAGGCAAACACTGTAGTTAGACAAATTGTTTAATGGTACATTAATGTTGCATACCAGATATTATGAGTGAACATGTCTTTTATTGCTGTGCAGTTTCATATTAGTGGTTTTTTTAGTGTAGGTTTCTTAACATCAGCTTATTGTGTTTTTTGTTTTTTCTTATGTGTTTTAATTTTAGTCAATTTGCAATTCTGTTTGTATACTATAAGTCAATATGAGGTTTAATTAAAAGATAGCTATATGTCGCTGGGCACGGTGGCTCATGTCTGTAATCCCAGCACTTTGGGAAGCTGAGGCAGGCGGATCACCTGAGGTAGGGAGTTCTAGAACAGTCTGACCAACATGATGAAACCCTGTCTCTTTTTTTTTTTGAGACGGAGTTACACTCTTGTTACCCAGACTCAAGTGCAATGGAATGGTCTCAGCTCACTGCTACCTCCGCCTCCTGAGTTCAAGCAATTCTTGTGCCTCAGCCTCCCAAGTAGCTGGGACTACAGGCGCATACCACCATGCCCAGCGAATTTTTGTATTTTCAGTTGAGACGGGGTTTCACCTTATTGAACAGGATGGTCTCCATCTCTTGACCTCGTGATCTGCCCGCCTCGGCCTCTCACAGTACTGGGATTATAGGTATGAGCCACTGCGCCCGGCCAGAAAACCCTGTCTCTTAAAAAAAAAAAAGATCTGGGCACTATGGCACGTGCCTGTGGTCCCAGGTACTCTGGAGGCTGAGGTGGAAGAATCTCGAGCCAAGGAGTCTCCAGACTGCAGTGAGTGAGCTAGGATGACACCACTGCACTCCAGAATTTAACAGTCTCTCTCCCTCAACCCCATGTCTTTCATTTAAATAAATAAACAAACAAATAAATAAAGTAAATAAAATAAAAAGATAGCCATATGTCTATCACAGATTAGATATGTTTGTTTATGTATAAATATGACCCCAGGCCAGGCGCAATGCTTTATTTTTTATTCTATTTTATTTTACATTCTGGGATATATGTGCAGGACATGCAGGTTTATTGTAGGTAAACGTGTGCCATGGTGGTTTACTGCACCTATCAACCCATCACCTAGGTATTAAGCCCTGCATGCATTACCTATTTATCCTGATTCTCTCTCTCTCTCTCCCACAAGAGGCCCCAGTGTGTGGTGTTCCCCTTTATATGTCCATGTGTTCTTACTGTTCAGCTTCCACTGATAAGTGAGAACATTTGGTGTTTGGTTTTCTGTTCCTGCATTAGTTTGCTAAGGATAATGGTTTCCAGCTTTATCCATATTTCTGAAAGTACATTATCTTTTTTTTTTTATGGCTGCATAGTATCCTATGGTGTATATGTTCTGCATTTTCTTAATGCAGTCTGTTATTGATGGGCATTTGAATTAATTCCAAGTCTTTGCTGTTGTGAATAGTGCTGCAATGAACATACACATCCGTGTATTTTATAATGGAATACTTTATATTTTTTGGGTTTATACCTAGTAATGAGATTGCTGGGTCAAGTGGTATGTCTGGTTTTAGGTCTTTGAGGAACCGCCATACTGTCTTCACATTTCCATGAACAGTGTAAAGCATTTCTATTTCTCCACAGCGTCACCAGCATCTGTTGTTCTTGGCTTTTTAATAGTCACCATTTTGACTGCTGTGAGATGGTATGTCATTCTGATTTTGATTTGCATTTCTCTAATGATCACCAATGTTGAGCTTTTTTTCATGTTTTTTGGCCACATGTCTTCTTTTGAGAAGTGTCTCTTCATGTTCTTTGCCTACTTTTTAATAGGGTTGTTTTATTTTTGCAAACTTGTTCAAGTTTGCTGTAGACTCTGGATATTAATCTTTGTTAACTGGATAGATTGCAAATATGTTATTTCATCCTATAGGTTGTTTGTTCACTCTGATGACAGTTTCTTTTGCTGTGCAGAAGCTCTTTAGCTGAATTAGATCCCATTTATCAATGTTTCCTTGTGTTGCAATTGCTTTAGAAGTTTTCATTATGAAATCTTGGCTCTTACCTGTGTTTTGAATGGTATTGCCTAGAGTTTTTTTTAGGGTTCTTATACTTTTGGGTTTCACATTTAAGTCTATAATTCACCTTGAGTTAATTTTTTATTTTATTGAGAATTTTTGCATGAATGTTTAGCAGAGATAATTGACTTTAAGTTTTCTTTTTTTGTAAAATCTTTGTCAGGTTTTGTTATCAGAATGATGCTGACCTCATAGACTAAATTAAGGAAAAGTCCCACCTTTTCCATCTTTCTCATTGGTTTCAAAGATTTTCATGATTTCTGATTTAATTTTATTGTTTACCCAGAAGTCATTCAGGAGCAGGTTGTTCAAGTTCCATGTGGTTTTGTGGTTGTGAATTTTTTTTGTTATTTTGTTGTTTTTTGAAGACAAATTTCACTCTTTCATGTAGGCTGGACTGTAGGGGCACAATCCAGGCTCATTGCAACCTCTGCCTTCCAGTTTCAAGTGATTCTTTTGCCTCAGCCTCCCAAGTAGCTAGGATTACGGGCACCCACCACCACCCCCGGCTAATTTTTGTATATTTAGTAGAGACAGGGTTTCATCATGTTGCCCAGGCTGGTCCTCAAGCTCCTGACCTCGTGACCTGCCCACTTTGGCCTCCCAAAGTGCTGAGATACAGATGTGAGCCACCACGCTTGAAAAGGAGGTTGTTTTTTGTTTTTGTTTTTGTTTTTGAGACAGTGTCTTACTCTGTCACCCAGGTTGGCATGCGGTGGCGAGATCTTGGCTCAGTACAACCTCTGTCCCTGGGTTTAAACAATTCAACTGCCTCAGCCTCTTGAGTGGCTGGCTAACGGCACATGTCACTCGCCTGGCTAATTTTTTGTATTTTTAGTAGAGATGAGGTTTCACCATGTTAGCCAGGATGGTCTCGATCTCCTGACCTTGTGATCCACCTGCCTCCACCTTCCAAAGTGCTAGGATTACAGGCTTGAGCCACCACATCTGGCCTTAGTTGTGAGTTCTAATTTGATCACACTGTGCTGTGAGAGATTGTTATGATTTCAGTTCTTTTGCATTTCTGAGAAGTGTTTTACCTCCAATTATGTGATCAATTTAAGAGTAAGTGCTGTGTGGCACTGAGAAGAATGTGTATTTTGTTGTTTTTGGCTGAAGAGTCCTGTAGATTTCTGTCAGGTCCCTTGTCCCAGAGCTGAGTTCAAGTCCTGAATTTTCTTGTTACTTTTATTTCTTAATTATCTATTATTGGCAGTGAGATGTTAAAGTCTCTCACTATTATTGTGTGAGAGTCTGTCTTTTTGTAGGTCTCTAAGAATGTGTTTTCTTTTTTTTGAGATGGAGTTTCGCTCTTGTTACCCAGACTGGAGTGCAATGGCACGATCTCAGCTCAGCGCAACCTCTGCTTTCTGGGTTCAAGGAATTTTCCTGCCTCAGCCTCCCGAGTAGCTGGGACTACAGGTGCGCACCACCATGCCCAGCTAATTTTTGTATTCTTTTTTTTTTTTTTGAGATGAAGTTTTTGCTCTTGTTACCCAGGCTGGAGTGCAATGGCGCGATCTCGGCTCACCGGAAACTCCGCCTCCTGGGTTCAGGCAATTCTCCTGCCTCAGCCTCCAGAGTAGCTGGGATAACAGGCACGCACCAACATGCCCAGCTAATTTTTGTATTTTTAGTAGAGACGGGGTTTCACCTTGTTGACCAGGATGGTCTCAATCTCTTGACCTCGTGATCTACCTGCCTCAGCCTCCCAAAGTGCTGGGATTATAGGGGTGAGCCACTGCGCCCGGCCACTCTTGTCTTTTTTAAATCTTTGTTGGTTTAAAGTCTGTTTTCATCAGAAACTGATTGCAAACCTTGCTTTTTTTCTTATTTTATTTTCTTTGTAAAATTTCCCCCTTTTCTTTATTTCGAGCTTATGTGTGTCTTTGCACGTGAGTTGGGTCTCTTGAATAAAGCACACCAATGAGTCTTGACTCTTTATTTAGCTTGCCATTCTGTGTCTTTTAATTGGGACACTTAGCCCATTTACATTAAAGGTTAATATTGTTTTGTGTGAATTTGTTTTTATGGTGCTAACTGGTTATTTTGGAGAACCGTTGATCTTGTTTCATGATGTCATTAGTCTTTGTGCTTTAAGGGTTTTATGCACCACTATTATGATAATAAAACATTCTATGTGTGTCTGTATATGTACATTTAATAGAGAGCTTTATATTTATGTATGGTTTCATTATGCTGTCCAGCACCACTTTCTGTTTAATATGCAGAGTCAATGTTTCTCAGACTGTTCTTTTTTTTTTTTTTTTCTTTGAGATGGAGTCTTGCTGTTGTTACCCAGGCTGGAGTGCAATGGCACGATCTCCGCTCACCGCAGCCTCTGCCTCCTGGGTTCAAGCACTTCTCCTGCCTCAGCCTCCCGAGTAGCTGGGACTACAGGCGTGCCACCATGCCCAGCTAATTTTTGTATTTTTAGTAGAGACGGGGTTTCACCTTGTTGACCAGGATGGTCTCGATCTCTTGACCTTGTGATCCATCCGCCTCGGCCTCCCAAAGTGCTGGGATTACAGGTGTGAGCCACCGCGCCTGGCCTCTCAGACTGTTCTTGAACTCCTTGTCTCAAGTGATCTGACTGCCTTGGTTTCCCAAAGCTGCAGAATTATGGACATGACCCACTGTATTTGACCACTATGTAACATTTCTTGTAAGACTGTGCTGGTTGTAATAAATATCCTGAGCTTCTATTTTGGAAAGTCTTTATTTTTATCTTTTATTTGAAGTAAAGTAATTCTGAATAAATATTATTGGTTAGGAGATATATATATATATTTTACATCAAAAATTGGAAAGTTCTCAGTCTTTTTTTGTCTTCAAGTTATCTGGGTGGTACTTTTTCTTTATATTCTGCTTGTAAGATTTCTTTTTTGAATATGTTGATGTACTTCATGGTGTATAAGTTTTACATTTCATATTTTAATTTTGTTTTGCAAGATTATATTTTTGTTTTATATAATTCAGGGTGTGCCACCTCAAACCAGTTAATTGTGTTTTCTTGTTTTGGTTATATATATATATATATATATATATATATATATATATATATATATATATATATGTATATGTATATACATACATATATACATATACATATATATCTAAAAATTTATTTATTTATTTATTTTATTTTATTTTATTTTTTTGAGACAGAGTTTCGCTGTTGTTACCCAGGCTGGAGTGCAATGGCACGGTCTTGGCTCACCGCAACCTCTACCTCCTGGGTTCAGGCAATTCTCCTGCCTCAGCCTCCTGAGTAGCTGGGACTACAGGTGTGCACCACCATGCCCAGCTAATTTTTGTATTTTTAGTAGAGACGGGGTTTCACCTTGTTGACCAGAATGGTCTCGATCTCTTGACCTGTGATCCACCGGCCTCGGCCACCCAAAGTGCTGGGATTATAGGCGTGAGCCACCAGGCCCAGCCGTTTTGGTTTATATTATACTTGTGTATGAAATTATTTAACTCTGCACAATTTAAGACAATGTTGAGCAAAATCAACTATGAATCAGCTGTGTGTCTAATGCCAATATCATTACATCTAAGTTTTTTTCCCTGTGTAAGTATTATTTCTGTTTCTCTTTTTAAATAAGTTGTATATTTGTTGTGTAGGTTTGTTGTAAATGGTTTTTCAGTCTTATATAGGTGAGTAGGCATAAAAATCCTCCTAATTTTTTTTTCTTTTTAAAAAATGTATCCTAGATTTATTTTTGTGTGGGAGAAACACTTTGGGATTTAAAGATAATATTTAAACTGTCATAACTCTGAATATTTTTAGGTATTATTTTTACTTACCAAAAACATAACAAAATTTGTTATCAAGTATATATATATATATATATACTTGTTTGAGATGGAGTTTCGCTCTTGTTACCCAGGCTGGAGTGCAATGGCGTGATCTCGGCTCACCGCAACCTCTGCATCCTGGGTTCAGGCAATTCTCCTGCCTCAGCCTCCCAATTAGCTGGGTTTACAGGCACGCGCCACCATGCCCAGCTAATTTTTTGTATTTTTAGTAGAGACGGGGTTTCACCATGTTGGCCAGGATGGTCTCGGTCTCTCGACCTCGTGATCTACCTGCCTCGGCCTCCCAAAGTGCTGGATTACAGGCGTGAGCCACCACGCCCGGCCTATCAAGTATTTTTAAATATTTTTTTTGTCATATTATATTGACAATGTTATGCAACATATCTCTACAGTGTTTTCATTTTGCAAAGCTGAATCTTAATACACGTTAAACTAAAACCAAGTTTTCTGATTTTCTCAACATTTCCAAACACCACCATTCTGTTTTCGTTTTCTAAGTGTGTAACTGCTTCATATATTTCATATAATCTCTGTCTTTTTGTGGCTTATTTCATTTTGCATAATGTCAAAATTTATCTTCATAGTTGTTAGAATATATCCTGCTCATAAAATTCTGTGTGATAAAACAGTATTTTTATATTTCAGATTTGTATCTACTGAATAATTTGGTTACAGAACTTTGAATTGCTTTTACCTATTGGCTTTCAGTAATAATGCTGCAATAATTATGGGTATGCCATAACTCTTCATATTAGTATATACATGATAGTTTATATATGTGCTGCCTGTTTTATTCGTTCATGTTATAATGATTATACTCATACTGAATTGTGTTTTTTGTTTTGTTTTGTTTTTTTCAGATGGAGTTTCGCTCTTGTTACCCAGGCTGGAGTGCAATGGTGCGATCTTGGCTTACTGCAACCTCTGCCTCCTGGGTTTAGGCAATTCTCCTGCCTCAGCCTCCTGAGTAGCTGGGACTACAGGCATGCGCCACCATGCCCAGCTAATTTTCTTTTTGTATTGTTAGTAGAGACGGGGTTTCACCATGTTGACCAGGATGGTCTCAATCTCTTGACCTCGTGATCCACCCGCCTCGGCCTCCCAAAGTGCTGGGATTATAGGTGTGAGCCACTGCGCCCGGCTGAATTATGTTTTTTTAATATATTTCTTTTTCTTTTCCTTTTTTTTTTTCCTTGTGAGACAGAGTATTACTCTTGTCACCCAGGCTGGACTGGAATGAATGGCATGATTGTGGCTAATTGCAACCTCTGCCTTTTGGGCTCAAGTGATTTTCCTGCCTCAGCCAATTGAGGAGCTGGGATTATAGGCATCTGCAAGCCTGCTTGGCAAATTTTTGTCTATTTAGGAGATAGGGAGTTTCACCATGTTGACCAGGCTGGTTTCAAACTCCTGACTTCAAAGTGATTCTCCTTTCTTGACCTCCAAAAGTGTTGGGATTACAGGCATGAGTGACTGTGCTCTACCCCAAGATTCTTTTAATTCTGTAGCTTTGTAATGTGTTTTTCTTTCTTTCTTTCTTTCTTTTTTTTTTTCTCTAAGACTTAGTCTCATTCCATCATCCAGGCTGCAGTGCAGTTGTGTCATCCTGGCTTACTGCAACCTCTGTCTCCTGGGTTCAAGCAATTCTCATGCCTCAGTCTCCCGAAAAGCTGTGATTACAGGTGCCCACCACTATGCTCAACTAATTTTTTTGAAGTTTTAGTAGAGACAGGATTTTAGCATTTTGGCCAGGCTGGTTTTGAACTCTCAACCTCAGGTGATCCACCCACCTAAGCCTCCCAAAGTGCTGGGATTACAGGCATGCACCACTGTGCCTGGCCTGTAGTGTGTTTTCAAATCAGAAACTGTAATGCCTTTATCATTGTTTCTTCTTTGGAAAACTGTTGGGTACTTCATTGTCTCTTTTGATTCCATATACTTTTGAGGTTGCTATTTCTATTTGCTCAAAAATGGAAAAATATTTTGAAAAACATTTTATTAAATCTGTACATTACATTGAGCGTTATGAGCATTTAAAAAATATTATTTCCATCTTTGAACAGGAGCATGCTGATGAGTATGTTGTTTTATTTTTATATATTGGTACATTTTTAAATTGTTTTTATTTTTATTTTTTGTGGAGTGGAGTTTTGCTCTTGTCGCCCAGGCTGGTGTGCAATGGAACAATTTTGGCTCACTGCAACCTCTGCCTCCTGAGTTCAAGCATTTCTCTTGCCTTAGCCTTGGTTGCTAAGATTACAGGGATACACCACCACTCCTGGCTAAGTTTGTATTTTCAGTAGAGATGGAATTTCCTCATGTTGGTTAGGCTAGTCTTAAACTACCGACCTCAGGTGATCCGCCTGCCTCGTTCTCCCAACATGCTGGGTTTACATGTATGGGCTACCACACCCGGCCCACACGTCAGTTTTACCTTGCAGCTTTTAAGATCCTCTTTTCTCTGACTTTTAAAATTGTGCTTACAGATCTGTTTGATATACACATCTTAGTCTGTATCCTAGTTTGTTGAGCTTCTTTGTATCATTTTTTAAAAGATTTTTCTTTCTTCTTTCATTTTTTAAATTAAGTCTTGCTCTGTCACGAGGCTGGAGTGCAGTGGTGCAATCTTGGCTTACTGCAATCTCTGCCTCCCTGGTTCAAGCGATTCTCCTACCTTAGCCTCTCAAGTAGCTGAAATTATAGGCCCCTGCCACCACACCCAGCTAATTTGTGGATTTTTAGTAAAGACAGTGTTTCATCATGTTGGCCAAGATAGTCTCGATCTCCTGATCTCGTGATATGCCCGCCTTGGCCTACCAAAGTGATGGGATTATAGGCCTCAGCCACTGTGCCTGACCTGGTTTTCTAATATTGTAATTATTTTTGTTATTTTCAGTTTTCTGATTTTCTATACTTTCTGTGTTCACAGTTCAGTTGAGTATTATTTATATTTATTTTCAGTTTTTAAAATTTTACATCAATTTTTAATCTTTCTGCAAATTTTATATTTTTGTTGAAACCACATTGCCTTATTTTAACGTTGTAATCTTTTATTAAGATTTGAATATTAAAAAAAGTTAACCTGTTTGAATCTTTATAATATGGCTTTCTCCTGGCATCTTTATAATATGGCTTTCTCCTGGCCTACGTTGAACAATTGTCTGGGTCAGAGATTCTGAGAGTCTCTTGGACATGTTCTTAAAATGTGTTTTGTCTAAAATTTTCCATTTTTTTTTTGTTTTGTTTTGTTTTTAAAGACGAGGTTTCAGCATGTTGGTCTGGCTGATCTTGAACTCCTGACCTCAGGTGATCTGCCCGCCTTGGCCTCCAAAGCACTTGGATTACAGGTGGGAGCCACCACGCCTGGCTTGTCTAAAGTTTTTTGCTTTTTACTTAAAACTTAAGGGACTGTGGTGGGAGGGGCAGGGAACAGAAAAAAAAAATTTAAGACTAATGCTGGGTAAATGCAGCAAACTTCCCTCCTTTTATTTCCTCCTTTTATGTGGCTTTAGTGCTCACTTGGGGCACTTGAAACACTTAGCTCATTTATCATTTCTTCTCAGATGTATTTTGGTTAGTTTTTGTTACATATAAATGTCTATAAAAAACTAGGGCCTCTTGTATTTTTATATACTATCTTGTTTATGTAGTTTTTATAATGTTACAGGTAAATTAGCTGGGCGTGGTGGCGCGTGCCTGTAATCCCAGCTACTCAGGAGGCTGAGGCAGGAGAATTGCCTGAACCCAGGACGCAGAAGTTGTGGTGAGCTGAGATCGCGCCATTGCACTCCAGCCTGGGTAACAAGCGAAACTCCGTCTGAAAATAAATAAATAAATAAATAAATAAATAAATAAAAATGTTACAGGTTAAAATTGTAACGTATATTTATCTGAGCCTAGTAAGTGAAGTAATTTGTTATTTTTATTTCTTTCAGTTCTGTGTTCTCATTTTGGCCAAGACCTTTGGCCAAGGCTGGGAATAAAAGATTCTTTTCATAAAGTGATACTGAGAGAATACGGAAAATGTGGACATAAGGATTTACAGTTAAGAAAAGGCTGTAAAAGAGTGAATAAGTTTAATGTGCACAACGAAGGTTATAATGAACTAAACCAGTGTTTGAAAACTAACAGAAGCAAAATATTTCAATGTGATAAACGTATGAAAGTCATTCATAAATTCTTAAATTCAAATAGACAGAAGACAAGACCTACTGGAAAGAGACCTTTCAAATGTAAAAAATGTGGCAAATCATTTTACATGCTTTTACACCTAAGTCAACATAAAAGAATTCATATTAGAGAGAATTCTTACCAATGTGAGGAATGTGGAAAAGCTTTTAACCAGTACTCCCACCTTACTAATCATAAAACAATTCATACTGGAGAGAAACCCTACAAATGTGAAGAATGTGGCAAAGGCTTTACCCTATCCTCAAACCTTACTACACATAAGAGAATTCATAGAAGAGAGAAACCCTACAAATGTGAAGAATGTGGCAAAGCCTTTACCCTATCCTCATACCTTACTACACATAAGAGAATTCACACTGGAGAGAAACCCTACAGATGTCAAGAATGTGGCAGAACTTTTAACCAACACGCACACCTTACTAGACATAAGAGAATTCATACGGGAGAGAAACCCTACAAATGTGAAGAATGTGGCAAAGCTTTTAAACAGTCCTTAAACCTTACTAATCATAAGAAATTTCATACAGGAGAGAAACCCTACAAATGTGAAGAATGCGGCAAACCGTTTACCCTATCTTGGCTCCTTACTAAACATAAGAGAATTCACACTGGAGAGAAACCCTACAGTTGTGAAGAATGTGGCAGAGCTTTTAACCGACACATACACTTTACTGGACATAGGAGAATTCATACGGGAGAGAAACCCTACAAATGTGAAGAATGTGGCAAAGGCTTTACCCTATCCTCATACCTTACTAGACATAGGAGAATTCATACAGGAGAGAAACCCTACAAATGTGAAGAATGTGGCAAAGGCTTTACCCTATTCTCATACCTTACTAGACATGAGAGTATTCATAGAGGAGAGAAACCCTACAAATGTGAAGAATGTGATAAAGCCTTTAGCAAGTACTCAAATCTTACTATACATCAGAGAATTCATACTGGAGAGAAACCCCACAAATGTGAAGAATGTGGCAAAGCCTTTAAACAATCATCACACCTTACTAATCATAAAATAATTCATACTGGAGAGAAACCCTACAAATGTGAAGAATGTGGCAAAGACTTTAAACAATCATCACACCTTACTAATCATAAAAGAATTCATACTGTAGAGAAACCCTACAAATGTGAAAAATGTGGCAAAGGCTTTACCCTACCCTCATACCTTACTAGACATAGGAGAATTCATACTGGAGAGAAACCCTACAGATGTGGAGAATGTGGCAAAGCCTTTACCCTATCCTCATACCTTACTAGACATAGGAGAATTCATACAGGAGAGAAACCATACAGATGTGGAGAATGTGACAAAACCTTTAACCAGTATTCATATCTTACTAAACATAAGAAAATCCACCCTGAAGAGAAACCCTATGAGTGTGAAAAATATGGCAAAGCCTTTAACTAGTCCTCAGTTCTTAAAAGACATGAGATAATTCATTCTGGAGAGAAACTCTACAAAGCAGAAACGTGACAAATGCCTTTAACAACATTTCAAACTTTTGTTTCCATAAAAGAAATCATATTGGTGAAATTCATATTGGTTATAACAAGAATACATTTTACAATAAAAGACATAATATAAATTAAGTAATACATAATAAGATAATTATTCATGAACTTGCATTATTAATAGTTAAATATTTCTATTACACAAAATAATCCACAGATACAGTGCAACCTCATGACATTACCAGTGAAATACTTCATAGAAATTTTTCAAAACAATGTCAAAATTAAAATAAATTTAAACAATTAACCATAAAGATTTTACCTACAGAAACAATATTCTTTAACTTCTTTGCAGCTGAAAGCCACTGGCACAGAAAAATCACGAGAGATGTTAATTCATTATGTTACTAAAGAGCATATTGTTACCGTCTTTTACCTATACCCTTTAGTAAGGTGGAGAGGTTAAAGTTTGTGGTATGATAACACTTCACTGAATGCACAGTAGTATTTAACATGTTAAAAATGTTGAAGGCCCGGCGCGGTGGCTCACACCTATAATCCCAGCACTTTGGGAGATTGAGGCGGGGGGATCACAAGGTCAGGAGATTGAGAACATCCTGGCCAACATGGTGAAACCCGGTCTCTACTAAAAATACAACAATTAGCTGGGTGTGGTGGCGCATGGGCCTGTAATCCCAGCTAATCGGGAGGCTGAGGCAGGAGAATTACCTGGACCCAGGAGGCGGACGGAGGTTGCAGTGAGCCGAGATTGTGCCACTGCACTCCAGTCTGGCGCCTGGCGACGGAGCAAGAATCTCTCAAAAAAAAAAAAAAAAAAAAAAAATGTTGAATTGGGCGAGGTGCGGTGGCTCACGCCTTAATTCCAGCACTTTGGGAGGCCCAGGCGGGTGGATCACGAGGTCAAGAGATCGAGGCCATCCTGGTCAACATGGTGAAACCCCGTCTCTACTAAAAATACAAAAAATTAACTGGGCATGGTGGTGCGTGCCTGTAATCCCAGCTACTCAGGAGGCTGAGGCAGGAGAATTCCCTGAACCCAGGAGGCGGAGGTTGCGGTGAGCCGAGACTGTGCCATTGCACTCCAGCCTGGGTAACAAGAGTGAAACTCCGTCTAAAAATATATATATATATATATATATATATATATATATATATATATATATAATATAACTTCTGTCTTATTTTAGTTCAGTGCATGCAGTTAATCCTTGTTCTGCCTGATATTCATGAACTTTTCAGCTCTTCATGAGCCCTGAAGTTTTTTTCTCTTACATCACAATCTCCAAAGTTACCAGAAACTTTGATTCAAGAGCACCTGTTAGTTTTATAGCTGATTATAAAACCACCTTCTAAAGAGGACCAAAGCAATACAACAATTGTCTGTGAATGACAAAAAGTTTTCGAACAGTCATAGTCAAAGACACACAAGGAAATGTGTTACCTCTGTGGCACACGATAATTTAACGTAACAATTGTGATTGCTGATAATGTACACTAAGTCATATAAGAATTCTGCAAAATTTTGGAACACCTACTAATGTATTTGTACAAATACAGCCCAAAGAAAAGCAAGCATCATTTTATATTCAACAATGCTTTCTGTATAATTTTTTATAAGAAATAAGCAAAATTATCTCATTTTTAAACTTTAGGAGATGTAATATTTTAAAGGACTAATTAGGTAAGAAAAATACATAACTTTATTTTTTATCTTTTTCTCTTTCCTTTTCTTTTAAAAATACATAACTTCTAATTTGATTTTGGAAAGTTTGATGGAACTTTGTTTCACAGAAAGAATCTCCGTGAAAATATCAAAGGTTGAAAACACTTGATAAATAAGTCATTTATTTAACCAAAGTGATAAAGAGTTCCAAAGGAGAGTGGGGAAAATCTTCATTTTTGGGGAGAGAAGACTTAATATGCCAAACAATCTCTAATAGACCAGCATAAATCCAATTTGTTTTTCAAAATGTTATAAACAATATAAAATGTTAATTTTTGTTTGAGACGGAGTTTCGCTTTTGTTACCCAGGCGGGAGTGCAATGGCGTGATCTCGGCTCACCGCAACCTCCGCCTCCTGGGTTCAGGCAATTCTCCTGCCTCAGCCTCCTAAGTATCTGGGATTACAGGCACGCGCCACCATGCCCAGCTAATTTTTGTTATTTTTAGTAGAGACGGGGTTTCACCATGTTGACCAGGATGGTCTCGACCTCTTGACCTCGTGATCCACCTGCTTCGGTCTCCCAACGTGCTGGGATTACAGGCGTGAGCCACCGCGCCTGGCCAAAAAAAAAAAAAAAAGTTTTAATAGAAGAAAATAAAAACTGGGAACTCCACGGAGGACCAAAAGTCTTCCCATTCACGAACCCGGACCCGAATCAGGATTCTCCCCGGAGATGCTCCCCGTGGTCCCAGTACAATCTGGGAGAGGCAGAGCTACCCAGAGAGGGCTCCGGACCAGGGCACAGTCACTGCGCAGTGAAGACACAGGACGCCCGGGGACACGGCCGTGGGCGCCGCCGGCATCTATGGCTGAAGGAGACTGAGGCCGAGCTGGGCAAGGAGAACTTGGGCTGCAGATTGTGGAGCTGACCGCGGGGAGGCCTGAGTTCCGCCACAGCCACTTCCCACCGGTTCCAAACCAGCCCCTCTCCTCTCTCAGAATGAGGGACGGGCACTCTCACCGTTTCTAGGCTTCCAGGGCGTCCCGGTGTCTTAGCTGTGGATCTCTCGATACCTGCATGTCGCAGGCCCACAGAGGCTGGACGTTTAGGAGCAGAGGACACAGAGCAGGGAAGATGAAACCTGGAACTCCCGCCGCAGCGAGACACAGGCGCCGCCAAACCTGGAAGCCTCCCTGTTCCCTCAAGTTTCGTGCCTGACTGGAAGGCTCCCAGCCCAGCATCGCCTATTGGATAACTTTTCTTTTCTTTTTTTGAAATGGAATCTCGCTCTGTCACCCAGGCTGGAGTGCAGTGACGATCTCCGCTCTCTGCAATCTCCGCCTTTAGGGTTCAAGTGAAACTTCTGCCTCAGCCTCTTGAGTAGCTGGGACTACAGGTAGGTGCCACCACGCCCCGCTAATTTATTTGTTTGCTTGAGATGGAGTTTTGCTCTTTTTGCGCCGGCTGGAGTGCAATGCTCCATCTCGGCTCACCGCAACCTCTTCCTCCCGTGTTGAAACAATTCGCCTGCCTCAGCCTCTGAGTAGCTGAGATTACAGGCATGCGCCACCACCACCGGATAATTTTTTTTTTTTTTTTCTAGACGGAGTTTCGCTCTTGTTACTCAGGCTGGAGTGCAATGGCGCGATCTCGGCTCACCGCAACCTCCGCCTCCAGGGTTCAGGCAATTCTCCTCGCTCAGCCTCCCGAGTAGCTGGGACTACAGGCGCGCGCCACCATGCCCAGCTAATTTTTTGTATTTTTAGTAGAGACGGGGTTTCACCATGTTGACCAGGACGGTCTCGATCTCTTGACCTCGTGATCCACCTGCCTCGGCCTCCCAAAGTGCTGGAATTACAGGCGTGAGCCACTGTGCCCGGCCCAATTTTTGTATTTTTACTAGAGACGGGTTTTTCCATATTGGCCAGGTTGGTCTCCAGCTGCCGATCTCAGGTGACCCGCTCGCCTTGGCCTCCCAAAGTGCTGGGATTACAGGCGCGAACCACACCGCGCCTGGCCTGGATAACCTTTAAAACCCACCCTTTCAGGCCCTAGTGACAGAAGTTGTGATTAAAGGATGGGCTGAATAAAGAAAGAGTGACAGCCTAGGCTGAACCTAGGCTGCCTCCCTGAGCTTAGCCAGGCCCACCCCAGAGGATATTTGCATTCAACCTTGTGTATAAGGTCATATGCATTTGTAAGTAATATATCATATGATGGTCGGTGTGGTGGCTCAGACTGTAATCCTAGCACTTTGGGAGGCCGAAGCGGGTGGATGATGAGGTCAGGAGTTCGAACACCAGCCTGGCCAAGATGATGAAACCCCGTCTCTACTAAAAACACAATTATTAGCCTGGCGTGGTGGGGGACGCTTGTAATCTCAGCTGTTCTGGAGGTTGAGGCAGAGAATTGCCTGAACCCAGGAGGTAGAGGTTGCAGTAAGCCAAAATCGAGGCACTGCACTCCAGCCTGGGCAACAACAGAGAGAGACTCCATTACGAAATATATATATATGGCTATAAACAAATGAAAAGAATATAATAACAAATGTTTTAAAATTTCAGCTTTTTTTGGCCAGGCATGGTGGCTTACACTTGTATTCCCAGCACTTCATGAGGCCGAGGTGTGTGGATCATGAGGTCAGTAATTCGAGACCAGCCTGACCAGCATGGTGAAACCCTGCCTCTACCAAAAAATTAGCTGAGCGTGCTGGCACACGCATGTAATCCCAGCCACTCAGGAGACTGAGACGGGAGAATCACTTGAACCCTGGAGGCAGAGGTTGCAATGAGCCGATGTCACGCCACTACACTCCAGCCTGGGTGACAGAGCGATATTCTATCCCAGAGGAAAAAAAATCAGCTTGTTTACCTTCCTGGCTTATGGTCCTTTGAGAAGGCAGCATGAGATTTTAAAAAGGAGGTAATCCTCTAAAATAAAATGTGAGCCACATGTGAATTTTGAATTTTCTAGAAGCCAAACATTAAAAAGAAACAAGGAACAGGTTGAATTGATTTTATCAACGTAATTAACCTAATATATCCAAAATATTTTAATGTGTGAGAAATATGTAATTATTAATAAAGTGTATAAATATTTGCAACTAAATTTTGAAACTAACTCTATATTTTACCTTCCTAGCACATGGCAGTTCAGACCAGGCTCATTCCTGGCACCCAGGAGCCACGCATGGCAGCTCTGATGTCAGCCGTGTGAAGGGCCAGAAGTGAAGGAAGAGCCTCTCCCTACCAACTCTCTTTAGTTCCGAGGGTGGAACAGATAGTGGCCATAGAAAGAGCTGAAGGCAGCCGAATAAAATAACCACATGTAAACCACTGCTTACCACCTGTTGCCCACCTTTTTTTTTTTGAGACAAAGACTTGCTCTGTCACCCAGGCTGGAATACAATGACGTGATCTTGGCTCTCTGCAACCTCTGCCTCCCAGGTTCAAACGATTCTCCTGCCTCAGCGTGCCAAGTAGCTAGGACTACAGGTGTGTGCCAGCAGAGAGGGGGTTTCACCAAATTGGCTAGATGGTCTTGAACTTCTAACCTCTTAATCCGCCCGCCTCATCCTCCCAAAGTGCTGGGATTACAGGCATGAGCCACTGCATCTGACCACCTTTTTTTTTTTTAGAGATTTCTCAGTGAACAAAGAATAATGGGAAGCCGGGGGCAGCAGCTCACACCTGTAATCCTAGCACTTTGGGAGGCTGAGGTGGGTGGATCACCTGGGGTCAGAAGTTCAATACCAGCCTGGCCATGATGGTGAAACCCCATCTTAAAAAGAAATAAGAAAATAAAAATATTAAAAAAAAAGAAAAGAAAGAATAATGGGGCCACAGGAGAAAAAAAAAAAACTGTGTGTCTTCAGTTCTGCCCACACTCTTGAACTCCAATGCTTAGATACGGAGAAAATAGATTAAAGGCAGCCAGGCATGGTGGCTCATGCTTGTAATCCCAGCACTTTGAGAGGCTGAGGGTCAGGAGATCGAGGTCAACTGACCGACATAATAAAACCCGTCTCTATTAAAAATAAAAAAATTAGCCGGAGTGTTGGTGCGGGCCTGTAGTTCCAGCTTCTTGGAAGGCTGAGGCAGGAGAATAGCTTGAAAAAACGTGGGAGGCAGAGTTGCAGTGAGCCTAGATCGCACTACTGCATCCCAGACTGGAAAACAGAGCAAGACTCTGTCTCAAAAAAAAAAAAAAAAGCTATTTCAATGTTGCCATCTGCGTTTGAGAAGAAACTTTACTGGTTAGCTTCACCTTGTGATCTCAAATGGGTATACAATTGCAAGTGTTCGGAGGGGTCCTTCTGAGTCTTCAGACTATGAATTCAGGGTTTAAGGTCCTGAAATCTTGCTGCAGTGTAGACAACAAGCCAACTCAATCTCTGGGTTATAGATTACAAGGGGTTTTACTGTCCTCAGTCAGTAGACCATTAAAAGCTTTCTTTACCTGGTGAAACTGCTTTGCCATAATGCACTGAAGCTTTGCTGCATTTAATCATATTAGACTTCAGTAGGAGAAGATACATGAGGTTCTGTTATTAGGTGCATGGCCATCCAGTGACTATTTTATAATAGTCAACACATTTTTTTTTTCACACTCAGTGAATCTGATTGTCTTCAGTCTCAATTACAAGAGAAATCCAGTCAGTTTAGTTAGCTTTGCTTAACACCCTATTGTATCTGAGCTGGGCACAGTGGCTCACTCCTGTAATCCCAGCACTTTGGGAGACAGAGGCAGGTGAATCATCCTCGGTCAAGAGTTCAAGATCAGCCTGACCAACATGGTGAATCCTCATCTCCACTAAACATACAAAAATTAGCTGGGCGTGGTAGCAGGTGCCTATAATCCCCGCTACTCTGGAGGCTGACGCAGGAGAATGACTTAAACCTGGGAGGTGGGGTTGCAGTGAGTCAAGATTATGTACTTCAGCCGGGGTGACAGAGTGAGACGCTGTCTCAAACAAACAAACAAAAAACTACTGTGTCTGTGATACTGTATTTAACAGTTTTATGACTTATCTAGTGAAATAAGTTTCATTATTGGAAACTTTTTCAGAAATGTCCCATGAGAAAAACATATTTCCTAATATGCTTTAAGCTACTCTTACAACATCAGAATTTTCACATGAGAAGTTTTTTTTTTTTTCTTTTCTTTTCTGAGCCAGAGTTTTGCTCTTGTTGCCCTGGCTAGAGTGCAACAGCTTGATCTCGGCTCACTGCAACCTCTGCCTTCCAGGTTCAAGCAATTCTCCTGCCTTGGCCTCCGGAGTGATTAGCTGGAATTACAAGGCATGAGCCACCATGCCCGGCCTGCTGCTTTGTATTTCTGAGCAGTCTTCTGTTGTGTATGTGCACTAGAATGTGTGGATTTATTTTCCTATTGATAGACATTTGGGCTCTTTCTTGCTTTGAGCTATTTTGATTAAAACCTCCATGAAGGGGCCGGGCGCGGTGGCTCAAGCCTGTAATCCCAGCACTTTGGGAGGCCGAGGCAGGTGGATCACGAGGTCAAGAGATCGAGACCATCCTGATCAACATGGTGAAACCCCGTCTCTACTAAGAATACAAAAAAATTGGCTGGGCACGGTGGCGCGTGCCTATAATCCCAGCTACTCAGGAGGCTGAGGCAGGAGAATTGCCTGAATCCAGGAGGCGGAGGTTGCCATCTCAAAAAAAAAAAGGATCCTCTACTGGCTTTTCTAGTCACTGTTGCCGCCGCTGCCCGCGGCCTTGCAGGGCAGGATGACTGTGATAGACCACATGCGGGACATGGCCGCCGCAGGGCTGCACTCCAACGTGCGGCTCCTCAGCAGCTTGTTACTTACGATGAGTAATAGCAACCCTGAGTTATTCTCCCCCATCTCAGAAGTACCAGCTCTTGGTGTATCATGCAGATTCTCTCTTACATGATAAGGAATATCGGAATGCTGTGAGTAAGTATACCATGGCTTTACAGCAGAAAAAAGCCCTAAGTAAAACTTCAAAAGTGAGACCTTCAACTGGAAATTCTGCATCTACTCCACAAAGTCAGTGTCTTCCATCTGAAATTGAAGTGAAATACAAAATGGCTGAATGCTATACAATGCTAAACCAAGACAAAGATGCCATTGCTATACTTGATGGGATCCTTTCAAGACAAAGAACTCCCAAAAGAAACATGATGCTGGCAAACCTGTAGAAGAAGGCTGGTCAGGAGCGCCCTTCAGTCACCAGCTATAAGGAGGTGCTGACGCAGTGCCCGTTAGCCCTTGATGCCATTCTAGGATTGCTGTCCTTTTCTGTAAAAGGGGCAGAGGTGGCATCCATGACAATGAATGTGATCCAAACCGTGCCTAACTTGGACTGGCTCTCTGTGTGGATAAAAGCATATGCTTTTGTGCATACCGGTGACAACTCAAGAGCAATCAATACCATCTGTTAACTAGAGAAAAAATTCTTATTGCGAGATAACGTGGACCTACTGGGAAGCTTAGCAGATCTGTACTTCAGAGCTGGAGACAATAAAAACTCTGTCCTCAAGTTTGAACAGGCACAGATGTTGGATCCTTATCTGATAAAAGGAATGGATGTATATGGCTACCTCCTGGCACGAGAAGGGAGGCTGGAGGATGTGGAGAACCTTGGATGCCACCTTTTCAATATCTCTGATCAGCATGCAGAACCGTGGGTGGTCTCTGGCTGTCACAGCTTCTATAGCAAACGCTATTCTCGGGCCCTCTATTTAGGAGCCAAGGCCATTCAGCTGAACAGTAAGTGTTCAAGCTTTGCTACTTAAGGGAGCAGCACTTAGGAACATGGGCAGAGTCCAAGAAGCAATAATCCATTTTCAGGAGGCCGTACGGCTCGCACCTTGTCGCTTAGATTGTTATGAAGGTCTCACAGTGCAGCGTTCGCGCCAAGGGCTCGAGACAGTTAGTGTGACTCGCCCCATCTTGGCTGCTGGACCTATCTGCTCTCCCCCGGCTCTCGAGGGCTGTCGAGTCGAGGTAAAAATGGCTAAGCCACTGAGGCAAAAACAGAATGCAGAGTAAGGGCCTGCGGTTTATGAGGACATTGTGCTGACTGCTTCCTATCCCCATTAGTCTCTGTGTAAGCAATAGGCTTGCTGCGATTGAGGTGCCTGAGAGGGGCAGAGACCCCTGCCTATATTTTCTCAGGAGCTGAGCCTTTGCTCTACCTCCTGATGGAAAACATAGTTAACAAGCCACCTTAAGGGCACCATTGTTTGTTTGCAGTGTGTATCTTTAAAAAACATATATTAACTCTTAAACTGCTTTGTAAGCTATTATCACAAGCCCCCTTAAAACTGCTTGGTGAGCTGTTATCACAAGCCCCTGATAACTATTTTTACGTGGTTTCTGTTCTCTTTTCTGTTCACCCCTTTTTCTGCTGAGATAAAGTAAATGTAACAAGAAAAAAGGTATAAAAGCTGTAACCCACAAAAATAAAGCTGCTGCCTGACTTAGGGTTAGGTAGACCTCCAGACTCCGCTTTCCTTTTCTCTTTTTTTCCCGTGCGCTCTCTCCCTCAGGTTGAACGAGACATCTACGTTGGTGGTCTCAGGGACTCCCACAGGTCGGTAGTCCCCCGGCAGACGTGCTGGACCCCGACATCACAG
Organism: Saguinus oedipus; assembly: GCA_031835075.1. Classification (NCBI taxonomy): domain Eukaryota; kingdom Metazoa; phylum Chordata; class Mammalia; order Primates; family Cebidae; genus Saguinus; species Saguinus oedipus. The sequence continues at coordinate 19,517,270 of CM063187.1, forward strand.
AATGTTACTTAGCCTCCAACAGTATTCGAGAAGCAATGGTAATGGCTAACAACGTTTACAAAACTCTGGGAGCAAATGCACAGACCCTTACCCTTTTAGCCACTGTTTGTCTTGAAGACCCAGTAACACAGGAGAAAGCCAAAACATTATTAGATAAAGCCCTGATCCAAAGGCCAGATTACATTAAGGCTGTGGTAAAAAAAGCAGAACTACTTAGTAGAGAACAGAAATACGAAGATGGAATTGCTTTGCTGAGGAACGCACTGGCTAATCAGAGCGACTGTGTCCTGCATCGGATCCTAGGAGATTTCCTTGTAGCTGCCAATGAGTATCAGGAGGCAATGGACCAGTATAGTATAGCACTAAGTTTGGACCCCAATGACCAGAAGGTTTCTCGAGGGGATGCAGAAGATGGAGAAGGAGGAGAGTCCCACGGATGCCACTCAGGAGGAGGATGTGGATGACATGGAAGGGAGTGGGGAAGAAGGGGACCTGGAGGGCAGCGACAGTGAGGCGGCCCAGTGGGCTGACCAGGAGCAGTGGTTCGGCATGCAGTGAGGGGGCAGCAGCTCCATGGCCCCACTGGCCTGCCCTGCTCTGAGCACTTCCGTGGACTGAAGGAACCGTAGGAGCCTGCTCTCAGGAGGACAATGATTCAGCATGTGATTGCAGCAGGGGTCTCTGCCCGCTTGCTCCCAATTCCTAGTTGTGACTTCATTTCTAAAACAGAGCCTGACCAACCTTCCATGTATCTCCATCCTCCCCTGCTCCAGCCAGGGAGGACTGAGGGAGTGCCCCGAGACCCACACACATGTTGGGGCTTCTGGGCCAAGAGTACTTTCTTTATAACTAATTTCTAAATCCAAAAGCTCAAGGAATAGACTGTTCTGTCAGTGATGTGGATGGGTTTGAAGGAGTGACCCACCATCCCAGCACGATAGTGTCACCTCCCAAGTCGGATGGCAGCACGATCTGGCCCTAGAGGGCTTCCTGTTCCCAGGAGTCATTGTCCTGGGCTATCCAGACATCCCTAGTAATCTTGCTTCCTTCTGCAATGTTAGTAATGCCTTAAGCTGACAGTTGCTGTTTTGCAGAACAGTTTTCCTGTTTGCTTAGCTGGTAACTTGTCTCTCTGAGGCTGGGCTGATTTGAGAAACAGGTGTGATGAGAGCATGAACAGAGGTGCACCTGGGGCAGTTCCCTAATAAAACTGGTTTCTATAGTCCAAAAAAACCCAAAAACCTCCATGAATGGCCGGGCGCGGTGGCTCACGCCTGTAATCCCAGCACTTTGTGAGGCCGAGGTGGGCGGATCAAGAGGTCAAGAGATCGAGACCATCCTGGCCAACATGGTGAAACCTCATCTCTACTAAAAATACAAATATTAGCTGGGCGTGGTGGCATGCACCTGTAGTCCCAGCTACTCCGGAGGCCGAGGCAGGAGAATTGCTTGAACGCGGGAGGCGGAGGTTGTAGTGAGCTGAGATCGCGCCATTGCACTCCAGCCTGGTGCCTAGCGACAGAACAAGACTCTTGTCTCAAACAAACAAACAAAAACCTCATGAATGCTCTTACACATATACTTTTTTATATTTAACTTAATTATTTATCAGCATATGTCATATCTTTGCATTATTTTAGTTGCTACTCGAGATTACAATATGCGTCCTTTTTAAAATTTTGCCTTTAATTATAAATACAGAGGTTACATTTGAAGCTTTGTTACATTAGAATATTGCAGCCAGGTACTGAGCATAGTACCTAATATGCAGTTTTTCAACCCATGCTTCCGTCTCTTCCAGCCCCTTCTAGTAGTCCTCTTTAAAGGTCAGTGTACCTCAACATAACAATATAATTAGGATCAATACTGCACTGTTTTCATAAATGTAAAATATAAAAACCTTATGACAGAACAATTCCATTTTCTTCTTTGATCTTTTGTGCTTCTGTTACAATTTGACATCCACGTTATAAATCCAATAATAGGGCCGGGTGCAGTGGCTCACGCCTGTAATCCCAGCACTTTGGGAGGCCGAGGAGGGTGGATCACGAGGTCAAGAGATCGAGACCATCCTGGTGAACAAGGTGAAACCCCGTCTCTACTAGAAATACAAAAAATTAGCTGGGGATGGTGGCGCATGCCTGTAATCCCAGCTACTAAGGAGGCTGAGGCAGGAGAATTGAATGAACCCAGGAGGTGGAGGTTGCGGTGAGCCGAGATCGCGCCATTGCACTCCAGCCTGGGTAACAAGAGCGAAACTCCGTCTCAAAAAGAAAAAGTAAATAGTCACAGGTTGAAAGGAACGATTTAGTCAAATACTTTGGAGCTATGCAAATACGCTACTTATTTTCTAATTGTTAATAACAATTTTTACACTCCTCAGTTAACCTTGGATACAATAATAACTGTGGTGGTTTTGTGATGATTTCTTTAGCAATTTATCCGTGTGGATTATTATTTAGAACTCCGTACAAAGTGTTTGCCCTATTATTTTTTCTTATTTTTTTATTTAAAGTCTTTTTATATTTATGTAAATACATGGGTATTTATTTAATTTGAGATGAATTTGATTTTGAGGCTGGGTGTGGTGTCTCACGTTTGTAATCCCAGCACTTTGAGAGGCTGAAGAGATCACTTGAGGGTGGGAGTTTGGGACCAGCCTGACCAACATGGAGAAATCCTGTCTCTACTAAAAATACAAAATTCTGCTGGGCATGGTGGCTCACACCTGTAATCCAAGGACTTTGGAGTCCAAGGTGGGCGGATCACCTGAGGTTGAGAGTTCAAGACCAGCCTGACCAACATGGGGAAACCCTGTCTTTAAAAAAAAAACTTACAAAATTGGCCAGGCATGGTGGCACATGCCTATAATCCCAGCTACTCAGGAGGCTGAGGCAGATGAATCACTTGAACCCAGGAGGCGGAGGTTGTGGTGAGCCAAGGTCACACCACTGCACACCAGCCTGAACGACAAGAGTGAACTGCATCTCAAAAAAAGAAAAAAGAAAGAAAGAAATAGGTAGATTCTAAAGCAGGCCTGGATTGTTCTGTTTTGCTTTGCTTTTATTTATTTATTTATTTTAATAGAAAAGATTTCAAACCAAGGAAGTCTCCTCTAATGTAACTCTTAAAAAAAAAATACCAGAAGTCCTTGTTTCCGCTTTACAAAATTCATAGTTCTGCTATTTTACAGTGGGATTTGAGACGATTTAAGTAAATTTTTTATGGTGACAGCGTAATATCAATGTATAAAGTTTTGGTCTGTCTTTCAAACTTGAGAAGATGACCAAAAACCAGAAATTGTTGGCTGGGCATGGTGGGTCACACCTGTAATACCAGCACTTTGGGAGGCAAGGCACGGCAATTGAGCATATCCTAGAATCCTTCATCTCTGCGTAACTTTGTTTGCTGTGGTCACCATTACCTGGGACTCTCTAGTAGAGTAATTTTTGCCCTTATCAATGTGAAATGTCATGTATTTGACATTTTTTGTAGCTAATTTCTCATTTTTTTTTTTTTTTTGAAACGGAGTTTTGCTGTTGTTACCCAGGCTAGATTGCAATGGCACAATCTCGGTTCACCGCAACCTCTGCCTTCTGGGTTCAAGCAATTCTCCCTCAGCCTCCCGAGTACCTGGGACTACAGGCACGCACCACCATGTCCAGCTAATTTTTGTATTTTTAGTAGAGATGGGGTTTCACCTTGTTGACCAGGAGGGTCTCGATCTCTTGACTTCGTTATCCACCCGCCTCGGCCTCCCAAAGTGCTGGGATTGTAGGCGTGAGCCACCGCGCCCAGCCTGGCTAATTTCTCAATGGCAAAAGAATGGACCTTGTGGCCCAGACGCAGTGGCTCATAGCTGTCACCCCAGCACTTTGGGTGGCCGAGGCTGGTGGATCACCTGAGGTTGGAAGTTCGAGACCAGCCTGACCAACATGGAGAAACCCCATCTCTACTAAAAATACAAAATTAGCCGGGTAGAGTGGCACATCCTGTAATCCCAGCTACTCTGGAGGCTGAGGCAGGAGAATTGCTTGAACCCAGGAGGCAGAGGTTGCGGTGAGCCATGATTGCACCATTGCACTCCAGCCTGGGCAACAAGAGTGAAACTCTGTCTCAAAGAAAAATTTGTTTAATTACATCCTAAAGCTGCCCCCTTTCCTGTTCAATTATGGACAATGGGGTTTTTGTTTTTGTTTTTTTTGGACATAGTAAACCAAAACCTAACTGGATATATAAATAGACTATAACTTACTGTACCAGCAACTGTGTTTTTGCCAATAAAATAACATCAAGTAGTCAAACCATGTTCAAATATAGTAAATCCCAAGCCATAGTTAATCTTGCTGTTTCTGTACCTTACGTCCATTTTCTGTATGTGTTTTTGCTTTTTATGTTAATAAATCTGTTTTCATCATGTGGCTGTTCTGGAGTCTCTCTTAACCCTGCTCTGGGTTCACAGGCTGCCCAATTTGCAAATTATTTTCTGCTCAAAGAAACTCTATTAAATATAATTTCTCTAAAGTTTTTTTTTTTCTTTAGGCCAAATGTGGTGGCTCAGCACTCTGGCAGGCTGAGGTGAGTGGATCATGAGGTCAGGAATTTGAGACCAGCCTGGCCAATGTGGTGAAACCCCGTCTCTACCAAAAGTACAAAAAAATTAGCTGGGCATAGTGACACATGCCTGTAATTCCAGCTACTCTGGAGGCTGAGGCAGGAGAATTACTGAACCTGGGAGGCAGAGGGTGCAGTGAGCCAATATCAGGCCACAGCACTCCAGTCAGGGTGACAGAGCAAGACTCTGTATCAAAAAAAAAACACAAGACTTTTTCTTTTAAAAGTTTTTATTTATTTATTTATTTTTTCGAGACAGTATCCTTCTGTTGCCAGGCGACAGGCTGGAGTGCAGTGGCTGGATCTCAGTTCACTGCAACCTCTGACTCCCAGGTTCAAACAATTCTCCCTCAGCCTCCTCAGTAGCTGGGACTACTGGCACATGCTAACTCGCCCAGGTAATGTTTGTATTTTTAGTAGAGACGGGGTTTCACTTTGTTGGCCAGGATGGTCTTGATCCCTTGACCTCGTGATCTGCCTGCCTAAGCCTCCCAAAGTGCTGGGATTACAGGTGTGAGCCACTGCACCCGGCAAAAGTTTTTTTTTTTTATGATGATTAAAAATAAATAATATGTTGTTGGGCCTCGATTTCCTAAACTCATCCCTTAGCTATTTTCTTAAATTATTCTATGTCTTTTTATTTATTTATTATTTTTTATTTTATTTTTTTTGAGATGGAGTTTCGCTCTTGTTACCCAGGCTGGAGTGCAATAGCGCGATCTTGGCTCACCACAACCTTTGCCTCCTGGGTTCAGGCAATTCTCCTGCCTCAGCCTCCTGAGTAGCTGGGATTACAGGCACGTGCCACCATGCCCAGCTACTTTTTTGTATTTCTAATAGAGATGGGGTTTCACCATGTTGACCAGGATGGTCTCGATCTCTTGACTTCATGATCCACCCGCCTCGGCTTCCCAAAGTTCTGGGATTACAGGCTTGAGCCACTGCACCCAGCTATTCTATGTCTTTCTAAAATGATTCTCTAATTTCTTTTTTTTTTCTTTTTCTCTTTTTTTGGAGACAGAGCCTCACTCTATCACCCAGTCTTGATTGCAGCCTTGACCTTCCATGTTCAAACAATCCTCCTGCCTCTGCCACCTAAGTAGCTTGGACTACAGACATGCACCACCATGGCTGGCTATTTATTTTAATCTAATTCAATTTAATTAATTAATTTATTTTTATAGAGATGGGCTTTCATTATGTTGGCCAGGGTGGTCTTGATCTCTTGACCTTGTCATCTGCCCACCTTGGCCTCCCAAAGTGCTGGGATTACAGGCGTGAGCCACTGTGCCCGGCCTTTATTTTTATTTTTATTTTTCAAGAAAACAGCATCTGATTATGTCGCCCAGGCTGCACTGGAACTCCTGAGCTCACCTAATTCTCCCGTCTCAGCCTACCAAAGTGCTCTAAATAGAGATGTGAGCCAGCTTGTGCTTCTGCAATTTCTTGAGATGATCATTTCCAGTGATGAACAGTACTACATGAACACAAATCTGAAAGGAATCTGGCTTCTTCTGTAGTAATGTCACTCTCCAGGGTTTCAAGGGTCTAGGGCAGGGCAGCTACTTTAGTAGTGTTATGTATGGAGGTGCACGGGCTTTGGTGTCAGAGTTAATCCTGAGCCTCAGCCCAGCCACTTAGTATCTGTGGGTCTTTGCAAAAGTTTCCTGATATAGAAGAGTTGTAAGGTAGAATGATACTGATTGCAAAATGGTGGCAATTTTTTAACCCTCCTGTATCCATGCCCATTGCCAGGTGCTTTTACAGCTTTTCAGTCAAAATCCAGAATCTGTTTCCAAACTCTAGATCTGACTGGCCTTATTTGTTTGGGATAGTAGAAAACTATGAACATGACAGTGGGCTAGTTTAAGGTCTAGGCTCAAATGGTCTTGATTGCTTCTGTTTTTCTTTCAGAATGCTGCCATGTCCATGAATGAAACCCATGTTATCCAGCTGGAAAATAAGATACCATGGGGAGAAGAAGCAAGGTGCCCCTGTTGACAGCCCCAGAAGCGGAAGATTACCCGCAGAAGCACAGCTGGCTAGTCAACAAGCAGCTGATAATACATGTCTCAAGGAGCCCAGCTGAGACAAGAAGAATTGCCCCACTCAGCTCAGCCTAAATGGCTGACCATCTCAATTATAAACTAAGTTTGTATGATTTCTTTTTTTTTGAGACAGAGTTCCACTTTTGTTACCCAGGCTGGAGTGCAATGGCGCATTCTCGGCTCACCGCAACCTCCACCTCCTGGGTTCAAACGATTCTCCTGTCTCAGTCTCCCAAGTAGCTGGGATTACAGGCATGTGCCACCATGCCCGGCTAATTTTTTTTGTATTTAGTAGAGACAGGTTTTCACTCTGTTGGCCAGGATGGTCTTGATCTCTTGACCTCATGATCCACCTGCCTCGGCCTCCCAAAGTGCTGGGATTACAGGCGTGAGCCACGGTGCCTGGCCCAAGTTTGTATGATTTCTTATACTTCAATAGCTAACTAATATATGCACCCAGTGCAGAAAAAATGCCAGGATTCAATGACAGGTTGATTACTAGTTACCTTCTAACACTGGGCACCCTGTAGGTACTCATTTTTTCCCCCGAATTAAAGCTGGATGTCTTGTAAGAGAATGTTGAGCAATGCAGAAATACAGGTAGCCATGTATGCATGTGATTGGTGCTTATACTCACATGGTCTCCCACACCACAGGCGAGAACAGATAACCACAGCCTGACCATTAGGGCCAAGGCCAAATAGCAAAATAAGTTTGCCTTTAATCTGTTTTCTACATATCTAAACATTGGAGGTCAAGAGCATGGACAGAACTGAAGACATAGAGTTTTATTCTCCTGTGGCACCATTATCCTCTGTTCTCTGTCTGATCTATGGTGAGCAACAGGTGGCCAGCAGTGGTCTCCTTGTGGTTATTTTATTTATTTATTTTTTTGTATTTTTTTTTCCTTGTGGTTATTTTATTCTTGCTGCCCTCAGCTCTTTCTATGGTCACTATGTGTTCCACCCTCAGAACTGAAGAGAGATGTCGGTAGGGAGAGGCTCTCCTTCACCTCTGGCAGAAAAGGTTTGCTGGTGCCCTTTGCCTCCCTGACATCAGAGCTGTACTTCAATGTGGCAGCCATTGGCCATGTGTGGCTCCTGGGTGCCTGGAATGGGCCTGGTCTGAACTGCTATGTGCTAGAAAAGTAAAATACAGAGTTAGTTTCAAGGATTTAGTTCCAAATATTTATATACTTTATTAATAATTACACATTTCTCACACATTGAAATAATATTATGGACATATTGGGTTAACTAAATTGTTACAAACAATTCAACCTGTTCTTTGTTCCTTCTTAAACTTTGGATATTAGAAAGTTTAAAATTCACATGTGGCTCACATTTCATTTCAGAGGATTGCCTCTCTTCTAAAATCTCAGCCTTCCTGCTCAAAAACCAGAAGCTGGGAGGGTCATAAAATCTAAAATTTAAAAATAATTGTTATTATGTTCTTTTCATTTGTAAGTAGCCATATAAAATATTATTTATAGATGCATATAACTTTACACACAAGTTTAAAGGCTAATATCCTCTGTGGTGGGCCGGGCTCAGCTTTGGAAGGAAGCCCTGCCTGAAAAGGCTGCAGCCTAGGCTGTCACTTTTTCTTCACTCATCCCAGCATCTGATTGAATCTTCTGTCACTCAGGGCCTGAGAGGGTGGGGTTTTAAACGTTATCCAATCAGCGACGCTGAGCTGGGAACCGACCAATCAGGCTCGCAGCTGGAGCAGGCAGGAAGGCTTCCGGGATGTGGCGGGGCCTTTATCTCTCGCTGCTGGAGCTCCTGGTCTCGTCTTTTCTCCTCTGCGTCCTCTGCTTCTAGAGGTCTATTCTCTGTGGCCCTGTGACCTGCAGGTATTGGGAGCTGGGACCCCCCTGGAAGCCTAGAAATGGTGAGAGTGCCGGGTCGAAACTCCAGAGAGAGGGAAAGGGGTTGGTTGAAACCGGTGGGAAGTGGCTGTGGGGGGACTCAGGCCTCCCTGCAGTCAGCTCCACAATCTGCTCCTGGAGTCTTCTTGTCCAGCTCAGCCTCAGTCCCCTTCAGCCATAAGATGGCGGCTGCTCTGACCGCCAGCCCCGGACGTCCTGTCTCTTCCCTGTGCAGTGACTGCCCTGGCTTGGAGCCCTCCCTGGGCGGCTCTGCAGCCTCAGCGTCGCGTCTGTCCCAGTTTGTGCGGGGACCACGAGAGGGTCGTCAGGGGGGAATCCTGACTCTGGGTGCGGGTTCCGAGTGTGAAGAGCTTTGGTCCGTGGGGTTCCGAGCTCCTCTTTTCTTCTGTTAAAAATGTATGGGAGTCACCCTAAAAATAATCAGAGTGATTCAAAAATTGTCAAGCATCCAGCTGTGGTTTGTAATGTGTGGTTCATGGGCGGGGATTGAAGGAAAGACTGTTATAAACTGCGTGATGAAGAAAACCAAATTCAGTAATTGGTTAGATACGGTTATGTGGTTTCTTCATTTGTAATATAAAGGGGAAAATTTAATGGTTAATTGGCAGTTCGTAGTTGGTTAAGGCTGGATTTTGTTACCTTTAATGTAGTAATTTACTAAAAACTGCACTTCAGTTAGTTTTTTTAAAAGTAGGAATCCGGGGACTGGAGACATCTTAGTCGACTTGCCTGCGGCTTGTTTTCGCACTCCACAGGGAACTGATTTTCTTTCTTTTTTTTTTTTTTTTTTTTGAGACGGAGTTTCGCTCTTGTTACCCAGGCTGGAGTGCAATGGTGCGATCTCGGCTCACCACACCCTCTGCCTCCTGGGTGCAGGCAGTTCTCCTACCTCAGCTTCCTGAGTAGCTGGGACTACAGGCACGCGCCACCATGCCCAGCTAATTTTTTGTATTTTTAGTAGAGATGGGGTTTCACCATGTTGGCCAGGATGGTCTCGATCTCTTGACCTCGTGATCCACCTTCCTCAGCCTCCCAAAGTGCTGGGATTACAGGCTTGAGCCACCGCGCCCGGCCTAGACACATCTGTTTTTAATCAGCACTGCCACTCTCTGCGTTTGTCACCTTGAAAATATTGGTTACTTATTTAAACCTGTCTTTTAGCTGTAAATTCCATTATATTAGTATACCTTGAAAAGTAGAAAAATATTTACAAAGGGCATAAAAGAGGTGGGTTTAAGAAAAAGTCTAATTATATACTCCATTCGTTAAAAATTATTTACTTTTTTTTTTCTTAAACAGTGAGTTTAAAATTTTTCTCAGGTGTTTTTTGTTTGTTTTGTTTTATTTTGGCTCAGTGGATTTAAACAGAATTCTAAGGTTTAGCTTTTAGAATGCTAGCTACCAAGGGAAAAAAATAGGGAAAATCTCTATTCCATTTTGACTGTGGAAAATGAATACATTTTTATGAGAAAATGTGGTAATTGGTGAGTTACATAGATTCATGAAAACATCAGTTCCTCTTTTTGCAAGGTAAATTTGTAATAGTGAGTATCTCTGTTCAAATCCTGTTACCTTGCTGGCGCAGTGGCTCACACATGTAATCCCAGCACTTGGGGAGGCCAAGGCAGGCGGATCACCTGAGGTTGGGAGATCGAAATCAGCCTGACCAACATGGAGAAACCCCTTCTCTACTAAAAATACAAAATTAACCGGGTGTGGTGGTGCATGCCTGTTTTTGTTGTTGTTTTGTTTTTCTTTTTTTCCCACTTAGATAAAATTAGAGTGTTGTTGTTTTTTGATAGAGTCTTGCTATGTTGCCCAGGTTGGAGTACAGTGGCACAATTCAGGCTCACCACAACTTCCACTTCTGGGTTCAAGCAATTCTCCTGGACTATAGGAGTGCACCACCATGCCCTGCTAATTTTTGAATTTTTAGTAGAGACATGGTTCCACTATGCTGGCCAGGCTGGTCTCGAACTCCTGACCTTTTGATCTGCCTGCCTCAGCCTCCCAAAGTGCTGAGTTTACAGGCATGAGTCACCGCACGCGGCCTGGTGACACATGCCTGTAATCCAGCTACTCAGGATGCTGAGGCAGGAGAATCATTTGAACCTGGGAGGCGGACATTGCAGTGAGTCAAGATCAAGCCATTGCACTCCAGCCTGGGCTTTAGAGAGAGATTCTGTCCCGCCCCAAAAGTAATTTCTGATACCCCTGAAAGTAAAACACATCAGATAATGCAATGGGAAACAGAACAGAACTTTAGATTTTGAGAAGGATCAACCCACTTTCAATTCCTGGGCTTTCATGAGGAAAAGTGGGTGCTTCCCAATACAGGGTCTATGGTGCCTCTTCTGCTTTTTTCAAGGAGTCCCCAGGCAGTTAGAACTTGAATATCTGCTTTTCATTAAACTGACTTTTAACCATAGTGCTATTTTAAAAATGTTCTTTTAAATTTCTTATTACTAGGCTTTAGTCAGGTCAAACAGCCAATATCTCCGGCTTTTTAAGTTTACCAAAAGTAACTTCACAGGTGTTCTGTAAAAGAAAAATTCAAGACAGTTGCTGGAGGGAAAGAGAATCAACAAATGGTAAAGGTCACCCTCACCCAAACATCAAACAAGAACATACTCATTCCCTAAGCTGGGAATTGAACTCTGCACCTGGGCCACCACTGTGATGGTGAAAACCAAAAGAAAGTACCTGTGGTCACGGGGGTCAAGCTTCCAAGGACATGACTGACCACTTTGCTGGGCAATCTTGAACAGCAGCCTTAAGGGGTTCTAAGCCTGCATTTTATCCTAAGGTACCCCTCTTAATGACAGAACAATACGAAAGACAAATTTGTAGCACAAAGTACAACAGATTTGTTACAGTTTAAGACTAGCCTCACAAATGCATTTTCATGTTAATTAGAACTTGACATATAGGAGATAGTGGTTTTTTTTTTTTTTTTTTTTTTTTGCCAATCATTGAGAGCTTGTAAGGTTGCTGAGGTTGGTTGGCCTTGAACTCTTGGCCTCGCCTTCGCAAGCGCCACGACATCCGGCCGGAGCCACTTTGGGCCCCGAGATAGTGTTGTTTTTAACCATTCATTCAGTCAGTTTGCACAGAGGCCAAAAGTCTGCTAAGAAATTTGTACCCTTTTTCCAGCATGCCAGGCTTCTGGGTTCCCTTTCCCTGAGCGGCCCTAGTGACATGGCTGAGTGCACCACAACCCTGGGGGACAAGGCACAACACAAAACAAAATTATCTTTTTCTTTTCTGGCCGGAGCCAAATATGTGTGAAAAACATAGATATTAGCCACTCTTTGTAGCAACCGATATCAAACTGGCAAGACTTAAACTTGTCCCCAGTTGTGCCCTATCATTGTTAATTCAGCCTCTGAATTAGAGGAGTTTTAACTTGTGGTTAGTATCCTCTGATCAGGAGTTTTAACTTGTGGTAATAAAAGAATGGCTCACTCCATTGGCAGAGCAGTCCTAAGGGTTGCTGGTTGCACATTTTTATGGTTATTTATATGCTAAACAAGGGGTGGAATATTTGTGCCTCTCCTTTTTAAACTATTATAGGGTGACTTCCTGACATTGTCATGGCATTTGTAAACTATCATAGAACTTGTGGGAGTGTAGCTGAGAGGACAACTAGAAGCCATTCTCATACCATGTTAATTTTGGTGGGTTTCATCCTGCTTCTATACTGCAACCTGTGTTACCAGCCAGGTCTTTATGACCTGTATCTTGTGCTGACCTCCTATCTCATCTTATGAGTGGGAATGCAGCCCGGTGGGTCTCAGCCTTGTTTTACTCAGCCTCTATTCAAAATGGAGTTGCTCTGATTCAATATGCTTCTGACATATTGAACTATGTGATAAATAAGAAAAGAGAGCACCATGTAAGTCATATGGGAAGGGTGTTTTTTTCCATAAACTGTTTCTAGAGAACACAAAAGATGGAAACTTTTACTAATCACAGCTGTTTACCCAGATTATGTATGTGCTTCATCGTTCCCCACCTCTTTTCTTTGTCATACACATTTCTTCCGTTTGACTTTTTCTGGGTTGTATTTTTTTAAATAACAAACCAGTAAATATAACTACATTGTTTTGCTGAGTTCTGTGAGCAGCTTGATCAAATTATTAAACTGGAGGAAGGTTGTGGGAATCCCAAGGTTTGTTTTATTTTGTTTTGACAGTCTCATCTGTCACCCAGGCTGGAGTGCAATAGCGTGGTCTCATCTCACTGAAACCTCCACCTCCCGGGCTCAAGTGATTCTCTCACCTCAGCCTCCCATGTAGCTGGGACTACAGGTACATGCCACCACACCCGGCTAATTTTTGTATTGTTTATAGAGATGGGTTTTTTTTTTTTTTTTTTTGAGATCAGCCATGCTGATCCAGGCTGGTCTCAAATTCCCAACATCAGGTGATCTGCTTGCCTTGACCTCCCTAAGTGCTGGGATTACAGGCATGAGCCACTGCGCCCAGTCCATGTCTTTGTTATTGCAAGCAGTGCTGTAATAAACATGGATGTGCATGTGTCTTTATGGTAGAATAATTTATATTTCTTTGGGTATATATCCAATTTGAAGGTTTCTTGGTCAAATAGTAATTGTTTCAGTTCTGTGAGGAATCGCCGCACTGCATTTCAGAGCGTTTGAATCAATTTACGCTTCCATCATCAGTGTATAAACATTCCATTTTCTCTGCGACCTTGCCAGCATCTGTTATTGACGTTTGTATTTGAGACAGAGTCTCACTGTCACCTAAGATGGAGTGCAGTGGTGTGATCTCAGCTTATTGTAACCTCCATTTCCTGGGTTCAACAGATTCTCATACCTTAGTTTCCTGAGTATCTAAAACTGCAGATGTGCCCCACCACGCCTGACTAATTGTTTTTTCTTTTTCTTTTTTTTTGAGATGGAGTCTTGCTCTGTCACCCAGACAAGTGCAGTGGCACAATCTTGGCTCACTGCAGCCTTCATCACCACCTGGGTTCAAGTGATTCTCCTGCCTCAACCTTCCAAGTAGCTGGGACTACAGGCACCGGCCACCATGCCCAGTTAATTTTTGTATTTTTAGTAGAGATGGGGTTTCACCATATTGGCCAGGCTGGTTTCAAACTCCTGACCTTGTGATCCGCCCATCTCAGCCTCCCAAAGTACTGGGATTGCAGGCTTGAGCCACTGCACCCAGCCAATTTTTGTATTTTTAGTAAAGATTCCTATTGTGGGAAAGCTGAGGTTCTTAGTAAAGATAAAGAACACAGAATGTTGAGGTTGCATCTGTGTTCTCTATTAGAACAGGATTGAGAAAGCGCTTATTTAAATGGGATGACATTTTAATTATTATTGAGATTATATTATTGAGATTCCTGCTCTCTAGGGTGCTAAAGAAAGTCTACTTAAAATCATTATTAAAAATTATAGGCCAGGCACGGTGGTGTAATCCCAGCACTTTGGAGGCTGAGGCAGGCAGATCATGAGATCCAGAGTTTGAGACCAGTCTCACCAACATGGTGAAACCCCATCTCTACTAAAAATACAAAAATGAGCCAGACATGGTTGTGTGTGCCTGTAATTCCAGCTTCTCAGGAGGCTGAGGCAGGAGAATTGCTTAAACCTAAGAGGTGGAGATTGCACACTGATCTCCAGCCTGGGTGATAGAGGGAAACTCCATTTCAAAAAAAAATGGTTGAACATGGGAAATATCTTGACCTTTGCATAAAACTGATTTTTCTTCCTCCCTCCCACCCTCTCTCCCTTCTTTCCTTCCTTGATGGAGTCTCACTCTCTTGCCCAGGCTGGAGTGCAATGGCGCAATCACAGCTCACTGCAACCTCTACTTCTTGGGTTCCAGTGATTCTCCTGTCTCAGCCTCCTGAGTAGCTGAGATTACAGGTTCATGACACCATGCCCGGTTTTTTTTTTTTTTTTTTTTTTTTTTTTTAGTAGCGTTGGGGTTTTATCATGTTCTTTAGGCTGGTTGAACTGAACGGAGGCAATCCACCCTCCTCAGCCTCCTAAAGTGCTAGCATTATAGACGTGAACCACTGCATGTGATTTTTCTTTACGGTTAAATTCAATCTTTAATGATTTTTGAGGGGCAATATCTCAGCAGTGATACTGTGTTCTTCTGTGTGCATCAGCACCTAATGAAATTTTTTTCTAGTGTAGTTGATAATAATTTACTTAGCAAAAGAGCTCTGACTTGTTTTCAGTATAGAGTCAGTTATTTTTCTCTATCATTAAGTATATTTATGCAGCTCATTTGCATAAACCACATTTAATCTGGCACCTGCCATTTTTTCTTTTTTTTTTGAGACGGAGTTTCGCTCTTGTTATCCAGGCTGGAGTGCAATGGCCCGATCTCGGCTCACCGCAACCTCCGCCTCCTGGGTTCAGGCAATTCTCCTGCCTCAGCCTCCTGAGTATCTGGGATTACAGGCACGTGCCACCATGCCCAGCTAATTTTTTTGTATTTTTAGTAGAGACGGGGGTTCACCATGTTGACCAGGATGGTCTCGATCTCTTGACCTCGTGATCCACCCGCCTTGGCCTCCCAAAGTGCTGGGATTACAGGCGTGAGCCACCGCGCCCGGCCGCCCCATTTTTTCTTATGTTTCTTCTTTGTGTGTGTGTGTGTGTGTGTGTGTGTGTGTGTGTGTGTGACACAAGTCTGTCTTTGGAAAATGAAGGCTCTTACCTTTGTTTACAGGCCAGAAAAATTGGGAAAAACAATCTCTTTCCCTTACTTAATGTTTAACAAGATAGTCTTCTTGGGTCAAAAACATTGTCATTACTAGTGACCTTGTTAGAATTTTAAAAACTCAGACTTTATTCCAGGTCTTCTGGGGAAAACAAAACAAAACTTCACCACAAGATCTCCCATTATTGTATGCATTTGAATTTGAGAGGTACCTTCTAAATCAACATATTTTTGGTCTGAAAAATATACACAACTCATTATGTTGTAAATATAGCGCTCAAAAATGTATATATTTGTGTTTATGTCCTTAACTGTATACTTTATTATAGAGAACAGTATTATATATGCACTGGTGTTTTGGATCTTATGCCATTCTCTTTCTTCAGAGTAAGAGAATACGTTAGAGAATATTTCTGTGTTGAAAATTATTAGATAATTTCAGTTACCCTTTTTTCGTTGTTGTTGTTTTGAGACAGAGTCTTACTCTGTCATCCAGGTTGGAGTGCAGTGGGAAGATCTCAGGTCACCGCAACCTCCGCCTCCTCAGTTCAAGCGATTCTCCTGCCTCAGCTTCCCAAGTAGCTGGGACTATAGGCTCGCACCACCATGCCCAGCTAATTTTTGTATTTTTAGTAGAGACGGGGTTTCACCTTGTTGAACAGGATGGTCTTGATCTCTTGACCTCGTGATCCACCTGCCTCAGCCTCCCAAAGTGCTAGGATTATGGGCGTGAGCCACTGCACCGGGCCTACTCTCTTGTTTAGCCTTAATGCAAATAATAAATTCTGCCCATGGCCATTTGTTAAATACATGTGTGTGTCCATATTTGTGTTTTTCAGGAGACGCTGACATTTAGGGACGTGGCCATAGAATTCTCTCTGGAGGAGTGGCAATGCCTGAACCCTGCTCAGCAGAATTTATATAGAAATGTGATGTTAGAGAACTACAGAAACCTGGTCTTCTTGGGTGAGAATAACTTTAATACGGAATTCTTATTATACCCTAAAAGTTGATGTCTTTTTTATTTTGTAATTTATGCTTTGTATAAATGTTTCTGATACTTAAGAAAACCTTGACGATTTGTCTGTGCAGAAAAGAATTTCTTCAACATGTTTTATCTTCACCTACACTCCACATTTCTAAAATTTAGTGGCATAAAATACTATTGCCCATATCTTTTTTTTTTTTTTTTGGAGACAGAGTCTCACTCTTGTCACCCAGACTGGAGTGTAGTGGTGTGACCTTGGCTCATGGTAACCTCCGCCCCCTGGGTTCAAGCGATCTTTCTGCCTCAGCCTCCTGAGTAGCTGGGAGTACAGGTGCACACCACTACACCTAGCTAATTTTTGTATTTGTAGCAGAGAAGCATTTTTTTTGTTTTGTTTTGTTTTGTTTTTTTTGAGACAGAGTTTCGCTCTTGTTACCCAGGCTGGAGTGCAATGGCGCTATCGGCTCACCGCAACCTCCGCCTTCTGGGTTCAGGCAATTCTCCTGCCTCAGCCTCCTGAGTAGCTGGGACTACAGGCACGTGCCACCATGCCCAGCTAATTTTTTGTAGTTTTAGTGGAGACGGGGTTTCACCATGTTGACCAGGATGGTCTCGATCTCTTGACCTCGTGATCCACCCACCTTGGCCTCCCAAAGTGCTGGGATTACAGGCTTGAGCCACAGCGCCCGGCCCGAGAAGGGGTTTTACCAGCTTAGCTAGGATAGTCTTGATCTCCTGACCTTGTGATCGGCCCTCCTTGGTCTCCCAAAGTGTTGGGATTACAAGTGTGAGCCACCTCACCCAGTTGCCCATATCTTAAAATCTATTTGCCACCATCAATTTTTTTAAAAAAATTTTCTGCCCGGCACCTCCAACCACCATCAATTTTTGATTCATGAGTACCAGGTAATAAAATGAAGGACCTGAAAATTTAAAATATTTCCTAAATATTTAGAGATGTCTCTCATTAATTAGTATTTTGGGATCAATTTTCTAGAATATTCGATCACATTGTTTTTACTGAGCACAGTACTAGGTCGGTAATTAGGGTCTATAAGAAAGATTTATGTTATTTATTTTTAATAAAGCAGGGATTGCTGTCTCTAAGCAAAACTCAGTCACCTGTCTGGAGCAAGGAAGAGAGCCCTGGAATATGAAGAGACATGAGATCATGGCCAAACGCACAGGTAGGTGAGAGTGAAAACAACACAGTACAGATGAGAGGTCCAAAGGTCAAACAAACAAAAAGCCAGTTCTTACAACATGATTTGGGAAGCTGTACTGCAAAGCAAATAGTTTCTGGGAGGCCTGGGTATTTTCTTAAATTTTTCTCTTACATAGGGGCATCTTCTGTCTTATGCTGCTACATTCTCTAAGAATTCTACTTTTCCTTGGGTAATCTTCCTTCAAGTTTACAGTTAGAGCCAAAGTCCTCTTCATGGCATATAAGACACTGTATGGGCTGGCCACAGTGACTTACACCTGTAATCTCAGCAGTTTAAGAGGTGAAGGCCAGCAGACCACAAGGTCTGGAGTTCGAGACCAGCCTGGACAACATGGTGAAACCCCATCTCTACCACAAATACAAAAATTAGTCCGATGTGGTTGTGGGTGCCTTTAATCCTAGCTGCTTGGGAAACTGTGGCAGAAGAATCACTTGAACTCAGGAAGCAGAGGTTTCAGTTAGCTGAGATCATGCCACTGTACTCCAGCCTGGGTGACAGAGAGAGAGTCCGTCTAAAAAAAGGGGGACTGTACATCTGTCTGCTTTTTCATTTTTTGGGAGACACAAATATCTGGGTTATTTTGAAAAACTCCATGTTAAACTATTTTTTAGTTCTCTTTTTGCATCATGTCTAAGATGTGTGAGAGTAGTGGTTTCTGTTCCATTAAAGGTTTCTTTGTGAATTTTTCTGCACGTTCCATTTTGTTTGTGTTACCATAGTCTTAAAATACAGTGTGAAATTGTAAATTATGATGTCCCTCTACTTTGTTCTTTTTTCTCGAGTGCTTTTGCTATTTGAAGTTTATTGTAGTTTCTTATAAATTTTAAATTGTATTTTCTATTACTGTGAAAAAATGCCACTGGAATTTTGATTGGGAGTTTATTGAATGTATAGATTACTTTAGATAATCTGGCAATTTAACAATATTCTTTCAATCCATAGACATAATTTTTTTTAAAGACAGTCTCGCTAGGTCACCAGGCTGGTGTGCATTGGCCTGATCTCAGCTCACTGCAACCTCCGCTTCCTGAGTTCAAATGATTCTCCTGCCTCAGCCTCCCAAGTAGCTGGGATTACAGGCATGTGCCACCATGCCTGGCTAATGTTTGTATTTTTAGTAGAGTTACAAGGTTTCACCATGTTGTCTGGACTGGTCTCGATCTTGTGACCTCGTGATCCATCCACCTCTGCCTCTCAAAGTGCTCAGATTACAGGCAACTGTGCCTGGCCAAAATGAAATATTTTTAAATTTATTTTTTGTCTTTTTAAATTTCTTTCATTGATATATATTTCATTGTAAAGATTTTTTACCTTCTTGGTTGAATTTGTTCTCAGAAATTTATTATTTTAATGCTCTTATAAATAAGATTTTTTTTTTTTTTTTTTGAGACGGAGTTTCGCTCTTATTACCCAAGCTGGAGAGCAATGGCACGATCTCAGCTCACCGCAACCTCCGCCTCCTGGGTTCAGGCAGTTCTCCCGCCTCAGCCTCCCGAGTAGCTGGGATTACAGACACGCATCACCATGCCCAGCTAATTTTTTTGTATTTTTAGTTGAGACGGGGTTTCACCATGTTAACCAGGACGGTCTCGATCTCTTGACCTCGTGATCCACCCGCCTCGGCCTCCCAAAGTGCTGGGATTACAGGCGTGAGCCACCGCGCCCGGCCAAGATTGTTTTCTTTATTCTTATCAGTTTAAGTGTAGGGAACCATAACTTGCATGTTAATTTTGTGTTCTGTTAAGTTATTGACTGTGTTTATTCGTTTAGACAAATTTTAATGTACTGTGTATTTTTATATATATATATGAGATTATACAGTCCACAAACAGCAACTTTTTACTTAATTTCTCTTCGATTCCAATTTTTTGTTTTGTTTTGTTTTTTTTTTTGAGACAGTCTCATTCTCTTACCCAGGCTGGAGTGCAGTGGTGTAATCTTGGCTCACTGTAACCTCTGCCTCTCAAGTTCAAGCAATTCTTCTGCCTGAGTCTCCCAAGTAGCTGGGATTACACCACACCCACTAATTTTTGAATTTTTAGTAGAGACAGAGTTTCACCATCTTGGCCAGGCTGGTGTTGAACTCTTGACCTCATGACCTACCTGCAAATGGGTCCCTCTGGGTTTGTAGTGGAGGGATTGTAGCTTGGTCACAGGCTGCTGTGTCTGCACTAGGGTCCACCTTTAGATGGCTTGTTACAAAGGCCTTGGGTAGTCGTAATTCCCGTTCTAATTTTGGACAGACTGGCTATTCTTCAGGACTTTGATCTGTAGGGCAGACACAGGGCAGGTTTCTGCAATTGGGTCCATATATAATTACCCTTACATCAGGATGTGAATGGGTATGGTTTTCACTGAATACCAGAGAGGATTTCCGCACGTTGCTGTGTGGGTTTCTATTTAGGCAAAACTGGTCATGAACTGTGGCTCAGAGATGTGGACCTGAGTCATTGAACTGATTCTGGGACCACAGTAAAAACCAAGGTCTGTAGGCCTGCCTGCATGGCTGCAAATTGGTATCTTCCTCCCTGTCTCCGAAAAAGCAGGACCTCTCCCAGACTGTAACTAGGAGAAGACTGTAACTAGAGTAAACTTCAGAAATCTCAGTGGGACCAAGTGGGTTGGGCCATTTCTTGGTCTGTAACCAAGGCCAAGGGCCCTGTAGTTTCCTATCTAAATAAGAACCTATCCTCTGAAAAGAACACTCCTCAATCTTGGACTTTAGCAAAGTTTCACAACTCCCTCCCTGGATCTCAAAGCTCTCTTAAAGGCACTTACTTTGGAGATGTGGTTGTGCTTATCACCCAGGCTAGTCTTCAAATCCTGGCCTGCAGAAATTCTCCAACCTCAGTGTACCATGTAGCCGTCCTTACACATGTGAGCCATGGTGCCTGGCTCTCTCGTGAAGGAATTTTTGTTAGGGATGACTGAAAATTTTGTTTTTTTGCTGTAGGGAGGATAATCCAATAGAGCACCTTTTCTTTTTATTATTATTATTTGAGATGGAGTCTCACTCTGTCACCAGGTTAGAGTGCAGTGTTGCATTCTTGGCTCACTGCAACCTTTGCCTCCTGGAATCAAGTGATTCTCCTGCCTTAACCTCCTAAGTAGCTGGGACTACAGGAGTGTGCCACCACGCCCAGCTAATTTTGGTATTTTTAGTAGAGACGGGGTTTCACCATGTTGGCCAGGATGGTCTTAGTCTCTTGATCTCATGATCTGCCTGCTTCAGCCTCCCAAAGTGCTGGGATTACAGGCATGAGCCACTGCTCCTGGTCATTGAGCACCTTTTATTTTTTTATGTCACTGATACTACTTTTTCTATACATTTTTACTTTGTAGTTTTTCATTGCAAACGTCTGTAATTTTAGCTTCAAACATTCAGAACAATATCGTAGAATTTATATGTTATGCCTGAAATTAGATAATTTGTAGGCACTCCATATTACTAAAATGGTTACTTATAAATTTAAGTTTGTTGCAGGTAAAAAGGAATTATAGGATTTTCACCCAGTTTCTTCAGCATGCATCTAAATGGCAACATAATTTATTTCTGAATATTTGGTTTGCATATTAGAGGCTCTAACTCTGTTCTTCAAAATGTAAGTTTTAATTTAGCAATATAATCTATTCTTTGCTTCTAAAGTGGGAATTCAGCAGTTTCATTTTGTGTAAGAACAGCATATATTCAAAAATTATCACATTTCTTCAACCGCTTATTTATTAAACTTTCTCATTAGAATATTCTATTTATAAATATAATGTTCTGTGAAATTTCACTGCCACACAGTGCATGCCAAATTATTTGAAGTACTTGCCTTCCATCAGTACACAGTCATTGTTGTTATCTGGATCTTTTTTTTTTTTTGAGATGGAGTTTTGCTCTTGTTGCCCCGGCTGGAATACAGTGGCATGATCTCAGCTCACCACAACCTCTGCCTCCCAAGTACCTGGGATTAAAGGCCTGTGCCACTGCACCCAGCTAATTTTGTATTTGTAGTAGAGACAAGCTTTCTTTATGTTGATCAGGCCGCTCTCAAACTTCCAACCGCAGGTGATCCACTGGCCTCAGCCTCTCAAAATGCTGGGATTATAGGCATGAGCCATTCTGTGCAAACAATTCTCTTTTAATAGTAAATCAATATTGCATACCAGATTTTATGAGTAAACGTGTCATTTGTTGTACAGTTTCAAATAGTGTTTTTTTTAGTGTAGGTTTCTTAACATCAGCATATTGTGTTTTTAGTTTTTTATATATAATTTTAGCCAGTTTGCAACTTTGTATACTTTAAGTCAATTCGAGGTTTAATTGAGAGATAAATCAGCCATATGTCTATCATAATCAGTTTATATATATGTGTTTGTTTATAAATATGACCCCAATATTGGTTATGGCTTAGCTGATTATCTCTTTTAAATTATTTATTTATTTTATTTTTATTTTTTGAGACAAAGTCTTGCTCTTTCACCCAGGCTGAAGTTCAATGGCACAATCTCAGCTCATGGCAACCTCCGCTTCCCGGGTTCAAGCCATTCTCCAGCCTCAGCCTCCCAAGCAGCTGGGATTATAGGCGCCTGCCACCTAACCCAGCTAATTTTTGTATTTTTTTTTTTTTTTTTTTTTTTTTGAGATGGAGTTTCACTCTTGTTACCCAGGCTGGAGTGCAATGGCATGATCTCGGCTCACCACAACCTCCGCCTCCTGGGTTCAGGCAATTCTGCCTCAGCCTCCTGAGTAGCTGGGATTAAAGGCACATGCCACCATGCCCAGCTAATTTTTTGTATTTTTAGTAGAGACGGGGTTTCACCATGTTGACCAGGATGGTCTCGATCTCTTGACCTCGTGATCCACCCGCCTCGGCCTCCCAAAGTGCTGGGATTGCAGGCATGATCTACCTTGTCTGGCCAAAGCTTATAATACCCAGTATTTCCAGGCAATCTTCTATCTAAGTCTCAGCAAGGCCTGACCCTGCTTAGCTTCCAAGATTGGGCACGTTTAGAAGGCTATGGCTGTAGTTGTCAGCCTCCGATTTAATTTTATTATTTGGCCAGAAGTCCTTCAGGAGCAGATTGCTCAATTTTCCTGTAGTTGTGTGTTTTGGAGTGAGTTTCTTATTCTTGAGTTTTTGTTGTTTTTTGAGACAGAATCTTACTCTGTCACCGGCTGGAGTGCAGTGGCTTGATCTTTGTCCACTGTTAATTCTGCCTCCTGGCTTCAAGTGATTCTTGTGCCTCAGTCTCCTGAGAAGCTAAGATTATAGGCATGTGCCACCCTGCTCAGCTCATTTTTTGTATTTTTTCCTAGAGATGGGGTTTCACCATGTTGGCCAGGCTGACCCCAACCTCCTGATACCAAGCGGTCTACCCACATTGGCCTCTGATCCAGACCTTTTAGGCCAACATGGTGAAACCCTGTTTCTATAAAAATTACAAAACAACAACAACAAATAGCTGGGCTTGGTGACATGCGTCTATAGTCCCAGCCATTCAGGAGGCTGAGGCAGGAGAATCACTTGAACCAGAAGGTGGAGGTGCCGAGATTGCACCACTGCACTACGGCCTAATGACAGAGCAAGAATCAGTTAAAAAAAAAAGTGCTGGGATTACAGGCATGAGCTGTTGTCCCTGGTGAGTTTCTTGCTCTTGAGTTTTAATTTGATTTCACTGCAGTCTGAGAGACTGTTTGTGATTATTTCAGTTCTTTTGCATTTCCTGAGTAGTGTTTTACTTCTGATTATGTGATCGGTGTTAGAATTAAGTGCCATGTGGACCTTAAACAAATGTGTATTGTGTTATTTGTAGCTGGAGAATTCTCTAGATATCTGTCAGGTCCACTTGACCCACAGCTGAGTTCAAGTCCTAAATATTCTTGTTACTTTTCTGTCTCAATAATCTATATAATATTAACAGTGGAGTGTTAAAGTCTCTCACTGTTATTATGCAGCAGTAATGTTTTTTTCTTCCCATATTTAGTGCTTCTTTTTAGGAGTTCTATCAAGGCAGGCTTCGTGCTGATGTATTCCTTTAGGATTTGCTTGTCTGAAAAGAATTTTATTTTTCTTACGAAGACTTAGAAATGTTATGGTTTTATTTTCTCTTTCTGTGTTTGTCTCTTTTTTATACTTATCTTGATATGTTTTTACTTATTCCTTATTTTCATTAATCTATGCAAATATATTCTTGTTTTTCTTTTCTTTTTTGTTTCACTGTATAAGAAAGGCTTCTGCCAGATATGCAGATATATTCTTGGTGGTACCTTGAGGATTACGTAAAACATCTAAAAGATAAAACAATGTATTTTAATCTGTTAAAAAATGAACTTCAGTTGCATTCAAAAATTTTTTCTCATTATGTCTGCCTCAAATTTGTCAGTGATGTTGGTAATTATATATATTATGTTGTATATTGACAAATGTTTATAATGATTTCTATGCTTTTCCCTTTCAAATTTTAGAATTTTTTTTTTTTTTTTTTGAGACAGAGTTTCGCTCTTGTTACCCAGGCTGGAGTGCAATGGCATGATCTTGGCTCACCGCAACCTCCGCCTCCTGGGTTCAGGCAATTCTTCTGCCTCAGCCTCCTGAGTAGCTGGGATTACAGGCACGCACCACCATGCCCAGCTAATTTTTTGTATTTTTAGTAGAGATGGGGTTTCACCATGTTGACCAGGATGGTCTCGATCTCTTGTCCTCGTGATACACCTGCCTCGGCCTCTCAAAGTGCTGGGATTACAGGCTTGAGCCACAGCACCCAGCCTTGAGACTATTTTAAAATGTTTTTGTATCATTATTATGCTAAGAAATTCCATTTTTTGTTGCATGTACATTTCTGTCCCAGAGAATAATGTATTTTATATGATTATGCTATTTTGTTAAATCATGTTATTTTGAGCAGAAGCAACTGCCTTCAGCACCTTTTCTTTTTAGGGCATATGAAGTACAAATATACTTTTCAGAATTTGGTTATTGTCGAAGTTTGTTTATTCTTTTATTTGGCAGGACAGATACGCTGATGGTATTATTCTCATTTTATATCTTTTTTCCTCCCCCCCCACCACCCAGGGCTTTGACTATATCACACAGTTTCCTTTTAGCCTGCAAAGTTAGTTGACAGGTCACCAGCTATCTCATAAGACTATGCTTACAAATGACACATCTTTTATCTTACAACTTCATCCTCCTCTTGTCTGTGGCTTTTGAAATTGTGCTTATATGTGTTTGTTATAAATATCTTTGTGTGTACCTTAGTTTGTTTGTTGAGCTGCTGCTGCTGCTGTTTTCTTTTTGAGATAAAGTCTCACTCTATCACCCAGGCTGGAGTGCAGTGGCATGCTGTTGGCTCACTGAAACCTCCGCTTCCTAGGTTCAAGTGATTCTCCTGCCTCAGCCTTCTGAGTAGCTGGGAGTACAGGTGCATGCCACCATGCCTGGCTAATATTTTGTATCTTCAATAGAGATGGGGTTTCACCATGGTAGCCAGGATGGTCTCGATCTCTTGACCTCGTGATCCACCTGCCTTGGCCTCTCACAGTGCTGGAATTATAGGTGTGAGCCACTGCACCCGGCCTGAGCTTCTTCATTTTTTTTTTTTTTTTTAAAGACAGGGTTTCACCATATTGGTCAGGCTGGTCTGCAACTCCTGACCTCAGGTGATCCACCCGCCTCAGCCTCCCAAAGTGCTGGGATTACAGGCGTGAGCCACCGTGCCCAGCGAGCTTCTTCATTTTGATGTTGTTTTTTCTTTAAGAATTTTTTAGTTATATTTTCTCTGTTTCTTAACTTTACAATTTCTTTTTGTTCCATACACACACATATATTGAGATGGAGTCTTGCTCTGTAGCCAGGCTGGAGTACAGTGGTATGATCTCTTCTGTCTCATGGGTTCAAGGAATTTCCCTGCCTCAGCCTCCTGAGTAGCTGGAACTATAGGTGTGCACCACCACACCCGGCTAATTTTTTTTGTTGTTGTTTTTTAGTAGAAATGGGGTTTCACCATGTTGACCAGGATGGTCTTAAACTCCTGACCTCATGATCTGCCCACCTCAGCCTCCCAAAGTGCTGAGATTACAGGTCTGAACCACCGGGCTATATTTTTGTTCTTATCCTCATTTTATTCTGATTCTCTATAGTTCTTTGTGTTTCTACTTTACTCATTGAGTATTCAATTTATTTTTAATTTTTAAAATTAACCTCTACATCGTTTTTATGGTTTCTTCCTGAAAATCTTATAATTTTTTTTTGGAACTGTTTTGCTGTATTTTGTATTCATTGTAATCTTTAGGATTTGGACATTAAATAAAGCTACTTTTCACAGTCTTTATAATGTAGCTCTGTCCTGGCATAGTCTGAAAACAATTATCTTGGTTAGAGATTCTGGGATACTCTCAAACATGTTCTTAGAATGTATCTTGTCGAGTGGCTGATGCCTGTAATCCCAGCACTTTGGGAGGCCAAGGTGGGTGGATCACTTGAGGCCAGGAGTTAGAGACCAGCTTGGCCAACATGGTGAAACCTTGTCTCTTTTTTTAAAAAAAAAGACTGTATCTTGTCTAAAATTTTGTGTTTAATTTTTAGTTAAGGGAATTGATCTCTGCTCATCTTAATCATTTGTGACATCTGTTTTCTGTCTGTTGCACTGCAGTCTCTCTGTTGCTGTAACATTTACCTTTGGTCTCAGCAAACCCAAACTGTCATTCCATAATACACCACCATTTCTTTCAGCACTTTATGTTATGGGAGATCAGTTTTTGGAAAGGCCCCTAGAATCAATTAATACAGATGTATGTGTCAGTATTTTACTTGTTTATTAAAAAAGAACCCAAAAGTTAGGAATTTACTTTGAAAAGCACTGTGTTATATTGGAGAGCAGAAAGAACTTTGTTGGGTAAATATATCAGACTTTTCTTTTTCTTCTGTGTCTTTGCATTGTACTCACCTGGGGAACTTTACACATTTAAGTTTTTCTCAAGTGATTTTTATTACATTTATTTGTCTATGAAGGATTCAGGGCCTGTAGTGTTTTATTATGGCATCTTGCTTATGTAGTTTGTATAATATAGATTAGATTCGTAAAGTATGTTTATCTAAATATAGTAAGTTTAATGATTTGTTGTTTTTATTTCTTTCAGCTATGTGTTATTTTCCCAAAAACCTCTGGCCAGAGCAAGACATGAAAGCTTCTTTTAAACAGGTGATACTGAGAAGATATGGAAAATGTGGACATGAGAATTTACAGTTAAAAGGCTGTGAAAGTGTGGATGAGTGTAAGGTGCACAAAGAAGGTTATAATGAACTCAACCAGCGTTTCACAACTACCCAGAGCAAAGTATTTCAGTGTGATAAATATGTAAAAGTCTTGCATAAATTTTTAAATTCAAATAGACATAAGACAAGACATACTAGAAAAAAACCTTTCAAATGTAAAAAATGTGACAAATCATTTTGCATGCTTTTACACCTAAGTCAACATAAAAGAGTTCATACTGGGGAGAATTTGTACCAATGTGAAGAATGTGGCAAAGCCTTTAAGTGGTTCTCAACCTTTACTAGACACAAGATAATTCATACTGGAGAGAAACCCTTCAAATGTGAAGAATGTGGCAAAGCCTTTAAGCAGTCTTCAACCCTTACTACACATAAGATAATTCATACTGGAGAAAAACCCTTCAAATGTGAAGTATGTGGCAAAGCTTTTAAACACCCCTCAACCCTTAGTACACATAGGATGATTCATACTGGGGAGAAACGCTACAGATGTCAAGAATGTGGCAAAGCCTTCAGCCGGTCCTCACAGCTTACTACACATAAGAGAATTCATACTGGAGAGAAACCCTACAAATGTGAAGAATGTGGCAAAGCTTTTAACCGATTTTCATACCTTACAAAACATAAGATAATTCATACTGGAGAGAAATCTTACAAATGTGAAGAATGTGGCAAAGGCTTTAACTGGTCCTCAACCCTAACTAAACATAAAAGAATTCATACTGGAGAGAAACCCTACAAATGTGAAGAATGTGGAAAAGCCTTTAGTGTGTCTTCAAACCTTGCTACACATAAGATGACTCATACTGGGGAGAAACCCTACAAATGTGAAGAATGTGGCAAAGGCTTTAGTTGGTCCTCAACCCTTACTAAACATAAGATCATTCATACTGGAGTGAAACCTTACAAATGTGAAGAATGTGGCAAAGCTTTTAACCAATCCTCAAACCTTACTACACATAAGATAATTCATACTGGAGAGAAATCTTACAAATGTGAAGAATGTGGCAAAGCTTTTAGCCATTCCTCAATCCTTACTACACATAAGAGAATTCACACAGGAGAGAAACCCTACAAATGTGAAGAATGTGGCATAGCTTTTAACCGGTCCTCAAAACTTACTAAACATAAGATAATTCATACCTGAGAGAAATCTTACAAATGTGAAGAATGTGGCAAAGTCTAACCAATCCTCAACTCTTACTAAACATGGGAAAATTTATACTGGGAACAAACCGTACCAACTGTGAAGAATGTGGTAGTGCTTTCAACCCGTCCTCATATCTTATTAAACAAAATAATTCATACTGCTAAGAAAAAACTACAAGTGTGAAAAATGTGGCAGAGCCTTTAACCAATCTTCAACTTTTTTTTTTTTTTTGAGACGGAGTTTCGCTTTTGTTACCCAGGCAGGGGTGCAATGGCGCGATCTCTGCTCACCACAACCTCCGCCTCCTGGGTTCAGGCAATTCTCCTGCCTCAGCCTCCTGAGTAGCTGGGATTACAGGCACACGCCACCATGCCCAGCTAATTTTTTGTATTTTTAGTAGAGACGGGGTTTCACCATGTTGACCAGGATGGTCTCGATCTTTTGACCTCGTGATCCACCCGCCTCGGCCTCCCAAAGTGCTGGGATTATAGGCTTGAGCCACCGCGCCTGGCCCTCAACTTTTTTTTTTTTTTTTGGGACAGAGTCTTGCTCTGTTGCCCAGGCTGGAGTACAGTGGCACACTCTTGACTCACTGCAACCTCCGCCTCCTGGGTTCAAGTAATTCTGCCCCAGCCTCCCAAGTAGCTGGGGTTACAGGTGCGTACCACCACACCCAGCGAATTTTTGTATTTTATGTATTATTAAGTTTCACCATGTTGGTCAGGCTAGTCTCAAACCCCTGACCTCATGATCTGCCCGCCTCAGCCTTCCATAGTGCTGCGATTGCAGGTGTGAGCCACTGTGCCCGGCTCAATCCTCAACTCTTAACTAAGCATTAAAAAGTTTGTACTGTACAGAAATGCTATGAGTGTGAAAAACATGGCAAAGCCTAAAAAGCCTTTAATTGGTCATCACACTTAATTATAGGTAAGATAGTTCATAGTGGAGAAAATGCCTACATGTGTGAACAATGTGGCAAAACTTTTAGCCAATGTTCACACCTTATTGCACAGGAAAGCATTTATAATTGAGATAAATTATACAAATATAAAGACTGAAAAGGCCATTAATATCTGCTCATATCTTAACACCGGAGTGTAATAAAAGCATTATATATACAATTACCGTCAGAAGATCTTTCAGATAATACAAGCTTTTGACCAGGTGCAGTGGCTTATGCCTGTAATCCCAGCACTTTGGGAGGCTAAGACAGGTGGATAATGAGGTCAGGAGTTTGAGACCTTTGGGGTTCTGTCAGGATGGTGAGAGAAATTGTAAAATTATAGGAAATAAGCACAGACCCTCTTGGAAGGCCTGGGGGTTTACATAAAGTGTTTGGCTGAAGGCAGAATTATCTTAAAAGCTTAGGGTGTAGATACAAAAGAATGTAGAGTACTTTAAGTGGCTTGTTTCCTCATGTGGTTCTAAGACCAACCTATGACCAACTGCAGGTGCATAATTGCTCTCTACTCGCGAGTCAGCAACCAGGTAAATTACCCTCTAGTGATGTTTCTTCAAGATCTGTGTCATTTAATCTATACTTAATAAATGTGAGTGTTGCTGGCTGATTGGGGCCTTGGCTGTGACTCTTTGCAGCACTTTTCTTGGTGTTTGTGAGTGGCCCAGGCCCTCAGCCAGACAGGCAAAATATGTGTTCGTGTACATCTCATCTGTTGCCGGGCCAGGGTCTGTGGGTCGGACCCCTTCAGCTGGTGCCATGTGTGGAATGTTGTGAAAGATTGCTATGGACCCCCAGAAATGAAGGTGAAAAGGATTGCATGATCAGTAAGTCATTGGTGCCCACTTGGGATTTTTATGTTGGTGTTGGGGGCGGGGAATTGTTCAGGCTAAGGTTTTATCTTGGGACAACGGTTATCAGCTGCTTAAGGCTAGTGAAACCTTGATTTCACAGGCTCAATTAAGGGACCTAATGCAAACTGTTGTAACCCATACCTCAAGGTTCCCAAAAGAAGGCAAGCTAGACGTAGAGCTCTGGGAATAAGTGGGGAGAATCTTAACATTGTCACAAGGGCAACGAGTCCCAGTAACAGCCCTAACACTACCGGCTTTAGTTAAAGTAAAAATCCCTGTCATCTACTTGACCACTCCCGAGTCCCTCAGCCCCATTATCACTGGACCAAAATAACAAAGAGAAAATGGAGGTTTTGCCGGAGCCCCCTCCTCCAGTAAATATGAAAAAGGACAAGAGACATGATCCAGCTGTGGGAACTTGTCTTAAGCAGGCAGCATTAGAAAGGGAGCTCTTAGTCTGCACAGTAATGCAAGACTGATAAGGCAATCAGGTACATGAACCCATTTATTTTAATGCTTATAAGGAGCTGAGAAAAAGCATTAAAATGGAGCCACTAGGCCGGGTGCAGTGGCTCATGCCTATAATCCCAGCACTTTGGGAGGCCGAGGCGGGTAGATTACCCAAGGTTAGGAGTTTGAGACCAGTCTGACCAACATGGTGAAACCCTATCTCAAAAAAAAAAAAAAAAGCCACTAGCCCATTTATGAAAGGAATAATTGAGGCCTTGGTAGACCTCTTCCTTGTGACCCCAAGGGTCTGGTAATGTTAGCTGAAACAACTTTGGAACCTAGCCCATACCTCTGGAAGGCAGAATATGATGAGTTTTGCAAACAAGCCAACCAGAATTAAGTAGCTGGGCAAGACATTACAGCTGCCATGCTCCAGGGGAGGGGTCTTTATTGCTGATGTACAATAACAACTAGATTTCGATCCCCAGGTCTATACTCAAGTGTCTCTGTGCACTCTCAGGGCTTGGGACTGCATTCCGAAAACAAGTTCAACAAGGGTCTTTTATAAATGTTTACGAAGGGCCTCAGGAGCGATTTGTTGAGTTCATCAATTGTAAAACCCAGGCCATTAAGAGACAAACTGGTCATGCCCAGGCTGCTGATATATTGTTACAAGTGGCTTTTGAAAATGGTAATGTGGATTGCTAGCAAGCAATGCAGGCAATCAGAGGAAAGGCCATCACAATCCGGGAACTTATATGAGCATATCAGCTGGTGGGAACTGAGACATGAAGTTGAAATATTGGCATTAAGGCCTCCTAAAGTGAAAAGGGAGAGAAGCCAAAATTGTTTTCTGTGTAGAGAGCCAGGTCATATGAAGAGTGAATGCCCCCATATTAGAGACCAAGGTAACTCAGGGAAAAACCCCCTTCGATGTAAAAAGGAGAAACAATGGAAGAATCTGCAGGTCAAAATTTGATAAAAACAGATACCCCATAAGTAGTAACCAGGTGGGAAACTTCTTGAGCAGCCAGCACCAGACCCTGCTTCAAACGGGCACTGCCAGTGACTTTCCTGGGTCAGATGGGAAGCCCATAGTCCTCTTATCTCAGAGCAGCCACCTCTGGGAGTGCAAAGCTGGACTTACTCTGCCCCGACAAATGAGTGCTAAAAGAAGACCCTAAAAGGGTTGCAACCGGGATCTGGAGCCCATTGCCTCTGGGAATAGTGTGATTAGTCCTAGGGTAGTGTAGCCTATCCTAACGTGCTCACTGGGGTAATTGATTGTGATTACCAAGGTGAGATACTGGTTATAATGAAATGTAAAAGTATGCATATTCTTCCCCCTGGATCGAAGATAGCTCAGTTACTGATTTTACCATGCTAGGTCCCCAATGCCCATGGAAAGGACAGGGGAAAGGGAAGTTTAGGAAGCACAGAGTATATTGAAATCAATTACTGATCAGAGGCTCATCCTTAAAAATCAGAAATAAGACAGGGAGGGGAATATCACACACTGGGGTCAGTTGTGGGGGGGCTAGGGGAGGGACAGTGGAGGGTGAGGAGGGATAACGGGAGAAATGCCAAATGTAGATAATGGGGAAGTGGAGGCAGCAAACCACCTTGCCATGTATGTACCTATGCAACAACACTGCAAGATCTACACATGTACCCCAGAACCTAAAGTACAATTTTTAAAAATCAGAAATAATAAGAATGTTACTCCTTGTAATACAAGGAAAATAACTCCAGGGCAAAAGGAAAAAAAATTACTCTTACTGGACATAGCCAGGCAGAGCATGTACCCTTGACTAGTTGCAATTCATAAGGAATAAAGGCAGTTATGCAACCTCTAATCATGACCATCCCTGTCAATCTTTGGGCAAAGAACCTATTAGCCCAACGGGGAGTAACTCTGCAGACCCCTTTCTAAAAATGGCCACTGTTACCATTTCTCCCCTACCCATGAACGAATTTGGGTAGAACAGTGGCCTCTGAAGGAAGAAAAATTACAGATAGCCCATGAATTAGTTGAAGAGCAATTAAAAGCTGGGCATGTAGAGCAATCTAAAAGTTCTTGGAATTTGCCTATTTTCTTCATTCCTAAAAAGTCTTGGAAATTGACTTTTGCATGACTTACATGCAGTGTCAATTTGCAACCCATGGGACTCCTTCAGCAGGGACTCCCTTCCCCTCTTTCTCAAAAACAGGGGAACCCATTTTCTCAAGATTGTCCTATAATCATGATTGACTTAAAGAACCGTTTTTTTTTTTTTTTTTTTTTTTGAGACGGAGTTTTGCTGTTGTTACCCAGGCTGGAGTGCAATGGCGCGATCTCGGCTCACTGCAACCTCCGCCTCCTGGGTTCAGGCAATTCTCCTGCCTCAGCCTCCTGAGTAGCTGGGATTACAGGCACGTGCCACCATGCCCAGCTAATTTTTTGTATTTTTAGTAGAGACGGGGTTTCACCATGTTGACCAGGATGGTTTCGATCTCTTGACCTCGTGATCCACCCGCCTCAGCCTCCCAAAGTGCTGGGATTACAGGCGTGAGCCACCGCGCCTGGCCCTACTGTTACTTTTTTTGAGATGAACTTTCACTCTTGTTGTTCAGGCTGGAGTGCAATGGCATGATGTTGGCTCACTGCAACCACCGCCTCCTGGATTCAAGTGATTCTCCTGCCTCAGCCTCCTGAGTAGCCGGGATTACAGGCACCTACCACCACACCTGGATAATTTTTGTATTTTTGGTAGAGATGGGAGGTTTCGCCATCTTGGACAGCCTGGTCTCAAATTCCTGATCCGCTAACTTGGCCTCCCAAACTGCTGAGATTAGAAGGCGTGAGCCACCTCACCCAGCCCACATTCTATTTTTATTACACATATTCAAGCCCACAGCTCATTGGATGGCCCATTGGCTTGTGGCAATAATCAAGCAGACCTTCAAGTTATGAAATCACTGCTTGAATAATTGGGTGGCTTGACTAAGCCACATCAATTTCTTCACCAACATTGGAGAAACTTATCTAAACAATTTCAACTTACCCAGATACTGGCTAAACAAAGTATCTTACAATGCCCAGATTGCCAGGTCATAGGCACATCCCCTCCTTCAACAGGTGTTAACCCTAGAAGATTATAACATAATCAGCTATGGCAAACATGTTATACACATTCCTGAATTTGGAAAACTAAAATATGTACATGTATCCGTTGATACCAACACTCATTTAATTAGTGCACATGCCCTTCCTGGAGAGTCTACTCAATATGTCATGAAGCATTTTTTTACGTTTGCATTTATAGGATGGCTCAGGCATCCCCTATAACCCCTGAGGACAATCCATAGCAGAACGTGCTCATTTCACTCTTAAAAGTATACTCAAAAAACAAAAAGTTTGAGTCAGGAATATGCAACACTACTAGTACAAGCCTTATTCACCCTTAATTTTTAAAATTGAGATGACAAATTTCAATCAGCTGTAGAAAAGTACATTCTAAAACCACTCAAAACATAAAACCTGCAGTTTTATTGAAATATGTAAACAGTAATGTATGGCATTGTCCAGATGATTTGTTAACGTGGTGAAGAGGGTATTCTCGTGTCCCC
Organism: Saguinus oedipus; assembly: GCA_031835075.1. NCBI lineage: Eukaryota > Metazoa > Chordata > Mammalia > Primates > Cebidae > Saguinus > Saguinus oedipus. The sequence continues at coordinate 19,551,028 of CM063187.1, forward strand.
ACACTTTCAGGTCTCTTTGGATTTCAGCACAATGCATCAAACCATACCACGGCATGGCTAGGACCCAATCCAGTAACAGAAATGAAGAAACTAACCCTACAAAGACCTGCAGCCTTGGATGATGTAGCTTCTTCAAACGACACATGCCCCAGACATTACCTGGGGTATGCTGAAGAGGACAACTCAGGAAGCTGAACAAATTCTCCTCCGGACACAGGCACCATTTACTCCAGATAATTTTTCTCCTTGCTATGTTTTCTGTTGTACATTGCAACTCATGTAGGGTATTGATCCTTTTTATGTTCTTGCTTTGTCTGCAACCTGTATTTGCTATACTCTATTGGACTCATATCTTAGATCCACCTTTCACCCTGTCACCTGGGCAGACACTTTCTTTCCAGCCTTTAGTAATGTGACTGCTTGGCTAGGAGGGATAGATTTCCCCCCAGCAGGGTTCTTCAATAATGGCACACATTGGACTGAGGTGCCAGATAACACTACAAAACACTCCACTATCCTCCCACTGTGTGTAAGTTATAAAGGTTCTAACCCCTATTCTATACCTTCTCAAACAAAATTATGACTATATCATGGCAAATGAAATGTCTTAACAGTCCTAGCTGCAGATAGCCTTAAAACAGGCAATGCAATCAATGCTGCTATCCCAAACATTCCTTCCTGTGCTAAAGAACAAAGCTGGGAAAGTAATGGATTCCATTTTGGCTGTGAGGTCTATCATGGGGGACAAGCCAGTAGCCTCCAGTTAGGCAATTATAACACCTTAGATTGGAGTCTGCATGGCCATTTGCAGAGCAGCCTTACTAATGTCCTCATCCATCATGGAATCAATCAGTTTCATAGCCTTCACTTTATAGTGCCTGGGACATCTTAGCACCTCCCTTGACTCCTGGCCTGGGACATACCATAATTATAGTAACAACTATACTATAACATTTATTCATAATCACACTGATCAGTGCCTAATTTGCACTACTCATCCATATGTTTTTCTTATGGGAACCAATACTTCTATTATACCCCAAAACTCTGCATTTGTGACCCAGCTGCAGGGACAGGCTTAGTTGCCTCATGTATCACTAATTATATCTAAATTAAATATTACTATTGCCATGGTATTAAGGAGACTATCTGAGGCATTCCTACCCATCAATTTGACACCCAAGTGGCAAGGTTCCTCTGCCCTTGCCACCTTAGAACATGTTCTATCCCTGATCAGACCCAAAAAATTCATAGGCACACTTACAGCCTTTATAGTCTCAGTCATAGTCATCCTAGCAACTGCTTGTGTGGTTGTAGCATCTATTACTGAATCAGTACAAACAACTGCTTTTGTAAATAATTTGGCCAGAAATATGTCTAATGAACTTGTCTTATAGCAGAGTATAAATCAAAAGATGATTGCACATCTGCAATCCCTCAAGCCTTGGAATATGTGTGGGAATGATAAGATGCACGGGCATTTCAACAGCAATTAAACTGAGACAGAGAGCATAAACATATCCATTTTACTTCTCTACCATGGAATTAGTCAATACATAGTTGGGATGAGGTGCAACAACACCTATGGGGAAACTTTCATGACAATTTAACAGCAGATGTAAAGCAACTTAAAACTAAATTTTAGAATCCCTTTACACAATAGATCTACACATCCAACAAAAAGCCATATGAAAGGGTGTGCAAGATCATCTCTCCTAGTTAGACCTCTGCTCCTGGGGGTCACTCTTTGACTGGAAAAGACTATCGATAGTTATATTCATGATTGTTTTATGTTATTTGCTAATTCTAGGATACAAAGCTGAAATAAGAACAATGACCACTTTGCCTGACAGATTTGTTGCTGCACACATTTGTACTCTTCAGTCAATAAAACCTGATGCAGAAAATAGAAAATGGGAAGAGGTGGGGGTTCAGTCAGGATGGTTGGAGAAATTGTAAAATTATAGGAAATAAACACACTCTTGGAAGGCCTGGGCGTTTGCATGAAGTGTTTGGCTGAAAGCAGCTGAATTCTCTTAAAAGCTTAGGGTGTAGATACAAAGGAATGTACAGTACTTTATCTAAATAGCTTGTTTACTCATGTCCTAAGACCAACCTTTGATCAACAATGAATGTATAATTGCTCTCTACTCAAGGGGTCAGCAACCAGGTCAAATACCCTCTAGTGGTGTTTACTCAAGAAATTTGTCAATTAACCTATACTGAATAAATGCAATCTTCACTGGCTGATTGGGGCCACAGCTGTGACTCTTTACAGCACCTTCCTTGGTGTCTGTAAGTGGCCCATACCCTCAGCTGGACTGACAGGCAAACTATCTGTGTCAATGTACATCTCTCATCTGTGGGTTGGACCCCTGTGTGAGACCAGCATGGCTAAGATGGTGAAACCTTGTCTCTACTAAAAATACAAAAATTACCCAGGCATGGTGGCCAGCACCTGTAATTCCAGCTACTCAAGAGGCTGAGGCAGGAGAATTGCTTGAACCCAGGAGACAGAGGTTGCAGTGAGCCAACATCCGGCCACTGCACTCTAGCCTGGACCACAGAGCAAGACTGGAAAGAAAGAAAGAAAAGAGAGAGAGAGAGAGAGAGAGAGAGAGAGAGAGAGAGAGAGAGAGAGAGAGAGAGAGAGAGAGAGAGAGAGAGAGAGAGAGGGGGGGGGAGAGAGAGAGAGAGAGAGAGAGAGAGAGAGAAATAGAAAATATAAGCTTTTATAGTAAAGCGTATTTGTTTTGAAGATGGACATTATAAAGAGAGCTGTAGTGCCTTGCATGCCTTGTATTACAGATCTTATTGTAGACATTTAGTTCTAGAAAAAAACTCTGAAGCAATTGCTCACTTTGTTCAATATCAGAGCATTTATATTGAAGAATAATAATGCAAATATCAATTTGCAAAAACACTTTTTCAAAAACTACAGCTTAGAAAATAACAGAGTTTATACTAGAATATATTCTTGCAAATGCAGTAAAAGTAAAAAAAGAAAAAATCCTTAATTAAATCTATGCAAATATCAGAGAGTTTATGGTAGAAGTATAAGGCACTGACGCTTCAGATATCCTAAATCAGAGTGCGACTAAATATTAAACTAAAGTTGGTTGAAAAATTATTTATATATAACTGTAAGAGAAAAGGCATTTGCAGTTATAATTACATTTAAAGTATGCTTTATTTCTTGAAAGATGCTACAGATTTTTTGAAAAGTAAATAATGATGTCATTTAACTCCAAAATTATTTTTTGATATTTATATCTACTGAATTCATATATAAAAGCATGGGATCAATAGTTGCTGCATCAAAGATATGAGAGATTCTTTTTTGTGTGCTGTTTTATTTTTTTTTAAATGGAGTTTTGCACTTTTGCCCTGGCTAGAGTGCAGTGGTGTGTCTCAGCTCACTGAAACTTTCACCTTCCAGTTTCAAGCAATTCTCCTGCCTCAGCCTCCTGAGTAGCTAAAATTGCATGTGCCTGCCACCACACCTTGCTAATTTTTGTATTTTTAGTAGAGACAGGATTTCACCATGTTGGCCAGGCTGGTCTCAGACTCCTGACCTCGTGTTCACTCAACTTGGCCTCTCAAAGTGCTGAGGTTACAGGTGTGAGCCACCGCACCACAATTCCAGAACTCTGGGAGGCTGAGGTGGGTGGATCACAAGATCAGGAGTTTGAGACCAGCCTGGCCAATGTGGTGAAACCCTGTCTCTACTAAAACTACAAAACTTAGCCAGGCATGGTGGTGGATGCCTGTAGTCTCAGCTACTTAGGAGGCTGAGGCAAGAGAATCACCTGAACCCGGGAGGCAGAGGTTGCAGTGAGCTGAGATTGCACCACTGCACTCCAGCCTGGGTGACAGGGAGACTCCATCTCCTAACATATGATATATAATATAATGTAATATTATATAGAAATATATATATTACATTATGTATCATATATGTTATATATAAAATTTATTGCACAAAAAATAATTCTTAGATATAATTCCAAAATTAGTATGTTAAGTTACATTTTATTTTGTTATGGCACTCCATTTGGTTCTTTTAGGGGGAGAACAATTTATAAGCTTTTTTTTTTTTTTTTTTGAGAAAGTGTTTTGCTCTTCTCACCCAGGCTGGAGTACAGTGGTGCAATCTCAGCTCACTGCAACCTCTGCCTCCTGGGTTCAAGTAATTCTCCTGATTCAGTCTCCTGAGTAGCTGGGATTACAGGCATGTGTCACCATGCCTGCCTAATTTTGTATTTTTAGTAGAGATGGTGTTTCTTCATTTTGGTCAGGTTGGTCTCAAACTCCCAACCTCAGTTGATCCCTCCGCCTCAGCCTCCCAAAGTGCTGGGATTACAGGCTTGAGCCACCACACCTGGTTGTTTCTTTCACTTTTTATAATTGACATATTTATTGAGTCAATTTGTTAAGTACTAGAGACCCTTTTTAAGTCATGAGGATTTTATATATATAAGTGTAGCAATCATACATTAGAGTTCTTGCTGTGTAATAGATGCTCCATAACAATTTATAAATATTCCTGCTGGAGTTGGTTTGTAACTTCAAGTCAGAGATAAAATCAATGGTGAAAAAATAAGATTGATTTTTCATATGGAGGGGACATTTTTTCCAGATTGTAAAACTGAATCTTGCTAAATTTAAAAAGAAATTCTGGTGGAGGCAGATGGATCACTTTAGGTCAGGAGTTTGCGACCAGGCTGGTGAAATCCAGTCTCTTCTAAAACTACAAAAATTAGATGGACATGGTGGTGGGCATCTGTAGTCTTTGCTATTCAGGAGACTGAGGCAGGAGAACTGCTTTAGCCGGGAGGCAGAGGTTGCAGTGAGCCAAGATTGTGCCATTGCATTACAGCCTGGGCAACAGAGCAAGACTCTTTCTCAAAAACAAAAAACAAAAAACAAAAACAGAAAAACAAACAAACTTGGAGAAACCCCATCTCTACTAACCACAACAACAAAAACAAACAAACAAAAATTCAGGGAGGCACAGTGGTGCACACCATGAGAATCCCTTGAATCAGGGATGAAAATGTTGTAGTGAACTGAGATCGTGCCACTGCACTCTGGCCTGGGTAAGAGTGAGACTCGGTCTCAAGAGAGAGAGAAAAAAAGAATTTTCTTATTTAAATAATAAATAGTATTCCATTGCGTATAGTAAATACCACGTTGTTTTTATTTACTAATGAGATATTGAGCTGTTTATTCTGTATTCTGGTTATTGTGAAAAGTGCTGCAAACAACGTTAGTGCAAATGTTTCTTCATTCTGATTTTATTTGTTTAACATATATATCCAGTAATGCAATTGCTGTATTACATGGTAGTTTAAGTTTTTGAAGAAAACTCTATTTTGTTTTTCATAATGGCTGTCTTCATTTACATTCAGACCAACAGTGTGCAAGCATTCCCTTTTCTTCACATCTTTACCAACACTTTCTTTTTAATAAGTCATTCTATCAGAAATGAGTTAATATCTCCGAATTTTTTTGTTTGCTTTTTTGTGATAATTGACATTGAGCATTTTTAAATATATCTATCTGTTGGCCATATGCATGTATTTTCTTAAAGAATACTTATTTCAGCTACTTATTTTTAATACTTATTTGGTTTCTGTTGTATTGTCATTTGAATTTTTATGTTTTCGACATTAACTCGTCTCATGTATAATTTGCAAATATTTCTCCATTTTTTCAGTTGTCACATTCTGTTGATTGTATCAGATTCTGTGCAGCAGCTTTTTAATTTAAAGTGATCTGACTTATTCTTCCTTTGGGTCCCGGGATATTTAGGTTAAATCAAAAAACTTGCTTCCCAGACCAGTGTTATGGAACTTGTACTCTATTTTTGGTAGTTGTAGCTTCAGAGTTTTAGGCCTTAAAGTCGCTAATTTATTTTGAGTTTATTTTTACGTACGGTGTGAGATGAGGGTCTCATTTTTTTTCTTTGCATGTGGATATAAAGTTTTCTTATAATTTATTGAAGATACTGTTCTCTTAAAAAAAAAGTCACCTGCTAGCTGGGCACGGTGGCTCAAGCCTGTAATCCCAGCACTTTGGGAGGCCAAGGTGGGTGGATCACGAGGTCAAGAGATCGAGACCATCCTGGTCAATACGGTGAAACCCCGTCTCTACTAAAAATACAAAAAATTAGCTGGGCACGGTGGCACGTGCCTGTAATCCCAGCTACTCAGGAGGCTGAGGCAGGAGAATTGCCTGAACCCAGGAGGCGGAGGTTGCGGTGGGCTGCAATTGCACCACTGCACTCCAGCCTGGGTAACAAGAGCGAAACTCCATCTCAAAAAAAAAAAAAAAAGTCATCTGTATTTAAAATCAGTTAGCTGTAAATACATGGATATATTTCTGCTTTTTTCTCCTGTTCCATTGGCCTCTGTCTCTGTTTTGTGCCATACTGTACCGTACTGTTTTGGTTACCATAGATTTGTAATGTATTTCAAAGTCAGATAGGGTGATACCTTCACTTCTTCTTCTTTTTTTTTTTTTAAAAAAGACGGGGTTTCGCCATGTTGGCCAGGCTGGTTTCAAACTCCTGGCCTCAAGTGATCTGCCCGCCTTGGCCTCCCAAAGTGCTGGGATTACAGGTGTGAACCACCGTGCCCGGCCTACAGATACCTTCACTTCTTTTGTCTTGATTGCTTTGGCTATTCAGTCTTTTGTGGTACCATATGAATTTTAGAGATATATTTTAAAAATTCCTATAAAGTATGTCCCTGGTATTTTGGTGGAGGTTGCATTGTATCTGTAGATAATTTTGTGAAATACAAATATTTATTAATAATGCCAGTTCATAAATAATATTATTTCATTTAGTACTACTTAATTTCTATAATGTTTTTAGACTAGAATGTAAAGTGTTTCAACTCTTTGGTTAAATTTATTTCAAACCATAGTTATGGTAGATGGAACTGTTTTTGAAATTCATTTTGAGATACTTAATAATGTATAGATATGCTATAACTTTTTTATGGTGCTTTTGTATTTTAAAAGTATATATATATGTACATACATATACATATATACGTATATACAGTTGTTGTTGTTGTTGTTGTTGTTGAGACAGAGTCTCTGTCTGCTGCCCAGACTGGAGTGCAGTGGCATAATCTTGGCTCATTTCAACCTTCACCTCCCAGGTTCAAGTGATTCTCCTGCCTCCACCTCCCAAGTAGCTGAGACTACATGGACCCACCACTACATCTGGCTAATTTTTATATTTTTGTAGAGATAGGTTTTCATAATGTTTGCCAAGTTGGTTTTGAACTTCTGACCTTTTGATCCGCCTGCCTCGGCCTCCCAAAGTGCTAGCTGTAATTAGAGATTTGAGCCACCCTGCCTGGCCTGCTTGTTATTTTCAATATTTACTAAAGTCTTAGGCATTTGTATACTTTAGATTATGATTAGGTATAAAAGAAAATTATACAGAAATAATATGAACTTCCTTTTCTCCAATCTGGACACCTTTTTTTTTTTTTTTTGAGACGAAGTTTTGCTCTTGTTACCCAGGCTGGAGTGCAATGGCGCGATCTCGGCTCACTGCAACCTCCGCCTCCTGAGTTGAGGCAATTCTCCTGCCTCAGCCTCCTGAGTAGCTCGGATTACAGGCACACACCACCATGCCCAGCTAAATGCAAAAAATTTTTTGCATTTTTAGTAGAGATGAGGTTTCACCATGTTGACCAGGATGGTCTCGATCTCTTGACCTCGTGATCCACCCACCTCGGCCTCCCAAAGTGCTGGGATTATAGGCTTGAGCCACCGCGCCCGGCGACACCTTTGATTTTATTCTCTAATTTCTTTCTCTTGGACACTTAATACTATGTTTTTGTAAGACTGACTAGAGTGGGCATCCTTGTCTTGTTCTAGCTCTTAGAGTAAAAAGCTTTCAACATAACCCTGTTTAGTATGGTATTGGCATTTTTTGGTTATATGTGGCATTTATTGGCTGAAGTGTATTCATTCTATACCCAATTTTTCTCAGAGATTTATTATAAGGGAATGTTAAATTTTGTCAAACTTGTATTGTGCAACTTCTTTTCTTTTTTTGCACTCTGCATCTATTGAAATGTTAGAGATGTGAAATCACAACTAATTCTACATACATACAAAAAACCATCAGAGATTACTATGAATTTCTCTATGCCTGCAAACTAGAAACTCTGGAGAAAATACCCAGGCACAGTGGCTCATGCCTGTAATCCTAGCAGGTTGGGAGGCTGAGGCGAGTGAATCATCTGGGGTCGGTTGTTTGAGACCAGCTTGACCAACATGGAGAAACCCTGTCTCTAAAAATAAATAAACAAATAATAAAAATAAAAATAAAAAAAGAAAATTTGGAGAAAATAAACTGGAGACATGCCACATTCCAAGATTGAACCAGGAAGAAACAAAACACTTGAACAGGGCAGAAATGTATAAAATGTATAATAAAATTGAATTAGTGATAAAAAACCTGCCAACCATAAAAAGCCCTGGATTATATAAAATCACAGTAGGAGCAGTGGCTCATGCCTGCAATCCCAGCACTTTGGGAGGCCGAGGCAGGCAGATCACCTGATGTCAGGAGTTTGAGACCAGCCTGGCCAACATGTTAAAAACCCATCTCTACTAAAAATTTTTAAAAAAATATTTAGACATGGTGGTGAGCACCTGAAATCCTGGCTACTTGGCAGGCTGAGGCAGGAGAACTGCTTGAACCTAGGAGATGGAGGTTGCAGTGAGCTAACAGTGCCCCTGCACTCTAGCCTAGGTGACAGAGTGAGACTCCATCTTAAAAAAAAAAAAATCAAATTTTGCCACATATACAAAGATGAGCTGGTACTAATTCTGCTGAATGTATTTCAAAAACTCCAGGTGGAATTCCATCCTAACTTGTACAAAATCTGTGTTATCTTAATACCAAAATCTAGTGAAAACGCAACAACTACAAAAAGCTACAGTCCAATATTTTTGGTGAACATTGAAAGAAAAATCTTCCATGAAATACTGTCAATCTGAGTTCACAGGCAAATCAAAAGTGATTTTGCCACAATCATGTAAGCATTGTATCACATATGCAAGGATGTTTCATCATGTACAAGTCAGTAAGTGTGATTCACCATGTAATTAAAAGTAAAGAATTATATGATTAACACATAGAAGCAGAAAAAGCATTCAAGGAAATCCAATATTCATTCATGAAAATATTCTCAACAAAGTAAGCATTGATGAAACATACCTCAAAATACTAAGAGCCATCTATGACAGATCCTCTGCTAACATCACATTGAACAAGCAAAAGCGGCATGCATTTTCATTAGAATAAAAATAAGACTATCTACTCTAAACAATCCTGTCAATATAAGTCTGGAAGTTTTAGTCAGCGCAGTCTAACAAAATAAAGAAATAAATTGCATCCAAATAGAAAAAGAAGAAGTTGAATTATCTTCAATCATGATATAATTTTCTAGAAAACTTTAAATGCAATTTTTACTTCTTGGGCTGCAGGAAGGGTACTCTCACCAGCCACCTTGTGATGAGAGTACAATGAACAACGGAAAGCAGACATATTTATTCCTTACGCATTTGGGGTTGTCCTTACTGCTGTGTTTAATCTCCATTGGCTGAAGCCAGGCCTAGAAAACTAAAGATTTTACCAAAAGATTTCTAAGCTTAAAAATGACTTCAGCAAAGTCTCAGAATACAAAATTGATTGATATGTACAAATGAATAGCATTTGCTTAAACCAATAACATTCAAGCTCAGAACAAAATCAAGATCAGTTTTCTTTACGAGAGCCATAAACAAAAAAAAGTATACCTAGAAATACATTAAACCTGGTATGCACTGATAAGGTATTAAAAAAAAAAAAAAACCTTGGAGCTAGGCCAGCCACAGTGATCACACCTGTAATCTCAGCACTTTGGGAGGCAGAGGCAAGCAGGTCATGAGGTCAGGAATTTGAGACCAGCCTGGACAACATAGTGAAACCCCATCTCTACTAAAAGTACAAAAAATTAGCCAGGCATGGTGGCATACACCTGTAGTCCCAGCTACTCAGAAGCTTGAAGCAAGAGAATCACTTGAACCCAGGAGGCAGAGGTTGCCGTAAGCTGAGATCATGCCACTGCACTCCAGCCTGGGCAACAAGAGCAAAACTCCGTTTAAAAAACAAACAAACAAAAAAACATGGAGTTATAATATCTCTACAAGAAAAACTACAAAACATTGCCGAAAGTAATCAGAGACAATGCACACAAATAAAAAGGCATCCTATGCTCATGAATTTTAAGAATGAGCATATTACTTGGAATATTCTAAAAAAAAAAAGAATGAATGAATGAATATAAAATATCTATGCTGCCCAGAGCAGCCTACAAATGAAGTGTTGTTTTTATCGAACTGTCAGTTACATTTTGTTTCTGTTTTCGGAGACAGAGTCTCCCTCTGTCAGTGGTATGATCTTGGCTCACTGCAAACTCCCCCTACAGGTTCAAGTGATTCTCCTACCTTAGCCTCCTGAGTAGCTAGGTTTACAGGCACCTGCCACCACACCTGGCAAATTTTTGTATTTTTGGTAGAAATAAGGTTTTGCAATGTTGGCCAGGCTGATCTCAAACTTTTGTCCTTAAGTAATCTTCCCACCTGAGCCTCCCAAAGTGCTAAAATTTACAGGCATGAGCCACCATAGTCAGCTCAACCTCATATTATTTTTGGCAACATGATTTTTTGAATTTTGCCTGGATCTTATTTCATAAAACAAAGGTGAATGCCATTAAAATGTGTTTACTTTGGCCAGGCACAGTGGCTCAAGCCTGTAATCCCAGCACTTTGGGAGGCCGAGGCGGGTGGATCACGAGGTCAAGAGATCGAGACCATCCTGGTGAACATGGTGAAACCCTGTCTCTACTAAAAATACAAAAAATTAGTGGGCATGGTGGTGTGTGCCTGTAATCCCAGCTACTCAGGAGGCTGAGGCAGGAGAATTGCCTGAACCCAGGAGGCGGAGGTTGCGGTGAGCCGAGATCGCACCATTGCACTCCAGTCTGGGTAACAACAGCAAAACTCCATCTCAAAAATAAATAAATAAATAAATAAATAAATAAATAAATAAAATAAAACGTGTTTAATATATTTTCACCAGAAACAAGAGGCAAGGCAGGCCATGGGGCATGTGGGATGTAAAAAATTTCTTCTTTAAAATTTTCCTTCTTGTTAAAGAATAAATCATAAGTGTGCTAATAACTCTTTAAGCCCTATTCTACATAACTGTTAAACATGTCATGTGTACAGGCATGTAGTATACTTTATGTCCTTGTAATTTAACCAAGTTAGTTGTGCTGGATGTGCTCACAGCCATATCCCAGCTCTCCATTGCTTTTACCTCTTTAGAAAAGTTTTAGCCAATCAGGTTTTATTTTAGATTGTGAGGTCTGGCTTCAGCCAATGGAGATTAAACACAGCAGTAAGGACAACCCCAAATGCATAAGGAATAAATATGTCTGCTTTCCTTTGTTTGTTGTACTCTCATGCAAGGTGGCTAGTGAGAGTACATAAAAATTGCATTGCTAAAAATCCTTTTTCTCAGTGCTAATTTTTCTTTGCAGCACCAAGCATCTGTTTTCAACAAATTGGCAACCCAGATGGGACCCATTGCCCTCCAGGGTGGTCTCCAGCCAAGACCAACGTGGTATGAGGAATAAATCAACCTGGTCTCTCAGCAATGCAGGAAAAAGAAAGGCTTCAAACTTTGGTTAAAATTCTAAAGGTTGTCTAGTGCGGTGGCTCACGCCTATAATCCCAGCACTTTGGGAGGCTGAGGCGGGTGGATCACGAGGTCAAGAGATCGAGACCATCCTGGTCAACAAGGTGAAACCCCCTCTCTACTAAAAATACAAAAATTAGCTGGGTGTGGTGGTGCATGCCTGTAATCCCAGCTACTTGGGAGGCTGAGACAGAAGAATCCCTTGAACCTGGGAGGTGGAGATTGTAGTGAGCAGAGATTGCACCACTGTACTCCAGCCTGGGAGCAAGACTTTGTCTTAAAACAATAAATAAATAAAAATAAAATAAAATAAAATTTGACACCTGATAACTTCTCTCTGTGGGTTTTCAATTGGCGGACTTAACCAAAATGCCAGCTCTTCCATCTAACTACCATTAAAAGGAACTGCTAAGGCTCCTAAAAGTGGTCAATAGTTTCACTTTTGACTTTTTTAAAAGATACATAATTTGGTTGGTTGTGGTGGCTCATGCCTATAATCCCAGCACTTTCAGATCTGCCAAGGTGGGCAGATCCCGAGGTCAAGGGTCTGAGATCAGCCTGACCAGCATAGTGAAACCCCATCTCTACTAAAAGTACAAAAAATTACCCAGGTGTAATGGCATGTGCCTGTAATCCCAGCTACTCAGGAGGTTGAGGCAGGAGAATCACTGGAACCAGGAGGCAGAGGTCGCAGTGAGCCCAGATTGTGCCACTGTACTCCAGCCTGGGCGACAGAGCTAGACTCTGTCTCAAAACAAACAAACAAAAAGATGCATAATTTTCCAAACATTTTTTTCTTATGGCCGTTTGAATAGTTAGGCTTTTGCTAACCACACATAAGCAACAGAATTATATATACATTTTGCAAACTATCATACAGAACACTTAATATTCACCAGACAACCAATTATGATGTATATATCTGCTATAAACAATCTTTTTTGCATAATTAATTCTGCAGTTTTTCCTTTCTTAATGTGAATGAGATTCACCAGTACCAGTTTTCCTCTTGGGGTGGCATAAAGAAATGATGGTCATTTGCATTATCTATAAAACCTGCGGCAGCTCATTTTGTATTACTGTATAAACATATGGTATTATTGACCATATGTTCTACTGTCTTTGCAGATTTAAATATTTTACTGTACTGTCCATTTAATATTTAGATGTGTGTTACCTGTCTGGATAATCTGTAATTAAATTGATCTTTTGTAATGGTGATGGTGATTGGCATGCACTGAAAATCCAGCAAAACAATTATTTTCCTCTTTTTGACTGGAAATCACTTTTTTTTTTTTTGGGGGGGAGAGGAAGTTTCACTCCTGTTACCCAGGCTGGAGTGCAATGGCGCGATCTCGGCTCACCGCAACCTCCGCCTCCTGGGTTCAGGCAATTCTCCTGCCTCAGCCTCCTGAGTAGCTGGGACTACAGGTGTGCACCACCATGCCCAGCTAATTTTTTGTATTTTTAGTAGAGACGGGGTTTCACCATGTTGACCAGGATGGTCTTGATCTCTTGACCTCGTGATCCACCCGCCTCGGCCTCCCAAAGTGCTGGGATTACAGGCGTGAGCCAAGGAGCTGGAAATCACATTTGTAAGTTATGGTACTTATTGTCAGCAGTGCATTTATGATCCAATTTATATTTTGTGTATCTGGTTATAAATTTTACACAGCATTGAATTTGACAAAATATAAATCTATTTTATTTAAATTCAATGGTGTGTGCGTGTGTGCGTGTCTGCATGCGTGCACACGTGTGCATGCATGTGCGCGCGTGTGTGCATGTGTGTGTGCATGTGTGTGCGTGCACTTTAGTTCCTTGAGCCTTAGAACATTAATATCTAAGATATAAATGTGTCAGGACTATATTTTTTGCAAAGGCATATATACATTTCTTTTGTTTATTAAAATTCTGGAATTGGAGTTATGTATAGTTTTAGATATCAGAATAAAAATAAAATGTGAAAACTACAGCTTAATAAATATTTATGGTAAATAAATACAAGATATAAATTATACATCTTTACAAGGTAGTTATCTACAATGGCTATCTTCTTCAAGACTGCTTAAATTGCACCTGCTTGGTTAAGTGTCTCCTGGGAAGAAATAACACTGACTGAGAATGGTCCGAAAAATAATAAATTTTTAGCACATCAATTCTCTGTGTACAAAAACAGAGTTGTGTAAAAGAAAATTATGTTCAGAGAAAACTAAATCGATCAATTTTAATATGGTGGTGAATTAAATTAAAGTCTTCACAGAGTTTACATTGTAGGGTTTGAAAAATAAAGTCAATTTGAGAATAAATAATTCTTTGCAGGCCGGGCACGGTGGCTCAAGCCTGTAATCCCAGCACTTTGGGAGGCCGAGCGGGGTAGATCACGAGGTCAAGAGATCGAGACCATCCTGGTCGACAAGGTGAAACCCCATCTCTACTAAAAATACAAAAATTAGCTGGGCATGGTGGTGCACGCCTGTAATTCCAGCTACTCAGGAGGCTGAGGCAGGAGAATTGCTTGAACCCAGGAGGCGGAGGTTGCGGTGAGCCAAGATCGTGCCATTGCACTCCAGCCTGAGTAACAAGAGTGAAACTCCATCTCAAAAATAATAATTATTCGCATACTGCTGCGGGCATAGGTAAGTTTGTGCTACATTCTGCAAGAGGGCTTACCAATGCCTATACAAGCTGAAGACACTAACAGACTTTGGTTATATTTGTGATTATATATCTACATAATTACATAAATTTTTCTTTAGAAAATATACAAAACTGTTTATAGAAGCAATGACAAATTTGGAAAATTACCAAAATGTTCATACAAAGTAGAATATACAAATTATAGTGTATTTATATAATGGAACATTGTAGGTCAGTGAATATGGCAAACCACAACTACAGGCAACAGTGGAGATCAATCTCACAAACGATGTTGAGCAGAGGAAGTTGGCCAAAAATGAGAACTTACTGTATGAATCTATTTAAGGTTCAAGAACAGGCAAACCTCATTTAGTGTATAAACAGCCAGGATATAGTTACTATTGGAGGAACAGTGATTAAAAAAAAGAACAAAGGAGGAGGAATATCCAGGTTGCTCACACTCTTCCATCGCTGGATGCTGGGTTCATGGTATACCCATTTTATAAACAGGCATCAAGCTGTTCTTTTATAATAGATGTATTTTTTACTTGTGTAAAATTTAAAGTGTAATTTTTTGATTTTTTATTTATGTTTTAAATTTTTTCCTTAGTCACTTTTGGCATATACTTTTCTGGAAAAATAATAATTTTATCTACAATTTTTAATTTAATGACATTAAAATTGTTGAAAACGATATTTTTATTGCTCTTAAAATAACTTTTTCTACTTTATTAATATGTTCAAAGAACAACACTGATTTTTGGGCATGTTGTTATCCCAAGTAATAGATGAGACAGAGAGGCTAAGAAACTTGCCCAAGGTCACACAGGGACTTTGAGCTCCTCCAAACACTGAACACTGTCTCATCCAACACACACAACAGCACGCACACAACGCTACTTCAAAAGGACCAAGAAATCACACATACACATGCAAATCTTTGTAAAGATAAAACAAACTTATACAGTTTGTCTGCAAAAGGGCATAGGGGTAAGAGTGTAGTGATTTATACACATACACACACACACACATATTTTATTGTACTTTAGGTTCTGGGGTACGAGTGTAGTGATTTTTACATGAAAACCAGCATTCCCAGACTGGGTGCGGTGGCTCACGCCTGTAATCCCAGCACTTTGGGAGGCTGAGGCGGGTGGATCACAAGGTCAAGAGATCAAGACCTTCCTGGTCAACATGGTGAAACCCCGTCTCTACTAAAAATACAAAAATTAGCTGGGCATGAATGCTCATGCCTGTAATCCCAGCTACTCAGGAGGCTGAGGCAGGAGAATTGCCTGAACCCAGGAGGCGGAGGTTGCGGTGAGCCGAGATCGCGCCATTGCACTCCAGCCTGGGTAACAACAGCGAAACTCCGTCTCAAAAGAAAAAAAAAAAAAAAAGAAAATCAGGATTCCCTTTTTTGTTTTATTTTGTAGGGATGAGGTATTGCTACATTGACCAGGCAGCTCTTACACTCTTTCGGTTCAAGCAATCTTCCTGTGTCAGCCTCCCAAAATGCAGTCTGTAATATTTAAAAATACTTAAGTGGGCAAAGTGTGCTTGTTTATAATTCCAATATTTTGGGGAGATGAGGGGGGAAAATTGAGTTCAGGAGTTTAAGGCAAGTGTTGGCAACATATTGAGACCTTATCTCAACTAAAAAATAAAAAAATAGCTGGACATGGTAGTAACCTGTAATTCCAGCTGCTTGAGACGATGTGGTGGAAGAACCACTTGTTGAAGATCAAGGCTGCAGTGAGATGTAAATTCACCACTGCGCCTCACCCTGGGCTACAGAATGAGATACTATATCCAAAATAATGCTTACAGAAAAAATACACGCAGACAATTTTGTTATTTATGGAATTTATGGAAATATAAAAAATATAAAGTATTCAAAGGCAAAATTATTATATTCCAATTATTCTGTTGCCTTTCACGTTAGCTTTTCACTCCAAAAGCAATTCAGTCTGTAGTACTAACTGTTCTCATGCTGCCAACTTCTTACCTTCTTACTCTGAAATTATTTTAATTTTCCTGAACATACCGCTCACATTACATTAGCAAAGAACTTTGCTTTATATTTGTATATGTAAACAGACTGTGAGGTTGGCTTTCTTAATACTTTTTTCCCAATATCGAAAAGCAAATCTTGGCTGCTGACAGCCAGGCACAGCCAGATGAGGTGAGAGCAGATTAGGTGAGAATCTAGGAATCCATGGGCTGCATTATTTTTCAACATACTCTTTCCTCAACTACATAGAAAATTTTCTAAGTGTTTGATCTGATGCATCTTTGAATCCAAACATCTCATTCTTTGCCTTATGCATACTACAAATGTATTCACAATTTAAAAATTATTTATTATTATTATTTTTTAAAAAGATGGGGTTTCACCATGTTGGTCAGGCTGGTCTTGAACTCCCAACCTCAGGTGATCCACCCACCTTGGCCTCCAAAGTGCTTGGATACAGGCATGAGCAACCACGCCCAGCCTATTTATTATTATTTTTTGAGACAAAGTCTCTCTTTGTCTCCCAGGCTGGAGTGCAAAGGCACAGTCTCGGCTCGCTGCAACCTCTGCCTCCTGGGTTCAAGTGAATCTCCTGACTCAGCCTCCCAGGTAGCTAGGATTATAAGTGCCTAACACCACATGCAACTAATTTTTATATTTTTAATAGAGGTGGGGTTTCACCATGTTTGCCAGGCTTGTCTCAAACTCCTGACCTCGTGATCCACCCACCTTGGCCTCCCAAACTGCTGGAATTACAGGCATGAGCCACCATGCCGAGCTGTATTCACAATTTATAATACATCATCAATCCATAAAACAATATTCTAAACAAAAAAGTTCTTTTCATAGAACACAACAGTGTAGCTAAACAGTTAGAAATTTGGGTTCAGGATTACTAGATAATAATGTTATCTATCATTTATTAAATACTTATGGATGTTTAGCACTTAGGAATTATTATAAAAACATTCTCCACATTAACCTGGGAGTTCAAAGACTGTATATGACCCACAGAGTCCCTTTCTTGGCAACACTGAGGAATGGCATGCAAGACTGTTTTCAAGTTGACGGCAGGTGATAAAAAAATTTAAAAAGAGAAATAAACTGTCTACAATTTTGTCACCAAACACTGATCTTACATAAATTTCTCCATCAGTTATATCAATTTTGAATGAACCACATTACTTAAAATCGTACAAATAATTGTCCCACATTGTAAAATCTTTTAGAAAACTGAAAGAAGCAAAAATAAACTTTCTCAAAGAAAGTAACATCTCATCTAGTAATTGATAAACATTGCAAGGAATTTTCCATGAACAATGGGGAAAAACTAACAAGAACCAAAGATGACAGCGGTCACCACGAAGAAGACGGTGTGAAAGACACCAGAACAACAGAAACAAACCTGCAAAGACATCAAATATTTGACTTACCGGACAAAAATATAAAAACAACTATGCATACTATATTTAAATAAGATAAAAAATATATTCAGGAAAGCAGAAACTATAAAATAATTTATAAAATAACTAAGTTGTAGAATGAATAATACAGTAACTAAAATAGAGGAACTCACTAACCACATTTCAACTTAAATACACTAGATAGAACTAATAACTAGATGAGAGGTCAGATGGAACTGACATGTAGGCAACAAATGTCAGTCCCAGAAAACTCTACTGGTAAGTCTTTCAGAGATTTAAAGTTTAAAAATGAAAAGCATACTGTTGATATTCCTTAACTTCTTTCAAAAAATAAAAAAGTAAAAATGCTGCACGAGTACATATCTGAGAGTCAATACCAAAGAGTGACAGAGAAAAAATATGAATAACTGTAAAAGTATCATTCATGGCCGGGCACGGTGGCTCACACCTGTAATCCCAGCATTTTGGGAGACTGAGGCAGGTGGATTACAAGGTCAAGAGATCCAGACCATCCTGATCAACATGGTGAAACCCCGTCTCTACTAAAAATACAAAAAAATTAGCTAGGCATGGTGGCGCGTGCCTGTAATCCCAGCTACTCAGGAGGCTGAGGCAGGAGAATTGCCTGAACCCAGGAGGCAGAGGTTGCGGTGAGCCAAGATCACACCATTGCACTCCAGCCTGGGTAATAAGATCGAAACTCCATCTCAAAAAAAAAAAAAAAAGTACAGGATAAGTTAGACATTATAAAATCCATATGTGTATATAAAATAGGCACAGAAAAATAGCTTGCTAAAATCCTTTTAGCAAACTAAAAGAAGTTTTATTTTATTTTATTTTTTTTTGAGACGGAGTTTCGCTCTTGTTGCCCAGGCTGGAGTGCAATGGCGTGATCGCGGCTCACCGCAACCTCCGCCTCCTGGGTTCAAGCAATTCTCCTGCCTCAGCCTCCCGAGTAGCTGGGACTACAGGCACGCGCCACCATGCCCAGCTAATTTTCGTATTTTTTAGTAGAGTCAGGGTTTCACCATGTTGACCAGGATGGTCTCGATCTCTTGACCTCGTGATCCACCCTCCTCGGCCTCCCAAAGTGCTGGGATTATAGGCGTGAGCCACCGTGCTCGGCCCTTATTTTATTTTCTAAATATTAGAAGGTATCTAAAATAAACTGAAGAGGAAAAATAGAAATAAAATTAATGAAGGAAAAAGAAGCAGAAATTAAAATTCTTTTATAAGCACTCTTCCCTGAGTCCTTCCCCCACCCATGGGATTGTATCCTACTTTGCAAGTTTTATAAGTTTATAAATTCTTGTATTCTTCTTATCTATAGCTGATAACTAAGTTTCTGCAACACAGTGAAGGTCATAAAAATGCCCAAGCAGGGAGGACTCCAGCCTTCTGGGCACTGTAGCAGAAGGCAATAGATAAGGTCTGTGCTAGAATCCTTGAGCTCTACAGATACAACAGTCATATGTAAGCCTAAGTTAGCTGCCTATCATTGCTAATGAATTGCCTTTGTTCTACTCCTGCAAACTTGTTTTAGTGCCCCTGTGTACTTTAAGTATAAAAAAATCAAGCCCTGACCGGGTGCGGTGGCTCAAGCCTGTAATCCCAGCACTTTGGGAGGCCAAGGTGGGTGGATCACAAGGTCAAGAGATTGAGACCATCCTGGTCAACATGGTGAAACCCCGTCTCTACTGAAAATACAAAAAATTAGCTGGGCATGGTGGTGCGTGCCTGTAATCCCAGCTACTCAGGAGGCTGAGGCAGGAGAATTGCCTGAACCCAGAAGGCGGAGGTTGCGGTGAGCTGAGATCACGCCATTGCACTCCAGCCTGGGTAACAAGAGTGAAACTCCATCTCAAAAAAAAAAAAAAAAAAAATCAAGCCCTGCCTTTGTTAAGGGCTCAGCCATTTTGTTCCCAGTTAGGAAACCAGCTGGGCTGGTGTATGCCTAAAATAAACTCCTTCGGTGACCTCAATGGTCTCTCCAGACTCTGAAATCCTGCAATATTTCTGATGCATTGGCTGGGAACTGGAGATAACAAGATTGCTGTCTCCTCTGCCTGTGGGGCACCAGGGCCCTGGGCCAAGTGAGACCGGAGACCGTAGGCACCACTGGGAGGCTTCTCTCAAGAAGGAAATCAGCTCTCCCCCACCCCGGGGCCCTCCACAGGTGGCGCAATGGAAGCAGGAAGAGTCTGCAGAATGACTCTAGAATCAGCACGCTTCAGGAACCACAGTAAGGCAGCTGAGGCTTGAAGAAAAGAAAGAAAAAAGGGAAAGGAGGTCTGGAGCGCCCATCACCTTCCAGGGAAGTGACTAGGAACCCTGCCTAGCAAGCCTAGGGGAAGTGAGAGAGGCTCACAGATTCAAGTAAAACTCATCGAACCAGAACCTGTTCAGCTCCAGGGAAGTAATGACTAATCGGACCAGGTAGGGCTGAGGAAAGTGTTAGTGACTTGCTGATTTGAATAAAACTCTCATACCAGTTAAGCATAAGCAGCTTCTAGGCCAATTTGGTAAGGAAGGCTGGTGGCAGGAGTAGAAAACTGGGAAGGAGAGGTGTGTGAAAGAGAGGACTCCGGGAGGAGCCAGTGCAGGGAGTAACGTGTGGGAGCCGCACGTTCCTTAGCACAGACTGTACACTCCGAGCAAAGTGTGAGGCCGGCCGGAACTATGGGTGATCCACACATGGCTTAAGGAGGTGCCCCCACAGTCTAGGTATTGTGGGGGATGGTAACAAACTCTCCAATGCCAAGCGGCCCCTGAAAACACCCTCTCCTACTCGGATCAGGGGGACAGTTTAATCAGTCTGAAGAAAAAGGCTGAGTGACTGTATCGTAAGGGAGCAGACAGTGCATGCTAAATAAGTTTAAAAAGGGGTTTGGAGAAAATCACTGAGTCAAACTAACCCCTCAAAGGTTAAAAACCCTGTGTAAACCAGACTGGCCTTCTTTCAATGTCAGGTGGCCCGCTGAAGGGACAATAGATTATGAGGTGGTTGGCTATGTGTATAAAATAGTAACCAGGGTCAGAGAACAACCTGGACACCCTAATCAATGCCCACACATTAACTCTTGGCTAAATGTGGTCCAATTAAATCCCACATGGCTGCAGCCCCGCCGGGCAGCATACCGTAAAACTTCAGTGGCTCAAGCAGAGCCAAAGGTAGTAAAGAAAACCACAGCGTCTCTCACTCAGAAAGTAGGAGAGGGAGAGCTGGAAAAACAAAAGCCGGTCCTACAGGCTCCTCTGCAGGAGAGAAAATAAACACTCCCCTACGTGCCAATATATCCATCCTTGGCCAACCTAAGGCAAGGTGAAGGGCAAGCAGCTAAAAAATCAGGTTCAAACGAAAGTGACACCTCAACATCAACCCTTAGCGGGAAACAAAAAGGCATGAACATGAGTCAGGGAAAAGGAAAGGGACAATTTGAGCCAACGTTGGTCTGACCGCACCTGAGCCTTACAAATGCCTCTCCTGGGGACTAGGTCCCAAATGTACAATAACGCTGAGGGACAAGTCAGAGGTGGAGAAAGTCTCTTTACCCACCAGCCCTTCTCCACCACTGACCCCCTAAATTGGAAACAGCATACTCCCTCCTACACAGAAAAACCCCAAGTCATCTTAAATTTAATGCAATCCATTTTCTTTTTCTTTCTTTTCTTTCTTTTTTTTTTTTTTTTGACGGTTAGATTAGGAGCCGATTTATTTCTCTGGTGTATTGAACAAGAGTCCAAGTTTAGAGCATTAAATAAGAGGCGACCATTCAGGAGGGAACAATGGCTGAAAAATGAAAATGAAGACAGAGCCGGAGCAGCGCGCATCTTCCCATGAGTGACGAGAAGCGAATGATTTGAAAAATGTGAAGGGAAGGTTGGTGATGCTACAGAATAGACCTCCTGCCACGGGGGCGGCGGCAGCTGCCCGCCCTGCCCAGCTTCGGGGCACAGCAGAAGCCAAACCCAAAAGCCGGCCCCAAAAGCCGGCCCCACTGTGGGCTTCCAGTGCCCTTCTGCTGAGAATACCCGGAGCAGAGGGCGGCAGGTTTGCAGGGGAACCGCTTCCCATACAAGCAAGCCAGGTTTTGTGGGTTTCCCCCGAACTTAACTTTCTGCAGACTTACACCCGCCCAGGACATCAGGATTAAATGCAGTGGCCCTGAGAAGCCGCCAGGCGTGAACACGCAGGGACTTCCTGCTTCACCATCTGAGACCCAGGGCTCTTGGGGTCTCAGCAGAACATGGGCTGGAGCTGACTGGGGTCATCCCTCCTATACCCCAACCTCCCCAGCCCCAGCTTGTCACAGAGGCAGAGAACCCAAGGCCCATGGAATCTAAGCGACACAGGAAGCTTCCTGGCATAACAGGCCGGTCACTCCGTGGAAGGATCCCCCACCACCGCACCCCCCGGTTAAACAGTAGTTGTCAGTCTTGGAAAGTATCTGTGTTTCCTTGAATAAGTGAAAGCCACTTATAATAGTCCAGCCACAGAGAAACTCTGCGGTGGCAATATTTCAAAATCCATTTCCCCTATGGGAGTGTGTTTAAAAGAGAAAATTCAACAGTCCTCTCCGGGAATAAAATCAGAAACCCCTGTGTGTGGAAAACCTGGCTGCACGGGGGGACTGGACTGTTAGGGCTGAGACACAGAAGATACAACCTCAGGACCCAACAGCCACACAATTTTTGTTTTTTTGGAGACAGAGTTTCACTCTTGTTACCCAGGCTGGAGTGCAGTGGCCTGATCTCAGCTCAATGCAACCTCCACCTCCTGGGTTCAAGCAATTCTCCCACCTCAGCCTCCCGAGTAGCTGGGGTTATAGGTACCCGCCACCATGCCTGGCTCATTTTTGTATTTTTTAGTAGAGACGGGGTTTCACGGTGTCGGCCAGGCTGGTCTCAAACTGCTGACCTCAGCGTGAGCCACCAGGCCAGATGTGTTTTCAAGGACCAACTCCACAAGGTAAATTTTGGCAGAGAGAAGGAACAGACTGTCTGCCAGCAACCCGTGTAACATACAAGGTGTTCCACACCTTTTTTTTTTTTTTTTTTTTTTTTTTTTGCTGTTTGCTTTCTGATAAGTGACTGCATTCTTGTGATCATGTGACATCTTTAACCAAAGGTTAAAAAAAAGGTCTCTTTTCAAGAAGGGCATTTTGGCTAAAAGGTCTCCTCCCCGTTTCTCAGAAGGGAGAGGCCCCGGCTTCCATGAGGATGTAAACATGAATGCCCTGATGCCGAGGAGCTCCCAGAAGTGCCTTTGGAGGATGGTGCCGAAAGGCTCCTTCCACGCGTCCCAGGATGTTCCCGCATTTCTTAGAAATCCTCGCAGGGAGGAGCTGAAAGGGAAATGGTGTGCGATGCCTTAAGTGTCTGTGAAGGAATCCCTCCTCCAGGCTCTGTGGCAAGCCAGGAGTAGCGCTGGCAATTCACAACCAAAAGTCGGGAGGGACCCGGGAACCGTTGCAAAGCCACTTCTCCCATGTTTCTTTTTGAAACAGTCTTGCTCTTGTCGCCTAGGCTGGAGAGTAGTTGAGCGATGTCGGCTCACCGCAACCTCCGCCTCCCGGGTTCAAGAGATTCTCTGGTCTCGAACTGCTGACCTCAGGTGATCCGCCCGCTTTGGCCTCCCAAAGTGCTGGGATTACAGGTGTGAGCCACTGTGCCCAGCCCTCTCTCATTTCTGGCATCTCTTTCCTTTTTCTGCCTTCCCTACTAGGCGTCAAAGACGGTGGATGGTCTTCGAGGTTCAAAACCGAGCCAACCGGGTGGGTATATACGGCAAAGCATCCAGCGGGCTCCCGCGGGGGTGACCTGTAAGACAAGAGGGTTTGTCCCTACAGAAAGTTGCTGTCCCTGATGCCAAAGAAGCCGGAACTGACGCCGTCTCCCAGGGAGAACACCTGCTCCAGGTCCAGGCCCCACTCCTCAGGGAGTCATCCTGGTCCTCAGGCTCCTCCTCCGCCTCACCATGGGAGTTCTCCTACAGAACACCTGCTTGTCACGTGTGCGGGGGCCAGCTGGTTCCTCTTGGCGCTGACCACGTTGGTGGCGGAGCCAAAGACGCTCAGGTGCCACATGCGGGGCCGCCACGCACCAGTACTTCTGCAGCACTTTGGGAAGCAGGGGGAACAGAGCCAGGCGATCGGACCACCGCTTGAGAGGGTCCTCGTTGAGGCCCAGCACCTTCTGCGACTTGAAGTTGCTGAGCTCCTCCAGCACCTGCGCATGCCACTCATCCTTGTCCTCCACGCCGCCAGTCTGGCAGAAGATCTCCGCCAGCATGCTGTTGATGATGCTGGTGGGCGGCGGCGTGGACGCGCGCATGAGCTTCTTCACCGGCGGCTCCTTGGGGGCCGCGGCCGGGAGGATCTTGTTCTCCGCCGGGCGGTAGCCGCCCCCACCGCCGTCCTTGAGCTTGTCCAGCAGGCCCTTGGCCTCCTCCAGCACGCGGTTCTCCACCTGCTGCCGCTCGAAGGCAGACAGGAAGGGCAGCCGCTTGTAGCGCGGGTCCAGGAAGGTGGCCACGTTGAGGAACATGTCGATCTCAGGGGCCTCCTGGTAGGTCTTGGAGAGCTCCTTGGCGATGATCTCCTTGGCCATGCTGAGCTCCTTGGAGTCCGTATCCTTGACACTGAGCGTGGTGTTCAGTAGCATGTGCAGCAGTGGCTTGACCATGCTGATGGTCAGTACCCGGAGGCCGACAGCATCTCCGCCACCTGCTTGAAGGGCTGCAGCAGCTGCACCAGCGCATCGATGGTGGCCCACTCGCCCGCCTCCAGCATGAGGTGGTGGCTGTTGCTGTCCTCCACCAGCACGCCCGCGATGGCGAACCGCTGCTCCTTGAGGCGCTGCAGCATGGCCAGCGTGCTGCCCCACCAGGACACGTGGTTGCTGACCAGCATGCAGTGCAGCGCGTTCTGCTGCTTCTGCTTCTCCTACAGCATGGCCATGGCCATGGCCGACTGCTGGAAATACTCCAGCAGCCTGCGGCAGCGCGCCAGCAGCGCGCCCAGCTTCGGGAGCCGGAAGGCCTGCTGGATGGCGGCGTGGAAGGCCTGGCCCAGGCAGGGCGTGTGCACCGTGACGTCCAGCAGCGAGCAGGCCTTCACGATGTCCTTGCCGTAGTCAGTGGTGGCGCCGAACACCTTGGCGCCGATGCCCCACTTGATGAAAACCTCGTAGAGCACGCGCGTGATGCTCTCCGCCGTGTTCTCCTCGGGCACCTTGAACGTCTTCAGGCAGCACGAGCCCACGGAGGGGCAGCCGGGGGCGCCCGCGCCCAGAAAGTGGGTACCCAGCGTCACGTAGGTGCGGTTCTGGTTCTCGCTCCTCCACGTGTCCATGGAGATGCCGCACCAGGTGGCCTCGGCCAGCTCCTTGAGGACCGCCTCGCGGACAGCGCCGTGCTTCTCAGGGATGGCCTTGGTGGAGGTGTACTTGCGGCTGGGGAGCTCATAGCAGGGTCAGCTGTCTTGAGTAGCACCTTGAAGGTGGGCTCGTCCACGATGGAGGCGGGGTACAGCCCCTCGCAGATGAGGCCCAGCACGGCGGCCGTCAGCTCCTGCTGCTTCTTGCTGTCGTGGCTGTGGGTGGCCTTGGTGGCCAGCGCATTGGGCCCGGGCTGCTGGGATGCCTCGGGCTTGAGCTTGGAGAAGGCGGTGGCGAAGGCCTCGCGCATCTGCTCCGTGTTGCTCTTGACAAACTCGCAGAATTCCTTGGGGTGGTTCTTCCCCAGGCGGTAGGACAGGTTGGAGGTGTTCCTGGAGTAGGCGATCTGGGCCATGCAGATACGGCAGTAGATCATCTTCCACTGCAGGATGCATCCCTCCGCGTTGGTGTCGAAGCCGGAGTACTTCCACACCTTGCTCTTGCGTGGATGCTCCACCAGCTTCAGGTCAGCCTGCGAGCTCTCCAGCCCTTTATTATTCTACATCTCTTCTCTGCCCACCGGAGCCTGCCGCTCCGACTGCCACTCATTCGTGGGGACCTGGCTCTGGGAAGCCCCCGCAGCAGCTGCTTCAGGATCACGGCGGCTGTGGCCGCCAAGCCGGCCGCGCCACAGGCAATGGCGACATGGCTGCCCCGCCAACGCCGCCACTTCCGCGCTGCCTGCGGGACTCTCTGCAATCCATTTTCTTAACCCACAGCCCCACATGGGCAGATTGCCAGGCGCTCCTGTTAACACTGCTTAATACAGAGAAGTGGCATAGAGTAACACAGGCAACCCTCCAGTACCTGGATATAAATGCCCTGGCAGGCACCGCTCATGCCCGCTGGTATGCTAAGGAACATTACCTGGTAACAAATCCCCAGTGGAACCCCAGTAGGGCAAAGGGGTTACAATGCCTGCAGGCATTTCAGGAGGCACTTCTAAATGGAGTCAAGGCAGGAGGGAAGAAGGCCCTGAATAGGGGAAAAATTTCAAATGTCGGTCAGAAGGCAGATGAGAGCCCAAGTTTTATAAAAGGCTCTGTATGGGCCGGGCACGGTGGCTCACGCCTGTAATCCCAGCACTTTGGGAGGCCAAGGTGGGTGGATCATGAGGTCAAGAGATCGAGACCATCCTGGTCAACATGGTGAAACCCCGTCTCTACTAAAAATACAAAAAATTAGCTGGGCACGGTGGCGCGTGCCTGTAATCCCAGCTACTCAGGAGGCTGAGGCAGGAGAATTGCCTGAACCCAGGAGGCGGAGGTTGCGGTGAGCCAAGATCGTGCCATTGCACTCCAGCCTGGGTAACAAGAGCGAAACTCCGTCTCAAAATATAAAAATAAAAAATAAATGAACTAAAAACTGCATACTACCTATCGACCATAGAGCTCAAGAAAGGTTGAGTGTATGAATCAAACGCTCAAGCAGCTATTAAAAAATTCTGCCAGAAAACCTGTTTGCAGTGGGATCAAGTCTTGCCCATGGACCTCCTCCGAGACAGGTGTATCCCCACCAAACGAACTGGGTATTCACCCTATACAATTTTGTTTGGCAGCCACTCCCTATCATCACCCAAATTAAAGGGAACATCGAAGAGCGAGGAGAATTAATTCTGAGAAAGCAAATCTCAGGCCTTAGGCACAACTATGCAGGAAATACAGGGTTAGGTTTGAGAAATATTACCTATTAGTCTAACAGATCCTGCGCAGCCATTTAAACCCAGGGATTCAGTCTGGGTCAAGAAGTGGAGCTCAACCACATTGGGGCCAACATGGGGTGGGCCTGATATTGTAACCTTGTCCTCCCCAACTGCAATAAAAGTTGCAGGCATCTCACCGAGAATTCAGTATAGCTGGTTAAAGCCAGTAGCAGCACCGGAAAAGTGAACCAGTAAGCAGGATCCAAAGCACCCAACCGGGCTGATCCTGCAACGAGACCAAGCGACCAGCAGGAGCCACACAGACAGAGCCTAACTAGTCCACTCATGGCAGAAGCTTAAGGAGTCATCGAAATAAATGCGGATAAATATCTTCAGCCTACTTGCGATCTTAGTATTGTTAACTATTCTATTACTATGCTGTCATCTTTGCCAACCCCGATGTCTAAGAAAAGATTCACCCTGTCCCTGTGTAGTGGTATAAAAATGTTAAATTTTACTTTATTATAGTTAACTTCAAGATCTTTACAATAGAAAGGGTAACTGGTAAAAGAATGTACTTACTGGCCGGGTGCGGTGGCTCACACCTATAATCCCAGCACTTTGGGAGGCCGAGGCGGGTGGATCACGAGGTCAAGAGATCGAGACCATCCTGGTCAACAAGGTAAAACCCCGTCTCTACTAAAAATACAAAAATTAGCTGGGCATGGTGGTGCGCGCCTGTAGTCCCAGCTACTTGGGAGGCTGAGGCAGGAGAATTGCTTGAACCCAGGAGGCGGAGGTTGCGGTGAGCCGAGATCATGCCATTGCACTCCAGTCTGGGTAACAACAGCGAAACTCCATCTCAAAAAAAAAAAAAAGAATGTACTTACTGCCTGCAAACTACTTGAACTGGGAATACAGTAGTTAAAATCTTGCTGTATCAAACATTTCATAATTATACCGGACTCAGGGGCTTGTACTTACAATCAAACAATTTATTCAGTTTGTAACCCAGGCAATAATCAACCGTGTGTGTATTATAACCCCAAGTTAAAGCCTGGAACTTGGTTCAAGGTCCAAGATAAGTCATAAAGGGGAACCTACTAAATCAAACCAAAGTCTCCTTTTTCCACGAAAAAAACCCCATAAATCTGTACTTTAATTTCTGTCAGACAACATTCACATGGACAACTTAGCCCAATGAGGTATACAACGTGACATTTACTGTCACAAACCCAATCTCATTTGCCTGCATCCTACTTGCTTAAAAACATACTGCTGGTATTGCCACACACGGACACGTATCCCGACTGCCAACAAACCACCACCAAATAAAATCATGTTTATAAAGACACTAACAAAACCAAATTGTAAGGCAAACGGCTGCCATCCTGTCACCTTACAATCCTCGAGTCGAACATGCCATGTGAAGCACAGGCTGCTGCATCACAATGTATCAAGAAACAGTCACCTTATGTAGTACTAACAAAAAACTTGAAACCGGCCGGGCGCGGTGGCTCACGCCTGTAATCCCAGCACTTGGGAGGCCGAGGCAGGTGGATCACGAGGTCAAGAGATCGAGACCATCCTGGTCAACATGGTGAAACCCCGTCTCTACTAAAGATACAAAAAATTAGCTGGGCATGGTGGCGCGTGCCTGTAATCCCAGCTGCTCAGGAGGCTGAGGCAGGAGAATTGCCTGAACCCGGGAGGCGGAGGTTGCGGTGAGCCGAGATGGCGCCATTGCACTCCAGCCTGGGTAACAAGAGCGAAACTCCGTCTCAAACAAACAAACAAACAAAAACAACAACAACAAAAAAACTGAAACCATCCAGCTCAACACCAGTTCTGAGTTTTCAAGTCATCTTATAAAAATTGTAAAAACAACTAACCAGGAGGTTTTTAAACCCCCTCCAGTAGCTAATAATCTGCTCAGCTGGCTAACAGTACAACTAACAATCTACGTGGTTCTTCTTGCTGTGTCTGTGAAGACACTAACATGGAAAATAGCCATGGAAAGCAAAAGAGTTAATACCTTAAGAAAATTTTACATTAACCCTCACCCCTCCCAAGCTCACACTCAAGCACTCAGTATTTAACTCCAAAAAACTTTCATAGTCCTAGTGGGTTAACAAAAGTGTGCCCCCAGTGGGCAATACTTTTGTTAACCCACTAGGGGGCTTATTGCCCACTGGGGGCACACTTCTGTTAACCCACTAGGAGAAATAACTTGTTTAGGGCAGCAGTATTACAACCAATGGTGGGAAAAACTTTGTGGCAGGGCAAAAATAAGGTAAAAGTACCTCCAGGTTGCCATGCTAAAACCCATTTTTTCACTTCGCAGGTTTAAATCACTCCTGGTATCAATTTGAAGCACCCAATAGCGGGCAGGCACCCCCAGGCCTTTATTAAATTTGCCAGCAGTGAGCATATTGACAATTACCAGCTAATTGAACAGGAGGTCTCCATAGTAGGAAAAATCAGATGATCCTTCTTCTTAGCTCCTTTACAGCTATGAGAAACTCTAGGATGCCCTGTTTATAATAAAGTAAAAAACAGAAGTAAAAGAAGTGTAAATATCAGAGAAGGTATAAAAACAGAAAACTGGAAAAACACTAATTGGCCACCTAAAAGAATTATTCAACATTACAGGCCAGCTACTTGTGCACAAGACAAGTTGTGGGGAAATCATACTCCTATGTGCATGCTTAATTGCACTATAAGATTACAAGCAGTGCTCAAAACCATTACCAATAAAACTGCACAAGCTTTATTATCTGTTGACTGTATAATCCACAGAAATTTAAAAAATGCTATTTACCAAAACAAACTAGTTTTAAATTACCTCCTGGTCAAGGAAGGAGGCATATGTAAAAAAAAAAGTTATTTTTGGCTGGGCGCAGTGGCTCACGCCTGTAATCCCAGCACTTTGGGAGGCCAAGGTGGGTGGATCATGAGGTCAAGAGATCGAGACCATCCTGGTCAACATGGTGAAACCCCGTCTCTACTAAAAATACAAAAAATTAGCTGGGCACGGTGGCGCGTGCCTGTAATCCCAGCTACTCAGGAGGCTGAGGCAGGAGAATTGCCTGAACCCAGGAGGCGGAGGTTGCGGTGAGCCGAGATCGTGCCATTGCACTCCAGCCTGGGTAACAAGAGTGGAACTCCGTCTCAAAAAAAAAAAAAGAAAAAAAAAGTTATTTTTATTTTTATTTTTATTTTAAGATAAGAGTTTTGCTCTTGTTGCCCAGGCTGGAGTACAATGGTGCCCTCTAGGCTCAACACAATCTCCACCTCCTGGGTTCAAGCAATTCTCCTGCCTCAGTCTCCCAAGTAGCTGGGACTACAGGCATGTACCACTACACCCAGCTAATTTTGTATTTTTAGTAGAGGCGGGGTTTCTCCATGTTGGTCAGGCTGGTGTCAAACTCCCAACCTCACGTGATCCACCTGCCTTGGCCTCCCAAAGTGCTGCATTTACAGGCATGAGCCACAGCACCTCGCCCATGTGGAAAGTTTAACCTGTTGCTTATAAATTAGTAAAAGTGCTATCATGAAAATAACTGCAAAAATGCAAAAGTTGGCCCATGTCCCAGTTCAAACTTAGAAACCTGAATGGTTCTTCATCTTTTAAAGAATGTAAAACACTAATAGGAGGGTTTATGCTTTTTTTCTTTTCTTTTCTTTTCCTTTTTTTTTTTTTTTTTGAGACGGAGTTTCACTCTTGTTACCCAGGCTGGAGTGCAATGGCACGATCTCGGCTCACCACAACCTCTGCCTCCTGGGTTCAGGCAATTCTCCTGCCTCAGCCTCCTGAGTAGCTGGGATTACAGGCACGTGCCACCATGCCCAGCTAATTTTTTGTATTTTTAGTAGAGACGGGGTTTCACCATGTTGACCAGGATGGTCTCGATCTCTTGACCTCGTGATCCACCCGCCTCGGCCTCCCAAAGTGCTGAGATTACAGGCATGAGCCACCGCACCCGACCTTGGGTTTATGCTTTTTCTACGTAGTTGCTTAATCCTCTCATGTCTCTTGCCTCTCTTGTTTCAAAGCAGACAGTTAACCATAGAAGCAATAGTAGCTAGGCATACCACCACCCAAATAATGGCCTTAATTAAGTATCAACCTGTCCCTCAGAAAAAAAAAAAGCCTATCATCTCCCTGCCAGCCCCCGATCCACCATGAGCTGTCTGGAGGCAATGGGCTCATCAAACTTATGCAAATTTTGCTTTAAGTAAA
Source organism: Saguinus oedipus (assembly GCA_031835075.1). Lineage (NCBI taxonomy): Eukaryota > Metazoa > Chordata > Mammalia > Primates > Cebidae > Saguinus > Saguinus oedipus. The sequence continues at coordinate 19,582,207 of CM063187.1, forward strand.
CCAAAACAGGAACCAGAATAACTGGGTAAAGCAAATTAACTCAGCAGCATCTCAATAAAGACAAAAGGCTAAATTCTCTATCAAGGTAATTCAAAGGTATATCAAAGCAGAGATCTCAAAGGCCTGCAATCAGTTTCAGAAAGTTTTTTTTTTTTAGATGAAGTCTCACTCTGTCGCCCACAATCTTGGCTCACTGCAACCTCTGCCTCCCAGGTTCAGGCAATTCTCTGGCCTCAGCCTCGAGTAGCTGGGATTACAGGCATGCACCACCACGCCCAGCTAATTTTTGTATTTTTAGTAGAGATGGGATTTCACCATGTTAGTCAGGCTGGTCTTGAACTCCTGACCTTGTCATCCGCCCACCTCGGCCTCCCAAAGTGCTGGGATTACAGGTGTGAGCCACCACGCCCAGCCAGTTTCAAAAAATTCTATCTAAACCTCATTAGAACCACCATGGCATCCTATGTAGCCCCAGAAGATGGCTGGCTAGCCAGTGATGGGTAAGATTCCTCAAGGGAGGCACAACCTAAAACAGGCACAGTCACACAGGGCATAAAGGCCAAGGCAAAAAAAAAAAAAGGCCCTGGCGCTACACCTCACTGGAGGTACTAAAGCAGAGCAGCCACGAAGCATGCCTACCCTCTATTAGTCATCCCAAACTAAAAGAAAGTAAAACTTTAGCCTAGCTGGGCGCAGTGGCTCACGCCTATAATCCCAGCACTTTGGGAGGCCGAGGAGGGTGGATCACAAGCTCAAGAGATCGAGACCATCCTGGTCAACATGGTGAAACCCCGTCTCTACTAAAAATACAAAACTTAGCTGGGCATGGTGGTGCATGCCTGTAGTCCCAGCTACTCAGGAGGCTGAGGCAGGAGACTTGCTTGAATCCAGGAGGCGGAGGTTGCGGTGAGCCGAGATCACGCCATTGCACTCCAGCCTGGGTAACAAGAGCGAAATTCCATCTCAAAAAAAAAAAAAACCTTTAGCCTAAAACAACCAAGGTACAACTTACATAAAAGGCAATTAAAAAATCTGTTTTATCTAGGTAGTCTCTCCTACATATAATTTAGTACTATCTTCAAAAAGACCATTACAGTGGTGTGTTCTATTAAAAGTATTACTTATATAAAAGCGCACTAAAGGGAGGGATGAAGAGGAGAAAAGAACTGATAAAAATAACATAATATAAAAATAAAATTTAGCTGGGCGTGGTGGCGTGCCACCTACTTGGGAGGCTGAGGCAGGAGAATGGCTCAAACCTGGGAGGGGGAGGTTGCAGTGAGCTGAGATTACACCATTGCACTCCAGCCTCGGCTACACAGCGAGACTCTGTCTCAAAAAAAATATTAAAAAGTAAATGAATAAAATAAAATTAATGTTTCAGAATACTGAAGATAAAAATTAAATTAATGCAGGAATGAAAAGCAGAAATTAAATTTTTCTTTCATGAGCAAACTTTGAGTTATTCCCCCTCTTGTGGAATTGTATCCTGCTTTGCAAGTTTTATAAGTTTATAAATTCTTATATTTTTGTTCTCTATACCTAACAACTGTTAAGTTTCTGTAACACGGCAAAGGTCATAAAAAATGCCCAATCTGGCAGAACTCTGGCCTTCTGGGTGCTGTAGCAGAAGGCAGTAGATAAGGCACGTATTAGAATCCTTCAGCTTTACAAATATCAGACATCTGGGTTGCACAGCAAGAGTCATATGTAAGCCTAAGTTAGGTGCCTGTCATTGCTTAATGAATTGCTTTGTTCTATACTTGCAAACTTGTTTTAGCGCCACTGTGTACTTCATGTATAAAAGGCCAAGCTCGGTCTTTGCTAAGGGCTCAGCCATTTTAAATCCAGCCTGGGCCAGTGTGCACCTAAAATAAACTCCTGCAACCTCAGCAGTCTTCTTAGTCTCTAAAATTCTGCAACATTCCCATTCATGAACCCACAGCCCGAGTCGGGATTCTCCCCAATGACCCTTCCATGGAACCTGCACAATCTAGGAGAGACACGGTGCTGTGGGTGCAAAGCTGCTCAGGGAGGGCCCCAGGTCAGGGCACAGTCACTGTGTAGGGAAGAGACAGAACGCCCGGGTTCTGGCTGTCGGCAAAGCCACCATCTTGTTGCTGAAGGAAACTGAGGCCAAGCTGGGCAAGAACTCGGGGAGGCCTGAGTCCCGCCACAGCCGCTTCCCACCGGTCCCAATCACCCGCTTCCCCTCTCTCAGGATGTCAGAACTGACACTCTCAACGTTTCTAGGCTTCCAGGGGGTCCTGGAATCTTAGCTATGGATCTCTCATTACCTGCAGGTCACCGGGCCACAGAGGCTGGGTCTCTTGGAGCAGAAGACACAGAACAATGAAGAGTAGACCTGGAACTCTAGCTGTAGCGAGAGACAGAGGCCCTGCCGAATGGAAAATCCGCGCTGTTACCTCCAGCTGCGTGCCTGATTAAACAGTTCCCAGCCCAGCGTCGCTCATCAGATAACTTTTTTTTTTTTTTTTTTTTGAGATGGACTCTCCTTCCGTCCTCCAGGCTGCAGTGCAGTGGTGCGATTTTGGCTCACTGCAATCTCCACCTCCCGAGTTCAAGTGATTTTTCTGACTCAGCCTCCTAGGTAGTTGGGACTACAGGCATGCACAACCACGCTGGGCAAATTTTTGTATTTTTAGTAGAGAAGGGATTTCTTCATGTTGGTCAGACTGGTGTCAATCTTTCAACCTCAGGTGATCCACCTGCCTCAGCCTCCCAAAGTCCTGGGATTACACTGCACCTGGCCTGAATAACGTTTAAATTCCACCCGCTTAGGCTGTGAGATTAGATGATGGGCTGAATCTGTGATTAGATGATGAGCTGAATGAAGAAAGAGTGCCAGCCTAGGCTGCAGCCTTCTCAGCAAGGCTTATTTCCTAGAGAATACTTGCATTCAACCTTGTGTATAAGGTCATATGCATTTGTAAATAACATATTATATCGTGGCCGGGCGTGGTGGCTCACGACTGTAATCCCAGTACTCTGAAAGGATGAGGTGGGTGGATAATGACATCAGGAGTTAAGATCAGCCTGGTCAAGATGGAATTAGCTGGGCGGAGCGGTGCTTGCCTGTATTCCCAGCCACTCAGGAGGAGGCTGAGGCAGGAGAATCGCTTGAACCCCGGAGGCGGAGGTTGCAGTAAGCTGAGATCACACCACTGCACTTCAGCTGGGCGACAGCAATACTGTGTCTAAAAGAAAACAAAGGTTTAGCTTGTTTACCTTCCTGGCTTCTAGTCCTTTGAGCAGGCAGCCTGAGATTTTAAAAAGGAGGGAATTTTCTGAAATAAAATGTGAGCCATATGTGAAATTTGAATTTTCTAGTAGCCAAACTTTAGAAAGAAACAAGGAACAGGTTCAATTGATTGTAACAATGTAATTAACCCAATATATCCAAAATGTTATTTCAATGTATGAGGAATATGTAATTAATAATGAAGTATATAAATATTTGCAACTAAATTTTGAAACTAACTCTATATTTTACCTTTCTAGCACATGGCAGTTCAGACCAGGCTCATTCCTGGCACCCAGGATCCACACATGGCAGCTCTGATGTGTGGAAGGGCCAGAGGTGAAGGAAGAACCTCGCCCTACCAATAACTCTCTTCAGTTCCGAGGGTGGAACAGATAGTGGCCATAGAAAGAGCTGAGGGCAGCAGGAATAAAATACCACAGGTAAAGCACTGCTTACCACCTGTTGCCCACCTTTCTTTCAGAGATCAGGCAGTGAACAAGGGATGATGGCATCACAGGAGTAAAAAAAACTCCATGTCTTCAGTTCTGTCCACACTCTAAACTCTTATATTTAGATATGGAGAAAACAGATTAAAGGCAAACTTATTTTGTGGGCCGGGCGCGGCGGCTCACACCTGTAATCTCAGCACTTTGGAAGGCCAAGGCGGGTGGATCACCTGAGGTCAGGAGTTCAAGATCAGCCTGGCTAACATGGTGAAACCCCATCTTAAAAAAAAAAAAAAAAAGGCAAACTTATTTTGCTATTTTTTTCTGGCTGTGATTATCTGTTTTCCTGAGTGGTGACTGTGCTCCTGCACTCCTGTGGTGACTGCACAGGATCTCAGGCATATGCCTGATTCAGCCTCTCAAAGTGCTGGGATTACAGTTGTGAGCCACTGTGCACGGCCAAAATCTTCTGTATATGGAATTGTAACCAGGCCAGGTGCGGTGGCTCATGCCTGTAATCCCAGAACTTTGGTAGACCAAGGTGGGCAAACCATGAGGTGAGGAGTTTGAGATCAGCCTGGCCAATGTGGTAAAACCCTGACTCTGTTAAAAATACAAATATTGGCAGGAGAATCACTTGAACCCAGGAGGCGGAGGTTGTGGTGAGCCGAGATCATGCCATTGCACTTCAGCCTGGGTAACAAAAGCGAAACTCCATCTCAAAAAAAAAAAAACCATATATATACACACACACATACACACACACAAATATTACCTGGGTGTGGTGACGTGCACCTGTAGTCCCAGCTACTCAGGAGGCTGAGGCAGTAGAATCCCTTGAACCTGGGAGGAGGAGGTTGCAGTGAGCCATGACCATGCCACTGCACTTCAGTCTGGGTGACAGAGCAAGACTCTGTCTCAAAAAAAACAAAACAAACAAACAACAACAACAAAAAACAAACTATATCAATGTTGCTATCTACTTATGAGAAGAAACTTTACTGATTAGCTTCACCTTAAGATCTACAATGGGTATCCAATTGCAAATGTTTGAAGGGACCCTTCTGAGTGGTGAGATTATCAACCCAAGGTTCCAGGTCCTGAAGTCTTGCTTCGGTGTAGATGGCAACCAGCTCAATCTCTGGATTATAGACTATAGAGGGTTTTACTGTCCTCGGTCAATAGACCATTAAAAACATTCTTTACCTGGCCGGGCATGGTGGCTCACGCCTGCAATCCAAGCACTTCGGAGGCCAAGGCGGGCAGATCACCTGACGTCGGGAGTTCAAGACCAGTCTGACCAACATGGTGAAACCCTGTCTTAAAAATATATATATATTCTTAGGCCGGGTGCGGTGGCTCACGCCTATAATCCCAGCACTTTGGGAGGCCAAGGCAGGAGGATCACAAGGTCAAGAGATCGAGACCATCCTGGACAACAAGGTGAAACCCCGTCTCTATTAAAAATACAAAAATTAGCTGGGCGTGGTGATGTGCACCTGTAGTCCCAGCTACTCGGGCGGCTGAGGCAGGAGAACTGCTTGAACCCAGAAGGCAGAGGTTGCGGTGAGGCGAGATTGAGGCATTGCACTCCAATCTGGGTAACAATAGCGAAACTCGGTCTCAAAAAAAAAACAAAAAACAAACAACAACAACAACAACAACAACAAAAATATATATATATATATATATGCTTTACCTGGTAAAAATATGCTTTGCCATAATGCACTGAAGCCTTGCTGCACTTAATCACATTAGACTTTAGTAGTAGAAGATACATGAGGTTCCATTATCAGGTGCAAAAGCCATCCAATGACTTGATTGTAACAATGTAATAGTCAACAATTTTTCTTTTTACTCTCAGTGAATTTGATTGTTATCAATCTCAATTACAAAAGAAATCCAGCCAATTTAGCTAGCTTTGCTTAATACTACTGTATCTGGGCTAGGTGTGGTGGCTCACTCCTGTAACCCTTTGGGAGGCCAAGGCAGGTGGATAACCTGGGGTCAGGAGTTCAAGGCCAACATGGTGACACCTCGTCTCTACTAAAAATACAAAAACTAGTTGGGTGTGGTAGCAGGTGCCTGTCATCTCAGCTACTTGGGAGGCTGAGACAGGAGAATGGCTTAAACCCGGGAAGTGGGGTTGTGCTGAGTTGAGATTGTGCCACTGTACTCCAGCCTGGGTGACAGAGTAAAACTCCATCTCAACAACAACAACAACAAAAACGACCGTATCTGTAATACGGTATTTAACAGTTTTATAACTTGTCTAGTGAAATAAGTATCTTTATTATTGGAGACTTTTTCAGAAATGTTCCATGAGCAAAACATATTTTCTAATAGCCTTTTAGCCACTGATAAAACATTCAACTTTTCACATGAGAAAACTTTTTTTGTTTTTGAGTAACAACTAATATTGTTGTTATCTGTTTTCTTGAGTGGTGACTGCACTCCTGTGCACTCGAGAAAACAGGTAACAAGGTTAGAATTCATCCCTTTGACACGTTTCTATTATTATTATTATTATTATTATTAATTTTTTTAGAGACAGGGTCTCGCTATGTTGCCCAGGCTGGAGTGCAGTGGCTATTCACAGGCATGATCCCACTACTGATCAGCATGGGAGTTTTGACCTGCTCCATTTCCGACCTGGGCCAGTTCACCCCTCCTTGGGCAACCTGGTGGTCCCCTGCTCCTGGGAGGTCACCATATTGATGCCGAACTTAGTGCAGACACCAGATTGGCATAGCGCACTACACAGCCCAGAACTCCTGGGCTCAAGCAATTTTCCCACCTCAGCCTCCCAAGTAGCTGGGACTACAGGCACATGCCACTGCGCCTGACTCCATTAGTTTTTTAAAGAGCTTTGAAAAAAAACATTTTGAGCACCTTGGCTCATGCCTGTAATCCCAGCATTTGGGGAGGCTGAGGCGGGCAGATCGCCTGAGGTCAGGAGTTCAAGACCAGCCTGGCCAACATAGTGAAACCCTGTTTCTACTAAAAATACAAAAAATTAGCCAGGTATGGTGGCATGCACCTGTAATCTCAGACACTCAAAAAACTGAGACAGATGAATCGCTTGAACCTGGGAGGCAGAGGTTGCAGTGAGCCAAGATTGCATCACTGCACTCCAGCCTCCAGCCTAGGCAACAAAAGCAAAACTCAGTCTCAAAAAAAAAAAAGTATATATGTATATATATACATATATATATATGTATGTATACATATATATATATATATGTATATATATATATATATATATGTAGGCTCTGCAAGATACTCTACATAACCTATGAATTATCTGATAAGTGTTGGGGTCCGGCACGTCTGCCGGGGGGCTACCAACCTCCGGGAGTCCCTGAGACCACCAACATAGATGTCTTGTTCAACCTGAGGGAGAGAGCGCACAGAAGTGAAAGAGGAAAGGAAAGCGGAGTCTGGAGGTCTACCTGACCCTAAGTCAGGCAGCAGCTTTATTTTTGTGGGTTACAGCTTTTATACCTTTTTTCTTGTTACATTTACTTTATCTCAGCAGAAAAAGGGGTGAACAGAAAAGAGAACAGAAACCATATAAAAATAGTTATCAGGGACTTGTGATAACAGCTCACCAAGCAGTTTTAAGGGGGCTTGTGATAATAGCTTACAAAGCAGTTTAAGAGTTAATATATGTTTTTTAAAGATACACAGTGCAAACAAACAATGGTGCCCTTAAGGTGGCTTGTTAACTATGTTTTCCATCAGGAGGTAGAGCAAAGGCTCAGCTCCTGAGAAAATATAGGCAGGGGTCTCTGCCCCTCTCAGGCACCTCAATCGCAGCAAGCCTATTGCTTACACAGAGACTAATGGGGATAGGAAGCAGTCAGCACAATGTCCTCATAAACCGCAGGCCCTTACTCTGCATTCTGTTTTTGCCTCAGTGGCTTAGCCATTTTTACCTCGACTCGACAGCCCTCGAGAGCCGGGGGAGAGCTGATAGGTCCAGCAGCCAAGATGGGGCGAGTCACGCTAACTGTCTCAAGCCCTTGGCGCGAACGCTGCAGATAAGAACAAAAACTGAAAACTTTGGAAACTGGGAGATGTACTAAGACCCTGAGTTTTGGTCACACTATGACCTATTTGAGAGCCTAACCAAATTTGAGAGTTTTTAAGACAAAATTGGAGGCCATGATTCTGGACTGATATGGTGCACTAGGCCCAAACAGAATAAACAAAACTAAAATGAAGTCACCCATGCTAAATGTGACACAATCAAACTAAAATTTTAAGAAAATAGGTAGATCCTAAAGCAAACTAGTTTATCTCTTTCTTTTTCTTTCTTTCTCTTTTTTTGTTTCTTTCTTTTCTTTTTTTAGAGACGGAGTTTCGCTCTTGTTACCCAGGCTGGTTCAAGCAATTCTCCTGCCTCAGCCTCCTGAGTAGCTGGGATTACAGGTGAGCGCCACCGTGCCCAGCTAATTTTTTGTATTTTTAGTAGAGACGGGGTTTCACCATGTTGACCAGGATGGTCTCCATCTCTTGATCCACCTGCCTCGGCCTCGCAAAGTGCTGGGATTATAGGATTGAGCCACCACTCCCGGTCTCTTTCTTTCTTTTTGAAAAGAGAAAAGAAGATTTGAACACAAGGAGGTCTCCTCTACTGTAGTAACCCTTTAAAAAAAATTATAGGGGGCCGCGGTGGCTCCGGTCAGTTGTCCTGGCGCTTGAGGAGGCGAGGCTATGAGTTCAAGGCCAACCTGAGCAACATAACAAGCTCTCTTTGATTAACAACAACAAAAAAATTATAACCAGAAGTCTTTGTTTCCACTCTACAAAATCCATAGTTCTGCTGTTTTACAGTGGGATTTGAGACTACTAAGTACTTTCTTTTATGGTGACAGTGTAATATTAATGTATAGAGTTTTGGTCTATCTTTAAAAATTGAGATGACCAAAAAAGAGAAATTGTTAAATTAATTATAGCCTAAAGCTGCCCCCTTTTTGTTCAATTTTGGTCAATAGTTTTTTTTTTTTGTCCATAGTAAACTGAAATCTGACCCGATATATAAATAGACTGTAAGTTATTATTGTACAAACCACGGTGTTAATAACATGAACTGTTCAAACCACGTTCAAATAAGACAGATTTAAAGCTGTAGTCTATCTGGCTGTTTCTGTACCTCATTTTCATTTTCTGTATGTACCTTTGCTTTCACTGTCAAATCTGTCTTCATCATGTGGCTATGCTGGAGTCTCTCTGAGTCTGCTCTGAATTCATGGGCTGCCCAATTTTCAAACTGTTCTATGCTCAAATAGACTCTGTTAAATGTAATTTCTACAAAGTTTTTTCTTTTTTTAATTTCCAGACTGTGTCCTGCTCTGTCACCAGGCTGGAGTGCAGTGGCGAGATCTTGGCTCAGTTCAACCTCCACCTCCCAGGTTCAAGTGATTGAACCCTGCCTCAGCCTCCCAAGTAGCTGGAACTAAAGGCACACACCACCACACCCAGCTAATTTTTGTATTTTAGTAGAGATGGGATTTCATCATGTTAGCCAGGATGGTCTCAATTTCCTAACCTTGTGATCTGCTTGCCTCAGCCTCCAAAAGTGCTGGGATTACAGGCGCGAGCCACTGTGCCCAGCTATTTCTAAAGTTTTTTTTTTTTTTTTTTTTTTTAGGCTGGGTGTGGTGGCTCATGCCTGTAATCCCAGCAGTTTGGGAGGCTGAGGCAGGTGGATCACAAGGTCAGGAGCTCCAGACCAGCCTGGCCAATATGGTGAAACCTTGTCTCTACCAAAAATACAAAAACAAACAAACAAAAAAACCAGGCACGTAATCCCAGCTGCTCTGCGGGAGGCTGAGGCAAGAGAATTGCTGAAACCCGGGAGGCAGAGGTTGCAGTTAGTTGAGATCAGGCCATAGCACTCCAGCCTGGGCAACAGAGCAAGATACCATCTTTGGGGGGGGCGGGAATAAAAGGTTTTTTCTTTTAAAAGTTTTCAAATTCTTTTCTTTTCTTTTCTTTTTTATTTTTTGAGATGGAGTCTTGCTCTGTCGCCAGGCTGGAGTGCAGTGGCGCAATCTCGGCTCACTGCAGCCTTTGTGTCCCAGGTTCAAACGATTCTTCCACCTCAGCCTCCTAAGTAGCTGGAATCACAGGCATGTGCCACCACGCCTGGCTAATTTTTGTATTTTTGTAGTAGAGACAGGGTTTCACCATGGCCAGGATGGTCTTGATCTCTTGACCTCGTAATCTGCCCACCTTGGTCTCCCAAAGTGCTGGGATTACAGGTGTAAGCCACCACGCCCAGCCTCAAATTATTTTCTATAATGAAAAATAAATAATGTGTTGTTAGGCCTCGATTTTTTAAACTCATCCCTCAGCTATTATTCTGTATCTTTAAAAAATTCTTCTTCTGGCCAGGCACGGTGGCTCACGCTTATAATCCCAGCACTTTGGGAGGCTGAGGTGGGTGGATCACAAGGTCAAGAGATCGAGACCATACTGGTCAACATGGTGAAACCCCACCTCTACTAAAAATACAAAAATTAGCTGGACATGGTGGTGCACGCCTGTAGTCCCAGATACTCGGGAGGCTGAGGCAGGAGAATTACTTGAACCCAGGAGATGGAGGTTGCGGTGAGCCAAGATCACGGCATTGCACTCCAGCCTGGGAAACAAGAGCAAAACTCCATCTGAAAAAGAAAAAAAATTCTTCTTCAATTTCTTTTCTTTTTTTGAGACAGGGTCTCACTGCATTATCCAGTCTTGATTGCAGGGGTGTGATGAATCATGGCTCACTGCAGGCTTGATCTTTCAAGCTCAAGCAATCCCCCTGCTTCTGCCACCTAAGTAGCTTGGACTATAGGCATGCACCACTATGGCTGGCTCTTTATTTTTTTTTCATGGAAACAGCATTTTATGGTGTCCAGGCTGCACTGAAACTCCTGAGCTCACCTAATTCTCCCGTCTCAGCCTACCAAAGTGCTCTAAATACAGATGTGAGCCAGCTTGTGTTTCTGCAATTTCTTGAGATGATCATTTCCAGTGATGAACAGTACTACATGAACACAAATCTGAAAGGAATCTGGCTTCTTCTGTAGTAATATCACTCTCCAGGGTTTCAAGGGTCTAGGGCAGGGCAGCTACTTTAGTAGTGTTATGTATGGAGGTGCACGGGCTTTGGTGTCAGAGTTAATCCTGAGCCTCAGCCCAGCCACTTAGTATCTGTGGGTCTTTGCGTAAGTTTCCTGATGTGGAAGAGTTCTAAGGTAGAATGATACTGATTGCAAAATGGTGACAATTTTTCATCACTCCTGTATCCAGGCCATTGCCAGGTGCTTTTAAAGCTGTTTCGATCAAGATCCAGAATCTGTTTCCAAACCCTAGATCTGGCTGGCCTTATTTGCTTAGAGCACTAGAAAACTATGAACATGACAGTGGGCTAGTTTAAGGTCTAGGCTCAAATGGTCTTGATTGCTTCTGTTTTTCTTTCAGAATGCTGCCATCTCCATGAATGAAACCCATGTTATCCAGCTGGAAAATAAGATACCATGGGGAGAAGAAGCAAGGTGCCCCTGTTGACAGCCCCAGAAGCGGAAGATTACCCCCAGAAGCACAGCTGGCTAGTCAACAAGCAGCTGATAATACATGTGTCAAGGAGCCCAGCTGAGACAAGAAGAATTGCCCCACTCAGCTCAGCCTAAATGGCTGACCATCTCAATTATGAACTAATCAGTTTTGGATGATTTGTTATATTTCAATAGCTAACTAATACACCCAGTGCAGAAAAGATGCCAGGATTCAATGAAAGAATATTAGTTACCTTCTAACAATGGACACCCTCTGCTTAGGGCACTAGAAAACTATGAACATGACAGTGGGCTAGTTTAAGGTCTAGGCTCAAATGGTACTGATTTTTTCTCCTGAATTAAAGTTGGATGTCTTGTAAGAGAACGTTGAGTAATGTAGAATACAGGCAGACATCTATGCGTGCGATTGGCATTTATACTTACATAGTCCCCTACACTACAGATGAAAACAGATAACCACAGCTTGACCATTAGGGCCAAGGCCAAATAGCAAAGTAAGTTTGCCTTTAATCTGTTTTCTGCATATCTAAACATTGGAGGTCAAGGTATGGACAGAACTGAAGACACAAGAGTTTTATTCTTCTATGGCCTCAACATCCTTTGTTCACTGCCTGGTCTCTGGAAAAAAAACTGGGCAACAGGTGGCCAGCAGTGGTCTCCTTGCAATTATTTTATTCTTGCTGCCCCCTGCTCTTTCTGTGGTCACTATGTGTTCCACCCTCAGAACTGAAAAGAGATGTTGGTAGGGAGAGGCTCTTCCTTCACCTCTGGCAGAAGGTTTTCTCTGACCCTTCACTCCCCTGACATCGGAGCTGCAGTTCAATGTGGCAGTTTTTGGCCATGTGTGGCTCCCGAGTGCCTGGAATGTGGCTGGTCTGAACTGCCATGTGCTAGAAAAGTAAAATACAGAGTTAGTTTCAAAGATTTAGTTCCAAATATTTATATAGTTTATTAATAATTACATATCTCTCACACATTAAAACGATAATATTAAGGACATATTGGGTTGATTACGTTGTTACAATCAATTCAACCTTAATACATGAGGTTCTATTATCAGATGCATAACCTAGCCAATGATTTTATAATAGTCAACACATTTTTTCACTCTCAGTGAGTCTGATTGTCATCAATCTCAATTACAAAAGAAATCCTGTCAATTTAGTTAGCTTTGCTTAATACTATTGTATCTGGACTAGGTGTGGTAGCTGGCTCCTGTAATCCTTTTTTTTTCTTTTTTAAGTTTGGATACTAGAAAATTTAAAATTCACATGTGGCTCTCATTTTTTTTTTTTTTTTTTTTAAAGACGGGGTTTCACCATGTTGGTCAGGCCGGTCTTGAACTCCCGACCTCAGGTGATCCACCCACCTTGGCCTCCAAAGTGCTTGGATTACAGGAGTGAGCCACCACGCCCGGCCGTGGCTCTTATTTTATTTCAGAGGATTGCCTCCTTTATTTATTTATTATTTTTTTTTTTCTTTTTACTGGAGAGATAGTATTTACTTTCTGTACAGGATTGCCTCCTTCTAAAACCTCAGCCTGCCAGCTCAAAGACCAGAAGTCAGGAAGGTAAAAAAGCTGAAATTTAAAAATAATTGTTATTATATCCTTTTCATTGTGAATAGCCATACAAAATATTATTTCAAAATGCATATGACTTTACTCACAAGTTTAAAGGCTAATACTTTCGGTGGTGGGCCGGGCTCAGCTCAGGGAGAGAGCGCCTGCCTGAAAAGGCTGCAGCATAGGCTGTCAGTTTTCTTCACTCAGCCTAGAATCTGATATCTTCCGTCACTCAGGGCCTGAGAAGGTGGGGTTTTAGACGTTATCCAATCAGCGACGCTGGGCTGGGACTCATCCAATCAGGCACGCAGCTGGAGCAGACAGGAAGGCTTCCGGGATGTGGCGGGGCCTTTGTCTCTTGCTGCAGCCGGAGCTCCAGGTCTGGTTTTTCTCCGCTCTGTGTCTTCTGCTCCTAGAAGCCCAGCCTCTATGGCCCTGTGACCTGCAGCTATTGGGCGATCCACAGCTCCAACGCCAGGACCCCCTGGAAGTTCAGAAATGGTGAGCATGCCAGTCCGACCTTCCGAGAGAAAGGAAGGGGTTGGTTGGAACCGATGGGAAGTGGCTGTGGCAGGACTCAGGCCTCCCCGCAGTCAGCTCCACAATCTGTGCCCCGAGTTCTCTTTGCCCAGCTCGGCCTCAGTCCCCTTCAACCATAAGATGGCGGCTGTGCTTACAGCCGTTCCTGGCGTACAGCTTCTCTGTGCACTGACTGTGCTCTGGTCTGGAGTCATCTCTGAGCAGCTCTGCACCCGCAGCATCGCGTCTCTTCCAGCTTGTGCAGGGACCACAAGAGGGTCCTCAGGGGAGAATCCTGACTCCGGGTGCGGGTTCCATGAGTGTGAAGAGTTTTGGTCTTTGGGGTTCCCAGTTCCTCTTTTCTTCTGTTAATGTATGGGAGTCACCCTAAAAACATTAAATAATTTAATCAAAGAGGGATTCAAAAATTTTCGAGCAACCAGCTGTCGTTTGTAATTTGTGGTTCATAGACGGGGCTTGAAGGAAAGAGTTTTATAAACTGCATGAGGAAGAAAACAAAATTCAGTAATTGGGTAGGTACAGTTATGTAGTTTCTTCATTTGTACAATAAAGGTGAAAATGTCCCGATTATGTAATCAGAGGTTAATTGGGAGTTTATAGTTGGTTAAGGCTGAATTTTATTTCTCTCAATGCAGTTATTCACCAAAACATGCACCCCAGTTAGATTTTTTTAAAAGTACGAATCCGGGGACAAGAGACACCTCAGTCTAATTGCCACTTAATTATTTTCACACTCCATGGGAAACTGCTTTTCTGTTGCATTTTTCACCTGTGTCCCAAGCAGTATCTTAAGTCTAACCCCTATCCCCCCACGTTTCTCCAGCCTCACTCTGGCTTGCAGTAAGATACTAAATTTCCAGTTTCATCTGGCGTTCCCAAATGCCAGCTTGTCCTCCCTAATTTACAGTATCAGCTATTTGTCTCTTAGTGTACTTTTCTATATCGCATTTTAATTAATTATTTTTTGCAAAGCATTAAATGATGGTTTTAAAAAGGTTTGTTATCTGTTTATAAATATTACCCATGAGAAGAAAGCAAAGAAAAATCCCCTGACACTGTATTGTAAAAGCTCTTTGTGCCTCTTCTTCTTACATCCTCTCTAGGCACAGAGATCTTGTTAGAATGTTTTGGGTCAAGGTTATCCTTTGGAATCTCTATGAGGTGATGTGTCCTCAGCCACCCTTTAGTTTTTTTTCTGGTCCTGGGTTTCAGTACTGTCTGGGATAAACCAAGATGTCCACCACGGTTATGTCAGCTAAAGTGCATAGGAAATACCAGCTTCTGGGTTATTTTCTCCCATAGGACGACCTGAGGTATAAAATGTTTCCTCTCAAGGAAGCAAGTGGATGCCCTGGGGCTGAGAGGAATCTTCTGGTGTACTCTTTTTTTTGAAAAGGTAACCCCTGAGGCATTAAAATTATCTACAGGAAACCCAGCTTTTACTTCTTGGGCACACGTTGCTGGTCAGCCAATCAGATGCTGATACTGAGGGGAAAACACAGAAATAATCTCTGCCCCCTGGATTCTCTAAGGGTAGAGAACTTATTTCATTATCAGAAAGATAATGAAATAAATATGATGAAAGAAAAATAGTGTCCCAAAAGGCCAAACCAACAAAAAGTGACTCCAGTCAGATGGCATAAGAACTTGCGAAGTAAAATGCCCCTGGGACAGTCACTGGGGCATAATGCAGTGTCTCCTGAATGTGTGGTTCTTGAGCACATAAGTGAGTGGAAGAATCTCTCAAGTGATTGAATGGCCTGACTTGAAACATAAGTCAGGCACATCTGTTTTTTAATCAGCACTGCCTGGGTTTGTCACCCTGGGTTTTTCACCTTGAAAATACTTGTTTACAGATTTTGACCTCAGTTTTTTAGCTGTAAATTTCATTATTAGTAGGCCTTGAAAGGTAGTTTTTTTTTTTTTTTAAGACGGTTTCACTTTTGTTGCCAGGCTGAAGTGCAGTGGCAAGATCTCGGCTCACTGCAATCTCCACCTCTCAGGTTCAAGTGATTCTACTGCCTCAGCCTCCTGAGTAGCTGGGATTACAGGCACGAACCACCGTGCCCGGCTAATTTTTATATATATATATATATATATATATATTTTTTTTTTTTTTTTTTTTTTTTTTTTCTAGTAAAGATGGGGTTTTACCATGTTGGCTAGGCTGCTCTTGATCTCCTGACCTGGGATAATCTGCCTGCCTGGGCCTCTCAAAGTGCTGGGATTACAGGTGTGAGTCACCACGGCCAGCTGTTAGGAAAATATTTACAGAGGGCATAAAAGAGGTGGGTTTTAGAAAAAAGAAGTCTAATTATATATTTTATTTGTTAAAAATTCTCATTTACCTGCCTGCATGAAAAACTCACTCAGCTCACTGTAAAAATAAAAAATAAAATAAAATAAATTCTCATTTACCTTTTTATTTCCTGGAGGTGATTTTTTATTTATTTATTTATTTATTTTTATGGCTGGGTGAGTTCAAACAGAATTCCAAGGCTTAGTTTTTAGAATGCTAGCTACTGAGGAAAAGAACAGGGAAAATCTCTATTCTTTTTTGGCTGTGGAAAATTAATACATTTTCATGAGAAAATGTGGTAGATAATTGGTGAGTTACATAGATTTATGAAAATATCACTTTTTTTCTGCAGGGTAAATTTGTAACAGTGAATATCTCTGTTCAAATCCTGTTACCTGGATTTCTGAGTTTCACGCTAAATTTTATGAGATGAAACTTGGTACCACCTAGAAGTATTTCAGTATGACTGTTTACTAAATGATTTTTAATAAAAACAGTAAAATAACGTAACGTATTGTCTAATAGGAATAGATACTTTTGCTTTTCTTATTGAGGTATAAAATGTAAGTACTTTAGACGGGCGCGGTGGCTCATGCCTGTAATCCCAGCACTTTGGGAGGCTGAGGTGGGTGGATCACGAGGTCAAGAGATCGAGACCATCCTGGTCAACATGGTGAAACCCCATCTCTACTAAAAATACAAAAAAAAATTAGCTGGGCATGGTGGCGCATGTCTGTAATCCCAGCTACTCAGGAGGCTGAGGCAGGAGAATTGCCTGAACCCAGGAGGCGGAGGTTGTGGTGAGCCGAGATCGTGCCATTGCACTCCAGCCTGGGTAACAAGAGCGAAACTCCATCTCAAAAAAAAAAAAAAAAAAAAATGTAAGTACTTTAAAATTTCCTTCCCTTATTTGAATACTGTGTTTGAGTAATTTTGCTGAATTTTTCAAACAAGTTGTTTCAAAAACCAAGTGAGTAACTAACATGGAAATTGAATCAAGCCCAGTGACTAAGAGCTAAGGCTAATATTGAGCTTGCAAAAGGAGGTTTTTTTTGTTTTGTTTTTCATTTTTTTTTTTTTTTTTTTTTTTTTTTGAGACAGTCTCACTCTGTTGCCAGGCGCCAGGCTGGAGTGCAGTGGCACAATCTCGGTCCACTGCAACCTCCACCTCTCGGGTTCAAGCAATTCTCCTGCCTCAGCCTCCCGAGTAGCTGGGATTACAGGCGCACACA
The DNA here is from genome assembly GCA_031835075.1 of Saguinus oedipus. Lineage (NCBI taxonomy): Eukaryota > Metazoa > Chordata > Mammalia > Primates > Cebidae > Saguinus > Saguinus oedipus. The sequence continues at coordinate 19,599,124 of CM063187.1, forward strand.
CCACGCCTTGCTAATTTTTGTATTCTCAGTAGAGATGGGGTTTCACCATGTTGACCAGGATGGTATCGATCTCTTGACCTCGTGATCCACCCGCCTCGGCCTCCCAAAGTGCTGGGATTATAGGCGTGAGCTACCGCGCCCGGCCTCTGATGGTTTTAAACATGAAAGATGTTAAATATTTCTGAAAGCTTTTGTGGCATCTATTGAGACAGTCTTGCAGCTTGTCTTTCATTCTGTTTATGTGATAACATTTATCAATTGTATATGGAAACAACCTTGCATCCCAGAGATATAACCTACTTGATCATACTGAGTTAGGTTTTTGGGGTTCTCCTGTATTTGATCTGCCAGTATTTTTTTTTTTTTTTTTTTTTTTAGAATATTGTCTTCAGTGTTTATCTTGGATATTGGCCTGAAGCTTTTTATGTTGTGTGTATCTCTGCCAGGTTTTGGTATCAGAATGATGCTATTCTTATGTAATGAGTTGAAAAAGAGTTCCTTTTACTCAGTATTTTGAAATAATTTTGGTAGAAGTGGTACCAGCTCTTTGTACATCAGGTAGAATTCAGCTGTAAATTTGTCTGGTCCTGTGGTTTTTGTTGTTGTTAGCTATTTATTACTAATTCAGTTTTGGAGCTTGTTATTGGCCTATTCAGGGATTCTCTTTTGTTGCTGTTGTTGTTCAGTCTTTGGAGGATGTATCTTTGCTTCAGGGTTACAATCCTCATGTTTGGCCCAAGTGAACTCTCTACTTATATTCACGTGGCCTCAGCTTTTTCCTTTTAGGTAGACACAGTACTTAGAGTGTACTAGAGCAGCCTCTAAGAGGAGATTTCTATTTTGATTGTACTCTGTTTGCTATAACACCCAAGGATGCAAGCCGGGTGATCCCATCTAGAATCTGCCTGGGATTCATAAGACAGGACTAGACTTTGGATTGAGAATATACAGAAAACTAACAGGAGGCATTGTCTGCATTGTGAGATGTCAGCCAACATAGGCATCTAAAATTCCCCTTTGAGAGTGTGGCTTTTTGAGCTTTTCAGATCTTGTTCAGTGACCTGCTACAGTTATGTGAAAGTCTCCAGGTAGCTGGGCGTGGTGGCTCAAGCCTGTAATCCCAGCACTTTGGGAGGCCGAGGCGGGTGGATCACGAGGTCAAGAGATCGAGACCATCCTGGTCAACATGGTGAAATCCTGTCTCTACTAAAAATACAAAAAAATTAGCCGGGCATGGTGGCGCGTGCCTGTAATCCCAGCTACTTAGGAGGCTGAGGCAGGAGAATTGCCTGAATCCAGGAGGCGGAGGTTGCGGTGAGCCGAGATCGCGCCATTGCACTCCAGCCTGGGTAACAACAGCGAAACTCCGTCTCAAAAAAAAAGTCTCCAGGTATAGAGTGATGACAGAATCTTTAAGTTCAAACAAGCATCTTAACAGTGAGAGATCAAGGCCACAAAGTATCCAGAACTAAGACCACAACTATATCTACTTGTAAACTATGATGTTGGAGTAGAATGTCCTTCCTCTTACCTAAAAGCTAATGAATCAGGATAGGTGATCCAGGTCCTAGAGCTCCACCAGAGCAGTTCAATTTTCTTTCTTTCTTTTTTTTTTTAGACGGAGTTTCGCTCTTGTTACCCAGGCTGGAGTGCAATGGCGCGATCTCAGCTCACCGCAACCTCTGCCTCCTGGGTTCAAGCAATTCTCCTGCCTCAGCCTCCTGAGTAGCTGGGATTATAGGCATGCACCACCATGCCCAGCTAATTTTTTGTATTTTTAGTTGAGATGGGGTTTCACCATGTTGACCAGGATGGTCTCGATCTTTTGACCTCGTGATCCACCTGCCTCGGCCTCCCAAAGTGCTGGGATTACAGGCTTGAGCCACTGCGCCCGGCCTAATTTTCTATTTAGAATCAGCCCGAGTCTCTCCAGCCTGGCTTACCATTGGGCCATCAGCCCCAGGTCACTAAGAACCCTCTTTTAGGGTTTCAGTGAACGCTTGCCATCTTTGAGATATTTGAGAGTGTCCAGGGCAGAACTGTGTCAGGCTAACAACAGTGATTAACTCTGCTTTTGTCTCGGTATAAGAGAAAGAAATAACTGTGTGTTTTTTTCTTCCCTCATACAACAGAGAGCTGTAGTCAGTACCAACATGAGAGTTTCTCCAGTTTCCTGGTACTTGGGTGAAAGACAAAGAGGAGGTCTGGTGACTCAAACAGATAAACTAATTGCTTCCATTTCATATGGTCATTCAATAAATGGATAATCATGCCGTTGTACTCCAGCCTGGGTGACAGCAAGAATTTGTCAAATAAATCAATAAATAAGAGTTTTGTCTGGTGAATTCTGCTGCCTTTCTAGAGCTGGTGGTCACAGTTTTCAGAAACCCAAAAGCAAGTAAATGAGAAAAATAAATATATGTTTTAGGATTTTAATTTTTAAATTTTGTGTTAAAAACCATTGCTTAGAGAAACATTCCATTTAGTAACTTGTGTCCTATTCCTGCAGATCCAGTAGTTGCTCCACAAGTGACAAAAAGTAAATATAAACACAATAAAAATTTCTCTAAATGACATAAACTTTTTCTATATTCCTCTCATCTGTATTTAACTTTTATTCTATACATTTTAAAAAATTCAATGACAGAGAAACAGAGGAAGAAATAGAAATGGCAGAACTTTTATCTAAATCCTGAGAATTACTGAATGTTGATATCAACTTCCAGGGTGTTGTGAGGATGAAATCCCATACTGTGTTATTCCCAGCACAGTGCTCTGTAACACTCTTGAGCACATAGTACCTGCTTAATAAACATTGTATTACTACATGTGTACATGTTGTTTTTCAAATGCAGACTTATTCACAAACTGCTGCTTTCTCTTTCCTCTGAAAACTTTAAAGAGTCAGCAAACAATATGAAACTTTAGGATGGAGATTGGTTGTCTTCATTTGTATCAGAAGTATTTATGTTGTGACTAGAGTGCTGAGTGTAAGGAATCTGTGCTGTGTGTACTTTCTCTAACTACTGCTAATAATGAACCCAGGGGGAGCAACATCAGCACTGGCAGGGGACTTGTTTGAAACACACATTCATGGTGTTTTTCCAAACCTGTAGATTCAATTACACAGAGTGGGACCAACATTACCAAGTAATTTTTAAGCTCACTAAAGCTTGAGAGGCAGTGCTTATCAGCCCACTCTTCTCATTCAGATGTCATGGTCAATTTGCAGAATCTTACTCATGCCCTTTTCACTGGTTTTGTTTATTGTCCTGGATGGAAGCATTCATGTTATTTTAATTAAGTGCCTCATATGACTCTAAGGTGAGGCCAGAATCAAGTATGAGGGCTTCAAGATACATTCCTGAGAGTTAAGTGTCACGTTTGCAGTAAAAGGTGGTCACAGAGCCTATTCTGTTTGACTTTGGTAGGGACAGGGCAATGTGGCTTATACTTCCATTACTGGAGCAGAAATTGCTGGTGTGTGTGGCAGGGAGGGCACCTGCAGATGGGAGAAGAAGAACGTATATTTTTATTTCCATGGAGAAGCTCATTGTTTCTGAATCTCTTCTGTTCTAAAGGAGAGAAATGGGTGGACCTTTTGGTCTTGGTCCTTCTGTCTGTGGGTGTGAGGCTAGCAGGTAAGCAGGTGGTGCTGATGCCTTTAAGGGAATTTTCTCATGATACAGGTATTACTTGTCCAGAGAATTTTCTCTGAAAAGGATTTCCAGAGAAGGAGGAAAAATAGCTTCTTTTCAGCTAAACATGTCTGAGATCAAGAGCTGTGTCCACTCTGCCTCCTGGAGTGCCAGGCATTTAGGACTCACAAAACTTTACTTCTCTCCTTGTGTTTTTCCTCCCCAATGAGTTTGTTTCAAGTACTTTTAAAAATTGTTGTGATAGTCAGGAGTCTCTAAAAAATATTTCTTTCCTATGCGTGAGAGGCTTCTCTACATCATGGCTTCTTATATGCAATGCAGAATTCCTACCATGAATTTATGATCTTCCATATTAAAAGTGTTCCTTTTGTTGCTGTTGAACATGGGAAGATACGAATACTCAAGATTCCTATTGCGGGAAAGCTGAGGACATTAGTAAAGATGGAGAGGATGTTGAGGTTTCATCTGTGTTCTCCATTAGTACTGTGCAGAACAGGACTAAGAAAATGCTTATATAAACGGGATGGCATTTGTTATCCAGGATGTTTTGAAAAAAATTATTGAGAGATACCTGCTCTCTAGGGTGCTAATGAAAGATTACTTAAAATCATTGTTAAAAAGTATAGAACATGGAAGATATCTTCACCTTCGCATAACACTAATTTTTCTTTCTGATTAAATTCAATCTATAATTGACATTTTGAGGGGCAATATCTCAGCAGTGATGCCGTGTTCTTCCGTGTGAAACAGCACATCATAAAAAATTGTTCTAGGAGGCTGGGCGCGATGGCTCACTCCTAAAATCCCAGAAATCCCAGCATTTTGAGAGGCTGAGGTGGGCGGATCACGAGGTCAAGAGGTCGAGACCATCTTGGTCAACATGGTGAAACCCCATCTCTACTAAAAACGGAAAAATTAGCTGCGAATGGTGGCACATGAATGTAGTCCCAACTACTCAGGAGGCTGAGGCAGGAGAATTGCTTGAACCCAGGAGGCAGAGGTTGCCGTGAGCCGAGATTGAGCCATTGCACCCCAGCCTGGGTAACAAGAGCAAAACTGTTTAAAAAAAAATTGTTCTAGGTAGTTGATGTTAATAATTTTCTTGGTTAAACAGCTTTTTTTTTTTTTTTAGTATAGAGTTAATTATTTTTCTTTTCATTATTAAGTGTCTATGCAGCTAATGTGCATAAATCATCACATTTAATCTGGAAGCTGCCAGTTTTTGTTAGTTTTTTTTTTTTTTTAAACACAGAGTCTTGCTCTGTCACCAGGCTGGAGTGCAATGGCATGATCTGCCTCCGCCTCCCAGGTTCAAGCAATTCTCCTGCCTCAGCTTCCTGAGTATCTGGGACTACAGGCTTGTGCCACCACACCCAGCTAATTTTTGTATTTTTAGTAGAGATGGGGTTTCATATTAAGATGGTCTTGGTCTCTTGACTTCATGGTCCAACTGCCTCTGCCTCCCAAAGTGCTGGGATTATAGGCATGAGCCACTGCACACGGCCAGAAAATGAAGGCTCTTATCTTTGTTCACAGGCAGAAAAAATTGGGAAAAACATTGCCTTTCACTTACTGAATGTTTGACAAGATAGTCTTCTTGGGTCAAAAACATTGGCATTACTAATGATCTTGTCAGAATTTTAAAAACTCGGACTTTATTCTAGATCTTCTGGACAAAAAAAAAAGTTCTCATGACAGAATCTCCAGTTTATTGTACATATTTAAATTTGAGTTACCTCATAACTCAACATGGTATTTTTGGTCCGAAAAACATACACAACTCATTATGATGTAAATATAGCACTAAAAAATGTATACATTTATGTTTATGTCCTTAATTATATATTTCATCATCCAGAAGAGTATCAGATATGCACTAGTGATGTGGATCTTATGCCTTCCTCTTACCTCAGAGTAAGAGAATATATTAGTGAATATTTCTGTGTTGAAAATTATTGGATCATTTCAGGTTTTTTTTTTCTTCCCCACCCCCCAATTTCAGTTATTTTTATAAGTCAGAACCAATTATCTCTTCTCTCATTTCACCTTAATTCAAATAAAAAATTCTTCCCACGGCCACTTGGTAAATATATGTGTGTCTGTGTGTTTTTCTCAGGAGACATTGACATTTAGGGATGTGGCCATAGAATTCTCCCTGGAGGAGTGGCAATGCCTGGACACTGCTCAGCAGAATTTATATAGAAATGTGATGTTAGAGAACTACAGAAACCTGGTCTTCTTGGGTGAGTATAACTTTAATACACAATTCTTAAATAACTTAGAAGTTTATGTCTCTTTTTCTGTAGAATTTTTTATTTTTGTAATTTATGCTTTGTATAAATGAGTTTCTGATCCCTGTTTTTAAAAAATCTTGATTTGTTCACATAGAAAAGAATTTCTTAAGCATGTTTTTTCTTAACCTGAACTTTCCACATTCCTGAGCTGATCTGTATCCTTTACTCTAGATTAATTATAATTCCTGAAATTTAGTGGCACAAAATATCATTGCCCATATTTTAAAATCTATTTGCCACCATCAGTTTTTGATTCATGAGTACCAGGAAGTAAAATTAAGGACCTACAAATTTAAAATTTTTCTAACTATTTAGAGATGTCTCTCATTAATTAGTATTTTGGGATTAATTTTCTAGAATATTCTATCACATCCTTTTTACTGAACACAGTACTAGGTTGGTATGAAAGATTCATGTTATTTATTTTGAATAAAGCAGATATTGCTGTCTCCAAGCAAAACCCAATCACCTGTCTGGAGCAAAAAAAAGAGCCCTGTAATATGAAGAGACAAGAGATGGTGGCCAGACCCAACGGTAGGTGAAAGTGACTACAACAGACAACACAGATGAGAGCTCCAAAGGTTAAAAAAAAAAAAAAAAGTCAGTTTTTACAACGTGATTTGAGAAGCTGTGTTGAAAAAAGCAAATTGTTTTTGAGAAGCTTGAATATTTTGTTAAATTTTTCTCTCACATGGGGGCATCTTTTGTCTTATGCTTTTAAATTCTCTAAAAATTCTACTTTTCTTTGGGTGATCTTCCTTCATTTACAATGAGAGCAAAAGTCCTCTTCATGGCATATAAAGACTGTACAATCTGGTTTTTTATTGTTTTGGGGGCACACAAATATTTGCAGAATTTTGAAAAACTGTTAAACTAGTACTTCTCTTTTTGCGTCATGTCTGAAATGTGTGAGATTAGTGTTTTCTGTTCCATTAGAGGTTTCTTTGTTACTTTTTCTGCATATTCCATTCTGTTTGTATCATTATAGTCTTAAAAATATAGCTTGAAATTGAAAATAATGCTGAACATGGTGGCTTATGCCTGTTATCTGAGCACTTTGGGAGTGCCAAGGAGGGCAGATCATGAGTCAGGAGATCAAGACCATTCTGACTAACAAGGTGAAACCCCATCTCCACTGAAAATACAGAAATTATGTGGGCATGGATATGTGGCTGTAGTCCTAGCTAATCGGGAAGCTGAGGCAGGAGAATCACTTGAACCTGGAGGGCAGAGGTTGCAGTGAGCCGAGATTGTGCTATTGCACTCTAGCCTGGGCAACAAGAGCAAAACTCTGCCTCAAAAAAATAAAAATATTTAAAAAATTTTTTTTTAAAAAGGTAAATTATGATGTCCCACTGCTTTGTTCTTTTTTCTCAAGAATGCTTAGGCTATTTAAATTTATTGTAGTTTCTTATAAATTTTAGAATTGTATTTTCTGTTATTAGGAAAAAAATGCCAGTGGAATTTTGATAGAAAGTTTATTAAATGTATAGATTACTTTAGATACTATGGCACTTTAACAATATTTTTCTTCTTTTGTTGTTTGTTTGTTTTTTTTTTGTTTGAGAGGAAGTTTCACTCTTGTTTCCCAGGTTGGAGTGCAGTGGCACGATATGGGTCACTGCAACTTCTCCCTCCTGGGTTCAAGCCATTCTTCTGCCTCAGCCTCCTGAGTAGTTGTGATTACAGGCATGTACCACCACTCCCAGCTAATTTTGTGTTTTTGCTTTAGATGGGGTTTCTCCATATCGGTCAGGCTGGTCTCAAACTCATGACCTCAGGTGATATGCCAGCCTTGGCCTCCCAAAGTGCTGAAATTACAGGAGTGAGCCACTGTGCCCAGCAATATTTATTCTTTCAATCCACAGACATAATTTTTTTTTTCTTTGAGACATATTCTCGCTCTGTCACTCAGGCTGCAGTGCAGTGGTGCAATTTTGGCTCACTGTAACCTCTACTTCCTGAGTTAAAGTGAGTCTCCTTCTTCAGCCTCTTGAGTAGTAGGGATCACAGGCATGTTCTACTATGCCTGGCTGATTTCTGTATTTTTAGTAGAAGCAGGGTTTCACCATGTTGTCAAGGATGGTCTTGATCTCCTGACGTTGTGATTCACCTGCTTTGGCCTCCTGAAGTGCTGGGATTACAGGTGTGAGCCACTGTACGCAGCTGACATAAAATATTTTTATTTTATTTTTAATTGTTTTTGAAAGTAATTATTTACCTTTTGTTTTTTGAGAGGAGTCTCTATCATCCAGGCTGGAGTGCAGTGGCATAATCTTGGCTCATTACAACCTCCACCTCCCAGATTCAAGCAATTCTCCTGCCTCAGCCTCCTGAGTAGCTAGGATTACAGGCACATGCCACACCACACCTGGCTTATTTTTGTATTTTTAGTAGAGACGGGGTTTTACCATGTTGGTCAGTCTGGTCTCAAACTCTGGACCTCGTGATCCACCCACCTTGGCCTCCCAAAGTGCTGGGATTACAGGTGTGAGCCACAGCACCCAGCTGACACAAAATATTTTTAAATTTATTTTTGTATTCTCTAATTTCTTTCATTAATATCTTATATATTTCATTGGAAAGATTGTTCATCTTCTTGGTTAAATTTGTTCTCAGAAATTTATTATTTTAATGCAGTTGTAAAATTATTTTCTTTATTGTATCAGATTATTTTAAGTGTATGGAATTATAACTTGTATGTTAATTTTATATTTTCTTAAGTTACTGACTGTATTTATTAGTTTAGACAAATTTTAATGTACTGTTTATGGTTTTTTTATATGTAAGATCATACGATCCACAAACAGCAACTTTTTGCTTATTTCTCTTCAATTCCAATGGCTTTTTAAAAATGTTTTTGGCCAATTCTTGTGCCACACACTTTCAGTTCCACATTAAAATAGAAGCATTGACGGTGGGCACAATATGTTTTTATATTGGTGTCTGTGAATTTGAAGGAGCAACAACTCCTTAGCTTTTATAAACTGGTTTCAGGAGGCAAAGATCATTTTCTGTTGTGTGCCTAGAGTGATGGATGCCCTCTGGGTTTGTAGTGGAGGGTTTGTAGCTTGGTCGCAGGCTGCTGCATCTGCACTAGGGTCCACCTTTAGGCGGCTTGTTACAAAGGGTTTGGGTAATTGTCATTTCCATTTTATTTTTGGACAGATTGAATATCCTTCAGGACTTTGATCTGTAGGACAGGTTTCTGCAGTTGGGTTCATATATAATGGCGCTTATATTAGGATGTGAATGGGTGTGGCTTTCACTGAGTGATTACCAGAGAGGATTGTCTCAGGTTACTGTGTAGATTTCTGTTTAGGCAAAAGTGGTCATGAACGGTGGCTCAGAGATCTGGAACTGAGTTATTGAACTGTTTGAGGGGCCACAGTAAAAATCAAGGTCTGCAGGCTGGTTTGCATGGCTGTAAATGGGTATATTCCTCCACATCTCTGGAAGGACAGGACCTCTTCCAGACTGTAACTGGGAGGAGGTTGGGATAGTTACAGGGTTATCTACAGAATTCTCAGTGGGACCAAGTTGGTTGGGCCATTTCTTGGTCTGTAGCCAAGGCCAGGGATCCTGTAGTTTCCCATCTGAATGAGGTCCTGTCCTCTGAAAAGAACACTCCTCAATCTAGGGTTTCAGCAGAGTTTTACAACCCCCTCCCTAAATCTTAAAGGTCTCCTAAAGGCACTTACTTTGGAGATGGGGTCTTGTTTATTGCCTGGGCTGGTCTTGAAATCCTGACTTGCAGAAATTCTCCAACCTGAGTGTGCCACATAGTTGTCATTACAGATGTGAGCCATGATGCCTGGCTCTCTCATGAAGGCATCTTTGTCAGGGACGACTAAAAATATTTTTTGCTGTGGAGAGAATAACTAATTCTTTTAATTTCTTTTAACACTTTATGTTATGGGAGACTAGTTTTCCTGAAAGGCCCCTAGAAGCAAGAAATAAAGATGGGTGTGCCAGTAATTTACTTCTTTATTAAAAAAGAAACCAACTTTGAAAGGCACTATGTTATATTGGGAAGCAGGAAGAAATGCCTTGGGAAAATGTAACAGACTTTTCTTTTTCTTCTGTATCTTTGCATTGTACTCATCTGGGGAACTTTATACATATATTTATAAGTGTCCCTCCAATATATTTTGGTCAGTATGTTTTTATTACATTTATTTGTCTATGAGGGACTTAGGGCCTATGATATTTATTATGGCATCTTGCTTATGTAGTTTGTATAATATAGGTTAGATTTGTAAAGTATGTTAATCTAAGTAGAGTAAGTTTAATGATTTGTTGTTTTTATTTCTTTCAGCTATGTGTTCTTCTTTTCCCAAAGACCTTTGGCTGGAGCAAGACATAAAAGATTCTTTTCAACAAGTGATACTGAGAAGATATGGAAAATGTGGACATGAGAATTTACAGTTAAGAAAAAGCTGTGAAAGTGTGGTGGATGAATTTAAGGTGCACAAAGAAGTTTATAATGAACTCAATCAGTGTTTCACAACTACCCAGAGCAGAGTATTTCAATGTGATCAATATGTGAAAGTCTTTCATAAATTTTTAAATTCAAATAGACATAATATAAGACAGACTAGAAAGAAACCTTTCAAATGTAAAAAATGTGACAAATCATTTTGCATGCTTTTACACCTAAGTCAACATAAAAGAATTCACATTAGAGATAATTCTTACCAATGTGAGGAATGTGGCAAAGCTTTTAAGTGGTTCTCAACCCTTACTAGACACAAGAGAATTCATACTGGAGAGAAACCCTTCAAATGCGAAGAATGTGGCAAAGCTTTTAAGCAGTCTTCAACCCTTACTACACATAAGATAATTCATACTGGAGAGAAACCATTCAAATGTGAAGAATGTGGCAAAGCCTTCAACCGGTCCTCACACCTTACTACACACAGGATAATTCATACTGGAGAGAAACCCTACAAATGTGAAGAATGTGGCAAAGCCTTTAACCAGTCTTCAACCCTTACTACACATAAATTCATTCATGCTGGAGAGAAACCCTACAAATGTGAAGAATGTGACAAAGCCTTTAACCGATTCTCATACCTTACAAAACATAAGATAATTCATACTGGAGAGAAATCTTATAAATGTGAAGAATGTGGCAAAGGCTTTAACTGGTCCTCAACCCTTACTAAACATAAAAGAATTCATACTGGAGAGAAACCCTACAAATGCAGTGAATGTGGCAAAGCTTTTAATGAGTCTTCAAACCTTACCACACATAAGATGATTCATACTGGAGAGAAACCCTACAAATGTGAAGAATGTGGCAAAGCCTTTAACCGGTCCCCACAACTTACTGCACATAAGATAATTCATACTGGAGAGAAACCTTACAAATGTGAAGAATGTGGCAAAGCTTTTAGCCAATCCTCAGTCCTTACTACACATAGGAGAATTCATACCGGAGAGAAACCCTACAAATGTGAAGAATGTGGCAAAGCTTTTAACCGGTCATCAAACCTTACAAAACATAAGATAATTCATACTGGAGAGAAATCTTACAAATGTGAAGAATGTGGCAAAGCCTTTAACCAATCCTCAACTCTTACTAAACATAGGAAAATTCATACTGGAAAGAAACCTTACAACTATGAAGAATGTGGCAATGCTTTTAACCAGACCTTGAACATTATTAAACAAAATAATTCATACTGGAGAGGAACTCTACAAATGTGAAGAATGTAGCAAAGTCTTTAACCAGTCCTCAATTCTTACTAAGTCTTAAAAAATTAATTTATACTGTATAGAAATCCTGTGAGTGTGAACATGGCAAACCCTTTAATAAGCCCTCAATTCTTAACAGACATAAGATAATTTATACTGGAAAGAAACGCTCCAAACCAGAAATATGTGACAATGCTTTTGACAACACATCAAAGTTTTCTAACCATAAAAGAGATTATCCTGGTGAGAAATCCTAGAAATCTGAAGGATGAGATGAGGCCTTTAAATGGTTGTCAAACTTGATTTAGGTAAGATAATTTATACCAGAGAAAATGCCTACACATGTGAACAATGTGGCAAAACTTGTAACCAATACTCATTCCTTATTGTATAGGAAAGCATTTATACTTGAGATAAATTTTACAAATATAAAGACTGAAAAACCCATTTTTATCGTACATGTTACTCACTCATATCTCACACCACATGCTCACATCTTAACACCAGAGGACTCACACTTATACTAAAAGCATTATAAGTGCAATTTCTAGGCTGGTTGCGGTGGCTCATGCCTGTAATCCCAGCACTTTGGGAGGCCGAGGCGGGTAGATCACGAGGTCAAGAGATCGAGACCATCCTGGTCAACATGGTGAAATCCCGTCTCTACTAAAAATACAAAAAAAATTAGCTGGGCATGGTGGCGCGTGCCTGTAATCCCAGCTACTCAGGAGGCTGAGGCAGGAGAATTGCCTGAACCCAGGAGGTGGAGGTTGCGGTGAGCCGAGATCACGCCATTGCACTCCAGCCTGGGTAACAAGAGCGAAACTCCGTCTCAAAAAAAAAAAAAAAAAAAAAATATATATATATATATATATACACACACATATATATATGTGCAATTTCTATCAAAAGATTTTTCAGAAAATACAAGCTTTTGTAGTGAAGAGTATTTATTTGAAGATGAACATTACAAATAGAGGGTTGTACTGCTTTACTTGCATCACAGATTTTATTTTAGACATTTTGTTCTAGAGGAAAACTCTGAAGTAGTTGCTCAAACTTTGTTCTGCATCAGGGGATTTATATTGAAAAATTGCAGATGTAATAGATTTGGAAAAACTTTCAAAAACTACAGCTTAGAAAATAAAAGAGTTTATACTAGGAGATATTTTTGCAGACGTAGTAAAAGTAAAAAAATATTTAATCCACAATTAAGCCTATGCAAATATCAGAGGATTTATGGTAGAAATATACAAGGCACTGACACTTCAGATATACTAACTAAATGAGAGTGCTGAGTACAGAAAATCTAAAACTAAAGTTGGTAGAGAAATTATTCGTCTATAACTTTAAGAGGATCATAAGGTTTTTTGCGTAATTATTGCATACAAAGTATATTTCTTGAAAACTGTTACAGATTTTTTGAGAAGTGAGTAATAATGTCATTCAACCTTAAAATTATTTCCTGCTGTTTCTTCATTTCTATTGGATTCACACATGAAAGCATGGGATCGATTGTTGCTGCATCAAAGATAGGAGACATTCTTTTTTGTTTTATTTTGGTTTTTGAGATGGATTTTTGCTCTTGTTGCCTAGCTGGGAGAACCTCCACATCCCTGGTTGAAGCGATTCTCCTTTCTCAGCCTCCCAAATAGCTGGGATTACAGGCTGCTGCCACCATGCCCAAATAATTTTTGTTTTTTTAGTAGAGATGTGGTTTTACCATGTTGGTGGTCTTGAACTCCTGATCTCGTAATCCACCCAATGGGCCTCCCAAAGTGCTGAGATTACAGGCATGAGCCACTGCACCTGGCCAAAAGATTATTTTTCATCAGGTGGGCATTATTTATGATCTTTCCTATAGAAAAGTAAGACATTAGGCTGGGCGTGGTGGCTCACACCTATAATCCCAGCACTTTGGGAGGCCGAGGCGGGTGGATCACGAGGTCAAGAGATTGAGACCATCCTGGTCAACAAGGTGAAACCCCGTCTCTACTAAAAATACAAAAATTAGCTGGGCATGGTGGTGCGCGCCTGTAGTCCCAGCTACTCAGGAGGTTGAGGCAGGAGAATTGCTTAAACCCAGGAGGGGGAGGTTGCAGTGAGCCGAGATTGTGCCATTGCACTCCAGCCTGGGTAACAAGAGTGAAACTCCGCCTCAAAAAAAAAAAAAAAAAAAAAGTAAGACATTAAAATGTAAAATGCATAATGAAAATGTGAGTGGAGAGCCTCTTAGAGGTTAACTTATAATATTGAGTGATGAATGATGTAGGTGTTCAGAGTAATTTTCTGCATTATCATGCAAAGACAACATGTTTAATTTTATTTAAAATTAGTATATTATACTAATTGTACTTTTATATAATAAAATGCAGTGCATTTTTAAAAATTTTAGATTATGTGTGAAGTTAACAGTTTAATTCAACATTTTTACATGTAAAATATTATTCTGCATTCAATGAAGCATTATGCCACAAATTTTAACCTCTCCCACCTTACTAAAGGGTATAGGTAAAAGATGATAACAATATGCTATTTAGTAACATAATGGATTAACATCTCTAATAATTTTTTTTTGCCAGTAGCTTTCAACTGCAAATAAGAAATATTGTTTCTGTAGATTAAATTTTTATTGTTTTTAATCCTTTAAATTTATTTTAATTCTGGTGGGTACATAATATGAGTAAATATGTATGCAATATATGGCATATTTTAATACAGGAATACAATATGTAATTATATCAGTGTTAATTGAGGCATCCTTCACCTCTAGCATTTACTCTTTGTTTTACAAACAATCCAATTCTACACTTAAATTTTTTTTTACGTGTACAATTGTTATTTACTATGGGGTTTTTTTGTTGTTGTTTGTTTTGTTTTTTATTGAGACGGAGTCTTGCTCTGTCACCCAGACTGTAGTGCAATGGCACAATCCGGCTTACACCATCCTCCGCCACCCAGGTTCAAGCTATTCCCCTGCCTCAGCCTCCTGAGTAGCTGGGACTACAGGCACGTGCCACCACACCTGGCTAATGGTAGTTTATTTATTTATTTTTTTTATTTTAGTAGAGACGGGGTTTCACCATGTTGACCAGGATGGTCTTGATCTCCTGACCTCGTGATCCACCCGCATCAGCCTCCCAAAGTGCTGGAATTACAGGCTTGAGCCACCATGCCCGGCCCTACAGGGTTATTTTTATGGTCATAATAACAATTATAGACAAGTGTAAATATAATTTATTTTTAAATTCTTGATTTTTTTTTCAAATTTCTTACATATTTTCCTTTGAACATGTGGCCTGTCTGCCTGCAAACACATAGACTTTTAGTTTTTTGATTTATATAGAGTTAAATATATATTAGTCTAAAGACAAACCTTAGGTGTAAGAAGATTATGGAGTGTGTTTGTATGAGTATCAGTTTGAAAAGAGCAATATGGGAACAAAAGTCATTTTAATGAGGTGACTACTATAAAACTAAAAACCTAAAAAAATGCTGAAAGCAAACACATACTTTGTGCTTTGTATTGAATTTATTACTGTAAAATCCATGACTTCCAGTTCTGAATCTTCCCATGTAAATCTCTGTATTTACTTGCCTGGTACTCATGCTAGACCCCCTACTTTGTTTCTTACATTTTTTTTTTTAATATAATTTATGAAGTATTTATTATGTGAGCTGGTCTGTGATTATAAGACTTTTTATAAAATTTAGTACACTCAAAATAATTTTTAGATGTTAATTCCAAAATTAGTGTATTGTGACACTTTATTGAGTTGGAGCACTCCTTTTTTTTTTTTTTTTTTTGAGACAGAGTTTCGCTCTTGTTACCCAGGCTGGAGTGCAATGGCGCGATCTCGGCTCACTGCAACCTCCGCCTCCTGGGTTCAGGCAATTCTCCTGCCTTAGCCTCCCGAGTAGCTGGGACTACAAGCGCGCACCACCATGCCCAGCTGATTTTTTGTATTTTTAGTAGCGACGGGGTTTCACCATGTTGACCAGGATGGTCTCGATCTCTTGACCTCGTGATCCACCCGCCTCGGCCTCCCAAAGTGCTGGGATTACAGGCATGAGCCACCGCACCCGGCCCTTCCGTTTTGATTTTTTAATGGGAGAACAATTTATAAGCTTTCTTTTCTTTAGTGATCATTTCTTTCACTTTTTAGTATTGACACAAGTATTTTTATTTATTGAGTCAATTTGTTCAGGTAAGTACTAGAGAGGCTTCATAAGTCAGGAGGAGATTTTTTTTTTTTTTTTTCTGAGACGGAGTCTGTCTCTGTGTGGGGAGCGGTATCCATTTTGAGCATCTAGTAGCCATCTTGTGACCCTGTTGCCTAAGAGCCCACATCCTCTTTATCTAAATCCTACATTCCGTTGAGTCGAAAGACCAGCCGGTGGTCTCATTACCATAGTTACCCCCTGACGTCAGCCCTTAGATTTTCCCGCCTTTACTTGTTTATAAGCAGCTGCATTGGGCCTAATAAACGAGACTTGATCAGATCCTTGACTTGTCTCCATTCTTCGCGTCTCCTGTCTCTCTCTTAATCCCCACTCCCTCCCTAGGGTCCCCGTTGTTTGTCCCGCAGGCCAGGACATCTCTGTTGCCCAGGCTGGAGAGCAGTGGTGCGACTGACTCACTGCAACCTCCACCTCTCGGGTTCAAATGATTCTCCAGCCTCAGCCTCCCAAGTAGCTGGGATTACAGGCATGCGGCACCATGCCCAGGTAATTTTTGTATTTTTAGTAGAGATGGGGTTTCACCATGTTGGTCAGGCTTGTCTTCAACTCCTGGCCTCAAGTGATCCCACCCGCCTCTGCCTCCCAAAGTGCTAGGATTACAGATTTGAGTCACTGTGCCCAGCAAGTCATGAGGATGTTTTTATGTGTGAAGGTAACAAACATACATTACAGTTTTTGCTGTATAATAGATGCTCCATAATGATTCATAAATATTTCTGCTGGAGTAATTTGTAATTTCAACTCAGAGATGAAAAATATCAATGGTGAAGAAGTAAGATTGATTCTTGATTTAGAGAGGATATCTTTTTCCAGACTGTAAAACTGAATCTTTCTGAATTCAAAGAGCAGTTCTGGCTGAGGCAGAGGAATCATCTGAGGTCAGGAGTTTGAGAGCAGCCTGGTGAAACCTGGTCTCTACTAAAACTACAAAAATTAGCCAGGCATGATGGTGGGCACCTGTAGTCCCAGCTACTCGGGAGGCTGAGGAAGGATAATTGCTTGAACCCAGGAGGCAGAGACTGCAGTGAGCTGAGATTGCACCACTGTACTCCAGCCTGGGCAACAACAGCGAAACTCCTTCTCTTTTTGTTTTTGTTTTATTTCTTTGAGACTCCTTCTCAAAAAAAGAAAAAAAGATTCTGCTTTTATTTTCTACTTCTCTTCACATGTGTTTGTTTTATGTATATTCCAACTATGTATGCATCACAGCCCTTCTTTTTCTGAGTTATAGCTATAGTTTTCTCATTGTTGTCTTCATGCCATTTCATTTCACATGGTATTTTGTAGATTTTGATGAGAAAGTTGGTATTTTTATTGTGCTCAAAATTGGTTTTAACTGGAGATTTTGCTTATCAATATAACTTTCAGATCAGTTAATTAAAATAAAAGGTGGCTAGGTGTGGTGGCTCATGCCCGTAATCAAAGTGTGGCAAATACACAACTTGCTAGAAATTACTTTTTTTTTTTTTTTTTTTTGAGACGGAGTTTCGCTCTTGTTACCCAGGCTGCAGTGCAATGGCGCGATCTCTGCTCACCGCAACCTCCGCCTCCTGAGTTCAGACAATTCTCCTGCCTCAGCCTCCTGAGTAGCTGGGATTACAGGCACGCGCCACCATGCCCAGCTAATTTTTTGTATTCTTTGTAGAGACGGGGTTTCACCATGTTGACCAGGATGGTCTCGATCTCTTGACCTCGTGATTCACCCGCCTCGGCCTCCCAAAGTGCTGGGATTACAGGCTTGAGCCACCGCGCCCGGCCTAGAAATTACATTTTTAAGAGAGTTAATGGTAAGTAAACAATTTTATTTTTCTGTGGTATAGTTACTGCACAATTTAAATTTCCATGCAGAATGTTTTAAGTGTGACTGTTTAAAGGTTGCAAAATAATGAAATGATCTCTGAATTTAAAATTTTGAAAAATATGTATTTCTATATTGATTTTACAATTTGGAGAAATTTCTCATATTTTTTATATATTTTCTTAGTGGGAGGAGTTTACAATTCTTTTTTTTTTTTTTTGAGACAGAGTTTCGCTCTTGTTATCCAGGCTGGAGTGCAATGGCATGATCTCCGCTCACCGCAACCCCCACCTCCTGGGTTCAAGCAATTCTCCTGCCTCAGCCTCCCAAGTAGCTGGGACTACAGGCATGCACCACCATACCCAGCTAATTTTTGTATTTTTGGTAGAGACGGGGTTTCACCATGTTGACCAGGATGGTCTCGATCTCTTGACCTTGTGATCCACCTGCCTCAGCATCTCAAAGTGCTGGGATTATAGGTGTGAGCCACCACGCCCGGCCTACAGTTTTTATTGTTACTCACCAAATTGTAGCCAACCCCTTGCTCATTCTCTGAAAACCATTTGGAGATCCTGATATGTTTTGGGTTAAAACATCTGTTATTAGGCATGCAAACTAGATGACCATGTTCACAGAATGGCCAGTCATGGGACCATAAGCAATACTTGCCCCTTTAGTATCTTTCATACCGTTACCGTGCTTGGGATACCAGAAACTCCAGGTACCCCAAACTAAAAGCAAAAATCCTAAACTACATTGGCTTCTCCCATGCAATGTGCTGGCCCTAAAACATGCTGTTAAAATATCAGAGTTCCCATGGTTATGACTGACAAATTAAATGAAAACAATAGCCCCAAAACTATATATTTTTGATACTGTTTAGCCGAGATTGTCACAAAGACCTAGGCAGTATTTGACATTTTATTATTCTTCTATAATGTTTAAATATTTTGCTTTAACTTGACAGATAAAATGTGTACTTTTTCTACAGAACATAATATTTTGAAGTATATATACATTGTTAAATTATTATTTCTAGGTAATTAATACTTTACCTCACATGGTTAACATTTTTGTGGTGAGACCATGTGACACTTTATTTTTTTTGAGACGGAGTTTTGCTCTTGTTACCCAGGCTGGAGTGCAATGGCGCGATCTTGGCTCACCGCAACCTCCGCCTCCTGGGTTCAGGCAATTCTCCTGCCTCAGCCTCCTGAGTAGCTGGGATTATAGGCACGCGCCACCATGCCCAGCTAATTTTTGTATTTTTAGTAGAGACGGGGTTTCACCATGTTGACCTGGATGGTCTCGATCTCTTGACCTGGTGTTCCACCCACCTCGGCCTCCCAAAGTACTGGGATTACAGGTGTGAGCCACCATGCCTGGCCTGACATTCTTATTTTCAAAATTCTAAATACATTATTATGAAGTATAGTCACCATGTTGTACAATAAATCTCTTGAACTGATTTCTCCTATTCTACTATAATTACATATTATTTGACATACATTTTTCCAATCCTCCATTCTAAATACCTTGACATCCGATGGTCACCATTTTACCGTCTACAGATTAATTTTCTGGAATCCATGTGAAAGTGAAATTATGAGATACTAATCTTTCTGTGCCTGGCTTATCCCAAATAATATAATGTCCTCCAGCTTTATCCATGTGATTGAAAGTAATCGATTTTTTTTTTTAGGTCATGCATGGTAGCTCACTCCTGTAATCCCAGCACTGTTGGAGGCCAAGGCAAGTGGATTACTTGAGCCCACAGTTAACACCAACTTGGGCAACATGGAGAAACCCAGTCTCTACTAAAAATGCCAAAAAAAAAAACACCCCAAACAACAACAACAACAAATCAGCTTGGCATGGTGGTCCATGCTTTTAATCCCAGCTACCCTAGAGGCTGAGGCATGAGAATCCCTTGAACCAGGGATGCAGAGTTTGCAGTGAACTGAGATCGTTCCACTACCTTCCAGCCTGGGCAACATAGCGAGACTCAGTCTCAAGAGGAAAAAAAAAAAAAATCTTCTTATTTAAATAATAAATGGTATTCCATTGTATGTATCTACTACCTTGTCTTCATTTACATATTAGATGTTGAACTGTTTATTCTGTGTTTTGACTATTGTGAAAAGTGCTGTAAACAACAGAAGTGCAAACGTTTCTTCATTCTGATATTATTTGTTTTGTGTGTATATATATATGTATGTATATATATGTGTGTGTGTGTGTGTGTGTGTGTGTGTGTGTATATATATATATGTATGTATATGTATATATCCAGTAGTGCAATTGCTATATTACATGGTAGTTAAGTTTTTTGGGAAATCTCTATTTTGTTTTTCATAATGGCTGTTGTAAGGTATATTGCCAAGTTAAAATGAGGAAACTCAGGCCAGTATAGGAAAGTAAAAATCCAATTCATTCAGCTCCCGGGTAAAGTTCTTTGGTCCGGGAAGGGGGCCAGAGAAGTCGCGCTTGGCTTCCTAGGGTGTGAAGTTTTATAGGGAGTGGAGGTAGTTGATTGGGTATTGGGGAAACAAAATGAAGGCAGTTTCATTGGTTATGGGGAGGCAGGGCGCGGACGGGGCGAGCTGCTATTGGTAGCCAGGCGGGGCTACTGGTAGATGGGTCAGCAGAGGAAGTACGGGGCAAGCTGTTATTGGGCAAGTCTTGGCGGGACTTTTTTTTTTTTTTGAGATGGAGTTTTGCTCTTGTTACCCAGGCTGGAGTGCAATGGCACGATCTTGGCTCACTGCAACCTCTGCCTCCTGGGTTCAGGTAATTCTCCTGCCTCAGCCTCCTGAGTAGCTGGGATTACAGGCACGCGCCACCATGCCCAGCTAATTTTTTGTATTTTTAGTAGAGACAGGGTTTCACCATGTTGACTAGGATGGTCTCGATCTCTTGACCTCATGATCCACCGGCCTCAGCCTCCCAAAGTGCTGGGATTATAGGCTTGATCCACCGCGCCCGGCCCGGCGGGACTTTTTAAATTTTGGTGGGGTTGAGTGCATAGTTTGGTGCTGAGTGTAGGGTTGGGTGTGGGGAGCCCTCATGGAGAGATCAGATGCTGAGTAATGTGTTGGGAATGATGATGCGGTTGGGATGGGTGTGTCCATCTTGCTTCCAAGGTAACCGGCCTTACAGCTGTCCTTATTTACATTCAAACCAAAGTGTGTAAGCATTCTGTTTTCTTCACATTTTTACCAAGTTTTTTTTTTTTTTTAATGAGAGTCATTCTAACAGGAATGAGTTGATATCTCATAGTTTTTATTTCTTGGCTTGCCTTTTTTTGATAATAATTGACATTGAGCATTTTAAAATATATCCGTTGGCCATATTTGTGTCTTTTCTTGAAAAATGCTTATTTCAGCTATTTGCTTATTTTTAATAGTTATTAGTTTTTTGTTATAATGTCAATATATTTTTTCTATTAACCCCTTGTCACATGTATAATTTGCAAATATTTTTTTCCTTTTTTTTAGTTGTCACATTCTGTTCATTGTATCAGATTCTGCACAGCAGCTTTTTAATTTGAAGTGATCTGAGTTATTTATTCTTTCTTTTGTGTCCTGGGATATTTAGGTTAAATCAAAAAACTTGCTGCCCAGACCAATGTTATAGGGCTTTCACTCTATTTTTTGATAGTAGTAGTTTCAGAGTTTCACGCCTTACATTAAAGTCGCTAATTTATTTCGAGTTTATTTTTACATATGGTGTGAGAAGAGGGTCTCATTTTTTTTTCTCTACATGTGGATATAAGGTTTTCTTTTAACATGATTTATTGAAGATACTATTCTTTGCCTTTTAAAAAGTCACCTGCATTTAAAATCAGTTAGCTGTAAATACATGAATATATTTCTGCTCTTTTTTTTCCTTCTGCTCCATTGGCCTGTGTTTCTCTTTTTATTCAAGTACCATATTGTTTTGGTTACCATAGTTTTCTAGTGTATTTCAAAGTCAGGTAGGGTGATACCTTCACTTTTTTGTCATGATTGCTTTGGCTATTCAGGGTCTTTTTTGGTACCATATGAATTTTAGATATACTTTTTAAAGACTTTTATGAAATATGTCACTGGTATTTTGATAGAGGTTCCATTATATATGTAGAAAATTTTGTGTAATACAAATATTTAAATATTAATAATGCCAGTTCATGAATAATAATATTCCATTTATGTATTAATTTCTATAATGTTCTTTAGAGTAAAATGTAATATGTTTCAAGTTTTTGGTTAAATTTATATCAAACTATAGTTATTGAGGATACAATTGTTTTTTAATTTCATTTGAAGATAGTTTTTTGTTTGTTCCTCTTTTTTTTCTTGAGACTGAGTCTCACTGTCACCCAGGCTGCAGTACAGTGATGCTATCTCAGCTCACTGCAACCTCCTCCTCCCAGGTTAAAGTAATTCTTCTGCCTCAGCTCCTGGTCATATGTGGCACTTATCGGCTGAAGTGTATTTGATTTATACCTTATTTTTTCAGAGATTTATCCTAAGGGAATGTCAAATTTTGTCAAACTTCTATTGTGCATTTTTTTTTCTTTTTGCACTCTGCATCTATTTAAAAGTTAGAGATGTGAAATGAAAACTAATTCTACATACATAGAAAAAATCATCAGAGACTGCTATGAACGTCTCTATGCACGCAAACTAGAAAATTTGGAGAAAATGAATAAACTCCTGGGGACACACAACTTAGCTAGATAAAACCAGGAAGAAACAGAACTCTTGAGCAGGGCAAAAATATATAAAATATATAATGAAATTGAATTCGTAATAAAAAACATACCAACTATAAAAAGGCCTGAATTATATAAGATCACTGCCAAATTTTACTACACATACAAAGATGAACTGGTACTAATTCCACTGAACGTATTCATAAAATTCCAGGTGGAATTTTACCCTAACTTATTATATAAAATCTGCATCATCTTGGTACCAAAGTCTAGTGAAGACACAACAACAACAAAAAACCATGGCCACTATTTTTGGTGAACATCGAAACGAAACTCCTCCATGAAATACTAGCAAGCTGAGTCCACAGGGAAATCAAAAAGATATTTTGCCACAATTGTGAGGATTATATCACTTGTGCAAGGATGTTTCACCATATACAAGTCAATAAGTGTAATTGACCATGCAATTAAAAGCTAAAAATTATATGATTAACCCCATGGATGCAGAAAAAGCATTCAAAAAAATCCAATATTCATGAAAATATTCTCAACAAAGTAGGCACTGATGAAAAGTACCTCAAAATAATTAAGAGCCATGTATGACAAATCCTCCAACATCATACTGAGCAGGCAAAAGCTTCATGCATTTCTCATTAGAATAAAAATAAGACTATCCACTCTAAACAACCCTATTCTACATAGTTCTGGAAGTCCTAGTCAGAGCAATCTAACAAAATAAATTGCATTCAAGTAGGAAAGAAGTGAAATTACCTTCACTCATGATATAATTCTCTATCTAGAAAACGTTAAGATTTTACCAAAAGACTCCTAAGCTTAAAAATGACTTCAGGCTGGGTGCGGTGGCTCACTCCTATAATCCCAGCACTTTGGGACGCTCAGGCAGGTGGATCACAAGGTCAAGAGATCAAGACCATCCTGGTCAACAAGGTGAAACCCCATCTCTACTAAAAATACAAAAATTAGCTGGGCATGGTGCTGTGTGCCTGTAGCCCCAAGCTACTCAGGAGGCTGAGGCAAGAGAATTGCTTGAACCCAGGAGGCGGAGGTTGCAGTGAGCCGAGATCATGCCATTGCACTCCAGCCTGGGTAACAAGGGTGAATACAAAATTGTTATACACAAATGAATAGCATTTCCTTACACCAATAACATCCAAGCTGAGAATAAAATCAAGAAGTTGTCTTTACAAGAGCCATAAATAAAAAATAATATTCCTAGAAATACATTAAACCAGGGAGCTAGGCTGGGCACTGTGGCTCAATCCTGTAATCCTAGCACTTTGGGAGACCAAGGAGCATGAATCATGAGGTCAGGAGTTCAAGACCAGCCTGGCCAACATGGTGAAACCCTGTCTCTACTAAAAATACAAAAAACTAGCCAGGAGTGATAGCACACACTGGTAGTCCCTGCTACTTGGGGATCTGAGGCGAGAGAATCCTTGAACCCAGGAGGTGGAGGTTGTAGTAAGCCAAGACCACACCATTTCACTCCAACCTCGATGACAGAGCAAGACTCTAACTCAAAAAAACAACAACAAACACAAACCAGGAAGGTAAAATATCTCTACAAGAAGAACTACAAAACATTACTGAAAGTAATGAGAGACAATGCAAATAAATAAAAACATTAAGTGCTAATGAATTTGGAGAATATAAAATGTCTATGCTACCTAAAGCAGCCTACAAATTGTTATTTTTATCAAACTATCAATTACTTTTTTTTTTTTTGAGACGGAGTCTCACTCTGTCACCTAGGCTGGAGGGCAATGGCCTGATTTTGGCTCACTGAAACCTCTACCTCCCAGATTCAAGTGATTCTCCTGCCTCATCCTCCTGAGTAGCTGGCATTACAGGCACCTGCCACCGCACATGACAATTTTTTTTTTTTTGAGATGGAGTTTCGTTCTTGTTACCCAGGCTGGAGTGCAATGGCGCGATCTCGGCTCACCGCAACCTCCGCCTACTGGGTTCAGGCAATTCTCCTGCCTCAGCCTCCTGAGTAGCTGGGATTACAGGCATGCGCCACCATGCCCAGCTAATTTTTGTATTTTTAGTAGAGACGGGGTTTCACCATGTTGACCAGGATGGTCTCAATCTCTTGACCTCGTGATCTTCCCGCCTCGGTCTCCCAAAGTGCTGGGATCATAGGCGTGAGCCACCGCACCCAGCGACAATTTTTTTACTTTTAGTAGAGACAGGGTTTTGCTGCATTGACCAGGCTGGTCTTGACCTCCCAGTGATCTGCCCGCTTTGGCCTCCCAAAGTCCTGAGATTATAGATGTGAGCCACTGTGCCTGGCCCAACCCCATATTATTTCTGGTAACAAAGCATAGCAACATGATTTCTTGAATTTTGCCTGGATCTTAATTCATAAGACAAAGGTGAACGTCATTAAAAGGTGTTTAATACACTTCAATCAGAAACAAGAGGCAAGGCAGGACATGGGGGTACCTCACAATGGTGTCTCATGCACGGGAGGGAAAGCAAAGTTATCAGGGAACTGGGACTATTTCTTTATGACCATGATAGTTGGAAGCAAAAATGTGGGGCTTTTCGGTATTGAATACAAAGTAAAATAATGCATGTTGCTGTCAGTGGTTGGGAATAATATAACAGTTCCAGTCTTATAAGAGCTGCGTGACAAAAAGCATGTAAGCAACAGTGTTTGCTGTTATGTCCCTGTGATTCAGTCGGTTTATGGAGCAGTTAAGAATAGGAATAGCAGATGTCAAATGGCCAACACAGAATCTAACTTGTTTAATACCAATTAGCATTAGTGGAAATACTAAATTGCTTCATTTCTGTAATTTCTGCTGCTTCTTAAGATGCTTTTAATGAATAAAATCTGCTTTATAATTTGATACCTGATAACTTCTCTCTGTGGATTTTGAACTGGCTGACATAACCAAAATACCAGCTCTTGCCATCTAACTACATTAAAAGGAACTCATAAGGCTCCTGCCTGGTCGACAGTTTCACTTTCAACTTTTTTTAAAAGATACATAATTTACTAAAAAATTTTTCTTTATGGCTGTTTGAATAGTTGGGCTTTTGCTAATCACTCATAAGCAACAGAATTATATATATTTTGCAAACTCTAATACAGAACACTTAATATTCATATCAAATAACCATGATTATGATATATGTATCTGGTATAAACAATCTTTTTTGCATATTGAATTGTGCATTTTTTTTCTTCCTTGATATGAATGAGATTCACCAGTACCAGTTTTTCCTCTTGTGGTGGCATAAAGAGCTGATGGTCATTTGCATTATCTATTAAAAACCTGTAACAGCTCATGGTATTATTGACCATATGTTCTAGTGTCTTTTGCAGATTTAAATATTTTACTGTGTCAATTTAACATTTAGATGTGTGTTACATGTCTGAATAATCTGTAATTAAATTGATCTTCTGTAATGGTGATTGTGAGTAGCACACACTGAAAATCCAGCAAAGCAATTATTTTCCTCTTTTTAACTGGAAATCACATTTGTAAGTTGTGGTACCTATTATCAGCAGTGCATTCATGATTCAATTTATATTTTGTGTATCTGGTTATAAATGTTATACAGCATTCAATTTCTCAAAATATAAATCTATTTGATTTAAATTTAATTGGGGGGTTGTATGTATACTTTAGTTCCTTGAGACTTAGGAAATTAATTCTACAAATCTTATACAGATATAAATGTATCAGGCTTATATTTTTTTGCAAAGCTATAGATACATTTCTGTTTATTAGAATACTGAAATTGGTGTTATATAGATATAGTTGTACATACCAGAATAAAAATAAAATGTTACAGCTTAATAAATATTTATGGCAAATAAATAAAAGATACAAATTATACATCTTTACAGGGTAGTTATTTACAATTGTTTAAAGCTTACCTGGCCAGCCGAGGTCTACCTTCTTCAAGACTGGGCTGAAATTGCATCTGCTTGGTTACAGTGTCCCCTGGGAGAAATAACCCTAACTGAGAAGGGTCAAAAAAAGAATAATAAATTTTTGGCAGAGAAATTCTCTGTGTGAAAAAAAAAAACAGCACTGTGTAAAAGAAAATTAAGTTTAGAGAAAAACAAATTAATCAATTTTCCCACTTTTTTTTTTGCGGGGGGGACTGAGTGTCGCTCTGTCACCCAGGCTGGAGTTCAATTTGCAATCTCAGTTCACGGCAAGCTCTGCCTCCCGGGTTCAAGCGATTCTCCTTCCTCAGCCTCCTGAGTAGCTGGCCACACCTGACTAATATTTTTATTTTTAGTAGAGACGGGGTTTCACCATATTAGTAATGCTGGTCTCAAACTCCTGACCTCATGATCCACCCACCTTGGCCTCCCAAAGTGTTGAGATTACAGGCGTGAGCCACTGCGCTGGCTACAACAGTTATTTTTAAGAAAATAAATGCTTCAATGTCAAATTTACTTAACCCTAACAAATTGCACAAAAAGAACAGAATATCTAGGAATACAGCAAACCAGGGAGGTAAAAGCTTTCTATGACACAAATGATAAAATACTGCTTAGAGAAGTCAAATGACACAGACAAATGGAAAACCATTTTATGCTATGGATATTAGTTACAGGCATGAGCCACTGCGCCTGGCTCTGAATTCAAATTGTTAACAGAACTCTAACTTTGTTATGTATTACAAAGTCTAGAAACGGTCTTAAAGCAGTAACAACCTCCTCGTCAGTAAGATCCTCCCAGTTCCCTTTTGTCTTACTCAACTGCATCTGCCTGCGGCTTTCCAGGACTCTGCAGCTTCTC
Organism: Saguinus oedipus; assembly: GCA_031835075.1. Taxonomy (NCBI): domain Eukaryota; kingdom Metazoa; phylum Chordata; class Mammalia; order Primates; family Cebidae; genus Saguinus; species Saguinus oedipus. The sequence goes on from CM063187.1 coordinate 19,626,306, forward strand.
TCAGCAGAAAGGCTTCTTCCATGACTGGAGTGAGCAGCCTGGGACATGAGCAAGGGAGGCGCTCCAGAGAAAAACTAACTGGGCCTTTAATAAACTCTTTTTGCAGAGGCTGAGGCAGGACAATCATTTGAACCCGGGAGGTAGAGTTTGCAGTGAGCCTAGCGCCATTACACTCCAGCATGGGCGACAGGGTGAGACTGACTCAAAAACAAACAAATAAAAAACAACAACAAAATCTAACTCAGGTGCATTATTTTTAAATACTACATTCAGAGAAACAAAATTCAGGCTTCAGCAAGTATAATCCGCCACTTAAGCTCTGATTACATAACCAGGAAATTTTCACCTTTAATGTACGAATTAAGATACCACGCAGCCGCACATAACAATTACTAATTTGGTTTTCTTCATCATGCATTTTATAAAACTTTCCTTCAAGCCTCTCCCATAGACCACAAACTACAAACTATAGCTGGGTGCGCTACAATTCTACAACCACCGTTTGATTAAATTCTTTAATATTTCTGCTCCCATAAATTTTTAATAGGAGAAAATAGGAACTGGGTACCCCACGGACCAAAACTGTTCTCATTCATGAACTCGCACCCCAAGTCAGGATTCTCCCCTGACGACCCTCCCGTGATCCCTGCACAGTCTGGGAGAGACGCGGCTGCCGGTGCAAAGCTGCCCAGAGAGGGCTCCAGACCCGGGCACACTCACTCACTGGGAGGGAAGAGACAGGACGCCCGGGGCCCTGCTGTCAGTGCAGCCGCCATCTTGTAGCTGAAGGAGACTGAGGCCGAGCTTCGCAAGGAGAACTGGGCGCAAATTGTGTAGCTGACCGCGGGGAAGCCTAAGTCCAGCCACAGTCGCTTCCCACCGGTTTCTAAACAACCCCCTCCCCTCCCTTGGGATGACAACCCGGCACCCTCACCATTTCTAGGCTTCCAGGGGGTCGCGCGTCTTAGCTGTGGATCTCCAAATACCTGCAGGCCACAGACACTGGGCCTCCTGGAGCAGAGGACACCGAGCAGCAAAGAGACCTAGAGCTCCAGCTGCAGCGAGAGACAAAGGGCCCGCCACGTTCCGGAATCCGTCCTGTCTGCTCCAGCTGCGTGTCTGATTGGACAGTTCCTAGTCCAGAGTCGTTCATTGGATAACGTTTAAAACCCCACCACCTCAGGCCCTGAGTGACAGCGGATGTGATTAGATGCTGTGCCAAATCAAGAAAGAGTGACAGCCGAGGCTGCAGTCTTTTCAAGTAGGGCTTCCTCCCGGGGCTGAGCCAGGCCCACTCCAGAGGTTATTTGCTTTTAACCTTGTGTATAAGGTCATATGCATTTGTAAATAATATATGGCTCTACACAAATGAAAATAATAACAAATGTTTTTAAATTTCAGCTTTTTTTTTTTTTTGAGGTGGAGTTTCGCTCTTGTTACCCAGGCTAGAGTGCAATGGTGCAATCTTGGCTCACCGCAACCTCCGCCTCCTGGGTTCAAGCGATTCTCCAGCCTCAGCCTCCTGAGTAGCTGGGACTATAGGCACGTGCCACCACGCCTGGCTAATTTTTGGATTTTTAGTAAAGACGGGGTTTCACCGTGTTGGCCAGACTTGTCTAGATCTCTTGACCTCGTGATCCACCCGCCTGGGCTTCCCGAAGTGCTGGGATTACAGGCATGCGCCATCTTGCTCAGCTAATTTTGTAATTTTAGTAGAGACGGGGTTTCTCCATTTTGGTCAGGCTGATCTTGAACTCACGACCTCAGGTGATCCACCCACCTCAGCCTCCCAAAGTGCTAGGATTACAGGCATAAGCCACTGTGCCTGGCTTCTTTTTCTCTTTTCTCCCTCTCTTCTTTCTCTCCTCCCCTCCCCTCCTCTTCCCTCCTCTCCCCTCCTCTCCTCTCTTCTCTTCTCTCTCTCTCTCTCCTTTTTTTTTTTTTTTTCCAGATTCCCACTCTTCTTGCCCAGGCTGGATTTCAATGGTGTGATCTTGGTTCACTGCAACCTCCGCCTCCCAGGTTCAAGCGATTCTCCTTCCTCAGCCTCCTGAGTAGCTGGAATTACAGGTATGCACCACCACGCCCAGCAATTTTTTTTGTATTTTTAGTACAGATGTGGTTTTACCCTGTTGGTCAGGTTGGTCTCGAACTCCTGACCTCTGATCCACCTGTCTCAGCCTCCCAAAGACCTGGAATTACAGACCTTAGCCACTGCACCTGGCCCTCTTATTTTAATTCTTATGGAGACCTCATCCAGATTTTGCCTGTTCAGTATGATGCTGGCTGAGGATTTGACATAGATGGCTCTTATTATTTTGAGGCATATTTCTTCAATGCTTATCTTATTGAGAATATTTTTATAAACAATTATTAGAGTTCCTTTTATGCCTTTTCTGCATTTATTTTTTGATTTTTGGTAGAGACGGGGTTTCACCATGTTGATCAGGTTGATTTCAAACTCCTGATGTCAGGTAATCCCCTCACCTCAGCCTCCCAAAGTGGTGGGATTACAGGCTTGAGCCACCGAGACCAGCTTGTGATAATCATTTTTTAAAAACTATCTTTGCATGGTGAATCACACTTATTTACTTGTATATCATGAAACATCTTTGCATTCATAAAGTTTACATGATTGTGGCAAAATACCTTTTGCTTTGTGTATGAATTCAGCTTGCTAGTACTTCATGAATTTTTGTTTCAATTTTCACCAAGAATATTGGCATGTAGTTTTCTTTTTTTGTTGTGTCTTCACTAGGTTTTGCTATCAAGATGATACTGGTTTCAAATAACATTTTAGGAAGGACTTCCACCTTGATTTTTGAAATATACTCAGTAGGGGTTATATCAGCTTACCTTTGTATATGTGAAAAAAATTGGCTATGAATTAATCTTATCCAGGGCTTTCTATGGTTGGTAGCTGGTTTTATTACTAATTAAATATATTTACATACTTTACATATTGTTGCTGACCTCAGGTGATCCATCCACCTTGGCCTCCCAAAGTGCTGGGATTACAGATGTGAGCCTCCATGCCCGGCCTCTATTTTCCTCTAAATTTTTTAGTTTGCTTGCATAGAGATGTACATAGTAGTCTCTGAGGATGTCTACTATTTATGTGAAATTAGTGATGATTTCACAACTCTAACAATTAAATAGATGCAGAATAAAAATTTGACAAAATTGGCCGGGTGCGGTGGCTCATGCCTGTAATCCCAGCACTTTGGGAGGCCGAGGTGGGTGGATCACAAGCTCAGGAGTTCAAGACCAGCCTGGCCAACATGGTGAAATCCTGTCTCTATTAAAAATACAAAAATTAGCTGCAAATGGTGGCGGGCACCTGTAATCCCAGCTACTTGGGATGCTGAGGCAGAGAATTGCTTGAACCTGGAAGGCAGAGTTTGCAGTGAGCCGAGATTGCCCCACTGCACTCCAGCCTGGGCGACAGAGTGAGACTCTGTCTCAAAAAAAAAAAAAAAAAAGTTTGACAAAATTCAAATCACATAATAATCTCATAATAAATCACTAAAACATAGTAAGTACAGGACAAATGCATCTAAAGCCAATAAATGCCATGTACAGAAAAAAAAGTACAGCTAATAACATACTAAACAGGGAAGTGTCAGCTTTTTCTCTAAGACCTAGAATAAGACAGGGATGCCTTATTTTCCCCTCTTTTCTATTCTTTCTTTCTCTTTCACTGTTTCCCACTTTCTTTTCTTTTTTTCCTTCCTTTCTTTCTTCCTTCTCTCTCTCTCTTTTTTTTTTTTTTTTTGAGACGGAGTTTCGCTCTTGTTACCCAGGCTGGAGTGCAATGGCGCAATCTCAGCTCACCGCAACCTCCACCTCCTGTGTTCAGGAAATTCTCCCGCCTCAGCCTCCTGAGTAGCTGGGATTACAGGCACGCGCCACTATGCCCAGCTAATTTTTTGTATTTTTAGTAGAGACGGGGTTTCCCCATGTTGACCAGGATGGTCTGGATCTCTTGACCTCGTGATCCACCTGCCTCGGCCTCCCAAAGTGCTGGGATTACAGGCGTGAGCCACCGCGCCTGGCTCCTTCTCTTTCTTTTGCTTTCTTTCCTTCCCTTTCCCCTTCCCCTTCCTTCCCTCTCTCCCTCCCTCCCTTCTTTCTTCCTTCCTTCCTTCCTTCCTTTTCTTTTATTGTATTTTGATACAGAATCCCACTCTTTTCACCCAAGCTGGAGCACAATGGCAGAATCTTGGCTCACTGCAACCTCTGCCTCCTGGGTTCAAATGATTCTGCCTCAGTCTCCCAAGTAGTTGGAATTACAGTTTCCTGCCTCCATACATGGCTAATTTTTATGTTTTTAGTAGAGACTGGGATTTACCATGTTGGGCAAGCTGGTCTCGAACTCCTGATCTCACATGATCCACCTGCCTTGGCCTTCCAAAGTGCTGGGATTACAGGCATGAGTAATAAATTACAGGCATAAGCCTGGGTGGATGCCCACTTTCTACAGTCTTACTAAACATAGTACTAAATGTCCAAAAAGAAAATCAGAAAATAAAGCAAAGACATTCAGATTGGAAGAAAAGAAGTTAAATTATTTTTATTTGCATATAATACAATCTTTTTTTTTTTTTTTTGGAGATGGAGTCTAGCTCTGTCACCCAGACTGAGTGCAGTGGTACAATCTTGGCTCACAGCAACCTCTGCCTCCCACGTTCAAGCGATTCTCCTGCCTCAGTCTCCCAAGTAGCTGAGACTACAGACGCCTGCTGCCACACCTGGCTAATTTTTTGTACTTTTAGTAGAGACAGGTTTCACCGTGTTACCCAGGATAGTTTTTATCTCCTGACCTCGTGATCCGCCCCACAGCCTCCCAAAGTGCTGGGATTACAGGCGTAAGCCACCATGCCTGGCGGATATAATTTTAAATACAGAAAATCCTAAGACTTTACTAAGAACTACTGGAACTAATAAACAAGTTTATTAAATTTGCAGAATACAAATCAACATACAAAAATCAGTAGCATTTCTACACATGAACAATTAACTATCTCAAAATGAAATTAAAAAAAAAAAATCCCAGCTACAGTAACTGTAGTAACTATACTTTGAAATGAATTGAAGCAAAAAGGTGAAACACCTTATGTTATAATCTAAAGAACATTAAATTAAAAAAATTAAGTAGGCTGGGTGTGGTGGCTCACACTTGTAATCCCACCACTTTGGGAGGCAGAGGCAGGTGGATCACTTGAGGTCAGGAGTTCGAGAGCAGCTTGGTCAACATGGTGAAACCCCGTCTCTACTAAAAATACAAAAATTAGCCAGGCGTGTGGCACGCACCTGTAATCTCAGCTACTTTGGAGGCTAAGGCAGGAGAACTGCTGAACCCAGGAGGCAGAGGTTGCAGTGAGCCGAGATTACACCACTACACTCCAGCCTGGGTAACAGATCAAGACTCCGTCTTCGGGGGGGGAAAAAAAGTAATATACAAATGAAAAATATTACTCATTCACGAACTGGTACTATTAATATGGGTAAATAAGTGTGTTACACAAAATAATCTACAGATATAATGTAACCTCTATCAAAATACCAGTGACTTTGTAAAAAATTTTTTATGTATTTAAAGTTTATATGGTACCAAAAAAAACCCTTGAATACCCAGAGCAATCAAGCAAAAAAGAAAGGCTAAAGGCATCACATAATCTTACTTTGAAATACACCACAATGCTATAGTAACCAAAGCAGTATACTTGAATAAAAATAAACACATAGAAACCAAAAATATATCCATGTATTTACAGCTATCTGATTTTAAATATAGATGACAATTTCTCAGGGAAAGGACAGTTTAGTCTCTTCAATAAATGCTGTTGAGAAAACTTTATAGCCACATGCAAAGCAATGAGACCTTCATTTCACAACGTATGTAAAAATCAATTCAAAACAAATTAAGAAACTTACATGTAAGGCTTGAAACTCTGAAAGTAATATATAAAAATAGAGTAAAAGCCCCATAACACTGGTCTAGGCAGTACTTTTTTTTAATATATATATATATATATATATATATATATGGTCTCGCTCTGTTGCAAGGGCTAGAGTGCATTTGTGTGATCTCGGCTCACTGCAACCACCACCTCCCGGATTCAAGCAATTCTTCTGCCTCAGCCTCCCAAGTAGCTGGTACTAGTGTGTGCCACCATGTCTGGCAATTTTTGTATTTTTAGTAGAGACAGAGTTTTACCATTTGGCTAGGCTGGTGTCAAATTGGCTTCAGGTGATCTGCTCACCTCGGCCTCCAAAGTGCTGGGATTGCAGACGTATCTCTGCACCTGGCTGACAGTGACTTTATTTAAGCTAAAAACCCCAGGAAATTAAAGGAAAAAGAGATGAGTCAGATTACTTCAAATTAATAAGCTGCTTCACAGAGTCTGATGAAATCAACAGGATGAGACAACTGGAAATGAGAGAAAATATGTGCAAATCACACATGACAAGAGCTTAATATAAAATATACATAAAAACTCAAATGACTACATAACAAAAAACAAATAACTATTAAAAATGAGCGGCCGGGCGTGGTGGCTCACACCTATAATCCAAGCACTTTGGAGGCCAAGGCAGGTGGATCACCTGAGGTCGGGAGTTCAAGACTAGCCTGACTAGCATGGTGAAACCCCGTCTTTTAAAAAAAAAAAAAAAAATGAACAAGGCCAGGCGTGATGGCTGATGCCTGTAATTCTAGCACTTTGGGAGGCCGAGGTGGGCAGATCAACTGGGGTCAGGAATTGAAAACCAGCCTGGTCAACATGGTGAAATCCCATCCCTACTAAAAATACAAAAATAAGCTGGTTATGGTGGCGGGTGCCTATAGTCCCAGCTACTTGGGAGGCTGAGGCAAGAGAATCGCTTGAACCCGGGAGGTGGAGGTTGTGATGAACCAAGAATGTGCCATTGCACTCCAGCCTGGGGGACAAGAGTGAGACTCTGTCTCAAAAAAAAAAAAGCCAAAGTGCTTAAATATTTTTCAAGAAAAGATATACATACAGCCAACAGATACATTTAAAAAAATTCTCAGCCAGGTGTGCTGGCTTATGCCTGTAATCCCAGGACTTTGGGAGGCTGAGGTGGGCGGATCATGAGGTCTGAAGTTCAAAACCAGCCTGACCAATATGGTGAAACCTCATCTCTACTAAAAATACAAAAACTTAGCCAGACATGGTGGTGCACGCCTTTCACCCCACGTACTTGCAAGGCTGAGGCAGGAGAATAGTTTGAACCCAGGAGGCGGAGGTTGCCATGAGCAGAGATCATGCCATTGCACCAGTCTGTGCAACAATAGCGAAACTCCGTCTCAAAAAAAAAAATTATTAATGTCAATTATTTTCATTGAAAGTCAAGCCAAAAAAAAAAAAAAAAAAACTATGAGATACACACTCATTTTTGATAGAATGACTCTTACTAAAAAGAAAATAAATGTTGATAAAGATGTGAAGAAAAAGGAACCCTTGTACACTATTGGTACGAGTGTAAATGAGGCAGCCATTTTGGAAAATAAAATAGAGATTTTTCAAAATATTTAAAATCAAACTGCCATATAATACAGCAATTGGACTTTTTTTTTTTTTGAGATGCAGTCTCACTATTTATTGCCCAGGCTGAAGTGCAGTGGCAGGATCTCTGTTCACTGCAAACTCTGCCTCCTGGGTTCAAGTGATTCTCATGCCTCATCTTCCTAAATAGCTGGGATTACAGGTGTGCACTACCACACTTGGCTAATTTTTTTATATTTTTAGTAAAGATGGGATCTCACCAGGTTGGCCAGCCTGGTCTCGAACTCCTGACTTCAGGTGATCTGCCTGCCTCAGCCTCCCAAAGTGCTGGGATTACAGGCATGAGTCACCACACCCAGCTGCAGTATTAAAAATATATCCAAAATGGAAAAGAAAATCACAATGAAGGAATGTTTGCACTTCTGTGTGTAAATAAAGACAATGTGGTGGATATACCCAGTGGAATACTATTCATCTCTAAAAAACCAAGTCTGTTATTTTTAACCACATGAATTAATTTAAAGAATATTGTTGAAGGCTCAAGCCTGTAATCCCAGCACTTTGGGAGGCTGAGGCGGGTGGATCACGAGGTCAAGAGATCGAGACCATCCTGGTCAACATGGTCAAACCCCATCTCTACTAAAAATACAAAAAATTAGCTGGGCATGGTGGCGCGTGCCTGTAATCCCAGCTACTCAGGAGGCTGAGGCAGGAGAATTGCCTGAACCCAGGAGGCGGAGGTTGCGGTGAGCCGAGATCGCGCCATTGCACTCCAGCCTGGGTAACAAGAGCGAAACTCCATCTCAAAATAAATAAATAAATAAATAAATAAACAAACAAACCAAAGTCAGTGTTATACAAACAATATCTTGAACTTCTTCCTCACTTAACCATAATTAGGTATTCATTGACAGACATCTTTCCAAACCTCCCTTTTCCTAAATACCTTGGCATCTCATAGTTACCATTTTACTTCTACTTCAGTAATATTTAAGTTATTTGTACACTAAGTATAGGTGAAATCATGAAAAATTAATCTTTCTTATTTCAACTAATATCCTGGCTTATTTCAACAATTTTTTTTTTGAGACGGAGTTTCCGCTCTTGCTACCCAGGCTGGAGTGCAATGGCGCGATCTCGGCTCACCACAACCTCCACCTCCTGGGTTCAGGCAATTCTCCTGCCTCAGCCTCCTGAGTAGCTGGGATTACAGGCGCGTGCCACCATGCCCAGCTAATTTTTTTTTGTTTTTAATAGAGACGGGGTTTCACCACGTTGACCAGGATGGTCTCGATCTCTTGACCTCGTGATCCACCCTCCTCGGCCTCCCAAAGTGCTGAGCCACGGCGCCTGGCCCCGACTTTAGTTTATCACAGTGTATTTATATTTTTGAAAAATGACACCATGATGTTACAAGCTCTCACCACGGAAATGTTAACTATGTGAGATAAAGCATCAACTATCTAGAATTAAGCATTTGGCAATGTGTGTATACTTCAAAGCATCGTGTTTCACAGAATACATGTTTCATCTGTCCAGTTAAAAAATGTTTTTAAACATCATAGGACAACAGTGTTTCAAATACTGTATGTTTGTCATTAACTTGGCTGAACAGTATCCAAAATACATAATTTTTGTGTTGTTTTTTTCACATAAATTTTCAGCCATAACCACAGAAAGTGTGATCTTTGCTAGCATGTTCTGGACACAGCACAATGTATGAGAGGAGCCAGTGGAGTCTAGGGCTTCTAAGCTTGGGGCCCCTGGAGTTTCTGGTGCTGATGGTAACAGTATGAAAAATAGTAAATGGGTGGGTGTTGCTTATGGTCCCATGACTGTGAACACAGTAAGCAAGTTTGCATGCAAAATAATGGGAAATCTTTTAATCTAACAGTTGCCATAATTTCCAAAATTTTTCAGAGAACACGACCAAGGAGTTGGCTATACTTAGGTAACTAAGAATAAAAACTGCAGACTGTACTTCACTCACTAAAAAAATTATATGAATCAGAAATTTCTCCAAATTGTAATATCAATATGGAAAAGAAACATTTCAAATTTCAAGTTCATGGAGGTCATTTTATTTTATTTATCTAAGTTTTTTGAAATGGAGTTTCACTCTTGTTGTCCAGACTCAAGTGCAATGGCCCAATCTTGGCTCACCGCAACTTCTGTCTCCCAGGTTCAAGAGATTCTCCTGCCTCAGCCTCTCAAGCAGATGGGATTACAGGCATTTACCACCACGCCCGGCTAATTCTGTATTTTTAGTAGAGACAGAGTTTTTCCTTGTTGGTCAGGCTGGTCTCAAACTCCCGACATCAGGTGATCTGCCCACCTCGGCCTCCCAAACTGCTGGGTGCTGGGATTACAGGCATGAGCCACTGCACCTGGCCTCATTTTATTTTTTCTTTCTTTTTTTGTACTCAGGTTGGAGTGCAATGGCATGATCTCAGCTCACTGCAACCTCCCAGGTTCAAGAAATTCTCCTGCCTCAGCCTGCTGAGTAGCTGGGATTACAGGCACGCGCCACCATGCCCGGCTGATTTTGTATTTTTAGTAGAAACAAGGTTTCTCCATGTTGGTCAGGCTGGTCTCAAACTCCTGACTTCAAGTGATTTACCCTCCTCAGCCTTCCAAACTGCTGAGATTACAGGTGTGAGCCACAGTGCCTGACCAAAGTCATTTTATTATTTTGCAGTGTTTAACATTCATGCTTAAAAATAGAAGATTCCACAAGAAAATGTAAGTTATGCTGTATTATAGAAAATTAAATTTAAAATTCTTTACTTACTAATAGAACTTTAAACTTTTAATTTCTAAGATATATTTGGCTGAGAGCCATGGCTCTGTTTTATGTGTGTGTGTGTGTGTGTGTGTGTATATATATATATATATATATATATATATATATATATATATATATATACATTTCACAAATAAAAATTTAATGCAGGATCTATGATCTTGCATGCTATTAGTTGGTTTTCATTCGTTTTTAAGTTTCACAAGAACTTTTATTTTCTAGGATACTACACATTCAAAGAACTTTATGTCATTTTTTTCTACAAAAATAGAATTGCTTAAAAATTTATATCAATTTGCTTTAATTTTTCTATAAAGATTTTAATAGAGTTGTTACATATCAGAAAGCCTGACAGAATCATTTAATCTGTGTATATATGTATATGTGTGTATATATATATATATTTGTATTTGCTACACTTTGTGTAAAAATCTAGTAAGAATTTTTCTTTACAGATAAAAATAATGCTAACTGATTCAATCCTCTCGCCTGTGGACAGTGTATGCCTTCTATCTTAATTAACTAATCTGAAAGTTATATTGGTAAGAAAACTCTCCAGTTAAAACCAATATTTTAGTGCATTAAAAAGACCAACTTTCTCATCAAACCCTACAAAGTACCATGTAAAATGACATAGCATAAAAGAACAGTGAGAAAACTATAGCCACAGCAGAAAAACAAGAGGAGCTGTGATGCACATATAGTTGAAATATACATAATAGCTGGGCACGGTGGCTCATGCCTGTAATCCCAGCACTTTGGGAGGCTGAGGCAGGCAGATCACAAGGTTAGGAGTTGAAGACCAGCCTGGCCAGCATGGTGAAACCCCGTCTCTATTAAAAATACAAAAAATTAGCCAAGCATGGTGGTGCAGGCCTGTAGTCCCAGCAACTCAGGAGGCTGAGGCAGGAGAATTGCTTGAACCAGGGAGGTGGATGTTGCAATGAGTCGAGATCGGGCCACTGCACTCCAGCCTGGGTTACAGCGTGAGACTCCATTTCAAAAAACAAAAAACCTAAAGATAATTAGAAAATATAAGAAGTAGAATTTTTCTTTAAATTCAGCAAGTCAGCTTTGCAGCCTGGAACAAAATGTCCTTTCCATATAAAGAATCCATGCTATGTTTTCTCCATGCTGTATTTGATATTTTCCATCTCTGACTTGAAGTTACAAACTAACTCCAGCAGAAATATTATTGGCTTAATATAAAGCATTTGTTACACAGCAAGCACTGTCATGTTTGTTTGCTACATTTATACATAAAAACAGCCTTGGCCAGGTGCTGTGGCTCATGCCTGTAATCCCAGCAGTTTGGGAGACTGAGGCAGGTGGATCATGAGGTCAAGAGTTCGAGACCAGCCTGGCAAACATGGTGAAACCCCATCTCTACTAAGAATACAAAAAAATTAGCCGAGGGTAGTGGCGGGTGCCTGTAATCCCACCTACTCCAGAGGCTGAGGCAGGAGAATTGCTTGAACCTGGGAGGCAGAGGTTACAGTGAGCCAAGATTGAGCCATTGCACTCCAGCCTGGGTGACCAAGTGAGACACCGTCTCAAAACAAAAAAGACCAGGTGTGGTGGCTCATGCCTGTAATTCCAGCACTTTGGGAGGCCAAGGAGGGTGGATCACCTGAGGTTAGGAGTTCGAGGCCAGCCTGACCAACATGGAGAAACCCCCGTCTGTACTAAAGGTACAAAAAATTAGCCAGATGTGGGGGTGCATGCCTGTAATCCCAGCTACTTGGGAGACTGAGGCAGGAAAATCGCTTGAACCTGGGAGGCAGAGGTGGCGGTGAGCCAAGGTCAGGCCATTGCACTCCAGCCTGGGCAACAAGAGCGAAACTCCGTCTCAAAGAGAAAGGAAAAACAAAAAACAGTCTCATGACTTATGAAGGCTACCTGGGACTTAACTAAAAAAATGGCTCAATGGCCGGGCGCGGTGGCTCAAGCCTGTAATCCCAGCACTATGGGAGGCCAAGGCGGGTGGATCACGAGGTCAAGAGATCGAGACCATCCTGGTCAACAAGGTGAAACACCGTCTCTACTAAAAATACAAAAATTAGCTGGGCATGGTGGCACGTGCCTGTAATCCCAGCTACTCAGGAGGCTGAGGCAGGAGAATTGCCTGAACCCAGGAGGCGGAGGTTGTGGTGAGCTGAGATCGCGCCATTGCACTCCAGACTGGGTAACAAGAGCGAACTTCTGTCTCAAAAAAAAAAAAAAAAAATGGCTCAATGAATAAATAAATTAGGCTGAACGCGGTGGCTCATGTCTGTAATCCCAGCACTTTGGGAGGCCAAGGCAGGCAGATCATGAGGTTAGCAGACCAAGACCATCTTGGCTAACATGGTCAAACACTGCCTCTTCTAAAAATACAAAAAAATTAGCTGGGAATGGTGGCACGTGCCTGTCATCCCAGCTACTCGGGTGGCTGAGGTAGGAGAATGGTTTGAACCTGGGCGGGGTGGGGGAATTACAGTCAGCCAAGATCGCACCACTGCACTGCATGCAACCTGGGTGACAGAGCGAGCCTCCGTCTCAAATAAATAAATAAAAATACATAAAAAATGAAAGGGGCCGGGTGCAGTGGCTCATACCTGTAATCCCAAGACTTTGGGAGGCCGAGATGGGCAGATCACCTGAGGTTGGGGGTTCAAGACCAGCCTGACCAACATGGAGAAACCCTTTCTCTACTAAAAATAGAAAATTAGCAGGGCCTGGTGGTGCATGTCTGTAATCCCAGCTACTCCGGAGGCTGAGGCAGGAGAATCGCTTGAACCTGGGAGGTGGAAGTTTCGGTAAGGGGTGATCCCACCACTGCACTCCAGTGTGGGCAACGAGAGCAGAACTCCATTTCAAAAAAAATAAAGTGAAAGGGACAATAACTAAAGAAAACTAGGCTTATGACTAATTCATATTAAAGGAAAAAAAATAAAAGTCGGCTTATATAGGGTTCTCCAATTGAACAAAATGGAAAGTTCTAACTAAATAAATCATAACTTATTAGACTAATTGTGGAATTACATCTAAAAATTATTTTGTGTGCACTACTAAATTTCATAAAAAACATTTTTGTAATCCCTGATGAGATCACATAATGAGTACTTCATAAACTATTAAACAAGAAAATTATAAGAAGAAATTGAGGCCGGGTGCGGTGGCTCAAGCCTGTAATCCCAGCACTTTGGGAGGCCGAGGCGGGTGGATCATGAGGTCAAGAGATCGAGACCATCCTAGTCAACATGGTGAAACCTGTCTCTACTAAAAATACAGAAAATCAGCTGGGCATGGTGGCGTGTGCCTGTAATCCCAGCTACTCAGGAGGCTGAGGCAGGAGAATTGCCTGAACCCAGGAGGCGGAGGTTGCGGTGAGCCGAGATCGCACCATTGCACTCCAGTCTGGGTAACAAGGGCGAAACACCGTCTCAAAAAAAAAAAAAAAAAAAAAAAAAAAAAAAAAAAGAAGAAAAAATTGCTTATGGGTCTAGCATACATAAAGGCAAGTTAAAACAGAGAATCTGCATAGGGAGATTCTAAACCGTAAGCCATATTACAGTAATAAATTCAATACAAAGCAAAGTGTATACATTTGGTTTCAGATTTTTTGTGGTGTTTAGTTTCCCAGTAAATTAGTCATCTTATTAAAATGATTTTTTTTCAATAATGTTCTTTTGAAAATAGTTACAAACTCATACCCACAAGAAGACACTTCATAATTTTCTTACACCTAAGGTTTATCTTTAGAACAATGTATGTGTTTATTTAACTTTATGTAAATCAAAACTAAAAGTCAGGCCGGGCGCGGTGGCTCAAGCCTGTAATCCCAGCACTTTGGGAGGCCGAGGCGGGTGGATCACGAGGTCAAGAGATCGAGACCATCCTGGTCAACATGGTGAAACCCCGTCTCTACTAAAGATACAAAAAATTAGCTGGGCATGGTGGCGCGTGCCTGTAATCCCAGCTACTTAGGAGGCTGAGGCAGGAGAATTGCCTGAACCCAGGAGGCGGAGGTTGCGGTGAGCCGAGATTGCGCCATTGCACTCCAGCCTGGGTAACAAGAGCGAAACTCCGTCTCAAAACAAAAACAAAAACAAACAAACAAAAAAAACTAAAAGTCATATGTGTTTTCAGGCAGAGAGGCCAAATGTTCAAAAATGTATATATAACAAATAAAAAAATTATTTAGAACTCAAAAATGTATTTTTTTTAATACTTCTATATAGTTTTTTTTTTTTTTTTTTGAGACAGAGTTTCGCTGTTGTTACCCAGGTTAAAGTGCAATGGCGCGATCTCGGCTCACCGCAACCTCCGCCTCCTGGGTTCAAGCAATTCTCCTGCCTCAGCTTCCCGAGTAGCTGGGACTACAGGCGTGCGCCACCATGCCCAGCTAATTTTTGTATTTTTAGTAGAGACGGGGTTTCACCTTGTTGACCAGGATGGTCTCGATCTCTTGACCTCGTGATCCACCCGCCTCGGCCTCTTGAAGTGCTGGGATTACAGGCGTGAGCCTATAGTTTTTATTATGATGCTAAAAATGACCCTATCCCATCTTACTTGAGTAAGATGGGATAGGTTTAAGTTAGTGCCATAATAATGCTTCATTGAATGCACAATAGTCTTAACATGTTAAAAATATTTAATGAAAAAATTAGGTTCACACGTCATCTGAAAAAATTTAAATGTAATCCATTTTATTACATAAAAGTACAACTAGCAAAATGATACACTATTAAGTTTAACAAAATTTAAAAATGTTTCTCTCACTATAAGGCACTATAAGAATACTACACTGCATACTACCTCATGCACCACTCAGTATAAGTTAACCACAAATAGTCTCTCCACTTAGATTTTCATCATGCAGGCTACATTTTAATGTCCTTACTCTTCCATGGAAAACGTCGTAAATAATGTCTACCTAAAAATAAAAGATCTCTTATATCTTTGATGAAATGACAACTGATCACATGCTTTCACATGTGAATACAATAGAAATTAAGAAACAGCATAAAATAATTTGAGAGTTGAATTACATCATTATTAGCTTTTCAAAAAATCTGTACTTCTTTTCAAGGAAAAAAATATACTTTGAATGTAATTACAACCTTTCAAAAAATTTTCTACTCCTTTTAAAGTTATATACAAATAAATTTATCTACCAATGTTAGTTTGGATTGTTTTTGATCTGCAGTCAAATGCTCTACTATTGAGCTATACCCCCAGGCCCTAGTTTGGATTGTTTTTATCTTCAGCACTCTGATACAGTGGAATGTCTGAAATGTCAGTGCCTTAGATATTTCTACTGTGAATTCTCTGATATTTACATAGACTTAATTTTGGATTAAATGTTTTAAATATATATTGCAACTGCAAAAATATATCTTAGTATGAACCCTCTGGTGTTGTCTAAGTTGTAGTTTTAGATTTTTTTTTTCTTCAAATTTGCAGGTTTTTTTCTCCAATCTGAATTCCTTGATGTTGAACAAAATTTAAGCGACTGCTTTAAGGATTTCTCTAGTACAAAATGTGTACGACAAGATCTGCGATACAAGTAAAAGTACTATAACCCTCTTTATATTTGTAATGTTTGTCTTTGAAATAAATATTCTTTTTTTTTTTTTTTTTGAGACAGCGTGCTCTTGTTGCCCAAGCTGGAATGCAATGGCGAAATCCTGGCTCATTGCAATCTCCACCTCCCAGGTTCAAACAATTCTCCTGCCCAAGCCTCCTGAGTACCTGGGACTACAGGTGCCTGCCACCCATGCCAGGCTAATTTTGTATTTTTAGTAGAGATGGGATTCCACTGTGTTGGCCAGGCTGGTCTCGAACTCCTGACCTCATGATCATCCCACCTCGGCCTCCCAAAGTGCTGGGATTACAGGCATGAGCCACTGTGCCTGGCCCCAAATAAATATTCTTCTTTACTTTAAAAGCTTATATTTTCTGAAAGATTTTTTGACAGTTATTGAATTTACAATGCTTTTATTAAGTACTCTGATGTTGAGTAAGACATGAGCAGACATTAATGGCTTTTTCAAAGTCTTTATATTTGTATAATTTTTCTCAAGTAGAGATGCTTTTCTGGCAATAAGGTGTCAGTACTCATCAAAAATTTTGGCTGAATGCAGTGGCTCATGCCTGTAATCCCAGCACTTCTGAAGGCTGAGTCGGGCAGATCACGAGGTCAAGAGCAGCCTGGCCAGCATGGTGAAATCCTGTCTCTACTAAAAATACAAAACTTAGTGGGTGGGGGGCAGTGGTGGTGGTGCGTGCCTGTAATCCCAACTACTTTAGCGGCAGAGGCAGGAGAATCACATGAAACTGGAAGGTGGAGATTGGAGTGAGCCAATGATCATGCCAGTGCACTCCAGCCTGGGTGAAAGAGCAAAACTCTGTCTCCAAAAATAATTGCCATTCTTCACACTTGCAAGAGTTTTTCTAGTAAGAATTATCTTACCTACAATCAAGTGTGACAATCATTTAAAGGTTTTGTCACATTTTTTACATTTTTAAAGTTTCTTGCCAGTACGATTTCTTTTATGTTTAGAAGTTTGAGGTGTTGTCAAAATTACTGATGTCTTCCAGGTTTGTAGCTTCTCTCCAGTATAAATTTTATGTTTAGTAAGATTTGAGGATCAGTTAAATGCTTGCACATTCTTTACAATTGCTGGTTTCTCTCTAGTATGAATTATGTTATGTTCAGTAAGGATTAAGAGCTGGTTAAAGGCTTTGCCACATTTATCACATTTATAGGGGTGCTCTCCAGTATGAATTATCTTGTGTTTTAATAAAAGTGGAAAATACATTAAATGCTTTGACACATTATTTACATTTGTAGGGGTTCTCTTTGGTATGAATTCTCTTATGTTTAGTAAGGTTTGGGGACTGGTTGAAGGCTTTGCCACATTCTTCACATTTGTAGGGTTTCTCGCCAGTATGAATTATCTTATGTTTCATAAGAGTTGAGGACTGGTTAAAGGCTTTGCCACATTCTTTACATTTGTAGGGTCTCTCCCCAGTATGAATCATCTTATGTGTAGTAAGGTGAGAGGACAGAATAAAGTCTTTACCACATTCTTCACATTTATAGGGTTTCTCTCCAGTATGAATTTTTTTATGATTAGTAAAATTTGAGGAGTAGTTAAAAGTTTTGCCACATTCTTCACATTTGTAGGGCTTCTCTTCAGTATGAATTACCTTATGTTTAGTAAGGATTGAGGATATACTAAAGGCTTTACCACATTCTTCACATTTGTAGGGTTTCCTTCCAGTATGAATTACCTTATGGTAAGTAAGAGTTGAGGACTTGGTAAAGGCTTTACCACATTCTTCACATTTGTAGGGTTTCTCTCCAGTATGAATTACCTTATGATTAGTAAGGTGTGAGGACCGGTTAAAAGCTCTGCCACATTCTTCACATTTGTAGGGTTTCTCTTCAGTATGAATTATCTTATGTTTACTAAGGGTTGAGAATACACTAAAGGCTTTGCCACATTCTTCACATTTGTAGGGTTTCTCTCCAGTGTGAATTCTCTTATGTGTAGTAAGGTGTGAAGATAGGGTAAAGGCTTTGCCACATTCTTCACATTTGTAGGGTTTCTCTCCAGTATGAATTTTCTTATGATTAGTAAGGTTTGAGGACTGTTTAAAAGCTTTGCCACATTCTTTACATTTGTAGGGTTTCTCTCCAGTATGAATTATCTTATGTTTAGAAAGGTTTGAGGACCGGTTAAAAGCTTTGCCACATTCTTCACATTTGTAGAGTTTCTCTCCAGTATGAATTATCTTATGTCTGGTAAGAGTTGAGGACTGGTTAAAAGCTTTGCCACATTCATCACATTTGTAGGGCTTCTCTCCAGTGTGAATTATCTTATGATTAGTAAGGGTTGAGGACTTTTTAAAAGCTTTGCCACATTCTTCACATTTGTAGGGTTTCTCTCCAGCGTGACTTATCTCATGTTGTGATAGTTGTGAAAGCACACAAAATGATTTGCCGCATTTTTCACATCTGAAATGATTTTTTCCAGTATGTCTCATCTTACGTCTCTTTGAATTTGAATATTTATGAAAGACTTGCACACATTTATCATAATAAGCTGTTTTGCTCTGGGTGGCTGTTGCACCCTGGCTGAGTCCATTATGACCTCCTTTGTGCACCTTACCCTCATCCAAACTTTTACAGCTTTTCCTTAATTGTAAATTCTGATGGCCACATTTTCCATATCTTGTCAGAATTACTTGTTGGAAAGTATTTTTTATATCTTTCTCAGGCCAAAGGTCTTTGGCAAAATCAGAATATATAACTGAAAGAAATAAAAATAACAGATTATTCCACTTACTGGGCTCAGATGAATATCATTTACAAATCTAACTTATATAAGCCACAAATCTAACTTATATAAACTACAAAATACCACAGATCCTAAATCCTTTATAGATATATAAATATAACAAAAACATTCTGAGCAAAATACATTTGTAAAAAATTTACAAATGAGTTAAGCGTCTGCAGTGCCCCAGGTGAGGATGATGCAAAGAGCCACATACGAGAATAAAAAATGTCTGTGACATTTACCCGGCACAGCTCTTTGTGCTGCCCAGTAAAATACGGTCTTTACATGCAAATTGCCAAATCCTAATTTCCTTTTTAAAAGGCTAAAAAAAATAGTGTCCCATACATCTTTGTTTCTGGCTCTTAGGCACCTTTTCCGACACTGGCTTCTGTCTCCCACGACACAAAGTGCTAACAGAAATGGTGGTAGACTTTGGAATGACAGTTTGAGTCTGCTGAGGCCAAAGTTAAGTGATAGAGCAGCAGAGAGAAGGCAGTGCCACAGACAGGGAACAGGTGTGGCGAGTGATTACTATTTAGAAGAAACACTAACATAATTCTTCAACTTAAAAGCCCACAAAATTTCAGACAAAATACATTCTAAGAATACGTTTGAGAGATTCCTAAAATCTCTAGCCAAGACAACTGGTTTCAGACTATGCCAGGGATAAGCCACTTTATAAAGATGGTGACAGGCCAGGCACGGTGGCTCATGCCTGTAATCCCAACACTTTGAGAGACTAAGGTCGGCGGATCACCTGAGGTTGGCAGATTGAGACCAGCCTGACCAACATGGAGAAAACTGTCTCTACTGAAAATACAAAATTAGCCAGCCATGGTGGTGCATGCCTGTAGTCCCAGCTACAAAGGTGGCTAAGGCAGGAGACTCACTTGGACCAAGAAGGTGAAGGTTGTAGTGAGCCGAGATCGCACCATTGCACTCAGCCTGGGCAACAAGAGCGAAACTCCGACTCAAAAAGAAAAAGAAAAAAAAACCTGAAAGAAAAAATGTCATGGCCGGGCGCGGTGGCTCAAGCCTGTAATCCCAGCACTTTGGGAGGCCGAGGCGGGTGGATCACGAGGTCAAGAGATCGAGACCATCCTGGTCAACATGGTGAAACCCCGTCTCTACTAAAGATACAAAAAATTAGCTGGGCACGGTGGCGCGTGCCTGTAATCCCAGCTACTCAGGAGGCTGAGGCAGGAGAATTGCCTGAACCCAGGAGGCGGAGGTTGCGGTGAGCCGAGATCGCGCCATTGCACTCCAGCCTGGGTAACAAGATCGAAACTCCGTCTCAAAAAAAAAAAAAAAAAAAAAGGAAAAAGAAAAAATGTCAAAATGAAGAGGCTCAACAAACGAACTAGGATACACAAAATAAGATTGTGACAGCTAGCTTGTTTTTAATGTCTAAATCTCAATCAAAGATTAAAGTATACAAAATATTAGGGCAGCATGACCCCATCAAAAACATTATCAAACTTTCAGAAAGCAATCATAAAGAATATAAAGAGGTGGTTGGGCGCAGTGGCTCACACTTGTAATCTGAGCACTTTGGGAGGCCGAGGTGGGTGGATCACGAGGTCAAGAAATTGAGACCATCCTGGTCAACATGGTGAAACTTCATCTTTACTAAAAATACAAAAAATTAGCTGGGCATGTTGGCACATGCCTGTAGTCCCAGATACTCGAAAGGCTGAGGCAGGAGAATTGCTTGAACTGGGAGGTAGAGGCTGCAGTGAGTGCAGATCCCGCCACTTCACTCCAGCCTGGTGACAGAACAAGACTCCATTTCAAAAAAAAAAAAAAAAAAATGTATATATATATATATATATATATAGAGAGAGAGAGAGAGAGAGAGAGAGAGAAAGAGAGAGGTATACATTTTTTAAATTTAAAATAAATTAAATACTACACAATATGTGAAACAAGAACACAGACAACTACTGGAGATCAGAAAAATGAGGACAACAATAAAAATATTAAAAATATCAAAAAACAGTCCAGGTGGGGTAGCTCACATCTGCAATCCCAGCACTTTGGGAGCACAAGGTGGGCAGATCACCTGAGGTCAGGAGTTCAAGACCAGCCTGAGCAACATGGAGAAACCTCATCTCTACTAAAAATACAAAATTAGCCAGGCATGGTGGCACATGCCTGTAATCCCAGCTACTCGGGAGGCTGAGGCAGGAGAATCACTTGAACCCAAGAGGCAGAGGTTGTAGTGAGCGGAGATCACGCCATTGCCCTCCAGACTGGGCAACAAGAGCAAAACACTGTCTCAAAAAATAATAATAATTGGCCAGGAGCGGTGGTTCACGCCTGTAATCCCAGCACTTTGGGAGGCCGAGGCGGGTGGATCACGAGGTCAAGAGATTGAGACCATCCTGGTCAACATGGTGAAACCCCGTCTCTACTAAATATACAAAAAATTAGCTGGGCATAGTGGCGCATGCCTGTAATCCCAGCTACTCAGGAGGCTGAGGCAGGAGAATTGCCTGAACCCAGGAGGCGGACGGAGGTTTCAGTGAGCCGAGATCACGCCATTGCACTCCAGCCTGGGTAACAAGAGCAAAACTCTGTCTCATAAATAAATAAATAAATAAATAAAATAAAAAAGAGCTGTCCTACTGATTAAAAAGAAGAAGACCTTTCAAAATATCCTAATGGTGAAAAAGTATATTGGCACTGCATATGCACTACATATAAAAAAATGCTGAAAGGAGTTCCTTCCACTGAAAATAACATTATGCAAGAAAACACATAATCAGGGGAGGGATAGCCTGGGGAGAAATGCCAAGTGTGGGTGAAGGGGAGGAAGGCAGCAAAACACAGTGCCATGTGTGTACCTATGCAACTATCTTGCACGTTCTGCACATGTACCCCAAAACCTAAAATGCAATAAAAATTTAAAATAAAGAAAAACAAAACACGTAATCATATGAAAATACTTAACTTTCTGGGAAAGGTATTCACATATACAAAAATATAATTCCTTAGCATTTTAATAATAATACAGAAAACATTTTACTTATCTTTACAATTTAAAAAAGCATAGAAATGATTATAAATATCTGTTAATGTAACATAAAAATAAGTAGCAGTGGGGCATCATGCCTCTAATCCCAGCACTTCAGGAGGACGAGGAGGGCAGATCACCTGAGATCAGGAGTTCAAGACCAACCCGGCCAACATGGTGAAACCACATCTCAACTAAAAGTACAAAACTTAGGTGGGCCTGGTAGTTGGCACCTGTAATCCCAGGACTCGGGAGGCTGAGGCAGGGGGATCACTTGAACATGAAAGGCATAGGTTGCAGTGAGATGAGATTGCACCATTGCAATCCAGCCTGGGCAACAGAGTGAGACTCTCTCTCAAAACACAACATAATAAAAATTTATAGCAACATTAGCAACATCAATAACATAGTAGAAAGCATATGTCACGAGAAAGAATTTTTCTATGCAAATAAGGTTAGTTTTTACCAGATTAAAATTGTTTTTTTTAAGTTTTTATGTAATTCCCAAGGTACCGCAAAGAAAATACTTGTATAGATACACAAAAGAAAATAAGAAAGAAGTGAAAGCATATTAATGCAAAAACCAAAAGGACAAAAATGAAGACAGAAAGGGAGAAAATGAGGAACGAAGATACGAGAATTAAATAACATAATTAATAACATGAGTTTCTCTTTTAGAAAATCATTTAAATTTAACTTTTCAATCTAGAGATATACTTTTCAACAAAATGATTTATTAAAATTTCTTAAATACCAAGCTTCACTTATCTTTTTACAAGAGTCAGTTGAGATCTTATTTATTTATTTATTTATTTATTTATTTATTTTGGAGATGGAATCTCACTCTGTTGCCCAGACTGGAGTGCAGTGATGTAATCTTGGTTCACTGCAACCTCTGCCTCCTGGGTTCAAGCAATCCTTCTGCCTCAGCCTCCCAAGTAGCCAGGATTAGAGGTGACCACCACCCTGCCTGACTAATTTTTGTATTTTTAGTAGTGATTGGGTTTCCAGGGTGGATGTTGTCCAGGGAGGTCTTGAACTCCTGACCTCAGGTGATCCACCCACGTTGGTTGCCCAAAGTGCTGGGATTACAGGCATGAGCCTTCGTGCCCGGCTATTTAGTTGAGATCTAATGGTAAAGCCTAAAGTGGCAAGATGGAAGTAGAAATTTTATGCAAATATTAACCAAATGAGGGAAGAAGAGGTCAAAATAATATTACACAGCCACACCTTAAGTCAAAAAGTATCATATTTAACAACATGTACTTTAAGTCAAAACTCCAGAAAGAGAATAAAAGGACACTGAACAATAATAGTAGATTCATTTACTGGGAACCAGTGACTAATTTGTCTGTGTGTGTGTGTGTGTGTGTGTGTGTGTGTGTGTGTGTGTTCGTGCACACATCTCACTTTAGGGTTTCAAATATATAAAGCAAATATTAACAGAATTGAAGAAACACACAGAGAGAAAAATAGGAGAATATATCAAGACCCCACTTTTTTTTTTTTTGCGTTTTAGGTTTTGGGGTACATGTGCAGAACATGCAAGATAGTTGCATAGGTACACACATGGCAGTGTGTTTTGCTGCCTTCTGCCCCTTCACCCACATTTGGCATTTCTCCCCATGCTATCCCTCCCCAGCTCCCTGCAACCACTGTCCCTCCCCTATTCCCCCCAATAGACCCCAGTGTGTAGTACTCCCTTCCCTGTGTCCATGTGTTCTCATTGTTCATCACCCGCCTATGAGTGAGAATATTCGGTGTTTTATTTTCTGTTCTTGTGTCAGTTTGCTGAGAATGATGTTCTCCAGATTGATCCATGTCCCTACCCACTTTCTTAATAAAAATAAAACAAGATGAAATGTTAGTAAGGGAACAGAAAACTTGAAGGCAGTATAGAACAATTATTTGTAACGGAGGTACAGAGAGCTTAACATCAGGATATACACCCTTCCCAACAGCTCATACAACATTCTCCTAGAAAGGACCACCTGCTAGGCCCCCCCCCCAAAAAAAAGTTTTAGCTTATTCAAAGGCTGAAATAATTAATATTATGTAGATGTCCATACTGCTCAATGTAATCTACAGATGTAATGCAGTATTTTTCAAATTTCTTATTTCAGGCCAGGCGTGGTGGCTCATGCCTGTAATCTCAGCACTTTGGGAGGCTGAGGCGGGTGGATTACCTGAGGTTAGGAGTTCAAGACCAGCCTGGCCAACATGGTGAAACCCTGTCTTTATTTTTTATATTAAAAAAAAATTTATTTCATTTCTGAAGAAACAAACAGTAACCCCAAAAGGATATGGAATCTTAAGAGACTATACTCAACAATCTTTAAAAAAAAGAAAAATGTTGGAGGCATTACACTTCTTTTTTTTTTTGAGACAGAGTCTCATTCCGTCACCAGGTGCCAGGCTAGAGTGCAGTGGCACGACCTCAGCTCACTGGCAACCTCTGCCTTCCGGGTTCAAGCAATTCTCCTGCCCCAGTCTCCCAAGTAGCTGGGACTACAGGCACATGCCACCATGCCCAGCTAATTTTTTTTTTTTTTTGAGACAGAGTTTCGCTCTTGTTACCCAGGCTGGAGTGCAATGGCATGATCTCGGCTCACCGCAACCTCCGCCTCCTGGGTTCAGGCAATTCTCCTGCCTCAGCCTCCTGAGTAGCTGGGATTACAGGCACATGCCACCATGCCTAGCTAATTTTTGTATTTTTAGTAGAGACAGGGTTTCACCATGTTGACCAGGATGGTGTCGATCTCTTGACCTTGTGATTCACCCGCCTCGGCCTCCCAAAGTGCTGGGATTACAGGTTTGAGCCACCACGCCCGGCCCAATTTTTTTGTATTTTTAGTAGAGACGGGGTTTCACCATGTTGACCAGGATGGTCTCGATCTCTTGACCTCGTGATCTGCCCGCCTTGGCCTCCCAAAGTGCTGGGATTACAGGCGTGAGCCACCATGCCCAGCTACAGTTCTTTATTTCAAAATACATGACATGGCTACACAGAAAAACAATTTTTTATTTTTTAAGATGGGGTTCCATCATGATGGCCAGGCTAGTCTTGAACTCCTGACCTCAGGTAATCCACCCAACTCAGCCTCCCAAAGTGCTAGGATTACAGGAGTGAGCCACCACACCCAGCCTGAAAAACAATTTTGTATAAACATAAAGACAAGAAAGTAGACTAGTAAAATAGAATATAGCACATAAACTTTCCCATATGTGGTCATATAGTCATTTGCACACCCATAATTATTGGAGCCTGTTACTGAAAGCCACAGATAAAAGCAATGCAAATTTCTGTGACCAAATCATTTAGTAAATATAATCTGAAATATAAAAGCACTGGAATATCACTCAGTTTGCAAAAAGCAGAGAATATTTTAACAACTATAAAGATAAGCCTTGACAACATTATGCAAAATGAAATCAGTCACAAAAAGAGATTGTATGACATGTGTAACAGTTACCCTCTTTGAAACAGAACAGAGTGGTGTTTGAAAAGTGAGATGAAATGGAAATAATTGGTAGTTGGCACATACTTGTAATGCAGCTACTTGAGAGGCTGAAAGAAGAGGATCATCAGGGTTTGGAAAGTTGAGGCTGCAATGAGCCATGATCACGCCACTGAAATCCATCCTGATTGACAGAGTGAAACCCTATTTCTAAACTGAATGAATACATAGGCCAGGAATGGTGGCTCACGCCTGTAATTCAGCATTTTGGGAGACCAAGGTGGGTGGATCACTTGAGGCCAGGAGTTTGAGACTACACTGCCCAACACAGTGAATAACCCCATCTCTATTAAAAATAGAAAAAATTAGCTGGGCGTGGTGGCACAAACCTGTAATCTCAGCTACTTGGGAGACTGAGGCATGAGAATCACTTGAATCTGGGAGGTAGAGGTTGTATGAGTTGAGATCATGCTACAGTGCTCCAGCCTGGACAACAAAGTGAGATTCTTGTCTCAAAAAGAAAAAAATTAAAAATAAGTGAATAAATAAAAATATAAAAAAGAAAGAAATAAAATGTCTGAGTAACTTTAGAAAAAAGCATACAATATGCTGCCTACAAGAGACTGGTTTTAGCTTTGCATCAAATTGGCTGAAAGTAACAGAATAGAAAAAATTTATTTTTCATCCAAATAGCAACCACAATTGTATGAGGTAACAGTAATTATATTAGACATATGCTTTCAGTCAAGTACTAGCATGAGAACAAAATTGATTTATATAATAATAAAATAGGTTAATTTACCAGTAATCTATAACTTTTTATTATTATTATTCTCTTGAGTCTCAAGGAATCTAAAACTTTTATATCTCTCTACATGTATGTCGTATATAACATCAGAGCTGCAAAATATATAAACCAAATTCTGACAAAAGTAAGAAATACAGAGCAACATAATAATTGTAGACATCAAGACCCCAGTTGCAATTGCAATAATATGTAAGAAAACAAAAAACTCAGACAACATTATAGACTGTATTAATTATTTTACATATAGAGGAGTACCTAGGGTAGATTAATTTTGTGTTTTTGAGATAGAGTTTCACTCTTGTTGCCCAGGCTGGAGTGCAATGGCACCACATCTTGGCTCACCACAACCTCCACCTCCCAGGTTCAAGCTATTCTCCTGCCTCAGCCTCCTGAGTAGCTGGGATTACAGGCATGCACCACTACACCGACTAATTCTGTATTTTCAGTAAACAGGGTTTCTCCATGTTGGTCAGGCTGGTCTTAAACTTCCGACCTCAGGTGATCTGCCCTCGTCAGCCTCCCACAGTGCTGGAATTACAGGTGTGAGCCACCGCACTCAGCAAGAGTGGATAATTTTTAAAGCAAAGAGGTTTGTTTGGCTCATAGTTCAGCAGAGTGTACAGGAACTGAGTGCCAGCATCTACTTCTGGTGAAGGTCCTAGTAAACTTATAACCACGGTAGAAGGCAATGTGTAACTGGACATATCTCACAGTAAGAGACAGAGTAAGTGTGAGGTGAAGAGGCCAGGTTTTTTTGTTTGTTTGTTTTGGTTTTTTTTTAATGAACCAGCTCTTATTTGAATCAATAGAGTATAATCTTTTGATTATCAAAAGGATGGTGCTAAGCCATTTATGAGGAATTTGCTTTCCTGTGATGGAAACACCTCCCACCAGGTCCCACATCAAACAGGAGGATTACATTGCAGCATGAGGTTTAGAGAACATGGACATCCTCTAACCATAGACCAACTATATCCTATCACCAACTAGGCTTAACAGACACGTACAAAACTTTCCAGGGAAAAGCGAGAGAATACCCACAATATTCGTATTTGCACCTGGTGTGTTCTGTTAGGAAATATACTAAGTCATATTAAATTTATGAATACCGGCTGGGTGCAGAGGCTCATATCTATAATCTCAACTTGGGGAAAAAAGTTTGAGACCCGCTTGGGCAACAGAATGAGACCCTGTCACTACTAATAATTAAAAAATTAACCAGGCAGAGTAGTGCATGTCTTTAGTACCAGCTCAAAAATTTGACGTAAAAGGATCACTTGAGTCCAGCAGGCTAAGATTGCAGTGAGCCTAACTCATGCAGCCTTGGCAACAGAGTAAGATCCTGTCTCAAAATAACAACAAATAAATTTAAGAAGACCAAAATTATACACTGTGCTTCCTGACCAAACTGAATGAAACTAGGAATTAAAAGCAAAACGGGCAGATCCAAAAATATATGAAATTATAACACATTCTTCAACATATTCTTTTTTTTTTTTTTTTTGAGATGGAGTCTTGCTCTGTTTGCAGGCTAGAGTACAGTGGTGCAATCTCGGCTCACTGCAACCTCTGCCTCCTGGGTTGAAGCAATTCTCCTACCTCAGCCTCCTGAGTAGCTGGGAATACAGGCGTGTACCACCATGTCCAACTAATTTTTATAGTTTTAGTAGAGATGGGGGTTTCACCATGTTGACCAGGATAGTCTCAATCTCTTGATCTCGTGATCTGCCTGCCGTGGCCTCTCAAAGTGCTGGGATTACAGGCTTGAGCCACCGCACCCGGCCACTCTTTAACGTATTCTTACTCCAGGGTCAAAAAATTTAACTTTTCAAAGATGTTACTAGACCTACAGTAGTGAATGAATTTAATATAATCTCTATAAAAATTTCAATCACAGTTTTTTTACAGAAAAATAGTTTAAAATTTTTAAATTCTATTAAAAACAATAGATCAACATCTATGAAAAAGAACAAAGAGGCATTATACTTTCTGATGTCAAAACATAATAAATAAAGCTACAAAAACAAAACAAAATAATGTGGTACTGACACCAAGAGAAACACAAAAAAAAAGGAGAATAGAGAGCCCAGAAATGAACCCTTCTGTATAAGATTAAATAACCTTCCAGCCGGGCGTGGTGGCTCATGCCTGTAATCCCAGCACTTTGGGAGGCCGAGGCGGCTGGATCACGACAACAAGAGATCGAGACCATCCTGGTCAATATGGTGAAACCCCGTCTCAACTGAAAATACAAAAAATTAGCTGGGCATGGTGGCGTGTGCCTGTAATCCCAGCTACTCGGGAGGCTGAGGCAGGAGAATTGCCTGAACCCAGGAGGCGGGGGTTGTGGTAAGCAGAGATCGCGCCATTGCACTCCAGCCTGGGTAACAAGAGCAAAACTCTGTCTAAAAAAAACAACCTTCCACAAAGTTGCCAGGCGCACACAATAGAGAAAAGATAGTCTCTTCCAAAAATAATGTTGAAAACTGAATATCGACACTGAGGAAATAAAGTTGAATTATATCCTTGAACAAAATACAAAAAAATGGTTTAACTAAAATACATTGCTCTTGGCACTATTTATATATATATGATATTAAATGCATGAGCAACAACAACAAAAAAACAACAGAAAAATCTGACTTCACTATACTTCAAACTTTCTGCACATCAAAACAAAAATTCAATAGACAATGCCTCCTAGAAAATGGGTGAAAATATTTGCAAATCACATGTGATAAGAATTAATATTCAGAATAAACAACTCTCAAAACTGAACAATAAGGGCCGGGCGCGGTGGCTCAAGCCTGTAACCCCAGCATTTTGGGAGGCCTAGGTGGTGGATCATGAGGTCCAGAGATCAAGACCATCCTGGCCAACATGGTGAAACCCCGTCTCTACTAAAAATACGAAAATTAGCTGGGTGTGGTGGCGTGCACCTGTAGTCCCAGCTACTCGGGAGGCTGAGGCAGGAGAATTGCTTGAACCCGGGAGGCA
Source organism: Saguinus oedipus (assembly GCA_031835075.1). Taxonomy (NCBI): domain Eukaryota; kingdom Metazoa; phylum Chordata; class Mammalia; order Primates; family Cebidae; genus Saguinus; species Saguinus oedipus. The sequence continues at coordinate 19,655,250 of CM063187.1, forward strand.
GAGGTTGCAGTGAGCTGAGATTGTGCCACTGCATTCCAGCCTGGCTCCTGGTGACAGAGTGAGACTCAAAAAAAAAAACAAAACTGAAAAATAGAGCTGCGGGTGGCGGCTTACACCTGTAATCCCAGCACTTTGGGAAGCTGAAGTGGGAGGATCACAAGGTCAGGAGTTCGAGACCAGCCTTGCCAACACAGTGAAACCCTGTCTCTACTAAAAATACAAAAATTAGTCAGGTGTGGTGGCACGCACCTGTAGTCCCAGCTACTCAGGAGGCTGAGGCAGGTGAATCACTTGAATCTGGGAGTAGGAGGTTGCAGTGAGCTAAGACCACGCCATCACACTCCAGCCTGGGTGACAGAGTGAGACTCCATCAGAAAAAACAGAAACAAAAACAAAAACAAAAACTGAACAGTAAAGTTGAATAACTTGATTTAGAAATGAAAAAATAATTGAACAAAATTTTCACCAAAAAAGATACCCAAATGGGAAAAAGCATTTGAAAATAGAAATTAATATGGGAGCCGTGGTGGCTTGGGCCAGTTCCTGGTGCTTGAGGAGGCGAGGCTATGAGTTCAAGGCCAACCTGGGCAACATAAGAACCTCTTGTTCATTACAAAAATAAAAAAAAAAAAAGAAAATAGAAATTAATAATCTGTAGAGAAACACATAAAAATAAAACTGAAAAACAATTCTCCTCACACCCATTACAATGGCCACTGTAAATTTATGTAAAACACCAAATCTGTTGATAATAAAATGAAAATAAAACCCATGTTGATTGTTGGTAGAAAACAAACATGCAGACATTATTTGAAAATATTACAAATGTTCTTCAAATATTTAAAAATGAAATTATCATCAAATACAGCAATATTTTTTATGAATCTATATCCAAAATACGCAACACAGGACTTGTAAGACATATGAACGTTTATATTCATTGTACCAGTATTCACAACACCCGAAAGGCTGAAGAAACCCAGATGTTTCTTGATTTATAAACACATCAAAAGATGTAACATATACACACAATGGAATATTATTCAGTCTTAAAAAGAAAATCTTGTCACTTTTTTTTTTTTTTTGAGAGGGAGTCTTGCTCTGTCACCCAGGCTGGAGTGCAGTGGGGCAATTTTGGCTAACAGCAAACTTCGACTCCCAGGTTTAAGCAATTCTTCTGCCTCAGCCTCCTGAGTAGCTGGGATTACAGGCACGAGCCACCACTACTGGCTATTTTTTCTTTTTTTTTTTTTGTATTTTTAGTATCGAGGGATTTCACCATGTTGGTCAGGCTGGTCTCAAACTCCTGACTTCATGATCTGCCCACTTTGGCCTCCTCCCAAAATGCTGAGATTACAGGCAAGAGCCACCACGCCTGGCCTACTTTTTTTGTTTTGTTTTTTGAGGCAGAGCCTCACTCTGTCGTCCAGCCTCATGTGCAGAGGCAAGATCTCAGCTCACTGTCACCTCCACCTCAGGGGTTCTAAGGGATTCTCCTGCCTCAGCCTCCAGAGTTCCTGATCTCGAATTGCTGACCTCGAGTGATCCACCAGCCTCGGCCTCCCAAACTGCTGGGATTACAGGCGTGAGCCACTACGCCTAGCCAATCTTGTCACATTTTAAGATAAACTTTGAGAATATTATGTCACATGAAATAAGATAGATACAAAATGATGGATATTATATAATTTCACTTACATGAGATACCTTATGTTGTTATACTCCTAAAAACAGAAAGCAGAAGAGTGTCTGTCAAGGGCTGGAGAGAGTAAAATGGGTAATTATTACTTAGTGAGTATTTGAATTTTAGTTTCACAAGATGTAAAATTTCTAGAAGTCTTTTGCAAAACAGTGAATATACTTAACATGCCTGAAATGTACAGTTTCTTACTCTGTCACCCAAGCTGGAGTACAGTGGCACAATTATGGCTCACTTTAGCCTCAAACTTTCAGGCTCAAGCAATCCTCCTCCTTTAATCTTCCAACTAGCTGAGACCACAGGTGCACACCACCATTCCTGGCCATTTAAAAAATTTTTTGTAGCAAGGAAATCTCCATATGTTGCACAAACTGGTCTCAAACTTTTGGACTCAAGTGATCCTCATGTCTTAGCCTCCCAAAATCCTGGGATGACAGATGTGAGCCACCACCATGCCTGACCCTGAAATGTACACTTCAATAGATTTAAGATGGTAAATTTCATGTTACGTGTTTTTACAATAATGTTTCTAAAAAGAAAAAAATTGAAAAAATACAGAATTATAAATTTTTTTCAAAAGTTACTTTCAGTTCACAAAAATGTTTCTCTCACACAAAGAAAATATTTATTCATCATTAAACAAATGGTGAAAATAAAACTATTTCCATGACTACTCACTAAGACAAGAAAAAGCTACCACTGAAAAATCAGCTAAGAAAGAATATATACAAGATAAGCTACAACCTAAATTGGGGTCATATTTATAGATAAACACATACACATATATATAATTTGATTGTGATAGATACATGGCTGATTTATCTCTTAATTAAACTTCATATTGACTTTAATGTGTACAAACAGAATTGCAAATTGTCTAAAATTATAATACATAAGTAAAACCTAAAAACAGAATAAACCACTGGGCGCAGTGGCTCACGCCTATAATCCCAGCACTTTGGGAGGCCGAGGCAGGTGGATCACGAGGTCAAGAGATCGAGACCATCCTGGTCAACGAGGTGAAAACCTGTCTCTACTAAAAATACAAAAATGAGCTTGGCATGGTGGCGCGTGCCTGTAATCCCAGCTACTCGGGAAGGTGAGGCAGGAGAATTGCTTGAACCCAGAAGGTGGAGGTTGCGGTGAGCCGAGATCGTGCCATTACACTTCAGTCTGGGTAACAACAGCGAAACCCTATCTCAAAAAAACAAACCAATGGAATAAACCAATGTTAAGAAACCTAACACTGGAAAAAATGCAGTAATATGGAACTGGAAAACAATAATAAAATATATGTTTACTCATAAAATCTTGTATGCAACATTGATGTATCATTAAGAAAGAACTTGTCTAGATAACTACAATATTTGACTGTGACTGTATACTCATGAAAGGCAAGTATTTTTAATCATTGGCATGTACCGTATAACAGCAAAAAGTCAGAGAAAATGCAGTATAATCATAAATAGAAAATTCTAATGAGAAATTCTGAATAAATAACCATTTAAAAAAACAATATTTAATTTTTATGTTTTAAGTATATGGTACTATTACACAAAATGAAACTGTTTTAGTCCAACTTTAGAAGCAAAGAATAGTTTTAAATTGCTAAATAAGGAAAAATATATATATTTTGTGGATTAGGGCTAGAGCCTCTGATATATAAAAATAAACATTTGGGAAAAATTATGTTATTATTTAGACATAGGTTGAATAAAGTGGGTGAAAATCTTATAATTCTTTTTTGCCTGCAGCAAACTTAAATTTATAAGTAACTGTTTTAGTAAATATGGAGTGCCTACTAATTATCTCATTTTCCTCAGGCATAATATGTAAATTCTAGCACATTGTCCTAAATTTCTGAATCAAAAATTACAGAATAATTTCCAATGGAAAATAGAAAGTAAAAATGTATGGGGAGAGTGACATTAGCAAGATGAAAACATAAAAGGTGCTTTACTTTTATATGCCCCAACAGCAAGAAAATTTTTCAGCCATTCCTGACAAAAATGCCTTTATGAGAGAGCCAGGCATGATGGCTCACATCTGTCATGACAGCTATATGGTACATTTAAGGTTGAAAAATCGTTTTAGGCCAGGATTTCGAGACCAACCTGGGTTATATAACAAGTCCCCATCTCCAAAATAAGTGCCTTCAAAAGAGCTTTGAGACCTAGGGAGGGAGTAGGGAAACTGCTAAAGCCCAAAATTGAAGCGTGTTCTTTTCAAAAGCCAGGCCGTCATTTGGGAGGCAAACTACAGGACCCCTGTTCTCGGCTACAGGTAAGAAAATAGCCCACCCAACTTGGTTCCACTGGAGAATTCATGTACACACACACACACACACACACACACACACACACACACACACACACATATATTTTTTAGACAAAGTCTTGCTCTGTCACTCAGGCTGGAGTGCAGTGGGATGACCTTGGCTTACTGCAACCTCTCCCTTTGTGTTTCAACCCATTCTCCTGCCTCAGCCTCCCAAGTAGCTGGGACTACAGGCATGTACCACCATGCCCAGCTAATTTTTGTATTTTTGTAGAGATGCGGTTTTGCCATGTTGGCCAGGCTGGTCTCGAACTCCTGATCTCAGGTGATCCGCCTGCCTGGGCCTCCCGTGGTGACTCATGCCTGGGATTATACCACACCTGGCCCACACTAGGAATTCTGAACTACCTCTGTAATCATCCCAAACTCCTCCCAGGTACAGTCTGGGAGAGGTCCTGCTGTTTCAGAGGACTAGACTAAGACACCCATTTATGGTCATACAGGCAGGCCTGCAGAACTTGGCCTTCACTGTGTTCCCTGAAACAGTTCAGTGACTCAGTTCCAGTTCCATGGGCCCCAGTTCACAGGCAGTTCTGCCTACATAGAAACCTAAACAGTGACCTGTGGAAATCCTCTTTGGTACTCAGTGAAAGCCATACTGATCCACATCCTCACATAAGGCCCACCATATGAAGACCCGAATGCAGGAACCTGCCCTGGTGTCTGCCCTACAGAGCAAAATTCTGAAGAACATTCAGTCTGTTTAAAAATAAAATGGGGCCCGGGTGTGGTGGCTCACGCCTCTAATCCCAGCACGTTGGGAGGTCCAGGCAGACGGATCACAAGGTCAGGAGATCAAGACCATCCTGACTAACACAGTAAAACCCCTTCTTTAAAAAGAATTAAAATAAAATAAAATAAAATGGAGGCCGGGCACGGTGGCTCAAACCTGTAATCCCAGCACTTTGGGAGGCCGAGGCGGTGGATCACGAGGTCAAGACATCGAGACCATCCTGGTCAACATGGTGAAACCCCGTTTCTACTAAAAATACAAAAGAATTAGCTGGGCGTGGTGGCGCATGCCTGTATTCCCAGCTACTCAGGAGGCTGAGGCAGGAGAATTGCCTGAACCCAAGAGGCGGAGGTTGTGGTGAGCTGAGATCTCGCCATTGCACTCCAGCCTGGGTAACAAGAGCGAAACTCCATCTCAAAAAATAAATAAATAAAATAAAATAAAATGGGAGGCTGAGTGCAATAGCTTACTCCTGTAATCTCAGCACTTTGGGAGGCCAAGGTGGGTGGATCACCTGAGGTCAGGAGCTCAAGCCTGACCAACATGGTAAAACCCTGTCTCTACTAAAAATACAAAATTAAAAAGGCCTGATGACACATGCATGTAATCCCAGCTACTTGAGAGGCTGAGGCAGGAGAATTGCTTGAACCTGGAAGGCAAAGGTTGCAGTTAGCCGAGATTGTGCCAGCCTGAGCAACAAGAGCAAAACTCCATCTCAAAAGAAAAATAAAATAGAATAAAATAAAATGGGCATTACAACTATCCAAGCCCCCTATAACCAGCCAACTAAAGGTGGACCCTACCACAGACCCTGCAGCCTTGTGACCAAGCTACAACCCCTCTCCAATACAAAACCAGTGGACATCTCATTACCCTGGGGGCCCAGAAAGGAAGATCTTTACCTTCTGAAACCAATTTATAAAAACTTGAAGAGGTATTTGCTTTTTCAAATTGACAGACACCAGTGCCAAACTATATTGTGCCCACTGGCAATACTTCTCTTTTAACCTAATACTGAAAGTATGTAGCAGAAGAATTAGTCAAAAATAAAAAAGCCATTGAAATTGAAGACAAGCTGGGCACAGTGGCTCATGCCTGTAATCCCAGCACTTTGGGAGGCCAAGGTGGGCAGACCACGAGGTCAGAAGTTCAAGATCAGCCTGGCCAACATGGTGAAACTCTGTTTCTACTAAAAATATAAAAATTAGCTGGGCATGGTGACTGGTGCCTATAATCCTAGCTACTCGGGAGGCTGAGGCAGGCAAATCACTTGAACCCTGGAGACAAGGGTTGCAGTGAACCAAGATCGCCCCACTGCACTCCGGCCTCGGCAAATTGAAGACAAATAAGTAAAATGTTGCTGTCTGTAGATCATGTAACCTTATATATAAAAATACATAGGGGCCCAAAGTGGCTCCGGCCGGATGTCGTGGCGCTTGCGAAGGCGAGGCCAAGAGTTCAAGGCCAACCAACCTCGGCAACCTTACAAGCTCTCAATGATTGGCAAAAAAAAAAAAAAAAAATACATAAACAGTATATTAAAACCTATCTAAACTAATAAATACTCAATAAATTACCAAATACAAAATTAACATACAAGTTATGGTTCTAGGAACTTAAATTGTCTAATAAAATAAATGAAAAAATATTATTTACCAATAGCATTAAAATAATTTCTGGCTGGGCATGGTGGCTCATGCCTATAATTCTAGCACTTTGGGAGACTAAGGTGGGTGGATCACCTGAGGTCAGAAGTTCAAGACCAGCCTGGCCAACATGGTGAAACCCAATCTCTATAATAATAATAGTAATAATAATAATGATAATAATTTATTTCTGAGAACAAATTCACCCAAGAAAGTAAAAAACAAAATTTTTTTTTGAGATGGAGTCTCACTCTTGGTGTGATCTCGGCTCATTGCAACCACTACCTCCCAGGTTCAAGCGGTTCTGTTGCTTCAGCCTCCCGAGTAGCTGGGATTACAAGCATCCACCATTACATCTGGCTAATTTTGTATTTTTTTTTTTTTAATTGCAAATTCATTATTTATTTGGGGGGAAAAATTATAAAACATCTGAACACTATGAAAAGCCAATTTATGGTCAAGGTGGTTACAGCTCACATTTGAAATGCAGAAGTAGAAACAGTTGCAGCTTGAGCATCCCTAATTGAAATGCTCCGAGATCTGAAAATTTCTGAGCACTGACATGTTGCCAGAAGTGGGAAATTCCACACATGACCTCGTGTGACAAGCCACAGTCAAAGCACCAGGCACAAAACAGTTTATTCAGCAACCCTCAGAGAAAAAAGGACTCAGCCCCCTGCAGCTGCAGTATTATCTTATACACAAACTTTGTTGCATGCACAAAATTATGTGTATAAGGGATATACGAAACAGGTGAATTCCACGTTCAGGCTTGGGTCCCCTCCACAAGATCTCATTAAGTATATACAAATATTCAAAAAATGCAAAACAATTCTGGTTTCAAGCATTTCAGATAAGTAATACACAATATGTATCTTTTCTGTTTTCTTATAAAGTATAAAATTTGCTTTCTCAAAATGCCTTTTCTGGCTGGACACAGTGGCTCACACCAGTAATAACTGCATTTTGTAAGGCGGAGGTGGGAGGATCACTTGAGCCCAGAGGTTGAGCTGTTTGCACCAACCGCACTCCAGCCTGGGTGACACAGCAAGACTGTCTAAAAAAAAAAAAAAAAAAAAAAAATTTTTTTTTCCCTTGACCTTAGATGATCATTTCCTTCTTGGGGAAAAATGTCAGTCTTTTTTTTTTAAAGACGGGTTTCACTATGTTGGTCAGACTGGTCTTGAATTCCCGACCTCAGGTAATCCACCCGCCTTGGCCTCCAAAGTGCTTGGATTACAGGCGTGAGCCACCACACCCAGCCTAATAATTTTGTATTTTTTTTTTTTTTAAATTTTTATTGCATTATAGGTTTTGGGGTACATGTGCAGAGCGTGCAAGATAGTTGCATAGGTACACACATGGCAGTGTGTTTTGCTGCCTTCCTCCCCTTCACCCTAATTTTGTATTTTTAATAGAGATGGGGTTTCTTCATGTTGGTCAGGCTAGTCACGAACTCCTGACCTCAGGTGTTCTGCCTGCCTTGGCCTCCCAAAATGCTGTGATTACAGGCGTGAGCCACTGCACCTGGCCAAAAAAAATCTTTACAATAAAAGATATAAGATTTCAATAGAGGAAATTAGAGAAGACGCAAGTGAGTTTTATAATATTTTGTATCTATGGATTTAAATAAATATTGTTAAAGTGCCATGTTATCCATAGTAATTTACAGATTCAACTACTAACATTCCTGTGCCTTTTTTTAAACAGTAATAGAAAATACAATCCCTAATTTTACATGAAACTACAATAAATCTTTTTTTTTTTTTTTTTTTGAGATAGAGTTTCACTCTTGTTGCCTAGGCTAGAGTACACTGATGTGATCTTGGCTCACTTTAACCTCTACAACTGGATTTTAAGTGATTCTCCTGCCTCAACCTCCTGAGTAGCTGGGATTACAGGCATGAACCACCACACCTGGTATTTTTAGTTTTTTTTTTTGTTGTTGTTAGTAGAAATAGCATTTTGTACTTTTAGTAGAAACAGGGTTTTGCCATGTTGGTCAGGCTGTCTTGAACTCCTGACCTCAGGTGATCTACCTGCCTCAGCTTTTGAAAGTGCTGGGATTACAAGGCATGAGGCACCGTACCCGGCCCAATAATCTTTTTAAGAAACAGGGTCTCCTTATGTTGCCTAGGCTGGTATCAAACTCCTGGGCTCAAGGGATCCTTTTGCCTCGGCCTCCCAAAGTGATAGGATTACAGGTGTGAGCCACCATACCCAGCCAAAACTACAATCCACTTTGAATAGTCAAAGCAATCTTGAGCAATAAAAACAAAGCAAAACATCATACTTTATAAATTCAAACTATATTTCAAGCCTATAGTATTACAAATAGAATGAAATGTACACAAAAATAAAAATCCAATGGAACAGAAACCACAACTGTTACACATTTTAAACGTAATGCAAAAAGATAACTTACACAATGGTTTAACAAGAGTTTCTCAAAATTATGCAATATTTCCGAGTCTCCAAAAACAATGGGGAAAAAAGTCAGATTGTACAGTCTCTTATATGCCATAAAGAGGACTTTAGCTCACTGTAAACTTGAAGGAAGATCACCAAAGAAAAGTAAAATGTTTTACTTTTATTTTTTTCGAGATGGAGCTTTGCTTTTGTTGCCCAGGCTGGAGTGCAATGGTGCAATCTTAGCTCATCACAACCCCTGCCTCCCAGGTTCAAGTAATTCTTGTGTCTCAGCCTCCTGAGTAACTAGGATTACAGGCAGGTGCCACCATGCCTGACTAATTTTATACTTTTAGTAGAGACAGGATTTCTTCATGTTGGTCAGGTTGGTCTTGAACTCCTGACCTCAGGTGATCTGCCCACCTCGGCCTCCCAAAGTGCTGGGATTACAGGTGTGAGCCAATGCACCTGGCCGTAAAGTAGAATTTTCAAAGAATTTAAAAGCATAAGACAGAAGATATTCCTATGTTGAAGTTAAAAAAAAAAAAAAAAACAGCTGCCTAGAAACTGTTTCTTTTGGAACACAAATTTCCAACTTACATTTTAAGACTGGCTTTCTTTTTCACCTTTAGACCTCTCATCTGTGTCATGTGTTGTATTCACTCTCACCTACCTGGGGGTTCATCTGCCATCTCATGTCTCTTCATATTCCAGGGCTCTTTTCCTTGCTCCAGACAGGTGATCAGGTCTAAATTAGACACAGCAATACCTGTTTTATTAAAAATAAATAACATGAATCTTGCTCATATTCTCCAATTACCAACCGAGCAATTTTCTCAATCAATAAAATGTAATCCAGATTCAGTGGCTCATGCCAGTAATCCCAGCACTTTAAGAGAGTGAGGTGGATAGATCACCTGAGGTCAGGAGTTCGAGACCAGACTTGTCAACATGGCAAAACCCCATCTCTACTGAAAATACAGAAATTAACTGGGCATGGTGGTGCACACCTGTAGTCCTAGCTTTCGGGAGGCTGAGGCAGGAGAATTGTTAGAACCCGGGAGGCAGAGGTTGCAGTGAGTTGAGATTGCATCACTGTATCCAGCCTGGGTGACAGAGCAAGACTCCATTTCAGAAAAAATGTTTTTAAAAAAGAATGTAAAACAATATTCTAGGGCTGGGTGCAGTGGCTCAAGCCTGTAATCCCAGCACTTTGGGAGGCCGAGGTGGGTGGATCACAAGGTCAAGAGATCGAGACCATCCTGGTCAACATGGTGAAACCCTGTCTCTACTAAAAATACAAAAAAATTAGCTGGGCATGGTGGCGCGTGCCTGTAATCCCAGCTACTCAGGAGGCTGAGGCAGGAGAATTGCCTGAACCCAGGAGGCGGAGGTTGCGGTGAGCCGAGATCGCGCCATCGCACTCCAGCCTGGGTAACAAGAGCGAAACTCCGTCTCAAAAAAAAAAAAAAAAAGAATATTCTAGCAAATTAATCACAGAATACTAACTTATAAACAAAAATTTTAAATATTAAGAAAATATTTTCAGGGCCGGGCGCAGTGGCTCAAGCCTATAATCCCAGCACTTTGGGAAGCCGAGGCGGGTGGATCACAAGGTCAAGAGATCGAGACCATCCTGGTCAACATGGTGAAACCCCGTCTCTACTAAAATTACAAAAAATTAGCTGGGCATGGTGGTGCGTGCCTGTAATTCCAGCTACTCAGGAGGCTGAGGCAGGAGAATTGCCTGAACCCTGGAGGTGGAGGTTGCGGTGAGCCGAGATTGGGCGATTGTACTCCAGCCTGGGTAACAAGAGCAAAACTCCATCTCACACACACACACACAAAAAAAAAAAAAAAAAGAAAAAAGAAAAAAGAAAATATTTTCAATTTGTATGTTCTTAATTTCACTATCCAGTGCTACTGAATCAACAATGGATGGTGGCAATTAGATTTTTTTTTTTTTTTAGACAAAGTCTCACTCTGTCACCCAGGCTGGAGTGCAGTGGCATGATCTTGGCTCACTGAAACCTCTACCTCCCATGTTCAGGCAATTCTTCTGCCTCAGCCTCCTGAGTAGCTGAGATTACAGGCATATGCCACCATGCCCAGCTAATTTTTGTATTTTTAGTAGAGACAGGGTTTCACCATGTTGGTCAAGCTGGTCTCGAACTCCGCCCGTCTCAGCCTCCCAAAGTGCTGGGATTATAGGTGTGAGCCACTGAGCCCGGTCGTAGCAATTAGATTTTAATGTGTGGGCAACAGTATTTTATGCCACTAAATTTCTGAAACTATCACTAATCTAGAATGAAGAATAGAGATCAGCTCAGAAATGTGGCAAGTTCAGGTCAGGATGAAACATCTACAGAGACAAATCTTAGATTTTCTTAAAAGCAGGTCTATGAAACTCATTCATATAAAGCACAAATTGCCAAAATACATGCAACAGAAAAGAGAAACGAAACCTTTAGAGTATATTAGGAATTGTGTATTAAAGTTATTCTCACCCAGGAAGACAAAGTTTCTGTAGTTCTCTAACATCACATTCCTATATAAATTCTGCTGTGCCGTGTCCAGGCATTGCCACTCCTCCAGAGAGAATTCTATGGCCACATCCATAAATGTCAGTGGTCCCTGAAAAACACATACACACATATTTACCAAGTGGTTATGGACAGAATTTTTAATTTGACTCAAGGTGAAATGAGAGTAAAGAGATCTTGTTTTGACTTACAGGAGTGATTAAAATTATCCAATAAAATAATATTCAACACAGAAATATTCTCTAATGTATTCTCTAACTGAGAAAAGAGTAGTATAAGATCCACAACATCAGTGTGTATATGTTATTTTTCTTGATGATAAAGTATAAACTGAAGGGCATGAACACAACATGTACATTTTTGATTGTTACATGTACATCATACAGAATGACTTGTGTATATTTTTCAGATGGAAAAGACAGATTGAGTTGGAAAGAGCCTTTCAAAATTTAATCTATATGATAAACTGGAGATCTTGTTAATGGAGATTATGTTTTCAGGAAGATCTGGAGTGTTATGGCTCAATCTCGGATCATGCAACCTCCTCCTCATGGGTTCAACCTATTCTCCTGCCTCAGCCTCCCAAGTAGCTGGGATTACAGGCATGCGCCACCATACCCAGCTAATTTTGTATTTTTAGTAAAGATGGGGTTTCTCCATGTTGGCCAGGCTGGTCTGAAGCTCCTGAGCTCAGGTGATCCACTCGTCTTGGCTTCCCAAAGTGATCGGATTGCAGGCATGAGCCACTGCACCCAGCCCAGTTTTTGAATATCTAACAAGCTCACCAATAATGCCAATTATTTTGGCCCAAAAAGAATATTTTGTCAAACATCCAGTAAGTACAAAGTCATGTTTTTTTTTTCAGTTTTTCTCACCTATAAACAAAGATAAGAGCTTTCATTTTCCAAAGACATATGTATACTAAGAAAACCTAAGAAAAAAAGCAGCTGCCAGATTAAATATGATGTTTTATGCACATTAGCTGCATAAAGATACTTAATGACTTGTGTATAATGCATGGTGGCTCACACCTGTAATTCCAGAACTTTGGGAGGCTGAGGTGGGCAGATCACCTGAGGCTGGGAAGTCGAGGCCAGCCTGACCAACACGGAGGAATCTCGTGTCTACTAAAAATACAAAATTAGCCAGATGTAGTGGCGCATGCCTGTAATCCCAGCTACTCAGGAGGCTGAGGCAGGAGAATCACTTGAACCAACCAGGCAGAGGTTGCGGTGAGCTGGGATCATGCCATTGCACTCCAGCCTGGGCAACAAGAGCAAAAACTCTGTCTCAAAATAAATAAATAGGCCAGGAGCAGTGGCTCATGTCTGTAATCCCAACACTTTGGGAGGTCAAGGCGGGAGGTCAAGCCTGTAATCTCCGCTACCCAGGAGGCTGAGGCAGGAGAATCACTTGAACCCACCAGGAAGAGGCTGTGGTGAGCTGGGTACACGCCATTGCACTTCAGCCTGGGCAACAAGAGCAAAAACTCTGTCTCAAAAATAAATAAATAGGCCACGAGCAGTGGCTTATGCCTGTAATCCCAACACTTTGGGAAGTCAAGGCAGGTGGATCATGAGGTCAAGAGTTAGAGACCAGACTGGTCAACATGGTGAAACCCTGTTTCTACAAAAAACATTAGCTGAGTGTGGTGGTGGCACCTATAATCCCAGATACTTGGAGGACTGAGGCAGGAGAATCGCTTAAACCCAAGAGGTGGAGGTTGCAGTGAGCCAAGATCATGCCACTGAACTACAGCCTGGGCAACAGAGTGAGACTTAGCCTCAAAATAAATAAATAAATAAGATACTTAATAATGAACAGAAAAATAATTAACTCTATAGTGAAAAAAATCTTTCAGGGAGCTCTTTAACTTGAATTTTTTTTTCTTTTTTACCAGTCATTTCAGGATACCAAGTGAATTATTAACACCAACTGCACTAGGACAAATTTTTATGATGTGCTAATGTATAACACAGACACAGCACCGCTACTGGAATATTACCCCCAAAAGTAAATTATAGTCTAAATTTAGCCATAAAGAAAATATCAGTTCTAGGCCAGGCGCGGTGGCTCAAGCCTGTAATCCCAGCACTTTGGGAGGCCGAGGCGGGTGGATCACAAGGTCAAGAGATCGAGACCATCCTGGTCAACATGGTGAAACCCCGTCTCTACTAAAGATACAAAAAATTAGCTGGGCATGGTGGTGCGTGCCTGTAATCCCAGCTACTCAGGAGGCTGAGACAGGAGAATTGCCTGAACCCAGGAGGCAGAGGTTGCGGTGAGCCGAGATCGCGCCATTGCACTCCAGCCTGGGTAACAAGAGCGAAACTCCGTCTCAAAAATAAAAAAAAAAGAAAATATCAGTTCTATGCAAAGTTCAAGATACAGATATCTGTCATGTTTGCAATTTTCAATAGTGATTTTAGGTAGTCTTCCTTTAGCACTCTAGCGAGCAGGTATCTCCTAATAATGTTTTTCAGAACTTTCTGGGTAATAAATGCTATTCTGTTCAAGTAAGTGGCCTCCCCTCCCCTCCCCCACTCCCCCCTCCCCTCCCCCACTCCCCCCTTCCCTCCCCTCCCCTCTTTCTTTTTCTTTTCTTTTCTTTTCAGATAGAGTCTTGCTCTGTTGCCCAGGCTGGAGTACTGTGATACAATCTTGGCTCATTGCAACCTCCACCTCCTATGTTCAAAAAATTCTCCTGCCTCAGCCTTCTGAATAGCTGGGATTCCAGGAACATGCCATAATGCCTGGCTAATTTTTTAAATATTTTTAGTAGAGACAGGGTTTCACCATGTTGGCCAGGCTAGTCTTGAACTCCTGACCTCAAGTGATCTGCCTGCCTTGGCCTTCCAAATTGCTGGAATTACAGGCATGAACCACCGCACCCAGTCATATAAGTGTTTTCTTAAGCCTGTTCTGCATAGAGCTGATGGAAAGCATAAATAAAACCTCAACATTACATGTTCTGTATCTCTATTAAGAACCCCAGCTTTCCCCCAGTAGAAGTCTTGAGCGTCCACACCATTTCATGTTCAACAGCCACAAAAAGAACATTTTCAGGATTGCAGATCACAAATTTATGGTGATGCTTCTGCATGACATATAAAAATATTAGATGTAGAGAAGGCTCTGGTCTATATAAAAGAAATATTTTGGCTGTGCACGGTGGTTCACACCTGTAATCCCAGCACTTTGGGAGGCTGAGGTGGGTGCATCATGAAATCAGGAGTTTGAGACCAGCCTGACCAACATGGTGAACCCCGTATCACAAAATTAGCTGGGTGTGGTGGAATGCACCTGTAATCCCAGCTACTAGGAAGGCTGAGGCAGGAGAATTGCTTGAACCTGGGACCCAGAGGTTACAGTAAGCCAAGATGGCACTACCGCACTCCAACTTGGGCCAAAGAGCAAGACTCCATCTTTTTTTTTTTTTTTTTCCTTAAAGATGGGGTTTCACCATGATGGCCAGGCTGGTCTTGAACTCCTGACCTCAGGTGATCCACCCACCTCGGCCTCCCAAAGTGCTAGGATTACAGGCGTGAGCCACCGTGCCCGGCCAAGATGCCATCTTAAAAAAAAATTTTGCAGAGACCCTTGGTTATCATCTTTTTAGTAGTTAAAAAAAATTATTATGGAAGAAAAAATACATGTAGCAAAGTACAGGCTTGCAAGTGCAAAATGTATGGCATTCCAGGGGACAGAATGAACATAGCTCCTGATCTGAGACATGGTTAGCTTAAAAAAGTCATTCTTGGGGGCCCAAAGTGGCTCCAGCCGGATGTTGTGGCGCTTGCGAAGGCGAGGCCAAGAGTTCAAGGCCAACCAACCTCAGCAACCTTACAAGCTCTCATTGATTGGCAAAAAAAAAAAGTCATTCTTGGCCAGGCATGGAGGTTCACGCCTATAATCCCAGCACTTTGGCAGGCTGAGGCAGGCAGATCGAGGTTAGGAGTTCCAGACAGCCTGGTCAACATGGTGAAACCCTGTCTACTAAAAATACAAAAATTAGACAGGCATGTTGGTGTGTGCCTGTAGTCCCAGCTACTCTGGAGGCTGAGGCAGGAGAATTGCTAGAACCCAGGAGGCAGAGGTTGCAGTGAGCAGGGATCACACCACTGCACTCCAGCCTCGACAACAGAGAGAGACTTCATCTGGTAGGGAGGAAGTCATTCTTTTTTCCTTTCCTCTTTCTCTGAGATTTCTCCTCAAATGAGATTCTCTGGACAAATTACACCTGCTTCTTGAGACTAGGCCTTTAAAGGTGTCAGCATCAACTGTTTAACTGATGCCACCACATCCACAAGCAAAAAACCAAGACCTGTAGAAAAAGTCCACCCATTTCTGTTCTTTGCAACAGAGGAGATGCAGAAAAATACATGCTGCTCCACAGAAATAAAAACGTAAGTTCCACTTTTTCTGTCCTCAGGTGTGCTTCCCTTACATAAACACCAACAATTTCTGCTACAGTAATGAAAATATGGGCCACACTGCCCTCTTCCTACTAAACTCAAAAAGAAACAGCCCTGTGGCCAGCCTTTAGTGCAAAAGTGACACATAACTCTCATTAATGTATCTGGAACCCCTCATACTCAATTCTAGCCTCACCATAAAAATCACGAGGCACTTAATTAAAACAACATAGGGCCAGGTGTGGTGGCTGAACCCTGTAATCCCAGCACTTTGGGAGGCTGAGGTGGGCAGATCGCACGAGGTCAGAACTTCAAAACCAGCTTGGCCAACACAGTGAAACCCTGTCTGTACTAAAAATACACAAAAATTATCTGGGTGTGATGGTACTCGCTTGTAATCCCAGCTACTTGGGAGGCTGAGGCAGGAGAATTGCTTGAACCTGGGAGGCAAAAGTTGCAGTGAGCTGAGACTGTGCCACTGCACTCCAACCTGGCAACAGAGCAAGAATTTGTTTCAAAAAAAATAAATTAGTCAGGCATGGTGGCATGCACCAGTAATTCCACTATTTGGGAAGCTGAGGCAAAAGATTTAATTGGTTGAACCCGGGAGGCAGAGGTTGCAATGAGCTGATATCAAGCCACTGCACTTCAGCCTGGGTGACAGGATGAGACTTCATCTCAAAGCAAACAAACAAAATATGGATGTGTCTACCCAGAACAATAAACAGAACCTGTGGGGAGGGGACAAGTACAGAGATTTCTGTAAACTGGCCATGTGATCCTAATGACAAGCCTGGGCTGATAACCACTTAGCTAACATTGCCTCTCAAGCTCTAGTGAGCTTAAAATTCACTTGGTCATTTTGGACCCACTCTATGTAATGGTTTCTGCAGGTCTGGAAAAGATCCATGGATGAATGTTTTAAACAAGTCTCTTGTCAATGCTGATGTTGCTCCCCCTGGACTCAGTATTGGCAGTGCTTGGAGAAGCAGGCACAGCACAGGGTCCCTTATATTCAGCACTCTTGTCACAACACCAATACTTCTGGTACAAATGAAGACAACGCATCTTTATCCTAAAGTTTCATATTCTTTGCTGGCTCTTTAAAGTTTACAAAGGAAACAGAGGCAGCAATGTCTGAATAAATCTGTATTTGGAAAATAACATGTACTACTGCAAGGTTTATTAAACAGGTACTAT
The DNA here is from genome assembly GCA_031835075.1 of Saguinus oedipus. Taxonomy (NCBI): domain Eukaryota; kingdom Metazoa; phylum Chordata; class Mammalia; order Primates; family Cebidae; genus Saguinus; species Saguinus oedipus. Next base: position 19,672,232 of record CM063187.1, read on the forward strand.
GTGCTCTCAAGAGTCTGTTACAGGCCAGGCATGGTGGCTCATGCCTGTAATCCTGGTACTTTGGGAGGTCAAGGTGGGTGGATCACCTGAGATCAGGAGTTCAAGATTAGCCTGGCCAATATGAGGAAACCTCATCTCTACTAAAAACACAAAAGTTAGCCAGGCATGGTGGCATGTTCCTATAATCCCAGCTACTCAGGAGGCTGAGGCAAGAGAGTCACTAGAATCTGGGAGGAGGAGGTTGCAGTGAGCTGAGATTGTGTCACTGTGCTCTGGTCTGAACAACAGAGCAAAACTCTCTCCAAAAAAAAAAAAAAAAAAAAAGCACAAAGCACTGTGCTGGGAGTAACTCATTATATAATTTAATTCTGGTAACACCAAGGGAGTTGGTACTGTGTTTAATAAATCCCAGGATTTAGATAAAGAGCCCAGCATTTTTATTTTTTCTTCTGTTTCTGTCATTGGTTTTTGGTTTTTTTTCTGTCATTGGTTTTAAAAAAAAATATGTAGAATAAAAGCCTAACACAGACAGATGAGAGGATTACAGAAAGAGTTTAATGTAGTTTAGAGGAATTTTTATTGTGTTTATATTTACCTTTCTGTGACTTGTGGGCAACTACTGAATCTGCAGGACTAGAAGACAAGTTGCTAAATGGAATGCCTCTGCAACTTTGGTTTTAATAACAAATTAAGAAAAATAAAGAAATTAAGTCCCTAAAATACATACTTTTTTTTTTTTCATTTATCTGGTTTTGGGTTTCAGGAAATTGTTAGCACCAACTCCAGAAAGGCAGCAGAATTCAATAGTCAAAACTCTGATCTCTTCTAATTAGTTCTGTGAGGCAAGACTCCAGGGCTGGGGAAGATCTAAATAAGGCCTCCAAATAGGGTGAATCAACAGAAATGGAAAAGGGAGAGACCCTCTGTATAATTCTGTTTTCTATGCCACTGGAGTATTTCAAGTTCTGTTTTTCCTAAGCTTACCTAAAAGAAACTTGGATGCGGCAGGTTGCAGTGGCTCACGCCTGGAATCCCAACATTTTGGGAGGCCAAGGCTGGTGGATCACCTGAGGTTGGGAGTTCAAGAACAGCCTAACCAACATGGAGAAACCCCATGTCTACTAAAAATACAAAATTAGGCAGGTGTGGTGACACATGCCTGTAATCCCAGCTACTCACGAGCCTTAGGCAGGAGAATTGCTTGAACCTGGGAGGCAGAAGTTGCAGTGAGCCGAGATCATGCCATTGCACTCCAGCCTGGACAACAAGAGCAAAACTCCAACTCGGAAAAAAAAGAAAAGAAAGGTCCGGGTGTGGTGGCTCACGCCTATAATCCCAGCACTTCGGGAGGCCGAGGCGGGTGGATCACGAGGTCAAGAGATCGAGACCATCCTGGTCAACAAGGTGAAACCCCGTCTCTACTAAAAATACAAAAATTAGCTGGGCATGGTGGTGCGCCCCTGTAGTCCCAGCTACTTGGGAGGTTGAGGCAGGAGAATTGTTTGAACCCAGATGGCGAAGGTTGCGGTGAGCTGAGATCGTGCCATTGCACTCCAGTCTGGGTAACAACAGTGAAACTCCGTCTCAAAAAAAAAAAAAAAAAAAAGAAAGAAAAGAAAAGAAAAAGAAAAAATTACAGCATTAATTTATTTGCTTGAGTCTCCAGATCTCCTTGTGTGTTAACCTACTCTGTGTTAGCCTAATCAACCAATTCTTACGCATTCAGAATTAGCCGGACTGACTTCATTTTAACCTTCTCACTCATAGTTATTCCTGACTCCCCATTAAGTATGTAACTGGAGCATGCACCTGGGGGCAGGATGACACTGGGCACATCCAGGAATGCAACTGCTGATAAGAGGCTGAGTTAACTGGTACCAGTATAGCCTGGGAATGTGGGTGTTGTTGAGTGCCCAGAGCCCCCATTTATCTATAAGTTGTATGTCTTTTATGACAGTTTTACCCCTCGCACCTAATGTACTAGTTTATCTTCTAACTTTTTTGCTTGCTCAGCTTCTGTGAGAAAATTGCTTCAGCTAGAATCCCCTTCCCCTTTTCAAACTAGGGTATAAGAAACCACCTAACTTTTTCTTCGGGGTTGAGAGAATTTTAGGCGTTAGCCATCTCTTGGTCGCCGGCTAAATAAAGGACTCATAATTCAATCTCAGAGTGTGGCACATTTCCTTAACTCGCTCGGGTACAACACTTGTTTTTACCCAAATACCAGAAAACTGGAGAAACTCTTACCTGGTTACCAACCAAAAACATCCCTTGTATAAGGGAAGAAACAAACACAGGATGACTCATTTCTCTTACACTGAGACAAAAGCAGAATTAACCACTCTTGTCAGTCTGACAATTCTGCTCTGGACATCCTCAAATGTCTCAAAGATGCCTACATAATTGTAAGAGGGTTCCCAGTGGCCCTGGGCTAGTGGTCCAATAAGCCAGGCTAGAGAGAGCCATGCTGATTCTAAATAGAAAATGGAACCTCCCTGGTTGAACTCCAGAATTACTTGTTCTGATTAACTAGATTTTGGGTAAGAGGAAGAAGAATAATATTGTACATTAACTTTTTACATGTAGATATAGTTGTGGTCATGGTTCTGGATACTCTGTGGCCTTGATCTCTCACTCCTGAGATGTTTATTTACATTTACAGCATTTACCATCAGATTATCTTTACACCTGAACACTCTCATCTAACTGTGGCCAACCTGCAACTGGACAAAATCTGAAAAGCTCGAAGAGCCACACTCTCAAAGGGGAGCTGTAGAATGTCTATGCTGACATCTCAAAATGCCTTAGGCAGAGGCCAGATCTTATGTGCAGATTCTAGGTGGGATCAACCTGACTCTGCATCCTCAGGTGTGACAGAAAGTGAAGTACAATCTAAGGAGGGATTCCCTCACAGAGGCTGCTCTGGAACATTTCAAATAATAGGTTTACCTGAAAGGAAATAGCTGAGGCAACATGAATATAAGTAAATAATTAATTTGGGCCAAATAAATTGAGGATTATAATCTGGGAGCATATATTCCACTTGCCAGAAACATACACTTTGATTACAGCAGTTACAAGTGAATTTGTAAAGCAAAAAGAGAGGGACATAGAGTGGGTTGGTACAAAGTTGTTTGTCAAAAATTTTTATTTATTTACAAAAATAAATCGATTACTGATTGGATATACATTGATAGGCTATGGCGTGTGGGTTATAGTGTCCAGCGTGGCATTAGTTCAATTTATAGATACTTGTGGCAATAGCAAGTAGTTTCAAGAGATAAATACATAGCTAAAAGAAACAAGAAGGACATAATTGTGGTCTTAGTTTAATGTCTCTCTGGGGCCGGGCATGGTGGCTCAAGCCTGTAATCCCAGCACTTTGGGAGGCCGAGGCAGGTGGATCACGAGGTCAAGAGATCGAGACCATCCTGGTCATCGTGGTGAAACCCCGTGTCTACTAAAAATACAGAAAAATTAGCTAGGCATGGTGGCGCATGCCTGTAATCCCAGCTACTCAGGAGGCCGAGGCAGGAGAATTGCCTGAACCCAGGAGGCGGAGGTTGCAGTGAGCTGAGATCGCACCATTGCCCTCCAGCCTGGGTAACAAGAGCGAAAGAAACTCCGTGTAAAAAGAGTCATTGAAAGAGAAACAATGGGGAAAACGGTTGATCACTGGCCTATAAGGTTTGTAGAAATCTGATCTAGTCTCTCTTGAAGTGACTGTAGAGAACTATAGATGCCAAATAGAGACACAAGTTGCCAAGGCAATCCTAACCAAAAATAACAAAGCTGGAGGCATTACATTACTTGACTTCAAACTAAATTATGAGACTACATTAACCAAAGCACTATGATACTGGTACAAAAAAAAAAAAAGACTGATAGACAAATGCAACAAAATAGAAAGCCAGAAATACTGCCATAAGCAAACAACCACCTGATTTTTGGCAAAGCCGACGAGAGGCATGTGAGAAGAATTCCCTATTCAATGAATGGTGCTGGAATAACTACCCACCACACTATGTAGAAAATGGAAACTGAACTCCTTCTTTATATCATATATAAAAATCGACTCAAGATGAAGTAAAACCTTAAATGTAAAATATAAAATTATTATTTTTTAAACCCTAAAAGATAAATAACCTAGGAATTACTACTATTTGAGACATAGGAACTGGCAAAGATTTTAAGTTGAAGATACCAAAAGCAATTGTAACAAAAGCAAAAATTGACAAATGGGACCTAATTAAATTAAAAGCCTTCTTAACAGCAAAAGAAACTATCAACAAAGTAAACAATCTACAGAATAAGAGAAAATATCTGCAAACTATGCTTCTGACAAAGTCTAATGTCCAGAATTCATTAGAAACTTAAACAAATTTGCAAGAAAGAAACAAAGAACCTCATTAAAAAGTAGGCAAAGAGGGCCGGGCACGGTGGCTCATTCCTGTAATCCCAGCACTTTGGGAGGCCGAGGCAGGTGGATCACGAGGTCAAGAGATCGAGACCATCCTGGTCATCATGGTGAAACCCCGTCGCTGCTAAAAAAAATACAAAAAATTAGCTGGGCATGGTGGTGCGTGCCTGGAATCCCAGCTACTGAGTAGGCTGAGGCAGGAGAATTGCCTGAACCCAGGAGGTGGAAGTTTCGGTGAGCCGAGATCACGCCATTGCACTCCAGCCTGGGTAACAAGAGTGAAACTCGATCTCAAAAAAAAAAAAAAAAAAAAAGTAGGCAAAGGACATAAACAGATGTTTCTTTTTTTGAGACAGAGTCTTGCTCTGTTACCTAAGCTGGAGTGCAGTGGCATGCTCTCGGCTGACTGTTCCCTCCAGCTCTGGTTTTAAGTGATTCTCATGCCTCAACCTCTCTAATAGCTGGGACTACAGGTGTGTACCACCATGCCTAGCTAATTATTGTACTTTCAGTAGAGACAGAATTTTGTCATGTTGGCCAGGATGGTCTCAAACTCTTAGCCTCAAATGATCCACTTGCCTTAACCTCCCAAAATGCTGGCATAACAGGTGTGAGCCACCATGCATAGCTAAACAGATGCTTTTCAAAACAAGGCATACATGGGGCTAACAAGCATATTTTTTAAATGCCTATCACTAATTATTAGAGAAATATAAAAGAAAACACTCAATGAGATACTGTCTCACACCAGTAAGAATGGGTCATTGTTAAAAAGACAGTAATAGATCCTTGCAAAGTTGCAGAAGAAAGGAAATACTTCCAACACTGCTGGTGGGAGTGTAAATTACTTCCACTATTGTAAAAAACTGTTAAAGCGTTAGGTATGGAGAAAGGCAAAACTGCTTTGAATTGCTCTTTTCTTAAAGGAATCTTGATGATATCAGGATTGTAACTGCATTAATCATTAAAATGGCAAGCTGGGGCCGGGCTTGGTGGCTCATGCCTGTAATCCTAGCACTTTGGGAGGCCAAGGCGGGTGGATCACCCGAGGTTCGAAGTTCGAGACCAGCCTGACCAATATGGTGAAACCCTGTCTCTAAAAAAACAAGGAAAAGAAAAAAATTTAGGGGCGCACAGCTAGGGCGCCCTCAGCTGGCCACCGCAGCTTTGGTCCGAGTGTCTGGCTCCGGGAAGTGGCTGTAGTGGCACGGATGACTTGGGGTCTGGTGCCTGGCACAACCATGGCTGGCACGCTGGTGCAGAAAGCGACCGACTATGTCTGAAGCAAGGATTTAAGGGACTACCTCATGAGTAGGCACTTCCGGGGCCCAGTAGCCAACTGGGGTCTTCCCATTGCTGCCATCAATGACATGAAAAAGTCTCCAGAGATTATCAGTGGGTGGATGACATTTGCCCTCTGTTGCTATTCTTTGACATTCCTGAGATTTGCCTACAAGGTACAGCCTCGGAACTGGCTTCTGCTTGCGTGCCACGAAACAAATGAAGTAGCCCAGCTCATCCAGGGAGGGCGGCTTATCAAACATGAGATGAGTAAAAAGGCATCTGCATAACAATGGAAAATGAAGAGCAAGCTCTTGAAGGGACAGCATTGCTAGCTGCTGCTGAGTCACAGATTTCATTATAAACAGCCTCACTGAATACGCTGAAAGCTATTTTTACCAGCCCTTCGATTTTTTTTTTTTTTTTTTTTTTTTTTTTTTTTGAAATTTAAAGAAAAAATTTATTGAAGATCTGAAAAACAATTCCTAAAAGATTGAATTTTCCAGAAAACTAGCTACACAATGCATTGCATCTATCATGTTAAAACGTGCATTAGACACAAATACAAAAACATGAAACAAGCCACCATTCTTCAACAATTTGAGCAAAGATAAAATGCCTAAGTAACAACATGGATGACTTGCAAAGGATGGGCTTTTTACTTTAAGCACCATTAAAAAAAAAAAGGAGCACAAATGGATGAGTGTGTTCAGTTATATACACTGAATTGAACCTTTGGCACTAGGAATCAGAGCATTTTGTCATATAGCATTAACACGTATTATAAAAGTGCGTAGTGTCAAAGGAATAGAACCACCAGCATTCAAAAGCAGCTTTGTCAACTAGGCAATAAAACACTCTACAGCATATCCCTCTGTTGTCCATCATTGAATACACTGGCAGCAACTTTAAAATGAAAAAAAAAAAAAAGAAAAGAAAAAAGGAGCTATTACCCCTTTTATTTTCTCTGTTTAAAATCAAACAGAAAACAAACATCAATTGTTATACACTAACATCTTCAAAGCACATCATTTGTACAAGAGATAGTCAGACTAAGAACAAAAATGTGTTTACGGAGATCCAAACATAAGTGGGTGAGAGCGCCTCTCACACAGCTTTCCGATGGTACTCAGGAGGAGCCACTTCATAATCACTGGCACTAAATAAAGTTGCAGAATTCTTTGCCAGGTACTTTAGGAAATCGTGAAGATAATTCAGTAATAAAGCAAGGCTCTTCTCATCCAGAGGTGTATAGGCCAACATTGCTCCAATTCGTACAAATAGTCTCAGTAGATGTGGCGCTCCATACACCTGGGACATGGGTGCATCAGGGTGATCAGCAAGAATTTCAGCATACTGTGGTCTCTCAAATTTGTAGAGTAGCTGGGTACCCAACATTACATTGAAGTATTCTTTTATCCCTGCCACAACTTCATTAACCGCATACTCCTTATTATCTGTGTTTCCACGAGATTTCTTGTAATTTGCATAATCCTCAAGAATGGAATCCACATTCTTCTTGGCAGGAAGATAAAAGAGCTGCTTTTGCCTGGTAATTAAGTCCCAGTCATCAACAAGCCATGGTTTTAGTTCTTCAGGAATCTTTACTTTAACTTCAACTCTGTTCATGAACGTTTCCTCATTTTCAACAGTAGGATCTACCCGGGCCCTTTTCTTCCGAGGAGGCTGAGGAGTCTCACTGGTACTGCCACCATCTCCATTTCCAGGTGTTTTCTGTTTGTTCTTTTTTGTTTTCACTTCAACATTTTTCTGTTGCAGACCAGATGTCTTCTTTCCTGGGGCAGCCCCTCTCATCTTCCCCTCTGCATACTGCTCCTGATTGGCTTTTTGAAGTTCTCGCTGTTTCTGCAAATTGGTGTCCACATATTTGAGTACTCGGCTCTCCGGAACCCACTCATCCCAATTTTTATTCCAACCACTGTAATGTATGAAGTATTTCACTTGTTTGTCCTTTATGGCAACCTTTACACACTTTGCTTCATACAGAAGAGGCCCATGAAAGCACAGCACTCGCTCACCCTCCTGGAATTTAGGCTTCGGGTCCTGCTTCGGCGCCATTTATAAGTGATTCGCCGCCTCCTCCTTCTCCCACCACCCCCGACTACCCCCTTCGATTTTTATAGAAATAGCCTTCGATTTTTATAGAAATAGCTGAGTCTCTAACTCTCTGCTGCCTTACAAGTACTAAATATTTTACTTCTTTCCATAAAGAGTAGCTCAAAATATGCAATTTAATAATTTCTGATGATGGTTCTATCTGCAGTCACATGTATATTATCTATTAGAATTCACTTAATGAAAAACTGAAGAGAACAAAATTTGTAACTACTAGTACTTAAGTACTCCTACTTGACATTGTCTTTAATGACCACAAGACAACCAACAGCTGGCTACATACCTAAAATCTTGTCCCCACTGTTTAAAAATGTTATCGGTGTATTTCCGTGCAGTGTGTATATTGAGATGATGTAACTTAATGGCAATAAAAGATTTAAGTATTTGTTAAAAAAATTAAAAATTAAAAAAAGGCAAGCTGAAATTGGTAATATGAAGTTTAAAAGAAAATCTGAAATTTTTTCTGGAAGCAGAGACTCAAAGAATATATTTTAACCATGTGCTTAAAGCCTCAGGCAGAATAGCTTAAATTCTGCAATAAAGTTTTCCGGCTGATCAAGTTTATGGACTTTAAACTGGCAAACTGTTCGGAAAACAATGTCTTACTAGCAGAGCAACGACTATCTCTAATAAGTCTTTCATGCATATGTTTTCACCACATTTACATACAGTTATTATTATTATTATTTTACTTTTTGAGAATGCACATAACATTTTTACTTTTTAATTCAACAAATATTTAATTTAGCTTAAAGTTTTTCTTCAAAGGATGTGTGATTCTACATGCTTAGCTTTTAATAGCTCTTTAATTCATGGGCCTTCTTTTATAGCTGATTGAAATTTATCATTTAAATTTATAAAATTAAGGGTAAATAAGGCTTGTACTAGTAGTGTTACCGGTTAAGACAGAAAACAGGTTTTGCAACTTATCAGTTAGGAAATTCATTTCTACTTAGGAGCAGGCTATGTGGCTGGCTTTTCATTGCTCCTCACTAATTCATGGGCTAGCTCTAATTTCTCTCCCTTCAGAGGTTACTGTTGTACTTAAATTGGATTTCAAAACAGCCATGTTTAGGGCAGAGTTGGATTTAATTTGGAAAAGGAGAGAAAAAATTAAAATTTTCTTCTTTTCTATAAGCAAACATCTCCAAGTCCTTCTACTTCCCAAAGATTGTATCCTGCTAAGCAAGGTTTATAAGTTTACAGATTCTTGTATTCTTCTTTTCTATAGCTGATAACTGTAAGTTTCTGTAACACAGTGAAGGTCATGAGAAATGCCCAAGCAGGCAGGACCCTGGCTTTCTGGGCACTGTAGCAGAAGGGAATAGATAACACCCGTGCTAGAATCCTTGAGCTCTACAGATAGCGAACATCGGGGTCACATAGCAACAGTCATAATGTAAGCTTATGTTAGGTGCCTATCATTGCTTAACGAATTGCCTTTGTTCTATGCCTGCAAACTTGTTTTAGTGCCCCTGGGTACTTCATGTATAAAAAGCCAAGCCCAGTCTTTGTCAGGCACTTAGTATTGAGATGCTAATCTGCTGAGTTGGTGGCCACCTAAGTAAAATCCTCCTGTTTCACACATTGGTCTCTCTGGTCTCCTCAAATACTCTGCAACAGAATACCAACTGTGGCTAATATCAGAAAAAGGTCTTACAAATCCTTAAATTTTCCTTAAATCTTAGCAGAGAATTACAATTTGGGATATTGCTGGTATACAAAGAACACATGAAGTTTGACTGTGGGACACCTGCGGAGAGCAGCAGCAGAGGCAGCACAGGTCAGGGGATGGCAGCCTTGCTGGGCCCACCCTGGTGCTGTCTCTGCTTTCCACTAGTGCTGCTCCCTCCCGCCCCCTTCAGCAGTTGAGGCTTGTGGGGAGCTTCTCTGCCAGAGCCTTTTTTTCTCTTTTTTTTTCCTTTGCTTTGCCATGTGGCTCCACCCTGCAATGCATTTTTTTTTATCCTTTAATAAACATACCCCTGATTGCCTTGCTGATCACCAATCACTGGGCAGGCTAAGAGTTTCTTCTGTAATGCTGCTTGCTTAAGACAAGGACCTATGGCTGTAGCATTTCCTTTGCCTTTTTTCCTACTCACTGGATGCATTTGTGCATAATCTCTCCCCGCTTAACTTATTCCCAGAGCTTTACGTTCAGTGTGCCCTTTGCCTGAAACAACAGGCCTTGGGAAACAGCAGCTTGTATTACGGTTCTTAATGGAGCCTGATACTGTTTGTGTTGTGCTGATAACTGCTGTCCCATTATGAATTCCATATATATGATGGAATTCTAAACAGCCATTAAAAAATGAATTAACGGCATTTGCAGTGACCTCGATGAGATTGGAGACTATTACTCTAAGTGAATTATCTCAGGAATAGAAAACCAAACATCATATGTTCTGATGTGTGGGGGCTAAGCTATGAGTATACAAAGGCATAATAATAATAATACTGTGGACTTTAGAGACTTGGGAGAAGAGTGGGAGGAGGGTGAGGGACGAAAGACTATAAATTTGGTGCAGTATATAATGCTCAGGTGATGGGTGCAGCAAAATCTCACAAATCACCACTAAAGAACTTACTCACATAGGCTAAGCGTGGTTGCACATGCCTGTAATCACAGCACTTTAGGAAGCTGAGGTAGGCAGATCACAAGGTCAGGAGTTAAAGACCAGCCTGGCCAACATGGTGAAACCCTGTCTCTACTAAATATACAGAAATCAGCCAGGCGTGGTGGTGCGTGCCTGTAATCCCAACTACTTGGGAGGCTGAGGCAGTAGAATTGCTTGAACCTGGGAGGTGAAGTTTGCAGTGAGTCAAGATTGCACCACTGCACTCCAGCCTGGGTGACAGAGACAGACAGCGGGTGTTTGCCTTTAACCTTGTGTACGAAGTCATATGCACTGTATATTATATATATAATATATATAGTTATCCTTAAATATATATATAGGTATAAAAATATATATCATAGGTTGGGCATGGTGACTCACACCTGTAATCCCAGCAATTTGGGAGGCCAAGGCAGGTGAACATTTGAAATTAGAAATTCGAGACCAGCCTGGCCAATGTGGTAAAACCCTGTTCTCTACTAAAAAAAAAAAAAAATGGCCGGGCACGGTACCTCATGCCTATAATCCCAGTACTTTGGGAGGCTGAGGCGGGTGGATCACGAGGTCAAGAGATTGAGACCATCCTGGTCAACATGGTGAAACCCCGTCTCTACTAAAAATACAAAAATTAGCTGGGCATGGTGGCACGTGCCTGTAATCCCAGCTACTCAGGAGGCTGAGGCAGGAGAATTGCTTGAACCCAGGAGGTGGAGGTTGCGGTGAGCCGAGACCGCGCCATTGCACTCCAGCCTGGGTAACAAGAGCGAAACTCCGTCTCAAACAAAATAAAACAAAACAAAAATTAGCTGGGCATGTTGGTGTACCCCCTGTAATTCTAGCTACTCGAGAACCAGAAGCCGGAGAATTACTAGAACCCGGGAGGTGGTGGTTGCAGTGAGCTGAGATCGTGCAATTGCCTTGCAGCCTGGGTCGTAAGACCACAATTTCTTATTTAAAAATATATATATATATATATACTCTTATAAAAAAAAAAAAATATATATATATATATATATATATATATATATATACTCTTTCCCTGCCATTGTCGAGTAGTGCAGAGGCAGAGGCTGGGGTGCATTCAAGATCTGGCTTTACCCATAACCCACCACCATGGCCAAGGAAGGCATTGCTGCTGGAGGTGTAATAAACATTAATACTGCTTTACAAGAGGTGCTGAAGACGGCCCTCATCCACCATGGCCTAGCACGTGGAATTTGAGAAGCTGCCAAAGCCTTAGACAAGCACCAAGCTCATCTTTGTGTGCTTGCATCCAACTGTGATGAGTCTATGTATGTCAAGTGCGTTGAGGCCCTTTGTGCTCAACACCAAATCTACCTAATTAAGATTGATGACAACAAAAACCTAGGGGAATGTGTAGGCCTTTGTAAAACTGACAGAGGGAAAACCCAGTAAAGCGTTGGTTGCAGTTGTGTAGTAGTTAAGGATTATTGCAAGGAATCTCAGGCCAAGGATGTTGTTGAAGAGTACTTCAAATACAAGAAAAAATCTTTGGCTCACACACACACATATACTCACAAAAAAACCTGAGAAAATTTCTAAACTTACTCTAAGAAAGAAAAAAGTGGGCCAGGGGCGGTGGCTCAAGCCTGTAATCCCAGCACTTTGGAAGGCCGAGGCCGGTGGATCACGAGGTCAAGAGATCGAGACCATCCTGATCAACAAGGTGAAACCCCGTCTCTACTCAAAATACAAAAAAATTAGCTGGGCATGGTGGCGCGTGCCTGTAATCCCAGCTACTCAGGAGGCTGAGGCAGGAGAATTGGCTGAACCCCAGGAGGCGGACGTTGCGGTGAGCCGAGATCGCGCCATTGCACTCCAGCCTGGGTAACAAGAGCGAAACTCGGTCTCAAAAAAATATAAATAAAATTCCTGGGGCCCAAAGTGGCTCCGGCCGGATGTCGTGGCGCTTGCGAAGGCGAGGCCAAGAGTTCAAGGCCAACCAACCTCAGCAACCTTACAAGCTCTCATTGATTGGCAAAAAATAAAAATAAAAAATAAAAAAATAAAATAAAATAAAATAAAATTCCTAAAGAAAAACTGTGCCCCAAAACATTCTAAGATTTCTGTGCCTCAGGAAGTTGTGTTTTTTTCCTTTCTTTCTTTCATTTTTTTTTTTTTTTTTTTTTTTTTTTAAAGGCCAGGTACGGTGGCTCACTCCTGTAATTCCAGCACTTTGGGAGGCTGAGGCGGGCAGATCACCTGATGTCAGAAGTTCAAGACCAGCCTGACCAACATGGAGAAATCCCATCTCTACTAAAAATACAAAAAAATAGCCGGGCGTGGTGACGCAAGCCTGTAATCCCAAATACTCAGGAGGTTAAGGCAGGAGAATCACTTGAACCTGGTAGGCAGAGGTTGCGATGAGCTGAAATCAAGCCATTGCACCCTGGGCAACAAAAGTAAAACTTTGTCTCAAAAAAAAAAAAAAAAAAAAAAAAGGCATAGAAATTTTGTGCAATATAGTATCAGGGAATTATTTTTTGCTTTCTTCTCATGGGAAATATTTTCAAACAGAAAACAATTTTAAGTGCCATTTAATGCTTTGTCAAAAATAATTAAAATACAGTATCAAAAATGTAAAATAACGGAAAAATAGTTGATAATGGGAATTAGGAAAGAAAAGTTGGCATTTAGAAATGTCAGAAGAGGCCGGGCGTGGTGGCTCAAACCTGTAATCCCAGCACTTTGGGAGGCCGAGGCGGGTGGATCACGAGGTCAAGAGATCGAGACCATCCTGGTCAACATGGTGAAACCCCGTCTCTACTCAAAATACAAAAAATTAGCTGGGCATGGTGGCGCGTGCCTGTAATCCCAGCTACTCAGGAGGCTGAGGCAGGAGAATTGCCTGAACCCAGGAGGCGGAGGTTGCGGTGAGCCGAGATCGCGCCATTGCACTCCAGCCTGGGTAACAAGAGCAAAACTCCATCTCAAAAAAAAAAAAAAAAAAAAGAAATGTCAGAAGAAACTGAATTTAGTATTTTAGTTTTTTTACAGTTTAAAACTAACTGCAGGCCAGAGTTAGGCTGGAGGAATGGTCCTGGGAGGTACATTTGAGACCCTGCTTGAAACGCAAGCATATGAAAAATGCAGGGGAAAATCAATCCCCTGTGAAGTGTGAGAATAATTAAGTGGCAGGCAATTAGACTAAGGAAGCTCTAGTTTCTACTTACAGAAACTACTATGTAACTGTACCTAACCAATTGTTAAACACGGTTTTCTTCATCATGCACCTTATAAAAGTCTTTCCTTCAAGCTCCTCTTATAAATCACAAACTACAAAAAGCTCCTCTCATAAACCACAAACTACAAAGCATGCCGGGTGCTCTAAAATTACGGAATCACTCTTTGATTAAATTCTTAAATATTTTTGCAATGACTGCCACAGATTTTTAACAGGAGAAAATAGAAACTGAAAACCCCACGGACCAAAGCTCTTCCCATTCATCATCCCACACCCCAAATCAGGATTCTCCCCTGAGGACCCTCCCGTGGTCCCTGCACTATCTGGGAGAGACGCAGCACTGCGGGTGCAAAGCTGCCCGGGAGAGGGCTCCAGACCAAGACACAGCAACTGCGCAAGGCAGAAACAGGACACCCAGGACCACTGCTGTCAGCGCAGCCGCCATCTTACGGCTGAAGGGGAGAGGCTGCGCTAGACAAGAACTCAGGGAGCAGATTGTGGAGCTGACTGCGGGGAGGCCTGAGTCCTACCACAGCCATTTCCCACTAGTTCCAACCAGCCCCTTCCCCTCTCTCGGGATGTCTGACACGGCACTCTCACCATTTCTAGAATTCCAGGGCTTCCTGGCATCTTAGCTGTGGATCTCCAAATATCTGCAGGTCATAGGGCCACACAGGATGGGCCTCTAGAAGAAAAGGACACAGCAGTGAAGACAAGACCTGGAACTCCGGCTACAGGGAGAGACAAAGGCTCAGCCAAACCCGGACGCCGTCCCGTCCGCTCCAGCTGCGTCTCTGATTGAGCTACCTCAAGCTCAGAGTCCCTGATTGGATAATGTTTAAGACCCGCCCCTTCAGGTCCTGAGTGACAGAAGAAGTGATCAGACGCTGGGCTGAATGAAGTGACAGCCTAAACTGCAGCCTTCTCAGGTAGAGCTTCCTTCCTGAGCTGAGCCAAGCTCACCCCAGAGGATGTTTGCTTTTTAACCTTGTGTATAAGGTCACATGCACCTGTAAATAATATGCTATATGGCTATTCACAAATTAAAAGAATATGATAACAATTGTTCTAAAATTTTAAATTTTATGACTTTCCTGGCTTCTAGTCCTTTGAGTAGACAGCCTGAGATTTTAAACATAGGGAGTTCGTCTGAAATAAAATGTGAGCCTCAGGTCGAGTGCTGTGCCTCACACCGGTGAAACCAGTACTTTGGGATGCCGAGGGTGGTCGATTACCTGAGGTCTGGAATTCGAGACCAGTCTGGTCAACATGGTGAAACCCCTGTCTCTATGAAAATACAAAAAACATTATCTTCACGTGGTGGTAGGCGCCTGTAATCCCAGCTATCTGGAAGGTTGAGGCAGGAGAATCACTTGAACCAAGGAGGCAGAGGTTACAGTGAGCTGAGATCATGCCATTACACTCCAGTCTGGGTCACAAGAGCAAAACTCCGTCTCAAAAAATTAAAAAATACATTAGATCGGCCGGGCGCGGTGGCTCACACCTGTAATCCCAGCACTTTGGCAGGCCGAGGCGGGTGGATCACGAGGTCAAAAGATCGAGACCATCCTGGCCGACATGGTGAAACCCCGTCTGTACTAAAAATACAAAAAATTAGCTGGGCACGGTGGCGCGCGCCTGTAATCCCAGCTACTCAGGAGGCTGAGGCAGGAGAATTGCCTGAACCCAGGAGGCGGAGGTTGCAGTCAGTGAGCCGAGATCGCGCCATTGCACGATCCTGGGTAACCAGCGAAACTCCGTCTCAAAATAAAAATAAAAATAAAAATAAAAATACAAAACTTAGCCGGACGCCCCTGTGGTCCCAGCTACTCAGGAGGCTGAGGCGGAAGAATCGCTTGAACCCAGGAGGCGGAGGTTGCAGTGAGCCAAGATTGGGCCACTGCACTCTAGCCTGGCGACAGAGCAAGACTCCGTCTCAAAAAAAAAAAAAAAAAAAAACATTAGATAAATCAAATGAAATAATAAAATGTGAGCCACATGTGAATTTTAAATTTTTGGTAGACAAGCTTTAAAAAGAAACAAAGAACAGGTGAAATGGACTATAACAATTTAATTAACTAAACATATCCAAAATATTGCCATTGTAATAAGTGAGAAACATGTAATTATTAATTATATGCATACATATACATATATATCTGAAACAAAACTTTTGAAACTAACTCCTATTTTACCTTTCTAAAACACTGCAGTTCAGACAAGGCACATTCCAGGCACCCAGTAGCAACACATGGCCAATAGCTGCTACATTGAAGTGCAGCTCTGACATCAGGAGGGTGAATGGCCTGAACATCCCTTTTCTACCAGAGATGAGGGGACAGCCTCTCCCTGCCTACATCTCTCTTCAGTTTTTTTTTTTTTTTTTGAGGGCTGTTGCATGTTCATTTTATTTGTCATAAACATCAAGATAATACAGCAAATACTGGAGAAATAAAGCTTTTTAATAATTTCTTGATGTAAAGCTTCACACATAAAAATTATGCTTGCTTCCCCCCACCCCAACTCAACATGCAGCTATCATTTATTTTCATATATGCTGATTCTAGAGCACTGTAATCTCTTGATGGTTTTATAAAGTATCTTTGCTCTTGCAACAATTTCACAAACTATACGATCATGGCATAATACCATCCTTCAAATGAATCCCCAAGGTGAGAACATTTACACATTTACACATATTTACCAGAACAGATAGTGGCCATAGAAAGAGCAGAGGGCAACAGTAATAAAATAACCATACGTAGACGACTGCTGGCCACCTGTCACCCACCCTCCTTCTAGAAATCAGACAGTGACAAAGGATGATGGGGCCACAGGAGAAGAGAACCCTCTGTCTTCAGAACTGTCCACACTCTTGACCTCCAATTTTTAGATAAGAAAAAAATAGATTAAAGACAAGCTGATTTTGCTATTTGGCCTTGGCCCTAATGGTCCGGCAGTGGTTATCTGTTTTCTCCTGTGGTGTGGGGGACTGTGTGGGTATAAGCACCAATCACATGCATACATGTCTACATGTATTTCTGCATTACTCAGTATTACCTTACAAGACATCCAACTCTAAACCAGAGGAAAAAACAGTACCTTTAGGGTGTCCACTGTGAGAATGTAAGCAGTACTGAACCTGTTGTTAAATCCTGGCATCTTACCTACACTGGGTGCATGTATCAGTTAGCTATTGCAGCATAACAAACCATGCAAAACTTATTAGCTCATAATTCAGATGGTCAGTCATTCATGCTGGGCTCAAAGTGGCCCTTTTTTTTTTTGAAAATTAAATGCCAATTTATTCAGCTCCCAGGCGATGTTCTATGGTCCAGGGAAAGGAGTCAGAGAAGTCGCACTGACTTCCTGGGGTGGGGGGGTTTATGGCTATGAGGAATGAACAACAGCTGGGTGCTCTGATTGGCTCCAGGGGAGCAGGATTGGGATGGGGTGGACTGCCATTGGTTGGAGGGTTGTTGGGCAGGTTTTCTGGTACGAGAGCCTTCCAGGGGAGCCATGCGGCAGAGCTAGGTGCTGAGTGCAGAGCCTGGTGCCAGGTGCAGAGTCTGGTGCCAGGTGCAGAGTCAGGTGCTGAGTGCAGAGGTGGGTGTGTCTGGCCTCCCGGTGAGGCAACCGGCCTTACAATAGGAACTCTGCTTTCTGCTGATGCACCTTCCTCCGGGACCCTCCAAAAGCTTCTCTTTCTTCTCTGATGTTCCTGGGAGATGGCTGCCAGGCTGGGCATGTTTCTCAAGGTTCGGTGGTCCTCTTCTTCCAAGACCCTTCCTGGCCTGGTCTCCTAGAGGTGCCATGGGGAGGATGAGGCTACCATTCCATCCCCTGGAGCACAGGCAGAGCCAGCCTCAGGGTTAGGCCTCAGGTCAGGGGTCAGGTTCCCAGCCATTTTTTTTTTTTTCACCCAATTTGCTATCGTATTTATTGTTGTTGTTATTGTTATTCTTGCTAATATATATTGAGCAATTCCTGTTTCAGGAGCTAAGTGCTAAATACACATTATCTAATTTCATGATCCTATGGGGATGATACTCTCTGCATCCATTTCATAGATTAAGAAACTGATGCTCAGAGAGGGAAAATCCTGCCCAATGCCATGCTGCTCATAAGGGTGCAGCTGGGATTTGAACCCAGGTAGTCTGGCAACAGAATGCACTCTCTGAACCCCTTCATATACTTTCTCTCTCATATTCAGGAGTGATCTGATCCTTTCACTGTAGAGATAAGGAAATTGTCCCCTGGGAGGAGGAGTGACACTCTTCAGTCTTCCTAGCCATGTCTCCTGCCTCCATGCCCAGCCGCCTCTCCACCACAGCTGGATAAGCTCATTTACATAGTCCTCCCCTGGTACCTGGCATCCAAGTGGGAAAACCCAGGTCTAGGCTCAGCTGAGCATTTTTTTTTTTTCCCGAGACGGAGTTTTGCGAGTTACCCAGGCTGAAGTGCAATGGCGCGATCTCAACTCACCGCAACCTCCGCCTCCTGGGCTCAGGCAGTTCTCCTGCCTCAGCCTCCTGAGTAGCTGGGATTACAGGCACGCGCCACCGTGCCCAGTTAATTTTTTGTATTTTTAGTAGAGACAGGGGTTTCACCATGTTGACCAGGATGGTCTCGATCTGTTGACCTCATGATCCACCCGTCTCAGCCTCCCAAAAAGTGCTGGGATTACAGGCATAAGCCACCGCGCCCAGCTACTGAGCATTTTTAAACATGTATATCAGTTGCTTGTTGACTAAACAACTGTGTTTCTGGGAATGAGCTTCTGCTTCTCAAGCTGTCAATAGGAACCCCTTGTTCTCCTGTCCATGATATCTTATTCTCCAGCTGGCTAACATAGGCTTTTCCTATGGAGATGGCAGCATTCTGAAATAAAAACAGAAACATTCAAGACCACTTGAGCCTGGGCCCCAAACTAGCTCACTATCATGTTCACTGGTTTCTACTGCCCTGAGTGAATACAACAGCCAGATCTAGTGTTCAGAAGACAGATTCTGGACCTCGGTAGAACAGCTGTCAAAGCCCCTGGCCATGGTTAAGGACACAGGAGGGATGAAAAATTGCTACCATTTTGGCAATAATTATTATTCTGCCCCTTTTTTGAGACGGAGTTTCGCCGTTGTTACCCAGGCTGGAGTGCAATGGCACGATCTCGGCTCACCACAACCTCCGCCTCCTGGGTTCAAGCAATTCTCCTGCCTCAGCCTCCTGAGTAGCTGGGATTACAGGCACGCGCCACCATGCCCAGCTAATTTTTGTATTTTTATTTTTATTTTTATTTTTTTTTTGAGACGGAGTTTTGCTCTTGTTACCCAGGCTGGAGTGCAATGGCACGATCTCGGCTCACCACAACCTCCGCCTCCTGGGTTCAGGCAATTCTCCTGTCTCAGCCTCCTGAGTAGCTGGGATTACAGGCACGCACCACCATGCCCAGCTAATTTTTTGTATCTTTAGTAGAGACGGGATTTCACCATGTTGACCAGGATGGTCTCGATCTCTTGACCTTGTGATCCATCCGCCTCGGCCTCCCAAAGTGCTGGGATTACAGGCTTGAGCCACCGCGCCCGGCCAATTTTTGTATTTTTAGTAGAGACGGAGTTTCACCATGTTGACCAGGATGGTCTTGATCTCTTGACCTAGTGATCCACCTGCCTCGGCCTCCCAAAGTGCTGGGATTACAGGTGTGAGCCACTGCTCCAGGCCAAGACTTTGATTTTGTGGAACAAGACAGCTGTTCTTTCCACTGGGCTGAGTGACCAGGAACATCCAGATTTCCACCCTCACTAACAGCCATGGGGTGTCCTCCTAGGCACACACTGCCCAGTTATGGCGTCCTGAGGCAGGAGCTCCTTTGTCTTACACTTTCAGCCTGCTGGGGCTTACAAGTTATCAGTGCTGTTATTGAGATAGAGAAATGAAGGGGGCAAGTTGCTTTAATATTTTTTCATAATCTTACTATGGAAATCATCCACACAGATGCCAGCACAGGTGGGGCTACTTAATGCTGTGGGGCGTGGGGGCAGAAGAGTAGTTCTTGCCAGAAATAGCTCATGCCTCGGCCCCTGAGAGAAGCAGGTAGACATCTCTGTGAGGAGCTGAGGGCTGTGGTTCAGGGCAGTCAACCCCACTGATGGTGGAGTGGGGCTACCTCCCATTAGGCTGTGTCTCCTCCACGGCAGACCCTTGGAGCTAGGAGGTGATTTACAGTGTGTGCAAGGCAGTAAGCTGCACGGCCTTCAACACTGACTCACTTCAACCCTGACATCTAACCAGAGAACCAGCGGGGACTGGCCCGTTCAGAATCCCTGCAAAGTGGGACAGAGCCTCATGTGGCCGGAGTAGGGGGTTGATCTGGGGTCCTCAATGCTGGTTGGCCTGTCTGCCCATCTGAGCACTGCTTCCTGGGGATGCACACTGCAGGCCTCCTAAAGGAGAGCTATGAGCTCATCACTGAGGTGCTGGGCTGACTGAACATGCATGAGCCACATCCATGGGGATTTGTACCCACTGGCACCTCCTTGTGACTATGCTGAGGTGGGCCTCGAGCACTTTCTGGGCTGTGTCATCAAAGGCCCTTGGGCCTGGCCTGGCACTGAGGGATGGCAAATGAGAAGTCTGGAGGTTCATTGTCACCCTCTATGGTATTAGGAAATGGGGGAGTCTAGGCCTGCTGGCCTGGAACCCTGTCGAGGGGTTAGGAGGCTGCTTACTTCCCCTCTGGGCCCCATGTGGAGGAGCAGATGAAGTCTAGGGAGACCCTGGGAGTCACTTATTCTGTCTGGGATTCCCTCAATTTCACCCTTCATTAACCATTTCCTTGGGAGAGCTCAGGAACATCCTGTGCTCTAGTGAGAGGGGACCTACCCTCATAGAGTATTGGGTGTTGTGAACTGAACACGAGCCCGGGAATGTCGTCCAGCGAGAGGGTCCCAAACCTGGAAGAGAGCATGCACGGAAAAAAAGGAGAAAGAAAAGAGCGGGGTGTGAAGGACTGGAAGGGCTATGCCCAAACAGCAATTTTCTTTGTGCAGTAGGTTCCATTATATACTTTCCTACTTAATGTTGTTTACGTCAGATCAAAGCATTTCTCAAATAACAAAAGAAACAGAAAACAATTCTGGGGAATTAGTAAAAGGAACAGATACTGATTTAAAAGATCAAGGGGGAAATGGGTGATGCTGATTATCAATATTATCAGAACAACCAGTAAATACTTAACAATTGTAAATACTTAAGTCACAAGGTAAGTAAGTTACGCCCAGTAACTAAGTTACGCCCAGTAAATACTTGACAATTGTAAATACTGAAGTGAATATTTTACAACTAATGTAGCAAGGATCCAAAAATGAACACAATGAAGCAATTGGACACCATACACAATGCCTCCCAAGTCCTCCTATCCATAAAGTAATGTCTGTTAATTATTTTGAATAGCATAGTCCCTCTCTCCATTCCTGCTTTCCCTCAGCTCGACTCCCCCAACCAGGGATCTGTGTCTGGGCTCAAGCTCACCTTATGGCGAGGTCCATTTCCTCGGGGCCTCACATGGGAGCGTTCCCCACAATTGAGGAGGTGTTCTGAGACTCTGTGAGTGAGAAGCTAGCACAGTGCCTGCCAAGCACCTGTGGGAGCTGTCATCCTCTGTAACCACCATGTGGTCTTGTAGTGTTCAGGTTGTCTGTCTTCTCCTGGGGCTTGGTGGGGCTCTTTGGGATTAGCTGCTTTAGGGTCCTACTCTCTCCTCAATTAAAATGGCTGTTTTTGTGTTTGTTTGTTTATGGGTGTTTTGTTTGTTTCTGCGATGGAGTCTTGCTCTACTGCCCAGGCAGGAGTGAAGTGGCACAATCTCAGCTCACTACAACCTCCGCCTTCAGGGTTAAAGCGATTTTCCTGCCTCAGCCTCCCAAGTAGATAAGATTACCGGCACATTCCACCACACTTGTCTAATTTTTTTGTATTTTTAATAGAGATGGGGTTTCACCGTGTTAGCCAGGATGGTCTTGTGTTGCTCTCTCATCAAGTTTATTATCTGAGGGCTAAGAATATATAGTTTTTCAGGGTCTGATTGACATCATGGTAAGGAGAAAAATAAGTAGCTAAATCATCAATTCTATACAATAAATTGACAGCTAAGCGAACAGTGGCTATGGAAGATAATAATATCTTTGGTGCTCCTAAGCAAGTTTCTTGTAGCAAAAAAGTTTGTTCCTCATGAATGCAGGGGGCCATCTGGTTTCACCCGTCTGGTTATCTTTTAGTTAGATTCTCCTTTTTTCCTGTCCTCGACTTCCCTATCTCTACTTCCCTCTGCCTAGGGGCTCTGCTTCTGGGGTCAACCTCCCGTATAGTGAACACCCGCTTTGCAGTCTCACACGGGTGGGTCCCCAACAGTCTTGATCTCCTGACCTCAGGCAATCCTGCCGATGTTGGCCTCCCAAAGTGCTGGGATTACTGGCATGAGTCACCATGTCCAGCCCACACTCACCTTTCTTCACCATCCCCCACCATCGTATTTCACTTTTTTCCTGTGCTTGAATTTTTTTAACATACATATTACTTTTATGATAACTTATATGTAACACACGCACACACACACACACACACACACACACACACACACACACACACACACAGGTCTCACTCTGTCACCAGGCTGGAGTGCAGTGGATGAATCATGGGTCACTGCTGCCTTAACCTCTTAGGCTCAAGTGATCTTTCCACCTCGGCCTCTCAAGTAGCTGGGACTGTAGGCGTGCGACGCAACACCTGGCCAATTTTTAAAAATGTAGAAACTGAGGCTTACAATGTTGCCCAGACTGGTCTTAAACTCCTTGGCTTAAACAATCATTCCACCTTGGCCCGCCTTCCAAAGTGTTTGGATTACAGGTGTGAGCCAAAAAGCCCAGCCAATTTTTTTGTTTGCTGAGATGGAGTCTAGCTCTGTTGCCCAGGCTGGAGTGCAGTGGTGGGATCTCGGCTCACCCCAAACTTTGCCTCTCAGTTCAAGCGATTCTCCTGCCTCAGACTTCAAGTAGCTGGGACTACAGGCATGTGCCACCATGCCTGGCTAATTTTTGTTTATTTTTTTTCCCTTTTTTTCTGAGGTGGAGTCTTAGTCTTGCACTTTTCCCCCAGGCTAGAGTGAAATGGGACAATCCCAGCTCAGTGCAACCTCTGCCTCCTGGGTTGAAGAGATTCTTCCGCCTCAGCCTCCCTAATTGCTGGATTACAGGCACCTGCTGGCACACCCGGCTAATTTTTGTATTTTTAGTAGACACGGGGTTTCACCATCTTACCCAGGCTGGTCTTGAACTCCTGACCTCAGGTGATCTGCCAACCTCAGCCTTTCAAAGGAATTTTAGGACATGCCTAGCCTAAAAAATATGTTTTTTGTTTTTTTGAGACGAGTTTCAAAGTGCTGGGATTACAGGCGTGAGCCACTGCGCCTGGCCAAAAATATGTTTTAAAGAACTGTTACAACCAAACCATACTCCAGCCTGGGCACCAGAATGAGACCTTGTGTCCAAAAACAAAACACAAAAATGTATAACAAAATTAAACTTCTAAGGTTGTGTCATCTGTGTTTTCTCCTTGCCTGCCAAGCGATAAAATTTAATGTGTTTTTTAGCCGGGCGCGGTGGCTCAAGCCTGTAATCCCAGCACATTGGGAGGCCGAGGCGGGTGGATCACTAGGTCGAGAGATCGAGACCATCCTGGTCAAAATGGTGAAACCCCGTCTCTACTAAAGATACAAAAAATTAGCTGGGCGTGGTGGTGCGTGCCTGTAGTCCCAGCTACTCGGGAGGCTGAGGCAGGAGAACTGCCTGAACCCAGGAGGCGGAGGTTGCGGTGAGCCGAGATCGCGCCATTGCACTCCAGGCTGGGTAACAAAAGCGAAACTCCGTCTCAAAAAAAAAAAAAAAAAAAAAAAACTTAATGTGTTGTTTTTTTTTTTTTGAGACGGAGTTTCGCTATTGTTACCCAGGCTGGAGTGCAATGGAGTGATCTCGGCTCACCGCAACCTCCGCCTCCTGGGTTCAGGCAGTTCTCCTGCCTCAGCCTCCCGAGTAGCTGGGACTACAGGCACGCACCACCACGCCCAGCTGATTTTTGTATTTTTAGTAGAGACGGGGTTTCACCTTGTTGACCAGGATGGTCTCGATCTCTCGACCTCGTGATCCACCCGCCTCGGCCTCCCAAAGTGCTGGGATTATAGGCATGAGCCACCGCACCCGGCCTTGAGGAGCCTTTCTAAGATGAGCAACTTTGGCCAACATAATTCATGCTTATCCATTCCCAGCCCCCGCTGCCCCTCATTCCTAATGGCCACCCTAACGATGTGGTCAGCAGTGGGGTACAGCATGGTGAGAGAAGGGCTCAGGGATGGGATGAAGGTCTTTCCTGCAGTATCAAAATGATTAACAAGTTGTCAAAAAGGTGTCCAAACTTTCTTTTTACCCTTAAATAGCTAAGATGTGTTGTATAGGCAGACCCAGGTAAGGCAAAGAGCGAGTGCATTTCAAGCCTCAGCTCACTTCTTTAGATGTCATTCCCTGGGCACGTGACCCTGCCTACCTGAACTTGTTTCCCTATTTATAAAATGCAGGAATGGGGGAATGGTTGGGATTGGGAGGTGTGTCCTGGGCCTTTATCCAATCAGCGGCGCTGGCCCAGAACCGCCTAATCAGGCGCGTAGCTGGTGAGCAGGTTGTGGCTTCCGGCCTTTGGCGGGGACTTTGTCTCCGGCTCTAGCCAGAGCTTGGAGTCCGTATCTGCTGTTCTGAGTCCTGCACCTGGGGAGCCCCTTCGTCACAGCCTCTGTCGCCCTGTGATCTGCAGGTCCTGGGAGACGCACAGCTAAGATGCCAGGACATCCTGGAAGCTGGGAAACGGTGGGTGTGCTGCGTTTGGCATTGCTAGAGGGGAAAGCGGGCTGTGAAACCAGCTGGTCCGACCTCCCCACGGTCCGCTCCCAGGTCTCCGACCTGAGTCCTCGCTGGCGCAGCTCCGCCCCAGGCCCCTGTGGCCGGAAGATGGCGGCTGGACCCGCAGCCATGACCCCCGGGTCCCGCCTGTCCCTGCGCGGCGCCCTGTCTGGAGCTCTCTGGGCAGCTCTGCACGCGCAGCCCCGAGTATTTCCCAGATTGTTCAGGGATGACAGGCGGGTCATCAGGGAAGAATTTCTATTCGGTGTGTGTGGGGGAGGGACTGCGGCCCGTGGGGTCTTCGGTCTTTCCTGATTACTATTATTTTTTTGTGAGGCGGAGTATTGCAGGCTGGAGTGCAGTGGCGCGATCTTGGCTCACTGCAACCTACGCCTCCCGGGCTCAAGGGAATCTCCTGCCTCAGTCTCCCGAGTATCTAAGATTACAGGCACCCGCCACGAGGCCGGGCTGACTGTAATTTTAGTAGTGACGGCGTTTCACTATGTTGGCCAGGCTGGTCTTTTTTTTTTTTAATTGATTTATTTTTTATTTTGTTTTAATGGAGTCTTGCTCTGTCACTTGAGCTGGAGCGCAATGGTGCAGTCGTGGCTCACTGCAACATCTGCCTCCCGGGTTCAAGCGATTTTCCTGCCTGAGCCTCTCGAGTAGGTGAGATTACAGGTGCCCTCCACCACGGCCAGCTAATTTTGTATTTTTAGTAGACACAGGGTTTCACCAGGTTGGCCAGGCTAGTTTTGAACTCCTGACTTCAGGTGATCCGCCTGCCTCGGCCTCCCAAAGTGCTGGGATTACAGGCGTGAGCCACCACTCCCGGCCGTAAGGAAATTTTTCTATTGTCTGTTTAATATTTATTCATTAAATTTTCTCATTGGAGCCTATTAATGATTGTCACGCATTTTTCTGTTACATTTTGCTGCCATTCATTGAATGCCAATGATAAAAAATGTCTGCTCTGGGGGCCCAAAGTGGCTCCGGCCGGATGTCGTGGGGCTTGCGAAGGCGAGGCCAAGAGTTCAAGGCCAACCAACCTCAGCAACCTTACAAGCTCTCAATGATTGGCAAAAAAAAAAAAAAAAAAAAAAAGAAAAGTCTGCTCTGCATGAGTACACACAGCTAAAAAGTATAGATGTCCAAGGAATTATTTTTAATAGTATATCTACATTACATTCAACATTTTATGCATTAAAATCTCTCTTGGCTAGGCAGGGTGGCTCACGCCTGTAATCCTAACACTTTGGGTGGCCAAGGCAGGCAGATCACCTGAGGTCAGGAGATCAAGATCAGCCGTGCCAACATGGTAAAACCCCATCTATACTTAAAAAAAAAAAAAAAAAAATAGCCAGGCCTGGTGGTGGGTTCCTGTTATCTGAGCTACTTGGGAGGCTGGGGCAGGAGAATCCCTTGAACTCGGTAGGAGGTGGTTTCAGTGAGCCGAGATTGAGCCAGTGTACTCCATCCAGCCTGGGCAACAAGACCAAGACTCCATCTCAAAATAAAATAAAATAAAATAAATAAATTCCCTCTTATCCTTATTTTAAATTCTATATTAGTGTTTCTTTTTTGGGGGATATGTTTTTTCAGATCAGTTAGTTGTATTTTTGCTTCAGCTTGATATTATGAACTAATAATTTTCAACTCTGTACAATTTTAGACAATGTGATGCTTTATTTATTTATTTGAGACAGTGTCTCACTCTATCACCCGGTCTTTAATCCATGTGGAGTTAATTTTTATATATGGTGTAAGGAAGGGGTCCAGGTTCAATGTTCTGCATATGATTAGCCAGTTCTGCCAGCACAATATATTGAAAATTCTTTCCCTATTGTTTCTTTTTGTCAGCTTTGTCAAAGGTCAGATGGTTGTAGGTGTGCAGCTTGATTTCTGGCCCTCTGTTCTGTTCCATTGATCTATGTTTCTGTTCTTGTACCAGTGCCATGCTTTTTGGGTTACTGTAGCCCTTTAGTATAGCTGGAAGTTGAGTACTGTGATGGCTCCAGCTTTATTTTTGCTTAGGATTGATTGCCTTGGCTATTCAGGCTCTTTTTTGGTTTCACATAAACTTTAAAATAATTCTTTTAAATTCTATGAGAATGTCAGTGGTTGCTTATTGGGAATAGCATTGATTATATTAATTGCTTTGGGGAGTATGCACCATTTTAATGATACTTATTCTTTTTATTCATGAGCATGGAATGTGTTTTAATTTGTTTGTGTCATTTCTGATTTCTTTCATCAGAGGTTTGTAGTTGTCCTTGAGATCTTTCACCTCCCTAGTTATCTGTGTTCCTAGGTATTTTATTCTTTTTGTGACAATTGTGAATGTGAGTTCGTTCATGAGTTGGCTCTTGACTTGTTTGTGTATAGGAATGCTAGTAATTTTTGCATATTGATTTTGCATTTAAGACTTTGCTGAAGTTGTTTATCTGCTTAAGGAGCTTTTGGGCTGAGACCATAGAGTTTTCTATATATAGGATCATGTAATCTGAAAACAAGGATAGTCTGATTGCCTTTCTTTGTATTTGGATGCCCTTTCTTTCTTTCTTTTGCCTGATTACCCAGACCAGAGCTTCCAGTACTATGTTGAATAGGAGTGATGAGAGAGGATATCCTTGTCTCATTCTGGTTTCCAAGGAGAATGCTTCCAGCTTTCGCTCCTTCAGTATAATGTTAGCTGTGGGTTTGTCATAAATGGGTCTTATTATTTTGAGGGTTTTTTGTTTGTTTGTTTTCAATGCCTAGTTTATTGAGAGGTTTTTTTAAGCATGAATATATGTTGACTTTTACTAAAAGTCTTTTCTGCATCTATTAAAATGACCAAGTGGTTTTTGTCCCTAGTTCTGTTTCTGTAATGAATTGTATTTATTAATCTGTTTTTTTTTTTTTTTTGAGACGGAGTTTCGCTCTTGTTACCCAGGCTGGAGTGCAATGGCGCGATCTCGGCTCACCGCAACCTCCGCCTCCTGGGTTCAGGCAATTCTCCTGCCTCAGCCTCCTGAGTAGCTGGGATTACAGGCACGCACCACCATGCCCAGCTAATTTTTTTTGTATTTAGTAGAGACAGGGTTTCACCATGTTGACCAAAATGGGCTCGATCTCTTGACCTCGTGATCCACCCGCCTCAGCCTCCCAAAGTGCTGGGATTACAGGCTTGAGCCACCGCGCCCGGCCCTCCATACTGGTTTTCATAGTGGTTGCACGAGTTTACATTCACACCAAAAGTGTAAAAGTGCTTTTTTGTTTTTTAACCACATTCATGCCAACATCTATTATTTTGTGATGTTTTAATTATGGCCATTTTTGGCTGGGCATGGTGGCTCATGCTATAATCCCAGCACTTTGGGAGGCTGAGATGGGTGGATTATCAAGAGTTTGAGACCAATCTGGCCAATATGGTGAAACTGCCTGTCTACTAAAAATAAAAATATCAGCCAGGCATGGTAGCGGGTACCTGTAACCCTAGCTATTTGGGAGGCTGAGGGATGAGGCCCCAGGAGGTGGAGACTGCAGTGAGCTGAGATTGTACTGCACTCCAGCCTGGGCAATAGAGCAAGACTCAGTGTCAAAAAAAAAAAAGTTATGGACATATTTTTTGTTTGTTTTTTTGAGCTGGAATGTCAATCTTGTTGCACAGGCTGGAGTGCAATGGTACTATCTGGCCATTCTTACAGGAGTAAGATGGTATCACACTGTGCTTTTGATTTGCATTTTAAATCAAAGTCCCATTTATTTATCTTCATTTTAATTGCATTTGCTGTTGGGTTCTTGGTCATGAAGTCTTTGCCTAAGCCAATGTCTAACAAAAGTTTTTCTGATGTTATCTTCTAGAATTGTTAGTTTCAGGTCTTAGATTTAAGTCTTTCATTCATCTTGAGTCGATTTTTCTATAAAATGAGAGACAAAGATCTGGTTTTATTCCTCTATGTGTAGTTTGACAGTTATCCTAGCATCATTTGTTGAATATGGCATCAATTCCCCACTTTGTGCTTTTGTTTACCTTGTCAAAACTCAGTTGGCTGTTAGTAATTGGCTTTATTTCTAAGTTTCTTATTCTGTTCCATTGTTCTATGTGCCTATTTTTATACCAGTACCATGCTGTTTTGGTAGCTATAGCCTTGTAGTATAGTTTTAAGTTGGGAAATGTGATGCTTCTAGATTTCTTCCTTTTGCTTAGTTTTGCTTTGGCTATGCATGCTTTTCTTTGGTTCCATATGAATTTTAGAATTGTTTTTTCAAGTTCTGTGAAGACTGATATTATTCTGATGGGAATTGACTTGAATGTGTAGATTGCTTTTGGTAAAGTTTGTCATTTTTACAATATTGGCTCTACTCATCCATAAGCATGGGGATATTTTTTCATTTGTTTGTGTAATCTGTAATTTCTTTTAGCAGTGTTTTCTTGATTTTCTGTGAGAGATTTTTTACTTCCTCGGTTAGCTATATTTCTTTTTCTTTCTTTCTTTCTTTTTTTTTGAGACAGAGTTTTGCTGTTGTTACCCAGACTGGAGTGCAATGGCACGATCTCGGCTCACTGCAACCTCTGCCTTCTGGGTTCAAGCAATTCTCCTGCCTCAGCCTCCCGAGTCGCTGGGACTACAGGCGCGCACCACCATGCCCAGCTAATTTTTGTATTTTTAGTGGAGACGGGGTTTCGCCTCGTTGACCAGGATGGTCTCGATCTCTTGACCTCGTGATCCACCCGCCTCGGCCTCCCAAAGTGCTGGGATTATAGGCGTGAGCCACCGCGCCCGGCTTTTTTTTTTTTGAGATGGAGTTTTGCTCTTGTTGTCCAGGCTGGACCACAATGGCGCAATCTGGGCTCATTGCAACCTTCACCTCCTGGGTTCAGGCGACTCTCCTGCATCAGCTTCCCGAGTAGCTTGAACTACAGACATGTGCCCCCACACCCAGATAATTTTTTGTATTTTTAGTAGAGACAGGTTTTCACTATGTAAGCAAGGATGGTCCCATTCTCCTGACCTCGTGATCCGCCCAGTTGGAAAATTCAATCTCCTATATCAGGCAGTAAATGGTTTTTTTTTGTTTATTTGTTTTTTGAGACAGAACTCAGAAATAAACAAAAGGCTGTTGGCTTTCTAGGTTTTCCATGAGTCCACATTTAACATAAAATTTATTTCCTATTAAATACTAGGCTTCGTTTCTCCAGTTTGGGTGTATAGCACTAGTAACTGTCATAGGTAATTTGACATGGACTATAGAAGTTATTCAAATGGCAATCTGAAAAATTCAGTATTGGCTGATTAAGCATACATATGTGAAAGAGTATTTTCCTGATATTCAATTAATTTCTATTTTGCCTGGTTTATAAATTTCATGAATCAGTCTCTTCATTAGAACTCATACAATCCTTACCCGATCCAAACAGTATGATCCTCAAATTATCAGAATTTTGAAGTTATTAGAAACTACATCAGAATTAAGGTATTAACTGTAGAAATGACTTAAAATGTCTATAAAGAAACAAATGAAAAGAAGTTGATTATATCTGTGGTATACAATATTTTGCCATAATAACCATAATTATGACTAATAGCATATACTCAAGTATATTAGATTATTAGAAACTGTAGGCCAGGTGTGGTGGCTCATGCCTGTAATCCCAGCACTTTGGGAGATCAAGGTGGGTGAATCATAAGGTCAGGAGATCAATACCATCCTGGCTACATGGTGAAACCCCATCTCTACTTAAAAAAAAAAAAAGAGGCTAGGAGCAGGTGCTCACACCTGTAATCCCAGCTGAGGTTCGGAGTTCGAGATCAGCCTGATCAACATGGAGAAACCCTATCTCTATAAAATAAATAAATGAGAGAGAGAGAGAGAGAATAAAATAGACAATAAAAAATGGTAAGAAAATACCACAACTGACCCCATAGAAATATAAATAACCATCTGAAAATAAACACCTCTATGCATATAAACTAGAAAATCTAGAAGAAATGGATAAATTACTGGACACATACACCCTCCCATCACTGCACAAAAAGAAGTCGAATCTCTGAATAGACCAATAACATGTTCTGAAATTCACGCCGTAAAAAATAGCCTACCAACCAAAAAGTTTTCAGGATCAGCTGTGTTGTATTGGACCAAGCACAGAAAGTCAACACCAAGACAAAAGTATGCCAAATTGCGGGGTTTATTGCCGGCGACCATGGAGGACTCAGGTCTCTCCAACCCGTGGCAGAGAAAGAAGAGAGGCAAGACTTTTTTATACTTACTAAACCACCTTGAGAGCTTTGGGAGTGGGGATAAGGGGCAGAGAGGAGATGAAAGTGTTCAGAGATTTCAGTGGGCTGTAAATCACCTCAGGGTAGAGAGGAGGGTGATGGTTTCCCAGACATCCAGATGGCTGGGGGGTGTGTTTGACACTTTAAGAGATTTACAGAACTTGAGATAACAATTTGCTTACACATCGTCTGGGTAGGGGTTACTTGGCTCCAGAATGGAATTATTCGGGGGTGCTTCTTCTGGTCATTACTAATGATCAAAGTCTAGCAATTCTGATAGTTACAGATAAGAGAAGGCATGCAGCTTTACTTTTTTGCAAAGTAAATTAGCAGTTTACAGAAACCAAGATTAGTAGTCATTGTGAGGAGAATGGAAACAGTTTTGTCTCTTTATAAAATGGCAGTGTACAGGTTCTGACTCTAGGCTAGTTATATCACATTCCCCCTGTTCTTATAACATGTATTAAATCTTTAACAGGTGTCTTTTTCCTGACATCAGGGCCCATAGTTAGATCTTAGAACTATTAGTGTTACCGAATTTATTCTTTCCTGGATAAATTTGTGGACATGTTTAAAAGGCATGGTCTAAATGTTAATCCTAGGATCACTAACATTAAGGGTCCTGTTAATTCAGTGAGCAGGGATGTCAGCCAGAGGGACCATGAGAACAGTTTTTGGTACTAATTTCCTGAGGCCTTTTGAGGTGTTTCCTTGTTTCTAAGTTTTTCTTAACTATAGCAAGACTGTCTCAGATAATTCTAGAAGTATTTGCATAGAAGCAACATTGCTCACTGAGAGTTGTGCACAGCCCTCTTTCTTTCAAGAACAACAAGTCTAACCCCCTTCTATTTTGTAATACTATTTTAGCCAAGGAGTCTACTTGTTCAGCTAATTTGGTGATGGAATTTTCCAGATGGGCAATATCTCCATCTATTTGGTGTGAAAGAGTTTTTGAAATTTTTGGTCCCCAGTGACTAAGGCAGATATTCTTATAGCAGTGGACCTTGCTATTATAAGTCTTACTAATAGGGGTATAATTATGGGGGCCTGTTTTTAACGTCTGTCTATTTTGGGTGCTATGAGTATTTCACTTCTTATCTGGTCTGGACCTTGGGCATAGATATAGTCCTATTGTCTGAAGCCATTTTTCAGCCACTATGTTCCTACACTCTATCTCTTTTGCTTTCACCGCATTTCCCCCGCCCCATCTTTTTATCTTTATTTGTCTTATAGTATTTGCCTCTAGGCTCTCACATAAGAGAGTGCAGAGGTCCAGGGAGAAGGTTATGGGATCTTTAGGAATGTACTCTAGGGTTAAGTTGACAAGGGTGGTTCTAGCCCCAAGTACAGCACTAACAAATTGTCCTGTTGAGCCCTCTGTGACGACCCATTGATAATAAGTGGGCGTTAAGGGGGGCCCCTTTCGGGGGGGTGGTTACGGGAATTAAAGAGATTAGGATGACGACTAATCATGTGAATTAGTGAAATTGTGTGAAAGTCTTAGCTTTAGGGGGTCCATTGAGGATGCAACCACTTCCTATCTTGCATCCGGGGGCTCAGTCTTGACGTGTGAATGGTGAATCCAGGCAGTCAGTCTGTCCACCTAGACTGCCATGGAGGTGACCAGAACCACGCTGTAAGGTCCCTTCCAGCGAGGAGTCAGACTGGAGGCAGTGAATCTCTTTATTAAGACCTCGTCCCCCTGCTGGAAGGGGTGTAGCGGCTGGTCACTGAGGTCCCCTGGAGTAGGTCGAGCTCTTCTGATGAGCAAGTGCCCCTGGGACTGAACAGACTGGAATGCCTGTAAGGACTTAAGCGGTGTATGGTTATAGACTTCAGCATGCACGGTATCCGTGGGTCTGGGAAGTAAGGGAGGGGGCCTTCCAAACATAATTTCAAAAGGAGTAAAGCCTTTCTTATAGGGAGTACATCGGGTACGGAGGAGAACAAAAGGAAGCAGGTTGACCCAGTTTTCACCGGTTTCTAGAATGAATTTTGTTAAAGTTTCCTCTATGCTCCGGTTCATCCTTTCAACCTGCCCTGAACTCTGGGGGCAATAAGTACAGTATAGCTTCCAGGATATGCCCAGGACCTTGGCTAGGCCCTGAGAAACTTGTGCCATAAAAGCAGGGCTATTATCTGATGCCAGTGTCAGGGGCAAGCTGAACTGAGGAACCAGGTCTTGTAACAGTCTCGTTGTTACTACCAGTGCGGTTTCTGACCTAGTAGGAAAAGCCTCCACTTATCCAGAAAAAGTGTCTACGAACACAAGGAGGTATCTATAGCAGCAAGCTGGGGGCTTTATTTTAGTAAAATCTACTTCTTAGTGTTTCTCTGGACTAGTATTTACTTTGTGGCTTATATTACAATGAATGGTAGTTTCCCTAACAATCTCATGTAAATGTGGAATGTAGTATCTGGCCCTTAACAGCTCAGTGAGCTTTGTTTGTCCTAAGTGAATGGCCTGGTGTATGTCCTTAACTAGAGCCTTCCCTAGAGCCTCCGGGAGCAGAATCTTTATGTCTAGTAGAATCTACTATCTTGTGGAATCTTGTCCCCCCTGTTCTTTAGCAAAGTTTTCTTCCTCAGGCAAGTACGTTGGGGTAGGAGGCAGGGTTGGGGCTGGCAGAGTCACAAGAAGAGGCAGAGGTTTTACTGGCCCCAAGGCTGCCTGTCTGGCTTGCAGGTCAGCTGCCTTATTTCCCCTTGCCTCTGGTGAATCTCCCTTCTGGTGTCCTTTGCAGTGTATTAATGCCACTGCTTCTTTGTTTTTGATGATTTTTCTCTCTGAGGTAAGCAACCCTCTTTCTTTAAAAATGGCTCCATGTACATGGGTTGTAGCAAAGGCATATTGACTATCTGTGTAGATATCGACAGTTTTTCTCTCTGCCCAGTCTAAGGCCTTTATTAGAGCTATGAGTTCTGCCTTCTGGGCTGAGGTCCCATGTGGGAGAGCCTGGGCCCAGATAACCCGCTCTAGGGTGACCACTGCCCCGGCATACCTCATTCCATTGACTATCAAGCTGCTTCCATCTATATACAGTACCTCTTCTGGGTTCTGCAGGGGGACGTCGGTGAGATCTGGTTGCACAGTGTGGAGGACATCTATTGTCTGTTGGCAGTCATGTAAGGGCTCCTCTGGCTCGCTGTCAGGTAGCAACGTGGTGGTGTTTATCATCCATTTTCCCAGGGCTCCACGGAGTAGCGACTCCACTGCATGGGGAGCTACTAAGTTTAACTCTTGCCCCAAAGTCAGCTTGTCTGCCTCTTTAATTAATAGGACTGTGGCCGCTACCGCTCTCTGACAAGCTGGCCACTTAGAGGCTATAGGATCAAGTTCTTTCAAAAGACAGGTGACTGGCTGGGATTAGGGTCCCAGAGTTTGGGTGAGCACCCCCTTAGCAACTCCCTGTTTTTCATGCACAAACAGATGGAAAGGTTTAGAGATGTCTGGCAAGGCCAAAACTGGGACCGCAGTCAGGGCAGTCTTGAGCTTGTCAAAAGCCCGTTGCTCTACCTCGGTCCATGTCAAGGGTTGATTTCCTCCAGTGCAGGCATACAGGGGCTTGGCTATTTCAGCAAATCCCAAAATCCATAGTCTGCAGTATCCTACTGCCCTAAGGAATTCTCGAACTTGGCGGTTTGTGGTGGGGGTGGGTATTTGCAGCACTGCTTGGATTCAGCTGGGTGCCAGTGCCCGGTTGCCTTTCTCTATCATATAGTCCCAGTAAGTAACTCTTGGCTGGCAGAGTTGGGCCTTTTAGCTGAGACCTGGTACCTTAAAGTCTGTAGCATCCTTAGTAATGACTGAGTGGTCTCTTTACAGTCCTCCTAGGTTTTTTTTTTGTGGCTAAGAGTAAGTTATCCACACATTGGAGCAGGGTGCATTCTGGGAACTCAGCTCTGAAATCAGCAAGGTCTTCGCTCAGCGTAATTCTTAAAACCTTGCAGCAGCCTCTCCGCTGGATTTCTGGTCCCTGTGAGTTAATTCGGGTTTCCTGGAGTGCTGTTATCACTGCTTTAGTAATTCTCTTATCTCGCTGGGCCTCTAAGGTGTTCCTACTGTTAAAAACTTTTTGGGTAATCTCTAACAACTGAGCTAAATTTATTCCTTGGAACCTTTTTAATTTTGCAACTTTCTTTTGATGTTTGAGGCAGACTGGGACATAAAAGCCAGATTTATGGCCCGCTGATTCTTACAGTCCCTGCCATGGAGTGGTTAGTGGGCTTACGGGCCACTTCCCTAAACTCCTCTAACAAGTACCGGTAAAAATTGTTCAAAGCCTGCATGCCCACTGGGGTGTTTGGGTCCCATTGGGGCCTGGTGGAAGGGAAATTTTATTAATTTGTTCCTGGCGGTCTTGTACTGACCTTCCCCCTGTCCCAAGTATTGCTTTATGGGCTTCTTGTCTAATTCTACTCCTCTCTTCTGTGGTGAACAAACTCAGTAATAATTGTTGGCAGTTATTCTAAGTGGGGCGGTAAGTCTGCAGTACAGATTTTAAGAGCCCTGTCAAAGCCTGGGGCTTCTCAGAGAACGGGGGATGTTGAGCTTTCTGACAGCCTCCCAGCACGACCCTTTCCCAGGGAACTTTCCATCTCAGCAGGTTTCTAACCCTCCCCCTCTTGCTATGTTAGCAGTTCCCTAGCCCTCCTAGGAATTATTAAATTTAGCCCTTCCCCAGCCCCTCCCCTCCTGCCCAGCCCTTTACACTGGAGGCATCTGCCAGCTTGCAGGCCATAAAAATTCTTTTTGCTATGCCACAGGTGCTGCGTGTCAGTTTTGGGTGACCCCAATTATTTTCTCCTGTTGGGGGAGCCTCTTGGAGAGGAAGGACCGCCGTCGGTGGGTGTGGGGCCCTGCTTCGATTGTGGAGAGGAGATAAGGGCTGATCATTAGTACTGGGCTGAGAATACGGTGGAGGCAACTCTTGGTTCTCGGCAGGGCTTGGAAGAACAGCTGGCGCTGAGGGGCCTTTCTTTGGGCCTGCTAGCATAGCTTGAAGTCCAGCAAGCACACTTTGTACATTTTTCAAGCCAAGGAGGGGGGTGCTGGTTCAGCCTCAGCCATTGATCGATGCATGGAAATTGATCAGGGTGGCCTGGGGACCCTGACATGATGTTCCAGACAGCCTGAGTTATCTTGGGGTCATATGTCCCCGTATCTGGCCAGCCTACCCTAAAATCTGGCCACTCCAGCTCACAAAGGGTCCGAAGCCTCTTTGGGGTTAGCTTAACACTATACTGGCCAGAGAACCCTAATTTGAAGTTTTCCGTCATGCATCAGAGGGGGGTGCATGGTTGGGACTGTGACGAGCCCATTTGGTCGTTTTCTTTCAGTTTTAAATTTTCCCTTGAGAGATTTTACTAATTTAAGACTGGCTTTATTGAGGACTTGAACTAACAGTGTTGCAGCCTGTGCCCCCTCCCCACCTTAATTACTGTGCTAACAAATAATTTGCACTACAAAGAGTTAGAAAGCTGTTCTTAAAACCAGTTTTTAGATGTAAATGCTACACTCTGAGGCAGTGTGGCCTGCCTGAAAGCTGGGTGGGGCTGGCAGTCTGCAGAGAAGGGGAAAAAAAAACGCTTTTCGTGTCAGTTTGAAAACTGAGCTCTAAGCTGCTAGGCCAGCTGCAAGTTCCCCGCCCCTGCAGCTTTTGGTCACCTTGACGCAGGGACCCTGAAAAGCATTAAATTCCTGTCTCCCTATCTCTCTTCTTTCCTTACTTCTCTCCTCTCTTGCCTTTTTGTCCTTTCTCTCTGGACTTTTGCTTACTACTTGTGTCTTTCTCTTTCTGTGGTGGCATAGATAATTTTGGAAAGCTTCTAATTCAAATTTTGCCCTCTCTAAAGCAGGTTTTAGTAGGGCCTCCCTGTGATACACTACTGGGCACTGCCTATAGTAACATTGGACACTTTTCTGACAGAATAGGCAGTCACTAGTTTTCTATTTTAGCTTGGCAAAGAGCACTCGTGGACCCTGATCTAGGACTTTGTTTCCTACAACCCTAAAGAAACTACTTTCAAGGTGCCGAGGGCACAACTGCCTTCCTGACATGGACTCAGACCCAGCACGGGCAAAAATACTCTTTTCCCGGGGGAGGTGGCTGGGAGAATTTACAGGCCACAATAATTATAGCAAGGAAGAAAATAAAAATAACTAAAGTTAAGACTATCTGCCACATGGCGGAAGAAGAAAGAATGAGGCCTCAGTGATAGAAGAAAAAGCTGAGAAAGAAGAAGAGAGTAATCTCTGCAGGGGTATAATCAATGAAAGTTCCCTGCATCCACTGGTTCGTCAACCACTGTAAAATATCTCCTACCTCAAGGGAAGATGGTCTGAACCAGTGTATGTCTGCTAGCAGGAGTCTAATAAAACTAACAAATCTACAGATGAGACAGGACATAAAAGAGTGACAAACAAGGGATGGGAGCCTCCCAGAGGAGACCACTCAGTTGCCTGCCCGGCCACGCCCCTGGAGGGGTCTTTCAGGTGCGTCTTGGCTAAGGTGTACCCGTGTAACCCCGGGGCCTGGTCACCTCAGGACGGAAGTCCGAGTAGGACAGCTCTGAGGTGAATTACCGTTATGCCTTATGACGCTCCCGTGGAACCGCGGGTGGAGGCCCACTCAAGTCCCGTAGCTTTCAGCCGTGGGACTACATACATACACACACACTCTCTCACTCACACAGAGGCTACGGAAAACAATCAAATGCTGACGTCCACTATGCCAGCCACCAGAAGATGGCTGGCACCCACTATGCCAGCTACCAGGCTGGCACCCACTATGCCAGCCACCAGAAGCCTCAAGTGACGTCTTGGTGAGGCTTGCCAGGTCAGAGTTGCAGTGACTCGTCAGTCCCCCGACACAGGCCCTTTTCCCTTGAACTAATTCCCAGATTCCAAACCAAACCTACCTCCGGAGGCTTTTAGGACCTTGAAGAATTTTTGGGTGAATGTCGTCGGCCGGGTGGGCGCTCTTCCGCAGTGGCGCTCCGGGGCCCTGAGACAGCTCAGGGGGCGCCTCCCCTAGAGGCTCCCGAGGAGGGAGCGGCCACCCGGGTGAGGCTCTAAATGGCTTTTGTCTGGTGCTGAAAAATAAAAGATCTCGGTGGGACCGAGCACAGAAAGTCAACACCAAGACAAAAGTATGCCAAATTGCAGGGTTTATTGCCGGCGACCACGGAGGACTCACGTCTTCCAACCTGTGGCAGAGAAAGAAGAGAGGCAAGACTTTTTTATACTTACTAAACCACCTTGAGAGCTTTGGGAGTGGGGATAAGGGGCAGAGATGAGATGAAAGTGTTCAGAGATTTTGGTGGGCTGTAAATCTCCTCAGGGTAGAGAGGAGGGTGATGGTTTTCCGGACATCTAGATGGCTGGGGGGTGTGTTTGACAGTTTAAGAGATTTACAGAACTTGAGATAACAATTTGCTTACACATCATCTGGGTAGGGGTTACTTGGCTCCAGAATGGAATTATTCGGGGGTGCTTCTTCTGGTCATTACTGATGATCAAAGGCTAGCAATTCTGATAGTTACAGATAAGAGAAGGCATGCAGCTTTACTTTTTGCAAAGTAAGTTAGCAGTTTACAGAAACCAAGGTTAGCAGTCATTGTGAGGAGAATGGAAACAGTTTTGTCTCTTTTTATAGAATGGCAGTGTACAGGTTCTAACTCTAGGCTAGCTATGTCATAAGCTGGATTTACATATAATTCTACCAGAGGTACAAAGAGGAGCTGGTACCATTTCTTCAGAAACTATTATAAATCATAGAAAAGGAGGAACTTCTCCTTAATTTTCTATGAGGCCAGCATCATCCTGATACCAAAACCTGGCAGAGATATTACAAAAAAAGAAAACTTCAAGCCAATATTTCCGATAAACCTACATTCAAAAATTCTCAACAGAATAAAAAATTAACTCAAAATGGATTAAAGACTGAAATGAGAAAGCCAAAAGTATAAGAACCCTATAAGAAAATCCAGGCAATCTTGTTCAAAACACAGATGAAAACTTCCAGAGCAATTGCGACAAAAGCAAACATTAACAAATGGAATCTAATTAAACTAAAGAGCTTCTTCACAGCAAAAGAAACTGTCATCTGAGTGAACAGACAACCTACAGGATGAGATGACATTTTTGCAATCTATCCAGCTGACAAAGGTTAATATCCAGAGTCTACCGGAAACTTGAACAAATTTACAAAAATAATACAACCCCATGAAAAAGTGGGCAAAAAAAAAAACATGAATCAGACACTTCTCAAAAGAAGACATTTATGTGGCCAAGAAACATGAAAAAAAGCTCAACATCAGTGATTATTAGAGAAATGCAAATCAAAACCAGGACAAGATACCATCTCACACCAGGCAGAATGGTGACTATTAAAAGGCCAAAAAAAAAAAAAAAAAAAAGACCCGGCGCGGTGGCTCACGCCTGTAATCCCAGCACTTTGGGAGGCCGAGGCGGGTGGATCACGAGGTCAACAGATCGAGACCATCCTGGTCAACATGGTGAAACCCCGTCTCTACTAAAAATACAAAAAATTAGCTGGGCGTGGTGGCGCATGCCTGTAATCCCAGTTACTCGGGAGGCTGAGGCAGAATTGCCTGAACCCAGGAGGCGGAGGCTGCGGTGAGCCGAGATCGCGCTATTGCGCTGCAGCCTGGGTAACAAGAGTGAAAGTCCGTTTCAAAAAAAAAAAAAAAAAAAAAAAACCAAAAAACAGATGCTGGTGAGACTGGGGAGACATAGAAATGTATGTATGTATGTATGTATGTATGTATGTATTTATTTTTGAGACGGAGTTTCACTCTTGTTACCCAGGCTGGAGTGCAATGGTGCGATCTCGGCTCACCGCAACCTCCGCCTCCTGGGTTCAGGCAATTCTCCTGCCTCAGCCCCCTGAGTAGCTGGGATTACAGGCATGAACAACTATGCCTGGCTAATTTTTGTATTTTTTTTATAATACATAAAATTTTTGCTCCAAACAAAATCAACTTTTACTTTTGTATTAGTGTATTATGTATACAAAGCTAATTCTAATAAAACTATATAAATAAATCCACCCAATTTGTCGATTTTGACCACTCTAGATTAACATACATGGTTTACAATCTTTATTTTTGTTTTTTTGAGACAGAGTCTTGCACTGTTGCCCAGGCTGCAGTGTAGTGGCGTGTTCTGGGCTCATTGCAACCTCCGCCTCCCAAGTTCAAGCGATTCCTCTGGCTCAGCCTCCTGAGTAGTTGGGATTACAGGTGCTCACCACCACGTCCAGCTAATTTTTGTATTTTTAGTAGAGATGAGGTTTCACCATGTTAGCCAGGCTGGTCTCAAATTGCTGACCTCGTGATCCACACGCCTTGGCCTCTCAAAATTATGGGATTACAGGCATGAGCCACCTCACCCGACCACTCATTTCTTTTTAAAGTTTGACTACTAGAAAATTCAAAATTCACATGTGGTTCATACTTTATTTTAGAGGATTACTGTCAGGTCTCCATATGCAAGCCTGGAGCCCAAAAGTCTGAAGTCCTGCCTGCCTGGGCTGATACCTCCCACTCCCCACCTGCATATTCCCCATTGTCCCTAATCGGGCATCGGAGCTTCCCGGACAAGCCCGTCACCCAACCCTACCATCTTGACGTTTTTTTTTGTTTGTTTTTGTTTTTGTTTTTGAGACAGAGTCTCGCTCCTTCGCCGTGCATCAGGCTAGAGTGCAGTGGTGCGGTCTCAGCTCACTGCTGATTCTTGCAGTGTTGCCCAGGCTGGAGTGTAATGGCGTGTTCTTGGCTCACTGCAACCTCCACCTCCCGTGTTCAAGCAACTCTCCTGCCTCAGCCTCCCGAGTAGCTGGGACTACAGGCACACGCAACCATGCCCAGCTAATTTGTGTATTTTTAGTAGAGACGGGGTTTCACCATGTTGGCCAAGATGGTCTCGATCTCTTGACCTCGTGATCCGCCTGCATCGGCTTCCCAAAGTGCTGGGATTATAGGCGTGAGCCACCGCGCCTGGCCTTAACTGTTCTTATGATAAGGTAAATGCCTCTTACCCAACCCTGGCATCTTAACTGTTATGACAATGTAAATACCTCTCACCTAACCCTGCCATTGTAACTGAACTTGTGGTCATGTATCTCCTTGCGCCTATCCCCCACCACTGTAACTGAACTTACTCTGCAACACCGCCGCCCCCCAAAAAACTCCCCAAACCTATAAAACCAACTCCTATCCCACTGCCCTTTCCTAATGCCCTTTTCAGCCTTTGCCCACCTGCACCCAGGTAAATAAACAGCCATGTTGCTCACACAAAACCTGTTTGGAAGGTCTCTTCATTCAGAGTGCCCATTTTTCAACAATTACCTCCTTAAAATCTCAGGCTGCTCAAAGGACCACAAGCCAAGAAGGTAAAAAAGCTGAAGTTTTAAAACATTTGTTATATTCTTTTCATTTGTGTATAATCATATGATACGTTATTTACAATGCATATGACCTATGCACAAGATTGAATGCAAATACCCTGTGGGGTGGAGCTACCTCAGCTCAGGGAGGAAACCCTGCCTGAAAAGGCTTCAGCCTAGACTGTCACTCTTCATTCAGCCCAGCATCTGATCGCATCTTCTGTCACTCAGGGCCTGAGGGGGTGGGGTTTTAAATGTTATCCAATGAGCGATGCTAGACTGGGAGCTGTCCAATCAGGCATGCAGCTGGAGGAGACAGGACGCTTCCGGGATGTGGCGGGTCTTTTGCCTCTAGCTGCAGCTGGAGCTCCAGGTCTCGTCTTCACTTGTCTGTGTCCTCTGCTCTTAAAGGCCCAGCCTCTGTGACCCTGTGACCTACAGGTATTGGGAAATCCACAGCTAAGAGGCCGGGACCCCCTGGAAGCCTAAAAATGGTGAGAGTGCTGGTCCGACTTCCTGAGAGAAGGGAGGAGCTGTGGCAGGACTCAGGCCTCCCCGCAGTCAGCTCCACAATCTGCGCCCCAGGTTTACCTTGCCCGGCTTGGTCTCAGTCCCCTTCAGCCATAAGATGGCGGCTGCGCCAAAAGCCACGCCCAGGAGGATCCTGGCGTCCCGTCTCTTCTCTGCATAGTGACTGTGCTCTGGCCTGGATCCGTCTCTGGCCATCTTTGCATCTGCTGCAACTCTCTCAGATTGTGCTGGAGACTTTTCAGGAGAGAATCCTAACTTGGGGTGCGGGTTCATGAGTGTGAAGAGCTTCGTTCCGTGGGGTACCCAGTTCCTATTTTCTCCTATTAAAAATTTATGGAAGCCACTGAAAAAATAGTGAAGAATTTAATCCAAGAGTGGTTCTAGAATTGTAGCGCACCCAGCTATTGTTTGTAGTTGTGGTCTATGGGAGAGGCTTGAAGCAGAGCTTTTTTTGTTATTTTGTTGTTGTTGTTGTTGTTTTGAGACCCGTCCGCTCTGTCGCCTAGTGCAGGGGTGTGATCACTCGTTGCAACTTCTGCCTCCCAGCTTCAAGCAGTTATCTGCCTCATCCTCCCAAGCCTGCTACCACGCCTGGCTAATTTTTGTATTTTTAGTAGAGATGGGGTTTCACCATGTTGGCCAGGCTGGTCTTGGACTCGATCTCTTGAGTCACCCACCTCGGCCTCCCAAATTGCTGGGAGTACAGGCGTGAGCCATCGCGCCGCCGAAGAAAAGTCTTTTATAAAATGCCTGATAAAGAAAACCAAATTTAAAGGCCGGGCGCCGTGGCTCAAGCCTGTAATCCCACACCCGGCTAATTTTTGTATTTTTAGTAGAAACGGGTTTTCACCATATTGGCCAGGCTGGTCTCAAACTCCTGATCTCAAGTGATCCGCCCACCTCGGCCCCCCAAAGTGCTAGGATTACAGGCTTGAGCCACCACGCCGAACCCTGGCATCTTAATTTGTATATTATAGATGAAATTTTCCTCGTTATTTAAT
Source organism: Saguinus oedipus (assembly GCA_031835075.1). Taxonomy (NCBI): domain Eukaryota; kingdom Metazoa; phylum Chordata; class Mammalia; order Primates; family Cebidae; genus Saguinus; species Saguinus oedipus. Next base: position 19,715,042 of record CM063187.1, read on the forward strand.
CAGAGCTTAACTGGAAGTTTATAGTTGCTGAAGCCTGAATTTTGTTTCTCTGAATGTTGTAATTAAAAATAATGCGCCTGAATTAGTTTTTTTTTTTTTTTTTTTTTGAGACAGAGTTTCGCTGTTTTTACCTAAACTGGAGTGCAATGGCGTGATCTCGGCTCACTGCAACCTCCGCCTCCTGGGTTCAAGCAATTCTCCTGCCTCAGCCTCCTGAGTAGCTGGGATTACAGGCACACACCACCGTGCCCAGCTAATTTTTTGTATTTTTAGTAGAGACGGGGGTTTCACCATGTTGACCAGGATGGTCTCGATCTGTTGACCTCGTGATCCACCCGTCTCAGCCTCCCCAAAAGTGCTGGGATTACAGGCGTGAGCCACTGCACCCGGCCGGTGAAGTTACTTCTTTAAGGCAGTTGCTATACCTAGTAATATGTAACAAAGTTACATTGAATTTCAGATCGCGTTGTGGTGGCTCATACCTGTAAATTCCGACACTTTGTCAGGCTGAGGCAAGTACATCACCTCAGGTCAGGAATTTTAGACCAGCCTGATTAATATGGTAAAAAACCCCATCTCTACTAAAAATATAAAAATTAGCTGGGTATATTGGTAGGTGCCTGTAATACCAGTTGTTTGAAAGATTGAGACAGGAGAGATGCTTGAACATGGGAGACAGAGGTTGCACTGAGCCAAGACGGTGTCACTGCACTCCAGCCTGGGCAACAGAATAAGACTCCATCTCCAAAAGACTAAAAAAAAAAAGAATTCCAGAGCCTAGTGCAGTGGCTCAAGTCTGTAAATCCTAGCACTTTGGGAGGCAGATGGATCACTTAAGGTCAGGAGTTCAAAAACAGCCTGACATGTACAGTGAAACCTTGTCTCTACTAAAAATATAAAAATTAGCTGGGCAGGGTGACTTGCACCTGTAGTCCCAGGTACTCAGTAGGCTGAAACAGAAGAAATGCTTGAACTGGGGAGATGGAGGTCACAGTGAGTGGAGATTGTGCCACTGCACTCCAGCCTGGCTGATAGAGCAAGACTGTCTGCTAAAAAAAAAAAAAAAGAATTCAAAAGAGGATTGTAACAGGAGGAATACCAACTCTATAAACTTTAAGGAATGCAATTTTAGATAAGAAGGGCTTTTTTTTTTCTTTTCATACGATAGAGCCTATAAGATTGAAAGAATGGGGAGTAATAGTAAATGGGGGGTTAAAACATCAGATTTTAAACCAGAAACTATTTTACCCTGAAGTCAGCATGTTCTTAGGAGGGACACAGAATGAAGTTGTGTAATGTATAGTGACTCAGATTGAGGTTAGCTCAAAGTTTCGTAGCCTGTGAAAAATTTTATTTAGACTACTGAAGACAAATATAGGTGACTCTTTTAATGAGAAAAGGAAGAAAATATGCCAAGCCTTTACCAAAAAAGCATCTCAACCCTAACCCAAAGAGAGGGTGCTTCAATTTCACTCAAGAAAGAATTCAATGTGAGTACATAGAGTAAATTGAAAGCAAGTTTATTAAGAAAGTAACGAAATAATAGCATTGATTACTCCATAGGCAGAACAGTCCGGAGGCCTTCCGGTTGCCCATTTTTGTGGTTATGGCAAACGGGGTGGATTATTTATGCCTTTCCATTTTAGACCATATAAGGTAACGTCCTGATGTTATCGTGGCATTTGTAAACTCTCATGGCACTAGTGGGAGTGTAGCAGTGAGGATGGCCAGACGTCACACTCATGACCATCTTGGTTTTGTTGGGTTTTGTCCCGATTCTTCACTGCAAGCTGTTTTATCATCCAGGTCTTTATGACCTGTATCCTGTGCAGACGTTCTGTCTTATCCTGTGACTTAGAATGCCTAACCATCTGTGAATGCACCCTAGTAGGTCTCAGCCCTATTTTCCCCAGCCCCTATTCAAAATGGATTTGCTCTGGTTCAGTATGCCTCTGACATTTTCCCCCTGTTATGTACAAATAAACCCTTAATCATAAGGGTTGTAGAGGGATGAAGATTCATCATCTGTAACTACTTCATGCTGTAGTTTCTAAATCACGGCTTTTTATATGCCATGCAGAATTCTCACTATGAATTTATAATCTGCAATATTAAAAATGTTTCCTTTGTTGTTGAACATGGGAAGATGTGGATACTCAAGATTCCTATTGGAAAAGCTGGGATTTTTGTAAAGATGGAGAATATGTAACGTTGAGGGTTTCATCTGTGTTTTCCATTAGCTCTATGCAGAACAGGATTAAGAAAATGCTTATTTAAACAGGATGGCATTTATTAACCTGAAAGTTCTGAAAAAAAATTATTGAGAGATACCTGCTCTCTAGGGTAAGAAAAAAAGATCACTTTAAATTGTTATTTAAAATTACGGAACATAAAAGATATCTGCATCTTGACCTTGGCATGAAACTGATTTTTTTATATGGTTAAATTCAGACTATAACTTAATTTTTGAGAAGCAATATCTCAGCAGTGATGCTGTGTTCTTCTGTGTGCGTCAGCACATCATAAAACTTTGTCCTCCTGCGGTTGATTTTAAAATTTACTTAAGGAGCTCTCTGAAATATTTATTTCACTATAGAGTTACTTTTTTTCTCATTATTAAATATCTTTATATAGCTAAAGAAAAGCTGTAAATAAACCATCATATTTAATCTCTCAGCGGCTTTTCTTTCTTAGTTTTCTTTGTAGATCTCTGTCTTTGGAAAATGAAGTAGTTTGTTTAGAGGTCAGAAAAATTGGGTAAAACATAGGTTCTTCCACTTACTGGATGTTTGACAAAATATTTTTTTTTCTTTTTTTTTTGAGACAGAGTCTCGTTCTGTTGCCAGGCGCCAGGCTGCAGTGCAATGGCGCGATCTCCGCTCACTGCAACCTCCCCTCCCGGGTTCAAGCAATTCTCCTGCCTCGGCCTCCCAAGCAGCTGGGACTACAGATGCGCGCCACCACGCCCAGCTAATTTTTTATATTTTAGTAGAGACGGGGTTTCACTGTGTTGACCAGGATGTCTTGATCTCTTGACCTCGTGATCCACCCGCCTCGGCCTCCCAAAGTGCTGGGATTACAGGCGTGAGCCACCGCATCCAGCCCGACAAAATATTCTTTTTGGGCCAAACACGTTGGCATTACTAGTGAGCTTGTTAGATATTCAGAAACTCAAACTTTATTTAAGATCTTCTGGAAAAAAAATAAAACCTGCATAAGATCTCCAGTTTTGATTTTACGCATTAAAACTTAAGAGGTGCCGTCTAACTCAACATGTCTTTTTTGTCTGAAATATCAACTCATTCTTTGTAATGCAACTATAGAACTAAAAATGTACATGTTTGTGTTTATGACTTTTGTTTTGTACTTTAATTTTTTTTTTTTTTTTTTTTTTTTGAGACGGAGTTTTGCTCTTGTTACCCAGGCTGGAGTGCAATGGTGGCTCACTGCAACCTCCACCTCCTGGGTTCAGGCAATTCTCCTGCCTCAGCCTCCTGAGTAGCTGGGATTACAGGCACGTGCCACCATGCCCAGCTAATTTTTTTGTATTTTTAGTAGAGACGGGTTTCACCATGTTGACCAGGATGGTCTCAATATCTTGACCTCGTGATCCACCCACCTCGGCCTCCCAAAGTGCTGGGATTACAGGCGTGAGCCACCACGCCCGGCTTCCTTTTGTACTTTATTATTCATAAAAGTATCATATATACACTGGTGTTGTTTATCTTATACCATTCTCTTCTCTCTGAGTTAGAGAATACATTGGAGAATATTTGTGTTAAAAATTGTTGGATAATTTTAGTTATTCCTCTAAGTCAGAATCAATTTTCTTTACTCTCATTTAACCTTAATTTAAATGATAAATTCTGCCTATGGACACTTGTAAATGTGTGTGTGTGTGTGTGTGTGTGTGTGTTTTTCAGGGGCCGTTGACATTTAGGGATGTGGCCATAGAATTCTCTCTGGAGGAGTGGCAATGCCTGGACACTGCACAGCAGGATTTGTATAGAAAAGTGATGTTAGAGAACTACAGAAACCTGGCCTTCTTGGGTGAGAATAACTTTAATACACAATTCCTCATATACCCTAAAGGTTTTATTTCTCTCTTCTTATAGAATAATTTTTGGTAACTTATGCTTTCCATAAATGAATTTTTTTTAAGGCGGGGTTTCACCATTTTGGCCAGGCTGGTCTTGAACTCCTGACCTCAGGTGATCAGCCCACCTTGGCCTCCCAAAGTGCTGGGATTAAAGGCATGAGCCACCACACCTGGCCTCCATAAATGAATTTCTAATCCTTGTTTTCAAAATATCTTGAAGAATTGTTCATGTAGAAAGAAACTTCTTCAAGGTTTTACCTTGGCCTGAACTTTTTACATTCTGAGCTGGTGTGTATCCTTCACTCTAGAGTAGTGGTAATTTCAGAAATTTAGTGGTATAAAGTATTGTTAACCCTATGTTAAAATTTATTTGCCACTGCTAATTTTTGACTCATGAGTACTGAGCAGTGAAATTAAGAACCTACAAATTTAAAATGTTTTCTAAATGTTAAGAACTTTCTGTCAAATAGTATTTTGCGATTATTTTCTGGAATATTCTATGACATCCTCTTTACTAAGCACAGTACTAGGTTGGTAATTAGAGAATATGAGAAAGATTCATGTAATTTATTTTTAATAAAGCAGGTATTGCTGTCTCTAAGGCAGATCTGATCACCTGTCTGGAGCAAGGAAAAGATCCCTGGAATATGAAGAGACACAGTATGGCAGCCACACCCCCAGGTAGGTGAGAGTGAATAAAACAGTTGACAGAGTTGAAAGGTTGGAAAAAAAAAAAGTAGTTTCGGGCCCGGTGCGGTAGCTCACGCCTGTAATCCCAGCACTTTGGGAGGCCGAGGTGGGTGGATCATGATGCCAAGAGATCTTGGTCAACATGGTGAAACCCCGTCTCTACTAAAAATACAAAAAATTAGCTGGGCATGGTGATGTGTGCCTGTAATCCCAGCTACTCGGGAGACTGAGGCAGGAGAATTGTCTGAACCCAGGAGGTGGAGGTTGCGGTGAGCTGAGATCGCGCCATTGCATCCCAGCCTGGGTAACAAGAGCGAAACTCCGTCTATTAAAAAAAAAAAAAAAAAAAATAGATACCACAACATATTTCAGTCTGGTAAAAATAAAAGTAAAAAAAAAAAACAATTTGCTTCCAAAAATTTTTTCTTATTACATCTGCCTTCAGATTTGTCATTGACATTTCAAATTAAATCTTTATGTTGCATATTAATAGATATAATGATTTTTATGCCTTTTTTTTTAACCTTTTATCTCTTTTTTTGTATTTCTTTTTCCATGGATCATAGGAAATAAGATTTCTATGCTTTTAACTTGCAATTTTTTTTTTTAATTTTTTTTTTTTTTTTAACTTGCAAATTTTAGAGAATTTTTTTTTTTTTGAGATGGAGTTTCGCTTTTGTTACCCAGGCTGGAGTGCAATGGCACGATCTCAGCTCACCGCAACCTCCGCCTCCTGGGTTCAGGCAATTCTCCTGCCTCAGCCTCCCGCGTAGCTGGGACTACAGGCACAAGCCACCATGCCCAGCTAATTTTTGTATTTTTAGTAGAGACGGGGTTTCACCATGTTGGCAGGATGGTCTTGATCTCTTGACCGCGCAATCCACCCACCTCGGCCTCCCAAACTGCTGGGATTACAGGCTTGAGCCACTGCGCCCGGCCCAAACTCATTCTATTTTATGGTTGCATAGTATTCCATGGTGTATATGTGCCATGTTTTCTTTTTTTTATATATATGAAGTGTTACTCTGTCACCCAGGCTGGAGTTCATTGGTACAATCTCTGATCACTGGAACCTTCACCTCCCGTGTTCAAGCAATTCTCCTGCCTCAGCCTCCTGAGTAGCTGGGGTTACAGGCACGAGCCACCACACCCAGCTAATTTTTGTATTTTTAGTAGAGACAGGGTTTCATCATGTTGGTCAGGCTGATCTTGAACTCCTGACCTTGTGATCTGCACACCTTGGCCTCCCAAAGTGCTGGGATTATAGGCATGAGCCACCACACCCAGCATGTGCCACATTTTCTTTATCCAGTCTATCATTGAGGGGCATTTGGATTGGTTCCAAGTCTTTGCTATTGTAAACAGTGCTGCAATGAACATATGTGTGCATGTGTCTTTATAACAGAATGATTTATAATCCTTTGGGTATATACCCAGTAATGGAATTGCTGGGTCAAATTGTATTTCTATTTCTAGATCCTTGGGGAATCGTCACACTGTCTTCCACAATGGTTGAACTACTTTACACTCCCACCAACAGTGTAAAAGTGTTCCTATTTCTCCACGTCCTCTCCAGCATCTGTTGTCTCCAGATTTTTAAATGATTATCATTCTAACTGGCATGGTTTTAATTTGCATTTCTCTAATAACCAGTGATGATGAGCATTTTTTCATGTTTGTTGGCTGCACAAATGTCTTCTTTTCAAGTGTCTGCTCATATCATTCACCCACTTTTTGATAGAATTGTTTGTTTTTTTTTTTGTTTTGTTTTAGTTTTTTGTAGTTACTGGATATTAGCTTTTTGTCAGATGGGTAAATTGTAAATTTTTTTTTCCCATTCTGTTGGTTGCCAGTTCACTCTGATTGTTTCTTTTGCTGAGCTTCATTTTTATGTCATTTTTTCTTTCAGGATGGTTCAGTTATTCTTTTTGATATTTTTTATCTGCCTAATTTTAAAAAAATATTTTACATATTTTTGTTCTTATCCTCATTTTTCTGGCTTTCTGTAATTCTGTATGTTTCTATTGTACTCAGGGAGTATTATTCAATTTCTTTTGAATTATTAACTTAATGTATAATTTTTTATTCCAGACAGAGTCTCGCTCTGTTGCCAGGCTGGAGTGCAGTGGTGTGATCTTGGCTCACTGCAACCTCCGCCTCCTAGGTTCAAGTGATTTGCCTGCCTCAGCCCCCCAAGTAGCTGGGATTACAGGCACATGTCACCACACCCAGCTAATTTTTGTATTTTTAGTAGAGACAAGGTTTTACCATCTTGGCCAGGATGGTCTGGATCTCTTGACCTCATGATCGGCCCACCTTGGCCTCCTAAAGTACTGGGATTACAGGTGTAAGCCACCAAACCTGGCAGTGTATACATTTTTTATGGTTTTTCTCTGAAACTTTTATAATATTTTTGATAAAACCATACTGTTGTAATTTGTATACATTGTAATCTTTTATTGAAATTTGGACATTAGAAAAAACTATCCTGGCCGGGCGCGGTGGCTCACGACTGTAATCCCAGCACTTTGGGAGGCCGAGGCGGGTGGATCATGAGGTCAAGAGATTGAGACCATCCTGGTCAATATGGTGAAACCCCGTCTCTACTAAAAATACAAAAAAAATTAGCTGGGCATGGTGGCACGTGCCTGTAATCCCAGCTACTCAGGAGGCTGAGGCAGGAGAATTGCCTGAACCCAGGAGGCGGAGGTTGCAGTGAGCCGAGATCGCACCATTGCACTCCAGCCTGGGTAAGAAGGGCGAAACTCCATCTCAAATAAATAAATAAGAGAAAACTTTATCCTGGCATAGTCTGAACAATTGTCTTGGTTAGAGATTCTAGGAGTCTCAAACATGTTCCTAGAATGTGTCTTTTCTATAATTTTGTGTTTATTTTTTAGTTACAAGAGTTTGTGTTTCTTTCTTTACTTTTTTTGAGATGGAGTCTCGCTCTGTCACCCAGACTGGAGTGCAATGGTACCATCTTGGCTCACTGTAACCTCTGCCTCCTGGTTTAAAGCAATTCTTCCACATCAGCCTCCCAAGCAACTGGGAATACAGGTGCACACCACCACACCTGGCTCATTTTTGTTTTTTTTTTAAGTAGAGACCAGGATTCACCATGTTGGCCAGGCTCATCTCAAACTCGTGACCTCAGGTGATCCACCAGCTTTGTCCTCCCAAAGTGCTGTGATTACAGGCATTAACCATCACATCTGGCCTATTTGCGTTTCTTCTGAAAAGTCAATAATCCCTGGCTACACCTGTTTGTGTGTGTGTGGTATTGCAGTCTCTCTGCTGCTGTAACATTTAGCTTTTGTCTCATTCCAAAGTATACTACCATTTTTTTCAGCACTATATGTCATAGGAGCCAGAAACCAGTGTCTAGAAAGGCCCTTAGAAGCAAGTACTAAAGATGTATGTGCAGTATTTTACTTGTCTTTTTAAAAAGAAACCATAAGTTGGCAGTTTACTTGGAAGGCACTATGTTATACTGGGGAGCAGGAAGAGCTGTGCTGGGTAAATGTAACAGACTTTTCTTTTTCTTCTCTGTCACTGTCTGTTGTGCTCAGCTGGGGCACTTCCCACACTTAACTCTTTTATACATTTCCTCACATGTATTTTTATGTTTGTGTTACATTTACATGTCTATAGAAAGTAGGGCCTTTGGTATTTGCTGAGCCATCTTGTATATGTAGTGTGTATAATTTTCTGGGTTAGATTTGAGTCTAGTAAATGGAGTAATTTGTTATTTTTATTTCTTTCAGTTACATATTCTCATTTTGCCCAAGACCTTTGGCCAGAGCAGGGCATAAAAGATTCTTTCCAAGAAGTCATATTGAGAAGATATGGGAAATGTGGACATGAAGATTTACAGTTAACTACAGACTGTGAAAGCGTGGATGAGTGTAATCTGCACAAAGAAGGTTATAATGAACTCAACCAGCGTTTGACAACTACCCAGAGTGAAACAGTTCGATGTGATCAATATGTGAACGTCTTTCTTAAACGTTTAAATTCAAATAGACATAAGACAAGAGGTACTGGAAAGAAAACTTTCAAATGTAAAAAATGTAACAAATCATTTTGCATGCTTTTACACCTAACTCAACATAAAAGAACTCATATTAGGAAGAATTCTTACCAATGTGAAGAATGTGGTAAGGTCTTTAACTGGTTCTCAATCCTTACTAGACACAGGAGAATTCACACTGGAGAGAAGCCCTACAAATGTGAAGAATGTGGCAAAGCTTTTAAGCAGTCTTCAACCCTTATTACACATAAGATAATTCATACTGGAGAGAAACCCTACAGATGTGAAGAATGCGGCAAAGTCTTTAATCAGTCTTCATACCTTACTATACATAAAAGAATCCATACTGGAGAGAAACCCTACAGATGTGAAGAATGTGGCAAAGCTTTTAAGCAGTCTTCAACCCTTATTACACATAAGATAATTCATACTGGAGAGAAACCCTACAAATGTGAAGAATGTGGCAAAGCTTTTAAGCAGTCTTCAGCCCTTAATACACATAAGAGAATTCATACTGGAGAGAAACCTTACAGATGTGAAGAATGCGGCAAAGTCTTTAGTCAGTCTTCATACCTTACTATACATAAAAGAATCCATACTGGAGAGAAACCCTACAGATGTGAAGAATGTGGCAAAGCTTTTAAGCAGTCTTCAGCCCTTACTAATCATAAGATAATTCACATTGGAGAGAAACCCTACAAATGTGAAGAATGTGGCGAAGCTTTTAAGCAGTCTTCAAGCCTTACTGCGCATAAGATAATTCATACTGGAGAGAAGCCCTACAAATGTGAAGAATGTGGCAAAGCTTTTAAGCAGTCTTCAGCCCTTAATACACATAAGAGAATTCATACTGGAGAGAAACCTTACAGATGTGAAGAATGTGGCAAAGTCTTTAATCAGTCTTCATACCTTACTATACATAAAAGAATCCATACTGGAGAGAAACCCTACAGATGTGAAGAATGTGGCAAAGCCTTTAACCGGTCTTCATACCTTACTACACATAAAAGATTTCATACTGGAGAGAAACCCTACAAATGTGAAGAATGTGGCAAAGCTTTTAAGCAGTCTTCAACCCTTACTGCACATAAGATAATTCATACTGGAGAGAAACCCTACAAATGTGAAGAATGTGGCAAAGCTTTTAAGCAGTCTTCAACCCTTACTAATCATAAGATAATTCATATTGGAGAGAAACCCTACAAATGTGAAGAATGTGGCAAAGCTTTTAAGCAGTCTTCAACCCTTACTGCACATAAGATAATTCATACTGGAGAGAAACCCTACAAATGTGAAGAATGTGGCAAAGTCTTTAATCAGTCTTCATACCTTACTATACATAAGAGAATTCATACTGGAGAGAAACCTTACAGATGTGAAGAATGTGGCAAAGTCTTTAATCAGTCTTCATACCTTACTATACATAAGAGAATCCATACTGGAGAGAAACCCTACAGATGTGAAGAATGTGGCAAAGCCTTTAACCGGTCTTCATACCTTACTACACATAAAAGATTTCATACTGGAGAGAAACCCTACAAATGTGAAGAATGTGGCAAAGCCTTTAACCGGTCTTCATACCTTACTACACATAAAAGATTTCATACTGGAGAGAAACCCTACAAATGTGAAGAATGTGGCAAAGGCTTTAACCGGTCCTCATACCTTATTACACATAAAAGATTTCATACTGGAGAGAAACCCTACAAATGTGAAGAATGTGGCAAAGCCTTTAACCGGTCTTCATACCTTACTACACATAAAAGATTTCATACTGGAGAGAAACCCTACAAATGTGAAGAATGTGGCAAAGGCTTTTACCTATGCTCACACCTTACATCACATAAGAAACTTCATACTGGAGAGAAACCCTTCAAATGTGAAGAATGTGGCAAAGCTTTTAACCATTCTGCAAAACTTAGTGTACATAAGGTAATTCATACTGGAGAGAAACACTACAAATGTGAAGAATGTGGTAAAGCCTTTAGTGTATTCTCAAACCTATCCAGACATAAGAGAATTCATAGTGGAGAAAATCTGTACAAATGTGGAGAATGTGGCAAAGATTTTAAACAATACTCATACCTTATTATACATAAGAGTATTCATACTGGAGAGAAACCCTACAAGTGTAAAGAATGTGGAAAAGCCTTTAGGGTACATTCAATCCTTACTAGACATAAGAGAATTCATGGTGGAGAAAAACCCTACAAATGTGAAGAATGTGGCAAGGCTTTTAACCGGTACTCAAACCTCACTATACATAAAAGAATTCATGCTAGAAAGAAACCATAAAATGTGAAGAATGGCAAAGCTGATAAAACATACTCAACCACTAGTACATGCAAGGTAATTCATGCTGGCAAGAAACCCTACAAATGTGGAGAATGTTTCAAAGGCTTTTTTTTTAAAAAAAATTTTTTAATAAAAAAGATGGGGTTTCACCATGTTGGCCAGGCAGGTCCTGAACTCCTGACCTCAGGTGATTTGCCCGCCTCAGCCTCCCAAAGTATTGAGATTACAGGCATGAGCCACTCTGCCTGGCCAGCAAAGACTTTAATTGGTCCTCCATCCTTACTAAACATAAGAGAATTCATACCAGAGAGAAATCGAATAAATGTAAAGAATGTGATAAAGCTTTAACCACTTCTCAGCCCTGACTACACATAAAATAATTCATGCTGGAGGAAAACCCTACACATCTCAAAGATTTTTATTGATTCTCATACATAACTAAACATAATTTATACAGGAGATAAATCATACATGTGTATAGAATGTGGCAAAGCTTTTAACAAATCCTCATCCATTGCTAAACATAATTTATACTGGATAGAAATCCTACAAATGTGAGGAATGTGGCAAAGCTTTTAAACAGTTCCGCCAACTTAACTGCACATAAGGAAAATTATACTGGAGAGAAGCTCTACAAATGTGAAAAATGTGGCAAAGCTTTTAAGCAATCTTTAACCCGTACTACTCATACGATAATTCATGCTAGAGAGACACCCTACAAATGTGAAGAATGTGGCAAAGCTTTTAACTAATCCTCAAACCTTACTGCCTCAGCCTCCCGAGTAGCTGGGACTACAGGCGCCCACAACCATGCCCAGCTAATTTTTGTATTATTTTTAGTAGAGATGGGGTTTCACCTCATTGACCAGGATGGTCTCAATCCCTTGACCTCGTGATCCACCTGCCTCGGCCTCCCAGAGTGCTGGGATTATAGGTGTGAGCTGCCGTGCCCAGCTGATTCTTAATAAACATAAGAAAATTCACACTGGAGAAAAACCCTATAAGTGTGAAAAATATGGTAAAGCTTTTAACTAGTCCTCAGTTCTTAGACCTGGAGAGACACTCTACAAAGGAGAAAGATGTGACAGTGCTTTTGACAACACCTCAAACTTTTCTAACCATAAAAGAAATCATATTGGTGAGATTTCATGTTGGTTATAACAGCAATACATTCTGCTCTAAGGAACACTGTAGAAATTAAGTAATACAAAATGCAATAATATTATTCATGAACTGACATTATTAATAGTTAAATATGGCCGGGCTCGGTGGCTCAAGCCTGTAATCCCAGCACTTTGGGAGGCCAAGGCGGGTGGATCACGAGGTCAAGAGATCGAGACCATCCTGGTCAACATGGTGAAACCCTGCCTCTACTAAAAAAATACAAAAAATTAGCTGGGCACAGTGGTGCATGCCTGTAATCCCAGCTACTCAGGAGGCTGAGGCAGGAGAATTGCCTGAACCGAGGAGGCGGAGGTTGCGGTGAGCCAAGATCGCGCCATTGCACTCCAGCCTGGGTAACGAGTGAAACTTCATCTCCAAAAAAAAAAAAAAAAAAAAAATAGTTAAATATTTGTAGTACACAAAATGATTTACAGATATAATGCAACCTCTATCACAGTACTAGTGACATCAAGAAGTTTTTTAAAACTATGTCAAAATTTGCTGTGCTTGGTGGCTCACGGCTGTGAGCACTTTGGGAGGCTGAGGTGCATGGATCACAAGGTCAAGAGTTCGAGACCAGCCTGGCCAATTTGGCGAAACCCTGACTCTACTAAAAAAAAAAAAACTACAAAAATTAGCTGGGCATGGTGACTCACTCCTGTAATCCCAGCTGCTCAGGAGGCTGAAGCAGGAGAATTGCTTGAAACTGGGGGGCGGAGGTTGCAGTGAGCTGAGATCGTGCCACTGCACTCCAGCCTGGTGATAGAGCAAGACTCTGGGAAAAAAAAACAATCTATGTAAAAATTAAAATAAGTGATTAAAAACAATAAATTTTCAATCTATGAGAACAATATTGTTTGACTTATTTGCAGTTGAAAGTCACTGGCACAAAAAATCACTAGAGATGTTAATCCATCATGTTACTAAATAGTATATACTTGCCATCTTTTACCTACACTCGAGTAAGGTGCAAGAGGTTAAAGTTTGAGGCATAATAATGCTTCACTGAATGCACAATAGTATTTAACATGTTAGAAATCTTGAATTAAACTTCAAACAATATAAAATTTTAAAATGTAATGCACTTTATTATATAAAAATAAAATTAGTACAAAAATACACTTAATTTTAAATAAAATTAAAGATTTTTTTTCTCATGATAATAGAGAATATTACTCTAAACAACTACCCGATATTTCATTCAGTATTATACGTTAACCCAAAAGAGCCTCTCTGCTTAGATTTTCCTTATGCATGTTACATTGTAATGTCTATTTTTTTTGAGACCATCTCACTCTGTTGTCCAGCCTGGAGTGCAGTGGCCTGCTCGCTGTAACCTCTGCCTCCCAGATACAGTGAGTCTTCTGCCTCAGCCTCCCAAGTAGCTGGGATTACAGGCACCTGCAACCACGCCTGGCTAAATTCTTTTTTTTTTTTTTTTTTTAGTAGAGACCGGGTTTCACCACATTGGCCAGGCCAGTCTAAAACTCCTGACCTCATCATCCATGTGTGTCGGCCTCCCAAAGTGCTGTGATTACAGGCGTGAGTCACTGTGCTGGCAATGTCTTTACTTTTCTGTTATCAATTATGGCCACCTAATAAAGAATCTCTTGCCAGTTGCAGTGGCTCACGCCTGTAATCCCAACACTTTGGGAGACCGAGGCGGTCAGATAATGAGATCAAGAGTTCAAGACCAGTCTGGCCAACATGGTGAAACCACGTCTCTACTAAAAATATAAAAATTAGCTGGGCCTGGTGGCAGGTGCCTGTAATCCCAGATACTCAGGAGGCTGCAGCAGGAGAATCACTTGAAACTGAAAGGCGGAAGTTGCAATGAGCCAAGATCATGCCACTGGACTCCAGCCTGGGCAAAAGATCGAAACTCTGACTCAAAAAACAAAAAACTAATCTCTCATATCTTTGATGCAGAAACAATTGACCCTATGGTTTCACATGTGAATACAATAGGAATGAAGAAACAGTAGAAAATAATTTCAGAGTTGAATGACATCATTATTCACTTCTCAAAATATCTGTAATATTTTTCAAAAAATATGATTTGGAGGTAATTATAACTGCAAAAAAACCTTCTGATCCTCTTTGTTATATACAAACAATTTTTCTGTCAACATTAGTTTTAGATTCCCTATACTTCGCACTCTGAATTAGTATATCTGAAGTGTCAGTGACATATATACATCTACTATAATTTATCTGATATTGGCATAGGTTTAATTATGGATTTTTTTTTTTTTTTTTTACTTTTACTGCCTCTGCAAAAATATATTCTAGTATGAAAACTGTTTCTAAGCTGTAGTTTTTCAAAAAGTGTTTTTCCAAATTTATTACATTTGCACAATTTTTCTTCACTATCAGTTCCCTAATGTTTGGCTTTCATGAAACTTTGTTCTAAAGAAAAAAAAATTCAGAGACTTTTTTTTTTTTTTTTTTTTGGTGAGACGAGGTTTCACTCTTGTTGCCCAGGCTGGAGTGCAATGGCAGGATCTCTGCTCATCGAAACCTCCATCTTCCAGGTTCAAGGGATTCTCCTGCCTCAGCCTCCTGAGTTAGCTGGGATTACAGGCATGCAGCACCACGCCCAGCTAATTTTGTGTTTTTTTTTTTTTTAATAGAGACCGTGTTTCTTCATGTTGGTCAGGCTGATCTTGAACACTCAATCTCAGGTGATCCATCTGCCTCATTCTCCCGAAGTGCCAGGATTACAGGCATAAGCCACTGTGCCCAACCCTCTTCATTGCTGCTGAGGCAGGAGAATCACTTGAACCCGGGAGGCAGAGGTTGCAGTGACCAAAGATTGCACCATTGCCCTCCAGAATGAAACTTCATCCAGGAAAAAAAAAAAAAGAATTTAAACAGTCACAGTCTAGACTGGATGAAAACGGGTTTGGAACATCTCACAACCCCCAAGAGCTTAGTGCTAAAGTCTCAGGTACACAACTGTCCACCTGGCACCCAAAGGAAACAATTCTTACTTAAAAACAACAAAAACAAAAAGCTGTGTGTGGTGACTCACAGCTGTAATCTCAGCACTTTGGGAAGCCAAGGTGGACATATCACCTGAGATTGACACCAGCATGACCAACACAGAGAAACCCCGTCTCTACTAAAAATACAAAATTGGCCCGGCATGGTGGCACATACCTGTAATCTCAATTACTTGGGAGGCAGAGGCAAGAGAGTTACTTGAAACTGGGAGACGGGGGTTCTGGTGAGCTAAGATCACACCACTGCATTCCAACCTGGGCAACAAGAACAAAACTCCACCTCAAAAATAAAAAATAAAAAAACCCCAGTGTAAGGCTGATAGCCTTGCTAAGAGCCGGATGAACAACACCCACCCCTCTCTATGCCTGGTAACAGTTTATCAGGCAGAACATATTACTCAGCATCTGGCTCCTCCATGCAGACTCCCCTCGCCCACTTGTGCATTCTGCCTGCAGGTCTATATTCAGCAGTAGACTGCACTCTTCAGCACCAAGCTATGCATTTGAAACTCAGCACTAAACTGTGCACTCTCAGCACTAAACTATACAGTTGAACCCACGAAAATTGAAGAAATCCCACCAAGCCTTACCCAATGGCAGCCCACCCCATGCATCCTAGGTCAGCCCCCCTCTAACCCCCATAAAACCCCCTACCCTGAGAAGTCAAGTGCGACTTCTCTGACCCCTTTCCCCAGGACCACAGAACCTCACCGGGAGATAAATAAATTGGCATCTAATTGTTCTTATGCTGGCCTCAGTTTCCTTATTCTAAACTTGGCAACAACCCTTACACCCAGAGTCCCTGTTACGGGGGTGCGTTAGTCTGGGGTGCACTAGGTAGCAGGGCCTCGAGTGTGTAACCCAAAAGGTATTTGAAACAGGTCTCGATGAATAGGGTTTATTCTGCCAATGTAAAGGATAGGCCTGTGACACAGTCCCAGGAGGTCCTGAAGACATGTGCCCAAGATTGCTTTTATACATCTTAGGCAGACATGAGACATCAGTCAATATGTGTAAGATGAATGTTGGTTTGATCCAGTAAGCAGGACTAGAGGTGGGGGCTTTCAGGTCATAAGTAGGTAAGAGCCAAAAGGTTACATTCTTTTGAGTCTTTCATTAGCCTTTTACTGAATACACAATGTAGTCTGGCTCAGTGAATCTGCATTTTTACATTAACAATGGGGTAGAAAGGAGTAAAACAAAACAAAACAAAACCAATAGGATAGAAAAAGCTAAAGCTGTGAGATCTGCATTTGTCTCAGGTGAGCCTCAGAGGGAAGCCTTCGAGTTCTGTCTTTTCTTCACAAGAAATTTCTTTCCAAGCAAATGGTGAGGAAGGTATATAGGGTTTTGTTTGTTTTTTTGTTTTTGAGATGGAGTATTGCTGTCGCTTAGGCTGGGGTGCAGTTGAATGATCTCAGCTTACTGCAGCCTCCGCCAAGTGATTCCTCAGTATACAATAAGTACATTCAAGAATCAAGCTATTCTCCTGCATCAGCCCCCCGAGTAACTGGAAAAACAGGCGTGTGCCACCATGCCCAGCTAATTTGTTTGTACTTTTAGCAGACACAGGGTTTCATCATGTTGTCAGGCTGGTCTCAAACTCCAGACCTCAAATAATCTACCCACCTCAGCCTCCCAAAGTGCTGAGATTACAGGTTTGAGCCACCGCACCTAGCATTATGTAGTTTGTTATATTTGCAGCTATCTTATTTAGAAATAAAATGGGGGCCGGGTGCGGTGGCTCAAGCCTGTAATCCCAGCACTTTGGGAGGCCGAGGCGGGTGGATCACGAGGTCAAGAGATCGAGACCATCCTGGTCAACATGGTGAAACCCCGTCTCTACTAAAGATACAAAAAAATTAGCTGGGCATGGTGGCGCGTGCCTGTAATCCCAGCTACTCAGGAGGCTGAGGCAGGAGAATTGCCTGAACCCAGGAG
Organism: Saguinus oedipus; assembly: GCA_031835075.1. Taxonomy (NCBI): domain Eukaryota; kingdom Metazoa; phylum Chordata; class Mammalia; order Primates; family Cebidae; genus Saguinus; species Saguinus oedipus. The sequence continues at coordinate 19,732,269 of CM063187.1, forward strand.
GCGGAGGTTGCGGTGAGCCGAGATTGCGCCATTGCACTCCAGCCTGGGTAACAAGAGCGAAACTCCGTCTCAAAAAAAAAAAAAAAAAAAGAAAAAAAGAAATAAAATGGGAGGCAGGCTTACCTGACAGTTGCCAGGTTGACTTTTCCATTGTCTTGGTGATTTGGGGGTACCAGCACTTTGGAAGGCGGAGGTGGGTGGATCACCTAAGGTGAGAAATGGCAGACCAGCATGGCCAACATGGTGAAACTGTCTCTACTAAAATTACAAAAATTAGCCTCGCATGGTGGTGCATGCCTGTAATCCCAGCTACTCGGGAGGCTGAGGCAGGAGAATCACTTGAACCCAGGAGGTGGAGGTAACAGTGAGCTGAAATCGTATCATTGTAGTCCAGCCTGGGAAACAGAATAAGACTCTATCTCTCTTTTTTTTTTTTTGAGTCCCCGCCCGCAAGACTCCATCTCAAAAAAAAAAAAAAAAAAGGCTAATACAAAGCACATAAATATAACTTTCTGCATTTTTTTTTTTTGAGACGGAGTTTCGCTCTTGTTACCCAGGCTGGAGTGCAATGGCGCGATCTCGGCTCACAGCAACCTCCGGCTCCTGGGTTCAGGCAATTCTCCTGCCTCAGCCTCCTGAGTAGCTGGGATTACAGGCACGTGCCCCCATGCCCAGCTAATTTTTTGTATCTTTAGTAGAGACAGGGTTTCACCTTGTTGACCAGGATGGTCTCGATCTCTAGACCTCATGATCCACCCGCCTCGGCCTCCCAAAGTGCTGGGATTATAGGCATGAGCCACCACGCCCAGCCCAAACACAAATATAACTAATGCTACTTCTTTTAAAATAGTCCATCCTGCAGGGTGCAGTAGCTCACACCTATAATTCCAGCACATTGGGAGGCTGATGCAAGTGGATCACGAGGTCATGAGATCAAGACCATCCTGGCTAACAAAGTGAAACCCTGTCTGTCCTAGAAATACAAAAAATTAGCCAGGCCTGGTGGCTCGAGTCTGTATTCCCAGCTACTCAGGAGGCGGAGGCAAGAGAATTGTTTGAACCCAGGAAACCGAGGTTGCAGTGAGTGAAGATCGTGCCACTGCCTGAGACAGAGCAATACTCTGGCATCTCAGAAAAGACATCTAAAAAACAAAAGAAAAGAAACTATAATAAACCTGGTTCAATTTGATTTTCAGGTAAATTGGAAATTGTCATTTGTATAAATATATTTCAATAATTGTTTACACATACACCAATATGTAAATATTGCATAGCTATACTAAAAAGTTATTTGCTGTTTAACCTAAATTTATATGTAACTGTGCCTTCTGTATTTGGTGAATCTGCCACATCCGCCATAAAAGCACTCTTTAATTTGGAACATGTTACAACATGGGAAAACAGGATAAAAACCATTAAACAGGCCGGCACGGTGGCTCACGCCTGTAATCCCAGCACTTTGGGAGGCCGAGGCGGGTGGATCACAATGTCGAGAGATCGAGAACATCCTGGTCAACATGGTGAAACCCCGTCTCTACTAAAAATACAAAAAATTAGCTGGGCATGGTGGCACGTGTCTGTAATCCCAGCTACTTGGGAAGCTGAGGCAGGAGAATTGCCTGAACCGAGGAGTCGGAGGTTGCGGTGAGCCGAGATCGCACCATTGCACTCCAGCCTGGATAACAAGAGCGAGACTCCGTCTCAAAAAAAAAAAAAAAAACCATTAAACATCATATAGAGGCCTGGTACTGTGGCTCATGCCTGTAATTCAGGTGTTTTTGGGAGGCAAAGGTGGGAGAATCACTTGAGGACAGGAGTTTGAGACCTGCCTGGGCAACATAATGGGACACCATCTCTACAAAAAAGAATCTGAAACTATCCAGTGTGGTGGTGTGTACCTGTAGTCCCAGTTACAACGGAGGCTGACAGCTAAGAAATTTTGAGTTTGGCCTGAGCAATGATTAAGACATTACACTCTGGCCAAGACAACAGAGGACAATTGCTTAATTAAAAAAATGTAATCTCAGGACACTTTGGGAAGTCAAGAGGGGCTGAACACTTTAAAATTCAGGGGTTTGAGACCAGACTGGACAACATGGCAAAACCCTGTTTCAAAAAAATGAAAATAAAACTACCTGGGTATCATGACACATTTTTTTTTTTTTTAAGATGGAGTCTTACTCTGTCGCCCAGGCTGGAGTGTGTTGGCATGATCTTGGCTCAGTGCAACCTTAGTCTCCTGAGTTCAAACTATTCTCCTGCCTCAGCCTCCAGAGTAGCTGAGATTACAGGCATGCACAACTATACCTGGTTAATTTTTGTATTTTTTATAATACATAAAATTTTTGTTCCAGAGAAAATCAACTATTACTTTTGTATTAGTGTATTATCTACACAAAGCTAATTCTAATAAAATTTTAGAGAGGCAGATCCAAGATGGCTGATCGCTAACATCTCGGGATTGCAGCTCCCAGTGAAAGCGCAGAGAACGAGAGGATGCCACACTTTCAGACAAATTTTTTTTTTTTTGAGACGGAGTTTCGCTTTTTTGTTACCCAGGCTGGAGTGCAATGGCGTGATCTCGGCTCACCACAACCTCCGCCTCCTGGATTCAGGCAATTCTCCTGCCTCAGCTTCCTAAGTAGCTGGGATTAAAGGCACATGCCACCACGCCCAGCTAATTTTTTGTATCTTTAGTAGAGACGGGGTTTCACCATGTTGATCAGGGTGGTCTCGATCTCTTGACCTCATGATCCACCCGCCTCAGCCTCCCAAAGTGCTGGGATTACAAGCTTGAGCCACCACGCCTGGCCCTCAGAAAAATTTTTGTCGCTCACGAACCAGAAGAACTGGGAAGTGGAGGAGCCCTGCAGGTCGCCAGTGTGACTCTTGTGGCCGGTGCAGCGGTTTTGCCGGCACCTCGGTGCGGCAGCTCTTGGTGCAGAGTAAACGGGACTGGTTCCCCTACTGACTGGCGTTTGGAGCTCTGGGAAGGCAGAGTTGCCTATTAACGACTCAAGAAGGGAGCCAGACTAGAGATTCCCCGGGCAGAAAAGCACCATCAGTCTTAACGCTGCTGGTTTGGCCGGCGCAGCGGGTTGCTCAGATTTCGGCCCTGGGAATTAACAATTTTGACGTCCACTCAGAGACGTAATTTAAAAGCTGGTAATTACAAAGATGACAGGTGGATAAATTTACAATGATGGGAAGAAACCAGTGTAAAAAGGCTGAGAATACTCAAAATCAGAATGCCTCTCCCTCTAAAGAGGATCACAGTTCCTCATCAACAAGGGAACAAGGCTTGATGGAGAATGAGTGCATTCCATTAACAGAATCAGGCTTCAGAAGGTGGATAATAAGAAACTTCTGTGAGTTAAAAGAACATGTTGTAGTCCAATGTAAAGAAACTAAGAACTTTGAAAAAAGATTTGACGAAATCCTAATGAGAATAGACAATTTAGAGAGGAACAGAAGTGAATTAATGGAACTGAAGAATACAATATGGGAACTTCGAGAAGTATGCACAGGTTTAAACACTCGAATTGATCAAGCAGAAGAAAGGATATCAGAGGTCGAAGTCCAACTTAATGAAATAAAACGAGAAGACAAGAATAGAGAAAAAAGGATAAAAAGGAATCAGCAAAGTCTCTAAGAAATATGGGACTTGGGGCCCAAAGTGGCTCCGGCCGGATATCGTGGCGCTTGCGAAGGCGAGGCCAAGAGTTCAAGGCCAACCAACCTCAGCAACCTTACAAGCTCTCAATGATTGGCAAAAAAAAAAAAAAAAAAAAAAAAAAGAAAAAAAGAAATATGGGACTATGTGAAAAGACCTAATTTACGTTTGATAGGTATACCTGAATGCGACGGAGAGAATGAATCCAAGCTGAAAAGACTCTTCAGGATATTATTCAGGAAAACTTTCCCAACCTAGCAAAGCAGGACAATATTCAACCCCAGGTAATACAGAGAACACCACAAAGATATTCCTCAATAAGAGCAACCCCAAGGCACATAATCGTTAGATTCACCAGGGTTGAAACAAAGGAGAAAATACTAAGGGCAGCCAGAGAGAAAGGTCAGGTTACCCACAAAGGGAAGCCCATCAGACTTACAGCAGATCTCTCAGCAGAAACCCTACAAGCCAGAAGAGAGTGGGGGCCGATATTCAACATCCTTAAAGAAAAGAACTTCCAGCCCAGAATTTCATATCCTGCCAAACTAAGCTTCACAACTGAAGGAAAAATAATATCTTTTATGAACAAGCAAGTACTCAGAGATTTTATTACCACCAGGCCTGCTATACAAGAGCTTCTGAAAGAAGCATTACACATAGAAAAAAACAACCAGTATTAGCCTTTCTAAAAATTTACCAAAAAGTAAAGGGCATTAACATGAAGAATTTACATCAACGAATGAATAAAAGAGCCAGTTAACATCAAATGGCAGTAATCCTAAATTTAAATCGACTAAATCCCTTAATCAAAAGATACAGCCAAACCCAACAGTATGCTGGATCCAGACCCATTTCACATGCAAGGATACACAAAGACTCAAAACAGAGGGATGGAGAAAGATTTACCAACCAAATGGAGAGCAAAAATAAATAAATAAATAAATAAAAAGTTACAATTCTCGCATCTGATGAAATAGATTTCAAAGCAACAAAGATATAGTGGTAAAAGGATCAATGCAACAACAAGAGCTAACGATCCTAACACCCAGATACATAGAGACTTAGACTCAATGAGACAGAAAATTAATAAGGATATCAAGGACTTGAACTCAGATCTGGAACAAGTAAACTTAATAAATATTTATAGAGCTCTCCACTTTAAATACACAAAATACACATTCTCGTCAATACCACATCACACCTACTCATAGGTTTAAATGAAATATTGATTGGCCATTATTAATACCCATTTTTAGAATAAAGCAACATTTCCATTCTCTCTCCCTCTTTTTCTTCCTCTTTCTTCCTCTCCTTCACTACTTTTCTTTTCTTTCCTTCTCTCCTTAAAAAAAAAAGAAGAGAAGAATAAGGAAAAAAAAATTGCTACCTAAAGGGGCAACAAAATATTAAAATAGGGTCATGTCTCTGGTTATTCCTCAGAGATCCCAGAAGATGGTGTAATTGGCAAAGCAAGACTATTCATAGTTTTCTTTTTCTTTCCTTCCTTCCTTCCTCCTTCCTCCCTTCCTTCCTCCTTCCTTCCTTCCTTCCTTCCTTCTTCCTTCCTTCCTTCCTCCCTTCCTATAAGAAAAAGAAGGTATATTTTAGAGGTGAATTATCATCCACATATTTCAGTGCATTACAGTTACCTTAAAGTCAACAGTTTCAGTATCGAATTCATAATTTACATCACTGTCTGTACTTTTTCCAGTATCTCTAAGTTCAGTCAAAAGAAATAACATTTCTTAGATCCTGTGAATCATCTTAGGCCTATTTCTTACTCCCACGTCTGATCAGTCAACAAGTTCTGTCAAATCTGTCTATTTCGCTTATTCATTTCCTTCTGTCTGGAACTCTCTGCCCCCAGAGGCTGACTCTTTTTTTGTCATTTAAATCTCAAATCAAATGTCACTTGCTGCAAAAGGTCTTTGATGACCCTCCAATCTAAAGTAAAAAAAAAATGTATAAATAAGCCTGGTGCAGTGGCTCATGCCTGTAAATAATCCCAGTACTTTGGGAGGTGAGTCTGAGGCAGCTGTATCACCTGAGGTCAGGAGTTCGAGACCAAACTGGCCAACATGGTGAAAGCCTATCTCTACTAAAAATACAAAAAAAAATTAGCCAGGCATGGTGGCAGGTGCCAGTAATCCCAGCTACTCAGGAGACTGAGGCAGGAGAATCGCTTAAACCCAAGAGGAGGAGGTTGTAGTGATCCAAGATTGTGCCATTGCACTCTATCCTGGATAACAAGTGTAAAACTTTGTCTCAAAACAAATAAACTGTCACGCATGTCACTCATGTAAAGAGACCACCAGACAGGCTTTGTGTGGGCAACAGGGGCATTTATTTCATGCTTGGGTGCAAGCGGGCCAGGTCCAAGAAAGGACTTTGGCAAAGGGGGTAGGAGAGGAGATTGGTTATATAGGTTAGAGTAATGGTCAGCTAAAGGTGGTAATCTATCTTGGGAAGAGCGAGGATGTCACGGATGCATGACATCAAGGTTGGGGGTCAGTAATCTATCTTAGGGCATCATGGGATGCATGATCACAAGGTAGGGTCATTTATTACAATTAGCCATGATCATAAGGGTGGGGGGTATTGGTTGCAGTCAGAGTGGGGGTGCAGTAGATTACATAGTTACAGGGGTGGGGGGTCATCAGAAACACAATGTCCCGGGGAAATTTTTGCAAGGCTGAACAGGAACAACGGGTACAGGTTTGCAGAGCCATTAGTCTAAGCAGGAACAAGTTGTTTTACTTCTTGCTGTGGCCACCTGGTTACTTGTGGTTACTTTAGACTTTCTGGCTCCTGGGGACTTTCCAGAGGTGTATGTGTGGGTCACCAAGGCTAAAATGGACAGGCCTGGACTTAGAGACCTAACACAAATAAAAAAACTTTATAAATAAATCAACAAAATTTGTCATTTTTGACCACTCTAGATTAACACACATATTTTTTGTTTGTTTGTTAGTTTGTTTGTTTGTTTGTTTTGAGATGGATTTTCCCTCTTTTTACCCAGGCTGGAATGCAATGGCTCGATCTGGGCTCACTGCAACCTCTGCCTCCTGGGTTCAGGCAATTCTTCTGCCTCAGCCTCCTGAGTAGCTGGGATTACAGGCACGTGCCACCATGCCCAGTTAATTTTTTGTATTTTTAGTAGAGATGGGGTTTCACCATGTTGACCAGGATGGTCTCGATCTCTTGACCTTGTGATCCACCCGCCTCGGCCTTCCAAAGTGCTGGGATTACAGGCTTGAGCCACCACGCCTGGCCTACTACATACATGTTTTACAATCTTTTTTTATTTTTATTTTTTGAGAAGTAATCTTGCACTTTCTAGGCTGGAGTGCAGTGGCGTGATCTCGGCTCATTGCAACCTCTGCCTCCCAGGTTCAAGAGAATCTCCTGCCTCAGCCTCCTAAGTAACTGGGATTACATGCGCACACTACCACGTCCGGCTAATTTTTATATTCTTAGTAGAGGTTTTACCATGTTAACCAGGCTGGTCTCAAACTCCTGACCTTGTGCTCTGTAAGCCTTGGCCTCCCAAAATGCTGGGATTACGGGCGTGAGCCACTGCGCCTGAGCCACTGCGCCTGACCACTTGTTTCTTTTTAAAGTTTGGCTACTAGAAAATTCAAAACTAGGCCGGGCGCGGTGGCTCAAGCCTGTAATCCCAGCACTTTGGGAGGCCGAGTGGGTGGATCACGAGGTCAAGAGTTTGAGACCATCCTGGACAACATGGTGAAACCTTGTTTCTACTAAAAATACAAAAAATTAGCTGGGCACGGTGGCGCGTGTCTGTAATCCCAGCTACTCAGGAGGCTGAGGCAGGAGAATTGCCTGAACCCAGGAGGCGTAGGTTTCGGTGAGCCGAGATCGTGCCATTGCACTCCAGCCTGGGTAACAAGAGCGAAACTCTGTCTCAAAAAAAAAAAAAAAAAAAAAAAAAATCAAAATTCACATGGGGCTCACATTTTATTTCAGAGTATTACCTTATTTTTAAAATCTCAGGCTACTCAAAGGACCATAATAAGTGAAGAACGTAAAAAAGCTGACATTGTGCCAGGCCACGCCTCTAATCCCAGCACTTTGGGAGGCCGAGGAGGGCGGATCATGAGGTCAGAAGTTCGAGACCAGCCTGACCAACATGGTGAAACCCTGTCTCTACTAAAAAAAATACAAAAATTAGCCAGGTGTGGTGGCGCATGCCTATAATCCGAGCTACTCAGGAGGCTGAGGCAGGAGAATTGCTTGAACCTGGGAGGCGGAGGTTGCGGTGAGCCGAGATGGCGCCATTGCACTCCAGCCTGGGCAACAAGAGCAAAACTCAGTCTCTTTAAAAAAAAAAAAAAGCTGACATTTAAAAACATTTATTATATATATATTTTTAATTTGTGTATAGCCACATCATATATTATTTACAAATGCATATGACGTTATACACAAGGTTGAATGCAAATACCCTCTGGGGTGGGCCCAGCTCAGCTCAAGAAGGAAGCCCTGCCTGAAAAAACTGCAGCTTAGGATGTCACTCTTCATTCAGCCCAGTGTCTAATCACATCTTCTGTCACTCAGGGCCTGAGAGGGTGGGGTTTTAAACGATATCCAATGAGCAACGCTGGGCTGGGAACCGTCCAATCAGGCAGGCAGCTGAAGCGGACAGGACGGCTTCCTGGATGTGGTGGTTCCATTGTCTCCCCCTGAAGCCGGAGCTTTAGGTCTCCTCTTCACTGCTCTGTGTACTCTGCTCCTAAAGGCGCACGCTTTGTGGCCCTGTCGTTGTATTGGGAGATCCACAGCTAAGAGGCCGGGACCCCCTGAAAGCCTAGAAATGGTGAGAGTGCCGGTCCGACTTCCTGAGATAGGAGGGGGGCTGGTTGGAACTGGTGGGAAGCGGCTGTGGCGGGACTCAGGCTTTCCCGAAGTCAGCCCCACAATTTGTGCCCCAAGTTCTCCTTGTCCAGCTTGGCCTCAGTCCCCTTCAGCCATATGATGGCGGCTTCGCTGACAGGAGGGCGTCCTGTTTTTTTTCTGCGCCGTGCTGTTCCCTGGCCTGCAGCCCCCTCTGGGGAGTTCTGCACTGGCAGTGCTGCCTCTCCCAGATTGTGAAAAGGCCACGTGAGGGTCCTCGGGAGAATCCTGACTTGGGGAGTGGGTTTATGAATGGGAAGAGCTTTGTTCTGTGGGGTTCCTTCTTCCTATTTTCTTTTCTTTTTTCTTTTTTTTTTTTGAGACAGAGTTTCACTCTTGTTACCCAGGCTGGAGTGCAATGGCACGATCTCGGCTCACCGCAACCTCCGCCTCCTGGGTTCAGGCAATTCTCCTGCCTCAGCCTCCTTAGTAGCAGGGATTACAGGCACGCGCCACTGTGCCCAGCTAATTTTTTGTATTTTTAGTAGAGACGGGGTTTCACCATGTTGACCAAGATAGTCTCGATCTCTTGACCTCGTGATCCACCCGCCTCGGCCTCCCAAAGTGCTGGGATTACAGGCTTGAGCCACCACGCCCGGCCTTCTTTTCTTTTTTTTGAGATGGAGTTTCGCTCTTGTTACCCAGGCTGGAGTGCAATGGCGCGACCTCGGCTCACCGCAACCTCCGCCTCCTGGGTTCAGGCAATTCTCCTACCTCAGCCTCCCGAGTAGCTGGGATTACAGGTACGCGCCACCACACCCAGCTAATTTTTAGTAGAGACGGGGTTTCACCATGTTGACCAGGATGGTCTCGATCTCTTGACCTTGTGATCCACCCGCCTCAGCCTCCCAAAGTGCTGGGATTACAGGTGTGAGCCACGGCGCCCAGCCTTTTTTTTTTTTAAGATGGAGTTTTGCACTGTCACCAAGCTAAAGAGCAGTGGCATGATCTCATCTCACTGCAACTTTTGACCCCCAGGTTCAAGTGATTCCCCTGCCTCAGCCTTCCGAGTAGCTGGGAGTACAGGTGGGTTGTTATCCTGGACCGAGCATAGAAAGTCAACACCAAGACAAAAGTATGCCAAATTGCAGGGTTTATTGCCGGCGACAACGGAGGACTCACGTCTCTCCAACCCGTGGCAGAGAAAAGAGGGTGACAAGACCTTTTTATACTCGTAAAACCACCTTGGGAGTGGGGGTGAGGAGCAGGGATGGGGATGAAAGGCTTCAGACATTTCGAGGGCTAGTGGATTCTGTAAATCACCTCCTGGGCCAAGACGAGGATGAGGGGGGTGCTCCGGACATTCCAAGGGCCAGGGAACTTTTGTCATTTCGATTGTTACTTAAGTGGTTTACAGAAGTCAAGATAAACATCAGTTTATACATTATCTGGGTAGGGCCACAGATCTCAGTTACTTATTACACGTTGCAGGAGCCAGGATGGAATTATCTTGGGCTGCTTACTCTGGTTATTACCGGTGAGCAAAGGCTAGCAACTCTGGCAGTTACTGTTAAGAGAAGGTAAGCAGCTTTACCTCTTTGCATTCTGCAAAGTAAGCTAGCAGTCTTATTTACAGAAGCCAAAGCCAGTAGTTATGGTGCAGCCGTTACAACTTATTTCTGAAAAACAGCTTTGTCTTTTATAAAATGGCATTGCTCAGTTTCCAGCTATAGCACAGGTGCCACCACACCTGGCTAATTTTTTGTATTTTATTAGAGATGGCGTTTCACCATGTTGGCCAGGCTGGTTTTGAACTCCTGACCTCATGATCCGCCCACCTCAGCCCCACAAAGTGCTCAGATTACAGGCATGAGCCACCTAGGCTGGCCTAAATGGTGCTTTTGATAACATTTGTTACTTGTTTGTAAATATTTCCTGTGAAAGGAAAGCAAATAATAATCCCCTGACACTGTATTGTAGAAAATTTCTGTGTCTTTTCCTTTTATCTTCTCTGGGCACAGAGATTTTATCAGAACATTTTTGGGTAAAAGTTCTGCTTTGGAAAATGTTTGGGGTGATGTGTCATCAGCCACCCTTTACTTTTTGCCTGGTTCTGGATTTCAGTACTATCTGGGATAAACCAAGATATCTGTGGTGGTTATATCAGCTAGAGTGTCTAGTGGATCAGCTTCTGGTTTATTTTCTCCCATAGGACGACCCGAGGTATGGAATGTATCCTCTAACGGGAGCAAGTGGATATCCTGGGGCTGACAGTAATCTTCTGGTGTACTGTTACTTTGAAAGGTAACCCCTTGAGATGTCAAAATTGTCTTTGGGATTAGCCTGACTAACATGGAGAAACCGCGTCTCTACTAAAAATAGAAAAATTAGCCGGGCCGTGGTGGTGCATGCCTGTAATTCTAGCTACTCAGGAGGCTGAAGCAGGAGAATCTCTTGAACTCAAGAGGTGAAGTTTGTGGTGAGCCAAGATTGTGCCATTGTACTTCAGCCTGGACAACAAGAGCAAAACTCCATCTCAAAAAAAAAAAAAAAAAATTGTCTTCTACAAACCCAGCTTTTATTTCTTGGAGACAAATTGTTTGTCAGCCAATCAGATGCTGGTAATGAGGCAAAAACACAGGAATAATTTCTGCCCTCTGAATTATCTAAGGGAAGAGAAAAATAATGAAATAAATATGGTAAAAGTAAAGGAGTTAAAAAAAAATCTGTGACCAAAAAAAAATAGTATCCCAAAGGACAGACAACAAAACCAACAAGAAACTCACTCTAGTAAGATGCTGTAAGAGCTTGTAAAGTCAAATGCCCCTAGGGCAGTCACCAAGAAACGGTTCAGTGTCTCCTGAATGGGTGGTTCTTGAGCACAGAGGTGAGCAACAGTACCTGTAACCATTGTAACCACATCCTGCTTGGCAAGTCTACCTGCTATTGTGGATACCCTCCTTGGTAATTGGTTGTATGGAAAGTTCCCCCTGCTACCCCACTTAGTAATTGTATGGAAATACCCTTAGCAACCAACAGTCCTGGGAAACTCCTTTCCCCAGGTTACCAGCTTCCCTATCTAACTTACTTGTTCTGCTTCTGTAAAATTCTGCTTCACCTAGGCTCCCCTTTCCCTACCTAAATCAAAGTATAAAGGGGAATCAAGCCCCATCCTCGGGCGGAGAGAATTGTGAGCAGTAGCCATCTCTTGGTGGCCGGCAAATAAAGGACTCTTAATTTGGAACTCAGAGAGTCACACTTTCCTTCTAACTCGCTTGGTTATAACAGTGGAAGAATCTCTCAAGTGACTGAATGGCCTGACTTGAAACATGAGTCAGACACATTTGTAATTTTTTTTTTTTTTTTTTTTTTTTTTTTTTTTTTTTTTTTAGACAGAGTCCTGCTTTGTCACCAGGCACCAGGCTGGAGTGGAGTGATGCAATCTCAGATCACCGCAATCTCTGCCTCCTGGATTCAAGTAATTCTCCTGCCTCAGCCTCCCCAGTAGCTGGGACTATAAGTGTGTGCTACCACGCCCAGCTAAATTTTGTATTTTTTAGTAGAGACGGGGTTTCACCATGTTGGCCAGGATGGTATTGATTTCTTGACCTCGTGATCTGCCCACCTTGGCCTCCCAAAGTGCTGGGATTATAGGCGTGAGCCACCGAGCCTGGCTGAGACTCTGTCTTAAAAAGACAAAAAAAAATTGAATTCCATAGCCCGGCGAGGTGGCTGACATCTGTAATCCCCACACTTTGGGAGGCTGAGGCGGGCGACTCACTCAAGGTCAGGAGTTTGAGACCAGCCTGACCAATATGGTGAAACCCTGTCTCTACTAAAAATACGAAAAATTAGCTGGGCATGGTGGCGTGCGCCTGTAATCCCAGCTACTCAGGAGGCTGAGGCAGGAGAATTGCCTGAACCCAGGAGGCGGAGGTTGCGGTGAGCCAAGATCACACCACTGCACTACAGCCTGGGTAACAAGAGTGAAACTCCGTCTCAGAAAAAAAGAAAGAATTCAGGGTGAGTTCATACAGTAAAATAAAAGCAACTTTATTAAGAAAGCAAGGAAATAGGCAGGGTGCACTGGCTCATGCCTGTAACCCCAGTACTTCGGGAGGCCGAGACCTGAGGTCAGGAGTTAAAAACTAGCCTGACCAACATGGAGAAACCACATCTCTACTTAAAAAAAAAAAATACAGGCCGGGCGCGGTGGCTCAAGCCTGTAATCCCAGCACTTTGGGAGGCCGAGGTGGGTGGATCACGAGGTCAAGAGATCGAGACCATCCTGGTCAAAATGGTGAAACCCCACCTCTACTAAAGATACAAAAAATTAGCTGGGCATGGTGGCGCGTGCCTGTAATCCCAGCTACTCAGGAGGCTGAGGCAGGAGAATTGCCTGAACCCAGGAGGTGGAGGATGCGGTGAGCCAAGAACGCGCCATTGCACTCCAGCCTGGGTAACAAGAGCGAAACTCCGTCTCAAAAAAAAAAAAAAAAAAAAAAATACAAAATTAGCTTTGTGTGGTGGTGTATGCCTATAATCCCAGCTACTCAGAAGGCTGAGGCAAGAAAATCGCTTGAACCTGGGAGGCAGAGATCATGCCATTGTATTCCGACCTGGGCAACAAGAGCAAAACTCTATCTCAAAAAAAGAAAAGAAGGAAATAAAAGAATTGGTTACTCCATTGGCAGAATAGTCCAGAGGTATACTAGTTGCCCATTTTTATGGCTATTTCTTAATTGCATGCTAAACAAGCAGTGGACTATTTATGCCTCCCCATTCTAGACCATGTAAGATAACATCCTGATGGTTTTTTTTTTTTTTTTTTGAGATCGAGTTTCGCTCGTTACCCAGGCTGGAGTGCAATGGCGTGATCTCGGCTCACTGCAACCTCTGCCTCCTGGGTTCAAGCAATTCTCCTGCCTCAGCCTCCTGAGTAGCTGGGATTATAGGCACGCACCACCATGCCCAGCTAATTTTTATATTTTTAGTAGAGACGGGGTTTCACCATGTTGACCAGGATGGTCTCGATCTCTTGACCTTGTGATCCACCGGCCTCGGCCTCCCAAAGTGCTGGGATTATAGGTGTGAGCCACCACGCCCGGCCTAACTTCCTGATGTTATCGTGGCATTTGTAAACTCTCATGGCACTAGTGGGAGTGTAGCAATGAGGATGGCCGGATGTCACACTCATGACCATCTTGGTTTTGTTGGGTTTTGTCCTGCTTCTTCACTGCAAGCTGTTTTGTCAGTCAGGTCTTTATGACCAGTATCCTGTGCTGACCTCCTGTCTTATCCTGTGACTTAGAATGCCTAACCATCTGTGAATGCACCCTAGTAGGTCTCAGCCCTATTTTCCTCAGCCCCTATTCAAAATGGATTTGCTCTGTTTCAGTATGGCTCTGACATTTTCCCCCTGTTATGTACAAATAAACCCTTAATCATAAGGGTTGTAGAGGGATGAAGATTCATCATCCATAACTACTTCATGCTGAATATGGGTGATGACATTCTTGCTTAACTTTCAGGGTCTTTTGTATTTGAGATAGAGAGGAGCTCATTCAGAACTCATCGGTATGGTGAGGGCCATTCATAACTCTGAGTTCCAACTAAAGGGGTTATTTCAGGCCCAGCATGGTGGCTCAAGCCTGTAATCCCAGCACTTTGGGAGGCCGAGGTGGGTGGATCACAAGGTCAAGAGATCGAGACCATCCTGGTCAACATGGTGAAACCCCGTCTCTACTAAAAATACAAAAATTAGCTGGGCATGGTGGCGCGCACCTGTAATCCCAGCTACTCGGCAGGCTGGGGCAGGAGCCAGGAGGGTTAAAGGCTTGAACCCAGGAGGCGGAGGTTGTGGTGAGCTGAGATTGTGCCATTGCACTCCAGTCAGGGTAACAACAGCGAAACTCCGTCTCAAAAAAAAAAAAAAAGCAGTGGGGTGGTTATCTCAAAGATTAATAAGTGTTTAAGAAAACTTCCAGCCAGGGCATGAGTTCTGACCAGGCTGGCCAAAATGATGAAACCCTTTCTCTACCAAAAATCTAAAATTAGCTAGGCATGGTGGTGCACGCCTGCTATTGGGGAGCTTGAGGCAGGAGAATCGCTTGAACCCAGGAGGTGGAGGTTGCAGTGAGCCAAGATCACACCACTGCACTACAGCCTGGGTGACAGAGGGAGATTTAATCACAGAGGAATACTCAGTCTCAAAAAAAGAAAAAAAGAAAACATCCAGTAAATTTATCCTGCATGTCTACACAAAGAATACAACTGCAATATATTTTACAATTTCAGGTACTTGCTTCTTGGTAGCAAAATAATTATTTTCCAGCAGTCCCATCAGCTCTCAAGTTTCCCCTTTTGGAGAGGAAAAAGCTCCTTATGTCTCACGGTACTATAGGTTTTTAATTTTGTCTCCCATAGCCTCCAGCAGAGAGTGCAAGATAGATTAATGCAAAAAGAATAGCAATTAACTTCCTGTAGTGTGAAACTAGTTCTTAGCATAGAGGGACTTTTCTGAGAGGAGTCTGTAATCTAAATCTCAGGAAGGACTATAACCTTCCTAAGTTGGGCCTTGAATCCAAGTACAGTCAAGCATCCTTGCCTTGTATTAAGAGAAGCCTTTAGCCCACGATGTCTTCGGAGAGACTCTTGACTTCCCCAAGTTGTGCCTGTAACCTAATCTCACCTTTTACTCAGGTATATGCATCCCACTCAGAGTCAGCCAATTGGTATCCACAGATAATTTTTTTTTGGGTGGGGGTCAAAGGTCTCTTCAGTATAGTCCCTTTGTGGTTGCCAGGAAAATGTTACCAGAAAAAAGTCCCGATCCAGACCGCAAGAGAGGGTTCTTGGATCTTTCTCAAGAAAGAATTCATGATAAGTCATAGAGTAAAGTGAAAGCAAATTTATTAAGAAAGTAAATAATTACAGGCGTGGTGGCTCACGCCTGTAATCTCAGCACCTTGGGAGGCTGAGGTGGATCACCTGAGGTCAGGAGTTGAAGACCAGCCTGGCCAACAGGGTGAAACCCTTTCTTTAAAAAAAAAAAGAAAGTAGCCGGGCACGGTGGCTCACGCCTATAATCCCAGCACTTTGGGAGGCCGAGGCGGGTGGATCACGAGGTCAAGAGATCGAGACCACCCTGGTCAACCTGGTAAAACCCCGTCTCTAGTAAAAATATAAAAAATTAGCTGGGCGACTTCCTCTTCTCTCGGAGCGGGTGGCGACGGCGGCGGCGGCAGCAGCGACGGCCTGTGCAGCGATGGCCAAGATAAAGGCTCGAGACCTTCGCGGGAAGAAGGAGGAGCTGCTGAAACAGCTGGACGACCTGAAGGTGGAGCTGTCCCAGCTGCGAGTCGCCAGAGTAACAGGCGGCGCGGCCTCCAAGCTCTCGAAGATCCGAGTCGTCCGCAAATCTATTGCCCGTGTTCTCACAGTTATTAACCAGATTCAGAAAGAAAACCTCAGGAAATTCTACAAGGGCAAGAAGTACAAGCCCCTGGACCTGCGGCGGAAGAAGACGCGCGCCATGTGCCGCCGGCTCAACAAGCAGGAAGAGAACCTGAAACCCAAGAAGAAGCAGCGGAAGGAGCGGCTGTACCCGCTGCTGAAGTAAGCGGCCAAGGCCTGAGTGGCGCGCTGTCAATAAAGCACAGCCGCCTTGAGGAAAAAAATAAAAATTAGCTGGGCATGGTGGCGCGTGCCTGTAATCCCAGCTACTTGGGAGGCTGAGGCAGGAGAATTGCCTGAACCCAGAAGGTGGAGGTTGCGGTGAGCCGAGATCGCGTCGTTGCACCCAGCCTGGGTAACAAGAGCGAAACTCTGTCTAAAAAAAAAAAAAGAATATTAAGTGTTCTGTATTTGAGTTTGCAAAATATATATAATTCTATTGCTTATGAGTGATTAGCAAAAGCCCAACTATTCAAAAATTTATCAAGAAAAATTTTTTGGAAAATTATTTTACCTTTTTGTTTTGTTTTGCTTTTTTTTTATGTTAAAAATATATTTTTTTCCCTAAAAGATCACACAAAAGTTGGGAAGAGAAGGATGTCAACTAGACTACATCAAAATTTGGGCAGAGGGAGGACAAACTGGGAGCTGGAGCAAACTGCAGAGATCAAGATGGCCCTGGTGAACCGAACCAGCATTCCAGGTCAGCCACATTCAGGAGCACAGCCGAGGCAGAGCAGGGAAAGCAAAGTTGCTGGCCCCCATCATTCCTCCTTTTCAGGACAGAAGAGGCAGAGGCTCAGTCTTTAGACATGTTCTTGATGGTCTTGTGCTCCTTCGTGGCCTTCTCCCAATCGCTGCCATTGAATTCCTCTGTGACCGTACTCTGCACAGTGCCCTCATCCAGGCAGTGGGGGGCGATTCCGAAGCCTCCGGGGTCGGAGCGTGGAGTCTAGAAGCTCTGAACGCCACATCTCTTACAGAAGGTATGCTGGGCTCTGTGCGTATTGAACGTGTAAGTTGTTATGTGCTCAGCTCCCTTCAGGAGCTTGAAGTGAGAAGCTGGGACAGTGAAGTGTCTATTCTGCTTCTTCTTGCAAATGCTGCAGTTGCAGTCAAATATATGCAAGTCTGCTGAGGCCCAAACTTCAAAACGAACTGCTCCACAGTGGCAGCCTCCCGTGTGCTTCACCAGGCCCTGGTATTCAAAGGTGTCCAGCAGGAGCTTGGCGGCGCCCTCGGAGGTGAGCTTCTGCCGCTTCTGGAACATTTCCCAGCGCTCCCGCTGCTCGCCCAGGTCCAGGGTGGACGCCGAGGACGTTGGGGTCGCGGGAGTTGGCGGCGGCGGCGGCTCCCTCTGGCCCTCCTCTTGGGCCCGCGGCGACAAGTGCCTCAGCCGCCGCTTCTCTGACAATGGCTTCGCCTCCGCCTGGCTCTTGCTCCCGGCCTGGCTCGTAGAGCGCAGTGCCCGGGTGGCGCTAGGGGTCGAGGCAGCGGCCGTGGGGGCCGCGGGGGCCACGGGGGCCGCGTAAGCCCCGGACCGCTTCTGCATGTGCACCTTGGCGACCGCGGCGCTTCTCAACCGCCTGTTTTGCTTTTTTTGAGATGGAGTCTTGCTCTGTTGCCCAGGCTGGAGTGCAGTGGCGTGGTCTCCGCTCACTGCAACCTTCACCTCCCCAGTTCAAGCAATTCTGCTGCCTCAGCCTCCCAAGCAGCTGGGACAACAGGCGCATGCCACCAGGCCCAGCTAATTTTTTGTATTTTTAGTAGAGACGGGATTTCACCATATTTGCCAGGCTGGTCTCAATCTCCTGTCCTCATGATCCACCCTCCTTGGCCTCCCAAAGTGCTGGGATTACAGGTGTGAGCCACTGACCGCACCTGGCCTTTTCTTTTTCCTTTTATTTTAGAAAAAGTCTCACTCTATCACCCAGGCTGGAGTGCAGTGACATGATTTGGGCTCACTGCAACCTCTGCCTCCTGGGTTCAAGTGATTCTGCCTTAGCCTCCTGAGCAGCTGGGACTAAAGATGAAAGCCACTAAGCCCAGCTAATTGTTCTATACTTTTAGTAGAGACAAGGGCTTCACCATGCTGGTCAGGCTGATCTTGATCTCCTGACCTCGTAATCTGCCCTTTTTGGCCTCCCAAAGTGCTGGGATTATAGGCATGAGCCACCGTGCCTGGCCAAGTTATGTGTCTTTTAGAAAGGTTGAAAGTGAAACTGTTGACCACTTAGGAGCCTTAGCAGTTCCTTTTAATAGTAGTTATATGGCAAGAGCTGGCATTTTGGTTAAGTCAGTCAATTATTATTTGTGGTGGAAGTGTATTAAACACCTTTTAATGGCATTCACCTTTGTTTTATGAATTAAGATCCAGGCAAAATTCAAGAAATCATGTTGCTATGCTTTGTTACCAGAAATAAGATGGGGTTGAGCCTGCCATGGTGGCTCATGTCCATAATTCCAGCCCTTTGGGAGGCTAAGGTGGGTGGATTACTTAAGGTCAGGAGTTCGAGACCAGCCTAGCCGACATAGCAAAACCCCGTGTCTACTAAAAGTACAAAAATTAGCCAGGTGTGGTGGCGGGCACCTGTAATCCCAGCTACTCAGGAGGCTGAGGTAAGATAATCACTTGAACCCTGGAGGTGGAGGTTGCAGTGAGCTGAGATCACACTGCACTCCAGCCTAGGCAACAGAGTAAGACTCTGTCTCAAAAATTCTGATTACTTTCAGTGATACTTTGAGGTTAAATTTGTAGCAACATTTTACCACCCTGCTTTTTGTTTTTTTGAGACACAGTCTCACTCTGTTACCCAGGCTGGAGTGCAGTGGCACAGTCTTAGCTCACTGCAATCTCTGCCTCTGGGATTTAACCGATTCTCCTGCCTTAGGCTCCTGAGTAGCTGGGACTACAGGCGTGTGCCACCATGCTTGGCTAATTTGTGATATTTTTAGTAGACACAGGGTTTGGCCAGGCTGGTCTTGGACTCCTGACCTCATGATCTGTCTGCTTTGGCATTCCAAAGTGCCGAGACTATAGGCATGAGCCACTGCACCCATCCTACCTTCCTGGTTTAATCTAGTTTTAGGTATATTGTTTTTTGTTTATGGCTATTGTAAAGAATACTTCTTGATTTTGTTCTCAGCTAAAATGTTACTGGTGTAAGGAAATGCTATTCATTTGTGAATGCCACTGAATTTTGTATCTTGAGACTTAGATGAGGTAATTTTTTTTTTTTTTTTTTTTGAGATGGAGTTTTGCTCTTGTTACCCAGGCTGGAGTGCAATGGCGCGATCTTGGCTCACCGCAACCTCCCCCTCCTGGGTTCAAGCAATTCTCCTGCCTCAGCCTCCCGAATAGCTGGGACTACAGGCGTGCGCCACCATGCCCAGCTAATTTGTATTTTTAGTAGAGACGGGGTTTCACCATGTTGACCAGATGGTCTCGATCTCTTGACCTCTTGATCCACCCGCCTCAGCCTCCCAAAGTGCTGGGATTATAGGTGTGGGCCACTGCGCCTGGCCAAGGTCATTTTTAAGCTTAGCAGTCTTTAGGTAAAATCTTTAGTTTTCTAGATAGAAATTATATCATAAGTGAAGATAATTTGACTTCCTCTTTCCCTATTTGGATGACATTTATTTCTTCATTTTGTTAGATTGCTCTGACTAGAACTTCCAGAACTATGTTGAATAGGGTTGTTTAGAGTGGAAAGTCTTATTTTTATTCTAATGAGAAATGCATGCAGCTTTTGCCTGATCAGTATGGTGTTAGCCAAGGATTTGTCATACATGGCTCTTATTTTTTTGAGGTATGTTTCATCAATGTCTGCTTTGTTGAGAATATTTTTACGAATGAATGAATACTGGATTTTCTTGAATGTTTTTTCTGCATCTATTTTGTTAATCATATAATTTTTTGCTTTTAATTACATGGTGAATCACACTTACTGACTTGTATATGATGAAACATTCTTGCATATGTGATATATAACAGTCATGACTGTGGCAAAATAAATCTTTGATTTGCCTGTGAACTCAGCTTGCTCTAGTATTCATGGAGGGTTTTCGTTTCAATGTTCACCAAAAATATTGGCCTGTAGTTTTTTGTTTTTGTTGGGTTTTCACTAGACTTTGATATCAAGATGATACAGATTCTATATAATGAGTTAAGGTAGAATTTCACCTGGGTTTTTTTTTTGGAATACATTCAGTAGAATTAGTACCAACTCATCTTTTTATATGTGGTAAAATTTGGCTGTGGTTTTATTTTTTATTTTATTTTATTTTATTTTTTTGAGACGGAGTTTCGCTCTTGTTACCCAGGCTGGAGTGCAATGGTGCGATCTCGGCTCACCACAACCTCCGCCTCCTGGGTTCAGGCAATTCTCCTGCCTAAGCCTCCTGAGTAGCTGGGATTACAGGCACGCACCACCATGCCCAGCTAATTTTTGTATTTTTAGTAGAGACGGGGTTTCACCATGTTGACCAGGATGGTCTCGATCTCTTGACCTCGTGATCCACCCGCCTCGGCCTCCCAAAGTGCTGGGATTACAGGCTTGAGCCACCGTGCCCGGCTACTGTGGTTTTATATAATTCAGGGCTTTTAAGGTTGGTAGGTTTTTTAATAATAAATTCACTTTCATTATATATTTTATTTATTTATTATATATATATTTATTTTTTAAAAAAATAAAGACGGGGTTTCACCATGTTGGTCAGGCTGGTCTTGAACTCCTGACCTCAGGTGATCCACCCGCCTTGGCCTCCAAAGTGCTTGGATTATACGTGAGCCACCACACCTGGCCATACATTATATATTTTATACACGTTTGCTCTGTTTATTCCTGGTTCAATCTTGGAAAGTTGTGTGTATTTAGGAGTTAGTTTACTTTCTCAAAATTTTCTAGATTGCAGGCATAGAGATGTTCCTGGTATTCTCTGATGATTTTTTATATGTATGTAGAATTAGTTGTGATTTCACATCTCTAACATTTAAATAGATTCAGGGTGAAAAAAAAAATATCGATCCACAATGGAAGTGTGGCAACTTTAACATTCCCTTATAATAAATCTCCAAAAAAATTAGGTATAGAACAAATGCATTTCAGCCGATAAATTTCACACATAACCAAAAAATGCCAACACTGTACTAAACAGGGATATGTTGAAAGCTTTTACTCTAAGAGCTAGAACAAGGCAAGGATGCCCACTCTAGTCAGTCTTACTAAACATAGTACTAAATATCCAAGAGAAAGAGATTACAGAATAAAATCAAAGGCATCCAGATTGGAGAAAAGGAAGTTAAATTATTCCTGTATAATTTCCTTTTATCCCTATACATAATCTAAAGTATATAAAAGCCTAATATCTTAGTAAATATTAAAAATAACAAGCTCAGCATGGTGGCTCATGTCTGTAATCTCAGCACTTTGAGAAGCTAAGATGTGTGGATCACAAGGCCAGCAGTTCAAGACCAGCCTGGTCAACATTGTGAAACCCTGTCTCTATGAAAATACAAAAATTAGCCTGGAGTAGTTGCGGGTACTTGTAGTCTCAGCTACTTGGGAGGTGGAGGCAGGAGAATACTTTGAACCTGAAAGGTAGAGGCTGCACTGTACCAAGATCATGCCACTGCACTCCAGCTTGGGTGAAAGACCAAGACTCCATCTCAAACAACTCATCATCATCATCATCAACAACAACAAAACAAATTTATTAAACCTTACAAAAGTACCATCAAAAAGTCATAGCTTTTCTATACATTAATAACTATCTGAAAATGAGGCCAGGTATAGTGGCTCATGCCGATAATCCCAGCACTCTGGGAGGCCAAGGCGGGCAGATCACAAAGTCAAGAGACTGAGGTCAACTGACCAAGATAACAAAACCCCATCTTTACTAAAAATACAAAACTTAGCTAGGCGTGGTGGCACATGCCTGTGTAGTCCCAGCTACTTGGGAGGCTGAAGCAGAAGAATTGCTTGAACCTTGGAGTCAGAGGTTTCAGGGAGCTGAGATTGCACCACTGCACTCCAGCCTGGGGGACAGAGTGACATTCCATCTCAAAAATAAAAATAAAAGATAACTATCTCAAAATGAAATTTAAAAATTCCATCTACCATAACTATAATTTGAAATAAACTTTTTTTTTTTTTTTGAGACAGAGTTTCGCTCTTGTTACCCAGGCTGGAGTGCAATGGCATGATCTCAGCTCACCGCAACCTCCGCCTCCTGGGTTCAGGCAATTCTCCTGCCTCAGCCTCCTGAGTAGCTGGGATTACAGGCACACACCACCATGCCCAGCTAATTTTTTGTATTTTTAGTAGAGACGGGGTTTCACCATGTTGACCAGGATGGTCTTGATCTCTTGACTTCGTGATCCACCCGCCTTGGCCTCCCAAAGTGCTGGGATTACAGGCGTGAGCCACCACACCCGGCCCTGAAATAAACTAAATCAAAAAGTTGAAACACCTTACATTCTACTCTGAAGAACATTATAGAAATTAAATAATATATAAATTAAATATTATTCATGAAGTGGCATTATTAACAAATATTTATATTACACAAAATGGTCTACAGATATAATGCAACCTGTATCAGAATACCAGTCACATACTTCATAGAAGTTTTTAAAAAGTGTATGTAAGATTCATATGGTACCACAAAAGACCTTGCATAGCCAAAGCAATCAAGACAAAAGAAGTGAAGGTATCATCCTACCTGACTTTGAAATACAGCACAAAGCTATGGCAACAAAAACAGTATGGTACTTGAATAAAAACAGAGACAGTCCAATGGAGAAGAAGAAAAGAGCAGAAACGTATCCATGTATTTACAGCTTGATTTTAAATAAAGGTGACTGTTTAAAGGTAAGAACAGTATTTTTAATAAATGATGTTAAGAAAACTTTATATCCATATGCAGCAGAAGAAAAGTGAGACTCTCATCTCACATCATATGTAAAAATAAACTCTAATGTAAGGCCTAAAACTCTGAAACTAACAGTACCACAAAATAGAGTGAAAGCCCCATAACATTGGTCTGGGCAGCAAGTTTTTAAATTTAACCTAAACATCTCAGGACACAATAAGGAAGAATAAATAAGTCAGATCACTTCAAATTAAAAAGCTGCTGCACAGAATCTGATACAATCAGCAGAATGTGACAACTAAAAAGAGAGAGACAATATTTGCAAATTATACATATGACAAGGGGTTAATAGCAAAAATATATTAAAAACTCAAATGACAATACAACAAAAAACAAATAATCAT
Organism: Saguinus oedipus; assembly: GCA_031835075.1. Taxonomy (NCBI): domain Eukaryota; kingdom Metazoa; phylum Chordata; class Mammalia; order Primates; family Cebidae; genus Saguinus; species Saguinus oedipus. Next base: position 19,755,528 of record CM063187.1, read on the forward strand.
TAAACATAAGCAAACAGCTGAAATAAGTATTTTTTCAAGAAGATACAAACATAGAGCCAACGGGTATATTTAAAAACGTTCGCCGGGTGCGGGGGCTCATGCCTGTAATCCCAGAACTTTGGGAGGCTGAGGCAGGTGGATCACGAGGTCAAGAGATCGAGACCATCCTGGTCAACATGGTGAAACCCCGTCTCTACTAAAAATACAAAAAAATTAGCTGGGCGTGGTGGTGCGTGCCTGTAATCCCAGCTACTCGGGAGGGTGAGACAGAATTGCCTGAACCCAGGAGGCAGAGGTTGCAGTAAGCCAAGATCACGCCATCGCACTCCAGCCTGGGTAACAAGAGCGAAACTCCATCTCAAAACAAAAAACAAAAACGTTCAATGTCAATTATCACAAACAGGCAAGCCAAAAAAAAACCAAAAAACAAAAAACAACAACTATAAGATACCAACTCATTCCTGTTAGAATGACTCTCATTAAAAAGCAAGTGTTGGTAAAGATGTCAAGAAAAGAAATGCTCGCACACCACATTGTCTTCAGCTGTGTGTCCTGTAGGGTTAGTTCCTTTATTTCTGGTACTAGGTTGGGTCCTAGTTACACTATGGTATGGTTTGATGCATTGTGTTGGAATCCAAAGTGGACCTGAGGAGGTGGGAACACAAGCATACCCTCTTCCCCATGTTAATAATTCATTTGGACCATGCTGTACGCTAATGTTTACATCTTTCCATAAAACTGCAGGTTTAGGCCGGGCGCCCTGGCTCACGCCTATAATCCCAGCACTTTGGGAGGCCGAGGCGGTTGGATCACAAGGTCAAGAGATCGAGACCATCCTGGTCAACAAGGTGAAACCCCGTCTCTACTAAAAATACAAAAATTAGCTGGGCATGGTGGTGCGCGCCTGTAGTCCCAGCTACTCGGGAGGCTGAGGCAGGAGAATTGCTTGAACCCAGGAGGCGGAGGTTGTGGTGAGCCGAGATCCTGCCATTGCACTCCAGTCTGGGTAACAAGAGCAAAACTCTGTCTCAAAAAAAAAAAAAAAAAAAAACCCTGCAGGTTTTATGTCTTGAGAAGCTTAGCCAAGTGCTTTTCTAAGCTTATTGAAATTTCAAAGCTGATTGAAATTTACCATCTAAATTTAAAAATTTTAGGGTAAATAAGGCTTATGCCAATAATGTTGCAGGATCCTTTACTCATATTCCCCTTTTTGTTGTTTAAGCATATTTTTAAGAGTGGAATGGGCACATTCTGCTACTATCGCCTGTCCTTGGGGGTTATATGGGATGCCTGTAAAATGTTGATTATTCCACGTGTGACAAGATTATTGAAATTGTGAGCTGGCACAAGCTGGACCATTATCAGTTTTATTTTTGTGGGTTGTCCCATAGATGCAAATGTTAAAAGATGTCTAGTGACATACTGAGTAGCCTCTCCAGGGATGCTGTGTGCACTAACTATAAATGAGTGTTTATGTCAATGGATACATGTACATATCTGAGTTTTCCAAATGCAGGTTTGTAACATCTGTTTGCCATAACTGATAAAGTTCTAATCTTCTAGAGTTAACACCTGTTGAAGGAGATGACGTGCCTGTGAGCTGGCAATCCGAGCATTGTAGGAAAAATTTGTTGATCCAGTGTCTGGGGAAGTTGAAATTGTTTAGATAAGTGTACCCAATTTTCGTAGAAAAATTGATGCAATTGGGTGGCTTGGTCAAGCAGTGATGTCATAACTTGAAGGTCTGCTTGATTATTGCCATAAACCAATGGGCCAGGAAGTGAGTTATAGGCTCAAATGTCTGTAATAAAAATAGGATGTGTACGTTGACCTATAAATTGCTGAAGTAGAAGAAAAAGAACACAAAGGACAGGCTCCTGAATGGTCTTAACTGGGGCTGTCTCAAGGTTCTGCAGTAAATAAAGAGTAAGCAGAATCACTAATAATATTGAGGGTCTGAGTGTAAAAAGTTTCCAAAGCCATTCTTAGTGCTATTACACCCACATCAAGGAAAGGAATTATGTGGTCTCCACCAAACTGCTCCTTTTTCATGTTTATCCATACCATCAGTAGACAATGTTAAATAATTAGGTATGGGGAGTAAACTATTTTTGTGGGCAAGACCACAGGACTATGAGATAAGAAGTGAAGGAGTTAATGAGCAGGAAAGACATGCCCTATTTGTCCCATGTAATCAGAGTGCTATTTGCAAGTCCATTGATAAGGGCAGTACTGCTTTGAATTCCTTTTTACTTAAAGGAATCCTGATATCAGGATCATAACCTAGCAACTGATTGCATCATCTGTGGCCTGAATGGATGACTTCACTAAGTAACTGGATATAGAGAGGTGTTTTAGTCCCAGTATGTGAGCAACAAACCCATTCTAGAAAGTGCGGTCTTAGGGTCATGTGTCCTATTAACCCTGTAGGGGAGTGTTTGGTGAGAAAAATAAACAATTGAATACTGTGGCTCAATGCAATCTTGTTGCCTTTGAGAGACAGCTTGTTCTATTTCCTCGATTCCCTTTTTGTTGTAGGGGTTAAATATTTGGGAGAATTCAGGGCTGTATTGTCCTTTATGATAGCAAACAGGTTTTGCAGCTTATAAGTAAGAAGGCCTAAAGGGGGGGAGCCAGTTGATACTGCCTAACCATTTCTGATAATCATTTAAGGTGTATAAGTTGCTAGTATTTAATTTAATCTTTTGAGGCCTTAGTGACTAGGAATTTTAGCATGTACCCAAGATTTTCCAAGGAGAGGACATTTGTACCTTTTCAGGAGCAATGATTCAACCTCTTAGCTGTGAATTCTTTATGACAGAGGTAAATATATTTAAAAGCATTGGCTCCATTAGGGCTGCTAGTAGAATATCATCCATGAAATAAATAACCTTGCAATCAGGAAATTCTTTTCTACTGGGTAACAAAGCTTGATTTACATGATACTGACACGTGGTAGGGCAGTCTAACACTCTTTGAGAAAGTACTTTCCAATGAAATTAACAAGCTGTCCTTTCATTATTGATAGCTGGTATTGTAAATGCAAATTTTTCTCTGTCCTGGTCTGCTAGGGAAATTGTATGAAAACAGTCCTTTAAGTCAATAATGATTATAGGCCAATCTTAGAATCATCACGGGGGAAGGAAGACCCTGCTGAAGGGGTCCCATAGGTTGCAATTTGGCATCGATAGCATGTAAGTCATTGCAAAAGTCTCCATTTCCCAGACTTTTTGGGAATTTTGGTGAATTCCAGGGACTATTAGATGGTTCTATATGCCCAGTTTTTAATTGCTCATCAACTAATTCATGGTCCTTCTGCAATTTCTCTCCCTTCAGAAGCCACTGTTCTACTTAAATTGGATCCGAGATAGGGGAGGAATAGTAACAGTGGTCTTGTTAGAAAGGGGTCTGCAGAGTCACCCACATTGGGCTAATAGGCCTTGTCCCCAAAGGTTAACAGGAATGGGCATGATTAGAGGTTGTGTAACTGCCCTTTTTCCTTCTGAATCACAACAGGTAGGGGGCATGTGCTCTGCTTAGCTGTCTGCACATCCCCAATGCCAACAGTTTTTTGTTTTTGAGTGACCCAGGGCCAAGTTTCTGGCCAGTTTTGATCGCTGATTGAAATGTCTGCCCATGTCCAATAAGACAGTAAAATTAGTTTTGATTTTTAAGGTAATTATGGGTCTCTGATCAATGATTTATTCTAATATACTCCCATGGCTCCTGTGCTTTTAAAACTTCCCTTTCCCTTTTGCTTTCCATGGGCACTGGAAACCTAGTATGGTAAAATCAGTAACTGAGCTACCTTTGGTCCAGAGAGAATATGCAGACCTTTACATTCCATCATAACCAGTATCGCACCTTGGTAATCACTATCCATTCTCCAGTGAGCACATTAAATTCTTTACTGGATAGGCTAGGCCACCATAGGACTACTCCCACTGTTCCCAGAGGCAACGGGCCCCACATCCCAGTTGCAACCCTTTTAGGGTCTTCTTCTTTTAGCACTTATTTGTTGGGGCAGAGTAAGTCCAGTCCTGCACTCCCAGTGGTGACTGCTCTGAGAGAGAGGACTGTGGCGTTTCCATCTAACCAAGGAAAGCTGCTGGCATTGCCCCAGCTTGAAGTGGGGCCCAGTGATGGTCCCTCATGAAGGTTCCCTCCTGGTTACTTACATGGTTTCCGTTTTTGTCAAATTTCGACCTGCATGGATTTGCCCACTGTGTCCCCTTTTTACTTTAGGGGCATATAGAAGGGGGTTCGTTCCCTGAGTTACCTTGGTCTCTACTATGGGGGCATTTCCTTTTCATATGATCTGGCTTTCCACAGAGAAAATCATTTTGATTTCTCTCCCTTTTCACTTTAGGAGGCCTAAGGCCATAGCCAATATTTTGGCTTTGTGTGTCTCAATTCCTATCAGCTGACATGCTCATGTAAGTTTCCCAACTGTAACTCCCTTTCCTCTGCCTGTATTGCTTGCTGGCAATCCACATTAGCATTTCCAAAGTCAACTGCAACAATAAGATAGCAGCCTGGGTGTGACAAATTTCTCTCTTAATTGCCTGGGTTAACCAATTGATAAACTCAACAAATGGCTCCTGAGGCCCTTGTTGAACATTTATAAAAGATCCCTGTTGAACTCTGCTTTTGGGAATCTGGTCCCAAGCCCTGACAGCACACAAAGACACCTGAGCATAGGCCTGGGGATCAAAATCTCGTTGTACATTGGCATGGGGACCCCTCCCCTGGAGCAGCTGTTATGTGTTGTGCTTTGCTATGTTTTTCACACACACAGGATTTCTATATAGTATGAATTTTTTTTTAATGCTTTTTAAGAGTTGAGGCCATTCTTACATTTGTACAGTTTCTCTCCAGTATGAGTTATTTTGATAAATTATGAGGACTGGTTGAGAGAATTTCCACATTCTTCACAGTTGTAGGGTTTCCTTCAAGGATAATTTTTCCTATGCTTAGTAAGAGTTGAGGTTTGGTTAAAGGATTTATCACATTCTTCAGATTTGTAAGACTTCTATCCAATATGAATTATTTTATGTTTACTAAGATTTGAGGATTGGTTAAAAGCTTTGCCACATTCTTCACATTTGTAGGGTTTCTCTCCAGTGTGAATTCTTCTATGTGAAGTAAGGTGTGAGGAATGGGTAAAAGCTTTGCCACATTCTTCACATTTGTAAGATTTCTCTCCAGTATGAATTATCTTATGCGTAGTAAGGTTTGAGGATTGGTTAAAAGCTTTGCCACATTCTTCACATTTGTAAGGTTTCTCTCCAGTATGAATTATCTTATGTTTAGTAAGTTTTGAGGAGTAGTTAAAGGCTTTGCCACATTCTTCACATTTGTAGGGTTTCTTTCCAGTATGAATCATCTTATGTGTAGTAAGGTTTGAAGACACATTAAAGGCTTTGCCACATTCTTCACATTTGTAGGGTTTCTCTCCAGTATGAATTTTCTTATGTTTAGTAAGGGTTGAAAACCAGTAAAAGCCTTTGCCACATTCTTCACATTTGTAAAATTTCTCTCCAGTGTGAATTATCTTATGTTTAGTAAGGAATGAGAATCGATAAAAAGCTTTGCCACATTCTTCACATTTGTAGGGTTTCTCTCCGGCATGAATGAACTTATGTGTAGTAAGAGATGAAGAATGGTTAAAAGCTTTGCCACATTCTTCACATTTGTAGGGTTTCTCTCCAGTATGAATTATCTTATGTGCAGTAAGGTGTGAGGATGTGTTGAAAGCTTTGCCACATTCTTCACATCTGTAGGGTTTCTCTCCAGTATGAATCATCTTATGTGTACTAAGGGTTGAGGAGTGCTTAAAAGCTTTGCCACATTCTTCACATTTGAAAGGTTTCTCTCCAGTATGGATTCTCTTGTGTGTAGAAAGGGCTGAGAACCGCATAAAGACTCTGCCACATTCTTCACATTTGAAAGGTTTCTCTCCAGTATGGATTCTCATGTGTCTAGAAAGGTGTGAGGACCGCTTAAAGACTTTGCCACATTCTTCACATTGGTAAGAATTCTCTCTAATATGAATTCTTTTATTTTGACTTAGGTATAAATGCATGCAAAATGATTTGTCACATTTTTTACATTTGAAAGTTTTCTTTCCAGTACCTCTTGTCTTATGTCTATTTGAATTTAAACGTTTAAGAAAGACGTTCACATATTGATCACATCGAACTGTTTCACTCTGGATAGTTGTCAAACGCTGGTTGAGTTCATTATAACCTTCTTTGTGCAGATTACACTCATCCACGCTTGCAGAGCCTTTTCTTAACTGCAAATTCTCATGTCCACATTTTCCATATCTTCTCAGTATCACTTCTTGAAAAGAATCTTTTATGTCTTGCTCTGGCCAAAGGTCTTTGACAAAATAGGAACACGTAGCTAAAATAAATAAATAAATAAATAAAACAAATTATTCAACTTACTATACTTAAACACACTTTACAAATCTAACCTGTATTATACAAATTAAATAAGATGCCATAATAAAATACCACAGGCCCTAAATCCTTCATAGACATATAAATGTAATAAAAATATACTGACCAAAATACATTTAAGAAAAACTTATAAGTGTGTAGAGTTCCCCAGGTGAGTACAATGGAAAGACACAGAAGAAAATGAAAAGTCTGTTATATTTACCCAACACAGTTCTTCCTGCTCTCCAATATAACACAGTGCCTTTCAAAGTAAATTCCTAACTTTTGGTTTCTTTTTTAATAAACAAGTAAAATACTGACACATACATCTGTATTACTTGCTTTTAGCGGCCTTTCCAGAAACTGGTCTCCCATAATATAAAGTGCTGGAAGAAATGGTGGTGTATTTTGGAATGACAGTTTGAATCTACTGAGACCAAAGGTAAATGTTACAACAGACCGAAAACAGATACCACGAATGATGACTGATGAAGCAGAAATCAACTCTTTTAACTAAAAAATACACCCAAAATTTTAGACCAGATACATTCAAAGAACATGTTTGAGAGTCTCCCAGGATCTCTGACCAAGATAACTGTTTTCAGACTATGCCAGGACAAAGCTACATTATAAAGGTCGTGATAGGGAGCTTTCATTAATGTCCAAATCTTAATCATAGATTACAATGAATACAAAATAGGGCAAAATTGTTCCATCAAAAATATTATAAAATTTTCAGAAAGAAACCATAAGAAACATGTGTACATTAATTTTAACAATTGGAAATACGTTGAATACTCAGTGAGTAAAATAGGAACACACAGTAGTATAAAAAATAGGTCACGGGTCAAAGTTCAGCAAAATTTAATGAATTAAAAAATTTTTTTTTTTTTTAAAGACGGGGTTTCACCATATTGGTCAGACTGGTCGTGATCTCCTGACCTCAGGTGATCCACCTGCCTCAGCCTCCCAAAGTGCTGGGATTACAGGCGTGAGCCACCACACCCGGCCATGAATTTTAAATTTTTAAAATAAAAAAATACAAAGAAAACGAGGATAAGAACAAAATATTTAAAATATCCAAAAAGAAATTGTAAAGGTGTAAAAACATATATATATAATTAAAAAATTCTGAAAGAAAAAAATAATGTCAAAATGAAGAAGCTCAACAAACCAGCACATACAAAGACATTTATAACTAATACATATATAAACACAACTAATACATACATAAACATAACTAATACACACATAAACACAACTAATACATGAACACAGCTAATACATAAACACAACTAATACATAAACAACTAATACACAAACACAACTAATACATACATAAACACAACTAATACATACATGAACACAATACATGAACACAACTAATACACATAAACACAACTAGTACACACACAAACACAACTAATACACAAACACAACTAATACATACATAAACACAACTAATACATATATAAACACAATTTCAAAAGTCACAGACGAAGATAATGGGGATGCAAGATAAAAATAATGTATCATTTACAAGCACAGTCTTTTTTTTTTTTTGAGACGGAGTTTCGCTGTTGTTACCCAGACTGGAGTGCAATGGCACGATCTCGGCTCACCACAACTTCTGCCCCCTGGGTTCAAGCAATTGTCCTGCCTCAGCCTCCCAAGTAGCTAAGACTACAGGTGCACACCACCGTGCCCAGCTAATTTTTGTATTTTTAGTAGAGACGAGGTTTCACCTTGATGACCAGGAAGGTCTCGATCTCTTGACCTCGTGATCCACCTGCCTCGGCTTCCCAAAGTGCTGGGACTATAGGTGTGAGCCACCGTGCCCGGCCTACAAGCACAGTCTTATGAGGTAGCTGGTGAACTGTCAACAAAAACTTTGCAGGCCAGAAGGAAATTGTGTGATATAGTCAAAGTCCTACAAAAAACCAGCTATCAAGTGAGAATAATGTTACCAGCATATCTGTCCTGCCAAACAAAAAGAAAAAAAACCTTGAAAAATAACCAAATTCTGAAAAAGTCTAATGGCACTTCCATCTGCTCTAACTATAAAAGGTGCTTAATGCAGTTGCTTTACTAAAAATAACATGATCAACAAAATAACACATAATTATATAAAATATGTTATTTTCTGGGAAAGAAATGCACATATACAAAAATAAAATTTCTTAGCATTGTAGTAATGCAAAAAACATTTCTAAAATTTGAAAGATATTGCTTGAACCCAGGAGTCAGAGTTTGCAGTGAGTCAAGATCATGCCATTGCACTCCAGCCTAGGCAACAGAGTGGGATTCTGTCTCAAGAAAGAAAAAAAAAATCCTCTAAAATTTGAAAAGTAAAAGCATAGAAATCATTATAAATATTTGTTAGTGAATATATAACATATATAATTAGCAACATCAATGACAAATTTGAGAGCAGATATAAGGAGAAAAAATTTTTGAATGCAACTGAAGTTCATTTTTTACCAGATTAAAATATATTGTATCTTGTAGAGGTTTTATGTAATCCCCAAGGTATCATCAAGAAAAAAAAAAAAAAAAGAATATATATCTATGAAGATAAAGAAATAAAAGCATATCAAGATAAGTATAAAAAAGACACAAACACAGAAAAATAGAGAATGAGGAACAAAGATACAAGAAGCAAATAAAAAATTTCTAACTCTTCGGCCAGGCTCTGTGGCTCGTGCCTGTAATCTCAGCACTTTGGGAAGCTGAGGCGGGTGGATCATGAGGTCAAGAGATTGAGACCATTCTGGCCAACATGGTGGAACCCCATCTCTAATAAAAATACAAAAAAAATTTTAGCTGGGCATGGTGGCATGTGCCTGTAGTCCCAGCTACTTGGGAGGCTGAGGCAGGAGAATTGCTTGAATCCGGGAGGGGGAGGTTGCAGTGAGCCGAGTTCTTGCCACTGCACTCCAGCCTGGTGCCTGGTGACTGAGTGAGACTCTGTTTTATTTTATTTTAATTTTTATTTATTTATTTTTTTATTGAGACGGAGTTTCGCTCGTTACCCAGGCTGGAGTGCAATGGCGCCATCTCGGCTCACCTCCTGGGTTCAGGCAATTCTCCTGCTTCAGCCTCTTGAGTAGCTGGGATTACAGGCACACGCCACTGTGCCCAGCTAATTTTTTGTATTTTTAGTAGAGACGGGGTTTCACCATGTTGACCAGGATGGTCTCGATCTCTTGACCTCGTGATCCACCCGCCTCGGCCTCCCAAAGTGCTGGGATTACAGGCGTGAGTCACTGCACCGGCTGAGACTCCGTTTTAAAAAAAAATTCTAAGTCTTCACAAGTGAAGAAAAAATTCTTTTTAGACAAGCAAATGCTGAAAGAATACATTACCACCAGGTATGCCTTGCTAGGGCTCCTGAAGAGAAGCACTAAATATGGGAAGAAAAAACCATTACCAGCCATTGCTGGTACAAAAACACACTGACATACAAAGATCAATGATGGTATAAAACAACCACATCAACAATTATATAAAATAAGTAGCTAGCATCACTTGGACAGACTCAAAATAACATTAGCCTTAATTATAATAGGCTAAATGCCTCAATTGAAAGACACAGAAGGGCAAGCTGCATAAAGAGTCACAACCCATTTGTGTGCTGTATTCAAGAGACTCATTTCACATGAAAAATGTAGGCTCAAAGTAAAAACATGGAGGAAAATTTACAAAGGAAATAGAAGCAGAAAAAAGCAAGGGTTGCAATCATAGTTTCTGACAAAACAAACTTGAAACCAACAAAGATTAAAAAACGACAAGCATTGCATAAGGTAAAGATCAATTCAAGGAGCACCCAGATTCATAAAACACATTCTTAGAGACCTACAAAGAGACTTAGACTCCCGCATAATAATAGTGAGGGACTTTAACATCTCATTGTTAATATTAAAGAGATCAGTGAGACAGAAAAGTAACAAGAATATTCAGAACCTGAACTCAGCTGTGGGTCAAGTGGACCTGACAGATATCTACAAACTCTCCAGCCACAAACACCACAATACACATTCTTCTAAGTTCCACATGGCACTTACTCTAAAATTGATGACGTAATTCGAAGTAAAACACTTCTCACAAACGCAAAAGAATTGAAATCATAACAAATAGTGTCTCAGACTGCAGTGAAATAAAATTAAAATTCATGAGTAGGGCTGGGCGCAGTGGCTCATGCCTATAATCCTAGCACTTTGGGAGGCCGAGGCAGGTGGATCACGAGGTCAGGAGATCGAGACCATCCTGGTCAACAAGGTGAAACCCCGTCTCTACTAAAAATACAAAAATTAGCTGGGCATGGTGGCGCACGCCTGTAATCCCAGCTACTCGGGAGGCCGAGGCAGGAGAATTGCTTGAACCCAGGAGGCGGAGGTTGCGGTGAGCCGAGATCGCGCCATTGCACTCCAGCCTGGGTAACAAGAGCGAAACTCCATCTCAAACAACAAAAACTCAAGAGTAAGAAACTCACCATACGCAATGGCTCATACATGTAATCCCGGCACTTTAAAAAGGCTGAAGGGTGTGGATCGGGTAAGATCAGGAGGTTGGGATCAGCCTGGCCAACATGGTGAAGCCTCATGTCTACCAAAAATACAAAAAATTAGCTGAGCAGGATGGCACATGCCTGTAGTCCTACCTACTCAGAAGACTGACACACAAGAATCACTTGAAGCCAGGAGGCAGAAGTAGCAGTGGGCCAAGATCATGCTACTGTACTCCAGCCTGGGTGACAGAGTAAGACTCCCATCTCAAAAAAAAACAAAAACAAGAGTAAGAAACTCACTCAAAACCACACAACTACATGGAAATTGAGCAACCTGCCCTAAATGACTTTTAGCCAAATAATACAATTAAATCAGAGGCTGGTATCTGTGGCCACACCCTTCTGACCATGCCTGATCTCAGAAGCTAAGTAGGGTCCAGCCTTGATGAAACTTGGATAAGAGACCACCTGGGAATATAAGGTGCTGTAGGCTTTGGCTGGACACAGTGGCTCATACCTGTAATTCCAACACTTTGGGAGGCCAAAGCAGGCAGATCACCTGAGGTCAAGAGTTCAAGACAAGCCTGGCCAACATGGCAAAACACCATCTCTACTAAAAATACAAAATATTAGTCAGGCGTGATGGTGGGTGCCTATAACCCCAGCTACCTGGGAGGCTGAGGCTGGAGAATCACTTGAATTTGGAAGGCAGAGGTTACAGTGAGCTGAGATTACACCACTGCACTCCAGCCTGGGTGACAAGAGAACTCTATCTCAAAGGAAAACAATCAGAAATTAAATTCTTTGTAACCAATGAGAATGAAGAGATAATGTACCAGAATCTCTGGAACACATCTATAGCAGTGTTAAGGCGAAATTTTTTTTTTTTTTTTTTTTACCTCAAATCTGTCTTTATTTGATTTACACAAAATACCACAAGAAAAGCAATATAATTACGAATGCTACAACACGTTGCTTGTCATTTTTCCGCTGCGGCCAAGCTAGCATTCTGTGTAGCGTCCCAATTTTAATGTAGGTGCTGCCGAAGCGAGCACACGCTTAATTCGCCTCAGCTTTTGTATGTTTTTCTGTAGGGAGCGGGTTGCGGTTTCTTTTGAGACCAGTCTGGAACTTGTGACTTTACGATTCGCCGGCCTCAGCATTCTAACTGCTGTGATTACAGGCTTGAGCAGCCCAGTCCAAACCAAATTGTGTTTTTGTTTTGAAGACTTGGTTTCTCCATATTGGTCTGGCGAGTCTGGAACCGGCAACTTCTCCTTATCTGCCCGCCTTTGTTTTCTAGGCGCCTGGATGACAGGCTTCTTTGTGTCACCGTTCCCGGCCTGCCGAGTTTATTGTTAAAAAAGAAATCAGAGATTGTGCCGGGCGCTGTGACTCCCGCCAGAAATCTTAGCACTGTGGGAAGCCGAAGAGGGCGGATCACCTGAGGTCACGAGTTCGAGGTCAGCCTTAACATCCCGGTGTAAAAAACACCACATTCAGTTGTCCGGACTTCCCCAAATGCTCGTTGCTCCTCGGTGTTCAGCCACTGGGTGGATCCATACTGCAGGGCCTCCCTGCTCCTTAATTTTTTTTTTTTTTGAGGCGGAGTTTCGCTCGTTACCCAGGCTGGAGTGCAATGGCGCGATCTCGGCTCACCGCAACCTCCGCCTCCTGGGTTCAGGCAATTCTCCTGCCTCAGCCTCCTGAGTAGCTGGGATTACAGGCACGCGCTACCATGCCCAGCTAATTCTTTTTTGTATTTTTAGTAGAGACGGGGTTTCACCATGTTGACCAGGATGGTCTCGATCTTTTGACCTCGTGATCCACCCGCCTTGGCCTCCCAAAGTGCTGGGATTACAGGCTTGAGCCACTGCACCCGGCCAATTTTTTTTTTTTTTTAATTGAGACGGAGTTTCGCTCTTGTTACCCAGGCTGGAGTGCAATGGCGTGATCTCGGCTCACCGCAACCTCCGCCTTCTGGGTTCAAGCAATTCTCCTGCCTCAGCCACCTGAGTAGCTGGGACTACAGGCACGCACCACCATGCCCAGCTAATTTTTTGTATTTTTAGTAGAGATGGGGTTTCACCATGTTGACCAGGATGGTCTCGATCTCTTGACCTCGTGATCCACCCGCCTCGGCCTCCCAAAGTGCTGGGATTACAGGCGTGAGCCACCACGCCCGGCCGATACTGAGCATTTTTAAAGGTATTTATTGACCGTTTGTATTTCTTTCTTTCTTTTTTTTTTTGAGACGGAGTTTCACTCTTGTTACCCAGGCTGGAGTGCAATGGCGCGATCTCAGCTCACCAGCAAACTCTGCCTCCTGGGTTCAGGCAATTCTCCTGCCTCAGCCTCCTGAGTAGCTGGGATTACAGGCATGCACCACCATGCCCAGCTAATTTTTTGTATTTTTAGTAGAGACGGGGTTTCACCATGTTGACCAGGATGGTCTCGATCTCTTGATCTCATGATCCATCCACCTAGGCTTCCTAAAGTGCTGGGATTACAGGTGTGAGCCACCGCGCCCAGCCTTAAGGAGAAAATTTATAGCACTAAATACCCACAACAAAAACCTAGAAAGGGCCAGGCATAGTGGCTCACACTTGTTATCCCAGCACTTTGGGAGGCTGAGATTGGCAGATCACCTGAGGTCAGGAGTTCAAGACCAGCTTGGCCAATATGGGAAACCTGACACTACTAAAAAAAAAAAACAAAAAACACAAAAATTAACTGGGTATGGTGGTGGCACCTGTAATCAATTCCAGCTACTTGGGTGGTTGAGGCAGGAGAATCGCTTGAACCTGGGATGCAGAGGTTGCAGTGAGCTGAGATTACACCACTGTACTCCAGCCTGGGTGACAGAGCAAGACTGTCTCAAAAAAAAAAGTATAAAACTAGAAATATCTCAAAGGGAAACCATAACATCATAACTAAAAGTATGAGAAAACCGGCCGGGCGCGGTGGCTCACTTCTGTAATCCCAGCACTTTGGGAGGCCGAGGCGGGTGGATCACAAAGTCAAGAGATCGAGACCATCCTGGTCAACATGGTGAAACCCCGTCTCTACTAAAAATACAAAAAATTAGCTGGGCATGGTGGTACGTGCCTGTAGTCCCAGCTACTCAGGAGGCTGAGGCAGAATTGCCTGAACCCAGGAGGCAGAGGTTGCAGTGAGCCAAGGTCACGCCATTGCACTCCAGCCTGGGTAACAAGAGCGAAACTCAGTCTCAAAAAAAAAAGAGAAAACCAAGAGCAAACAAACCTTAAAGCTAGCAGAAAACAATAACCAGATTCAGAGTGGAAGTGAAGGACACAGAGAGAAAAAATCCCTTAAAAAAAAAATCAATGCATCCCCGAGCTGTTTTTTAACAAAATTAATAAAATAGACTGCTAGCTGGACTAATAAAAAAATGAAGAATGCAATAGACAATAAAAATTGATAAAGGGGATATCACCACTGACACCATAGAAATAAAAACAACCTTCAGAAAATACCGTAAACACCTCTGTGCACACAAACTGGAAAATCTGGAGGAAATGGAAAATTCCTGGACATATCCGTCCTTTGAAGACTGAACCAGGAAGAAGTTGAATCCCTGAATAGTTCAATAGCAAGTTCTGAAACTGAGGCACTAACAAATAGCTTACCAACAACAAAAAAAGTTCAGGATCAGATACATTTACAGCTGAATCCTACCAGAGGTACGAAAAGGATCTGGTACCATTTCTTCTGAAACTATTCCAAATGACAGAAAAGGAGGGACTTCTTTTTAACTCATTCTAGGAGGCCAGCATCATCATCCTAATATCAGGACCTGGCAGAGATATAATGAAAAACAAAAACAAAAATACTTCAAGCCAATATCCCTGATGAACATCAATGCAAAAATTCTTGGTGGAATACTGGCAAACTGAATCCAGCATGTCAAAAAGTTTATCCACACAATCAAGTCAGCTTTGTTCTGGGATGCAAGGTTGGTTCAACATATAAAATTTGGTAAATATGGCCAGGCGCGGTGGCTCAAGCCTGTAATCCCAGCACTTTGAGAGGCCAAGGTGGGTGGATCACGAGGTCAAGAGATCGAGACCATCCTGGTCAACATGGTGAAACCCCGTCTCTACTAAAAATACAAAAAATTAGCTGGGCATGGTGGCGCGTGCCTGTAATCCCAGCTACTCGGGAGGCTGAGGCAGGAGAATTGCCTGAACCCAGGAGGTAGAGGTTGCGGTGAGCCGAGATGGCACCATTGCACTCCAGTCTGGGTAATGAGCGAAACTCCATCTCAAAAAAAAAAAAATTGGGCCGGGCGTGGTGGCTCAAGCCTGTAATCCCAGCACTTTGGGAGGCTGAGGCGGGTGGATCACGAGGTCAAGAGATCGAGACCATCCTGGTCAACTTGGTGAAACCCCGTCTCTACTAAAGATACAAAAAATTAGCTGGGCATGGTGGCACGTGCCTGTAATCCCAGCTACTCAGGAGGCTGAGGCAGGAGAATTGCCTGAACCCAGGAGGCGGAGGTTGTGGTGAGCCGAGATCGCGCCATTGCACTCTAGCCTGGGTAACAAGAGTGAAACTCCGTCTCAAAAAAAAAAAAAAAAAAATTGGTAAATATAATTAATCACATAAACAGATCTAAAGACAAAAAACACATGATTATCTCAATAGATGCAGAAAAGGCCTTTGATGAAATTCAACATCACTTCATGTTAAAAACTCTCAATAAGCTAGGTATTCATGGAACATATCTCAAAATAATAACTATGATAAACCCACAGCCAGTATCATACTAAAACAGCAAAAGCTGGAAGCATTCCCCTTGAAAACTGGCAAAGGACAAGGATGCCCTCTCACCACCCCTGTTTAACAAAGTATTGGAAGTTCTGGCAGGGAAATCAGGCACAAGAAATAAATAAGCGGTATTCAAATAGGAATTCAAAGTGTCTCTGTTTGCAGAGGACATGACCTAGAAAGCCCCACTGACTAAGCCCAAACACTCTACTTCATCTAATACGCAACTTCAAGAAAGTCTTGAGATACAAAATCAATGTGCAAACATTACAACCATTGCAATATGCCAACAGTAAACAAGCAGAGAGCCAAGTCACGAATAAACTCCCATTCACAATTGCTACAAAGAGAATAAAATACCCAGGAGTACAGCTAACAAGGGAAGCGAAGGACCTCTTCAAGAACTACAAACCACTGTGCAGGAAAATCAGAGAGGACACAAAAAAGAATCAATATTGTAAAAATGGCCACACTGCTCGAAGTAATTTATGAATTCAATGCTATTCTGACTAAACTACTGTTAACATTCTTCACAGAATTAGAAAAAAACTATTTCAAAATTCACATGAAACCCCAAAAGACCCCATATAGCCAAGAGAATCCTAATCAAAAAGAACAAAGCTGGAGGCATCATGATATCCAACTTGAAATTATACTGCAAGGCTCTGGTAGTTGTAAAAACAGACACACAGACCAACTGAACAGAATAGAGAACTCAGAAATAAGATTCCATATCTACAACCATCTGATCTTTAAAAACCTGACAAAAACAAGCAATGGGAAAACTATTCCCTTTTAATAAATGGTGCTGGGAGAACTGGGTAGCCATATGTAGAAAATTGAAACTAGACCCCTTTCTTCAGCCTATACAAAGATTAACTCAAGATGAATTTAAGACTTAAATGTGAAACCCAAAACTACAAAAACCCTAGAAGAAAATCTAGGCAGTACCATTCAGGACATAGGCATGGGCCAAGATTTCATGATGAAAATGTCAAAAGCAATTGCAACAAAAGCATTGACATATGGGATCTAATTAAACTTAAAGAGCTTCTGCACAGCACAAGAAATTATCAGAGTGAACAGACACTCTAGAGAATGGAAGAACATCTTTGCAGTCTATCCATCTGATAAAGGTTAATATCCAGAGTCTACAAATAACTTAAACAAATTTACAAGAATAAAACAACCCCATTAAAAAGTGAGGAAAGAACAAGAATAAACACTTTTCAAGAGAAGACATTTATGTTTCAACAAACGTGAAAAAAAGCTCAACATCAGTGATCATTAAACAAATGCAAATTGAAACCACAATGAGATGCCATCTCATGCCAGTCAGAATGGTAATTATTAAGACAGCAAGAAACAACAGATGTTGGTGAGGCTATGGGAAATAGAAATGCTTTTACGCTTTTGGTGAGAATGTAAATTAGTTCAAGCACTGTGAAAGCCAGTATGGCGATTCCTCTAAAACCTAGAACCAGATATACTATCGAACACAGCAATCCCGTTACTGGGTATACACCAAAGGAACGTAAATCACTGTATTATAAAGATACATGGATGTGTATCTTCACTGCATCACAATTCACAATAGCAAAGACATGGAATCAACCCAAATGCCCATCTATGATAGACTGAATAACAAAAATGTGCTACATATGCACCGTGAGATACTATGCAGCCATAAAAAGGAACAAGATCATGTACTTAGCAAAGACTGAGATGGAGCCGGAAGCCATTATTTTCAGCAAACTAATACAGGAACAGAAAACCAGACACTGCCTGTTCTCACTCATAAGTGGAAGCTGAAAGTAAGAGCACATGGACATATGGAGGGAAGCCACACACACCTGGCCTTTCTCACAGGAGGGAGACCATCAGGATAAATAGCTAATGCATGCAGGGCTTAACACCGAGGTGAGGCGTTAATAGGTACAGCAAACCACCATGGCACATGTTTACTTATATAACAAACCTGCACATGTATCCTGGGATAAAATAAAATGAAACTGGTAATACTAACTTTGTATCTTTAAGCAACTGTGTAAAAATAAACTACTTAATAAAAAAATGTAATGTCAGAACTTTTGGAGGTTGAGGAAGCTGATCACTTTAAACTCAGGAGTTTAAGACCGACCTAAACAACAGAGCGAAAAACTGTCTCTACAGAAAAAAGTGCAAAAAACTATCTGGGATTGGGATGGCAAATATTTGCAACCCAGCTACTCAAGAAGCTGAAATGAGATCATCTGAGTTTGGGAGGTTAAGGCTGCAGTGAGTCATGATCATGCCACTGCAAACCAGCCTGGTTTAAGATGCCTTAGTGGCCGGGTATGGTGGCTCAAGCTTGTAATCCCAGCACTTTGGGAGGCTGAGGCGGGTGGATCACGAGGTCAAGAGATCGAGACCATCCTGGTCAACATGGTGAAACCCCGTCTCTACTAAAAATACAAAAAATTAGCTGGGCATGGTGGCGCATGCCTGTAATCCCAGCTACTCAGGAGGTTGAGTCAGGAGAATTGCCTGAACCCAGGAGGCGGAGATTGCGGTGAGCCGAGATTGCACCATTGCACTCCAGCCTGGGTAACAAGAGCGAAACTCCGTCTCAAAAAAAAAAAAAAAAGATGCCTTAGTGGCTTAAGTTAAAAAGCATACACTGCCAGGTGCGGTGGCTGAAGCCTGTAATCCCAGCACTTAGTGAGGCCAAGGCGGGTGGATCACGAGGTCAAAAGATCGAGATCATCATGGTCAACATGGTGAAACCCTGTCTCTACTAAAAAATACAAAAAAATTGATCCAAGATGGCTGATCGCTAACATCTCCGGATTGCAGCTCCCAGTGAAAGCTCAGAGAATAAGAGGAAGCCACACTTTCAGACAAATTTTTGTCGCTCACAGAGCAGAAGATTCCCAGTGGAGGAGCCCCACAGGTCGCCAGCGCAACTCTTGTGGCGGAGCAGCGGTTTTGCCGGCACCTCAGTGCAGCAGCTCTTGGTGCAGAGTAAACAGGACTGGTTCCCCTTCTGACTGACATTTGGAGCTCTGGGAAGGCAGAGTTGCCTATTACGGACTCAAGAAGGAAGCCAGACTGGAGATTCCCGGGCAGAAAAGCACCATCAGTCTTAATGCTGCTGTTTTGGCCGGCACAGTGGGCTGCTCATATTTCGGCCCTGTGAATTAACCAGTTGGACATCCACTCAGAGACCTAATTTGAAAGTTGGTAATTACAAAGACGACAGGTGGATAAATTTACAATGATGGGAAGAAACCAGCGTAAAAAGGCTGAGAATACTCAAAATCAGAATGCCTCTCCCTCTAAAGAGGATCACAGTTCCTCATCAACAAGGGAACAAGGCTTGATGGAGGACAAGTGCATCCCATTAACAGAATCAGGCTTCAGAACATGGATAATAAGAAACTTCTGTGAGTTAAAAGAACATGTTGTAGCCCAATGTAAAGAAACTAAGAACTTTGAAAAAAGGTTTGACGAAATCCTAATGAGAATAGACAATTTAGAGAGGAATAGAAGTGAATTAATGGAAGTGAAGAATACAATATGGGAACTCCGAGAAGTATGCACAGGTTTAAACACTCGAATTGATCAAGCAGAAGAAAGGATATCAGAGGTTGAAGTCCAACTTAATGAAATAAAACGAGAAGACAAGAATAGAGAAAAAAGGATAAAAAGGAATGAGCAAAGTCTCCAAGAAATATGGGACTATGTGAAAAGACCTAATTTACGTTTGATAGGTGTACCTGAATGTGACAGAGAGAATGAATCCGAGTTGGAAAATATTCTTCAGGATATTATTCAGGAAAATTTTCCTAACCTAGCAAAGCAGGACAATATTCAACCCCAGGTAATACAGAGAACACCACAAAGATATTCCTCAAGAAGAGCAACTCCAAGGCACATAATCGTTAGATTCACCAGGGTTGAAATGAAGGAGAAAATACTAAGGGCAGCCAGAGAGAAAGGTCAGGTTACCCACAAAGGGAAGCCTATCAGACTTACAGCAGATCTCTCAGCGGAAACTCTACAATCCAGATGAGAGTGGGGGCCGATATTCAACATCCTTAAAGAACAGAACTTCCAGCCCAGAATTTCATATCTAGCCAAATTAAGCTTCACAACTGAAGGAAAAATAAAATCTTTTATAAACAAGCAAGTACTCAGAGATTTCATTACCACCAGGCCTGCTTTACAAGAGCTTCTGAAAGAAGCATTACACATAGAAAGAAACAACCAGTATTAGCCTTTGTAAAAATATACCAAAAAGTAAAGAGCATCAACATAAAGAAGAATTTACATCAACGAATGGATAAAACAGCCAGTTAACATCAAATGGCAGTAACCCTAAATTTAAGTCGACTAAATCCCCCAATCAAAAGATACAGCCAAAACCCAATGGTATGCTACATCCAGACCCATTTCATATGCAAGGATACACAAAGACCCAAAACAAAGGGATGGAGAAAGATTTACCAACCAAATGGAGAACAAAAATAAATAAATAAATAGCCCCTTCTGCGCGGTCACGCCGAGCCAGCCCCTCGGCCTGGAAGCGGGCCGCAGACCCTCAGCTTCACCCACCGCTTCCCAACCATGGACCCCCGCAAAGTGAACGAGCTTCGGGCCTTTGTGAAGATGTGTAAGCAGGACCCAAGCGTTCTGCACACCGAGGAAATGCGCTTCCTGAGGGAGGGGTGGAGAGTATGGGGGGTAAAATACCACCTGCTACTCAGAAAGCTAAATCAGAAGAAAATACCAAGGAAGAAAAACCTGATAGTAAGAAGGTAGAGGAAGACTTAAAGGCAGAGGAACCATCAAGTGAGGAAAGTGATCTAGAAATTGATAATGAAGGTGTGATTGAACCAGACACTGACACCCCTCAAGAAATGGGAGATGAAAATGCAGAGATAACAGAGGAGATGATGGATCAGGCAAATGAAAAGAAAGTGGCTGCTATTGAAGCCCTAAATGATGGTGAATTGCAGAAAGCCATTGACTTATTCACAGATGCCATCAAGCTGAATCCTCGATTGGCCATTTTGTATGCCAAGAGGGCCAGTGTCTTCGTCAAATTACAGAAGCCAAATGCTGCCATCCGAGACTGTGACAGAGCCATTGAAATAAATCCTGATTCAGCTCAGCCTTACAAGTGGCGAGGGAAAGCACACAGACTACTAGGTCACTGGGAAGAAGCAGCCCATGATCTTGCCCTTGCCTGTAAATTGGATTATGATGAAGATGCGAGTGCAATGCTGAAAGAAGTTCAACCTAGGGCACAGAAAATTGCAGAACATCGGAGAAAGTATGAGCGAAAACGTGAAGAGTGAGAGATCAAAGAAAGAATAGAAAGAGTTAAGAAGGCTCGAGAAGAGCATGAGAGAGCCCAGAGGGAGGAAGAAGCCAGACGACAGTCAGGAGCTCAGTATGGCTCTTTTCCAGGTGGCTTTCCTGGGGGAATGCCTGGTGGTTTTCCCGGAGGAATGCCTGGAATGGGAGGGGGCATGCCTGGAATGGCCGGAATGCCTGGACTCAATGAAATTCTTAGTGATCCAGAGGTTCTCGCAGCCATGCAGGATCCAGAAGTTATGGTGGCCTTCCAGGATGTGGCTCAGAACCCAGCAAATATGTCAAAATACCAGAGCAACCCAAAGGTTATGAATCTTATCAGCAAATTGTCAGCCAAATTTGGAGGTCAAGCATAATGCCCTTCTGATAAATAAAGCCTTTGCTGAAGGAAAAGCAACCTAGATCACACCTTATGGATGTCGCAATAATACAAACCAGTGTACCTCTGACCTTCTCATCAAGAGAGCTGGGGTGCTTTGAAGATAATCCCTACTCCTCTCCCCCAAATGCAGCTGAAGCATTTTACAGTGGTTTGCCATTAGGGTATTCATTCAGTTGATGTTTTCCTACTAGGAATTACAAACTTTAAACATTTTTTAACTTTAAAAATATTTAAAACAAATATAAAGGGTCTGTTAATTCTTATATTTTTCTTCACTAATCATTTTGCTTTTTTTTTTCTTTGAATTATTGGGCAGGGAAGATAATGTATAGGAGATTTTTACTCTAATTTGAGTGAAATAAAAGTTTATTAGTGCAAGGCAAACATAACTCATTTGAGGATAAAGTTTGTGCTGGATATGTGGTTCCTGAAGCATTTTGACTTGTCTTTATAAATGCTTTATCTTTTTCTTTAAAGATTTATTTCAATAAAACTAATTGGGACCACCAAAAAAAAATAATAATAAAAATAAATAAATAAATAAATAAATAAATAAATAAAAAGCAGGAGTTGCAATTCTCGCATCTGATAAAATAGATTTTAAAGCAACAAAGATATAGTTGTAAAAGGATCAATGCAACAATAAGAGCTAACGATCCTAACACCCAGATACATAGAGACTTAGACTCAATGAGACAGAAAATTAATAAGGATATCCAGGACCTGAACTCAGATCCAGAACAAGTAAACTTAATAAATATTTATAGAGCTCTCCACTTTAAATACACAAAATATACCTTCTTGTCAACACCACATCACACCTACTTATAGGTTGAAATGAAATATTGATTGCCCATTATTAATACCCATTTTTTAGAATAAAGCAACATTTCCATTCTCTCTCCCTCTTTTTCTTCCTCTTTCTTCCTCTCCTTCACTCCTTTTTTTTTTCTTTCCTTCTCTCCAAAAAAAAAAAAGAAAAATACAAAAAATTAGCTGGGTGTGGTGGCGCATGCCTGTAATCCCAGCTACTCAGGAGGCTGAGGCAGGAGAATTGCCTCAACCCAGGTGGTGGAGGTTGTGGTGAGCCGAGATCGTGCCATTACACTCCAGCCTGGGTAACAAGAGTGAAACTCTGTCTCAAAAAAAAAAAAGCATACACTTTGCTGTATATAAGAGACTCATTTTAGCACTGAGTCAAAGAGGTTGAAATTAATAGAATTGAAAAAATTTATATTCCATGCAAATAGTAACCACAATTGGGTAAGGTGGTAATAATTATATTGGATATGATATGCTTTATGTCAAGTACTACCATAAGACAAACACAGTATTATATAATGGTCAAACAGGTCAATTTACCAGAAATCTATATCATATCTATGTATATGTATATATAACACAAGGACTCCAAATTATATAAAATAAATTTTGGCAAAGGTGAAGCAAGAAAACATAGCAACATCATTGTAGAGATCAAGACCTTATTTGCAATAGTATGTAGAAAATTCAGATAAAAGATCAATAAGAAAACATAAAACAGACATTACAGATCATATTAACTATTTTGCATATACAGGAGTACCTGAGTGTAAAACTTATGAAGAAAGAAGTTTTATTTGGCTCACAGTTCAGCAGACTGTACAAGAAGAATGTAACAGCATCCGCTTCTGGTGAAGCTCTCAGAAAACTTACAATCATGGTGGAAGACAAGGAGTAGCTGGACATACCACACGGTAAGAGACAGCAAGAGTGAGGTGAAGGAGCCAGTTTCGTTAAATGAACCAGCTGTCATTTGAATTAATGGAGTGAAAACTTTCTCATGACCAGAAGGGTAGTGCGAAGGCATTCATGAGGAATTTGCCCTGTGACCCAAGCACATCCCATCAGGTTTCACATCTGACATTGAGGATTACACTGCAGCATGAGGTTTGCAAAACACGGACATCCAAACCATACCATAGACCAACCAGGCTTAACAGACACATACAAAACTTTTCACTCCAAAGCAAGAAAGTATACAATATTCTTATTTGCACCTGATGTATTCTCTTAGGACACATAACACATCTTATTAAATAGCAGCTGGGTGTAGTGGTGATACCTACAATCCCAGTAATTTGGAAGACGAAGGTGAGAGGATCACTTGGGATCATAAAATCGACACCAGCCTGAGTAACACAGTGAGACTCTGTCACTAAAAATACTCAAAAAATGGGGCCTAAAGTGGCTCCGGCTGGATGTCGTGGCGCTTGCGAAGGCGAGGCCAAGAGTTCAAGGCCAACCAACCTCAGCAACCTTACAAGCTCTCATTGATTGGCAAAAAGAAAAAAAAAAAAAAAAACTCAAAAAATTAGCGAGGCATGGTAGTGCATGTCTGTAGTCTCAGCTACACAGGAGGCTGACGTGGAAAGATGACTTAAGTCAAGGAGGCTGAGGTTGCAGTGAGCCAAAATTATGTCAGTATGCTCCAGCCTGGGTGACAAATATAATCCTGTCACAAAACAACAATAAATAAATTTAAGAAGACCAAAATCATTCATTGTGTGTTTTCTGACCAAAACTGAATGAAGCTGTAAATTAAAAGCAAAAGGCCAGGCACTAGCTCGTGTCTATAATCCCAGCACTTTGGGAGGCCTAGGTGGATGGATCACAAGGTCAAGAGATTGAGATCATTCTGGTGAACAGGTGAAACCCTGTCTCTACTAAAATTACAAATACTAGCTGGGCATGGTGGCACGCGCCTGTCATCCCAGCTACTCGGGAGGCTGAGGCAGGAGAATCCTTTGCACACAGGAGGCAGAGGTTGCAGTGGGCCAAGATTGTGCCAAAAGAAAGCAAAATAAATAAATATAAAGAACAAAAAGCAAAAGTGAAACTGGCAAATGCAAGAATACTTAAAACACACGGGTTGGGTGTGGTGCTTCAAGACTCCAATACTAGCATTTTTGGAGGCTGGGCAGGAAGTTTGCTTGAGCTCAGAAGTTCAAAACTGGCATGGAAAATGTAGAAAAACCCTGTCTCTAAAAAAAGTAAAAAAAAAAAAAGCCTTCAACATATTTTTGCTCAAGGGTCAATAAAATTAATTTTGTTAAGATGTCAATACAAACTACAATGGTGAACAAATTCAATATAAACTCTTTAAAAATCCAACAGTACTATTTCTTTTCTTTTTCGTTTTTGAGATAAAGTCTTGCTCTGTTGCCCAGGCTGCAGTGCAGTGGTGCAATCTCGGCTCACTGCAGCCTCTGCCTCTGGGTTCAAGCGATTCTTCTGCCGCAACCTCCTGAGTAGCTGGGACTACAGACATACACCACTGTGGCTGACTAATTTCTGTATTTTTTTTTTTTTTTTTTTTTTTGAGATGGAGTTTCACTCTTGTTACCCAGGCTGGAGTGCAATGGCGCGATCTCGGCTCATCGCAACCTCCGCCTCCTGGGTTCAGGCAATTCTCCTGCCTCAGCCTCCCCACTAGCTGGGATTACAGGCAAACGCCACCATGCCCAGCTAGTTTTTTGTATTTTTAGTAGAGACGGGGTTTCACCGTGTTGACCAGGATGGTCTCGATCTCTTGACCTCGTGATCCACCCGCCTCGGCCTCCCAAAGTGCTGGGATTACAGGCTTGAGCCACCGCGCCCGGCTAATTTCTGTATTTTAGTAGAGACAGGGTTTCACCATATTGGTGAGGCTGGTCTCTTAACTCTTGACCTCGTAATGTGTCCATCTCAGTCCCAGAGTGCTGGGATTACAGGCATGAGCCAACGTGACTGGTCTATACTTCTGGATTTTAAAACATATTAAAAGCTAAAATAACAAAAACAGTGTGGTACTGACACAATGGCAGATGAACAGACAAAAGAGCAGAGCAGAGAGCTCAGAAACGAAGCCTTCTGTATAAGATGAACTTATCTTCCATGAAGTTGCCAGGAGCATACAATAGAGATCTTTTCAAAAAATAATGTTTTAACTGGATAACAACAGTGATAAAATAAAACTGAATAATTTCCTTGCACCATATACAAAAAATATTTTATTTGTGTATTTATTTATTTTGAGAGACAGAGTCTTGCTCTGTCACCCAGGATGTAGTACAGTGGTATTATCTCGGCTCACCGCCTCCTGGGTTCAAGTGATTCTCCTGCCTCAGTTTCCCAAGTAGCTCAGACACAGGCCCACACCACCATGTCCAGCTTATTTTTCTATTTTCTAGTAGAGACCAAGTTTCACTATATGTTGGCCAGGGTGGTCTTGAACTTCTAATTTCGTGATCTGCCCACCTCATCTTCCCAAAGTGCTAGGATTACAGGCATGACCACTGCACTCGGCCTATTTACTTTTCTGATACGGAGTCTCACTCACTCTGTCACCAAGGCTGGAATGCAGTGGTACAATCTCATCTTACTGCAATTTCTGCCTCCTGGGTTCAAACAATTATCCTGCCTCAGCCTCCTGAGTAGTTGGGACTACAGGCACGCACCACCACACCCAGCTAATTTTTGTACTTTTGGTAGAGACAGGGTTTCACCATGTTGGACAGGCTGATCTTGAACTCCTGACAAGTGATCCACCCACCTCATCCTCCCAAAGTGCTGGGATAACAGGCACGAACCACTGCACTTGGCCAAAAAATATTTTAAAAAAATGCTTAGACATTAAAAAAAAAAAAACCTAGCAAATCTCTTAGAAAAAATACATGACATGGGTCTTGACACTGTTTCCTAAGATAATGACATTAAATGCACATGCAGTAAAGAACAGAAACTTTTAACTACACTATACTTCAAAATTTCTGCACATTAAAAAAAAAAAATTCTGGCCGGGCGCAGTGGCTCAAGCCTGTAATCCCAGCACTTTGGGAGGCCGAGGTGGGTGGATCATGAGGTCAGGAGATCGAGACCATCCTGGTCAACATGGTCAAACCCCGTCTTTACTAAAAATACAAAAAATTAGCTGGGCATGGTGGTGCGTGCCTGTAATCCCAGCTACTCAGGAGGCTGAGGCAGGAGAATTGCCTGAACCTAGGAGGTGGAGGTTGAGGTGAGCCAAGATCGTGCCATTGCACTCCAGCCTGGGTAACAAGAGCTAAACTCCGTCTCAAAAAAAAAAAAAACAAAAGAAATAAAATATTTGATTTAAATTTTCATCAAAAAGGATACCCAAATGTCTGGGCATGGTGGCTCATGCCTGTAATCCCAGCACTTTTGAAGGCCAAGGCCGGTGGATCACCTGAGGTCAAAAGTTCGAGACCAGCCTGGGCAACATGATGAACACTGTCTCTACTAAAAATACAAAAACAAATAGCCAGGTGTGGCGACATGTGCCTGTAATCCCAGCTACACAGGAGGCTGAGGCAGGAGAGTCACTTGAACCTGGGAGGCAAAGGTTGCCAGTGAGCAGAAATAGTGCCATTGCACTCCAGCCTGAGCAACACATCCAAATGGGAAACGAAATGTTTGAAAATGAAAGCAAAATCAATAATTTGAAGAGAAACGCAAAAATATTCAAATGAGGCCAGATGCAGTGGCCCATGTCTGCAATCCCAGCACTTTGGGAGGCCAAGGCAGGTGGATTACCTGAACTCAGGAGTTCAAGACCAGCCTGGGCAACATTGTGAACCTCATTTCTACTAAAAATACAAAAATTAGCCAGGAGTGATGGAGGGGGCCTATAATCTCAGCTACTCCAGAGGCTGAGGCAGGAGAATTGCTTGAGTCCAGGAGGCGGAGGTTGCAGTGAGCCGAGATTGCACCACTGCACTCCAGCCTGGGCGACAACAGCAAGACTTGTCTCAGTAAATGAATAAATAACAGTGAAACTGTGCTTAAATAAATAAATAAATAAAGGCCTCACACTTTCTATTGATGATGCAATGAAAATAAAACCTATGTTGATTGTTGGTAGGAAACAAGGATGCAGCCATTATTTTAAAATGTTATAAATGCTTTAAATTATTAAAAATGGAATTATCAAATACAGCATTCCCGCTTCTGAATCTATATACAAAATATGCAACACGTGACCCAGAAGACATATTTGAACATCCATGTTTGTTATACCAATATTCACAAAAGCCAAAAGGCAGAAACAACCCAGGTGTCTCTTGACTTATAAACGCATAAAGAATGTAATATATACATACAATGAAATATTATCACAGAAATCAAAGATTATCAAATATCATAATTAAATCAAGCATTATCAAAGAAATCTTGTCACATTTTAAGATAAACTTTGAAAATACTGTCACCTGAAATAAGTCAGTAACAAAATGATGAATGCTATATGATTCCACTTATATGAGATATACTAACTAGTCAAACTCATAAAACAGAAAGTGGAAGGGTGTCTATCAAGGGCTGGGGAGAGGGTAAAATGGGTTCTTGTTATTTAAATGTATACTGGGTTTTAGTTTCTACAAGATGTAAAAGTTCTACAAGTCTTTCGTATAACATTGTGAATATTATTTAGCATGCCTGATATGTACAGTTTCTTTTTGAGACAGGGTCTCACTCTGTCAACCAAGTTGAAGTTCCGTAGCACAATTATGGCTAACTTCAGCCTCAAACTCCTAGGCTCAAGCAATCCTCCCTTCAATCTCCCAAATAGCTAGGACCACAGATGCACACCACTATGCCTGGATTTTTTTTTTTTTTTTTTTTTGAGACAAAGTCTTGCTTTGGCGCCAGACCCCAGGCTGGAGTGTAGTGGCACGATCTCGGCTCACTGCAACCTCCGCCCCCCAGGTTAAAGCAATTCTCCTGCCTCAGCCTCCCAAGTAGCTGGGACTACAGGTGCGTGCCACTACACCCAGCTAATTTTTGTATTTTTTTAGTAGACATGGGGTTTCACCATGTTGGCCAGGATGGTCTCGATCTCTTGACCTCATGATCCACCTGCCTCAGCCTCCCAAAGTGCTAGGATTACAGGCGTGAGCCACCACGCCCAGCCTTGTTGGATATTTTTAAATATTTTGTAGAGAGAGAGTCTCTGCATGTTGTCCAGGCTGGTCTGAAAGTTTTGAGCTCAAATGGTCCTCCTGTCTTGCTCTTCCAAAATCCTGGGATTTGGGAGCCACGGTGGCTTGGGCCAGTTGTCCTGGCGCTTGAGGAGGCGAGGCAGTGAGTCAAAATTCCTGGGATTAGAGATATGAGCCACCACCCATGACTGGCCCTGAAATGTGCACTTAAGTAGATTTAAGATGCTAAATTTTATGTTATGCATTTTTACTGCTTTTTCTGTGTGTGTGTGTGTGTGTGTGTGTGTGTGTGTGTGTGTGTGATGCAGTCTCGCTTTGTCATCCAGGCTGGACTGCAGTGGTGTGATCTCGGCTCACTGCAACCTCTGACTACCGGGTTTAAATGATTCTCCTACCTCAGTCTCCTGTGTAGCTTGGATTACAGGCATATGCCACCATGCCTGGATAATTTTTGTATTTTTAGTAGAGACAGGGTTTCACAATGTTGGTCATACTGATCTGGAACTCCTGACCTCAAGTGATCTGCCTGTCTTGGCCTCCCAAAGTGCTGCGATTACAGGCATGAGCCACCATGCTGGCCTGTTATGTGTTTTTACAATTAATTTTTCAAAAAAAAAATTACAGAATTACAAATCTTCTAAAAAATTCCCTTCAAATCACAAAAATGTTTCTCTCAAAGAAAATATATATTCATTATTAGACATGTGGTGAAATAAGAAATGATTAAAATATTTCCATGACTACTCACACATAGACAAAATAGTCACTAAAAATCAGCTAAGAACGAATAGATACAAGATAAGTCATAACCAACAATGGGGTCATATTTATAAACACATATGTCATCTGATTGTAACAAACATATAGCTGATTTACCTCTCAAGTAAACCTCACATTGACTTAAAGTGTACCAAGAGAATTGCAAATTGGATAAAATTATTATATATAAGGAAAACTAAGAAACACAATAAGCTGATGTTAAGAAACCTACATTAAAAAAATCACTATTATGAAACTGTACAACAATAAGAGACATGTTTACTTATAAAATCTGGTATGCAACACTGATTTACCAAGAAAAGAGAATTGTCTGCATAGTGGCTCATGCCTGTAATCCCAGTACTTTGAGAGGCCAAGGTGGGATCACCTGAGGTTGGGAGTTTGAGACCAGCCTAACCAACATGGAGAAACCCTGTCTACTAAAAATACAAAATTAGCCAGGTGTGGTGACACATGCCTGTAATCCCAGCTACTTGGGAAGCTGAGGCAAAAGAATCACTGGAACCAGAAGGCAAAGGTTGCAGTGAGCCAAGATCGTGCCACTGCACTCCAGCCTCATCAACAAGAGCAAAACTCGGTCTCAAAAAAAAAACTGTCTAACTGACTACATAACTACAATATTTGTGCACTGATGTAAAGCAGGTACTTCAAATAATTGGCATGCACTGCGTGGCAGTAAAATTTCACAGAACATGCAGTACAATTATAAACAGAATATTCTAATGAGAAACTTTTAATAAATAAGCATGTAAAAGAAATGTGATAATTTTTATGGTTTAAATATATGCTGTTCTTACATGAAATGAAAGTGCTGTAATCCAATATTAGAAGCAAAGAATAGCAGTACATTGCTAAATTCTTTTTTTTTTTTTTTGGATTTTTTTGTTCAAAGTTAGTAGAACCCCAGGATACAGAGCCCAGAGATACAGAGAACTAACTGTATTTAAGCACGCACATGTGCGTGCACGCACACACACATACACACACACACACAGAGAGAGAGAGAGAGAGAGAGAGAGAGAGAGAGAGAGAGAGAGAGAGATGCTAAATTCTTATATTTTCAGAATAGAGTTAGAGCCTCTGACATGTAAAGCAAATATTTAGAAATATGTTATCATTTAGATATATGCTGAAGAAACTGGGTTAAAATTCTATAATTCATTTTTTATCTGCAACAAACTTAAATTTATAAGTAACCACTTTAGTAATATGAAGTGCCTACCAATCATCTAATTGACTTCATGCATACCATGTAAAATTCTAGCATATTGTCTTAAATGTCTGAATCTAATATTACAGACAAGTTTGAAATGGAAAATAGAAAGTAAAAATGTATAGAAAGAGTAACATCAGTGACATTAAAAAATAAAAGGTGCTCGTTTTCTATGTGCAGTGGCTCATGATTGTAATTCCAGCACTTTGGGAGCCAAAGCAGTTGGATCATGAGGTCCAGAGATTCAGACCATCCTGGCCAACATGGTGAAACCCTATCTCTACTAAAAATACAAAAATTAGCTGGGCAAGGGGGCAGGCACCTGTAGTCCCAGCTACTCAGGAGGCTGAGGCAGGAGAATGGCTTAAACCTGGGAGGCAGAGGTTGCAGTGAGCAGAGATCGTGACACTGCACTCCAGTCTGGTAACAAAGACTGTCTAAAAAAAAAAAATAGAAATAAATAAAAGTGCCCTATTTGATTATTTCTCCCCACAGCAAAAAAATTTTTTCAGTCATCCCTGACAAAAATGCCTTCAAGAGAGAGTCAGGCATCATGGCTCACATGTGTAAAGACAGCTACATGGTACACTGAGATCGGAGAATTTCTGCAGCCCAGGATTTCAAGAGTAGCCCAGGTGATAAGCAAGACCCCAACTCAAAAGTAAGTGCCTTTAAGAGAGCTTTGAGACCCAGGGAGGGAGTTGTGAAACTCTGCTGAAGCCCAACATTGAGGAGTGTTTCTTTTCAGAGTGCATGTCCTCATTCAGGAGGGAAACTACAGAATCCCTGGTCTTGGCTACAGATTAAGAAATGGCCCAACCAACTTGGTCCCACTGAGAATTCTGAAGTTAACCCTGTAACCATCCCAACCTTCTCCCAGTTAGTCTGGGAGAGATCCTGTCCTTCCAGAGACCTGGAGGAAGATGTCCATTTGTAGCCAAGCAGGCAGGACTACAGACCTTGGTTTTCACTGTGGTCCCTAACGCGGTTCAATGACTCAGTTCCACATCTCTGAGCCACGGTTCATGACCAGTTTTGCCTAAATATAAACCCACACAGTGCCCGAGGAAACCCTCTCTGGTACTCAGTGAAAGCCATACTCATTTACATCCTGATACAAGGGCCATTATATATGGACCCGACTACAGAAACCTGCCCTAGTGTCTGCTCAATAGATAAAAGTTCTGAAGGATATTCAAACTGTCCAAAAATAAAATGGAAATTACAATTACCCAAACCCTTTGTAACAAGCCGCCTAAAGGTGGACCCTAGTGCAGACGCAGCAGCCTGCAACCAAGCTACAAACCCTCCACTACAAACCCAGAGGGCATCCATCATTCTAGGCACACAACAGAAAATGATCTTTGCCTCCTGAAACCAGTTTATAAAAGCTAAGGAGTTGCAGTTCCTTCAAATTCACAGACACCAGCATAAAACTATATTGTGCCCACTGTCAATGCTTCTATTTTTATGTAGTGCTGGAAGTGTGTGGCACAAGAATTAGACAAAAACGTTTTTAAAAGCCATTGTAATTGAAGACAACTAAGTAAAAAGTTGCTGTTTATGGATCGTATGATCTTATATAAAAAAAATACACAAGACCGGGCGCCATGGCTCAAGCCTGTAATCTCAGCACTTTGGGAGGCTGAGGCTCGTGGATCACGAGGTCAAGAGATTGAGACCATCCTGGTCAACATGGTGAAACCCCGTCTCTACTAAATATACAAAAAATTAGCTGGGTGTGGTGGGGCGTGCCTGTAATTCCAGCCACTCAAGAGGCTGAGGCAGGAGAATTGCCTGAATCCAGGAGGCGGAGGTTGCGGTGAGCCGAGATTGCGCCATTGCACTCCAGCCTGGGTAACAAGAGCGAAACTCCGTCTCAAAAAAAAAACCCAAAAAAACAAAAAAACATAGTACATTAAAATTTATTAGTCTAAACTAATAAATGCAGTCAGTAACTTAACAAAATATAAAATTAACATACAAGTTATGGTTCCATATTCTTAAAACAAACTACCTCATGCAATAGAGAAAGAAAAAAATCTTGTTTATAATAGCATTAAAATAGGCCAAGCGCAGTGGCTTATGCCTGTAATCCCAGCACTTTGGGAGGCTGAGGCAAGGGGCTTATTTGAGGTCAGGAGTTTGAGACCAGCTTGGCCAACATGGTGAAACCCCCTCTCTAACAAAAATAAAAATAGTAGCCAGGCGTGATCGCAGGTGCCTGTAGTCTCAGCTGCTCGGGAGGCTGAAGAAGGAGAATTGCTTAAACCCAGGAGTCAGAGGTTGCAGTGAAATGAGATTGAGCCACTGCACTCCAGCCTGAGAGACAGAGTGAGCCTCTGCTGGAAGAAAGGTCATGGCATGGCCTGCTCATTTGGTGCAGAAAGAAAGAGCTTATGGAATGCCATGCTCGGTGCTCAAGGGAGGAACACCTCTTGGAAGCACAGAATGCGACCAGACTTGCTGGCTTCTATCTGCGACCCCTCTAGGATGTTGACTAATATAGAATAGAATTTATTATGCGTACCTCAAAGGAAAGCCAATCCACCCTGGCTATCTCTGCCCACACCCCTACCATGTTCTTGCTTTGTGTTGCACACCAATAAATGATGTGGGTCCTCCAGAGCTTGGGGCCTTTGCAGGCTCCATACTTGGGTTGGCCTCCTAGTCCCCACTTTATGTACTCTTAAATTGTCTTTTCTCATTTCTCTGTCTCCACCATCCCTTGTAACCCCCACGGTCTGTGTCAGGGCTGGTCCCTGACAGATCGTCTCAAAATAATAATAAGGATAATAATAACAGCATTAAAATAACAATTTTCTGAGAACAAATTTAACCAAGAAGTTAAAAAATTTTACCAATGAAATATATAAGATATCAACGCAAGAAATTAGAGAAGACAAAAATAAATTTGAAAATATTGGCCGGGCGCGGTGGCTCACGCCTGTAATCCCAGCACTTTGGGAGGCCGAGGCGGGTGGATCACGAGGTCAAGAGATCGAGACCATCCTGGTCAACATGGTGAAACCCCGTCTCTACTAAAAATACAGAAAATTAACTGGGCATGGTGGCGCGTGCCTGTAATCCCAGCTACTCAGGAGGCTGAGGCAGGAGAATTGCCTGAACCCAGGAGGCGGAGGTTGCGGTGAGCCGAGATCGCGCCATTGCACTCCAGCCTGGGTAACAACAGCGAAACTCCGTCTAAAAAAAAAAAAAAAAAAGACTATACCAATACAAACAGAATGGAATATGCAAAAAATTAACAAACCACTAATGGAACAGAAACCACTATTCTAACACATTTCATACATGATGCAAAAATAGAACTAAAAACTAGTTTAACATAGAGTTTTTCAAAATTATGCAGATATTTGTGTGTCCCCAAAAACAATTAAAAAGCAGATAGTACAGTCTCTTTTTTTTTAAGAGGGAGTATCGCCCCGTCACCCAGGCTGAAGTACAGTGGCACAATCTCAGTTCACAGCAACCTCCACCTACTGGGTTCAAGTGAGTTTCCTGCCTCAGCCTCCTGAGTAGCTGGGATTACAGGCACATGCCACCACACCTGGCTAGTTTTTGTATTTTTAGTAGAGACGGGGTTTCACCGTGTTGTCCAGGCTGGTCTCAAACTCCTGATCTCGTGATCTGCCTGCCTAGGCCTCCCGAAGTGCTGAGATTACAGGTGTGAGCCACCGCGCCTGGCCAGATTACCACCTTTAGCTGACCATTCGCTCTAACCTATATAACCAATCTCCTCTCCTACCCACTTTGCCTAACTCCTTTCTCGAACTCAATACCACTGACCCCATAAAAATACAAACCATCAGAAAATACTATAAACATCTCTTTGCACATAAACTGAAAAATCTAGAAGAAATGGATAAATTACTAGACACGTACACCATCCCAAGACTGAACCAGGAAAAATTTGAATCCCTGAATAGACCAATAACAAGTTCTGAAGTTGAGGCAGTAATAAATAGCCACAAACTAAAAATGCCCAGGGACAGATGGATTTACAGCTGAATTCTACCAGAGGTACAAACAGGAGTTGGTACCATTTCTTCTGAAACTATTCCAACTGATAGAAAAAGAGGGACTCCACCCTAACTCATTTTATAAGACCAGCATCATTTTGATATCAAGGTCTGACAGAGATACAACAACAACAACAACAACACTTCAAGCCAATATCCCTGATAAACACTGATACAAAAATTCTCAATAAAATACTGGCAAACCAAATCCAGCACCACATCAAAAAGCTTACCCACTGCGATCAAGTCAGCTTCATCCCTGGGATGCAAGGACAGTTCAACATATACAAATCAATAAATGCAATTCATCACATAAACAGAACTAAAACAAAACCCACAATTATCTCCATAGATACAGAAAAGGTCTTTGACCAAATTCAACACATCTTCATGTTAAAAATACTCAATAAACTAAGTATTTATGAAACATACCTCAAAACATTAAGAGTCATTTATGACAAACCCACAGCCAGTATCATACTGAAAGGGCAAAAGCTGGAAGCATTTCCCTTGAAAATTGGCACAAGACAAGTATGCCTTCTCTCACCACTCTTATTTAACACAGTATTGGAGGTTCTGGCCAGGGAAATCAGGCAAGAGAAAGAAATACGAGTATTTAAATGGGAAATCAAACTGTCTCTGTTTGCAGATGACATGATCTCATATGTAGAAAGCCCCATTGTCTTAGCCCAAAAGCTTCTTCAGCTGATAAGCAGCTTCAGCAAAGTCTCAGGTTACAAAATCAACGTGCAAAAATTACAGACATTTCAATACATTAACAATAAACAAGCAGAGAGCCATATCATGAATGAACTTCCACCCACAATTGCTACAAAGAGAATAAAATACCTAGGAATACAGTTAACAAGGGATATAAAGGACCTCTTCAAGGAGACACAAACCACTGCTCAAGAAAATCAGAGGACACAAACAAATGGAAAAACATTCCACGCTCACGGATAGAAAGAATCAATATCGTAAAAATGGCCATACTGCCAAAAGTTATTCAATGTTTATTCCACTAAACTGCTACTGACATCTTTCACAGAATTAGAAAAGACTATTTTAAAATTCATGTGAAACCCAAGACCCCATATAGCCAAGGCAATCCTAAGCAAAAAGAACAAAGCTGGAGGCATCATGCTCTCTGACTTCAAACTACATTACAAGACTCTAGTAACCAAAACACTCTGGTACTAGTAAAAACATACACATAGACCAATGAAAAAGACTGCAGAACTCAGAAACAAGACTGCCTGTCTGCAACCATCCGATCTTCGAAAAACCCGACAAAAACAAGCAATGAGGAACAAATTCCCTATTTAACAAATTGTGCTGGGAGAACTGGCTAGCCACAGGCAGAAAACTGAAAACAGAACCCTTCCTTGCAATTGTATAAAAATTAACTCAAGATGGATTAAAGATTTAAATGTGAAACCCAAAACTATAAAAACCCTAGGAGAAAATCTAGGCAATGCTATTCAGGACATAGGCATAAACAAAGATTTTATCATGAAACATCAAAAGCAACTGCAACAAAAGGAAAACTTGACAAATACAATCTAATTACACTAAAAACCTTCTGCACAACAAGAAAAAAACTATCATCAGAGTGTAAAGACAATCTACAGAATGGGAAAACATTTTTGCAACCTATTCATCTGACAAAGGTTAATATCTGAGTCTAAAAGGAACTTAAATAAATTTACAACAATAAAACAACCCCATTGAAAAGTGGCAAAGAAAATGAACAGACACCTTTCAATAGAAGACATTTATGTGGCCAAGAAACAAAGCTCAACATCAGTGATCATTAGAGAAATGCAAGTCAAAACCAGTACTGGATACACCTTATGCCAGTGAGAATAATGATTATTAAAAAGTCAAAAAAGGCCGGGCATGGTGGCTCACGCCTGTAATCCCAGCACTTTGGGAGGCCGAGGCGGGTGGATCACGAGGTCAAGATATCGAGTCCATCCTGGTCAACATGGTGAAACACCGTCTCTACTAAAAATACAAAAAATTAGCTGTGCATAGTGGCGTGTGCCTCCCGGCTACTCAGGAGGCTGAGGCAAGAGAATTGCCTGAACCCAGGAGGTGGAGGTTGTGGTGAGCTGAGATTGCACCATTGCACTCCAGCCTGGGTAACAAGAGTGAAACTCCGTCTCAAAAAAAAAAAGTCAAGAAACAACAGATGCTGGTGAGACTGTGGATAAATAGAAATACTTTCACACTGTTGGTGGGAATGTACATTAGTTCAATCATTATGGAAGACAGTATGGCAATTCCTCCAAGACCTACAACTTGAAATACCATCTGACCCAGCAATCCCATTACTGGGTATATACCCAAAGGAATATAAATCATTCTATTATACAGGTACGTGGATATGTATGTTCATTGCAGCACTATTTACAATAGCAAAGACATGGAATCAACCCACAGGCCCATCAATGGTAGACTGGATAAAGAAAAGGTGGTACATATATACTATGGAATACTATGCAACCATCAAAAAGAATAAGATCAGGCAAGTGCGGTGGCTCACGCCTGTAATCCCAGCACTTTGGGAGGCTGAGGCGGGTGGATTATGAGGTCAAGAGATCGAGACCATCCTGGTCAACATGGTGAAACCCCATCTCTACTAAAAATACAAAAAATTAGCTGGGCATGGTAGCGTGTGCCTGTAATCCCAGCTACTCAGGAGGCTGAGGCAGAATTGCCTGAACCCAGAGGCGGAGGTTGCAGTGAGCCGAGATTTTGCCATTGCACTCCAGCCTGGGTAACGAGCGAAACTCCGTCTCAAAAAAAAAAAAAAAAAATTAGCTGGGAGTGGTGGCATGTGCCTGTAGTCCTAGTTACTCGGGAGGCTGAGGCAGTCAAGAAACAACAGATGCTGGTCAGAATAGAAATACTTTCACACTGTTGGTGGGAATCTACATTAGTTCAATCATTATGGAAGACAGTATAGCAATTCCTCCAAGACCTAGAAATACTTTCACACTGTTGGTGGGAATGTACAACCTCTGAGAGGCAGAGGTTGGAGTGAGCCAAGATCATGCCACTGCACTCCAGCCTGGCAACAGAGTGAGACTCCGTCTCAACATAAATAAATAAATAAATAAAAATAAACAACATGCAAAATTAGTAATTTATAGAGAAACATGTAAAATAACAATGAAAATGAAATAATGTCATATTCATTACAATGGCCACTATGAATTATTTAAAAACACCAAATCTGTTAATGCAGTGAAAGTGAAACCTATAATAACTGTTGGTAAAAGCCAACATGTAGTCATTACTTTTAAATATTATATATATTTTTCAAATAATTAAAAATGGAATTATCATCAAATACAGCAATCCTGTTTATGAATTTGTAGTCAAAATATGCAACACATGACCTGGGAGATACACTTGAACATCCACGCTTAATGTACTAGTATTCACGAAAGCTAAAAGGCTGAAGCAGCCCGGGTGTCTCTTGATTTATAAGCATATCAAAAATGTAACATATGCATACAATGAAGTATTAGGTCTTAAAAACATGAAATATTGGCCAGGCACATTGGCTCATGCATGTAATCCCAGCTCTTTGGGAGGCTGAGGAGGGCAGAACCAAGGGTTGGGAGTTCGAGACCAGCCTGATCAATATGAAGAAACCCTGTCTCTACTAAAAATACAAAATTAAACAGGTATGATGGCACATGCCTGTAATTCCAGCTACTCAGGCAGGAGAATCACTTGAACCTGGGAGGTAGAGGTAGCGGTGAGCCGAGATCGCCCCATTGAACTTCAGTCTGGGTAGCAAGAGCAAAACTCCATTTCAAAAATAAAGAAAAGAAAAATAAAATATTGCCCAGTGGGGTGGCTCACGCCTGTAATCCCAGCATCTTGGGAGGCTTAGGTGGGCAGAACATCTGAGGTCGGGAGTTCAAGACCAGCCTGGCCAACATGGCGAAACCCCATCTCTACTAAAAATACAAAAATTAGCTAGGCATGGTGGTTGGTGCCTGAAATCCCAGCTGCTCAGGGGGTTGAGAAGAATTGCCTGAACTGGGGAGGTGGAGGTTGTAGTGAGCCAAAATCGTGCCACTGAACTCCAGCCTGGGTGACAGCAACAGACTCCATCTCAAAAAGAAAAAAAAAGTAAGAAAATCTTGTCACATTTTAAGATAAATTTTGAGAACGTGATGTCACCTGGAATAAGCCAATAATGAAATGATGGATATAGTGTGATTCCACTGATGTGAGATATCTTCATTAGTCACACTGTGATAGCACGCTTTTTGCCAGCTAAAACTAACTCTCCTTTCCCTGACTTAAAGCTGTTCAGGCTTTATGTTAGCCTTTTTTTGAGCTGGACAGACTCCATCTTGGCATCTTCATTTTAGTATCCTTCTCCCCACTAAGTATGTAACGACAGTATAAAGCAAGGTCAGACTGACTCTGGGCACCCAGAATGGCTTTGTTGATAAGAGGCGGAGTAAAGTGGTGTCAGCAGAGCCTGGACATGCGGCTGCAGTGAGCGCCCGAGCCTGCCTTATCTATAAGTTTATGTCTTTCCTGACAGCTGTACTCCTCGCACCTGGCACTGTTTTGTTTCTTATGTATCAGTTTTTTCTTTTTAACTTTTTGCTTATTCTGCCTTTGTAAAAACTTCGTTTCAGCTAGGTTCCCCGCTTCCTGTTAAAACTAGTGTATAAAAGACCACCTAACTTTTTCTTCGGGGCTGACAGCATTTTGGGCGGTGCCACTCTCAGTTGCCGGCTTAATAAAGGACTCATAATTCATTCTCAGAGTGTGGAGCATTCCTTGACTCGAGTACAACACTCAGAAAAACAGAAAGTGGAAGGGTGTTTGTCAAGGGCTGGGAGAGGGTAAAGTGGGTTGTTGTTATTTAATGGGTATTGACTTTAGTTTCACAACATGTAAAATATCTAAAAGTCTTTTGCCTAACAATGTGCATATAATTAACATGCCTGAAACGTAAAGCTGTGTTTGTTTTGTTTTTGAGACAGGGTCTCACTCTGTCACCCAAGCTGGAGTGCAGTGGTACAGTTATGGCTCACTTCAGCCTCAAACTCCCAGGCTCAAGTAATCTTCCTCCCTCAATCTCACAAGTAGCCTGAACCACAGATGCACACCACCATGCCTGGCTTTTAAAAAAAAAATTGTATAGCTGGGCATGGTGGCGAGTGCCTGTAATCCCAGCTACTCAGGAGGCTGAGGCAGGAGAATTGCCTGAATCCAGGAGGCGGAGGTTGCGGTGAGCCGAGATTGCGCCATTGCACTCCAGCCTGGGTAACAAGCGGGAAACTCCGTCTCAAAAAAAAAAAAAAAAAAAATTGTAGAGAGGGAATCTCCATGCTTCCCAGGTTGGTTTCAAACGTTTGAGCTCAAATAATCCTGGATTATAGAGGTGAGCCACCACCATGTCTGGCCCTGAAATGTACACTTAAATAGATTTAAGATGGTAAATACTATATGTTTTTACAAGAATTTTTCTAAAGAAAAAAATGGAAACAAATACAGATTTACAAATCTTTTCAAAAATCACTTTCAAATTACAAATTGTTTCTCTCACACAAAGGTAGGAGAAACATCATCATTAAACACATGGGGAAAATACTGCCATGGCTACTCACTCAGGTTATGTAAAACAACCATTAAAAATTAGCTAAGAAAGAATATATACAAGATAAGCCATAACCAATATTGGGGCCTTATTTATAAATAAACACACACACATATATATCTAATAGTGACAGACACACGGCTGATTTATAAGAGATAAACAGAACTGCAAACTGTCTAAAATTACAATACATAAGTGAAACAAAAAAAATCCATACGTTAAGAAACGTACACTAACAAAATACGGCTATGAAACTGCACAACAATAAATGACACATGTATTCATAAAATCTGCGACGCAACACTGATATACCATTAAAAAAGAATTTGTATAACTACAGTATCTGACTCTACGTACTCATGAAAGGCAGGTATTTTGAATCACTGACATACACCATGGGGTAGTAAAATTCCAGAGAATATGCAGTATGATTATAAATAGAATATTCAAATGAGAAGCTTTTAATAAATACATATTTAAAAGGGATTAGCAATAATTCTCATATTTAAAATATATGATATTCTTACAAAATATGAAACTGCTGTAATCCAACTTTAGAAGCAAAAAGTCTTAAATTGTTAAATAAAAAAACTTACGTTTTGCAAAATATAGTTAGAGGCTCTGATATATAAAAGAAATATTTGGAAATAAATTGTTATCATTTAGATACAGACCGAAGAAAGTGGATGAAAATCCTATAATTCCTTTTGGCTTGCAGCAAACTTAAATTGTAAGTAACTGTTTTAGTAAATAGGAGTACCTATCAATTATGTAATTTACTTCAGGCATAACATGTAAATTCTACCATATTGTCCTAAATATCTGAATCTAGAATTACAGACAAGCTTGAGATGTAAAATAGAAAGTAAAAATGTATAGAGAGTAATTAGTATAATGAAAAAAAAAGAAAAGTTCTCTATTTGCTTAACCTCTCCAAAGCAAGAAAATTTATTAGCTATCCCTGCAAAAATGGCTTCATGAGAGAACCAGGCATCTTGGCTCACACCTGTAACGACAGCTACGTGGTACATTGAGGTTGGAGACCTGCTTCAGGCCAGGAATTCAAGAGCAGCCTGGATTATGAAGCAAGACCTCATCTCCAAAATAAGTACCTTTAAGAAAGCTCTGAGATCCAGGGAGGGACTTGTGAAACTCTGCTAAAGCCCAAGACTGAGGAGTGTTCTTTTCAGAGGGCAGGTCCTCATTCAGTTGAAAAACTACAAGAAAGAACCCTGGTCTTGGCTACAAACCAACAAATGGCCCACCCAACTTGCTCCCACTGAGAATTCAGAACTTACTCTGTAACCAACCCAAATTTCTCCAAGTCACAATCTGGGAGAGATCCTGGCCTTTCAGAGGCCTGAGGGAGACACCCATTTACAGCCATGCAGACAGACTTGCAGACCTTGGCCTTTACTGTGGTCCCTGAAACAGTTCAATGACTCAGTTCCAGCTCCATGAGCCACGCACGGTTCAAGGCCAGTTGTGCCTACAGAGAAACCCACACGGTGACCTGTGGAAATCCTCTCTGGTACTCAGTAAAAGCCATACTCATTCACATCCTGATATATGGGCCATCATATATGATCCTGACTGCAGAAATCTGTCCTATTGTCTGCTCTACAGATGAAAATCCTAAAGGATATTCAATCTGTCCAAAAATAAAATGGAAATTACAACTAACCAAGCCCCTGTAAGAAGCCAACTAAAGGTGGACCCCAGTGCAGACCCAGCAGCTGTGTGATAAAGCTACAATCCCTCTCCACTGCAAACTCAGAAGGCATTCTATGATATTGGAGACATGACAGTAAAAGATCTTTACCTCCTGAAACCAGTTTGTTTGTTTGTTTGTTTGTTTTGAGACAGAATCTCACTCTGTTGCCCACGCTGAAGTGCAATGGCATCATCTTTACTCACTACAGCCTCCACCTCCCAGGCTAAAGCAATTTTCCTTCTTCAGCCTCACAAGTAACTGGGATTACAGGTGCATGCCACCATGCCCAGATAATATTTGTATTTTTAGTAGAGATGGGGTTTCACCGTGTTGGCCAAGCTGATCTGGAACTCCTGACCTGGTGATCAACCTGCCTCAGTCTCCCAAAGTGCTGATATTACAGCCATAAGCCACTGCAGTCAGCCCTGAAGCCAATTTATAAAAGCTTGAGGAGTTGTTTTCTCCTTCAAATTTACACACACCAATGCAAAACTATATTGTGCCCATTGTCAATGCTTCTATTTTAATGTAGCACTCACTGGAAGTATGTGGCTTCCAGTGAGTGCTAGATTTTTAAAAAGCCATTGAAATTAAAGACAAGGCAGGGAATACTGGCTCATGCCTGTAATCCCAGCACATTGGGAGGCTGAGGTGGGTGGATCACCTGAGGTAAGGAGTTCAAGACCAGCCTGGCCAACATGGTGAAACCCCATCTCAACTAAAAATACAAAAACATTAACAGGGCATGGTGGCAGGTGCCTGTAATCCCAACTACTCAGGAGACTGGGACAGGAAAACCACCTGAACCCAGGAGATGGAGGTTGCAGTGAGTCAAGATCACGCCATTGCACTCCAGCCTGTGCAACAAGAGTGTAACCGTCTCATAACAAAAAAAAAAAAAGAAATTGAAGACAAATGAGTAAAAAGTTGTTGTCTGTGGTCTAAACTAATAAATATACTCAGTAAATTAGCAAAATATAAAATTAACACACAAGTTGCTGTTCCATACACTTAAATTATCTAATATATTAGAGAAATAATACAATCTTATTTAAAATAGCATTAAAATAATAAATTTCTGAGAACAAATTTAACCACAGAGGGAAAAATTCTTTATAATGAAAGATATAGTTATCAATAAAAGAAATTAGAAAAGATACAAAGAAATTTTAAAATATATCTTTTTTGTTTGTTTTGAGATGGAGTTTCACTGTTGTTACCCAGGCTGGAGTGCAATGGCGTGATCTCAGCTCACCACAACCTCCGCCTCCTGGGTTCAAGCAATTCTCCTGCCTCAGCCTCCTGAGTAGCTGGGATTACAGGCACACGCTACCATGCCCAGCTAATTTTTTGTATTTTTAGTAGAGACGAGGTTTCACCTTGTTGCCCAGGATGGTCTCGATCTCTTGACCTCATGATCCACCCGCCTCGGCCTCCCAAAGTGCTGGGATTATAGGCGTGAGCCACCGTGCCCGGCCAAAATATTTCATGTCTACGGATTGAAAAAATAAATATTGCTAAAGTGCCCTATTATCTAAGTTAATCTATAGTCCCTAAATTTCCTTTCAAAATTTCAGTGGCATTTTTCTTCACAGTAATGAAAAATACAACTCTAAAATTTACAACAAACAACAATAAACTTCAAATAGCCAAAGCAATCTTGAGGAAAAAACAAAGTAGAGAGACATTATACTTTATAATTTCAAACTATATTTCAAGAACATATTAATAAAAAAAGGATGGAATGTGCAGAAAAACACCAACAAAAACAAAAACAAAACAAAAAAACACAATGGAA
Organism: Saguinus oedipus; assembly: GCA_031835075.1. Lineage (NCBI taxonomy): Eukaryota > Metazoa > Chordata > Mammalia > Primates > Cebidae > Saguinus > Saguinus oedipus. Next base: position 19,799,178 of record CM063187.1, read on the forward strand.
CAGAAACCACTACTCTTGCATATTTCAGACATGATGCAAAAAGAAAACTAAGAGAACAGTTCGGGTGGGCATGGTGGTTCACGCCTGTAATCCCAGCACTTTGGGAGGACAAGGCAGGCAGATCACTTGTGGTCAGGAGTTCGAGACCAGCCTGGCCAACAAACATGATGAAACCCCATTTCTATTAAAAATACAAAACATTAGCTGGGTATGGTAGCAGGTGCCTGTAATCTCAGCTACTTGGGGTGGCTAAGGCAAGAGAATTGCTTGAACCTGGGAGGCAGAGGTTGCAGTGAGCTGAGATCGTGCCATGGCATTCCAGCCAGGGCAAAAAAGCAAAATTCAGTCTCAAAAGAAAAAAAAAAGTTTAACACAGAGTTTCTCAAAATCATGCAGATATTCGTGTGTCCCCCAAAACAACGGAAAATCAGCCAGATTGTGCAGTCGCGTATGCCATGAAGAGGACTTTGGTTCTGATGGTAAACTTGAAGGGAGATCAGCAAAGGGAAAGTCAAATCCTTAAAGAATTTAAAAGCATAGACAGAAGATGCCCCTATGTGAGAGCAAAATTTAAAAAAACTCAAGCCTTCCAGAAAATATTTGCTTTGGAACACAGCTTCCCAAGTCACATTTTCAGCATTGGCTTTCTTTTTGATGTCGTCTGTTGTATTCACTCTCACCTACCTGGGGGTTCATCTGCCATCTCAGGTCTCTTCCTATTCCAGGGCTCTTTTCCTTGCTCCAGACAGGTGATCAGGTCTGGCTTAGAAACAGCAATACCTGCTTTATTAGAAATAAAAAATAAAACATAAAAACATGAATATTTTTCATATTCTTCAGTTACCAAGCTGGTACTGTGCTTACTAAAGAGGATATAGAATATTCTAGAAAATTAATCCTAAAATACAAATTTATAAGAGAAATTTCAAAGTATTTTGAAAATATTTTAAATTTGTAGGTTCTTAATTTCACTTAAACATTTGATTAATGAAAGGCCGGGCATGGTGGCTCAAGCCTGTAATCCCAGCACTTTGGGAGGCCGAGGCGGGTGGATCACGAGGTCAAGAGAGCGAGACCATCCTGGTCAACATGGTGAAACCCCGTCTCTACTAAAAATACAAAAAATTAGCTGGGCATGGTGGCGCGTGCCTGTAATCCCAGCTACTCAGGAGGCTGAGGCAGGAGAATTGCCTGAACCCAGGAGGTGGAGGTTGTGGTGAGCCGAGATCGCGCCATTGCACTCCAGCCTGGGTAGCAAGAGCGGAAACTCCGTCTCAAAAAAAAAAAAAAAAAAATTTTGATTAATGAATACTCAGTATTCATTAATCAAAAACTGGTGGTGGTAAAGAGATTTTAAGATATGGGCAGCCAGGATGACTCACGCCTATAATCCCAGCACTTTGGGAGGCCGAGGCAGGTAGATCACTTAAGGTCCGGGGTTCGAGACCAGCCTGGCCAGCATGGTGAAATCTCCTCTCTACTAAAAATACAAAAATTAGCTGGAAGTGGTGACGGGCACCTGTAATCACAGCTACTCAGAAGGCTGAGGCAGAGAATTGCTTGAACCCAGGAGGCCGAGGTTGCAGTGAGCTGAGATTGCGCCACTGCAGTCCAGCCTGGAAACAGAGCAAGACTTTGTATCCCCAAAAAAGGATATGGGAAACAATGTTTTATGCCACTAATCTAGAGTGAAGGATACAAATCAGCCCAGGCATGAGGAAAGTTTAAGTAAAGATAAAACATTTTGAAAAAATTCTTTTCTACATGGACAAATCCTCCGGATTTTCTTAAAAACAGGAATCAGAAACTCATTTATGCAAAGCATAAATTACCAAAAATTATTCTACAAAAAAAGAGAAATGAAACCTTTAGGGTATATGAGGAATTGTGTATTAAAGTTATTCTCACCCAAGAAGACCAGGTTTCTGTAGTTCTCTAACATCACTTTTCTATACAAATCCTGCTGAGCAATGTCCAGGCATTGCCACTCCTCCAGGGAGAATTCAATGGCCACATCTCTAAATGTCAATGGCCCCTGAAAAACACAAGCACACAGACACATATATTTACCAAGTAGCCACGGGAAGAATTTATTATTTGAATTAAAGTGAGATGAGAAAGTAAAGAGAATTGGTTATGACTTATAGAAATCACTGAAATTATCCAATAATTTTTTTTTTTTTGAGACAAAGTTTCGCTCTTGTTACCCATGCTGGAGTGCAATGGCACGATCTCAGCTCACCACAACCTCCACCTCCTGGGTTCAGGCAATTCTCCTGCGTCAGTCTCCCGAGTAGCTGGACTACAGGCGTGCACCACCATGCCCAGCTAATTTTTGTATTTTTAGTAGAGACGGGGTTTCACCATGTTGACGAGGATGGTCTCGATCTCTTGACCTCGTGATCCACCTGCCTCAGCCTCCCAAAGTGCTGGGATTATAGGCGTGAGCCACCATGCCCGGCCATATCCAATAATTTTTAACACAGAAATATTATCTCATGTTTTCTCTAACTCTGAGAGAAGAGGATGGCAGAAAATCCACAACCCTAGTGTATATATGATACTTGCCTGGGTGATAAAGTATAAAATTAAGGGCATAAACAAAAATATGAACACTTTTGAGGGCTATATTTACATCATAAAGTTTGAGTTCTGTATATTTTTCAGACAAAAAAAGACATGTTGGCCCGGCGCGGTGGCTCACGCCTATAATCCCAGTACTTTGGGAGGCCAAGGTGGGTGGATCACGAGGTCAAGAGATCGAGACCCTCCTGGTCAACAAGGTGAAACACTGTCTCTACTAAAAATGCAAAAATAAGCCGGCTATGGTGATGCGCGCCTGTAGTCCCAGCTACTCGGGAGGCTGAGGCAGGAGAATTGCTTGAACCCAGGAGGTGGAGGGTGTGGTGAGCCGAGATTGTGCCATTGCACTCCAGCCTGGGTAACAAGAGCGAAACTCTGTCTCAAAAAAAAAAAAGACAGTTGAGTTAGAAGGTACCTCTCAGCTTTAAATGTGAACAAGAAACTGAGGATCCTGTTGTTCAGACTTCTTTTGTTCAGAAGATCCAGAATAAAGTCTGAATTTCTGAATTTCTACAAGCTCACTAGCAATGCCAGTGTTTTTGGCCTAAGAAAACTATTTTGTCAAACATCCAGTAAATAGAAGAGCCTATGTTTTACCAATTTTTTTCTGGCCTGTAAACAAAGATAAGAGCCTTCATTTTCCAAAGACAGATCTATGCAGAGAAAATCTAAGAAAAAAGGGCAGGTGCCAGATTAAATGTTATGGTTTATGCACATTAGCTGCATAAAAATACTTATTAATGAAGAGAAAAATAATTAACTCTAGTGAGAAAAGATCTGTCAGAGAGCTCTGCAACCAAGTAAATTATTAACATCTATCACACTAGAACAAATTTTTAGGATGTGCTGATGTACATAGAACACGGCATAATTGCTGAGATATTACCCCTCAAAAAGTAAATTATAGTCTGAATTTAACCATAAGCAGAAATCAGTTTTTTTTTTTTTTTGAGACAGAGTTTCGCTCTTGCTACCCAGGCTGGAGTGCAATGGCGTGATCTCGGCTCACCACAACCTCTGCCTCCTGGGTTCAGGGAATTCTCCTGCCTCAGCCTCCTGAGTAGCTGGGATTACAGGCACGCGCCACCATGCCCCGCTAATTTTTTTATTTTTAGTAGAGATGGGGTTTCACCATGTTGACCAGGATGGTCTTGACCTCTTGACCTCGTGATCCACCTGCCTCGGCCTCCCAAAGTGCTGGGATTACAGGCGTGAGCCACCGCGCCCGGCCAGGGAACATTTTTTATATTGCGGATTATAACTTTATGGTAGGAATTCTGCATTGCATATAAGGCATGATGTAGAGAAGGCTCTGGTACATAGGAAAGAAATATTTTTTAGAGACTCCTGACTATCACAGCATTTTAAAAAGTACTTGAAACAAACTCATTGGGGAGGAAAAACACAAGGAGAGAAGTAAAGCTTTGTGAGTCCTAAATGCCTGGCACTCCAGGAGGCAGAGTGGACACAGCTCTTGATCTGAGACATGTTTAGCTGAAAAGAAGCCAGTTTTTCTCTTCCTTCTCTGGAAATTTTTTTCAGAGAAAATTCTCTTGAGAAAATTCCCTTAAAGGCATCAGCACCACCACTTAACTGCTAGCTCACACACATTTCTCTCCTTTAAAACAGAGGAGATTCAGGAATGACAAGCCGCTCTATGGAAATAAAAATATACGTTCCTCTTTTCCTGTCCACAGGTGCCCTCCCCTGCCACAGACACCAGCAATTTCTGCTACAGTAATGGAAATATGGGCCACGTTGCCCCGTCCTTACCAAAGCAAAACAGAATAGGCCCTGTGACCACCCTTTATGCAAAGGTGACACTTAACTCTCAGGAATGTATCTTGAAGCCCTTATACTTGATTCTGGCCTCACCTTAGAGTCATATGAGGCACTTAATTAAAATAACATGAATGCTTCCATCCAGGACAATAAACAAAACCAGTGAAAAGGGCACGAGTAAGATTCTGCAAATTGACCATGACATCTGAATGAGAAGAGTGGGCTGATAAGCACTGCCTCTCAAGCTTTAGTGAGCTTAAAAATTACTTGGTAATGTTGGTCCCACTCTGTGTAATTGAATCTACAGGTTTGGAAAAACACCATGAATGTGTGTTTCAAACAAGTCCCCTGCCAGTGCTGATGTTGCTCCCCCTGGGTTCATTATTAGTAATAGAGAAGAAAGGCACAGCACAGAGTCCCTTATAGTCAGCTCTCCTGACACAACACCAATCTCTACCCTAAAGTTTCTTTTTTATTTATTTTTGTTTTTTTAAGAGACGAGGTTCTCACCAGATTGGCCAGGCTGGTCTTGAACTCCTGACCTTAGAAGATCCACCCGCCTCAGCCTCCCAAAGTGCTGGGATTACAGGCATGAGCCACTGCACCTTGCCTAAAGTTTCATATTCTTTGCTGGCTCCTTAAAGTTTACAGATGAAACAGAAAGGCCAAAATCTGAGTAAGTCTGCATTTGAAAATCAACATGTACACATGTAATAATGCAATGTTCATTAAGCAGGAACTATCTGCTCGAGTATGTTACAGCGAACTGTGCTGATTATAACACAGTATGTGATTTCATCCTCATAACACCCTGGAAGTTGATAGTAAGTGTTCAATAATTCCCAATATTTAGATAAAGGGTTCAGCATTACTATTCTTTCATCGGTTTCTCTGTTATTTAAAAAAAATAAAATGTACAGAATAAAAGCTAAAAATAAACAGATAAGAGGGACATAGAGAGAATTTATTTTTTTAATAAATTTTTGTTTTATTTATTTATTTATTTTTACCTGCAATGGTCTTAATCGAGTTATAGAAAGAAAGAATTTAATGTGGTTAAATTTTTACCATGTTTGGCCGGGCGCGGTGGCTCATGCCTGTAATCCCAACACTTTGGGAGGCCGAGGCAGGTAGATTATGAGGTGAAAAGATCGAGACCATCCTGGTCAACATGGTGAAACCCTGTCTCTACTAAAAATACAAAAAATTAGCTGGGCATGGTAGCGCGTGCCTGTAATCCCAGCTACTAGGGAGGCTGAGGCAGGAGAATTGCCTGAACCCAGGAGGCGGAGGTTGTGGTGAGCCGAGATCGCGCCATTGCACCCAGCCTGGGTAACAAGAGCGAAACTCCGTCTCAAAAAAAAAAAAAAAAAAAAAGGAACTGCCCTGGTGAAGCTCCAGAACCTGGATCACCTATCCTGATTCACTAGCTTTTGGGTAAGAGGAAGGACAAAAACACTCTATTCCAGCATCATATTTTACAGGTAGGTATCGTTGTGGTCAAGGCTCTGAATATTTTGTGGCCTTGATCTCTCACTCTTAAGATGCTTATTTAAACTTAAAGATTATGTCATCAGACTTTATTTACACCTGGAACCTTTCACATAACTGTAGCAGTTCACTGAACAAGATCTGAAAAGCTCAAAAAGCCGCACTCTCAAAGGGGGATTTTAGATGTCTATGTTGATATCTCACAATGCGGAAAATGCCTCCTTGTTAAGTTTTCTGTATATTCTCAATCCAAAGTCTAGTCCTGTCTTGTGAATCCCAGGCAGAGGCCAGACCTTATGTGCAGATTCTAGGTGGGATCAACCTGGCTTGCCTCCTTGGGTGTTAGAGCAGAGCACAATCAAAGGAGAAATCTCCTCTTAGAGGCTGCTCTAGTACACTCTAAGTACTGTGTCTACCTAAAAGGAAAAGGCTGAGGCCACATGAATATAGTAGAGAGTTCACTTGGGCCAAACATGAGGATTGTAACCCTGAAGCAAAGATACATCCTCCAAAGACTGAACAACAACAGCAACAAAAGAGAATCCCTGAATAGGCCAATAACAAGCTCCAAAACTGAATTAGTAATAAATAGCCTAACAACAACAAAAAAAACCACAGGACCAGACAAATTTACAGCTGAATTCTACCTGATGTACAAAGAGCTGGTACCACTTCTACCAAAATTATTTCAAAATATTGAGTAAAAGAGACTCCTTTTCAACTCATTATGTAAGAATAGTATAATTCTGATACCAAACGTAGCAGAAATTTTTAAAAAAGAAAAGAATACTCCAGGCCAATATCCTTGATGAACATTGAAGAAAATATATTCAACAAAATACTGGCAAACCAAATCCAGGAGAACATCAAAAACCTCATCCAGTGTGATCAAGTAAGCTGCATCTCTGGGATGCAAGGTTGTTTCAACATGTAAAAATTAATAAATGTTATTCATCCCATAAACAGAACTAAAGACAAAACCTATAAGATTATCTCAATAGATGCCAAAAAAGCTTTCAATAAAACTTAACATCCTTCATGTTTAAAACCCTCAACAAACTAGGTATTGAAGGTACATACTTCAAAATAGTGAGTCACCTCTGACAAACTTACAACCAACATATTGAACGGACACAAGCTGGAAGCATTCCTCCTTGAAAACTGGCACAAGACAAGGATGTCTTCTCTCAAAACTCCTATTCAACATAGAATAGCAGGATAGCAATCAGAGAAAAGATGAAAATAAAAGCCATCCAAGCAGGAAGAGAGGAAGTCAAAGGATCCCTATGTGCAGATGACAAGATTCTGTATCTTCCAAACCCTACACTCCCAGCGGAAAAACTCTTTAAACTGATAAACAACTTCAGCAAAGTTTCAGGATGATAAATCAATATCATCCCTGTACATCAACAACATCCAAGCCAAAAGCCAAATCAAAAACATAATCCCATTCACACTTACCACAAAAAGAATAGAACAGAAATACAGTTAACCAGGGAGGTGAAAGATCTCTATGAGAAGAATAACAAATACTGCATAAAGAAGCCAGAAGTGGCCGGGTGCGGTGGCTCACTGCTGTAATCCCAGCACTTAGAGACTGAGGCAGACAGATCAAAACGAGAATCCCTGAATAGGCTGATAACAAGGTCAGGAGATCGAGACCATCCTGGCTAACGTGAAGAAAACCCATCTCTACTAAAAATACAAAAATTAGCTGGGCATGGTGGCATGCGCCTGTAGTCCCAGCTACTCTGGAGGCTGAGGGAGAATCATTTGAACCCAGGAGGCGGCGGCTGCAGTGAGTTGATATCACACCACTGCACTCCGGCCTGAGTGACAGTGAGACTTCGTCTCATTTAAAAAAAAAAAAAAAAGGAAGTCAGAGTGATACAAATAGATGAAAAAAAAAAAAACAATTTATGCTCACAAATAGAGAACATCAATATTATTAAAATGGCCAAACTGCCCAAAGGCCTTTACCAATTTAATGCTATTCCTATGAAACTTCCAAAAACACTGTTAACAAAACCAAAATATAACTATTTTAAAATTTATATGGAACCCAAAATAGCCAAGACAATTTTAAACAAAAAGAACAAAGCTGGAGGCATTACATTACCCCACTTCAAACCACACTCACTAGAGGGCTACGGGAACCAAAGCAGCATGGTACAAAAACAGACTCACAGACAAATGCAGCAGAATAGAGAGCCCAGAAATAATGCCCCACACCTCCAACCACCTAATCTTTGACAAAGCTGATGAGAATGTGGGGAGATTTCCCTATGTAACAAATGTGCTGAAATAACTAGCTAGCACTATGTAGAAGATTGAAACTGGTCACCTTCCTTACTCTCTCTCTCTGTCTCTCTCTCCCTCCATATATATATATATATATATATATATATACACAACCAAGAAAATGCCATTGTAGGCATAGAAATGAGAAAAGATTTTATGAAGAAGATACAAAAGGAATTGCAATAAAAGCAAAACTTGACAAATGAGACCTAATTAAACTAAAGAGCTTCTTCACAGCAAAGGAAACTATCAACAGAGTAGGCAACATACCAAATAAACAATAATATTCACAAACTATGTTCCTGACAAAGGTTTAATACCCAGGATTCATAAAGAAGTTAGGCAAGCTGAGAGGCCCGATGGCTCACGTCTGTAATCCCAGTACTTTGGAAGGCTAAGGTGGTCACCTGAGGTCAGGAATTCCAGACCAGCCTGGCCAACATGGTGAAACCTTGTCTCTGCTAAAAATACAAAAATTAGCTGGGTGTGGTGGTGTGCACCTGTAATCCTAGCTACTTGGGAGGCTGAGACAGGAGAATCACTTGAACCCAGGAGGCAGAGGTTGCTGTGAGCTGAGATCGCACCACTGTGTTCCAGCCTGGGCAACAAAGACCAAAACTTTGTCTTGGGGGGAAAAGTTTAAAAAAATGTTAAGCAAGTTTCCCAAAAGAAAAAAAACTTTATTATTATCTGTAAAATGGTGATGATACAAGACAAAAAAAAAGAAAAAAACTTCATTAAAAAGTAGGCAAAAGACATCAACAGAGATGCTTTTCCAAGAAGACAAACACATGGCTAACAAGCAGATGCAAAAAATGCTCACCACTAATGACTAGAGAAATCAAACACGCATGCGCACGAGATATCTCACACCAGTCAGCACGGCTGTTGTTAGAAAGTCAATAAAAGGCCGGCACGGTAATGCCAGCACTTTGGGAGGCCAAGGCGGGCAGATCACTTGAGGTCATGAGTTCGAGAGCAGCCTGGCCAAAATGGAGAAACCCCGTCTTTACTAAAAATACAAAAATTAGTCAGGCTTGGTGGTGCACATCTGTAGCTCCAGTTACTTGGGAAACTAAGGCACGAGAATCTATTGAACCTGAACGGTGGAGGTTGCAGTGAGCTGAGATCCAACCACTACACTCTGGCCTGGGTGACAGAGTCAGACTTTGTCTCAAAAACAAAAGTTGGTAACAGATGCTGTTAAGGTTGCCGGGAAAATGGAATGTCTGCTGGGCGTGGTGGTTCAGGCCTATAATCCCAGCACTTGGGGAGGCCGAGGTGGGTGGATCACCTGAAGTCAGGAGTTCGAGACCAGCCTGGCCAACATGGTGAAACCCTGTCTCTAAAAAAAAATTTTTAAATAAAAAATAAATAAATAAATAAAAAGAAAATGGAATGTTTATACACTGCTAGTGGGAGTGTAAATTAGTTCAACCACTGTGAAAAGCAGTGTGGCGATTCCTCACGGAACTGAGACAGAATTACTATTTGACCCAGCAGCCTTCAAACTGGGTATATACCCAAAGAAATATAAATTATTCTACCGTAAAGGCACATGCACATGCATATTTATTACAGCACTGTTTGCAATAACAAAGACATGGGCCGGGCATGGTGGCTCACACCTGCAATCTCAGCACTTTTGGAGGTCAAGGTGGGCACATCACGAGGTCAAGAAATCAAACCATCCTTGCCAACATGGTGAAACCGCATCTCTACTAAAAATACAAAACTTAGCCAGCATGCCTGTAGTCCCAGCTACAGGTGAGGCTGAGGCAGGAGAATTGCTTGAATCCAGGAGGCGGAGGTTGCAGTGAGCTGAGATGATGCCACTGTACTCCGGTCTGGGCAACAGAGTGAGACTCCATCTCAAACAAACAAAAGACATGGAACAAACCTAATTTCCTATTAATGGTAGACTAGATTAAAATAATATGGTATGGTGGGGCGAGGTGGTTCACACTTGTAATCCCAGCACTTTGGGAGATTGAGGCAGGTGGATTGCCTTAGCTCAAGAGTACAAGACCAGCCTGGTCAACACGGCAAAACCCCATCTCTACAAAAAATAGAATAAATAGCCAGGAATGGTGGTGCATGCTTTTAGTCCCAGGTACTCAGGGGGCTGAAGTAAGGGCGCCCTTAGCCTGGAAGGTTGAGGCTGAAGCGAGCTAAGACTGCACCACTGTACTTCAGCCTCTGTGACATAGTGAAACACTGTCTCCAAATAAATTAATTAAAAAAATTGGAGATTTAATAAAAACAAAATATGGTACATAAACATCATGGAAGATTATGTGGCCATTAAAAAAAAAAATAAACGGCCGGGCGTGGTGGCTCATGCCTGTAATCCCAGCACTTTGGGAGGCCGAGGCAGGTGGATCACGAGGTCAAGAGATCGATACCATCCTGGTCAACAAGGTGAAACCCGGTTTCTACTAAAAATATATAAATTAGCTGGGCATGGTGGCACGCGCCTGTAGTCCCAGCTACTCGGGAGGCTGAGGCAGGAGAATTGCTTGAACCCAGGAGGCGGAGGTTACGGTGAGCCGAGATCACGCCATTGCACTCCAGCCTGGGTAACAAGAGCAAAACTCCGTCTCAAAAAAATAAATAAATAAAAATAAAAATAAAAAAAAGAAAATTAAGTTATTTGCAGCAACATAGATGATGCTGGAGACCATTATCCTTAAAAGCTAAAGCGGAAACAGAAAACCAAATGCATGCTATCATTTATAAGAGCTAAATAAAAACACATGGACACAAAGAGGGGAACAGCAGACACTGTGGCCTAGTTAGGAATGGAGAATGAAAGGACAAAAAGATTTTTTTTTTGAGCCAGAGTTTCGCTCGTTACCCAGGCTGGAGTGCAATGGCGTGATCTCAGCTCACCGCAACCTCCGCCTCCTGGGTTCAGGCAATTCTCCTGCCTCAGCCTCCTGAGTAGCTGGGATTACAGGCACGCGCCACCATGCCCAGCTAATTTTTTGTATTTTTTTAGTAGAGATAGGGTTTCACCACGTTGACCAGGATGGTCTCGATCTCTTGACCTCATGATCCACCCGTCTCGGTCTCCCAAAGTGCTGGGATTACAGGCTTGAGCCACCGCGCCTGGCCAAGGACAAAAAGATTTTTAAAAACCTATTTGGTGCTATGCTTAGTACCTCAGTGACAACATAATCTACACCAAACCCCATGACACAATTTTACCTATAACAAAGCCGCGCGTGGACCCTGAACCAGGAAGAAAAGTTAAAAAACAATCCATGGATGGGGACATGTGCAACGTAGCTGGAAGGAGTTGTGTGTTCTATAGACAGAGAGTGGCCCGGACAGGGCTATACTTTATTTCTGAGCTTGCGAGCAGATGAGATTATGAACAGGTGGCCCAGAACCCTAGACTGGTGGGGAAAACAGGTTGCTGCTGCAGATGCAGTGTCTGGGGGTGGGAATATATTCAGTATCAGAAGACTTGTAGACACACATGTGGTTTTTTTTTTTTTTTTGAGACGGAGTTTCGCTCTTGTTACCCAGGCTGGAGTGCAATGGCGCGATCTCAGCTCACCGCAACCTCCGCCTCCTGGGTTCAGGCAATTCTCCTGCCTCAGCCTCCCGAGTAGCTGGGACTACAGGCACGCGCCACCATGCTCAGCTAATTTTTTTCTGTATTTTTAGTAGAGACGGGGTTTCACCATGTTGACCAGGATGGTCTCGATCTCTTGACCTCGTGATCCACCCGCCTCGGCCTCCCAAAGTGCTGGGATTACAGGCGTGAGCCACCGCGCCCGGCCCACATGTGGGTTTTTATCAAGAAGCACTAGAATCAAAACTGCTGTGGTGAAGTTCCTGAGGGTGGTGCCTAGTCCTGGGAGGGTGTGGACACGTCAAGGTCTAGCGTGTGTGTTTGTGAATGGGTGGGAATCCTATGGTGGCAGCTGTGAGAAAAGGGGGGTCTGTCATCACAGCTCCTTTCCTCTAAGTTTTCATCCTCTCTCACCCTGGGAGGAGGCCTAGGATCCCAGGACAATGGGCAGTGTGACAGCCTCCTCCTGGGAGAGGAGTGTCCCATTTCCAGACACCAAGAGTTTTATTCCAGGCCAGGCCTCTGTGATATGTTTCTTCTGGCACCAAATCTGTTGGGTTTGCTGAACACCAAGCAATTCTCCACCACCAACACAATGTCTAACATTTGAATTCTGACACCACCCAGAGTCAGCACAGACCCTGATTCAGGGCTTGGTCCCACAACATTGTCCTCACAGCAGATGGCAGTCACAAACCCCACAGGCTCACCTAGCTTCTGAGCTACTGTTTAAAAATTGGGGACTCCCACGCCGGGCACAGTGGCTCATGCCTGTAATCTCAACACTTTGGTAGGCCAAGGTGGGAGGATCACAAGGTCAGGAGTTTGAGACTAGTCTGGCCAACATAGTGAAACTCCGTCTCTACCAAAAATACAAAAATTAGCCAGGTGTGGTGGCACACGCCTGTAGTCCCAGCTACTCGGGAGGCTGAGGCAGGAGAATCACTTGAACTAGGGAGGTGGAGGTTGCAGTGAGCCAAGACCACACCATGGTCTTGCCCTCCAGCCTGGGTGACAGAATGAGACTGTCTCAAAAAAAAAAACAAAGAAAGAAAAAGAAAACCTAACTGAAGTACATTTTTAACTAAATTACTACACTGAGAGAAACAAAATTCAGCCTTAACCAATTATAAACTGCCAATGAACATCTGATCAAACAACCAGGAAATTTTCACCTTTATTATACAAATCAATGAAGTAGGCAACTGAGATCCCTAACCAATTACTGAATTTGGATGATGAACTCCATCATCATGCAGTTCATAAAACTCTTTCCTTCAAGCCCCAACCACGGACCACAAATTACAAACCACAGGTGGGGTGTGCCACAATTTTTGTATCACTCTTTGATTAAATGCTTTAATGTTTCTATGGACACTCCCATATATTTTCTTTTTTTGTTTGTGTTTTTTTTAAATAATTTATTTCATGGATTCAACTTTTCCATATGACATTCAGAAATGTCATTCATTTTATTCAAACTCCCATATATTTTCAACAAAAGAAAAGAGGAACTGGGAATCCCAGGGGACCAAAGCTGTTCCCATTCATGAACCCGCACCCGAGTCAGGATTCTCCCTGGCGACCCTCCCGCGGTCCCAGCACAATCCGGGAGAGACGCGGCGCTGCGGGTGCAAAGCTGCCCAGAGAAGGCTCCAGGCCAGGGCACAGTCACTGCGCAGGGAACAGACAGGACGCCCGGGGACCCGGCTGTCGGCGCAGCCGCCATCTTACGGCTGAAGGGGACTGAGGCCGCGCTGGGCAAGAACTGGGGGGGCAGATTGTGGAGCTGACTGCGGGGAGGCCCGAGTCCCGCCACAGCCGCTTCCCACCGGTTTCAACCAGCCCCTCTCGGGAAGTCGGACCCGGCACTCTCACCATTTCTAGGCTTCCAGGGGGTCCTGGCGTCTTAGCTGTGGATCTCTCAATACCTGCAGGTCACGGGGCCACAGAGGCTGGGCCTCTAGGAGCAGAGGACACAAAGGAGTAAAAACCAGACCTGGAGCTCCGGCTGCAGCGGGAGACAAAAGGCCGCGGCACGTCCCGGAAGCCATGTCCGCTCCAGCTGCGCGCCTGATTGGACGGTTCGCGGCCCAGCCTGAGCCTCTGCGCCCGCCCTGGGAGTCTCCAGTTTTTAAACAGCAGCTCAGAGGCATAGGTGAGCCTGTGGGGTTTGTGACTGGCATCTGCAATGATGGCCTCTAATAATTTTGTTTTAAAAATTCTCACATTATGGGGCCCAAAGTGGCTCCGGCCGGATGTCGTGGCGCTTGGGAAGGCGAGGCCAAGAGTTCAAGGCCAACCACCTCAGCAACCTTACAAGCTCTCATTGATTGGCAAAAAAAAAAAAAAAAAAAAAAATTTCTCACATTAGAAGGCTGAGGTAGGACAATCGCTCGAACCCGGGAAGCGGAGGTTGCAGTGAGCCAAGATCGCGCCACTGTCCTAGAGCCTGGGAGACAGAGCGAGACTCCGTCTCAAGGAAAAAAAAAATTCTCGCATTTTGGTTAGGTCTCACATAGGTCACAGTGTGACCAAAACTCGGGGTCTTAGTGCGTCTCCCAGTTTCCACTGTTTCCAGTTCTTTAAAAAATGATGGGAACATGGGGGCCAGGCTCGGTGGCTGACGCCCATAATCCCAGCACTTTGGGAGGCCGAGGCGGGTGGATCTCGAGTTCAAGAGATCGAGACCATCCTGGTCAACAAGGTGAAACCCCGTCTCTACTAAAAATACAAAAATTAGCTGGGCATGGTGGCGCGTGCCTGTAATCCCAGCTACTCAGGAGGCTGAGGCAGGAGAATTGCCTGAACCCAGGAGGCGGAGGTTGCGGTGAGCCGAGATCGCGCCATTGCACTCCAGCCTGGGTAACAAGAGTGAAACTCCGCCTCAAAAAAAAAAAAAAAAAAAAAAGAAAGAAAGAAAATATGCAGTGTATTTGCATAGCACCAAAGTATCTGACTAAATTAACTGTTCCGTTTTTTTTAGAGGTAGTTTTGCTCTTGTTGCCCAGGCAGGAGTGCAATAGCATGATCTTGGCTCACTGCAACCCCTGCCTCCAGGTTCAAGCAATTCTCCTGCCTCAGCCTCCTGAATAACTGGGATTACAGGCATGCGCCACCATGTCCGGCTAATTTTTTGTATTTTTAGTAGAGACCTGGTTTCTCCATGTTGGTCAGGCTGGTCTTGAACTCCCGACCTCGGGTGATCTGCCCACCTTGGCCTTCCAAAGTGCTAGGATTACAGGTGTAAGTCACCTGTTCCCGTTATTTTTAAAGCAACCTATGACTATTTAAAGCAACAATTATGACTGTTATTGGATTTATAACATGTAGATGTAAAATTGTAACAGTAGCACAAAAGATCAAAGAAGGAAATAGAATTGTTCTGTCATAAGATTATTATATTTTACATTTATGAACACAGTGCAGTATTGACAGTAATTATATTGTGTTATGTTAAAGATGTACATTGTCCTCTAAAGAGGACTGCTAGAGGGGGATGGAAGAGAGGGGAGCATGAGTTGAAAAACTGTATTAGATACTATGCTCACTACCTGGGTGCAATATTCTCTCTGTTTTTTTTTTTTTTTTTTTTTGAGATTGAGTTCTGCTCTGTCACACAGGCTGGAGTGCAATGGCGTGATCTCAGCTCACTGCAACCACTGACTCATGGGTTTAAGCAATTCTCTTACCTCGGCCTCCTGAGTAGCTGGAATTACAGGCCACCTCCACAACGCCCAGCTAATTTTTTTGTGTTTTTAGTAGAGACAAGGTTTCTCCATGTTGACCAGGCTGGTCTCGAACTCCTGACCTCAGGTAATCTGCCCACCTCAGCCTCCCAAAGTGCTGGGATTACAGGCTGGACCCACCACGCCTGGCCTGAAGCACACTCTTGAGATAAATCTTGTAAATCTGCTAAATGAGACAAGGTGAACATAAAATATTTATTATATGATTTCAGGCAAAATTAACCTATGTTTAAAAAATCAGTACAATTTCTTTTTTTTTTTTTTTTCCTGAGACGGAGTTTCAAATCAGTACAATTTCTGAGAAAAAATTTCCCGGAAAAAAAATCAAAAGGGAATTTCTGAAGATGATGAAATTATTCTATTATTAAAAGGGGTAAAGCTTAATTGGGTGTATTTGTCAATAGTGTACAATTTTGAGTCCAAGGTAAGTGGATCACTTGAGGCCAGAATTTCGAGACCACCCTGGGTCACACAGGGAGACCCTATTTGTAAAATTACAAATAAAATAATTAGCTGGAGTGTGGTGGTGCTCCGCTGTAGTCCTAACTACATGGGAAGAATATGTGGGAGAATTGCTTGAGACCAAAATTTCAAGGCTGCAGTGAGCTATATTCAAGCTACTGCACTCCAGCATGGGCAACAGGTGAGAACTTGTCTCTAAAACAAAGTACAGTTAATAATTATGTATTTTAGTGTATATATGTCTGAGAACTCCCAGAAAAAAGACTAAAAAACAGTGATGTGCCAAGGAGGGCAGATCACGAGGTCAGGAGATCTAGACCACCCTGGCCAACATGGTGAAACCCTGTCTCTACTAAAATACAAAAAATTAGCCGGCTGTGGTGGTGCATGCCTGTAGTCCAAGCTACTCAGGAGGCCGAGGAAGGAGAATCACTTGAACTCAGGAGGCGGAGGTTGTGGTGAGCCGAGATTGCACCACCACACTCAAGCCTGGAGACAGAGTGAGACTTTGTCTCAAAATTAATAATAATCATAATAATCATAATTATAATGGATGTGAGGAATAAGTTAAAGTGTAGATGAAACAAAAATGGCACATGATTAGGTGTCAAAGCTCGTCTTGACAGATCTATTATTTTGTTTATTTTGCATCCATTTAAAATTTTCTATAATGAAATGTATGAAAAGATAAAGTTTATCTACATTAACTCTTAAGATCTTGGTTATCTCTAAAGAGGAGGAAGAAAAGAAAGTGTCAATGCAAGAGCAAAGTTGGTTCTATTTGTTGATTACACAAGTTTATTTTCTGTTTAATACTTTATTGAGCTCTATGTGAATGCTTTTCCATGTAGCATGTATTTCTGCGTACATGTTATACATCAATACAAACAACTCTTTTCTCAAGTTAATGGCAGCGTGCTGTGTTTTTGTTTTAAAATGGGACATAGGCTGGGCACGTTGGCTCACGCCTGTAATTCCAGCACTTTGGGAGGTGGAGATGGGCAGATCACCTGAAGTCGGGAGTTGAAGACCAGCCTGAATAACATGGAGAAACCCTGTCTCTACTAAAAATACAAAAAATTAGCCAGGCGTGGTGGCGCACGCCTGTAATCCCAGCTACTCGGGAGGCTGAGGCAGGAGAATCACTTGAAATCGGGAGGCGGAGGTTGTGGTGAGCTGAGTTCCCACCATTGCACTTCCTCTGGGCAACAATATCGAAATTTCGTCTCAAAAAAGTAATAAATCAATGAATAAAATGGGACATATTTACTCATGCATTATCATATAAGTTTTATGGACTCTGTGTCTGGAACTAAGCTAATCAGAAAAAAAAGAGCGAATCTCTGTCTCAAAAGAAAAGAAAAGAAAAAAGCATACATTCATTACAGGCGGGATGTCAAAATTCAAGGACAGGTTTATCACACATTTCATGAAAAACCGTGGTCACTCTACAGGTCCTGATTTTCTTTTCCCCTTATGTAAAGTTGGATATCTTCTTAGATAGTGCTGTTACACAGAAATGCATGTAGTTGTGTATATTTTTGACAAAGTCCCTCACACCACAGAAAAAAATGCAACCACAGCCTAATCATCAGTGTCAAGAACAAATTGTAAAACAAGATGTTTGCTTTTATTTTATTTTTTATTTTTTTGAGACGGAGTTTCGCTGTTGTTACCCAGACTGGAGTGCAATGGCACGATCTTGGCTCACCGCAACTTCCGCCTTCTGGGTTCAAGCAATTCTCCTGCCTCAGCCTCCGGAGTAGCTGGGACTACAGGTGTGCACCACCATGCCCAGCTAATTTTTGTATTTTTAGTAGAGATGGGGTTTCACCTTGTTAACCAGGATGGTCTGGATCTCTTGACCTCGTGATCCACCCGCCTCGGCCTCCCAAAGTGCTGGGATTATAGGCGTGAGCCACCGCACCCAGCCTCCAAGATGTTTGCTTTTAATCTATTTTCTCCAAATTCAAATCGTGGAGGTCAAGGTCACAGACAAATCTAAATATATAATATTTTCTGCTGGGGCCCCATCGTCCTTTGCTCACCATAGAATTTCTGGAAAGTCAGCCGGACATGGTGGCTCATGCCTATAATCCCAGCACTTTGGGAGGCCGAGGCAGGTGGATCATGAGGTCAAGAGATGGAGACCATCCTGCTCAATGAGGCAAAACCCCGTCTCTACTAAAAATACAAAAAATTAGCTGGGCATGGTGGCGCACGCCTGTAGTCCCAGCTACTCAGGAGGCTGAGGCATGAGAATTGCCTGAACCCAGAAGGCGGAGGTTGCGGTGAGCCGAGATCATGCCATTGCACTCCAGTCTGGGTAACAACAGCAAAACTCCGTCTCAAAAAAACAAAAGAATTTCTGGAAAGTGAATGAGACCCTACCAAGGAGCAGATGGGTGGCAGTGGTCTACCTGTGGACACATTCTGCCTGTGACCCCACCTCTTCCTTTCTTTCCTTTTTTTTTAGAAACATGATTTCACCATGCTGGTCAGGCTGGTCTCAAACTTCTGACCTCAAGTGATCCACCCACTTTGGCCTCCCAAAGTGCTGGGATTATAGGCGTGAGCCACCATGCTCGGCCTTTTTTATTTTATTTTTTTAATGAGATAGAGTCTCACTCTGTTGCCCTGGCTGGAGTGCAGTGGCGTGATCTTGGCTCACTACAACCTACGCCTCCTAGGTTTAAGCAGTTCTCTGCCTCAGCCTCCTCCTGAGTAACTGGAATTACAGGTGCCTGTCACCACACCTGACTAATTTCTGTATTTTTTTTTTTTTTTTTTGAGACAGAGTTTCCCTCTTGTTACCCAGGCTGGAGTGCAATGGCGCGATCTCGGCTCACCGCAACCTCCGCCTCCTGGGTTCAGGCAATTCTCCTGTCTCAGCCTCCTGAGTAGCTGGGATTACAGGCGCGCACCACCATGCCCAGCTAATTTTTGTATCTTTCGTAGAGACGGGGTTTCACCATGTTGACCAGGATGGTCTCGATCTCTTGACCTTGTGATCCACCCGCCTCGGCCTCCCAAAGTGCTGGGATTACAGGCTTGAGCCACTGCGCCCGGCCTTAATTTCTGTATTTTTAATATAAAAGGGGTTTTCCCATCTTGGCCAGGCTGGTCTGGAACTCTTGACCTCATGATCCACCTGCTCCAGTCTCCCAAAACGCTGGAATTACAGGCATGAACCACCGGCATCTAAAATAGATGTTGGTAGAGAACAGGTATTCTCTCACTTCTGGTAGAAAAGGCAATTTGGGAGGGTCCAGGGGCAGAATGATATGGTTTGTCTTTGTGTCTCTACCCGAATCTCATCTTGAACTGTAATCCCAATGCATTGAGGAAGAAAGATAATTGGATTATGGGGACAGTTTCCTCCATGCTGCTCTCATGATGGTGAGTGAACCCCAAAAGATCTGGTTAAGTGTCTGGCATTTCCTCCTTCTCTCTCTCTCATATGCTTCCATGTAAGATGTCCCTCTTCCCCTTCTGCCATAATCTTAAATTTCCTGAGGCCTTCTCAGCCATGCCAAACTGTAAGTCAATTAAATCTCTTTTCTTGGGCCCAAAGTGGCTCCGGCCGGATGTCGTGGCGCTTGCGAAGGCGAGGCCAAGAGTTCAAGGTCAACCGACCTCAGCAACCTACAAGCTCTCAATGATTGGCAAAAAAAAAAAAAAAAAAAAATCTTTTTTCTTTATAATTACCCAATCTCAGGTAGTATACTTTTTTTTTTTTTGAGACGGAGTTTCACTCTTGTTACCCAGGCTGGAGTGCAATGGCACAATCTCAGCTCACCGCAACCTCTGCCTCCTGGGTTCAGGCAATTCTCCTGCCTCAGCCTCCTGAGTAGCTGGGATTACAGGCACACGACACCATGCACAGCTAATTTTTGTATTTTTAGTAGAGACAGGGTTTCACCATGTTGACCAGGATGGTCTCGATTTCTTGACCTCGTTATCCACCCGCCTCAGCATCCCAAAGTGCTGGGATTATAGGCATCAGCCACTGCGCCCAGCCTACTTTTTTTTTTTTTTTTTTTTAAGACAGAATCTTGCTTTGTCACACAGACTGGAGTGGAGGGGTATATTCTCGACTCACTGCAGCCTCCGCCTTCTGGGTTCAAACAATTCTCCTGCCCTGTCATCCTGAGTAGCTGGAATTACAGGTGTGCACCACACCCCCACACTAATTTTTTACATTTTTAGTAGACTGTTGGGGTTCAGGGGAGCCCTCAGCTTCCCTGAGAGGACGTTTCTCCAAGATTTTTGGTCTCCTGCTCTCTCAAGAATGAGAGAGGGACCAGGTGTGCTCGTAAAATAAATACCAGACCCCAAACAGTTTTTGCAGAAAGTGATTTTATTTAGGTACAGAAAGAAAAAGGAGGAGAGAGAAAACTTCTGAGAGAGAGAGAGAGAAAGACGGAGAGGGGTTTCACCATGTTGGCCAGGATGGTTTCAAACTCCTGACTTCAAGTGATCCACCCGCCTCGGCCTCCCAAAGTCTAAGATTACAGGCCTGAGCCACTGCACCTGGCCAGCTTTTTTATCTCAGGAGGAAATTGCTAAAATTCAGCTTTCTCTGGTAAGAGAACTTAAACTAACGTTTTCTACTTTATGGCATCCATAAATTTGCATTAAATAATTATTTTCTTGAGACTTCACTTTATACAGAAATACCCTTCCATGTCTTGGAAAAATACTAAAATGTCTGATAGTAAAGATAATTCTCTATATTTTACTCAAGAAATCTCTGTATGAGAATGTGTCATCGTATTTTTTTTTTTTTTAGACGGAGTTTCGCTCTTGTTACCCAGGCTGGAGTGCAATGGCGCGATCTGGGCTCACCGCAACCTCCGCCTCCTGGGTTCAAGCAATTCTCCTGCCTCAGCCTCCTGAGTAGCTGGGACTACAGGCGTGCGCCACCATGCCCAGCTAATTTTTTGTATTTTTAGTAGAGACGGGGTTTCACCATGTTGACCAGGATGGTCTCGATCTCTTGACCTCGTGATCCACCTGCCTCGGCCTCCCAAAGTGCTGGGATTACAGGCATGAGCCACCTCGCCCGGCTGCAGTTACTTTATATTGTTCTTTGTTCTGGATACGGGCATCACTTTTGTATCCAATTAATTCCACCTAGAGCTTAGAATAATAATAGCTCTGGCCAGGTGTGGTGGTTGATTCCTACAATTCCACCACTTTGGGTGGCTGAGGCAGGAGTGTTGCTTGAGCCCACAAGCTTGATTTTAGCCTGGGTCATACAGCTATATCCTGTCTCTATCAAAAATAAACGAGAAATTAGCTAGGCATGATGGCATGTGCCTTTGGTCTCAGCTACTTGGGAGGTTGCGATGAGAGGATCACTTAAGCACAGGAATTTGAGGCTGCAGTGAGCCAGTGAGTTGTGACGGTACTAATATACAGACCATAATTACAAATGTGTAAGCAATGAAAATAATTTTACAGGTGGTGGTTGTATTTTTTTTTTTTTTTTGAGATGGAGTCTCATTCTGTTATCCAGGCTGGAGTGCAGTGGTGCCATATTGGCTCACTGTAACCTCCACCTCCCAGGTTACAAGCACTTCTTCTTCCTCAGCCTCCTGAGTATCTGGGACTACAGGCGCGTGCCACCACACCTGGCTAATTTTTGCATTTTTAGTAGAGAAAGGGTTTCATCATTTGGCCAGGCTGGTCTCGAACTCCTGATCTTGTGATCCGCCTGCCTTGGCCTCCTGAAGTGCTGGGATTAGAGGTGTGAACCTCTGCACCTGGCTTATAATATTTTTTACCTTATACGAAAAAACTCACATTTGAGTTAGCCAATTGCTAACCAGTTTTAATCTGCCTGATGGCAATGAGTTTACAAAAGATAAATTCTATAGTTGATATAACAGTTGTTATTTTTTCTCCTAACACACAATCTGGGATACGTACACATTTATCTCAGTGTCCAGAACCAAACTGTGGATAGTTGCCACCAATATGCACTGGTGCCATCAACATAGTTTGGTTGTCACTTTAGACCTAGAAGAAGCTCCAGGATAATACTGTTGGGGTTCAGGGGAGCCCTCAGCTTCCCTGAGAGGACGTTTCTCCAAGATACTTGGTCTCCTGCTCTCTCAAGAATGAGAGAGGGGACCAGGTGCGCTCGTAAAATAAATACCAGACCCCAAACAGAGTTTTTGCAGAAAATGATTTTATTTAGGTACAGAAAGAAAAAGGAGGAGAGAGAAACTTCTGAGAGAGAGAAGGACGGAGAGGGAGGAAAGGAATCCAAACATGGAGTCCAAAGGGATGTGGAAGAAGGGGACTTTTAACCTGAGAGGACCCCCACCTTCTCTAAAACCCCTGGCCAATGAAAGGAGTTCTTTAGAACTTCCCCTGGAGTGATTGACTTTTGACCCTTTCCCGGGCCTGTAGAAATTAAAATTGAGACCGTTGAATCTCCCAGGTGGAGAGAGATGGGAGGGGGCATGGTACTGGGAAGTTCTTACCCTCGAAACTACGCCCCCTTGTGGACCCGGAAAGAGAACACATTCCCTCAATATTAGATTAAAGACATAATAATCTGTACATATTAAGTATTGCAGCCTAGTACCAGAAAGGCAACAGTTGAGCATGGACAATTTAAGGAATAACTACTTAGTAATTGTATAGAGATCAGTTTACTAGGCCGGGTACCGTGGGTCACGCCTATAATCCCAGCACTTTGGGAGGCCGAGGCGGGTGTATTACGAGGTCAAGAGATCGAGACCATCCTGGTCAACAAGGTGAAACCCCGTCTCTACTAAAAATACAAAAATTAGCTGGGCATGGTGGTGCGAGCCTGTAATCCCAGCTACTCAGGAGGCTGAGGTGGGAGAATTGCTTGAACCCAGGAGGCAGAGGTTGCAGTGAGCCGAGATCGAACCATTGCACTCCAGCCTGGGTAACAAGAGCGAAACTCCGTCTCAAAAAAAAAAAAAAAAAAAAAAAAGAAATCACTTTACTAATATACTGCATGCATTGTAGGTCGTATCCCAAAAAGAGATGCAATTAGATTAAAAAGCATAGGTAAGAATTCTATTTTTTGCTTCCCATAAGATATGCAGATCACACACTTTAATTCACGCCACACACTCTTTAATTACTACTGCATACTATATAGGAGTGTATCTGCTAATTATCGAAATTTTTTTTCTCTAATGAAGCTTTTCAGGTAATTAATGCTGAGTCTGGAGAAAAGAACAATGGTTCCCATAAACAGGGTTGAAAAACAAAATATAATACACTTGGTTCAATATGAATTTCAGATAAATTATAAATTGTTATTTGTATATATTCCAATAATTACTTACACATATGATACACAAATATGCAAATATTGCATAGCCGTACTAAAAAGTTTTTGTTTATTCCAAATTTAAATGTAACTTTTTTTTTTGTATTTTTATTTGGTGAATCAGCCAAACCCACCACAAAAAAAAAAAAATTGTATAATTTGGAGCAACATGTTACAAACATGGAAAAATGCAATAAAAAATAAAACAAAATAAAAAATGATAGAAAGAGCACTTAATCTGTAGGCTGCTTTAGGCAGCATAGACATTTTAATTATATTCATTCTTCAAATCCAGGAGCATAGAATATTCTTTTTTTTTTTTTTGAGACGGAGTTTCGCTCTTGTTACCCAGGCTGGAGTGCAATGGCATGATCTCAGCTCACCGCAACCTCCGCCTCCTGGGTTCAGGCAATTCTCCTGCCTCAGCCTCCCGAGTAGCTGGGACTACAGGCACGTGCCACCATGCCCAGCTATTTTTGTATTTTTAGTAGAGACAGGGTTTCACCTTGTTGACCAGGATGGTCTCCATTTCTTGACCTCATGATCCACCTGCCTCGGCCTCCCAAAGTGCTGGGATTATAGGCGTGAACCACTGTGCCCGGCAAGCTGAGGATTTTTTATAGGTGGCTCTTATTAATTTGAGATATGTTTCATCAACGCCTAATTTGTGGAGAATATTTTCATGAATGTTTAATTTTCTTGAATGCTCTTTTCTGCATCTATTACATTAATCGTATTAATTTTTGCTTTTATTATCTTTACATGGTGAATCACACTTGGTAGGCTTTTTATTACTAATTCAATTTCATTATATCTATTATTTATTTATTTATATGGAGTTTCGCTCTTGCTGCCGAGGCTGGAGTGCAATGGTGCAATCTTGGCTCACTGCAACCTCCACCTCCTGGGTTCAAGCCATTCTCCTGCCTCAGCCTCCTGAGTAGCTGAGATTACAGGCATGCATCACTATATCCAGCTAATTTTGCATTTTTATTAGAGACAGTGTTTCTCTATGTTGATCAGGCTAGTCTTGAACTCCCTACCTCAGGTGATCTGACCATCTCAGCCTCCCAAAGTGCTGGGATACAGGCGTATCCAGGATACTTCATTATATATTTTATACATTTTTGCTTTGTTCATGACTTCTGCTTCTTCATGGCTGAATCTTGGAAGTTTGTGTATCCAGGATTTTATCGATTTTCTATGAATTTTGTAGTTTGCAGGCATAAAGATATCCATAGTCGTCTCTGAGGATTTTTTGTATTTATGTAATGATTTATTGTGACTTCACATCTCTAACATTTAAATAGATGCAGAGTACAAAAAGAAAGAAATCGATGCAGAATAAAAGTTTGACAAAAGTTGACCTTCCTTTATGATAAATCTCTGAAAAAATTAGGTATGGAACAAATGCACCTCAGCCAATAAATGCCACATATAAACAAAAAATGAACAGCTAACAACATACTAAACAGGGATATGTTGCAAGCTTTTACTCTAAGAGCTAGAACAAGACAAGGATGATCACTCTAATCAGTCTTACTAAACATGGTACTAAATGTCCAAGACAAAGAAATTAGAGAGTAAAATCAAAAGCAAACAGACTGGAAAAAAAGAAAGTTAAATTATCCCTGTACAAAATCTGAAGAATGGAAAAGCCAAAGACTTTACAAAAAACTGTTAGAACTAATAAACAAAGTCATTAAACTTTCAGAATACATAAGCTACATCCAAAAGTAAGTAGCATTTCTATGCACTAACTATCTCAAAATGAAATTAAAAAACAATCCCATCTAAAATAACTTTAGTAACTATGCTCTGAAATAAATTTAACCAAATAGTTGAAACACTTACATTATACTCTAAAGAACATTAAAGAAATTAAGACACAAATATTATTCACTCATGAATTGACATTAATTAAATATCTGTATTACACAAAATGATCTACAGATATAATGCAACTCTATCAAAATACCAGTGACATACTTCATAGAAATTTTAAAAAGTATATCCAAAATTCAGCCTCAGCCTCAGCCTCCTGAGTAGCTGAGATTACAGGCATGCATCACTATACCCAGCTAATTTTGCAGTACCACGAAAGATCCTAAATATCCAAAGCAATAAAAAAATAAAGATATCACTCCACCTGACTTTGAAATATACTACAAAGTTATAGTAACTAAAACAGTATGGTACTTGAATAAAAACAGATACATAGGCCAATGGAACAAAAAAAGACAGACCATAAATATATGTGTGTATTTACAGCTAACTGATTTTAAATAAAGATGACAATTTCTTAAGGAAAGAATAGTATCTTGAATAAATGGTGTTGAGAAAACTATATCCATAGGCAGAGCAGTAAAATGAGACCCTCATTTCACACCACATGAAAACATCTACTCAAAATAAATTATGTACTTCAATATAAGGCCTGAAACTGCTACAAAAAAATAGAGTGAAATCTCCATAACATTGTTTTAGGCAGTGAGTTTTTTAAATTTAACCTCAAAATCCCAGGGAACAAAAGTAAAAATTGATTAGTCAGATTACTTCAAATTAAAAAGTTGCTGCACAGAATCTGGTACAATCAACAGGATGAGATAACTAAGTAATGAGAGAAAATATTTGCAAATCATACATGTGAGGAGTTAATATTAAAAATATGTAAGAAACTTGGCCGGGTGCAGTGGCTCAAGCCTGTAATCCCAGCACTCTGGGAGGCCGAGGTGGGTGGATCATGAGGTCAAGAGATCGAGACCATCCTGGCCAACATGGTGAAACCCCGTCTCTACTAAAAATACAAAAATTAGCTGGGCATGGTGACGCACGCCTGTAGTCCCAGCTACTCGGGAGGCTGAGGCAGGAGAATTGCCTGAACCCAGGAGGCGGAGGCTGCGGTGAGCTGAGATCGCGCCGTTGCACTCCAGCCTGGGTAACAAGAGCGAAACTCCGTCTAAAAATAATAATAATAATAAAGTGCTGGCAAAGACGTGAAGAAAAGGGAATGCTTGCGCGCTGTTGGTTTCAATGTAAATGAAGATAGCCATTATGAAAAATGAAACAGAGATTTCTCAAAAAAAATCCAACTACCATGTAACACAGCAATTGCACCATTGGATATGTATCTGAAACAAATAATGTCGAAATGAAGAAACATTTGGACTTCTTTGTTGTTTGCAGCACTCTTCCCAATAGACAAAATATAGAATCAAGTTTAACTTCTAATGAGGAAATAAAGACAATGTGATAGATACACACAATGAAGTACTATTCATTTTTTTAACTTTTTTTTTTTTTTTTTTTGAGATGAAGTTTCGCTCTTGTTACTCAGGCTGGAGTGCAATGGCGCGATCTCGGCTCACCGCAACCTCCGCCTCCTGGGTTCAGGCAATTCTGCCTCAGCCTTCCGAGTAGCTGGGATTACAGGCACGCGCCACCATGCCCAGTTAATTTTTGTATTTTTAGTAGAGACGGGGTTTCACCATGTTGACCAGGATGGTCTCGATCTCTTGACCCCGTGATCCACCCACCTCGGCCTCCCAAAGTGCTGGGATTATAGGCGTGAACCACCGCGCCCGGACTAATGATGTATATTTTAAACACGTAAGACAATGTCATGTGGTCTCAACACAAAAAATGTTAACTATGTGAGGTAAAGCATTAACTACCTAGAACTAATTATTTGACAATGTATATATACTTCAAAATTTTATGCTCTACAGAAAAAGTACATTTTTCAGGTTAAAACATATTTTCAAAACATGATAGAAGGATAATGTTTCAAACACTTTCTGTATCTTTTGTCATAATCTTTGCTAAATACATACTTTTTGTGTTGTTTTTGTCATTTGTCAGTCATAACCATAGGAATTCTGCACTGTCGCCTGAGCTGGAGTTCAGCGGCGTGATCTCCGCTCACTGCAATCTCCAGTTCCTAGGTTCAAGTGATTGTCCTGCTTCAGCCTCCCGAGTAGTTGGGATTACAGGCGAGTGCCACCATGCTCGGCTACAGGCTAGTCTCGAACACCTGACCTCGTGATCCACCTCCCTTGACCTCCCAAAATGTTGGAATATCAGGCCTGAGCCACAGCCAAGCCAGGAACTCTGATATTTAACAGCACGTTCTGGACTCAGCAGATTGCATGGGAGAAGCCAATATACTTTAGAATTTTTGCTTTAAGCTTGGGGCAGCTGAAGTTTCTGGTGCTGATGGTAATGGTATGAAAGACTAAAGAGGCAGGTGTTACATATGGCCCCATGACTGGCCATTCTGTGACCACAGTAAACTAGTTTGCATGCTAAATAACAGCAAATGTTTTAATCCAAAAGCTGTCAGGATGTCCAAAACTTATCCAGAGAAAATGACTGAGGAGTTGGCTACAGTTAGGTGACTAAAAATAAGAACTGAAGACTGAACTCCACCCACTAAAAAAAAATTATATGAAAGTGGGAAATTCCAAAGGCCGGGCGCGGTGGCTCAAGCCTGTAATCCCAGCACTTTGGGAGGCCGAGGCGGGTGGATCACAAGGTCAAAAGATGGAGACCATCCTGGTCAACATGGTGAAACCCCGTCTCGACTAAAAATACAAAAAAACTTAGCTGGGCATGGTGGCAAATGCCTGTAATCCCAGCTACTCAGGAGGCTGAGGCAGGAGAATTGCCTGAACCCAGGAGGCGGAGGTTGCGGTGAGCCGAGATCGCGCCATTGCACTCCAGCCTGGGTAACAAGAGTAAAACTCTGCCTCAAAAAAAAAAAAAAAAAAGGGGGGAAATTCCTCCAAATTGCAGTATCAATATGAAAAAATAATTTTTCAAATTTCAAATTCACAGAGGTCATTTTATTATTTTCCAAACTTTAACAGTTACACTTAAAAATAGAAGATTCTGGCCAGGCGCGGTGGCTCAAGCCTGTAATCACAGCACTTTGGGAGGCCGAGGCGGGTGGATCACAAGGTCAAGAGATCAAGACCATCCTGGTCAACATGGTGAAACCCCGTCTCTGCTAAAAAAAATACATAAAATTAGCTGGGCATGGTGGCGCGTGCCTGTAATCCCAGCCACTCAGGAGGCTGAGGCAGAATTGCCTGAACCCAGGAGGCAGAGGTTGCGGTGAGCCGAGATCGCGCCATTGCACTCCAGCCTGGGTAACAAGAGCGAAACTCCTTCTCAAAAAAAAAAAAAATCTTCATGACTTATCAAGCTTTCCTTGTATTTACCTGAAGAATTTGACTCCATAAATAAATTTACTTATGCCAATTATAAAAAGTAAAAAGAGCTGGACGCGGTGGCTCATGCCGGTAATCCTAGCACTTTTGGAGGCTGAGGCAGGTGGATTGCCTGAGCTCAAGAGTTCAAGAACAGCCTGGGCAACAGTGAAACCCCCATCTCTACTAAGATACAAAAAATTAGCTGGGCATGGTGGTGTGCGCCTGTAGTCCCAGCTACTCAGGAGGCTGTGGCAGGAGAATTGCTTGAACCCAGAAGGTGGAGGTTGCAGTGAGCTGAGATCGTGCCATTGCACTCCAGTCTGGGTAACAAGAGTAAAACTCCGTCTCAAAAACAAAACAAAACAAAACAAAACAAAAAAAGAATAAATAAAAATAAAAATAAACTTAAATTGGTAAAAGAAAAATTTAACATAAACAATATTAATTTGTAGTTTAAACCCAGACGAGATAACTCCAGATGTTAATCCACTATGTTGCCAAATAGTATATTGTTACCATCTTTTATCCAAACCCTTAAGTAGAATAGGTTAAAGTTTGTGACATAGTAAGACCTCATTGAATATACAATAGTATTTATTTATTTAATTTTTTTGAGACAGAGTCTTGCTCTGTTGTTCAGGCTGGAGTACAGTGGTGCAGTCTCAGCTCACTGCAACCTCCGCCTCCCGGGTTTAAGCAACTCCTTTCCTACCCAAATAGCGGGGATTACAGGTGTCTGCCACCATATGGGCTAAGTTTTTGTCCTTTTAGTAGAGACAGGCTTTCATCATGTTGGCCAGGCTGATCTCGAACTCCTAACCTCATGATCCACCCACCTCAGCCTCCCAAAGTGCTGGGATTACAGGTGTGAGCCACCACGCCCAGCCAGTACTATTTAGCATGTTAAAAATGTTGGATTAAAATATTAACTTCACACATAATCGAACATTTTTTAAACATATTGCATTTTATTACATAAAAGCACAATTACATACTAATATGTATGTAACATACAATAACATACTAATAGGTTTTCATTTAAATAAAATTAAAAATGTTTTCTTCTCATAATGCAAAAGAATATTACTCTGAACACTGACCTAATGCATCACTCAATATTAAGTTAACCACAAAGAGCCTCTTCACTTATATATTCTTCATGCATCTTACATTTTAATGTCCTGTTTCATAGAAAAGATCATAAATAATGCCCACCTAATAAAAAAGAATCTCATGTCTTTAATGCAGCAATAACTGATCACGTGCTTTCACATGTGAATACAACAGGAATGAAGAAACAGCAGGAAATAATTTGAGTTGAATGACATCATTATTTACTTTTAAAAAATCTGTAATTTTTTCAAGAAATAAAGTATACTTTGAAAGTAATAACTCTCTAAAAAACCTACTCCTTTTAAAGTTATATACAAACAATTTTTCCACCAACTTTAATTTTTTTATACCCAGCACTCTGATTTAGTACATCTGGGGTGTCAGTGTCTTATATATTTCTACTGTAAATTCCCTGATATTTACATAGCCTTAATTTTGAACTAAATATTTTTTCATTTTTACTATATGTGCAAAAATATATTTTAGTATAAAATCTCTGGAGTCTTCTAAGCTGTATTTTTGAAAAAGTGTCTTGAAATTTATTCAATTTGCAAGGTTTTTCTTCAATATAAATTTTCTGATGTTGAACAAAGTTTGAGCAACTACTTCAGAGTTTTCTTCTAGTACAAAATGTGTACAATAAGACCTGTGATACAAAAAAAGGTACTACAATCCTTTTCACATCTGAATGTTCATCTTCAAAATAAATACTCTTCTTCACTTGAAAAGTTTTATATTTTCTGAAAGATCTTTTGACAGTAATTGCACTTATATGCCTTTTATTAAGTATGAACTCTCTAGTGTTGAGTAAGATGTGAACAGACATTAGTGGCTTTTGCACAGTCTTTATATTTACACAATTTTTCTTAATAAATGCTTTCCAGTGCAATAAAGTGTGAGCATTAATTGAAAGTTTTGCCACACTGTTCACACTGTAGAAGTTTTCTTCAGTATGAATTATCTTGCCTCCAATCAAGTGTGACAACCATTTAAAGACTCTGTCACATTCTTTCCTTTTCTAATATTTCTCACCAGTATTTTTTTTTAATGTTTAAGAAAGTTTTAGGCCGTGCATGGTGCCTCACGCCTGAAATCCCAGCACTTTGGGAGGCCAAGGCGTGTGGATCACGAGGTCAAGAGATTGAGACCATCATGGCCAACATGGTGAAACCCCGTCTCTACAGAAAATACAGAAATTAGCTGTGCGTGGTGGTACGTGCCGGTAGTCCCAGCTACTCCAGATGCTGAGGCGGAAGAATCACTTGAACCCGGGAGGCCGAGGTTGCAGTGAGCCGAGACCGCGCCATTCCACTCCATCCTGGGCAACAGTGTGAGACTCCGTCTCAAAAAAATTAAAAAGTTTGAGGTGTTTTCAAAAGCACTGTCCATCTTTCTGGTTTGTAGGGTTTTTTTTGCAGTATAAATTATCTTATGTCTATTATAAATTGAGGACTTGTTGAAAGCAGTGCCTATCATTCATACTCATAGAGTTCCTCTTCAGTATTAATTGTCTTATGTTTAGTAAGAGTTGAGGACTGGTTAAAGGCTTTGTTACAGTCTTCACATTTGTAGGGTTTCCCTCCAGTATGAATTACTTTGCTCAATAAAGTTTGAGGACTGGTTGAAAGCTTTGCTGCATTCTTCACAGTTGTATGGTTTCTCTCCTGTATGAATTACCTTATGCTTAGTAAGAGTTGAGGACGGGTTAAAGGCTTTATCACATTCTTCGTATTTGTAAGATGTATACCCAGTATGAGTTATCTTATGTTTAGTAAGGTTTGAGATTTGGTTAAAAGCTTTGCCACATTCTTCACATTTGTAGGGTTTCTCTCCAGTATGAATTACTTTATGTGCATTAAGTTTTGGGGACCGGTTAAATGCTTTGCCACATTCTTCACATTTGTAGGGTTTCTCTCCAGTATGAATTATCTTATGTGCAGTAAGGTTTGAGGACTCATTAAAAGCTTTGCCACATTCTTCACATTTGTAGGGTTTCTCTCCAGTATGAATTCTTTTATGTTTAGTAAGCGTTGAGGACCAATTAAAGCCTTTGCCACATTCTTCACATTTGTAGAATTTCTCTCCAGTATGAATTATCTTATGTTTAGTAAGGTATGAGAATCGGTAAAAAGCTTTGCCACATTCTTCACATTTGTAGGGTTTCTCTCCTGCATGAATTACCTTATGTGTAGTCAGGGTTGATGACTGGTTAAAGGCTTTGCCACATTCCTCACATTTGTAAGGTTTCTCTCCAGTATGAATAATCTTATGTGTAGTAAGATGTGAGGACCGGTTAAAAGCTCTGCCACATTCTTCACATCTGTAGGGTTTCTCTCCAGTATGGATTCTTTTATGTGTAGTAAGGTGCGAGGACCGGTTAAAGGCTTTGCCGCATTCTTCACATCTGTAAGGTTTCTCTCCAGTATGAATTATCTTATGTGCAGTAAGGGTTGAAGACTGCTTAAAAGCTTTGCCACATTCTTCACATTTGTAGGGCTTCTCTCCAGTGTGAATTCTCCTATGTCTAGTAAGGGTTGAGAACCAGTTAAAGACCTTACCACATTCTTCACATTGGTAAGAATTCGCCCTAATATGAGTTCTTTTATGTTGAGTTAGGTGTAAAAGCATGCAAAATGATTTGTCACATTTTTTACATTTGAAAGGTTTCTTTCCAGTATATCTTATCTCATGTATATTTGAATTTGAAAATGTGTAAAAGACGTTCACATATTGATCACAATGAAATATTTCACTCTGGGCAGTTGTCAAACGCTGGTTGAGTTCATTATAACCTTCTTTGTGCAGATTACACTCATCCACGCTTTCACAGTCTGTAGTTAATTGTAAATCTTCATGTCCACATTTCCCATATCTTCTCAATATGACTTCTTGGAAAGAATCTTTTATGCCCTGCACTGGCCAAAGGTCTTGGGCAAAATGAGAATATATAACTGAAAGAAATAAAAATAACAAATTACTCCATTTACTAGACTCAAATCTAACCCAGAAAATTATACACACTACATATACAAGATGGCTCAGCAAATACCAAAGGCCCTACTTTCTATAGACATGTAAATGTAACACAAACATAAAAATACATCTGAGGAAATGTATAAAAGAGTTAAGTGTGGGAAGTGCCCCAGCTGAGCAAAACAGACAGTGACAGAGAAGAAAAAGAAAAGTCTGTTACATTTACCCAGCACAGCTCTTCCTGCTCCCCAGTATAACATAGTGCCTTCCAAGTAAACTGCCAACTTTTGGTTTCTTTTTAAAAAGACAAGTAAAATACTGCACGTACATATTTATTACTTGCTTCTGGAGGCCTTTCTAGACACTGGTTTCTGTCTCCTGGACATAATGCTGAAAGAAATGGTGGTATACTTTGGAATGACAGTTTATGTCTGCTGAGACCAAAGCTAAATGTTACAGCAGAGAGACTAGAGTACCACACACAGAAGACAGGTATAGCAAATGATTACTGACTATTAAGAAGAAACACAAAGGGGCCAGATGAGGTGGTTCACACCTGTAATCCCAGCACTTTGGGAGGCCAAGGCTGGTGGATCACTTGAAGTCACAAGTTTGAGACCGGCCTGGTCAACATGGTGAAACCTATCTCTACTAATATATATATTTTTTAAAAATTAGCCAGGTGTGGTGGCTTGCACCTGTATTCCCAGCTACTTGGGAGACTGAGGTGAGAGAATTGCTAGAACCCAGGAGGCGGAGGTTGCAGTGAACCAAGATTGGGCCATTGTACTCTAGTATGGAAGACAGAGTGAGATTCTGTCTCAAGAAAAAAAAAGAAAAGAAACACAAACTCCTTTAAATAAAAAATAAGCACAAAATTGTAGACAAGACACATTCTAGGAACATGCCTGAGAGACTCCCAGAATCTTTAGACAATTGCTCAGACTATGACATAACAAAGCTATATTATAAAGATTGTGACAGGTAGCCTTTTTTAATGTCCAAATGTCAATTATAGATTATAATGTATACAAAACAGAGCAATATAGTTTTATCAAAAATATTATAAAAAACCATAAAAAATATATATTAATTTAAAAATTGAAAATAGGGCTGGGCGCGGTGGCTCACGCCTGTAATCTCAGCACTTTGGGAGGCCAAGGCGGCCTCGTCTCTATATAAAAAAAAAAAATTGAAAATAATTTGGATAATAGTAAAATAGGAACATAGAGAACTACAGAAAATCATAAAAATGATAATAACAACATACACAAAATAAAAAAACACAAAAATTATTAAAGTAAAAAATGTCAAAAAGAATAACTGAGATATCCTGAAAGAAAAAAATGACATAAAAACAAAAAGCTCAGCTAGGTGCAGTGGCTCACACTTGTAATCCCAGCACTTTGGGAGCCCGAGGTGGGCAGATCATGAGGTCAGGTGATCGAGATCATCCTGGCCAACATGATGAAACTCTGTGTCTACTAAAAATACAAAAATTAGCTGGGCATGGTGGCACAGGCCTGTAGTCCCAGCTACGTGGGAGGTTGTGGCAGGAGAACTGCTTGAACCCAGGAGGTGGAGGTTGCAATGAGCCAAGATCATGCCACTCCACTCCAGCCTGGGCGACAGGAGTGAGACTCCATCTCAAAAAAAAAAAAAAAAAAAAACAACTCAAAAAACAAACTAGGATACACACAAAGATATTTATAACAAACACTTATATAAGCACAATTTCAAAAGTCACAGAAAAAAAGAGAATCTTGGAAACTGCAAGATAAAAGTGATGCGTCATTTGCAAGCATAGTCTTATGAGATAACCAGTGAATTATCAACAAAATTTTGCAGGCCACAAGGGTACTGTCTGATATAGTCAAAGTCCTGAAAAAAAAGAAAAAGAAAATACTTTTCAAGTGAGTATAATACCATCAGTAAAGATGTCCTGCTAAATTTAAAAAAAAAAAAAACACAAAAAAAACCTTCAGGCCGGGCACGGTGGCTCACAAGGTCAAGAGATCGAGACCATCCTGGTCAACATGGTGAAACCCCGTCTCTACTAAAAATACAAAAAATTAGCTGGACATGGTGGCACGTGCCTGTAATCCCAGCTACTCAGGAGGCTGAGGCAGGAGAATTGCCTGAACCCAGGAGGTGGAGGTTGCGGTGAGCCGAGATCGCGCCATTGCACTCCAGTCTGGGTAACAAGAGTGAAACTCCCTCTCAAAAAACAAAAACAACAACAACAACAAAAAAAAACAACTTCAAAAATAACCAAATTCTGAAGAAGTGTATTGGCACTCCATACAAAGTGCCAAAAAAGGTGCTAAAAGCAATTGTTTCTACTGAAAATAACATTATTCAACAAAACAACACATAATCATATAAAAATACATTTATTTTCTGAAAGACATGCAGAAACACAAAAAATTGATTTTTTAAAGCATTATTATAATGGTGCAAAAAACATTTTTTAATTATTCTCTAAAATTTGAACGTTAAAAACAGAAATTATTATAAACATGTTAATGAATATACAACATAAAAAGATATAATTTAAACCATCAATGACAAATTTGAGGGCAGATGTAATGAGAAAAATATTTTGTATGCAACTAAGTTTTTTTTTTAAATACCAGACTGAAGTATGTTGTATCTTTTAGAGGTTTTATGCAATCCCCAAGGTAGCACAAAGAATATATTTGTGTAGATACACAAAACAAAATAAGAAAGAAGTAAAAGCATATCAACATAGAAATAAAAAATACACAAGTTAAGAGAGAAAATGAGAGACAAAGATACAAGAATCAAATAAAACAATAAGTCTTTCTGTTTCAGAGTTTATATATCTCGGCTCACTGCAACTTCTGCCTCCCAGGTACAAGCGATTCTTCTGCCTCAGCCTTCTGAGTAGCTGGGACTACAGGCATGCACCACCATGCCCAGCTAATTTTTGTATTTTTCTTTTTTTTTTTTGAGACAGAGTTTCGCTCTTGTTACCCAGGCTGGAGTGCAATGGTGCGATCTCGGCTCACCGCAACCTCAGCCTCCTGGGTTCAGGTGATTCTCCTGCCTCAGCCTCCTGAGTAGCTGGGACTACAGGCATGTGCCACCATGCCCACCTAATTTTTTGTATTTTTAGTAGAGACGAGGTTTCACCTTGTTGACCAGGATGGTCTCAATCTCCTGACCTCGTGATCCACCCGCCTCGGCCTCCCAAAGTGCTGGGATTACAGGCTTGAGCCACCACACCCGGCATTTTTGTATTTTTAGTAAGAACAGGGTTTCACTATGTTGGCCAGGATGTTCTCACTCTCTTGACCTCATGATCCATCCACCTCAGCCTCCTATAGTGCTGGGATTATAGGCATGAGTCACTGTGCCCGGCCAAAAAAAGAAGTCTTAACAAATTTTTTAAAACTGAAAATTTACATGAATTACATTCTATGATCAAAATGAAATGAGTATAAAACAATAGACAAAAACTGAAAAATTTACAGCTATATAGAAATTAAACACACTCCAACATGCTCCTGTTCAAAGGATGACATAATTAATATTTTGAAGATGTCCATACTGCTCAATGTAATCTAGAAATTTAATGCAATTTTTTTTTAGAATTTCTCATTGCATTTTTGATGAAATAGAAATAGCAACCCAAAGTATAGGAAATCCCCAAAGACGACAAAGTACCCAAAGTCTTCTAAAAAAAAAAAAAAAAGGAAGCATGTTAAAGTCAGTACAGTTCCTGATTTCAAAATACATTACAAAGTTACAGAATAAAAACAAATTGGTATAGGTATAATGGTCAAAAAAACAGAATGCAAGACACATATAAATTTTCACATATATGGTCATATGAAGAGTTCTTGGCATACCCATAATTACTGCAGCGTTGTTACTGAAAGCCAATAGGTAAGAGCAATGCAATTTTCTGTCACCGAATTATTCAATAGATATAATTTAAAATATAAAAATAGTGAAGTATCACCCAGGACTTAAAAAGCCAAAAATATTCTAACCACCATAAAGCTAAAGCTTGATGACATTACACAAAACAAAATGAGCCAGCCACAAAAAGAGACTGTACGAGGTATGTGCGGCAGTTACACTCAGAAAAAGAAAACAGAGTGGTGTTGGCAAAGTGCCAGAAAATCAGAAAAATCAGTTCTTGTTTAATGTGTATTGAGATTGAGCTTTGCAAGATAAAAACATTCTAGGGATATGTTGCATAACACTGTCATATATTTAATATGTCTAAACAGCATATTTTATTTTTTTCAGAGACAGAGGCTTGCTCTGTTGCCCAGGCTGAGTATAGTGGTATGATCTTGGCTCACTGCAACCTCCACCTCCCAGGTTCAAGCGATTCTCCTGCCTCGGCCTCTTGAGTAGCTGGGACTACAGGTGACCATCACAATGCCTGGCTAATTTTTGTATTTTTTAGGACAGACGGGTTTTCACCATGTTAGCTAGGCTGGTCCCAAACTCATGACCTCAGGCAATCTGCCCACCTCAGCCTCCCAAAGTGCTGGATTACAGGCATGAGCCACTGCACCCAGCCTAAGCAGCATTATTTTAAAAGGGTTGGCAATATATTTTGTTATGTGGTTCTGACAAGTAAAAATAAACAGTAATACTTTAAAAAAGATACAAAGTTATGATAGTTTTTATATAATCTTCAAATCCACAAGCATTTCTCCCACACAAAAATATAGATTCACAATAGATACTGAAATTAGGAGAATTTTTTTTTTTTTTTTTTGAGTTGGAGTTTCGCTGTTGTTACCCAGGCTGCAGTGTAATGGCGCGATCTCGGCTCACCGCAACCTCCACCTCCTGGGTTCAGGCAATTCTCCTGCCTCAGCCTCCTGAGTAGTTGGGATTACAGTCACGCACCACCGTGCCCAGCTAATTTTTTGTAGTTTTAGTAGAGACGGGGTTTCACCATGTTGACCAGGATGGTCTTGATCTCTTGACCTCGTGATCCACCCGCCTCGGCCTCCCAAAGTGCTGGGATTACAGGCGTGAGCCACCACGCCCGGCCTTAGGAGAATTTTTATGACTGCTCACCTAGAGAAGATTGGACAACCATTCACAACAAACCTACACAACAAATATGCAAGTCATAAAAAACACAGGGATATTTATACAGGCAAACAAACATGGAAATAATTATATTGGCAATAGACATATGGCCGATTTATATTGGATTTTGCTCCAAACTGTCTTAAATTGTACAGAGTTAAACATTGTCGTACACAATTATAATATAAACTAAAACATTAAAACACAGTTAACTGGTGTAAGCTGGCATACCCTATAATACATAACACAAAAATATAAAATTGCAAAACAAAAGAAAAATATAGAACTTCAAAATTATTGGACAACATCAAATAGATTAATATATTCATGAAATAAAACTTAGAAGATAGGCCAGGTGCAGTGGCTCAAGCCTATAATCCCAGCACTTTGGGAGGCCGAGGCGGGTGGATCACGAGGTCAAGAAATCGAGACCATCCTGGTCAACGTGGTGAAACCCCGTCTCTACTAAAAATACAAAAAATTAGCTGGGCACGGTGGCACGTGCCTGTAATCCCAGCTACTCGGGAGGCTGAGGCAGGAGAATTGCCTGAACCCAGGAGGCGGAGGTTGCGGTGAGCCGAGATCGCGCCATTGCACTCCAGCCTGGGTAACAAGAATGAAACTCAGTCTCAAAAAAAACCAAAAACCAACAACAAAAAAAAAAACAAACAAAAACAAAAAAACTTAGAAGAACATAGGGAAAAAGTAATACAGAGGTAAATTAAAGAAAAAGAAAGCTGAGAACTTCCCAAATTTTGATGTAACAACAAAAAAAATTCTACCATAATACTTAATTCAAAATCATTTTATTTTGAAAACAAAATAAAGCTGGGCGCGGTGGCTCAAGCCTGTAATCCCAGCACTTTGGGAGGCCGAGGCGGGTGGATCACGAGGTCAAGAGATCGAGACCATCCTGGTCAACATGGTGAAACCCCGTCTCTACTAAAAATACAAAAAATTAGCTGGGCACGGTGGCGCATGTCTGTAATCCCAGCTACTCAGGAGGCTGAGGCAGGAGAACTGCCTGAACCCAGGAGGCGGAGGTTG
Organism: Saguinus oedipus; assembly: GCA_031835075.1. Classification (NCBI taxonomy): domain Eukaryota; kingdom Metazoa; phylum Chordata; class Mammalia; order Primates; family Cebidae; genus Saguinus; species Saguinus oedipus. The sequence goes on from CM063187.1 coordinate 19,837,881, forward strand.
CGGTGAGCTGAGATCGCGCCATTGCACTCCAGTCTGGATAACAAGAGTGAAACTCCGTCTCAAAAATAAATAAATAAATAAATAAATAAATGAATGAAAACAAAATAAAAATAAAGAATTTCCTAAATCAAATTTCAGGGTGTTCATTACAACTAGTACAGTCCTACAAGAAATGTTATGTGGTAGCCCGACACAGTGGCTCATGCCTGTAATTCTACAGCTTTAAGAAGCTAAGGCACTCAGATCACTTCAGACCAGGAATTCAAGAGCAGCCTGAAAAACATAGACTCTGCATATAAACAAAGAGAAATGCTAATATGAGTCCATTATGTTGAAAACCAAAATGATGCTAGATGGCATCATAAAATGATATCGGGTGGATCACGAGATCAAGAGATCGAGACCATCCTGGTCAACAAGGTGAAACCCCGTCTCTACTAAACATACAAAAAATTAGCTGGGCATGGTGGCACGTGCCTGTAATCCCAGCTACTCAGGAGGCTGAGGCAGGAGAATTGCCTGAACCCAGGAGGTGGAGGTTGCGGTGAGCCGAGATCGTGCCATTGCACTCCAGCATGGGTAACAAGAGCGAAACTCCGTCTCAAAAATAACAAAAAAACCCAAAAAAAAACAAAATTAGCCAGGCGTGGTGGTGCATGCCTGTAATCCCAGCTATTTGGGAGACTGAGGCAGGAAAATCACTTGAACCCGGAGGCGGAGGTTGTGGTGAGCTGAGATTGCACCACCAGGCCTGCCTTGCAAGAGCTCCTGAAAGAAGCACTAAACATGGAAAGAGAAAAAAAATAGTAGGTACTGCAAAAATACACTGAAGTACAAAGACCAGTAATGCTATGAAAGAACTGTATCAACAAGTCTTCCAAATAACCAGGTAGCACCATGAAAACAGGATCAAGTTCACATATAGCAATGTTAACCTTAAAGTTTTTTTGGAGATGGAGCCTTTCTGTGTCACCCAGGATGGGGTGCAGTGGCACAATCTTGGCTAACTGCAACATCTGCTTCCTAGGTTCAAGCAATTCTTCTGCCTCAGCCTCCAGAAAAACTGGGATTACAGATATGCACCACGACAACAGGCTAATTTTTGTATTTTTAGTAGAGGCAGGGTTTCGCCAAGTTGGCCAGGCTGGTCTTGAACTCCTGACCTCAGGTGATCCACCTGCTTTGGCCTCCCAGAAGAGCTGGGATTACAAGCAGGAACCACTGTGCCTGGCCTAACCTTAAATGCCCCCATTAAAAGACACAGAGTGTCAAGCTGGTTAAAGAGTCAAGACCCATTGGTGTGTCATATTCAAGAAACCCATCTCACATGCAAAGACACACACAAGTTTAAAATAAAGGAATGGAGAAAAATTCACCAGCAAATAAAATAAGAAAAAAGCAGCGGTTGCAATCGTAGTTTCTGACAAAATAGACTTTAAACCAACAAAGATCAAAAGAGATAAAGAAGGGCATTATATAATGATAAAGGGATCAATTCAAGGAGCATCCAGATTTATAAAACACATACTTAGAGACCAAAGAGATACTTAAACATGGCTGGACGTGGTGGCTCACGCCTGTAATCCAAGCACTTTGGAGGCCAAGGCTGGCGGATCACCTGAGGTCGAGAGTTCAAGACCAGCCTGACCAACATGGTGAAACCCCGTCTTAAAAAAAAAAAAGAGAGACTTTAACAAACTTCACACAATAGTGGGAGACTTTAACACCCTATTGCCAATATTAAACAAATAATTGAGACAGAAAAGTAACAAAGATATTCAGGCCTTGAACTCAGCTTTGGGCCAAACGGACCTAATAGATATCTACAGAACTCTCCAGCCAAAAATAACACAATACACATTCTCCTAAATGCCACATGGCACTTCAAAATTAATCACATAATTGGAAGCAAAAAACACTCCTCAGCAAATGCAAAAGGACTAAAATTATAACAGTCTCTCAGACCACAGTGTAAATTGGAACTCAAGAGTAAAAAACTCAAAACCACAACAGTTAAGAGGAAATTAAACAATCTGCTCTTGAATGACTTCTGTGTAAATAATAATATTAAATTAGAAACGAAGAAATTCTTTGAAACCAATGGGAACAAAGAGACTATGTACTAGAATCTCTAGATTGCAGCTAAAGCAGTTTTAAGGGGAAAATTTATAGCACTAAACAGCCACATCAAAAACATGGAAAGATCTCAAATTGACACTGTAACGTTACAACTAAAAGAATGAGAGAACCAAGAGCAAACAAACCCAAAGCTAACAGAAGACAAGAAATAACCAGGATCAGAGTGAAATTGAAGAGACAGAAACACAAAAAACCCTGCTAGCGCAGAGAAGGCTAAAAAAAAAATGGAGTTTAATGCAAAGAAAAATAAAATAAAAAAAAAAAAAGAAACACAAAAAAAAACTTAAAAAAAAAAGCAATGAATCCAACAGCTGTTTTTTTGAAAACATTAATAAAATGGATAGAACACTAGCAAGAGTAATAGAGAACAAAAGAGAGAAGAATGAAACAGACACAATACAAAAAGACAGAGGATATCACCACTGACCCCATAAAAATACAAACCATCAGAAAATACTAGAAACACCTCTCTGCACATAAACTAAAAAATCTAGAAGAAAGAGATAAATTACTAGACACATACACTATCCCAGGACTGAACCAGGAAAAAATTTGCATCCCTGAATAGACCAATAACAAGTTCTGAAATTAAGGCAGTAATAAATAGCCTACAAACTAAACATGCCCAGGGGCAGATGGATTTACAGCTGAATTCTACCAGAGGTACAAACAGGAGTTGGTACCATTTCTTCTGAAACTATTCCAACTGATAGAAAAAGAGTAACTCGACCCTAATTCATTTTATAAGACCAGCATCATTTTGATATCAAGGTCTGACAGAGATACTACAACAACAACAACACTTCAAGCCAATATCCCTGATAAACACTGATACAAAAATTCTCAATAAAATACTGGCAAACCAAATCCAGCACCACATCAAAAAGCTTACCCACTGCGATCAAGTCAGCTTCATCCCTGGGATGCAAGGATAGTTCAACATACACAAATCAATAAATGCAATTCATCACATAAACAGAACTAAAAACAAAAACCACAATTATCTTCATAGATACAGAAAAGGTCTTTGACCAAATTCAACACATCTTCATGTTAAAAATGCTCAATAGGCTGGGCGTGGTGGCTCACGCCTATAATCCAAGCACTTTGGAGGCTAAGGCAGGCAGATCACCTGAGGTCGGGGGTTCAAGACCAGCCTGACCAACATGGTGAAACCCTGTCTTAAAAATAAATAAATAAATAAATAAAAATGCTCAATAAACTAGGTATTTAGGGCTGGGCATGGTGGCTCATGCCTATAATCCCAGCACTTTGGGAGGCTGAGGCAGGTGGATCACAAGATGAAGAGATCGAGACCATCCTGGTCAACATGGTGAAACCCCGTCTCTACTAAAAATAGAAAAATTAGCTGGACATGGTGGCATGTGCCTGTAATCGCAGCTACTCAGGAGGCTGAGACAGGAGAATTGCTTGAACCCAGGAGGCGGAGGTTGCGGTGAGCCGAGATCGCACCATTGCACTCCAGCCTGGGTAACAACAGCGAAACTCCATCTCAAAAAAAAAAAAAAAAAAAAAAAAATACAATAAACAAGCAGAGAGCTGTATCATGAATGAACTTCCACCCACAATTGCTGCAGAGAATAAAATACCTAGGAATACAGTTAACAAGGGATATAAAGGACCTCTTCAAGGAGAACACAAACCACTGCTCAAGAAAATCAGAGGACACAAACAAATGGAAAAACATTCCACGCTCACGGATAGAAAGAATCAATATCGTAAAAATGGCCATACTGCCAAAAGTTATTCAATGTTTATTCCACTAAACTGCTACTGACATCTTTCACAGAATTAGAAAAGACTATTTTAAAATTCATGTGAAACCCAAGACCCCATATAGCCAAGGCAATCCTAAGCAAAAAGAACAAAGCTGGAGGCATCATGCTCTCTGACTTCAAACTACACTACAAGACTCTAGTAATCAAAACACTCTGGTACTAGTAAAAACATACACATAGACCAATGAAAAAGAATGCAGAACTCAGAAACAAGACTGCCTGTCTGCAACCATCCGATCTTCGAAAAACCCGACAAAAACAAGCAATGAAGAACAAACTCCCCATTTAATGAATGGTGATGAGAGAACTGGTTAGCCATATGCAGAAAACTGAAAATGGAACACTTCCTTACACTTGTATAAAAAAAAAATTTTTTTTTTTGAGACGGAGTTTCGCTGTTGTTATCCAGACTGGAGTGCAATGGCACGATCTCGGCTCACTGCAACCTCCACCTTCTGGGTTCAAGCAATTCTCCTGCCTCACCCTCCCGAGCAGCTGGGACTACAGGTGCGCACCACCATGCCCAGCTAATTTTTGTATTTTTAGTAGAGACAGGGTTTCACCTTGTTGACCAGGATTGTCTCGATCTCTTGACCTCGTGATCCACCTGCCTCGGCCTCCCAAAGTGCTGGGATTATAGGCGTGACCCACCGCGCCCGGCCACTTGTATAAACATTAATTTGGAAACTGCAGGGGCAGCAGGGCGCAGACGGCCATATTTGCCGGTGCGGCCCGAGCCGCCGACAAAAAGTGCGCGGGTGCTCGGACCGGCGCGGGGCCACCGGGGCCGCCGCTGCCCTCCTGGCTTAGTCTTCTGCGCCAGGCGCACCCGCCGACCAGGGTGATGTCTTACAAACCGAACTTGGCCGCGCACATACCCGCCGCTGCCCTCACTGCCACTAGGAGTGTCCACTCGCCTTCTACCAGCATGGCGACGTCTTCACAGTACCGCCAGCTGCTCGGTGACTACGGGCTACCGTCCCTAGGCTACACCCAGGGAACTGGGAATAACCAGGTGCCTCAAAGTAAATACGCGGAGCTGGGGGCCATCATTGAAGAGCTGGGGAAGGAGATCAGACGCACATACGCGGGCAGCAAGAGCGCCATGGAGAGGCTGAAGCGTGGCATCATTCACGCTAGAGGACTGGTTCGGGAGTGCTTGGCAGAAACGGAACGGAATGCCAGATCCTAGCTTCCCTGTTGGTTTTGAAGGATTTCTATCTTTTTACAGGATGAGAAGTTACAGTTCATCTCCCCTGTTCAGATGAAACTCTTGTTTTCAAAATGGTTACAGTTCAGTTTTTCCTCCGATGGTTCACTTGGCTCTGAATCTACAGTCTCAAAGATTGAGAAAAGACTTTGCAGTTAATTAGGATTTGCAATTTAAGTAGTTAGGAACTGCCCAGGTTTTCTTGGTTTGTTTTTTGTTTTCAAGCATTGATTTAAAAGATGCTCCTAAAGTTATCTTACAGCAAACTAGTTTGCCTCCAAGACACCATTGTCTCCCTTTAATCTTCTCTTTTGAATACAGTTGTTACTCACAGTGTTCCTTGTTCCTTTTCATAAGCTAATACCACTCTAGAGATTTTGTTTTTAATGCATATTGACAGCCCACTTTACTTAGTAGCTGGTTCCCATTTGCCATACAGTAGATTCTGCTGAATGTAACTTCCTTTTTGCTTAAGCATTTGCATGACTATTAGTGCTTCAGTCAGTTTTTAAAAATGCTCAAGTTCTAGATACAGAAGAAAACAACCCACCAAACCCAACAAGGACCCCTGAACATTTTCATACGAAGACTGTAAGTAGATCTCAGTTCCTCGTTTATTGTAAGTTGATCAAAACATCTGGAAGAAAATGTCTAAAACTGTTTGCATCTTCGTATGTATTTATTACTTGATGTAATAAAGCTTGTTTTCATTAACAATTTGTATTAAAATATGAGTTCCTGAAAAAAAAAATTAATTCAAGATGGATTAAAGACTTACGTGAAACCCAAAACTATAAGAACCCTAGAAGAAAATCTAGGCAATGCTATTCAGGACATAGGCTTAAACAAAGATTTTTATCATGAAAACATCAAAATCTACTGCAACAAAAGGAAAACTTGACAAATAGAATCTAATTAAACTAAAAACCTTCTGCAAAACAACAACAACAACAACAACAACAACAAACTATCATCAGAGTAAATAGACAACCTACAGAATGGGAGAACAGTTTTGCAACCTATTCATCCGACATCGATTAATATCGAGTCTAAAAGGAACTTAAGCAAATTTACAAGAATAAAACAAACAACCCCATTAAAAAGTGGCAATGGGCCAGGCACGGTGGCTCACGCCTATAATCCCAGCACTTTGGGAGGCCGAGGCGGGTGGATCACGAGGTCAAGAGATCGAGTCCATCCTGGTCAATAAGGTGAAACCCCATCTCTACTAAAAGTACAAAAATTAGCTGGGCATGGTGGTGCACGCCTTTATTCCCAGCTACTCAGGAGGCTGAGGCAGGAGAATTGCTTGAACCCAGGAGGTGGAGGTTGTGGTGAGCCGAGATCGCGCCATTGCACTCCAGTCTGGGTAACAACAGTGAAACTCCGCCTCAAAAAAAAAAAGTGGCAATGAAAATAAACAAATACTTTTCAAAAAAGACATTTATGTGGCCCACAAACAAAGCTTAACATCAGTGATCATTAGAGAAATGCAAATCAAAACCGGTACTGGATACCATGTTATGCCAGTGAGAATAGTGATTATTGGTGGGGCGCGGTGGCTCAAGCCTGTAATCCCAGCACTTTGGGAGGCTGAGGCGGGTGGAACATGAGGTCAAGAGATCGAGACTATCCTGGTCAATAAGGTGAAACCCCGTCTCTACTAAAGATACAAAAAATTAGCTGGGCATGGTGGTGTGTGCCTGTAATCCCAGCTACTCAGGAGGCTGAGGCAGGAGAATTGCCTGAACCCAGGAGGCGGAGGTTGCGGTGAGCCGAGATCGTGCCATTGCACTCCAGCCTGGGTAACAAGAGTGAAACTCCATCTCAAAAAAAAAAGAATAGTGATTATTAAAAGGTCAAGAAACAATAGATACTGGTGAGGCTGTGGATAATCAGAAATGCTTTTACACTGCTGGTGGGAATGTACATTAGTTCAATCATTATGGAAGACAGTATGGCAGTATTCCTAAAAGACCTAGAACCAGAAATCCCATCTGACCCAGAAATCACATTACTGGGTATATACCCAAAGGAATATAAATTATTCGATTATAAAGATACGTGGATGTGTATGTTCATTGCAGCACTATTTACAATAGCAAAGATATGGAATCAATCCACATGCCCATTAATGGCAAACTGAATAAAGAAAATGTGGTACATATACACTACAGAATACTATGCAACCATAAAAAAGAATAAAATCAGCCAGTTGTGGTGGCTCACGCCTGTAATCCCAGCACTTTTGGAGGCTGAGGCAGGACGATCATGAGGTCAAAAGATCAAGACCATCCTAGCCAACATGGTGAAACCCCGTCTCTACTAAAAATATAAAAATTAGCTGGGCATGGTGGCTCATGCCCGTAGTCCCAGCTGCTCAGGAGGCTGTGGCAGGAGAATCGCTTGAGCCCCAGAGGCAGAGGTTGCAGTAAGCCAAGATTGTGCCACTATACTCCAGCCTGGCAACTCCATCTCAAAAAAAAAGAAAAAAAAGAATAAGGATCATGTACTTTGTGAAGGCATGGATGGAGCTGAAAGCCATTATCCTCAGCAAACTAATGCAGAAACACAAAACGAAACACCACATATTTTCACTCATACTTGGGAGCTGAACAATAAGAACGCATGGACACATAAAGGGGAACAACACACACTGGGACCTGTCATACTGGGGAACAGAGAGCATCAAGATAAACAGCTAATGCACGCAGGGCTTAATACCTAAGTGATGAGTTGATCGGTACAGTAAATCACCATGGGACATGTTTACCTACGTAACAAATTTGTAAATCCTGCACATGTATCCCAGAACATACAAAAAAGTAAACCCAATAACAATGAAACTGGTAATAGTAACTTTATTTCTTTAAGCAATCATTTTATTTTATTTTATGTTATATATTTTTTTGAGACAGAGTTTCACTCTTGTAACCCAGCCTGGAGTGTAATGGCGCGATCTCGGCACACCGCATCCTCTGGACACCGCAACCTCCGCCTCCTGGGTTCAGGCAATTCTCCTGCCTCAGCCTTCTTAGTAGCTGGGATTACAGGCACGTGCCACCATGCCCAGCTAATTTTTTGTATTTTTAGTTGAGACGGGGTTTCACCATGTTGACCAGATGGTCTTGATCTCTTGACCTCGTGATCCACCCGCCTTGGCCTCCCAAAGTGCTGAAATTACAGGCTTGAGCCACCGCACCCGGCCAAGCAATCATTTTAAACATAAATTAATTAAATTACTTAATTAAAAAAATGTAATCCAGGACTTTGTTAGGCCCGGGGGACTGATCACTTTAACTCAATAATTTGAGACCAGACTGGACAACACGGCAAAACTCTGTCCCTGCAAAACAAAACAAACAAAAACAATGAGCTAGGCATGATGGCACATATTTGCAGCCCAGCTACTTGAGAAGCTGAAATGAGATCATCCATTTCAGCTTCTCAGTTTGGGAGGCTGAAGTTGCAGTGAGCTGTAATCATGCCACTGCAAACCAGCTTGGTTGACTTAGTGAGACTTTATCTCAAAAATATATAAATTTATAAAAAGAAAAAGGAATAAGATGCCTAAGTAGTTTAAGTAAAAAAGCATACAATATGCTGTATATAACAGACTCATTTTAGCATTGAGTCAAATAGGCTGAAAGTAACAGCATGAAAAGAATCTATATTCCATGCAAATAGTAACCACAATTGGGTGAGGTGGTAGTAATTATATTGGATATAATATGCTTTATGTCAAGTACTAACATGAGACAAACACTGATGTTATATAATGGCCAAGTGGGTCAAGAATCTATAACTATCGTGCTTGCTTCGGCAGCACATCCACTAAAATTGGAACGATACAGAGAAGATTAGCATGGCTTCCGCGCAAGGATGACACGCAAATTCTTGAAGCGTTCCATGTTTTTTTTAATATTAAAAATTAAAAAATTTAAAAATCTATAACTATCATAACTACCTATTTATGCTTAGATACATATGTATGTATCACATCAGGACTCCAAAATATATGAAGAAAATTTTGGCAAAGGTAAAGCAAGAAATACACAGCAACATAATAATTGTAGACATACAGACCCATTTGTTGGAATTGTATTGACAACTTAACAAAATTAAACTTTTTGAACCTTGAGTTGAAGAATGCGTTTTATTTTAATTTTATTTATTTTTATTTTTAGAGACAGGCTCATGTTGCCCATGCTAGTTTGGAACTCCTGGGCTCAACCCATCATCTTGGCTTGGCCTCTCAAAATGCTAGTACTACAGGTGTGAGCCACTTCACTCAGCCCATGTGTTTTTTTTAAATATATTCTTGGATTTACTAGTTTTGCTTTTGCCTTTTTTTTTTTTTTTTTTTTCGAGACAGAATCTCTGTCACCCAGGCTGGGGTGCAATGGCACAATCTTGGCTCACCGTAACCTCCACCTCCCAGGTTCAAGCGATTCTCTTGTCTCAGCCTTTCAAGTAGCTGGAATTACTACTACTCGCCATTATGTCCAGCTAATTTTTGTAGAGACTGGGTTTCACCATGTTGGTCAGGCTGGTCTTTTTGGATTTCATATGAATTTTAAAATAATTTTTTCTAATTTTGTGAGAGATTTCAGGAACTGTTTCCTGGGATAAGCACTGAATCACTTTTGGCAGTATGGCCATTTCTACTCCAGCGTGGATGGCAGAGCAAGACGCTGTCTCAAAAAAAAAAAAAAGCAAAAGTAAAACTGATCATCTGAGGTCAGGACTCCAAGACCAGCCCTGCCAACATGGTGAAATCTTATCTCTACTAAAAATACAAAAATTAGCTGGGCATGGTGGTTGATGCTTGAAATCTCAGCTACTTAGGAGGCCGACAAGAATTGCTTGAACTTGGGAGGTGGAGGTTACAGTGAGCTGAAATCACGCCATAGCACTCCAGCCTGGGCAACAGCAAGAGACTCCATCTCAAAAGAAAAAGAAAAAGAAGAGAAAAAAAAAGAAAATCTTGTCATATTTTAAGATAAACTTTTGAGAATATTATGTCACCTAAAATAATTCAGTAATGAAATGATGGATATGGTATGATTCCATATCATATGAGATATCTTAATTAGTCACACTCATAAAAACAGAAAGTGGAAGGGTATTTCTCAAGGTCTAGAAAGAGGGTAAAGTAGGTTGTTATTATTTAATAGGTATTGAGTTTTAGTTTCAAAAAATGTAAAATATCTAAAAGTCTTTTGTCTAACAATGTGCATATAATTAACATGCCTGAAATGTAAAGCTGCCTTTTTTTTTTTTGAGACAGGGTCTCACTCTGTCACCCAAGCTAATGTGCACTGGTACAATTTTGGCATACTTCAGCCTCAAATTCCAAGGCTCAAGTAATCCTCCCTATTCAAGCTCATAAGTATTTTGTAGAGAGGGAATCTCCATGCTTCCCAGGTTGGTTTCAAACGTTTGAGCTCAAATAATCCTGGATTATAGAGGTGAGCCACCACCATGTCTGGCCCTGAAATGTACACTTAAATAGATTTAAGATGGTAAGTAGTATGTTATGCGTTTTTACAAGAATTTTTCTAAAGAAAAAATGAAAAAAAATAGAGATTTACAAATATTTTCAAAAATTACTTTCAAATTACAAATTGTTTCTCTCACACAAAGGTAGGAGAAACATCATCATTAAACACATGGGGAAAATACTGCCATGGCTACTCACTCAGGTTATGTAAAACAACCATTAAAAATTAGCTAAGAAAGAATATATACAAGATAAGCCATAACCAATATCGGGGCCTTATTTACAGATACACACACATATATATCTAATAGTGACAGACACATGGCTGATTTATAAGAGATAAACAGAACTGCAAACTGTCTAAAATTACAATACATAAGTGAAACAATAAAAAATCCATATGTTAAGAAACCTACCCTAACAAAACACTGCTATGAAACTGCACAACAATAAATGACACATTTATTCATAAAATCTGCGACGCAACACTGATATACCATTAAAAAAGAATTTGTATAACTACAGTATCTGACTCTACGTACTCATGAAAGGCAGGTATTTTGAATCACTGACATACACCATGGGGTAGTAAAATTCCAGAGAATATGCAGTATGATTATAAATAGAATATTCGAGTGAGAAACTTTTAATAAATACATATTTAAAAGGGATTAGCAATAATTCTCATATTTAAAATATATGATATTCTTACAAAATATGAAACTGCTGTAATCCAACTTTAGAAACAAAAAGTCTTAAACTGTTAAATAAAAAAACTTATGTTTTGCAAAATATAGTTAGAGGCTCTGATATATAAAACAAATATTTGGCAATAAATTATGTTATCATTTAGATACAGGCCAAAGAAAGTGGAGGAAATCCTATAATTCCTTTTTGCCTGCAGCAAACTTTTATAAGTAACTGTTTTAATAAATAGGAGTACTTATCGATTATGTAATTTACTTCAGGCATAACATGTAAATTCTACCATATTGTCCTAAATGTCTGAATCTAGAATTACAGACAAGCTTGAGATGTAAAATAGAAAGTAAAAATGTATAGAGAGTAATTAGTATAATGAAAAAAAAAATGAAAAGTTCTCTATTTGCTTAACCTCTCCAAAGCAAGAAAATTTGTTAGCTATCCCTGCAAAAATGGCTTCATGAGAGAACCAGGCATCTTGGCTCACACCTGTAACGACAGCTACATGGTACACTGAGGTTGGAGACCTGCTTCAGGCCAGGAGTTCAAGACCAGCCTGGATTATGAAGCAAGACCTCATCTCCAAAATTAGTACCTTTAAGAAAGCTCTGAGATCCAGGGAGGGACTTGTGAAACTCTGCTAAAGCCCAAGACTGAGGAGTGTTCCTTTCAGAAGGCAGGTCCTCATTCAGTTGAAAAACTATAAGAGGGCCGGGTGCGGTGGCTCAAGCCTGTAATCCCAGCACTTTGGGAAGCCGAGGCGGGTGGATCACGAGGTCAAGAGATCGAGACCGTCCTGGTCAACATGGTGAAACCCCGTCTCTACTAAAAATACAAAAAATTAGCTGGGCATGGTGGCGCGTGCCTGTAATCCCAGCTACTCAGGAGGCTGAGGCAGGAGAATTGCCTGAACCCAGGAGGCGGAGGTTGCGGTGAGCCGAGATCGCGCCATTGCACTCCAGCCTGGGTAACAAGAGCGAAACTTCGTCTCAAAAAAAAAAAAAAAAAACAAACAAACAAACTATAAGAAAGAACCCTGGTCTTGGCTACAAATCAACAAATGGTCCACCCATTGTTTCTCTTGCTCTCACTGAGAATTCAGAACTTACTCTGTAACCAACCCAAATTTCTCCAAGTCACATTCTGGGAGAGATCCTGGCCTTTCAGAGGCCTGAGGGAGACACCCATTTACAGCCATGCAGACAGACTTGCAGACCTTGGCCTTTACTGTGGTCCCTGAAACAGTTCAATGACTCAGTTCCAGCTCCATGAGCCATGGTTCAAGGCCAGTTGTGCCTACAGAGAAACCCACACGGTGACCTGTGGAAACCCTCTCTGGTACTCAGTAAAAGCCATACTCATTCACATCCTGATATAAGGGCCATCATATATGATCCTGACTGCAGAAACTGTGCTATTGTCTTGCTCTACAGATGAAAATCCTAAAGGTTATTCAGTATGTCCAAAAATAAAATGGAAATTACAATACCCAAGCCCCTGTAAGAAGCCCACTAAAGGTGGACCCTAGTGCAGACCCAGCAGCCTTGTGATAAAGCTACAATACCTCTCCACTGCAAACTCAGAAGGCATTCTATTATATTGGAGACATGACAGAAAAAGATCTTTACCTCCTGAAACCAGGTTGTTTGTTTTAAGACAGATTCTCACTCTGCTCTCCAGGCTGCAGTGCAATGGCATAATCTTGGCTCACTACAGCCTCCACCTCTGAGGCTAAAGCAATTCTCCTCCTTCAGCCTCACAAGTAACTGGGATTACAGGTGCATGCCACCATACTCTGATAATTTTTCTATTTTTAGTAGAAATGGGGTTTCACCATGTTGGCCAGGCTGGTCCCAAACTCCTGACCTGGTGATCCACCCAGCTCAGTCTCCCAAAGTGCTGTGATTACAGCCATGAGCCACTGCACTCAGCCCTGAAACCAGTTTATAGAAGCTTGAGTTGTTGTTTTCTCCTTCAAATTCACACAGACCAATACAAAACTATATTATGCCCATTGTCAATGCTTCTATTTTAACATAGCACTCACTGGAAGTATGTGGTAGAATAATGAATCAAAAACATTTTTTAAAAGTCACTGAAATTGAAGACAAGGCTGGGCGTGGTGGCTCACACTGGTAATCCCAGCACACTGGGAGGCCAAGGCAGGGGGATCCCTAGAGGTAAGAAGTTGAAGACCAGCATGGCCAACATGGTGAAAGTCCACCTCAACTAAAACTACAAAAACATTAGCTGGGCGTGGTGGTGGGTGCCAGTAATCCCAGCTACTTAAGAGGCTAAGTCAGGAAAATTGCCTGAACCCAGGAGGCGAAAGTTGCAGTGAACCAAGATCATGCCATTGCACTCCAGCTGTGCAACAAGAAACTGTCTGAAACAAACAAAAAAAAAAGCAAAGAAATTAAAGACAAATGAGTAAAAAGTTGCTGTTTGTGGATCATATTATCTTATATATAAAAACCATAAACAGTCATAAACAGTACATTTAAATTTGTCTAAACTAATAAATATACCCAGTAAATTAGCAAAAATATAAAATTAACACACAAGCATAAGTTATTGTTCCATACACTTAAAACAAACTATCTAATAGAGAAATAACATAATCTTATTTAAAATAGCATTAAAATAATAAATTTTTAGAATAAATTTAACCAAGGAGAATTAAAGAAACCTTTAATTCTCCTTGGTTAAATTTAAGAAACCTTTACAATGAAAGATGTAGTTATCAATAAAAGAAATTAGAAAAGACACAAATAAATTTAAAAATATTTCATGTCTATGGATTGAAAACATAAATATTGTTAAAGTGCCCTATTACCTGAAGTAATCTATAGAGTCACTAAATTCCCTTTTAAAATTTCAGTGGCATTTTTCTTCACAGTAATGGAATATACAATTCTAAAATTTACAATAAACTTCAAATAACCAAAGCAATCTTGAGGAAAAAGAACAAAGAATAGGGACATCATACTTTATAATTTGAAACTATATTTCAAAAACATATTAATAAAAACAGCATGGAATGTGCAGAAAAATAGCAGCAACAACAACAACAAACAATGAAACAGAAGCCACTACCCTTGCATATTTCAGATATGATGCAAAAAGAGAACTAAGAAAATAGTTTGTCTGGGCACAGTGGTTCACACCTGTAATCCCAGAACTTTGGGAGGCCAAGGCAGGCAGATCATTTGTGGTCAGAAGTTCGAGACCAGCCTGGCCAACGAACATGGTGAAACCCTATCTCTACTAAAAATACAAAACATTAGCTGGGCATGGTGGTGGGTGCCTGTAATCCCAGCTACTTCGGAGGCTGAGGCAGGAGAATTGCTTGAACCTGGGAGGCAGAGGTTGTAGTGAGCTGAAATTGTGCCACTGCACTTCAGCCTGGGCAACAAAAGCAAAATTCAATCTCAAAAAAAAAAAAAAAAAAGAAGAAAAAAGAAAAAGTTTAACATAAAGTTTCTCAAAATCATGCAGATATTTGTGTGTCCCCCAAAACAATGGAAAATCAGCCAGATTGTGCAGTCGCGTATGCCATGAAGAGGACTTTGGTTCTGACGGTAAACTTGAAGGGAGATCAGCAAAGGGAAAGTCAAATCCTTAAAGAATTTAAAAGCATAGACAGAAGATACCCCTATGTGAAAGTAAAATTTTAAAAACTCAAGCTTTCCAGAAAATATTTGCTTTGGAACACAGCTTCCCAAGTCACATTTTCAGCATTGGCTTTCTTTTTGCTGTCGTCTGTTGTATTCACTCTCACCTACCTGGGGGTTCATCTGCCATCTCAGGTCTCTTCCTATTCCAGGGCTCTTTTCCTTGCTCCAGACAGGTGATCAGGTCTGGCTTAGAAACAGCAATACCTGCTTTATTAAAAATAAAAAAAAACATGAATCTTTCTCATATTAATCAGTTACCAACCTGGAACTGTGCTTACTAAAGAGAATGTAGTATACTCTAAAAAATTAATCCTAAAATGCAAATTTATGACAAAAATTTCTAAGTATTTAGAAAATGTTTTACATTTGTAGGTTCTTAACTTCACTTAAATATTTCACTTAAATACCAATTTCAAAAATTGGTGGTGGTAAATAGGTTTTAAGAAATGGACGGCCGGGCGCTATGGCTCATGCCTGTAATCCCAACACTTTGGGAGACTGAGGCAGGTGCATCACTTACGGTCCGGAGTTCAAGACCAGCCTGGCCAGCATGGTGAAATCCCTTCTCTACTAAAAATACAAAAATTAGCTGGGCTTGGTGTCGGGTGCCTGTAATCCCAGCTACTTGGAAGGTTGAGGCAGAGAACTGCTTGAACCAGGAGGCCGAGGTTGCAGTGAGCTGAGATTGTGCCATTGCACTCCAACTTGGGTGACAGAGCAAGACTCCATCTCAAAAAAAAAAAAAAAAATTAGCTGGGCGTGGTGGCATGCACCTGTAGTCCCAGTTAGTTGGGAGGCTGAGGCAGGATCAGTTGAACCCAGGAGGCAGAAGTTGCAGTGAGCCAAGATTGCACTACTGCACTCCACCCTGGAGACAGAGTAAGATTCTGTATCTAAAAAAAAAAAAAAAGACATGGGAGACAATATTTTATGCCACTAAATTTCTGGCATTACCACTTATCTAGAGTGAAGGATACAGAACAGCCCAGGAATGTGCAAAGTCAAGATAAAACATTTTGAAAAAATTCTTTTCTATATAAACAAATCCTCAATATTTTCTTTAAAACAGGAATCAGAAACTCATTTATGCAAAGCATAAATTACCAAAAATTATTCTACAAAAAAAGAGAAATGAAACCCTTAGGGTATATGAGGAATTGTATATTAAAGTTATTCTTACCCAAGAAGACCAGGTTTGCATAGTTCTCTAACATCACTTTTCTATACAAATCCTGCTGAGCAGTGTCCAGGCATTGCCACTCCTCCAGGGAGAATTCTATGGCCACATCCCTAAATGTCAATGGCCCCTGAAAAACACAAGCACACAGACACATACATTTACCAAGTAGCCACGGGCAGAATTTATTATTTGAATTAAAGTGAGATGAGAAAGTAAAGAGAATTGGTTTTGACTTGTAGAAATCACTGAAATTATCCAATAATTTTTAACACAAATAATATCTCATGTTTTCTCTAACTCTGAGAGAAGAGGATGGCATAAAATCCACAACCCTGGTGTATATATGATACTTCTCTGGATGGTAAAGTATAAAATTAAGGGCATAAACAAAAATATGTATACTCGAGGGCTATATTTACATCATAAAGTTTGTGTTCTGTATATTTTTCAGATGAAAATAGACAGTTGAGTTAGAAGGTACCTCTCAACTTTAAAAGTGAACAAGAAACTGGGGATCCTGTTGTTCAGATTTCTTTTGTTCAGAAGATCCAGAATAAAGTCTGAATTTCTGAATTTCTAACAAGCTCACTAGTAATGCCAGTGTTTTTTTTTTTTTTTTTTTTTGAGACGGAGTTTCGCTCTTCGCTCTTGTTACCCAGGCTGGAGTGCAATGGCGTGATCTCGGCTCACCGCAACCTTCGCCTCCTGGGTTCAGGCAATTCTCCTGCCTCAGCCTCCTGAGTAGCTGGGATAACAGGCACGCACCACCGTGCTCAGCTAATTTTTTGTAGTTGGACCTTGTGATCCACCCACCTCGGCTTCCCAAAGTGCTGGGATTACAGGCTTGAGCCACTGCGCCCGGCCAATGCCAGTGTTTTTGGCCTAAGAAAACTATTTTGTCAAACATCCAGTAAATGGAAGAGCCTATGTTTTACCAATTTTTTTCTGGCCTGTAAACAAAGATAAGAGCCTTCATTTTCCAAAGACAGATATATGCAGAGAAAATCTAAGAAAAAAGGGCAGGTTCCAGATTAAATGTTATGGTTTATGCACATTAGCTGCATAAAAAATACTTAATAATGAAGAGAAAAATAATTAACTAGTGAAAAAAGATCTGTCAGAGAGCTCTGCAACCAAGTAAATTATTAACATCTATCACACTAGAACAAATTTTTAGGATGTGCTGATGTACACGGCATAATTGCTGAGATATTGCCCCTCAAAAAGTAAATTATAGTCTGAATTTAACCATAAAGAGAAATCAGTTTTATGCAAAATTCAAGATACAGATATCTCCCATGTTCTGTTATTTTTAATAGTGATTTTAGGCAGTCTTTCTTTAGCACCATAGAGAGCAGGTTCTCCTAATAATTTTTTTTCAGAACTTTCTGGGTAATAAATGCTATCCTGTTTAAGTAAGTACTTTCTTTTTCTTTCCTTTTTTTTTTTTTGAGACGGAGTTTCGCTCTTGTTACCCAGACTGGAGTGCAATGGCGCGATCTCGGCTCACTGCAACCTCCGCCTCCTGGGTTCAGGCAATTCTCCTGCCTCAGCTTCCTGAGTAGCTGGGATTACAGGCACGTGCCACCATGCCCAGCTAATTTTTTTGTATTTTTTTTTTTTTTTTTTTTTTTTTAGTAGAGACGGGGTTTCACCATGTTAACCAGGATGGTCTCGATCTCTTGATCTCGTGATCCGCCCACCTTGGCCTCCCAAAGTGCTGGGATTACAGGCTTGAGCCACCGCGCCCGGCCTAAATAAGCACTTTCTTAATTCTATTCTGCATAGAGTTAATGGAGAACACAGATGAAACCTCAACATTACATGCTCTCCATCTTTACTAAAGACTCCAGCTTTCCTCCAACAGGAATCTTGAGTATCCACATCTTCCCATGTTTAACATTCACAAAGATAACTTTTTTAATAGTGCAGATTACAAATTTATGGTAGGAATTCTACATGGCATATAAGAAGCCATGATGTAGACAATCTAGAGACAGCTCTGAAATATAGTAAAGAAATATTTTGCAGAGAGCTTTGAATATTATAAGAATTTTAGGCCAGGTGCGGTGGCTCACACCTGTAATCCCAGCACTTTGGGAGGCCAAGGCGGGTGGATCACCTGAGGTCGGGAGTTTGAGACCAGCTTGACCAACATGGAGAAAACCCATCTCTACGAAAAAAACACAAAATTAGCTGGTCATGGTGACACATTCCTGTAATCCTAGCTACTCAGGAGGCTGAGGCAGGAGAATCACTTGAACCTGGGAGGCTGAGGTTGTGGTGAGCCAAGATCGTGTCATTGCACTCCAGCCTGGGTAACAAAAGTGAAACTCCATCTAAAAAGAAAAAAGGGCCGGGCGAGGTGGCTCGTGCCTGTAATCCCAGCACGTTGGGAGGCCAAGGTGGGCGGATCACAAGGTCAGGAGATCAAGACCATCCTGGTCAACATGGTGAAACCCCATCTCTACTAAAAAATACAAAAAATTAGCTGGGCATGGTGATGCGCGCCTGTAGTCCTAGCTACTGGGGAGGCTGAGGCAGGAGAATTGCTTGAACCCGGGAGGTGGAGATTGCAGTGAGCCGAGATTGTGCCACTGCACTCCAGCCTGGCGCCTGGCGACAGAGCGAAACTCTGTCTCAAAAATCAAAATAAAAAATGAAATAAAATAAAAAGAAAAAAAACTTTTTAATGTAGTTACACACATTAGGGAAGAAAAACACAAGCACAGAAGTAAAGCTTTGCACATACTAAAGGCATGGCACTCCAGGACGCAGAGTGAACACGGCTCTTCTTGATCTGAGACACGTTTAGCTAAAAAAAAAAAAAAACGAACAATTTTTTCTTTTTCCTTTTCTGAAAATCCTTTTTAGATAACATTATCTGGGAAAGTTACACCTGCATTTTGAGAACACTCCTTTAAAAATGTCAGCACCATCTACTTCTCTGCCAGCATTGCACACACACACAGAGGAACCTAGACCTGCAGAAAAAGTCCACCCATTTCTGTCATTCAGAACAGAAGAGATTGAGGAACAACGAACTGCTCTATTAATATATCCTACCAAACCCAAACAGAACAGGTCTTGTGACCACTCTTTGATGCAAAGGTGGCACTTAGCTCCCATTAATGTATATTGAAGCCCTTATACTTGATTCTTGCCTCACCTTAGAGTCACACGAGGCACTTTGTTAATACAAGGGGCTGGGCATGCTGGCTCACACCTGTAATCCCAGCACTTCGAGAGGCCGAGGCAGGCGGTTCACAAGATCAGGAGATCCAGACCATCCTGGCTAACACAGTAAAACCCTGTCTCTATTAAAAATACAAAAACAAACAAACAAACAAACAAAACCAGCCAGGCATAGTGGCTTGTGCCTGTAGTCCTAGCTACTCAAGAGGCTAAGGCAGAAGAATCACTTAAGCCCAGGAGGCGGAGGTTGCAGTGAGCCAAGATCATGCGACTGCACTCCAGCCTGGGTGACAGAGAGACTGTCTCTCTTTTTTTTTTTTTGAGATGCAGTTTTGCTGTTGTTACCCAGACTGGAGTGCAATGGCACTATCTCAGCTCACTGCAACCTCCGCCTCCTGGGTTCAAACAATTCTCCTGCCTCAGCCTCCCGAGTAGCTGGGATTACAGGCACGCACCACCATGCCCAGCTAAGTTTTATATTTTTAGTAGAGATGGGGTTTCACCTTGTTGACCAGGATGGTCTCGATCTCTTGACCTTGTGATCCACCCGCCTCAGCCTCCCAAAGTGCTGGGATTATAGGTGTGAGCCACCGTGCCCGGCTGAGACTCTGTCTCAAACAACAACAACAACAAACGTGGATGCTTCCACCCAGAACAATAAATAGAATCCGTGGAAAGGGCACAAGGACAGAGACTCCCACAAATTGGCCATGTAATCCTAATTAGAGCTGAGGCCAGGCATGGTTGTTCACACCTGTAATCCTGGCACTTTGGGAGGCTGAGGTGTGTGTAACACCTGGGATCAGGAGTTCGAGACAAGCCTGGCCAACATGGTGAAATCTTGGCTCTACCAAAAATACAAAAGTTGGCCGGGTGTGGTTGCTTACACCTGTAATCCTAGCACGCTGGAAGGCTGAGGCAGGAGGACTGTCTGACCTTAGGAGTTTGGGATCAGACAGTTGAAACCCTGTGTCTACTAAAATACAAAAAATTAGCCAGGCATGGTAGCGTGCACCTGTAGTTCCAGCTACTCGAGAGGCTGAGGCATGAGAATGGCTTGAACCTCGGAGGTGGAGGTTACAATGAGCCGAAGTTATGCCATCGTACTCCAGACTGGGCAACAGAATGAGATTCTGTCTCAAAAAAAAAAAAAAACAGGCTGGGCACTGGCACAGTGTCTCAGTTTGTAATCCCAGCACTTTGAGAGGCCGAGGTGGGCAGATCATGAGATCAGGAGTTCCAGACCAGCCTGGCCAACACAGTGAAACCCATCTCTGCTAAAAATACAAAAATTAGCTGGGTGTGGTGGCAGGTGCCTGTAATCCCAGCTACTCAGGAGGCTGAGGCAGGAGAATCACTTGAACCCAGGAGGCAGAGTTTGCAGTGAACTGAGATAGTGCCACTGTACTCCAGCCTGGGCGACAGAGTTAGACTCCATTTAAAAAAAAAAGACAAAACAAAACAAAAAACAAGACTGGGCTGATAACCACTTAGCTAAACATTGTCTCTTCACACTTTAATGAGCTTAAAAATTACTTGGTAATTTTAGCCCTGCTCTATGTAATGTGAATCCGCAAGTTTGAAAAGGGTCCATAAATGAGTATTTCAAACAAGTTCCCTGTCAATGCTGATGTTGCTCCCCTAGGCTCATTATTAGTATCAGATAAAGAAAGCAGGCACAGCACAGAGTCCCTTACACTCAGCACTCTTGTCACAACACGAATATTTGTGGTACAAATGAAGACAACCAATCTCTTGTTGAACTCCTAAAGTTTTATATTCTTTGCTGGCTCTTTAAAGTTTATAGAACAAATAGAAGGCAGCAATGTCTGAATAAGTCTGCATCTGGAAAATAACATGCATGTATGTGCTAATGCAGTGTTTATTAAGCAGGTACTATGTGCTCAAGAGTATGTTACAGAGCACTGTGCTGGGAATAACACAGTATGGGATTTCATCCTCATAACACCCCGAGAGCTGATACTAAGTGTTCAATAATTCCAAGGATGTAGATAAAAGGTCTGGCATTTCTATTTCTTCCTGTTTCTCTGACATTGATGCACTGGTTTTAATACAAAATTTAAATATTAAGATCCTAAAACATATAGTTTATTTCTCTCATTTATCTGTTTTTGGGTTTCAGAAAATTGTGAGCACCAGCTCTAGAAAGGCAGCAGTATTCACCAGACAAAACTCCAATTTTTTTTTTTTTTTTTTTTTTTGAGCTGGAGTCTCACTTTGTCTCCGAGGCTGGAATACAGTGGTGCAATTTCAGCTCACTGCAACCTCCACCTCCTGGGTTCAAGTGATTCTCTCACCCTCCTGAATAGCTGGAATTACAGGCATGTGCCACCATGCCCAGCTAATTTTTGTATTTTTAGTAGTGACGGGGTTTCACCACGTTGGTCAGGCTGGTCTCAAACTCCCGACTTCGTGATCAGCCTGCCTTGGCCTGCCAAAGTGCTGGGATTACAGGTGTGACCACCACACCCAGCCAAAGCTCTGATTTTTATAAATCAGTTTTGTGAGGTAAGTCTCTAGAGTAGGGCCAGACATAAATAAGGCCTCCAAAAAGGGAGAATCTGAACAGACTTTGGGCGGGGAGAAGACCCTATGTAGAATTCTGTTCTCTATGCCACTAAGGTATTTCCAGTTCTGTTTTTCCTAAGCTTACCTAAGAGAAACTTAAATCTCAGAGCTTACGTAACTTTAATCTATTTTTGCCGCTCCCCTGTCAATTGTATTACATATACTAATAAGCAATTTAAACAAATCTCTTAAAGTTCTTTAGAATAATTATACTAGAAGATAAATATACTTAGCAAAGTAAAAGAAACACAAATAATAACAAATCTTCAGTCCATAAATATCCATTCAGGTGATGATATCGGAAGTAACAACATAGAGAAGTGGCACGAATTTTTCTGAACACATCTATTCATTGTATCAACCATATGATGCTTAATTCAACCATGTATGCAGTTGTTAGTCTAGACAAAACGTTCTTGGATAGCAGGGACCATGACTGCTCCAACTGTTCTTTGAATGACCATATAAAATGAAAACAATCAGCTTATCTGTTTGAGTCACCCCACCTCTTACTGCTTTCACCCAAGTACTAGAAAACTTGAGAAACTCTCATCTGGGTACCAACTAAAGCTATCTTTTGTATGACGGGAGGAAAAAAAACCCCACAGGATGACTCATTTCTCTTACACCAAGACAGAAGCAGAATTAATTACTCTTGTCAGCCTGACACAATTCTGCCCTAAATATCCTCAAATGTCTCAAAGACACCTAAGTGATTGTGAGAGGGTTCTTAGTGACCCTGGGCTGATGGCCCAATGATAAGCCAGGCTGGAGAGATTCAGGCCGATTCTAAATAGAAAATGACCTAGGGGGGTTCTAGAACTGATCACCTGTCCCAATTTGCTCGCTTTCAGATAAGGAGAAGGACAAGAATACTCTACTCCAGTATCACATTTTACAGGTAGGTATAGTTGTGGTCACAGCTATGGATACTTTATGATTTGATATCTCACTCTTAAAATGTTTGTTTACACTTACAGATTCAGTCATCAGATTCTATTCATACCTGGAACCTCTCACATGACTGTGGCAAATCACTGAACAAGATGTGAAAATCTTAAAGAAACACCCTCTCTAAAGGGGGGCTTTCAGATGGCTATGCTGACATCTCACAAGGCAGAAAATGCCTCCTGTTGCTTTTCTGTACATGCTCAATCTAAAGTGTGGCTCTGTCCCATAAATCCCAGGAAGAGGTGAGATCTTATGTGCAGATTCTAGGTGAGATCAACCTCACTCCGCATTCTTAGGTGTTACAGCAAGTGGAGTACAATCAAAGGAGAGATCCCTCATAGAGGCTGCTCTAGCTCATTCTAAGTGATATGACTACCTAAAAGGAAAAAGCTGAAGCAACATGAATATAAGTAGAGAGTTTATTTGGGCCAAGCTTGAGAATTGTAACCTGGGAGCAAAAAATACATTTTCCAAAGACTAAACAAACAAGAAACTGAATCCCTGGATAGACCAATAACAGCTTTAAAACTGAATTAGTAATAAAACAAAAACCAAAGAACCAGAGAAATTCCTAGCTGAAGCCTACCAGATGTACAAAAAAGAGATGGGTCCACTTCTACTAAAAATATTTCAAAATATTGAAAAAAAGAGACTTATTTTCAACTTATTTTATAGTAATAGCCTCATTCTGATATGAAAACCTGGCACAGATCAAACAAAAGATAGAAAACTTCAGGCCAATATCCTTGACGAACACTGAAAATATCCTCAACAAAATACTGGCAAACTTTAGGAGAATTCAGGAGAACATTAAAAAGCTAATCCACTATAATCAAATAGGCTGCATCTCTGGGATGCAAGGTTGGTTCAACATACAATTAACAAATGTTATTCATCACATAAACAGAACTAATAACAAATACCAAAAGATTATCTCAATAGATGCTAAAAACATTTTCAATAAATTTAACGTTTTTCACATTTAAAACCCTCAACAAACTAGGCCTTGAAGGTACATACTTCCAAATAATGAGACATCTATGACAAACTTACAGCCAACATAGTGAATGGATACAAGTTGGAAGCATTCCTCCTTGAAAACTGGCACAATATAAGAAACCCTTGTCTCTAAACTATTGAAAATAGAATTGGAAGTCCTGGCCAGAGCAATCAGAGAAGAGATGGAAATAAAAGAAGACAGGAAGTCCAGCTAATCCTGTGTGCAGATTACATGATTCCGTATCTTCAAAGCCCTATAGTCTCAGCAGGAAAGCTCTTTAAACCGATAGACTACGTAAGCAAAGTTTTAGGATACAAAGTACATGTACAAAAATCAGTAGCATCTCTGTACATCAACAGTATCCAAGCCAAAAGCCAAATCAAAATCATAATCCCATTCACAACTGCCATAAAAAGAATAGACTATCTAGGAATACAGCTAACCATAAGAGAGAAAGATCTCTATGCCAAGAATGACAAAACACTACTTAAAGAGGTCAGAGATTATGTCTGGGCACGGTGGCTCACACCTGTAGTCCCAGCATTTTTGGAGGCCGAGGTGAGAGAATCATGAGATCAAGAGATCAAGTCCTTCCTGGTCAACATGGTGAAACCCCATTGTTTCAACATGGTGAAACAAAAATAAGCTGGGAGTGGTGGTGGGCACTTGTAGTCCCAGCTACTTGGGAAGCTGAGGCAGGAGAATTGCTTGAACCTGGGAGGCAGAGGCGGCAGTGAGCCCAGATTGTACCAAAGCACTCCAACCTGGAGACAGAGCGAGACTGTCTCAGAAAAAAAACAAAAAACAAAAAAACAGGCCGGGCACAGTGGCTCATGCCTGTAATCCCAGCACTTTGGGAGGCTGAGGCAGGTGGATCACAAGGTCAGGAGTTCAAGACCAGCCTGAACCAGATGGTAAAACCCCTTCTCTACTAAAAATACAAAAATGAGCCCACTGTGGTGGTGTGTGCCTGTTATCCCAGATCCTCAGGACGCTGAGGCAGAAGAATCACTTGAACCTGGGAAGCAGACGCCGCAGTGAGCCAAGACTGCGCCACTGCGTTTCAGCCTGGATGACAGAGCGAGACTCCATCTCAAACAAAAACAAAAACAAAAAGTCACAGATTACACAAACAAAAGGAAAACCATTTTATGCCCATGGATAGAAAAAATAATAATATCATTAAAATGGTCAAACTACCCAAAGAAGTTTACCAATCTAATTTATCAAACTACCAAAAACATTCTTAACAGAACTATTTTAAAATTTATATGGAACCAAAATGAACCATGGCAAGTTCAGGCAAAAATACAAAGCTGGAGGTATATTACCCCTCTTAAAAGCATACTACAGGGCTACAATAACCAAAACAGCACAGTATTGGTACAAAAACAGACTCATAGACCAATGCAAAAGAATAGAGAGCCCAGACATAATGCCACACACCTCCAACCATCTGATCTTTCAAAAAGCTAACAAGAGAAATGTGGGAAAAATTCCCTACTTAATAAATGGTGCTGGAATAACTAGCTAGCACTATGTAGAATATTGAAACTGGTCTTCCCTACACCATATATAAAAATAAATTCAAGATGAATTAAAGACTTAAAAGCAAAACTTAAAATTATTATTATTATTTTTTGAGACGAAGTCTCACTTTGTTGCTCAGACTGGCATGCAATGGCGTAATCTCGGCTCACCACAACCTCTGTCTCTAGCGTTCAAGCAATTCTCCTGCCTTAGCCTCCTGAGTAGCTGAGATTACAGGCGACTGCTACCATGCCGGGCTAATTTTTTATATTTTTAGTAGAGATGGAGTTTCACTATGTTGGCCAGGCTGGTCTCGAACTCCTGACATCAGGTGATCCACCCACCTCAGCCTCCCAAAGTTCTAGGATCACAGGCGCAAGCCATTTAAAATTTAATAATTTTAAATTTATTAAAATTATTAAAAATAATTTTAAAATTATTAAAAAAAAAAAAAAAAACAATGCCGGACACAGTGACTCGTAACTGTGATCCCAGCACCTGGGAGGCCAAGTCGGACAGATCACTTGAGGTTAGGAGTTTGAGACCAACCTGGCCAACATGGAGAAACCTCGTCTCTACTAAAAGTACAAAATTAGCCCAGTATGGTGGTGCATGCCTGTACTCCCAGCTACTCAGTAGGCTAAGGCAGAAGAATTGCTTGAACCCAAGGTGAGCTGAGACTGCACTCCAGCCTGGGCAACAAGAGCAAAACTCTATTCAAAAAAAAAAAAAAAAAAAAAACAACCTAGACAATAAATAACCTAAAAAACACCATTCTAGACATAAGAATTAGCAAAGATTTTATGATGAAGAACCAAAAGCAATTGGAACAAAAGCAAAAATTCACAAATGGGACCTAATTAAAGAGCTTCTTCACAGCAAAGGAAACTAAATGGACAATCTACAAAATAAAAGACTTGACTTGCTGTGATTCTGGTAGAGGTTTAATAACCAGAATGCATAAGAAACTTAAGTTTACAAGAAAAAAAAATCTTATTAAAAAGTAGGCAAAAAACAAAAGTAGGCAAAATCATCAACAGATGCTTTTCTAAAGAAGACAAACATGAGTATTAAAAAATACTCATCATGGGCCGGGCGCGGTGGCCACGCCTATAATCCCAGCACTTTGGGAGGCCGAGGCTGGTGGATCACAAAGTCAAGAGATCCAGACCATCCTGGTCAACAAGGCGAAACCCCGTCTCTACTAAAAAAACAAAAATTAGCTGGGCATGGTGGCACGCGCCTGTAGTCCCAGCTACTCGGGAGGCTGAGGTAGGAGAATTGCTTCAACTCAGGAGGTGGAGGTTGCAGTGAGACGAGATCGTGTCATTGCACTCCAGCCTGGGTAGTAACAGCGAAACTCCATCTCAAAAAAAAAAAAAAAAAACCTCATCACTAACTACTATAGAAATGCAAAAAAAAAAAAAACTACAGTGAGATACCATCTCACACCAGTCAGAATGGTTGTTAAAAAGTAAATAACAAGCCAGGGGCAGTGACTCGTTCCTTGAATTCTAGCACTTTGGAAGGCTGAGGCAGGAAAATCAGTTGTCAGGAGTTCCAGAGCAAAGCTGAGGCAGGGAAATCACTTGTCAGGAGTTCCAGAGCAGCCTGGCCAACATGACAAAACCCCATCTCAACTAAAAATACAAGAATTAGCTAGGTGTGGTGGTGCACATCTGTAGTTGAGGCACAAAAATCGCTTAAACCCATGTGGCTAAGGTTGCAGTGAGCCGAGATTGTGCCACTGCACTCCAGCCTAAGTGACAAGAGTGAGACTCTGTCTCAAAAAAAAAAAAAAAAAAAAGTCAATAAGAGATACTGCTGGTGGGAGTGTAAATTAGTTCAACACTGTGAAAATCAGTGTGGTGATTCCTTACAGAACTAAAAGCAGAATTACCATTTGACCCAGCAACCTCCTAATTGGATCTATACCCAAAGAAATATAAATTATTCTACCATAAAGACACAAACGGATGCATGTTCACTGCAGCACTGTCCACAATAACAGACACAGAATAAACCTAAATGCCTATCAATGGTAGCCTAGATTAAAACAATATGGTATAGTCAAGCAAGGTGCCTCATGCTTTTAATCCCAGCACTTTGAAAGGCTGAGGCAGGTGATGGCCTGAGCTCAAGAGCTTAAGACCAGCCTAGGCAACATGGCAAAACCCTATCTCTACAGAAAACAGAAAAAGAAAAATTAGTCTGGTGTGGTGCTGCATGCCTGTAGTCCCAGTTACTTAAGAAGCTGAGGTAGGAGGATTCCTTGAGCCTGGGAGGTTGAGGCTGAAGTGAGCCAAGATTGCACCATTGCACTCTAGTCTGTGTGACAGAGTGAGACACTGTCTCCCAAAAAATAAATTAATTAAATAAAAGATTTAATAAAAACAAAATATGGAACATACATATTATGGAAGACTATGTGGCCATAAAAGCAAAAATCAGATGATATTCTTTGCAGCAACGTGGATGAAGCTGGAGACCATTATCTTTAGAAAACGAATGCAGAAACACAAAACCAAATGCATGCTCTCATTTATAAGTAAGAGCTAAGAAATAAGAACACATGGACACAACAGTCACTGAAGCCTAGCTGAGGGTGGAAGATGAAAGGAAAAAGAGGATAAAAAATACCTGTTGGTTGCTAGGTTTAGTACCTCAAAGACAAAATACACCAAACCTCCATGACACAATTTTACCTATATAACAAACCTGCATGTGTAAGCCCGAACCAAAAAGAAAAGTTAAAAGGAAAAAAGGCCCATGGGTGGAGAAGAGTGAGATGTAGGTGGAAGAAACTTTTTGTTATACAGATAGTGGCCCAGGTGGGGCTGTACTCCGATTTATTTCTGTGTCCATACAGGCAGATGAGATTATGAACAGGTGGTCCAGAACCCTAGGTTGGTGGAGAAAACAGGTTCCTGTTGCAGATTTGGTGTCTGGGAATGGGGATATGTGAGGAGACTTGTAGACACTTTTTGTGGGATTTTGGCAAGAAGCACTAGGATCAAAACTGCTGTGGTGAAGTTCCTGCGGGTGGTGCCTAGTCCTAGGAGGAGTGTGGAAATGTCAATGTCTAGTGGGTGTGTTTGTGAGTGGGTGGGAATCCTGTGGTGGCAGCTGCAGGAAAAGGGGTCTGTCATCAGTGCTCTTTTTCTCTAAGTTTTTAGTCCTCTGTCACCCTAGGAGAAGACCTGGAATCACGATGAGCAGTGTACAGGACAGCAGAGTCTCCCATTCCCAGACACCCAGAGTTCCATTCCAGGCCAAGCCTCTGTGATATCCTTCTTCTGGCACCATATTTGTAGAGTTCGAAGTATACCAAAGAATCCTCCAACACGAACTCATTGTCTAATGTTTCAATTGTGACACCACCCAGAGTCAGCATGGACCCTGATTCAGGGCTCAGTCTCACAACATTGTCCTCACTGCAGATGCCAGTCACAAACCCCAACTATGCATCTGAACTACCATTTAAAATTGGAGAATTGGGCCGGGCGCGGTGGCTCAAGTCTGTAATCCCAGCACTTTAGGAGGCCAAGGCGGGTGGATCACGAGGTCAAGAGATCGAGACCATCCTGGTCAACAAGGTGAAACCCCGTCTCTACTAAAAATATAAAAAATTAGCTGGGCATGGTGGCACATGCCTGTAGTCCCAGATACTCAGGAGGCTGAGGCAGGAGAATTGCCTGAACCCAGGAGGCGGAGGTTGCGGTGAGCCAAGATCACACCATTGCACTCCAGTCTGGGTAACAAGAGCGAAACTCCGTCTCAAAAAAAAAAAAAAAAACCAAAAAAAATAAAATAAAATAAAATTGGAGAATCCCAGCCAGGCACAGTGGCTCACACCTGTAATCCCGGCATTTAGGAAGGCCAAGGCGTGTGGATCACCTGAGGTCAGGAGTTCAAGACAAACCTGGCCAACATTGTGAAAGCCCATCTCTAAGAAAAATACAAAAATTAGCCAGGTGTGGTGGCACGTGCCTGTATTCTAGCTACTGGGAAGGCAGAGACAGGAGAACTGCTTGAACCTGGGAGGCGGAGGGTGCAGTGAGCCAAGACTGCACCACTGCACTCCAGCCTGGACAACACAGCGAGACTCCATTTCAAAACAAAAGAAAGAAAAAGAAAAAACGGGCTGCAATAAACAAGCCAGATAAAACCCACCAAAACCAGTGATGAGAGTGACCTCTGGTCATCCTCACTGCTACAATCCCACCAGTGTCATGACAGTTTACAAATGCCATGGCAACCTCAGAAAGTTACACTATTATGATCTAAAAAAGAGAGGCATAAATAATCCATCCCTTGATTAGCATATAATTAAGGAATATCCATAAAAATGGGCAATCAGCCTATGGAGCAAGCCATTCTTTTATTCCTTTACTTTCTTAATAAACTTGCTTTCACTTTACTCCATGGGCTCACTCTGAATTCTTTCTTGGGTCAAATCCAAGAACCCTCTCTTGAGGTCTGGCTCAGAACTTCTTTCCGATAACATCTTTCTGGCAACCACAAAGAGACTGTACTGAAGAGATCCCTGACCCAAAGGAAAATCATCTGTGCGCACCAGTTGGCTGACTCTGGTAAATGGGTACATATCTGAATAAAGGATAGAATATGGTTAGAGGTCAAACTTAGGGGTGTTAGAGTCTCTTCTAAGACAGAGTAGGTTAAAGGCTCCTCTTTTTGTTTTTTGCTTTTTTTTTTGAGACAGTCTTGCCCTGTCACCCAGGCTGGAGTGCAATGGTGCAACTTGGCTCACTGCAACCTCTGCTTCCCAGGTTTAAGCGATTCTCCTGTCTCTACCTCCCGAGCAGCTGGGATTACATGCATGTGCCACCACATACAGCTAACTTTGCAGTTTTAGTAGAGACGGTGTTTCACCATGTTGGCCAGGCTGGTCTCGAACTCCTGACCTTGTGATCTGCTTGCTTCAGCCTCCCAAAGTGCTGGGATTACAGGTGTGAGTCACCGTGTCCGAGCAAGGCTCCTCTTAATAAAAGGCAAGGATGTTTGACCTGAACTTGGCTTCTGGGCCCAACTAAGGAAGGTTACAGTTCTTACTAAGATTTAGAAGGTTAGAGACCCCTCTGGGGAGCGTAAATGTCAGAGGCATACTGAATCGGGGCAAATCCATTTTTAATAGGGGCTGGGTAAGATGAGGCTGAGGCCTACTGGGCTGCACTGCCCGAAGGCTAGGCATTCTAAGTCGCAGAATGAGACGAGTTCAGCACAAAATACAGGTTATGGTTGGGTATAGTGGCTCATGCCTGTAATCCCAGCACTTTGCAGCCTGGCCAACATGGTGAAACCCTGTCTCCACTAAAAATAGAAAAAAATTAGCTGGGCGTGATGACATGTGCATGTAATCCCAGCTACTCAGGAGGCTGAGGCAGGAGAATTGCTTGAACCCGGGAGGTGGAGGTTGCAGTGAGCCAAGATCATGCCATTGCACTCCAGCCTGGGCAACAAAAGCAAAACTCCATCTCAAAAAAAAAAAAAAAAAAAAAAAAAAAAAAGATACAGGTTATAAAAACCTGGCTGATAAAACCCACAAAACCAAGAAGGGATGAGAGTGACCTCTGGTCATCCTCACTGCTACACCGCCACCAGTGCCATGACAGTTTACAGATGCTAAGGAGACATCATGGAAATATCAGGAAATTACTTTATATTGTCTAATTGGGGAAGTATAAATAATCCATCCCTTGTTTAGAATATAATCAAGAAATAACCATAAAAATGGGCAACCAACAGCCCTCAGGGCTGCTCTGCCTATTGAGTAAGCCATTATTTTATTCCTTCTCTTTTCTAATAAACTTGCTTTTACTTTACTCTATACTCACCCTGAATTCTTTCTTGGGCAAAAATCCAAGAACCCTCTCTTGGAGTTTGGATTGTGATTCCTTTCTGGTAAGAACTCTGCACATTTTCTTTTTCTCATTAAAATAAATCAGCTGAATTTGTCTTCAGTGATCTAAAAAATTTTTTTCATAGGCTCCTGAACTTAGAGCTACCCTCCATCTGAGCCAATATGCAACTCCATTTTATGTCCCTCCTAAGAACATGCTGCCTTCAGGGTAAAACATTCTCTAATCCAAAATCTGATTATATCACTCTCCATTTAGCATTTTCCTCCCACCTTCTTTCTAATCTTGTTAGAACTTTGCAATCCTTACCTATCTTATAGTTGATATTTCCTCCTGTTGCAATAGTCCTTTAGAATTCAAATTTTTAACATAAATCTAACTTTGTTACATATTACAAAGTCTAGAAACCATCTTAAAACAATAACAACTTCGTGTCAGTAAGACCCTCTCAGTCCCCTTTTACCTTAACCTTAACTGCATCTGCCTGTGGGCCCCAGCTTTTCAGGACTCTGTAGCTTCTCTCAGCAAAAAAGCTTCTTCCATGGGTGGAGTGAGCAGGTTGGGATATCTGCAGAAGAGGCTCTCCAGAAAAAACTAACAGGACCTTTAATAAACTCCTTTTGCAGGCTCAATATTAGCCTTGGCTCTGAGTCACTGGGCTCAAGCTTTAATTTCCATGTTAGAGTTACTCACTTGGTTTTTGAAACTAGGTGTTTGAAAAATCCAGCAAAATTACTCATACATAGTGTTCATATAAGGGTGTTCAATGACCTTGGTTTTCTTCATGATATAAGGGAAGGATATTTTAAGGTGCCTGCAATTTATACCTCCATTAAAAAAAGCAAAAGTATCTATTTCTTTAATATAAGCATTATTTTATTAATTCCATTAAAAATCATTTAGTAAACAATTAGTCATATGGGAAAACTTCTAGGTGGTACTAAGTTTCGTCTTTTAAAATTTAGCATGAAACTCAGAAATCAAGATAACAGGATTTGAACAGAGATATCCACTGTCACAAATTTACCCTGCAGAAAGAGGAACTGATGTTTACATGAATATATGTAATTCACCAATTATACTACATTTTCTTGTGGAAACGTATTTATTTTCTACAGCAAAAATGGAATAGAGATTTTTCCCTACTCATTTCCTTGGTAGCATTCTAAAAGTTGAGCCTTGGAATTCTGTTTGAAATCACCCAGCCATAAAAAACACACCTGAGAAAATTCCTAAACTCACACCAGGGGAAAAAAAGGGGGGAATAGAGATTTTTTAAATGAATGGAATATATGGTTAGACATTAATTTTTTCTGAAACCCACTGCTTTTATGCCTTTTGTAAATATTTTCCTAATCTTTCAAGCCCTACTAATACAATTTACATCAAAAAACCTGAGGTTAATATAACTGAACATATCTTTTCAAGGTGACAAACCCAGGGAGTGGCAGTACTGGTAAAAAACAGATGTGTCTGACTCATGTTTCAAGTCAGGCCATTCAATCACTTGAGAGATTCTCCCCCCCACGCCTGCTCACTTATGTGCTCAGGAGCCACCCACTCAGGAGACACTGCACTATGCCCTTAGGGCCATTTTACTTTGCAAGTTCTTACACCATCTCACTGGGGTCAGTGTTTTTCTTTTCGTCTTTTAGGATACTATTTTATCTGTCCCAAATATTTCACTTTTTCCCACTATTTTACTTTCACTATATTTATTTTACTATTTTTCTGCCCCCTTAGAGAATTCAGGGGGCAGAGATTATTTGTTTTCCCCTCAATATCAGAATCTGATTGGTTGATCAGCAATATGTCTCCAAGAAATGAAAGCTGGGTTGGGTGAAGACAATTTTAACATCCCAAGGGGTTACCTTTTCATACAAAGAGTACACCAGAAAGGCCAGGTGAGGTGGCTCATGCCTGTAATCCCAGCACTTTGGGAGGCTGAGGCGGGTGGACCATGTGGTCAAGAGATCGAGACCATCCTGGCCAACACGGTGAAACCCTGTCTCTACTAAAAATACAAAAATTAGCTGGGTGAGTGCCTGCAGTCCCAGCTACTTGGGAGGCTGAGGCAGAATTGCTTGAACCTGGGAGGCGGAGGCTGCAGTGAGCCGAGATCATGCCACTGCACTCTAGCCTGGTGCCTGGCGAGAGTGAGACTCTAGTACACCAGAAGATTCCTCTCAGCCCCAGGGCATCCATTTGCTTCCTTGAGAGGATATATTCCAGACCTCAGGTTCTCTGGGAGAAAATAACCCAGAAGCTGAGATCCACTAAACACTCTAGCTGACATAACCATGGCAGGTATCTTGGTTTATCCCCAGACAGTACTGAAACCAGGACCAAAAAAAAAAAAAAAACACACAAAACCCTGAAGGGTAGCTGAGGACATATCACTCCATAAAGTTTCTAAAGTAAAACCGTGACCTAAAAACATTCTGATAAGATCTCTGTGCCCACAGACGATAAACAAAAAAGACCACAGAGATTTTCTACAATACAGTGTCAGGGGATTATTCTTTGATTTCTTCTCATGGGAAATATTTACAAACAGATAACAAATCTAATTAAAAGGGCCATTTAATGCTTTGTCGGAAAATAATTAATTAAAATACGGTATAAAAAAGTACACTAAAGGACAATTAGGTGATAATGTGAGTTAGGGAGAAAAAGTTGCCATTTGGGAACACCAGAAGGAACTGGACATTTAAGATCTTACTGAAAGCCAGAATTGAGGTTGGAGAAATGGGGCCGGGGGTTAGACTTAAGACTCTGGGAGGCAGAGGCAGGCAGATCACCTGAGGTCAGGAGTTCGAGACCAGCCGTGGTGGTTCACCAGGCCAACATAGTGAAATCCCGTCTATACTAAAAGTACAAAAATTAGCCTGGTGTGGTGGTGGGCGCCTATAATCCAAGCTACTCAGGAGGTTGAGGCAGAAGCTTGAACCCAGGCGGTGGAAGTTACAGTGAGCCGAGATCGCTCCACCGCGTCGTCACTGCCCTCCAGTCTGGGCATCAAGAAAGAGACTCCAACTCAAAAAAAAAAAAAAAAAACTAACTGAAATGCATGGTTTTGTAAATTACTACATCGAAAGAAACAAACTTCAGGCTTAACCAACTATAAATTGCCAATTAAGTTCTGATTACATAATCAGAAAATTTTCACCTTTATTGTACAAATTAAGAAACGATATAACTACCTAATTAATGAACTTCATTTTCTTCATCATGATCCTTATAAAAGTCTTTCCTTAAGCCCTGCCCACAAGCCACAAATTACAAACCATAGCTGAATGCTCTACAATTTTTGAATTACTCTTTGATTATATTCTTTAATATTTTTGTGGCGACTTCTGTACTTTTTTTTTTAATCGAGAAAGAGTCTTGCTCTGTTACCCAGGCTGGAGTGCAGTGGGGCGAGCTCAGCTCACTGTAACCTCTACCTCCCAGGTTCAACTGATTTCTCCTGCATCAGCCTCCCGAGTAGCTGGGACTACGGGCGTGCACCACCATGCCCAGCTAATTTTTGTATTTTTAGTAAAGACGGAGTTTCAACGCTGGTCTTGAACTCCTGACTTGGTGATCCGCCCACCTTGGCCTCCCAAAGAACTAGTATTACAGACGTGAGGCGCCGCACCCAGCCTGTACATTTTTAATAGGTGAAAAGAGGAACTGGGAACCCACGAACCAAAGCTCTTCCAATTCATGAATTCTCACCCTAAGTCAGGATTCTCCCCTGACGACCCTCCCGTGGTCCCTGCACAATCTGGGAGACGCGGCGCTGAGGGTGCAGAGCTGCCCAGAGAGCGCTCCAGGCCAGGGCACAGTTACTGCACAGGAAGAGACAGGACGCCCCTGCCCAGCTGTCAATGCAGCCGCCATCTTATGCATGAAGGGAACTGAGGCTGAGCTGGGCCAGGAGAACTCGGGGCGCAGAATGTGGAGCTGACTGGGAAGGCCCGAGTCCTGCCACAGCCACTTCCACCTTTACAACCAGCCCTTCCCTTCTCTCCAGATATCGGACCCGGCACTCTCACCATTTCTAGGCTTCCAGGGGATTCCGGCATCTTAGCTGTGATCTCCTAATACCTGCTGGTCACAGGGCCACAGAGGCTGGGCCTCCAGGAACGCAGAACACAAAAACAAAGACGAGACCCGCAGCTCCGGCTGCAGCGAGACAAAGGCCCCGCCAAACCCGGAAGCCGCCCTGTCCGCTTCAACTGCGTGGCTGATTGGACGGTTCCCAGCTTAACGTCTCTGATTGGATAATGTTTAAATCCCCGCCCCCTCAGGCCATGATTGACGGAAGATGTGATGCGATGCGGGGCTGAATGAATGATGACAGCCTAGGTTGCAGGCTTCTCTGACAGGGCTTCCTCCCTGAGCTGAGCCAGGCTTACCCCAGAGGGTATTTGCATTTATTCTTGTGTATAAGGTCATATGCATTTATAAATATATTGTATGGGGCCAGGCGCGGTGGCTCACGCCTGTAATCCCAGCACTTTGGGCAACCGAGGTGGGTGGATCACCTGAAGTCAGGAGTTTTTAGACCAGCCTGACCAACATGGAGAAACCTTGTCTCCACTAAAAATACAAAATTATCCGGGCGTGGTGGCACCTGCCTATAATCCCAGCTATTCGGGAGGCTCAGGCAGGAGAATCGCTTGAACCCGGGAGGCAGAGGTTGCAATGAGCCGAGATCGCATCATTGCACTGCCGCCTGGGTAGAAAGAGCGAAACTCTGTCTCAAAAAAATAAAAATAAAAATAAAAAAATAAGTAAAGTAGCTGCCAGAAACCCTTGAAATTCTGGATAGTGACACTTCTACAACAGAAGCCAGATTTTTTTTAGGTTTGTGCTCATATAGTACTGTTTACCATAGGGAATATACCTCTCAAGAAATTATAGGTTGGGGGAGAGGGGAAAAGAAATTGCAGAAGCACACAGTGGCTTAGACATGTAATCCTAGCACTTTGGGAGACTGAGATGGGAGAATTATGTAAGTTCAGGAGTTCCATTGCAGCCTGGGCCACATAGTAAGATTTTGTTTCCGTGAAAAAATTAGCCAGCCATGGTGATACATGTCTGTAGACCCAGCTACTTAGGTGGCGGAGGCAGGAGGATTGCTTGTGCCTGGAAAGTCAAGGCTGCAGTGAGCCATGATTAGTTGTACCACTGTCATCCACACTGAGTGATAAAGTGAGACCCTGTCTTAAAAAAAAGAAAAAAATGGAGATGCATTTTGAAGACATAGAATAATTTTAGAAGATAACTAAGGGATGAGCTTAGAAAATCAAAGCCCAATAGCACATTATTTATATCATAGAAAATATTTGAAAACTTTTTAAAGAGAAAACCTTTAGAGAAATTAAATTTAGCAGAGTTTGAGCATAGATTGATTTACAAATTGGGCAGCCAGTGAATCCAGAGTAGGTTCAAGAGGGACCAGCTCAGCCACATGATGAAAACAGATTGATGGATGGAAAAAGCAAAGTGACATAAAGAAAATGGAAGTGGGGTACAGAAACAGCCAGATTGATTTCAGGTTGGGATCTGTCTTATTTAAACATAATTTGAACACTTGATGTCCTTTTATTGGCAAAAACACAGTGGCTGATACAACAATGTGTTACAGTCTATTTATATATCCAGTTAGGTTTCAGTTTACTGTGTACAAAAAAAAACCTAGTGACCAAATTTAAACAGGAAAGGGGGCAACTTAAGGCATAATTAATTTAACGATTTCTCCCTTTTGATCATCTTCTCAATTCTGAGAGGTAGATCAAAACTTTAGACATTGATATTACTCTGTCACCATCAAAAATATATTTTGTATCAGATTCCACTGTGAAACAGCAGAATTGTAGGCACTGTGGAAACAAGAACTTGAGGGTTTTTTTTTAAGGGTTACAGTAGAGGGGACCTCCTTGTATTGAAATCTGCTGTTTTCAAAAGAATAACCAAACCTGGCCTATTTTAGGATTTACTTATTTCATTAAATTTTCAGTTTGATTATGTCACATTTAGTATGACTGACTCCATTTGGTTTGATTTGATCTCTATGGGCCTAGTGCAAAAGCTCAGTGCAGAATAGCCTCCAACAATTATGTTTAAAAAATTCCCCACTTTTGGTTAAGTTCTCACATAGGTAAGAGTGTGACCAAACCTCAGTGTCTCAATGACAATCTCAATTTCCATTATCTTTAGTTTTTGTCTTCATCAGGTCATTCACAGGGCATGGTGTTCTCATGGTCACAAAGGTATTAGTTTCTGTCAAAGAGAGATCATTTGACATTCTAGAAAAGACTGCATGTAAACATTTATAACTTTTGAGAGAATACAGCATAGTAGAGAAACTACAATTTTATTTTATTTTATTTTATTTATTTATATATATTTTTGAGATGGAGTTTCCCCGTTGTTACCTAGACTGGAGTGCAATGGCACAATCTCGGCTCACCACAACCTCTGCCTCCTGGGTTCAGGCAATTCTCCTGCCTCAGCCTCCCGAGTAGCTGGGACTACAGGCGTGCACCACCATGCCCAGCTAATTTTTGTATTTTTAGTAGAGACGGGGTTTCACCTTGTTGACCAGGATGGTCTCGATCTCCAGACCTCGTGATCCACCCGCCTCGGCCTCCCAAAGTGCTGGGATTATAGGCGTGAGCCACCGTGCCTGGCCCAAAACTACTATTTTAACTGTAAGAAGGATAATACTAAAGGGTTTCAAGTATTCTTTTTAGCCAGGGTTCCATGAACTCACCAACTAATATTAAATAGATCAAATAATTAGCTGCATAAATGATCTCCTCATTTCAACCAAGCAGCCTATTTATGAATCTCCAAAAACTGAATTTCTATACTTACGTATTCCTCTATGTGCAACTACAAGTACTAGCAAATGCACAAATAGTTCTTTGCTCCTCCAGTAAGCAATCTAGAGAAATGCCATTATTTAGCACAACTTTAGTAAGAAAAATTAAAGTCTATTGTGTAACCATAGCCTTTACAACAGAATATGGTATAAAGCCCTATTATGGAAAATGAATTTCTAACCATTGCCTCATTTAATCTAAGCTTGGGAAAAAAACTAACGAATGATGCCCATTCAGAAGAGTTATGGCCTTGTGGTAATGTTCTTCAACCTATTCTGAATAAATTATCTTTAAATTACAAATTAGGTTAACGGCAGTGGACCAATATTCTGTTTCTGTTATTAGGAGGCAAGAGATATCCCACTAAAATTTCTCACCCAAATTGGTACTTTATCTTTTACTTATCAAGGCATAAGTTTGTTCATACATGTTGGGTGCAAACTGAGCGCATACAAGAGACCCCTTTGTATTTCTGTTGTTTGCAGAGCCATAAGAACAAAGCAGTGCTCTAACAGTATCATGATAGCAGAAATGTCTTGATTTTTCATCCTATGAAAAAAGTGATTTACATCAATGCTGCCGTCTGCTTTTCATGAGAAACTTCCCTGTTTATCTTTACCTTAATAT
This sequence comes from Saguinus oedipus, assembly GCA_031835075.1. Classification (NCBI taxonomy): domain Eukaryota; kingdom Metazoa; phylum Chordata; class Mammalia; order Primates; family Cebidae; genus Saguinus; species Saguinus oedipus. The sequence goes on from CM063187.1 coordinate 19,876,740, forward strand.
TTCCAATGAGTATACAATTGGAAGAGTTTGGAGGGCACTTTTTCAGTTGTGACATTATCGATCCAAGGTTCACGTTCCTGAAGTCTTTCTACAGTGTAGATGGCAAGCAGACTCAATCTCTGGGTTCTAGATTACAAAAGGGTTTTACTGTCCTCAGACAATAGACCATAAAAGTGTTGTCTACCTGGCGAAAATATAATTTGCCATAATGCAATGAAGCTTTGCTCCATTTAGTCACATTAGATTTAAGTAACAGAGGACAAATGAGGTTCTATTATCAGGCACATAAGCCATCCAATGACAATTTTATAATAGTTAACACAGTGCCAGGCATGGTGGCTCACGCCTGTAATCCCAGCACTTTGGAGGCCGAGGTGGGTGGATCACGAGGTCAAGAGATCGAGACCATCCTGGTCAACATGGTGAAACCCTGTCTCTACTAAAAATACAAAAAATTAGCTGGGCATGGTGGTGCGTGCCTGTAATCCCAGCTACTCAGGAGGCTGAGGCAGGAGAATTGCCTGAACCCAGGAGGCGGAGGTTGTGGTGAGCCGAGATCGCGCCATTGCACTCCAGCCTGGGTAACAAGAGCGAAACTCCGTCTCAAAAAAAAAAAAAAAAAAAAGTTAACACAGTTTTTCACTCTAAGTGAATCTGTAATACCTTATTTAACAATTTTATAACTTCTCCAGTGAAATAAGTATCTTTATTATTGGAGAGTTTTTAAAAAATGTCCCATGAGCAAAACATATTTTTAACATTACTTTAGCTACTGTTATAACATCAGACTTTTTGCATAAAAGAACTTTTACTCTACAAGAACATATGCATTAAACATGACAATTGAATAAAATTTCTGTATAAATGTTTAAATAATTCATCAGGTAGCAGAAATGTAGGTGAAGTTTTGATTGTCTTCTCAGGATTATATGTTTGAGAGAAAAAAATGGTTCTAACCTATTTTGGCAATTTAGAATAGTCATCTCACACACACAAACACACACACATGTACATTTAATTTACATTTAGGCTGGGCGTGGTGGCTCACACCTATAATCCCAGCACTTTGGGAGGCTGAAGCAGGTGGATCACGAGGTCAAGAGATCGAGACCATCCTGGTCAACAAGATGAAACCTCGTCTCTACTAAAAATACAAAAATTAGCTGGGCATTGTGGCCCGCGCCTATAGTCCCAGCTACTCGGGAGGCTGAGGCAGGAGAATTGCTTGAACCCAGAAGGTGGAGGTTGCGGTGAGCCAAGATCGTGCCATTGCACTCCAGTCTGGGTAACAACAGTGAAACTCCATCTCAAAAAAAAAAAAAAATTATATTTAACTTAGACTATTTATTATCTCTTTTGTGATGAGTAATAAAATGCAGTGCTTTTGATAAAGGACGATTTAAGAACCTAGGAACGAATAAGTCACTGCTATCTAGATTCTCCATGAGTTAACACTTAACATTAAATTTGTGTCCTTTTTTTTTTGAGACAGAATTTCACTCTTTTTTTTTTGAGACGGAAATTACACTGTTGTTACCCAGACTGGAGTGCAATGGCACGATCTCGGCTCACTGCAAACTCCGCCTCCTGGGTTCAAGCAATTCTACTGCCTCAGCCTCCCGAGTAGCTGGGACTACAGGGGTGCGCCACCACGCCCAGCTAATTTTTGTATTTTTAGTAGAGACGGGGTTTCACCTTGTTGACCAGGATGGTCTCGATCTCTTGACCTCGTGATCCACCTGCCTCGGCCTCCCAAAGTGCTGGGATTATAGGCGTGAGCCACCGTGCCCGGCCTCAGAATTTCACTCTTTCACCCAGAGTGGAGTGCAGTGGTACAATCTTGGCTCACTGCAACCTCCGTCTTCTGGTTCAAGCTATTCTTCTGCCTCAGCATCCCAAGTAGCTGGGATTACAGGCATCCGCCACAACACTCAGCCCATTTTTTTTTTTTCTAGAGACAGGGTTTCACCATGTTGGCTAGGCTGGTCTAAAACTCCTGATCTTGTGATCCGCATGCCTCAGCCTCCCAAAGTGCTGGGATTACAGGCGTGAGCCACCGCGACCAACCTATGTCCTCTTAAATACCAGGTTTGTTTCTTCAATTTAGGTACATAGCACGGATAACCGAGAGGTTAGCATAGGTAATTTGACTTGGACCATAGTGTTTATTCAAATGACATGTCCAAAAAATTTTAGTACTGGCTGATTTAGTATAAAAATATGGCAGAGTATTTTCTATTTTTTTCTGGCAGAGCACAGGGACTTTATTGATGATACACGACAAGGTGGGGCTCCCTAGCCCCCTCCCTCTTCAAGGGGTCTTCATGGAAACTGTGAGGAGGGGCGATTCAGTGTGGTGGGGGACTCAGTGTGGCAGGGACTCCCCAGCAGTGAGGGCCTCTCTTCCTCTTGCTGGGGCTGGTGGTCCAGGGGTCTTACTCCTTGGAGGCCATGTGGGACATGAGGTCCACCACCCTGTTGTTGTAGCCAAATTCATTGTCATACTAGGAAATGAGCTTGACAAAGTGGTTATTGAGGGCAATGCCAGCCCCAGCATCGAAGATGGAAGAATGGGTGTCGCTGTTGAAGTCAGAGGACACCACCTGGTGCTCAGTGTAGCCCAGGATGCCCTTGAGGGGGCCCTCCAACGCCTGCTTCACCACCTTCTTGATGTCATCATATTTGGCAGGTTTTTCCAGACGGCAGGTCAGGGCCACCACTGACACGTTGGCAGTGGGGACACGGAAGGCCATGTCAGTGAGCTTCCCGTTCAGCCCACAGCCTTGGCAGCGCCACTAGAGGCAGGGATGATGTTCTAGAGAGCCCCACGGCCATCACACCACAGTTTCCCGGAGGGACCATCCACGGTCTTCTGGGTGGCAGTTATGGCGTGGATGATGGTCATGAGTCCTTTCACGATACCAAAGTTGTCATGGATGACCTTGGCCACGGGTGTTAAGCAGTTGGTGGTGCAGGAGGCATTGCTGACGATCTTGAGGCTGTTGTTATACTTCTCATGGTTCACGCCCATCACGAACATGGGGGCATCAGCAGAGGGAGCAGATATGATGACCCTTTTGGCTCCCCGCTGCAAGTGAGCCCCAGCCTTCTCCATCGTGGTGAAGATGCCAGTGGACTCTACCACGTACTCAGCGCCAGCATCGCCCCACTTGATTTGGGAGGGATCTCACTCCTGGAAGATGGTGATGGGATTTCCATTGATGACAAGCTTCCCGTTCTCAGCCTTGACAGTGCCATGGAATTTGCCATGGATGGAATCATACTGGAACATGTAGACCATGTAGTTGAGGTCAATGAAGGGATGATTGATGGTGACGATATCCACTTTACCAGAGTTAAAAGCAGCCCTGGTGACCAGGCGCCCAATATGACCAAATCCATTGACTCCGACCTTCACCTTCCCCATGGTGTCTCAGGGATGTGGCTGGTGATGGGAGACAAGATGTGGCCGTCTGTCGAACAGGAGGAGCAGAGAGCCAGCAGAGTATTTTCATAATATACAACTAATTTTTGTTTTGCCTGGATTACTAGTTTTATAAAAGTCGTTCTCTTCATTAGAATTCTCAAAATTCTTAACCAGTCCAAACAGTTTGATTCTAAAATTATCAGAAACCTGTATTCAACTTCTCTGGGTCTTTTTATGAACCTCCTTAAAGACACAATACTTTAAAATTGTGTATGCTTTTTGAGCTTTTCGAAACTATGTTAGAATTAAATCATTCACTGTGGAAATAACTTAAAATGGTTATAAAGAAACAAATTAAAAACTTGAAGGCCGGGCGCTGTGGCTCTCGCCTGTGGAGGCCGAGGTGAGTGGATCATGAGGTCAGGAGTTCGAGACCAGCCTGACCAATATGGTGAAACCCCATCTCTACTAAAAAATACAAAAATTAGCTAGGCGTGGTGGTGCATCCCTGTAGTCCCAGCTACTCGGGAGGCTGAGGCAGGAGAATAGCTGGAATCCAAGAGGAAAAAGTTACAGTGAGCCTAGATAACGCCACTACACTCCAGCCTGGGCGACAGAGCAAGACTGTCTCAAAAAATAAAAATAAATGATTATATCTGTGCTCCACAATAATCTATCATAATAACCATAATTAGACCTGCTGGAAGGAAGATCGTGGCATGACCTGCTTATCTGGCACACAAAGATAGAGCTTATGGAATGCCATGCTCCATGCTTAAGGGAGGAACCCCTCTTGGAAGCACAAGAATGGGACCAGACTTGCTGGCTTCTATTTACAAACCCTCTAGTGTGTTTAATGATTAAATCTAGAATAGAATTTGTTCTATATGCCTCAAAGGAAATGCCAAACCACCCTAGCTATCTCATCCACACCCCTACCACGTTCTTGCTTTGTGTTGTATACCAATAAATAATGTGGGTCTCCAGAGCTCAGGGCCTTTGCAGACTCCATGCTCCTGTTGGCTCCCTGGTCCCCACTTTTTGCATGCTTAACTTGCCTTTTCTCATTTCTTTGAATCCGCCGTCCCTTGCAACCTCTATGGTCCATGTCAGGGCTGGTCCCCGACAAGACTAATAGCATATACTCAGGTATATTAGATTTTTATAAATTTCATACAATTTTAGATACATATTCATAACATTTAAAATATGGGTTGAGCCGGGCATGGTATCTCATGCCTGTAATCCCAGTACTTTGGGAGGCTGAGGTGGGAGGATTACAAAATTAGGAGTTGGAGACCAGCCTGACCAACATGGTGAAAACCTGTCTCTATTAAAAATATAAAAAAAATACTCGCTAGCCAGGCGTGGTAGCGAGTGCCTGTAGTTCCAGCTACTTGGGAGGCTGAGGCAGGAGAATTACTTGAACCCGGGAGGTAGAGGTTGCAGTGAGCTGGGATCATGCCATTGCACTCCAGCTTGGGTGACAGAGTAAGACACTGTCTCAAAAATAAATAAATAAATAAAAATGAGTTGAAGAAGGTCAAGCATTATTTTAAATTTTACAATGTTTTCATGTAATTTAATGTATCAAATAATTCTGTTTATTACTCTTTGGATGTTGCATTGGCACACTGCAGCATCTAAAGGTTAAGGGTCAAAGAAAGTACTTTTTTTTTTTTTTGAGATGGAGTATCACTCTGTGGCCCAGGCTGAAGTGCAATGGCACAATTTTGGCTCACTGCAAACTCCACCTCCCGGGTTTAAGTGATTATCCCTTCTGCCTCCCAAGCAGCTGGGATTACAGGCATGCATCACTATGCCTGGCTAATTTTTGTATATTTTTTTCAAGTCTCTCTTTTTTTTTCTGTAAATTACTGGGGTGCAAGTAGTAACTGGTTATGTGCTATAGTTCTTTAGCTGTGATTTGTGAGAATTTACTGCATCCATCACCTGAGCGGTATACACTGCACCGTATTTGTAGTCTTCTATCCCTCACCCCCTCCCACTTTTCCCCCAAAGTCAGCAAAGTCCATCGCATCATTCTTATGCCTTTGTGTCCTCATAGCTTAGCTCCCACATGTCAGTGAGAATATACGATGTTTGGTTTACCATTACTGAGTTACTTCACATAGAATAATAGTCTCTGATCTTTTCCAGGTTGCTGCAAATGTTGTTAATTCATTCCTTTTTATGGCTGAATAGTATTCCATTGTGTGTGCATGTATATATATACATATACATATTTGTATACATATACATATTTGTATACACACAAATATATGTATATATCTGATATCACAGATGTATATATGACAGATATATATATATGGTTGATATATCTCATTTCATAGATATATCTGTGATATCACAGATATATTCACTCATATATATGTTATATAAAATTATATATATACACACACACACAATGGAAATATATATATTGTACATATATGTATATATACATATATTTGTACATATACACATATGTGTATACACACACACACACACACACACACACACACACATATATATGTCACAGTTTCTTTATCCATTCCTTGATTGATGGGCATTTGGGGTTGGTTCCATGATTTTGCAATTGCGAATTGTGCTGCTATTAACATGCATGTGCAAGCATCTTTTTCATATGATGACTACTTTTCCTCTGGGTAGATACTCAGTAGTATGTTTGCTGGATCAAATGGTAGTTCTACTTTTAGTACTTTAAAGAATCTCCAAACTAACACAGGAACAGAAAACCAAACATGACATGTTCTCACTTATAAATGGGAGTTGAACAATGAGAACACATGGACACAGGGAGAGGAACATCACAAATGCAGGCCTGTCAAGGGGTGGGGGGCAAGAGGAGCAATAGCAGTAAAAGAAATATCTTATGTAGATGACGGGTTGATGGGTGCAGGAAACAACCATGGCATATGTATACCTATGCATGTTCTGCACATGTATCCCAGAACTTAAGCATAGTAGTAATTTAAAAAAAGGATTGCCACACTGTTTTTATAGTGGCTGTACTAATTTACATTCCCACCAGCAGTGTAAAAGTGTGCCCTGATCACTGCATCCATGCCAACATCTACTGGTTTTTTTTTGCCACCTGGTCAGCACCTGTCAGACTGTTCCCAGTTGAATGAAAGCACAACAAAAGAGGCTTCAGAGGACAGCCAGCTTCAAGATGCTGCTGACATTGGGTGACATTGCATCTGAGGAAAAAAGTGGGTCAGCTGAGCCATTTGTATCACCAGCCTCTTCTGTGGAAAGTACATTACCAGTGCTTGAGCCATCCAGTAAGAAGCAGGTGTCTCAGGCCGGGCGCGGTGGCTCAAGCCTGTAATCCCAGCACTTTGGGAGGCCGAGGCGGGTGGATCACAAGGTCAAGAGATCGAGACCATCCTGCAACATGGTGAAACACTGTCTCTACTAAAAACACAAAAACTTAGCTGAGAATGGTGGCGCATTCCTGTAATCCCAGCTGTTCAGGAGGCTGAGGCAGGAGAATTGCCTGAACCCAGGAGGGGGAGGTTGCAGTGAGCCGAGATTGCACCATTGCACTCCAGCCTGGGTAACAAGAGCGAAACTCTGTCTCAAAAAAAAAAATTTTAAAAAAATGTGAAAAAAAAAAATATGTGGGCAATAATATTTTATGCCACTGAATTTTTAGATTTACCACTAATCTAGAGTAAAGGACACAGATCAGCTCAAGAAAAAGAAGATTTATGTCAAGATAAAACATCCTGAAGGTTTTTTTCTACACCAGCAAATTTCTAATTCTATCTTGGAAAAAGGAACTGAAATTAATTCATGCAAAACAAAAATCTCCCAAGAAACATTCTACACAGAAAGGAAATGAAACCCTGAGGTAGTATTAGAAATTATGTGTTAAAGTTATTCTCACCCAGAAAGACCAGGTTTCAGTAGTTCTCTAACATCACATATCTATAAAAATTCTGCTGAGCAGGGTTCAGGAATTGCCACTCCTCCAGAGATAATTCTATGGCTACATCTCTGAATGTTTAATGTCAAAAAAAAAAAAAAAAAAGCCGGGCGCGGTGGCTCAAGCCTGTAATCCCAGCACTTTGGGAGGCCAAGGTGGGTGGATCACGAGGTCAGAAGATCAAGACCACCCTGGTCAACATGGTGAAACCCCGTCTCTATTAAAAATACAAAAAATTAGCTGGGCATGGTGGCGCGTGCCTGTAATCCCAGCTACTCAGGAGGCTGAGGCAGGAGAATTGCCTGAACCCAGGAGGCGGAGGTTGCAGTGAGCCGAGATCACGCCATTGCACTCCAGCCTGGGTAGCAAGAGCAAAACTCCGTCTAAAAAAAAAAAAAAAAAAAAAAAAACCCACACATTTCCCAAGGGGCTGAGTTCTTAATTTGACTATAGGTGAAGTAAGTTAAGAGAACTAATTCTGACTTATTTGGGTGACTGGAAATATCTAACACAATAACACTTAACACAGTAATATTCTCTAAAACATTCTATAAGTCTAAGAAAAAAGGATGTATGCCAGCAATTTCTGCTTCTGTGAAGGAAATATAGGGATGTTTCCACCCGGAACAATAGACAGAATCTGTAGGGAGGGCCCAATTGCTTTGAATTGGTTATGTGATCCTATGAGAAGACTGAGTGAGAATCACATAGCTGAGCACTGCCTCTCAAGTCTCAGTGTGCATATAAATTATTTGCTATTCCAGTCTTCACTGTAAGTAACAATGTGCTACAGGTTTGGAAAGGGTCTATAAATTAGCTTCTTTTAACAGGTCCCCTATTAATGCTGATGTTGCTCCCCATAGACCCATTTAGCAGTAGTCAGTTAGACAAAGCAGACACAGCACACAAAGTCCCTCAAAAATACTTTTTATCTAAAGAAAGACTGAATATTTCACTTTCCAAAGTGAAATCCAAAGAAAGAGTTCATCGATCACCATTGTGAACATGACATTCTCTGTAAGCCCTTTCAATATTCCAGAGGCTGGAGATGGTGACAATGGGTAAGACTGCATTTGGAAAATGACCTGTACACATGCATTAATGCAGTGTTTATGGAGAATGTTCTATGTGCTCAGGAGTATGTCACAGAGCACTGTGCTGTGCCTTCATATCATGTATGTTAATTTTCTCAACTCACTAAGAGATGGGTACTAAGGGTCTCATAATTCCCTAGATTTAAATGCAGAGACCAGCATTTCTATTTCTTCTTCTGTTTTCCTACCATTGATTTTAAAGAGAAAATATAGAGAATAATAGCTCAATATAAACAGATGGGAGAGACATAGAAAGGAATTGTTAAGTGCAGTTCAGAGGGATTTTTAATTTTTGTGTTTGTATTTATTTTATTCAGACTTGTGAAGAAACTACTAAAACTGCAGAGATGGAGAACAGATTGCTGGATGGAATGTCTCTAGAAACACTGGTTTTAACTAAAAAGAATAAATTTAAGGCTCCAAAGTATGTATTTTTTCCCATTTATCTGCTTTTGGGTTTTAAGAAATTGTGAGCATCAGTTCTAGAGGGAAACAGCAACCCTAAACTCTGACGTCCTCTAAGCAGTACTGCGAGAGATTCCAGTGTGGAGTCAGACCTGGACAAGGTTCTGCAGAGGGTGAATCTGGGCAGTGTTGGGACAGACAATGGATCCTAAGCTTCTAATCTCTATGCTGTTGAGTATTTTTAGTTCTGTTTTTTCTAAGCCTGCCCAAGAGAAATTTGATTCCCAAATTTTGTGATTTTTTTTTTTTTTTTTTGAGGCTGGAGTGCAGTGGCAAAATTTTGGCTCACAGCAACCTCTGCCTCCCAGGTTTAAGTGATTCTCCTGACTCAGCCTCCTGAGTAGGTGGAATTACAGGTGCATGACACCACACTCAGCTAATTTTTGCATTTTTAGTAGAGACAGGGTTTCACCATGTTGGCCAGCGTGGTCTCGATCTCTTAACCTTGTGATCTACCCACCTCAGCCTCCCAAAGTGTTGAGATTAGAAGTGTGAGCCACTATGCCAGCTGATTTTGTGTAATTTTAACCTATTTAAGCCACTTCCATATCTCTAACATACAATAACAAGATATTTAAGCAAATCTCTTATGTTTTACTAGAGCAATTATAAGCTAAATATTCATTTTTGGTAAGGTAAAAGCAATACAAATAATAATAAGAACTTATTTTCTACCCATGAATAGCTTTTTAGAAGTGGCATAAAACTCATAATAAAAGGGAAGGGACCCAAATGAAGCTTAATGCTTCTGTGCACCTCCCATCTTTACACTGACCATATGATGCTAAATTCAAACATTTATTCATGTGCTTTAAATCAAAAATTCTGAATAGTAGGGACCATGACTGCTTCATCTGTTTTCCTAATGGTCACATAAAAGAGAAGGAATTAGCTGATTGGTCAGTTTGAGTATTCAAATCACCTCATTTTTTACCAGAGAACAGGAAAACTAGAACAACTCCCATCTAGGTACAAAGCAAGGAGACCCTTTCTGTGAGGGAAGAAACAATCCCTAGATGAATAATTTCTCTTCCTATGAAATAGGAGCAGAATTAGACCTTCTTATCAGTCTGACCCCAGTCTGCATAGGACATTCTCAAATGTTTCAAATGTACACAAGTGTTGGTTAGATTGTCTTCAGTGATCCTGGGCTGATGTTTCCATAGTGATCCAGGCAGGAGACTCAGGTGACTTTGTGGGGTGTGAATTAAAAAATAAAACCTCCCTGGTACGGCTGCAGACCCTGGATCCAGATGTGATATCCCCTGTCCCTGATCAGCTCACTCTGAGTAAGGAGAAAGAACAAAAATACCTTACTTCAGTAACATAGTTTATAAGGAGGCATAGTTTTGATTATAGCTCTAGATATTTTGGGGCCTGAAGTCCTACTGCTAAGGTGCTCATTTAAAGTTACAGATTCTGCCACAGGATTCTGCTGACACCAGAAGCCTCTCACTCAGCAGTAGCAGGTCACTGGACAAGATCTGGAAAACTCAAAGGACTTATCACTCTAAGAGTGCAGCTTAAGATGTCTATGTTGACCTCTCAGGATACAAAAACAAACAAACAAAAAAAAGTCTTCTGTGAGGTTTCTGTATGACTACAACCCAAAGTCTAGCCTGTCTCATGAATCCAAGGCAGAGGCCAGCTTTTATGCACAGATTCTGGGTGGAATCAATGTGACTCTGCAATCTTGGAATTATAGTAAGTAGAGTAAAACCAGGGGAAAGATTCTCTCAAGGAGGCTCCTTCAACACTTTCTAAAAAATATTCTGACCTAAAAGGAAAAAGCTGGGGTAAACTAAGTAGGGAGTTTATTTGGGCCAACGGTTGAAAATTGCTCGAAGTTTGCAACCCTAGAGTATAAAGTTGCCCTGAACATACACTCCAATTAGAAAGGTATAAGTGTATTTTTTTTTTAATTGCACCAACGTAAAGCAAAGCTTTAGTTGATGCAAGTGTATTGTTTACGCATTAGCAGTACTGCCCTCACCATGCACTCATTGGACAGTAGCACAATCCCAAGAAAAAGATGGTTACAAGTGTATTTTTAAAGGTGAAATGGGGCCAGATGCGGCAGCTCATGCCTGTAATCCTGGCACTTTGGTAGGCTGAGGCGGATGGATCACATGAGACTGGAGTTCAAGACCAGCCTGGTCAATGTGGTGAAACCCATTTCAACTATAAATACAAAAAGATGGCTGGATTTGGTGGCTTATGCCTGTAATCCCAGCTAATTTAAGAATCCTTCCACCTGATGAGAGGGATCGAGGGCTGGTGTGGTAGTGGAGAAAATCTGGTTGTGGGGAACAGAAAAAGGTGACAGAAGCTTTGAATTTGGTTAGGTCTCTGCCTAGGATGGAGGTAGGGCAATGAGGCATGATAAGAAAAGAATGTGAGAAAATATTATCAAATAGAGAACAAATAAGATGTCTGATGGCACGTGGGCATGAAATGAGTCCATCAACCGCTGCAACTGAGATCTGAGAGGAATGAGTGGGTCCTGAGAATTCCGGCAAAGGTGGCCCCAGTACTAATTAAAAAAGACATTGGCTTACCTGCTACTAGAAGAGTTACCCTGGGCTTCAATGCAGTAATGGCAGATGGGGCCAGGGGCCCTGGAACTCGTTAGTTTTCAGCAGGTAGACTGAGAAGCTGGAGTGCAAGCAATTCTTCACTTTTCATTTTGCTGAACGGTTGGTGGCTCTGAGGTCCAGCCTTTTCTGTCTGTCTGTTGAGAGAACAGTTAGACTTCTAGCCGGCCTGTCTGCTGGCAGACTGGGCCAGGACTTTTCAGCACTTGTGGGTTAGGACATGCCTGCGCCAGTGACCTACTTTGCCACATTTAAAACAAGGCCCAGGAGGGCTACTGCTATTGGGTCTTTTGTGCCCTTAGGTACTAAGGCTGGGCTGGTGGATAGAAGCTAGTATTTAGCACATGCTCTTTGTCCTTTATCTAATTTTCTTTGCTCATCCATGTTATTAAAGACTTTGAAAGCCAGGTTAAGGAGGTCTGGTTTTGTTTTGTTTTGTTTGTTTTCGAGACAGAGTTTTGCTCTTGTTGCCCAGGCTGGAGTGCAATGGAATGATCTTGGCTCACTGCAACCTCCATCTCTCAGGTTCAAGTGATTCTCCTGCCTCAGCCTCCCAAGTAGCTGGGATTACAGGCATGGGTCACCACACCTGGCTAATTTTGTATTTTTAGTAGAGATGAGGTTTCTCTATGGTGGTCAGGCTGATCTTGAACTCCAGACCTCAGGTGATCCACCCGCCTCGGGCTCCCAAAGTGCTGAGATTACAGGTGTGATCCACCATGCCTGGCTTTGTTGTGGGGTTTGAGGGCCATCTTCAGCCTTTTTAAGTTTGTGCCAGATATCGGGTGCAGATTGGGAGATAAAATAGGTATTAAGAACAATAGTTCCGGGGCCCAAAGTGGCTCCGGCCGGATGTCGTGGCGCTTGCGAAGGCGAGGCCAAGAGTTCAAGGCCAACCAACCTCAGCAACCTTACAAGCTCTCAATGATTGGCAAAAAAAAAGAACAATAGTTCCTTCTCGGGAGTCAGGGTTGACGTAAGTATATTTTTGGAGGGCCTCTGGAAGGTGGGAAAGGAATTGGGCAGGATTTTCATCTGCTCTTTGGTAAATTTCTTTTGAGTTTTTCAAAATTCACAGCCTGATGGGCAGCTTCGTTAAGGCCTGCAATAAGGCAAGTAATCATATGGTTACAGGATGCCCGGCCGGGGTCTGTGGGTTGGTGTTCCCAGGAAGGCTCTTCCAGGGGGATGGCAGCGGCTTCTATGGGCTTAGTAAAATTTTGGCAATGAAGATCATCAGCATGTGCCTGGGCAGCAAGCCACATTCTTTCCTTCTCTTCTGGAGGGTTAAGAAGAGAGGATAGAGGGCCGGGCGTGGTGGCTCAAGCCTGTAATCCCAGCACTTTGGAAGGCTGAGGCAGGTGGATCACGAGGTCAAGAGATCGAGACCATCCTGGTCAACATGGTGAAACCCCGTCTCTACTAAAAATACAAAAATTAGCTGGGCATGGTGGTGCGTGCCTGTAGTCCCAGCTACTCGGGAGCCTGAGGCAGGAGAATTGCTTGAACCCAGAAGGCGGAGGTTGCGGTGAGCCAAGATCGCGCCATTGCACTCCAGCCTGAGTAACAAGAGCGAAACTCCGTCTCAAGAAAAAAAAAAAAAGAAGAGAGGATAATATGGAAATCATGCCAAATGAGTTAGTAAGACTAGGTGAGATATTTAAATTCTCTGATATAAGTACTGGGATCAAAGGAGAAAGACCCAATATTTTTTTCAAACTGGGAGAGATTGGAGAGGGAGAAGGGGACGTGGACTTGGGACGATCCCTTTGGTCCCTGCTATCTCCCAGAGGGGAAGCAAGGAAGCTGGTTGCTGGGCATGTTGGGCTCACGAGTGGGTAAGGGGTGGGGATGGGGAGGTCTCAGAGTCAGAAGCAGGGTGGTTGGAGAGAGCAGGGAAAAGCGGTAGGGCCAGAGCTGGGCGTACAATGAAGGATCATGATGCTCTGGTGCGATCAAGGAAGAGGAAAATCGGCAGGGTCAAAAAAAGAGGATTCATTTGCTGGGGCTGTGGGGAGTGTGGCAGGAGATGAGTCAGGTTTGGAGAGGGTGAGGAGGATTTGGAAAGTAGAACAGGGTGGGCAGAGAGATGGATGACTATGGAGAGTGAAGAAAGCCTGAACATAAGACCATTTCCCATTGTGATGGCAAAAGTTGTCTATGTCTCTAAGTATATTGAAATCAAAAGTCCCATTTTCAGGCCACTGGGAGCCATTGTCTAATTTGTATTGAGGCCAAGCGCTATTGCAGTAAAAGATATGCCTCTTAGAACAGACCTCTGAACAGAGGCCAAGGGCACTGAGATTACACAGGAGACACCCAAAGGGGATAGTTTAGGGAGGGGTAGACTGAGAGGCTCCCAGGTGAATGGGGGAGGGAGGTAGAGGAAGAAGAGACTGCCGATGACAAGGACAGCAGGGGCATCTCCTATCCAACAGGCATTGTCCATAATAGAGGAGGTAGCCACCAAGTCAGGCTGGAGGAATTAGAGGTCTGGAGGCTGGAGGAAGCTCTTGGCCCAACGCTGGGTCTTTCAGGAAGGCAGAGATGGTCAAGGGTCCCAGGTAAACTGCAAGAGTCTCTCTTACTCACCCCAGCAAGGACTCTGATAGTGAATGAGGTCACCAACAATGGGAGATCCTCCGGATCTTTGGCAGGTTTAGGAAGGGGCGAGTGGGCAGGAGAGGGGTGATAGAAAAGGAGGGAGGGAGGGAGGAATATATATATATATATATATATATATATAGAGAGAGAGAGAGAGAGAGCGAGAGAGAGATAGAGAGAGAGAGAGAGAGAGAGAGCCCCCTCTAAGGGTGTCCAGCCAGAGTCTACCCCTTCCTGGGTTTTGGCACCAAAATCTAAGGTCAGCAAGTTTTTTGACCTGCCAGCCTGCTCCGTAACAGTCAGAAGAGGCAGCCCCAAGCTTACAAAATGAGCAGGTTTATGTGGGGTTAGAGGGGCCTAAGGAAATCTCCAGATGGAGGTAATCTATCAGCTTGTATCAAGCACCAAGATAGTTTAGCAGCTTGTGACAAGCTTACAATACATCATCCTGTGACTTTCATGGTGACAATTTAAAAAAAAAAAAAAAGGAATTTACATGTATGTGTAAAACAGAAATTTACAAGTTCGTTTCCTGTTACCTCCACCGTGCTGTCCAGATGGCTATAATCAGGCTTTGTTCATCGTAGCATGTTTGGTAGCCTTGCTGTGCCGTCTAGATAAGAGTTTAGGAATGTGGCTGCAGAGCAATCAGGGTGCAGGCCAGCTGCATTGAGGGGGTTTTATGGGTCAGCTTGTCCCTAACAGTTGGCAAACTTAGAGAACAGCAGTGCTTATTGGAAGAGATGCTTATCTTTTTTTTTTTCCTTTTGAGATGGAGTCTCGCTCTGTTGCCCAGGCTGGAGTGCAGTGGCATGATTTTGGCTCACTGCAACCTTTGCCTCCAAGGTTCAAGTGATTCTCCTGCCTCAGCCTCCCAACTAGCTGAGACTACAGGCATCCACCACCACACCCAGCTAATTTTTTGTATTTTTAGTAGAGACAGGGTTTATCCATGTTGGTCAGGCTGGTCTCAAACACCTGACCTCATGATTTGACTGCCTCAGCCTCCCAAAGTGCTGGAATTATAGGCATGAGCCACCAAACTGGGCCAGAAAAGACACATATCTGACTCAAATGTCAAATCAGGCAATCCTATTACTTGGGATATTCTCCCACCCTTACCCTACTCACTAACGTGCTCAAAGCTCTCCCTCCCAGAAGACACTGGACTGTTCCCTACTGTGTCCCTGGTGTTTTTCTGCTTTGCAAATTCTTGCACTGCCTCCCTGTGGTAGGGTTTTTTGTTGTTGTCTTTTAAAATAGTTTTGCTGCCTTCACAAATATGAGAGAATTCAGAAAACAGGCATTATTTTTGTCTTTTTGTCTAAATACAGCCATCCAATTGACCAGGAAGAACTGGGGTTGGGGAAAGAAAACCTTAAAGTCCCAAAACGTTCTGTTTGTATGGAAAGGGTAACCCAATATATTCCTCTCAGCCTCAGGGAATTCAGCTGCTCTCCTGAGAAGCTACATTCCCACACATCGGGGTGTCCTCTGGAAAGAGCTTACCAAGGGGCTGATATTCTTCCAAAAGACATAGCTATTGTGTTTATCTTGGGTTTTCCGAAAACAGTCCTAAAACTCAAGACTGAAAAAAGAGCAAATGTGGCTGAGGAGAAACCTACATTTAAGCACCGGGCGCGGTGGCTCAAGCCTGTAATCTCAGCACTTTGGGAGGCCGAGGCGGGTGGATCACGAGGTCAAAAGATGAAGACCATCCTGGTCAACATGGTGAAACCCCGTCTCTACTAAAAATACAAAAATTAGCTGGGCATGGTGGTGCGTGAGGCTGAGGCAGGAGAATTGCCTGAACCCAGGAGGCGGAGGTTGCGGTGAGCCGAGATCGCGCCATTGCACTCCAGACTTGGTAACAAGAGCGAAACTCCATCTCAAAAAAAAAAAAGGAAAGAGAGAAAAAGAAAGAAAGAAAGAAGAAAGAAAGAAAGAAAGAGAAAGAAAGAAAGAAAGAAAGAAGAAAGAAAGAAAGAAAGAAAGAAAGAAAGAAAGAAAGAAAGAAAGAAAGAAAGAAAGAAAGAAAGAAAGGTATAATAAAAAAGAAAAAGAAAAAGTTGATAATGTGGATTGGAGGGGAGGAGTTGGTTTTGGGGAATGTTCAAAAGAAACTAGAAATTTAAGATTTTACTGCAAGCCAAGTTAGGCTGGCAGAGTAGTGGATTTGAGACCTTGCTTGACACACATTTGGAAAACGCAGAAAAAAACAAAACAAAACAGTGCCTCTGATTAAAGATAAGATAATTAAATAGCAGGTAATTAGACTGAAGTGGCTCTAGGGATCTAGGTTCCTGTGTAACAACAACAACAACAAAAATCTAACTGAAATCCGTATCTTGTTAGTTAACACCTTAGGAGAAAACAAAATTCAGGCTTACTCAACCATAAATCTCCAATTAATCTGATTATATAACCAGAAAATTTTCTCCTGGACACTCCAAATGAAGCGACTTCATAACTGTACCCAATCAATTATTTAATTTGCTTTGCTTCCTCCCAAACTTTAAAGCCTTTTTTTTTTTTTTTTGACGGAGTTTCGCTCTTGTTACCCAGGCTGGAGTGCAATGGTGTGACCTCAGCTCACTGCAACCTACCCTCCTGGGGTTCAAGCGATTCTCCTGCCTCACCCTACCAAGTAGCTAGGATTACTGGCATGCACCACCACGCCCGGGTAATTTTGTATTTTTAGTAGAGATGGGGTTTCTCGATGTTGGTCAGGCTGGCCTGGAACTCCTGACCTCCTGTGATCCTCCTGCCTCGGCCTCCCAAAGTGCAGGGATTACAGGCACGAGCCAACCACGCCCAGCTAAAGCCTTTTCTTCAAGACCCTCTGGTAGTCCCTAAATGACAAATCCTATCTGGGGGTTACCCCATTGGTTAATCACTGTTTACTCATATTAACTCTTTAATAGTGCCTCCATTTGTTTTTGAACAGGGTGAAGTAGGGACTGGGGACCCCACAGACCACAGCTCCATCCACGCAGGACACCTGCACTCAGTCAGCATCCTTCCCTGATGCCCTTCTCATCACCTCACAACCTGGGGAAGATGCGGGGCTGCGGGCACAGAGCTGCAAGCCGCTGGGGCCAAAGCCGCCGCTTTGCTGAAACCGGACAGGACACCCGGGGTCCCTGCACCGGAGGAGACTGAGGGCTTAGCTCTGTGGAACTCAGGCTCACAGACTCGGTCCCGCCACCGTCATTTCTGGCCGGCTCCGATGAGGCCTCCCCCGTGTTCGGATGCCCTGCCCCGCACACTCACCATTTTGTGGCTTCAGAGGTGTCCTCGGGTCTTAGCTATGAATGTTCCAATACCAGTAGGTCACAGAGCGATGGAGGGTGAGGCTGAGGCTGTGGCAGAATCACCAAGACCTCCAGGAAACAGGACACGTGACAGTAAAGCAAGAACCTCAAGCTCTGGCTGGAGCGAGACAAAGACCCCGCCAAATACCAGGAGCCGCCCCCTCCTCTCTGGGTGTGAATCTGATTGGACAGCTCCCACCCCAGCGTCTTGATTGGATAGGGCTCGAGGCTCCCCGCCCTCAGACCTTGAGTGACAGAAGATGCCACCGGACAGTGCACTGAATGAGGCAAGAATGACAGGCTCTTGGCGCCTGTCATTTTCAGAAAGGGCTTTCGGTCTGTGCTGGGTTTAGTTCTCCCCAGGGGTAATTTTTTAATCTTGTGTTTAAGGTTATGTCCACTTATAAATTGTATACACACATATGTATGTTGTTTATAAATGGAAACACTATAGTAATTATTACTTTAATATTTAATATTTCATAACTTTTCTGGTCTCCGATCTTCTAAGTAGGCAACTTGAGATTTTAGAAGAAAAGCAATCCTCTAAGACATAAGATGTGTTAGGGCCAGGCGTGGTGGCTCACGCCTGTAATCCAAGCACTTTGGAGGCCAAGGCGGGTGGATCACCTGAGGTCGGGAGTTCAAGACCAGCCTGACCAACATGGTGAAACCTCGTCTTTAAAACAAAAAATATATATATTTAAAAAAAAAAAAAAGGCCGGGCACGGTGGCTCAAGCCTGTAATCCTAGCACTTTGGGAGGCCGAGGCGGGTGGATCATGAGGTCAAGAGATCGAGACCATCCTGACCAACATGGCGAAACCCCGTCTCTACTAAAAATACAAAAATTAGCTGGGCGTGGTGGCATGCACCTGTAGTCCCAGCTACTCGGGAGGCTGAGGCAGGAGAATTGCTTGAACCCGGGAGGCGGAGGTTGCAGTGAGCCAAGATTGTGCCACTGCACTCCAGCCTGGTGTCTGGTGACAAAGTGAGACTCTGTCTCAAAAAAAAAAAAAAAAAGAAAGAAAGAAAAGAAATAAGATGTGCCAGGCAGTGGCTCATTTCTGTAATCCTAGCACTTTGAGAGACCAAGGCGAGTGGATAACCAGAGGTTGGGAGTTAGAGATCAGCTTGGCTAACATGGTGAAGCACCCTCTCTACTAAATATACAAAATTAGCGGGGCCTGGTGGTGTGTGACTGTAATCCCAGCTACTCAGGAGGCTGAGGCAGGAGAATTGCCTCAACCCAGGAGGCGGAGGTTGCAGTGAGCCGAGATCGCGCCATTGCACTCCAGCCTGGGTAACAAGAGTGAAACTCCGTCTCAAAAAATAAAAATAAAAAAAGGTTCTGCAAGGACACCCAGGTTTTACTGTACATCTTCTGGAGTCTGGATGAAGACTCCGAAGCCTCTAGTCTCCTGCTCTGTGTACCTGCTGGTTTAACACATGTGGAAGCCATCAAGGCTTGGAGCTTGCACCATCTGAAGCAGTGACCTAAGCTGTACCTGTGCATCTTTCAGCAATGGCTGGAGCAGGAGCTGCAGGTATGCAGGCAGCAGTGTCCTAAGGCTGCTCATAGAAGCGGGGCCATGGGACTGGCTCAAAAAGCCATTTATTCTCTCCTAGGTCCCAGGGCCTGTGACAGCAAGGGCTGCTGCAAAGCTGTCTGAAATGCCTGCAAGGCCCTTTTCCCATTATGTTGACTATCAGCACTGGGCTCCATTTTGTGCAAATTTTTGAACTCTTACTGAAATTTTACACTGAAAGTCAGCTTTTCTCTTTGACCTTTTGGCCAGGCTGCAAATTGTGCAAACTTTTAAGCTCTGCTTCTCATTTAAATAGAAGTTTCAACTTGAGGTCATTTATTTGGTCACACATAAGACCACAGAATCTTTGACATAAACAGGACACCTCTTAAGCTTTGGTGCATAGATGTTCATTCCACCAAATGCACCCTAAATTATTACCCTTAAGTTCAAAGTTTTATAAGTCTCCAGGGCAGGGGCACTGTGCAGCCACATTCTCTCCTAAGGCAAAACAAAAGTAAGGTTGGCTCTTGTTTTCAGTAAGTTCCTCATTTTTATCTGAGATCTTCTAAGCCCGGCCTTCACTGTCCTTCTGTCTATAAGCCTTTTAACTATAACTATTTAGCAAGTCTCTACAATGGACTAAACTTTTTCTTATCTTCCTGTCTTCTTCCAAGGCCTCCAAACTCTCCAACCTCTGGCTGTTAGCCACTTCTGAACCTGCTTCTACAGTTTCAGCCATCTTTGTGGCAGCCTGGCAATGTGCGAAAAGAAGAAAAGCCCATTTCAGGGAAAAAATTCATGCAGACTTCAGATATTTGCATGAAAAGAAGCTGAGTGTTGATTGCTGGGACCATGGTGAAAATCCCTTGAAGACATCTCATAGCTTCATTTCACAGCACTCATTTTCCGGAGCTCACCAACCTCCAGCCCATGATTGAATGACCTCCTAGCAGACCCCACCTTCAATATTTGGGAGTACAATTCCACATGAGTTTTGGTTGGGAAACACAACAAATCATATTATTATTTTGACCCTGACATTCTGAATCTCATATCCTTCTCAGAGAACAAAATATAAACAAGTATTTTCAAATGTTTCCAAAACTCTGAACTCATTTCAGCAGTAATTCAAATGTAAAAAGTTCAAAGTCTCATCCAAGGCAAGGCTACAGTCCCTTCTGCCTGTGAATCCCTGAATTTAAAAGGGAGTTCTTGTCTTTCAAGATACAATGACGGTACATGCATGAGTAAGCTTGCTAAGGCAAAATGTGCAGTCCAGTGGGAAAAAGATTCCATTAAAGTAACGCAAGGAGAAACAGGCCCAATGTAAGTTCAAAAGCCAGAAGGTCAGTATTCATTCATCATGGGAATTCACTATCACCCAGACAGCATTAAGAAGATAGTGTGAACCATTTGTGCCCCACACCCTCACTTCCAAACGCCACCGCCCACCATGATTAAGTCACCTTCCAGCAAGCGCCTCCTTTAACATACTCCAT
Source organism: Saguinus oedipus (assembly GCA_031835075.1). Taxonomy (NCBI): domain Eukaryota; kingdom Metazoa; phylum Chordata; class Mammalia; order Primates; family Cebidae; genus Saguinus; species Saguinus oedipus. The sequence goes on from CM063187.1 coordinate 19,897,223, forward strand.
ATTACAATTTCACGAGTTCTGGCAGAGACACAGAGCCGAATCATATTATTCTTGGCCCACCAAATCTCATGTCCTCCTCACGTTGCAAAATAAAATAAGGTCTTCTCTACAGTCCCCCAATGTCTTAACTCATTCCAGCATTTACTCAAATGTTCGAAACCCAAAGTCCCATCAGAGACAAGGCAGCAGTCTTCTCTGCCCCTGAGCCTCTGAAATACAAAGCAAGTTAACTACTTACAAGGTACAGTGATTGTACAGGCATTGCATTAGCATTCCCAGCCAAGAGAAAGAAATTTGCCAGAAAGAAGCACAAAACACAGATGGGATTTATAGACCCCATGCAAGTCAAAAACCCAGCAGGCCAGTTATCTAATACTACAGCTCCAAAACCGTCTTTTCTGAATCTATGTTCCACATCCAGAGCACAGGGTGGTGTGATGACTGGGCTCCCAAGGCCTTCAGCAGCTCTGCACCTGCGGCTTTGCAGGTTTATCCCCCACAGCTGCCCTCATGTGCTGAGCTGGTGTTAAGTGCCTGTAGCTTTTCAACATTGAGAAGGCACAGTAGGTAGGTCTATGCACATAGGTAGGTCTATGAAGCTGGAGTCTGGAGAATGGTGCCTCCCTGTGTGGGGCTCAACCCTATATTCTCCTTCTGTACTTTCCTAATAGAGATTTCTAACGAGGCTCTGCCTCTTGGAAAAGCTTCTCTCTGGACACCCAAATGTTTTCGTACATTCTCTGGAGTATTGGCGAAGGCTTCCAAATCTCTAATCTTGTGCTCTGCGCACCTGCTGGCTTAACACTATGTGGAAGCCACCAAGGCTTGGAGCTTGCACCCTCTGAAGCAGTGATAAAAACTGTACCTGTGCATCTTTCAGCCATGGCTGGACCTGGAGCTGGAGCTGCGGGGATGCAGGCAGCAGTGTCCTGAGGCTGCACACAGCAGCAGGGCCATGGGGCTGGTCTTCGAAACGGTTCTTCTGTCCTGGGCCTCAGGGCCTGTTACTGCAAGGGCTGCTGCAAAGGTCTCTGAAATGCCATCAATACCTTTTCCTCATTGTCTTGGCTATTAGCACTGGGCTCCATTTTAAGCACATTTCTGAAGCTGTCTTGAATTTTCCCCCTGAAAATTGGCTTTTCTTCTTGACCATTTGGCTAGTCTGCAAATTTTTCAAATGTTTAAGCTCTGCTTCTCATTTAATACGAGTACCAAATTAAGGATCATTTCTTTGGTCACACATAAGACCACAGGCTGTTTTACAGAGAGGACACCTCTTGAGCTTTGCTGCCTAGAAGTTTATGCCACCAAATACACCCTAAAGTATCACCCTCAAGTTCGAAGCTTCACAGATCTCCAGGGCAAGGTCACACTGAAGCCACATTATTTGCTATAGCAAAACAAAAGTAATCTTGGCTCCTGTTCCCAGTAAGTGCCTCATTTTCATCTGAGACCTTCTAAGCCTGGCCTTCACTGTCCATTCTTCTCTCACCCTTTTAATTAGAACTATTTAACAAGTTTCTAAACTGGCCTAAACTTTCCCTCATCTTCCTGTCTTATTTCAAGTCCTCCAACTTCTTCAGCCTCTGGCTGTTGGCCACTTCTTCAGCTGCTTTTACATTTTCAGCCGTCTTTATTGCAGGCTGGCAATGTGGTAAAAGAAGAAAAGTCCATTTTCAGGTGAAAAGTTCACAAAGGCTTCAGATATTTGCATGCAAAGAAGTTGAGCGCTGCTTGCAAAGACAGCAGGAAAGAGGCCCTAAGGCCTTTCAGAGCTCAACCTTACAGCACTAATTTTCTGTATAATCATAGAGAAAAGAGACTGGACTGGCTCTCATTTCTGTAGGTTTCAAAGGAATTATCGAGTTTTCTTCTAGGAGGACTCAGGAAGCCTCCCAATGATATCAGAACACAAAGCAGCAATGGAATGTTTCATGTGGCTGAAGTAGAAGCAAGACTACTCCCTACTCAAGAGAGAGGAAAGAGGTGCCACACTCTGTTACACAAGCAGATCTCATGAGAACTTTCTATCACAAGATCAGCATCAAGGAGATTGTGCTTAACTGTTGGTGAAATATCTGCTCCCCTGAACCCCCACTGTTTCCAGGTAGAATCCTGTTGCACAGGCAGAGCCTCTTGGAAAACATCTACTAGGGCAGTGCAGATGAAAAATAAGGGCTTGGAGCCATCACACAGTAAGCCACTATTCCCCAGACCCCAGATTTATGGATCCATGAACAACCTGCATTCTCAGTATAAAAAAGCTACAGGAAACTCAACACCAGCCCAGCCAATGACAGCAGCCACGGAGGCTAAACCCTGCATAGCCACAGGTACACTGCCCTAGTAGAGATTTTCCACGAGCCTATGCCTCTGCAACAGGCTACTCCCACTTCCCACTACCCAGCACCCTCTCACCTCTCTACTGCCACCCTACTCCTCCCCACCCTACACACTCCTTTTTCCTTCCACCCACAACCTCCTCCAGTCCATGATTAAATCACCTCCCACCAGGTACTACCTCCAACATTCAGACATGAATGTTGATAGAGAAACGTACCCAAACCTTTTTATGCTGGCCCTGACATCCCCAAATCTCATGTCCTTCTCACACAGAAGGAAAATAATACCAACATGTGTTTTAAAAAGTTTCCAAAAGTATTAACTCATTCCAGCAGTAACTCAAATGTAAAAATTTAAGTGTCATCCAAGACAAGGCTAGTCCCTCCTGCTTATGAGTTCATGAAATTAAAAACAAGATTTTTAAATTTCAAGGTACAATGATGATAAAGGCATTGGATAAGGTTTCTCAAGCCAAAAGGAAGATTTTCCTCAGAAAAATAATATGATGGGATCACAGACCCAATGCACATCCAAAACCCAGCAGGACAGTATTTACTCAATCTTAAAGCTCCAAAATCATCAAGAAAATTCACTGTCACTGGGACAGCATTGAGGATATACTGTCTAACTATTTGTGAAGCATATGCCACTGACCCTCATTTTTCATCCCCACCCCCAAAATAATCTCCCTCATTCTCCCCACAACCCTACCTCCAAACACCACTCTTCACCATGATTAAATCACCTTCTACCAGGTCCCACATTTAACATTCCCCATTACAGTTCCACATGAGTTTTCCCAGGGACACAGAGCCAAATCATATTATTCCCTTGGCCCCCCAAATATCATGTCTTTCTACACCGCAAAATACAATGATGCCTTCTCTACAGTCCCTCAATATCTTAACTCATTTCAGCATTTACTCAAATGTCCAAATCCCAAAGTCTCATCTGACACAAGGCTGCAGTCCCTTCTGCCCCTGAGCCTCTGAAATACAAAGCAAGTTAGCTACTTACAAGCTACAATGATTGTACAGGAATTGAATAAGCGTTCCTAGCCAAGAGGAAGACATTAGCCAGAAAGAAGCACAAAACACAGATGAGACTTACAGACCCTATGCAAGTAAAAACTCAGAAGGCAGTCATTCAGTCTTACAACTCCAAAATTATCTTTTTTGAATCTATGATCGACATCTAGAGCACGGGGTGGTGTGATGGCTGGGCCCCCAGGGCCTTGGGGAGCTCTGCAACAGATTTGTGGGATCTTTCCTCCACAGCTGCCCTCATGAGCTGGGCTGGTGTTGAGTGCCTGTAGCTTTTCAACACTGAGTGCAAGCTGTTGGTGGGTCCACAAATGAGGTGTCTGGAGAATGGTGCCCTTTGTGGGGCTCCAACCCTATACGTTTCTTTTGTACTGCCCTAGTAAAGGTTTCCCATGAGGCTCTGCCTCTTGGAAAAGCTTCTGCCTGGACAAGCAGGTTTTTGCATACATAGTCTGGAGTCTAGACGAAGGCTTCCAAGCCTCTAGTCTCCTGCTCTGTGCACCTGCTGGCTAAACACTATGTAGAAGCCACCAAGGCTTGGAGCTTGCACCCTCTGAAGCAGTGACTCAAGCTGTACCTGTGCATCTTTCAGTCATGGCTAGACCTGAAGCTGGGATGCAGGCAGGGATGCAGGCAGCAGTGTTCTGAGGCTGCACACCCCAACAGGGGCTACAGGCTGGGCCAGGAAACCATTCTTTTGTCCTAGGCCTCAAGGTCTGGTACAGCAAGCTCTGCTGCATGGGTCTCTGAAAGGCCTCCAAGGCCTTTTCCCCATTGCCTCAGCTATTAGCACTGGGCTCCATCTTATACACATTACCGAAGCTTTCATGAATTTTCCCACTAAAATTAGCTTTATTTTAACCACTTTGCCTGGGTGCAAATTTTCCAAACTTTTAAGCTCTCCTTCTCATTTAAATATAAGTTTCAACTTGAGGTCATTTATTTGGTCACACATAAAACCACAGGCTGTTTGGCACAGAGATCACACTTCTTCAGCTTTGCTACCTAGAAGTTCATTCCACCAGACACACCCTAAATCATCACCCTCAAGGTCAAAGTTTTGCATGTCCTCAAAGCCAGATTACCATGCAGCCAGGTTCTTTGCTAAGGCATAACAAAAGTAATGTTGGCTCCTGTTCCCAGTAAGTTTCTCATTTTCATCTGAGACCTTCAAATCTGGCCTCCATGTCTATCCCTCTGATACCCTTTTAATTATAACTATAAAACAAGTCTCTACAATCGTCCAACCTTCCCCTCATCTTTCTGTTTTCCTTCAAGCCCTCCAAACTCTCCAACCTTTGGCTGTTACTCACTTCTTCACCTGCTTCTACATTTTCAGCTATCTTTCTTGCAGGTGGGCAATGTGGTAAAAGAAGAAAAGTCAATTTTCTGGAGGAAAATTAACAAAGGCTTCAGATATTTCCATAAAAAGAAGCTGAGTGTTGGTGGCCAAGTCAATAGAGAAAGCCCTTGGAGGCATTTCAAAGCTTCATTTCCCAATTTTCTGTAGATCATAAAGAGGTTAAATTGGCAGAGAGTTCCACAGGAGATAAAGAAAACATAGAAAATTCTGCTTCTGGGAGGACTCAGGAAACCTCCCAGTCACACCAGAAGACCAAACAGCAACAGGATGTTTCATATGGCAGAAGAAGAAGCAAGACAGAGAGAAAAAAGGTGCCACACCCTGTTATAAAACCAGATCTCATGAGAACTCAGCATCATTTGAAGATGGTGCTTAACCATTGGTGAAAGATCCACCCCCCACTACACTCCCACCCCCAACCATATCCCCACCGAACACGACACCACAACCCACTACCACACCACCACCCTCCACCACACCCCCAACCAACCCCACTGTTGCCAGACAGAAGCCTGCTGTAGAAGGAGAGCATGTTGGAAAACCTCTATGAGGGCAGTGAAGAAGGAAAATACAGGCTTGGAGTCTCCACACAGGGGGCCACCAACCTCCAGTCCTCAGATGCATAAACCCACCAACAGTTTGAACCCTCAGTGTGGAAAAGCTGCAGGCCCTCAACACCTGCCCAGCCCATGAGAACAGCCATGGGGGCTAAACCGTGAGAAGCCACAGGTGCATGGCTGAAGTGGAGGTTTTCCATGAGCCTTTGCCTTTGCAGCGGGCTACTACTGCCCCTTCCTACTACCCACCACCCTCTCAACACCCTACTGCCACCTACTCCCTTCCACCCTATCCACCCCTTTTTCCTTCTACCCCCACCAACCTCCCATCTATGATTAAAGCACCTCCCACCAGGCCACACTTCCAACATTTGGGAATATAATTCCACATAAGTTTTAGTAGGGAAACACAGCAAAACCACATTATTCTGACCCTGACATTCTGAATCTCATGTCCTTCTCACAGAGGGAAATGTAAACAAGTTGTTTTAAAATTTTCCAAAATTTTTTTTTGAAATGGAATTTCCCTCTTGTTACCCAGGCTGGAGTGCAATGGTGTGATCTCGGCTCACCACAACACAGAATTCCCTCCTGGGTTCAGGCAATTCTCCTGCCTCAGCCTCCTGAGTAGCTGGGATTACAGGCACGCGCCACCGCCCCCAGCTATTTTTTTTTTTCTATTTTTAGTAGAGACAGGGTTTCACCATGTTGACCAGGATGGTCCCGATCTCTTGACCTCGTGATCCACCCGCCTTGGCCTCCCAAAGTGCTGGGATTACAGATGTGAGCCACCGCGCCCGGCCAAGTATCCAAAATTCTTAACTCATTCCAGCAGTAACTCAAATGTAAAAAGTTCAAAGTCTCATCCAAGACAATGCTACAGTCCCTTCTGCCTATAAGTCCCTGGAAGTTCTTTCTGGCCTGGCGTGGTGGCTCAAGCCTGTAATCCCAGCAATTTGGGAGGCCGAGGTGGGTGGATCACGAGGTCAAGAGATGGGGACCATCCTGGTCAACATGGTGAAACCCCGTCTCTACTAAAAATAGAAAAAAATAATAATAGCTGGGCGTGGTGGCGCGTGCCTGTAATCCCAGCTACTCAGGAGGCTGAGGCAGGAGAATTGCCTGAACCCAGGAGGCGGAGGTTGTGGTGAGCCAAGATTGCGCCATTGCACTCCAGCCTGGGTAACAAGAGCGAAAAAGTCTGTCTCAAAAAAAAAAAAGGGAGTTCTTTCTTTTCAAGATACAATGATGGTACAGGCATTGGGTAAGCTTGCTCAGTCCAATGGGAAGAAATTTTTTGGAAAAAATGACGCAATTAAGACACAGGCCCAGTGCAAGCCCAAAACCCAGCTGGACAGTATTTATTCACCACGAGAACTCATTATCACACAGACAGCATTAAAAAGATAGTGTTCAACTATCTGCAAAGGATCTGCCTCCCCAGCCCCATCTTTTACTCCCAGCCCCACCATAACCCCCTCAAACTCCCTCCACCCTCACTTCTAACTCCCACTGTCAATCATGATTAAATCACCTTCCATCAAGCCTCACTTTGAACATTCCACATTACAATTCCACGTGACTTTTGATAGGGACCCAGGGCCAAATCATATTATTCCTCCCCTGGCCCCCAATCTTATGTCCTTCTCTCACTGCAACATACAGTGATGCGTTCTCTATAGTCTCCCAATATCTTAACTCATTCCAGCATTTACTGAAATGTCCAAAGCCCAAAGTCTCATCTGAAACAGGCTGCAGTCTCTTCTGCCTCTAAGCTTCTGACATAGAAAGCAAGTTAACTTGCTTTGTATTGCACAGGCATTGCATAAGCATTCCCAGCCAAAAGGAAGAAATTTGCCAGCAAGAAGCACATCAAACTTACAGACCCCATGCAAGTCAAAAACCCAATAGGTCCATAATCATTTTTTGAATTTACGTCCCACATCCAGGGCACAGGGTGATGTGATGGCTGGGCTCCCAAGGCACTGAGCAGTTCTGTACCTGTGGCTCTGCAGGGTTTATCCTCCACAGGTGCCCCCATGGGCTGGGCTGATGTCGAGTGCCTGTAGCTTATAACATTAAGGGTTCAAGCTGTTGGTGGGTCTATAATCTGGGGTCTGGAAAATGCTGTACCCCTTTATGGGGGCTCCCATCTTATACTCTCTGTACTGCCTGAGTAGAGGTTTCCCATGAGGTCCTGCCCTTGGAAAAGCTTCTGTCTGAACACCCTGGTTTTTCCATATATACTCTGGAGTGTAGATGAAGGCTCTCAAGCCTCTAGTCTTGTGCTCTGTGCACTTGTTGGCTTGACACTATATGGAAGCCACTGAGGCTTGATGCTTTCTCGCTCTTAAGCAGTGGCCCAAGCTGTACCTGTGCACCTTTCAGCCATGGCTAAAGCTGGAGCTGCAGGAATGCAGGCAGCAGTGTCCCGAGGCTGCATACAGCAGCAGGGCTGAGGGGCTGGCCCAGGAAACCATTTTTCTGTCCTGGGCCTCAGAGCCTGAGGAAGCAAGCTGCAAATGTGTCTGAAATGCCTTCAATGTCTTCTTCCCATTGTCTTGACTATTTACACTGGGCTCCATTTTACACACATTTCTGAAGCTGTCTTGAATTTTCCCACTGAAAATCAGCTTTTCTTTTTGACCACTTGGCCAGGCTGCAAATTTCCAAACTTTTAAGCTCTGCTTATCATTTAAATAAAAGTTTCAAGTTGAGGTCATTTTGTAGTAGGAGTGGCCGTGGGAAAGGATCTCTTGGACACTGAATACAGGAGGAAGGAATCTATTTCAGCTGGGAGCAAGGTGGCATAAGTGCCTAACATCTAAGCTCCTCTAACAAAGGGAGGTTCAGCCTTTATATAGGCTTATACTTTAGATGTTACACGTGGAAGAATCTTAGGTTCATAGTTTTAGGACTCACATGTGAAAAGGTTTTAGTTTACAGTTTCAGGAATTATATATGAAAGGGTTCCGGTTTACAGTTTTAGGACACACATGTGAAAAGGTTTCTGGGTTGATCTTGTTTTAAGTAAAAATAGTCTCTTCTGGAGAGTTTCCCCAAGGCCAGCCTGTTGTTTTCAGGAAAGAGATTCAAGGAGGCCCCAGCTGGCCTGCTCTCTCTTCTATTGAGATGCACAGTGAATGCCAGAGGGGGAGGGAATCCCAAATGCCTGGGTCTCCCTCCTCAATTTATTTGGTCCAACTTAAGATCACATGACACAGACAGGACATCTCTTGAGTTTTGGTGCCTAGAAGTTATTTCCAATAGATACACCCTAAGTCATCACCCTCAAGTTCAAAGTTTCGTGGGCACCCAGGGCAGGGGCACATGCAGCCATGTTCTTTCCTAAGGCAAAGCGGAAGTAACCTTGGATCATGTTCCAGTAAGTTCCTCATTTTCATCTGAGCCCTCCTAAGCCTGGCCTTCACTGTCCATGCTTCTGTCACCTATTTAATTATAACTATTTTACAAGTCTCTACAGGGGTCCAAATTTTCTCTCATCTTCCTGGCTTCTTCAAAGCCTTCCTACCTCTCCAATCTTTAGCCATTACCCACTTCTGAACCTGCTTCTACATTTTCAGCTATTTTTGTTGCAGGCTGACAATGTGAGAAAAGAAGGAAAGTTCATTTTTAGGTTGAAAATTTACGAAGGCTTCATACATTTGCCTGAAAAGAAACTGAGTGCTGATGGCCAAGCCAAGGGAAAAAAGGCCTTGAAGGCATTTTATAGCTCCACTTCACAGCACTAATTTTCTGTATGATCATTAAAAAAAAACAGTTGAACTGGCCCATGGTTCTGCAGGCTTTGTAGAAAATATAGAGGCTTCTGCTGGGAGGATTCAGGACGTCTCCCAGTCATAACAGAAGACCAAGCAGCAAGAGGATTTTTTATATACCAGAAGTGCAAGCCAGATGGAGAATGGAAAAAGATGCCACATCCTGTTATACAACCAGACTCATGAGAACCCCCTATTGCAAGATCAGCATCAAGAAGATTGTGCTTAACCACTGGTGAAAGATTCATCCCCCACTGTACAGCGTTCGCGCCAACGGCTTGAGAGAGCTAGCGTGACTTGCCCCATCTTGGTTGCTGGACCTATCTGTACTCTCCCACCTGAGGGCTATTGAGCTGAGACAAAGGCCACGGGCTGAGTCACGGAGGCAAAAACAGAATGCAAAGCAAAGGTATGCGGTTTATGAGGACATTGTGCTGTCTGTCTTCATGTCCCCATCAGTCTCTGTGTAAGCAATAAAACTTGCTGCTATTGAGATGCCTAAGAGGAACAAAGACCCCTGCCCATATTTTCCCTGGAGCCAAGTCTTTGTTCCACCCCATGATGGAAAACAGGTTTGACAAGCCACCTTAAAGGCATCTTTGAAAGACATAAACTTCCTTTTGAGTTATTTTCACAAGCCTCCGATAAATATTCTGTTTACCCTTCTTTTATATAACCTTTGTGAGCTATTTCCAGGAGCCTCTGTTTACCCTTTCTTTGTGAGATAAAGTAACTGTAGACAAGAAAAAAAGGTATAAAAGCTGTAACCCACAAGAATAAACTTTGCTACATTTCCACCCCAGACTCCGCTTTTCTTTCTTTCTTTTTTCCGCGCGCTCTCTCCCTCAGGTTGAACAAGACATCTACGTCGGCGGTCCCGGGGACTCCCGCAGGTCGGTAGCCCCCTGGCAGATGTGCTGGACCCCGACACCCCACCACACCCCACCCACAACTGTTTCTAGGAAGAAGCCTGTTGCAGAGGCAGAGCCTCTTAGAAAACTTGTACTAGGGCAATGCAGAAAAAAAATGGGCTTAGAGTCCCCACATAGAAAAGCACCATAGATCCCAGATTCATAAACCCACCAACAGCTTGTACCCTCAGTGTGGAAAGGCACAGACACTCAGCACCAGCCCAACCCATGAGGGCAGCCATGAGAGCTAAACCCTGTAAAGTCACAGGTGCACTGCAAAAGTAGAGGTTTTCCACGAGCCTCTGCCTCAGCCGAAGGCTACTCCTCCTTCCTCCTCCCCACCACCCTCTCACCACCCTACTCCTCCCCACCCTCCTCACTTCTTTTTCCTTCCACCACAACCCCCTCCAGTCCATGCTTAAATCATCTCTCTAACCAGGCACCATCTCCAACATTTGGGAATATAATTCCCATGAGTCTTTTTTAGGGAAACATACTCAAACTATATTGTGCTATAGCTGGAACCTGAGCAACGCCATTTTATACAAGACAAAGCTGTTTTCCAAAAATAAGTTGTAACGGCTGCCCCATTCTCCTCACAGTGACTGCTAACCTTGGCTTCTGTAAATAAAACTGCCAGCTTGCTCTGCAAAATGCCCACTATGTAAAGCTGCTTAACTTTTCTTATCAGTAACTGCCAGAATTGCCAGCCTTTGCTTACCAGTAATGACCAGAATAAGCAGCTCAAGCTAATTCCATCTTGGCCCCAGCGACTTGTAATAAGCAACTAAGATCTGTAATTTCCACCACTACCCACATGATGTGTAAACTAATGCTTATCTTGACTTCTGTAAACCACTTAGGTAACAATCGAAGTGACAACAAGTCCCCTAGCCCTTGGAATGTCCGGAGACCCTCACCCTCATCTCTGCCCGGGAGGTGATTGATGGAATTCCCTGGCCCTCAGATTGTCTGAATCCCTTCAGCCCCACACCCTCACCCCAGAGGTGGTTTAAGGGCATAAAAAGGTCTTGTCACCCTCCTTTCGGGGCCATGGGTTGGAGAGACGTGAGTCCGCCGTGGCCGCCGGCAATAAAGACCCTGCAATTTGGCATACTTTTGTCTTGGTGCCAATTTTGTACTCGATCCAATAATTCAGTATTATTCTCACCCTGATACCTCCAAATTTCATGTCCTTCTCACAGAGCAAAACACAAACATACATTTTCAAAAGTTTTTAAAAGTCTTAACTCATTCCAGCAGTTACTCAAATGCAAGAAGTTCAAGTCTCATCCAAAAAAAGGCTACAGTCCTTTCTGCCTGAGTCCCTGAATTTAAAAGGGAGTTCTTTTCTTTCAAGATACAATCTTGAAATACAATCCCCCAATGTCTTAACTCATTCTGGCATGTCTTAACTTCTCCCCACCCTGCCCATTTTTTTCTTCCATCCACAACCCCCTCCAGTTCATGATTAAATCACCTCCCACCCGGCCCTAACTCCAACATATGGGAGTTTTCTACTCAGAAAACCCCCTTTGCACAAGCTGACCCTTTCCCCCAGCTCTGATTGCTCTGCAGCTGCATTTCTGAACTCCTACCTAGGTGCCACATCAAGGCTGCCAGACAAGCTACAATTAAGCAAAGCCTGATCACATCCATCGGGCAACTTGGGGGAGGACAGGGAGAACAAATGTGTGTTATCCATACTTGTAAATTTCTGTTTAACACATACCTGTAAAAATCTTTTTTTTAAAAAAAAACTGCTACCAGAAAAGTCACAGAATTATATATTGTAAGTCTGTTACAAGTTAACAAACTATCCTTTGCCTGTTACAAGCTGATAGATTACCTTATTCCTGAAACTCCTTTATGGCCCTCTTACCCCATATAAACCACTCCATTTTAAAGCTTGGGGCTGCCTCTTCTGACTGTTATGGAGCATCCTGTCAGGTTAATAAAACATGCTTGCCTGACTTTGGGCCTATTCTTCTTTCTCTCAGCTAACCTTACACCCCTACAGCTCCAACATTAGCTTTTTCAAATCTACGTCCCACAACCAGAGCACAGGGTGGTGTGATGGCTGTGCCCCCAAAGCCCTGGGCAGCTCTGCATCTGTGGCTTTGCAGGACTTATTCTCCCAAAGCTGGCCTCATGGGCTGGGCTGATGTTGAGTGCCTGTAGCTTTTCAAAACTGAGAGTGCAAGCTGTTCAGGTGGCTCTATCAATCTGGGGTCTGGAAAGTGGTGCCTCCCTGTGTGGGGGCTCTAACCATATCTGTTCCTCTGTGCTGCTCTAATAAAGGTTTCCCATGAGGCTCTGCCTCTTGGAAAAGCTTCTGCCTGAACACCCAGGTATTTCTGTACAAACTCTGGAGTCTAGAGGAAGGCTCGCAAGCCTCTAGTCTCATGTTCTGTGCATCTGCTGGCTTGACAATATGTGGAAGCCACCAAGGCTTGGAACTTACACCATCTGAAGCAGTGACGAAAGCTGTACCTGTGTATCTTTCAGTCAGGCTGGAGCTGGAGCTGCAGGTGTGCAAGCAGCAGTGTCCTGAGGCTGCTCACAGAAACGAGGCCACCATTCTTCTCTCCGGGCCCCAGGGCCTGCGACAGCAAGGGCTGCTGCAACGGACTCTGAAATGCCTTCAAGGCCTTTTTCCCATTGTCTTGGCTATTGGCACTGGGCTCCAAATTTTCAAAGCCTTTTTTATTTTTTAACTTCAAATCAGCTTTTCTCTTTAACCACTTGGCCAGGCTGTGAATTTTCCAAACTTTTAAGCTCTGCTTCTCATTTAAATAGAAGTTCCAACTTGAGGTCATGTAGTTGGTCACACATAAGTCCACAGGATGTCTGAGGCAGACAGGACACTTCTTGAGCTTTGATGCCTAGAAGGTCATCCCACCAAATACACCCTAAACTATCACCCTAAAATTCAAAGTTTCACAGGTCTCCCTGGCAGGACCACTGCACAGTCATGTTCTTTGCTAAGGCAAAACAAAAGTAACCTTGGCTCCTGTACCCAGTAAGTTTCTTATTTTCATGTGAGATCTTCCAAGCTTGGCCTTTACTGTGCATGCTTCTGTCAGCCTTTTAATTACAACGATTTAACAAGTCTCTACAATGTTCCAAATTTTCCTTATCTTCCTGTCTTCTATGAAGCCCTTTGAACTCTTCAACCTCTGGCTGTTAGCCACTTCTAAACCTGTTTCTACATTTTCAGCCATCTTTGTTACAGCCTGGCAATGTGCTAAAAGAGTAATAGTCCATTTTCAGTGGGGAAATTTATGGAGGCTTCAGATATGTTCATAAAATGAAGCTGAGTGTTGGTTGCCAAGACAATGGGGAAAATTTACTGAAGGCATCTCAAAGCTCCATTTCGCAGCACTAATCATCTGTATAATCATAAAGAAAAGCGGTTGAATTGAATGAGGGTTCTGCAGGCTGTAGAGAAAGCATAGAGACTTCTGCTTCTGGGAGGACTCAGGAAGCCTCCCAATCACGTTAGAAGACCAAGTGGCAATGGGATATTTTATATGGAAGAAGAAGGAGCAAGGCAGAGAAAGAGGTGCCACCCTATTATACAACCATATCTCGTTAGAACTCATTATTAGGAGGAGATGGTGCTTAACCATTTGTGAAAGATCCACCTTCCACCACACCCCCACACCCCCACTACCACACCCCCACCTCCATCCCATGCTCCACTGTTTCAAGGCAGAAGCTTGTTGCACAGGCAGAGCCTCCTGGAAAACCTCTACTAGGGAAGTGCAGATGAAAAATTTAGGCTTGGAGCCCCTACACAGGAGGCCACCATCCTCTAGACTCCAGATTCAGACTGACCCAACAGCTACAGGCACTCAACACCACCCCAGCCCATGAGAGCAGCCATGCGGGCTAAACCCTGCAAAGCCACAAGTTCACTGCCCTAGTAGCGGTCTTCCATGAGCCTCTGCCTAGACAGCAACCTACCCCCAATTCCTGCTACCCACCACCCTCTCACCACCGTACTGCCAACCTATTCCACCCACCCTACCCACTCCTTTTTCTTCATGCCCACCAACCTCCCATCCGTGATTAAATAACCTCCAACCAGGCCCCACCTCCAACATTCAGGAATACAATTCCACCTGAGTTAGGTAGGGAAACGCAACAAACCATGTTATTCTGATCCTGACACCCCTGAATCTCATGTCGTTCTTACAGAGCAACATATGAACAAGTTTTTTCAAAAGTACCCAAAAGCGTTAACTCATGTCAGCAGTAACTGAAATGTAAAAAGTTCATCTTCTCATCCAAGACAAGGCCACAGTCCCCTCTGCCTATTAGTCACTGAATCTTAAAGGGAGTTCTTTCCTTTTAAGATACAATGATGGTACAGGCATTGGATAAGCTTTCTCAAACCAAAAGGAAGATTTTCCCAGAAAGATAATACAGCTGGGACACAGGCCGAATGCAAATCTAAAACCCAGCAGGATAGTATTCATTCATCAAGAGAACTCACTATCACACAGAAAGCATTAAGGAGATACTGTTTAAGGAAGAACGATTTTTTAAGTATCTGCCTCAAAATTTCCATGTTTCACCCCAACCCTCACCATAAACCCCCACTCTCCCCATACCCCCACTTTCAGCCCCCACTGTCCACCATGATTAAATCACCTTCCATTAAGCCCCACCTTTAACATTGCATTACAATTCTACATGTGTTTTTGTAGAGACACAGAGCCAAATCTTATTACTCTGCCCCTTCCCAACCAAATCTCACGACCTTCTCTCACTGCAAAACACAATGATGCCTTCTCTACAGTTCCCCAATGTCTTAACTCATTCCAGCATGTACTCAAATGTCCAAAGTCCAAAGTCTCATCTGAGACAAGGCTGCAGTCTCTTCTGCCCTTGAGCCTCTAAAATACAAAGCACATTAAGTATATACAAGGTACAGTGATTGTATAGGCATTGGGTAAGCATTCCCAGCCAAAAGGAAAAAACTGCCAGGAAGAAGCACCAAACACAGATGTGACTCACAGACCCCAAGCAAATCAGAAACTTGGAAGGTTAGTCATTCAATCCTATAGCTCCAAAATTATATTCATTGGATCTATACTCCACATCCAGAGTACAGGGTGGTGTGGTGGCTGGGCTCCCAAGGCCTGGGGCAGCTCTGCACCTGTGGTTTTGCAGGGTCTGTCCCGTACAGCTGTCCTCATAGGCTTGGCTGGTTTTGAGTGCCTGTAGCTTTTCCACACTGAGGGTGCAAGCTCTTGATGAGTCTATAAATCTGGGGTCTGAAAAATGGTGCTTCCCTGCATGGGGCTCAAACCCGACATTCTTCTTCTATATTGCTTGAGTAGAGGATTCCCATAAGGCTCTGCCTCTTGGGAAAGCCTCTACCTGGATACCCAGGATTTCCCATGCATCCTCTGGAGTCTAGATGTTGAGGTCAATATCAAGAAGCTGGTGCTTGGCTGGGCGCACTGGCTCAAGCCTGTAATCCCAGCACTTTGGGAGGCCGAGGCGGGTGGATCACAGTCAAGAGATCGAGACCATCCTGGTCAACATGGTGAAACCCTGTCTCTACTAAAAATACAAAAATTAGCTGAGCATGGTGGTGCGCGCCTGTAGTCCCAGGTACTCAGGAGGCTGAGGCAGGAGAATTGCCTGAACCCAGGAGGCGGAGGTTGCAGTGAGCCGAGATCGCGCCATTGCACTCCAGCCTGGGTAACAAGAGCGAAACTCCACCTCAAAAAAAAGAAAGAAAGAAGATGGTGCTTAACCATTGGTGAAGGATCCACCCCTCAACCCACCTCCACCCCCTACTTTCCAGGCAGAAGCCTGATAAAGAGGAAGAGCCTCTTGGAAAACCTGTACTATGGCAGTGCAGAAGAATAATATGGGCTTGGAGCCCACATGCAGGAAGCCACCATCCTCCAGCCCCAGATTCATAGACCCACCAACAGCTCACCCGCTCAGTATGGAAGAGCTACAGGCACTCAACACCAGCCCAGCCCATGAGAGCAGCCATGGAGCCACAGGTGCACTGCCCTAATAGAGGTTTCCCATGAGCCTCTGCCTCTGCAGCAGGCTACTCTCCCTCCCTAGTACCCACCAGCCTCCCACCAGCTCACAGCCAGCCTACTCCTCCCCACCCTACCCCCTCCTTTTTTCTTACACCTCCACCCACTCCCATCCATAATTAAATCACCTTCCACCAGGCCCCACTTCCAACATTCAGGATTACAGTTCCACATGAGTTCTTCTAGGGTAACATAGCCAAACCATATTATTCTGACCTTGACCCACCCTGAATCTCATGTCCTTCAAATAGAGTAAAAAACAATCATGCCTTTTCTTTTTTTTTTTTTGAGACGGAGTTTCGCTCTTGTTACCCAGGCTGGAGTGCAATGGCGCGATCTCGGTTCACCACAACCTCTGCCTCCTGGGTTCAGGCAATTCTCCTTCCTCAGCCTTCTGAGCAACTGGGATTACAGGCACGCGTCACCATGCCCAACTAATTTTTTGTATTTTTAGTAGAGACGGGGTTTCACCATGTTGACCAGGATGGTCTCGATCTCTTGACCTCGTGATCCACCCGCCTCGGCCTCCCAAAGTGCTGGGATTACAGGCGTGAGCCACTGCGCCCGGCCCTCATCTGAGACCTTTTATGTCTTGTCTTCATTGTCCATCTGTTGTATCGAACCGAGCACAGAAACTCAACACCAAGACAAAAGTATGCCAAATTGCAGGGTTTATTGCCGGCGACCACGGAGGACTCACGTCTCTCCAACCCGTGGCCCCGCAAAAGAGGGTGGCAAGACCTTTTATACCCATAAAATCACCTTGGGGGTGAGGGGCTTCAAACATTCCGAGGGCCAGTGGATTCAAATCACCTTCTGGGTGGAGATGAGAGTGAGGGTGTTCCGGATTTTTCGAGGGCCAGGGGACTATTTGACATTCTGATTGTTATTTAAGGGGTTCACAGATGCAGAGATTAACATTCGTTTACACATCGTCTGGGTGGGGGTGGGATCCATAGATTTTTATTTACTTGGCGCCAGGATGGAATTGTCTGGGGGTGCTTACTCTGGTAAACAAAGGCCAGCGACTCTGACATTCACAGATAAGAGAAGGCATGCAGCTTTACCTCAACTTGCATCCTGCAAATAATCTAGCAGTTTACAGAAACCAAAGTTAGCAATCACCGTGAGGAGAATGGAAACAGTTTTGTTCTTTATAAAATGACATTGTACAGGTTCTAACTCTAGGCCAGCTATATCACATTCCCCCCTGTTCTTATAACATGTATTAAATCTTTAATAAGTGTCCTTTTCTCAACACAGGGGCCCATAGTTAGATCTTAGAACCATTAATTTTACCGAATCTATTCTTTCTTGGAATAATTTGCGGAGCATGTTTAAAAGGCATGGTCTAAATGTCAACTCTAGAACCATTAACATTAAGGGTCCTGCTAATCTAGTGAGCAGGGATGTCAGCCAGGGGGACCAAGAGAACCGTTTTTGGTACCAATTTCCTGAGGCCTCTCTGAGGTGTTTCCTTGTTTCTAAGTTTTTCCTTGTTTCTAGTTTAACCTAACCAGAGCAAGGTTGTCTCGGATAATTCCAGAGTTATTTGCATAGAAGCAACATTGTTCACCGAGAGCCGCGCACAGTCCCCCTTCCCTCAAGAACAAGTCTTAACCCCCTTCTATTTTGTAATACCATTTCAGCCAAGGAGTCCACTTGTTCAGCTAATTTGGTGATGGAATTTTTCTAGATGGGCAACATCTGCATCTATTTGGTGTGAAAGAGTTTTTGAAATTTTTGGTCCTCAGTGACTAAGGCAGATATTCTTATAGCAGTGGACCTTGCTATTCTAAGTCTTACTAATAGGGGTATAATTATGGGGGCCTGTTTCTAACATCTGTCTGTATTGGGTGCTATGAGAATTTTACCTCTTATCTGGTGTGGACTTTGGGCATAGATATAGTCCTATTGTCTGAAGCCGTTTTTCGGCCACTACATTCCTACATGCTATCTCTTTTGCTTTCACTGCATTTCATCTTTTTATCTTTATTTGTCTTATAGTATTTGCATCTAGGCTCTCACATAAGAGAGTGCAGAGGTCTAGGGAGAAGGTTATGGGTTCTCTGGGAATGTACTCTAGGGTTAAGTTGACAAGGGTGGTTTTAGCCCTAAGTACAGTACTAACAAATTGTCCCATTGAGCCCTCTGCGACGACCTATTGATAATAAGTGCGTGTTAAGGGGGGCCCCTTTCGGGGGGTGGTTACAGGAATTAAAGAGATTAGGATGACGACCGTGAATGGCGCGAAAGTCTTAGCTTTAGGCGGGTCCGTTGAGGATGCAACCATTTCCCATCTTGCATCTGGGGGCGCAGTCTTGACGTGTGAATGGTGAATCCAGGCAGTCAGTCTGTCCACCTAGACTGCCATGGGGGTGACCAGAACCACGGTGTAAGGTCCCTTCTAGTGAGGAGTCAGACCGGAGGCAGTGAAACTTTTTTTTACTAAGACCTCGTCCCCCGGCTGGAAGGGGTGTAGCGGCTGGTCAGTGAGGTCCCCTGGGGTGGGTCGAGCTCTCCTGATGAGAGGGTGCACCTGGGACTGAACAGACTGGAGTGCCTGTAAGGACTTAAGGGGTGTATTGTTAAAGACTTCAGCATGCACGGTATCCGTGGGTCTGGGAAGTAAGGAAGGGGGCCTTCCAAACATAATTTCAAAAGGAGTAAAGCTTTTCTTATAGGGAGTACATCGGGTATGGAGAACAAAAGGAAGCAGGTTGACCCAGTTTTCACCGGTTTCTAGAATGAATTTTGTTAAAGTTTCCTCTATAGTCCAGTTCATCTTTTCAACCTGCCCTGAACTCTGGGGGCAATAAGTACAGTATAGCTTCCAGGACATGCCCAGGACCTTGGCTAGGCCCTGAGAAACTTGTGCTGTAAAAGCAGGGTTATTATCTGATCCCAGTGTCAGGGGCAAGCCGAACTGATCTGTTTGTTACTACCAGTGCGGTTTCTGACCTAGTAGGAAAAGCCTCGACCTATCCAGAGAAAGTGTCTACAAAAACAAGGAGGTATTTATAGCTGCAAGCTGAAGGCTTTATTTCAGTAAAATTTACCTCCCAGTGTTCCCCTGGACTAGTATTTACTTTGTGGCTTACATTACAATGAATGGTAGTTTCCCTAACAATCTCCACATGTAAATGTGGAATGTAGTATCTGGCCCTTAACATCTCAGTGAGCTTTGTTTGTCCTAAGTGAATGGCCTGGTGTATGTCCTTAACTAGAGCCCTCCCTAGAGCCGACGGGGAGCACAATCCTTATGTCTAGTAGAATCCACCATCTTGTGGAATCTTGTCATCCCCCCTGTTCTTTAGCAAAGTTTTCTTCTTCAGGCAAGTACGTTGGGGTAGGAGGCAGGGTTGGGGCTGGCAGAGTCACAAGAAGAGGCAGAGGTTTTATTGGCCCCAAGGCTGCCTCTGCCCTATTTCCCTTTGCCTCTGGTGAATCTCCCTTCTGGTGTCTTTTGCAGTGTATTAATGCCACTGCTTTAGGCTTTCATATAGCTTCTAGCAAAGGTAGGATTTTCTCTTTGTTTTTGATGATTTTACCTTCTGAGGTAAGCAGCCCTCTTTCGTTATAAATGGCTCCATGTACATGGGCTGTAGAAAAGGCATATTGACTATCTGTGTAGATATTGACAGTTTTTCCCTCTGCCCAGTCTCAGGCCTTTATCAGAGCTATGAGTTCTGCCTTCTGGGCTGAGGCCCTGTGTGGGAGAGCCTGGGCCCTAGATAACCCACTTTAGGGTGACCACAGCTGCCCCGGCATACCTCACTCCGTTGACCATGAAGCTGCTTCCATCTGTATACAACACCTCTTCTGGGTTCTGCAGGGGGACGTCGGTGAGATCTGGTCATGCCGTGCGGAGGACATCTGTTGGCAGTCATGAATTGGCTCTTCTGGCTCGCTGTCAGGTAGCAATGTGGCGGTGTTTAACATCCATTTTCCGGGGGCTCCACGGAGTAGCAACTCCATTGCATGGGGAGCCACTAAGTTTAACTCCTGCCCCAAAGTCAGCTTGTCTGCCTCCTTAACTAATAAGGCTGTGGCCACCACCGCTTTTAGGCAAGCCGGCCATCCGGAGGCTACGGGGTCAAGTTTTTTTGAGAGGTAGGCGACTGGCTGGGATTAGGGTCCCAGAGTTTGGGTGAGCACTCCTTTAGCAACTCTCTGTTTTTCATGCACAAATAACTGGAAAGGTTTAGAGATGTCTGGCAAGGCTAAGGCTGGGGCTGCAGTCAGGGCAGTCTTGAGCTTGTCAAAAGCCCGTTGCTCTACCTCCGTCCATGCCAAGGGCTGATTTCCTCCAGTGCAGGCATACAGGGGTTTGGCTATCTCAGCAAATCCCAAAATCCATAGTCTGCAGTATCCTACTGCCCCAAGGAATTCTCAAACTTGGTGTTTCATGGTGAAGGTGGATATTTGCAGCACTGATTGCATTCAGCTGGGTGCCAGTGCCTGGTTACCTTTCTCTATTAACATAGTCCCAGTAAGTAACTCTCTGCTGGCAGAGTTGGGCCTTTTAGCTGAGACCCGGTACCTTAAAGTCTATAGGGTCTTTAGTAATGACTGGGTGGTCTCTTTACAGTCCTCTTGGATTTTTGTGGCTAAGAGTAAGTTATCCACATATTGGAGCAGGGTGCATTCTGGGAACTCAGCTCTGAAATCAGCAAGGCCTTGGCTCAGCGTAATTCTTAAAACCTTGCAGCAGCCTCTCTGCTGGATTTCTGGTCCCTGTGAGTTAACTCGGGTTTCCTGGAGTGCTGTTATCACTGCTTTAGTAATTTTCTTATCTCACTTGGCCTCTAAGGTGTTCCTATTGTTAAAACTTTTTGGGTAATCTCTAACAACTGAGCTAAATTTATTCCCTGGAACCCTTTTAATTTTGCAACTTTCCTTTGATGTTTGAGGCAGACTGGGACATAAAAGCCAGATTTGTGGCCCGCCGATTCTTACAGTCCCTGCCATAGAGTGGTTAGTGGGCTTATGAGCCACTTCCCTAAACCCCCCTAACAAGTACCGGTGAAAATTGTTCAAAGCCTGCATGCCCACTGGGGTGTTTGGGTCCCACTGGGGCCTAGTGGAAGGGAACATTTTTACTAATTTGTTCCTGGCGGTCTTGTACGGACCTTCCCCCTGTCCTAAGTATTGCTTTATGGGCTTCTTGTTTAATTCTACTCCTCTCCTCTGTGGTGAACAAATTCAGTAATAATTGTTGGCAGTTATTCTAAGTGGGGCGATAAGTCTGCAGTACAGATTTTAAGAGCCCTGTCAAAGCCTGGGGCTTCTCAGAGGATGGGGGATGTTGAGCTTTCTGACAGAACTTACTCTATTGTAAAACCTTGCTACCGTCTTGCGATCTTCAGCCTCCCAGCATGACCCTTTCCCAGGGAACTTTCCATCTCAGCAGGTTTCTAACCCTCCCCCTCTTGCCATGTTAGCAGTTCCCAGCCCTCCTAGGAATTATCAAACTTAGCACGTCCCCAGCCCCTCCCCTCCTGCCCAGCCCTTTACACTGGAGGCATCTGCTGGCTTGCAGGCCATAAAAATTCTTTTTGCTACACCACAGGTGCTGCATGTCAGTTTTGGGTGAAGCCCAGATTTTTCCTTGCTCTTAATAAAGCTTGTGCCAGCACTTGGTGTTTTGGCCCTCTCCTTAATTTCCATCACTTTCTAGTTATATAAGTCACCTGACAAAAAGTGAACAAAGAATGGGCAACCCCAATTGTTTTCTCCTGTTGGGGGAGCCTCTTGGAAAGGAAGGACCACTGGTGGGTGTGGGCCCCTGCTTTGATTGTGGAGAGGAGATAAGGGCTGATCATTCGTACTGGGCTGAGAATACGGTGGAGGCAACTCTTGGTTCTCGGCAGGGCTTGGAAGAACAGCCGGCGCTAAGGGGCCCTTCTTTGGGCCTGCTAGCATAACCTGAAGTCCAGCACACTTTATACATTTTTCAAGCCAAGAGCGGGGTGCTGGTTCAGCCTCCACCATTGATTGATGTATGGAAATTGATCAGGGTGGCTTGGGGACCCTGACACGATATTCCAGGCAGCCTGAGTTATCTTGGGGTCATATGTCCCTGTATCTTGCCAGCCTACCCCAAAGGCTGGCCACTCCAGCTTACAAAGGGTCTGAAGCCTCTTTGGGGTTAGCTTAACACCATACTGGCCAGAGAAACCTAATTTGAAGTTTTCCATCATGCATCAGAGGGGGGTGCATGGTCGGGACTGTGATGAGCCCATTTGGTCATTTTCTTTCAGTTTTTAAATTTTCTCTTGAGAGATTTTACTAATTTAAGACTGGCTTTATTGAGGACTTGAACTAACAATCTTGCTGCCTGCTCCCCCCTCCCTACCTTAATTACTGTGCTAATAAATAATTTGCACTACTAAGAGTTAGAGAGCTGTTCTTAAAGCCAGTTTTTAGATGTAAATGCTACACTCTGAGGCAGTATAGCCTGCCTGAAAGCCAGGTGGGGCTGGCAGCTGGCAGAGAGGGAGGAAAAAAAAGCTTTTTGTGTCAGTTTAAAACTGAGCTCCAAGCGGCTGGGCCAGCTGCGAGTTCCCGCCCCTGCAGCTTTTGGTCACCTTGACACAGGGACCCTGAAAAGCATTTAATTCCTGTCTCTCTTTTTTTATTTTTATTTTTTTTTGTCTCTTCTCTATTTCTTTTCTCTTCTCACTTACTCTCTCTCTTGCTTTTTCTCTCCTCTCTCCTACTTTCTCTTTCGCTATTTCCTCTCTCCTCTCTCTTTCCTTATTTCCTTTCTCTCCGCACTTTTGCTTACTACTTGTGTCTTTCTCTTTCTGTGGTGGTATAGCCAATTTTGGAAAGTCTCTAATTCAAATTTTGCCCTCTCTAAAGCAGGTTTTAGTAGGGCCTCCCTGTGATACACTACTGGGCACTGCCCATAACACGGGACACTTTTCTGACAGAATAGGCAGTCACTAGTTTTCCATTTTAGCTTGGCAAAAAGCACTCATAGACCTTGATCTAGGACTTTGTTTCCTACAACCTCAAAGCAAGTATTTCTGAGGTGCCGAAGGCACAACTGCCTTCCCGACATGGACTCAGACCCAGCACGGGCAAAAATATTCCTTTCCTGGTGGAGGTGGCTGGGAGAATTTACAGGCCACAATAATCATAACAAGGAAGAGAATTAAAACAACTCTAGTTAAGACTATTTGCTACATGGTGGAAGAAGACAGAATGAGGCCTCAGTGATAGAAGAAAAACATGAGAAAGAAGAAGAGAGTAATCTCTGCAGGGGTATAATCAATGAAAGTTCCCTGCATCCAGTGGTTCATCAACCACTGTAAAATATCTCCTACCTCAAGGGAAGATGGTCTGAACCAGTGTATGTCTGCTAGCAGGAGTCTAATAAAACTAACAAATTTACGGACGAGACAGGACCACATAAAAGAGTGACGAACAAAGGATGGGAGCCTCCCAGAGGAGACCACTCAGTTGCCTGCCCGGCCACGCCCCCGAAGGGGTCTTTCAGGTGCGTCTTGGCTAAGGTGTACCCGTATAACCCCCGGGCCTGGTCACCTCAGGATGGAAGTCCGAGTAGGACAGCTCTGAGGTGAATCACCGTTATGCCTTATGACACTCCCGTGGAACCGCGGGTGGAGGCCCACTCAAGCCCCGTAGCTTTCAGCCGTGGGACTACATACATACACACACACTCTCTCACTCACACAGAGGCTACGGAAAACAATCGAACGCTGACGTCCACTATGCCAGCTACCGACGCTGACATCCACTATATCAGCTACCAGAAGGCTGCCACCCACTATGCCAGCCACCCGAACGCTGGCATCCACTATGCCAGCTACCAGAAGCCTCAAGCGACGTCTCGGTGAGGCTTGCCAGGTCAGAGTTGCAGTGACTCGTCAGTCCCCCGACACAGGCCCTTTTCCCTTGAACTAGTTCCCAGATTCCAAACCAAACCTACCTCCGGAGGCTTTTAGGACCCTGAAGAATTTTTGGGTGAACGTCGGCCGGGTGGGCGCTCTTCCACAGTGGCACTCCAGGGCCCTGAGACAGCTCAGGGGGCGCCTCCCCTAGAGGCTCCCGAGGAGGGAGCGGCCGCCCGGGCGAGGCTCTGAAATGGCTTTTGTCTGGTGCTGAAAAATAAAAGTTCTCGCTGGGGCCTCCAAAATGTTGTATCGAACCGAGCACAGAAAATCAACACCAAGACAAAAGTATGCCAAATTGCAGGGTTTATTGCCGGCGACCACGGAGGACTCACGTCTCTCCAACCCGTGGCCCCGCAAAAGAGGGTGGCAAGACCTTTTATACCCGTAAAATCACCTTGGGGGTGAGGGGCTTCAAACATTCCGAGGGCCAGTGGATTCAAATCACCTTCTGGGTGGAGATGAGAGTGAGGGTGTTCCGGATTTTTCGAGGGCCAGGGGACTATTTGACATTCTGATTGTTATTTAAGGGGTTCACAGATGCAGAGATTAACATTCGTTTACACATCGTCTGGGTGGGGGTGGGATCCATAGATTTTTATTTACTTGGCGCCAGGATGGAATTGTCTGGGGGTGCTTACTCTGGTAAACAAAGGCCAGCGACTCTGACATTCACAGATAAGAGAAGGCATGCAGCTTTACCTCAACTTGCATCCTGCAAATAATCTAGCAGTTTACAGAAACCAAAGTTAGCAATCACCGTGAGGAGAATGGAAACAGTTTTGTTCTTTATAAAATGACATTGTACAGGTTCTAACTCTAGGCCAGCTATATCACACATCCTTCTGTCAGCCTTCTGATCACAAGTTCTTAACAATTCTCTGCAGTGGTTCAAATTTTTCCTAATCTTGCTGTCCTCTAAGCTTTCCCAACTCTCCTGAACTTTGTCTTTTACCGACTTCTAAACCTGCTTCTACATTTTTAGCTCTCTTTTTTACAGGCTGGCAATGTGGTAAAAGAAGGAAAGTCCACTTTCAGGGGGAAAATCCAAGAAGGCTTCAGATATTTGCATGAAAAGAAGCTGAGTTCTGGTTGCCAAGAGAATGGGGAAAGGCCTTGAAGGCATTTCATAGCTCTACTTCACAGCACTAATTTTCTGTATGATCAGAAAGAAAAGGGGTTTGGCCGGACGCAGTGGCTCAAACCTGTAATCCCAGCACTTTG
The DNA here is from genome assembly GCA_031835075.1 of Saguinus oedipus. Taxonomy (NCBI): domain Eukaryota; kingdom Metazoa; phylum Chordata; class Mammalia; order Primates; family Cebidae; genus Saguinus; species Saguinus oedipus. The sequence goes on from CM063187.1 coordinate 19,922,439, forward strand.
GGAGGCTAAGGTGGGTGGATCACAAGGTCAAGAGATCGAGACCATCCTAGTCAACATGGTGAAAGCCCGTCTCTACTAAAAATACAAAATTAGCTGGGCATGGTGGCGTGTGCCTGTAATCCCAGCTACTCAGGAGGCAGAGGCAGGAGAATTGCTTGAACCCAGGAGGCGGAGGTTGCGGTGAGCCGAGATCGTGCCATTGCACTCCAGCCTGGGTAACAACAGCGAAACTCCGTTTCAAAAGAGAAAAAGAAAAAGCTTTTGCCTAGACACCCAGCCTTTTCCTTACATACTCTGGAGTCTAGATGAAGGCTCTCAAGCCTCTAGTCTCTGGCTTTGTGCACCTGCAAGCTTAACACTGTGTGGAAGCCATCAAGGCTTGGAGCCATGTGAAGCAGTGACCTAAGCTGTACCTGTGCATCTTTCAGGCCTGGCTGGAGCTGGAGCTGCACGGATGCAGGCAGCAGTGTCCAGAGGATGCACAAAGCAGTGGGGCCATGGAGCTGGCCAAGGACATCAGGCTTCTCTCCTAGGCCCCAAGGCCTGGGACTGTAAAGGCTTCTGCAAAGGTCTCTGAAATGCCTTCAGGGCCTTTTTCTCATTGTCTTGGCTATTTGGACTGAATTTCTTTTTATGCAAATACCCTAAGCCTTCTTGCATTTTCTCCCTGGAAATCTGCTTTTCTTTCTGACTTCTTTACCAGGCTCCAAATTTTCCTAACTTTTGAGCTCCACTTATCATTTAAATAGAAGTTCCAACTTGAGGTCATTTCTTAAGTCACACATAAGAACACAAACTCGACCGGCGCAGTGGCTCACACCTGTAATCCCAGCACTTTGGGAGGCTGAGGTGGGTGGATCACGAGGTCAAGAGATCGAGACCATCCTGGTCAACATGGTGAAACCCCGTCTCTACTAAAAATACAAAAAATTAGCTGGGCATGGTGGCGCATGCCTGTAATCCCAGCTACTCAGGAGGTTGAGGCAGGAGAATTGCCTGAACCCAGGAGGCAGAGGTTGCGGTGAGCCAAGATCACGCCATTGCACTCCAGCCTGGGTAACAAGAGCAAAACTCCGTCTCAAAAAAAAAAAAAGAAAAAGAAAAAGAAAAGAACACAAGCTGTTTGATGCAGACAGGACACCTCTTGAGCTATGCTGCCTAGATGTTCAATATATCAGATACATCCTAAATCATCATAAGTTCATAGTTTCACCGATCTTCAAGGCAGGGTCACCATGCAGCCACATTCTTTGCTAAGGCCAATCAAAAGTAACCTTGGCTCCTGTTCAATGGAAATGCCTCATTTTCATCTGAGACCATTTTTTTTTTTGAAACGGAATTTCGCTGTTGTTACCCAGGCTGGAGTGCAATGGCGCGATCTCGGCTCACTGAAACCTCCACCTCCTGGGTTCAGGCAATTTTCCTGCCTCAGCCTCCTGAATAGCTGGGATTACAGGCACGAGCCATCATGCCCAACTAATTTTTGTATTTTTAGTAGAGATGGGGTTTCACCATGTTGACCAGGATGGTCTCGATCTCTTGACCTTGTGATCCACCCGCCTCGGCCTCCCAAAGTGCTGGGATTACAAGCGTGAGCCACCGTGCCTGGCCCTCATCTGAGACCTTTTATGTCTTGTCTTCATTGTCCATCCTTCTGTCAGCCGTCTGATCACAAGTTCTTAACAATTCTCTGCAGTGGTTCAAATTTTTCCTAATCTTGCTGTCCTCTAAGCTTTCCCAACTCTCCTGAACTTTGTCTTTTACCGACTTCTAAACCTGCTTCTACATTTTTAGCTCTCTTTTTTACAACCTGGCAATGTGGTAAAAGAAGGAAAGTCCACTTTCAGGGGGAAAATCCAAGAAGGCTTCAGATATTTGCATGAAAAGAAGCTGAGTGCTGGTTGCCAAGACAATGGGGAAAGGCCTTGAAGGCATTTCATAGCTCTACTTCACAGCACTAATTTTCTGTATGATCAGAAAGAAAAGGGGTTTGGCCGGATGCAGTGGCTCAAACCTGTAATCCCAGCACTTTGGGAGGCCAAGGCGGGTGGATCATGAGGTCAAGAGATCGAGACCATCCTGGTCAACATGGTGAAACCCTGTCTCTACTAAAAATACAAAAATTAGCTGGGCATGGTGGCACGTGCCTGTAATCCCAGCTACTCAGGAGGCAGAGGCAGGAGAATTGCCTGAACCCAGGAGGCGGAGGTTGCGGTGAGCCGAGATCGCGCCATTGTACTCCAGCCTGGGTAACAAGAGCGAAACTCTGTCTCAACAGAAAAAGAAAGAAAGAAAAGAGGTTTAATTGGCTCATGTTTCTGCAGGCTGTAAAGGAAGCATAGTGGCTTCTGCTTCAGGGAGGTCTCAGGAAGCCTCCCAATCATAATCTTGTTCCTACTTCTCCCATATGAAACATCTCCTTGCCCCTCCCAGAAGGCAAAGGGGCAAGGAGATGTTTCACATGGGAGGATTAGGAACAAGACTGAAGGAGAAGAGGAGCCACACCCTGTTATACAACCAGATCTCATGAGAACTCACTATCATGAGCATAGCATCAGGAAGATGATGCATAAACACGGGTGAAGAATCCATCCCCCAGCCACACCCCCACCTCTACTTCCCACTGTTTCCAGGCAGAAGCCTGCTACAGAGGCAGAGCCTCTTGGAAAACCTCTATTAGGGCAGTACAGACGGAAAAATGGGCTTGGAGCCCCCACACAGGGGGCCATCACCCTCCAGAGCTGAGATTCATAGACCCACCCACCAAGAGCTTGCACCCTGAGTGTGGAAAAGCTACAGGCACTCAACACCAGCTCAATCCATGAGAGCAGCCGTGGGGGCTAAAACCTGCAAAGCCACAGGTGTACTGCCCTAGTAGAGGTTTTCCATGAAGCTGTGCCTCTGCAGCTGGCTACTCCCCACTCCCACTACACCCCATCCTCCCACCACCCTACATCTCCCCACTTTACCCACCCCTTTTTCCTTCCACTCCCACCCCCCACCAGTCCATGATTAAATCACTCCCATCTTTCTGCTGTTCTCTAATCCCTCCAAACCCTCCCAGTTTTTATTTGCTACCCACTTCTAAACCTGCTTCTACTTTTTTAGGTATCTCTATAGCAGATTGGCTATGTATCGATAACACAAAACCCCATTTAAAAAGGAAAATCTGATAAGACTTCAGAAATTGGCCTATAAAGAAGCTCTGTGCTAACAGTCAAGAGAAATAGAAAAAGGCCTTGAAGACATTTCACAGCTCCACTCTGCAGTAGTAATTCTCAATAGTATTGTAAATAAGAGAGGTTTAATTGATTCAGCGTTCTGCAGGCTGTGAAGGAAGCGTAGTGTCTTCTGTTTCTGGGAGGAGTCAGGGAGCCTCCTAATTACACCAGAAGGCCAAGGGACAATGAGATGTCTCCTATGGCAAGAGAGAGTGAGGAAAGAGATTCCACAGCCTTTTAAACAACCAGATCTCCTGAGAACTCACTCACTCTCAGGAGGACGGCATCAAGGGGGTGGTGCTTTATCATTCATGAAGAATCTACCCATACCCTTTTATGGCAAAATCTTTTTCCACCTAGGCCCCACCTCCAACATTAGGAAGTATAATTCCACATGAGTTTTGGTAGGGACACAGAGACAAACCATATTATTCTGTCCCTGACCCCATGAATCTCGTGAAGGCAAAATACATTCATGCCTTACCAGCAGTCTCCCAAAGTCTTAACTCATTTCAGCATTAACTCAAAGCTACAGAGTCCAAAGTCTCATCTGAGTCAGGGCTACAGTCTCTTTTGCCCATGACTCTTTGAAATAAAAAGCAAGGTCACTGCTTCTAAGGTACAGTGATGGTACAGGCATTGTGTAAGCTTTCCATATCCAACAGGAAGACATCTTCCAGAACACTTCTGATTTCTTTCTCAGACCTCCTCAGCCTACCCTTCACTTGTCCGTGTCTCTGTCAGCATTTTTGTCACAACCATTTAACCAGTCTCTAAGGTGGTCCATACATTTTATCATCTATCTGTCTTCTTTTGAACCCTCCAAACTCTTTCAACCTGTGCCCATTCGCTAATTCCAAAGCTGCTTCCACATTTTCAGGTATCTTTATAGCAAAGCTTTCATCTTCATTTGCCTTTTTCTGTATGATTTATTTTGAAAAACAGGTTTAATTGGCTCATGGTTCTACAAGGTGGACAGGAAACACAGTGGCTTCTGCTTCTGGGAGGCCTTAGAAATCTTTCAATCATCTTGGCAGGCAAAAAAAGAGTGAGTGGTCTCACATGGCAAGAGGAAAACTCGGAGAGTGGAGCAGATGACACAGAGTTTTCAATGACCAGATCTCAGGCAAAGTCACTCATAATTATGAGGACAGTAGCAAGGGGATGGTGCTAAATCACTCATGAGAAATCTGCCTTCATGATTCAATCACCTTACAGCTGGTTCTGCCTTCACCATTAGGAAGTATAACTCGACATGAGATTTGGTGGGGATGCATACTCGAATTGCATCATCAGTCTTTGAGTATAAAGACATCCACAGCAGGCTTTATCCCACCGGCTTCTTTGATACTCTTCATAGGGTTTGAGGTGTACAGCATACACACTAAGATATTCATACTTCAAAAAGGAATGAAGTAAGTGGTATTATCATTCTTCGAGAGTAACAATGGTAGTGTAGGCATTTATAGCGTGATTTAGTTAATGTTTGCTGCTGTTTCTATTCTATCACCATATTAACTGTTTCCTACACAACTCTGTGTTCAGCTGGGTTTCAGGTGAGCACAAAACCATGCTTGTACCACCGATAGCTGGCACTGGCTTATTGATAGTGTTATTATTCTGCTGTATAAAGTATCCTCGAACTGGAGAAAGTCCACAGTCAAATATCTAGTCATTCAACACTATCAATGTTGGTTGACTTTTGGAAAAAATAGTATCTTTTGTTGAAAGAAATGCTGCATCTGTGATTTCAAGTCTCTCACCTGAATTGGAGGGAAATGATGAATTTCAGCCAAAGTGGCCAAAGAAATCCTGTTCCTGTGATCCTGACATCCTCAGCCTCTGAATGTCTGTCTTTCCTTCTGCCACATGTTGCCTGCTCTCCATGACTTTGGTAAGAGCTTCCTTATGTATGTGGATGATGTCCAGGATGTTGGTCAGCTGTCCCTGAGAGAGCATGAATAGGTCCATGACTGGTCCCAGGGTCCTTCCTGGGATGATCAGCAAAGATCTCACTGATGGTGTTGAAGGCACCTCTGGTTAAGTGGATGGCCTGCTCCAGCTTCAAGGCCTGGCTGAGGCTGAAGAACTGGTCACCTGCTGATTCTTCTTCTTAAAGTCTGTCACCATCATCTGCTTCCATGTCCACTCACTGGCTATGAAGTTGATCTGAGTGTCCTGTTGTCCATCATCTTGGTGAAGCACTCAAAGCTGTCAATCTTGCTCTCCCACTGCTAAAGGCTAAGAGCCACCCTGCGGGTGGGCTTGAGGTCAAGAAGAAGATGGCACTCACCATCTCATTTTTCTCAGTCTTCCTCTTGCCCTGTCTCCAGACTGTCTCTTCAGTGCTGGTGGGGCGTGTCAAGAAGTGAAGGCAGGTGTGGCACTGTGCCCACACCCAGAAGCTGGCTGTGTGGTTCATCCACCTGATTGGGCCCTTTCTGCTCTTGAACATAAAGTTCTCCTCAAGATGGCCAGTTGTCTGCCTCTTGGCACCCAAAAAGCCCACAATGCTTTATGAGCCCTGATGCATGGACTGGAGCCCCAAAGGCAGCACACACCCTGCTCCTGAGCCTGCTGCTCATGTCCTCTATGTGGCTCCATTTGCATCATAGTTGTTGCACTGAGGCCCGTGCATGCCAGGCAAGGCCAAGCTGGCTCAAAGAGCAACCGACCACCTCTGCAAGGGTGTGCCAGGAGCAGGTGGACCCGCCACCAACCTTACTCTGCCAGTCAGGGTAAATCAGTTATCATGCCCTGGAGGTAGCCCCAGTGCCATCTGCTTTTCCTCAGGCCTTCTCTCCATTACTCACCAGGTGGTGGTCACTCAGGCTGTGGGAACCTGGCCTCCCTGCTTCCCTCAGTGGGTGAGCTTGGTGACTGGTCCACCTGCTCCAAACACACCCTTGCAGAGGTGGCTGGTTGCTCTTTGTGTCAGCTTTGGCATGCACAGGTTCCAGGCACTGACATGCTGCTCTGAGTGAGCTTGTCCTGTCTTGGGTCAAATTTAAGTCTGGCCAGAGCCACAGAAGGCTGAGTCCCCTGGGTGGTAATCCTGGCTGTTGCTGGGGCGCCATGGTGCCCCTCCCCTCCAGGGCTCAGGATGAGGCCCAACTGGGCCAGGATCCTTTAGGTAAGGGACATGTGTCCCAGGAGGGGGCTTCTGTCCCACAGGTTGGGTGAGAAGATGTATGGCATGCTGCTGGCTGTTAGGGTTGTTAGGATGCCACGTTCTTCCCTTCAGGGACCTCAAAGTGACCATCTTCCCCTTTGAGAGTAACTTCCCAAGGCCCAGCTGGCTACAGGCTGCCCTGGCTTCTTCCATGTTGTGCTGGTCACTACCCACCAAGGGTGGTCAGATGCAGGCATCATGCAGGGGAGTTGTCTCTGGACGTTCATCTTGGTTATCATGGCATTGAACTGGGCCTGGTGACAGGGCCCTGATGGCGTTTTCCTGGGTGGTCCTGGGTGTCCAGAGGAGATACAGAATGGAATTGCTGCAAGGATGAATGAGATAACTGTCAGCACAGAACAGGCATCCAGTGAGTGTTCAGGGATTACCCTCAGTAGCTGCCCAAAACCACCCACCTGATAGTGACTGCCCCCAAGCCAGGAGGAAGAAAAGAGAGCAGGTCCCACTCAGCTGAGCCTAATCAGTCAGCTGTGCTGAAATGTGCCTCTTACCTAGAAAACAGTTCTGCATTCAGAACCAGTCGCAGACACTGCTGTGTGTCTCTAACTGCTCCATGACACAGGCTATGGGAGCTCAGCAACAGCAACATCACAGGGTGACACAACCCATCAAAATGGGAACCTGCCTGAATCAACAGGGCTGAGTCAGTGTCCTCTATCCCCTGAACTGATAGGTGTGCACGTAATGTGTTTCTCTCTCTCTCTCTCGTGTGTGTGTGTGTGTCTGTGTGTGTGTGTGTGTGTGTGCACGCGTGTGTCTTGCTTCTCTGGTCAGGCCTAGCTACTCCACTCATGGGTGCACTCAAGTCCTCATTACTGTCACTATCAGTCCCTGGGTCAGCATTACAGCCTCCACAGGTGTTCCCCAATCTCAGCCCTGCCCACCAAGGGTGGTTCTTGCAATACAGACAGAGGAGGGCACCAGGCAGAGCAGAGAGGGCTGGCACCCTCTCTAGGTAGAACCCAGGTCGTGTGTAAAGTTCTAGTGCTGGATTCAACACATCTTCTCATGTTCTCTTTCCAGCAACCCTCCAGGGTGCCTGACTCACCTTCCCTACAGAGGGAGGCAAGGAGGCTCCACAGACAAATCCCCTGCCTGAGGTCACACAGTGGCCAACTGGTCAGGTGCCTCTGAGCAGGTCCCCACTGATGGGGCCCCTAATGACGACTCCTCCATTGACTAGACCCCCTGACTGAGTCCCCATTGACCATGTCTCCCTAACTAGGTCCCCACGTAATAAGTCTCAAGGACCAGACCCCAGTGACCAATTTCCCACTGACCTGGTCCCCACTGACCAGGCTCCCACTGACAAGGCCACAATTTGCCAGGTTCCCACTCTCCTGACCCCAACTGAACAATTCTCTGTGGATCAGTCCCCAGCTGACTGGGCCCTCTCACCAGGCTCCAAGTATACGGTATAGACCCTACCAACCAGGTTTTCAGTGTTTATGTTCCAACCAATCAAGCCCCACTAATAAGGCTACCACTGACCACATCCCCACTGACCAGGCTTCCAGTGATTAGGTCACCAGGTCCCCACGATGAAGCCTTCACTGAGGACGCCACCACTAACCAGGTCCCTGCTGATCAGGTCCCAACTGACTATGTCCTGAGGACAGGTCATCGCTGACCATGGTCCCCTGACCAGGCCCCTGAGAAGCGGTGCTCAAAGTCTCATCCCAATGTCCCCCTCAGCCCACAGACCCTTCCTCCTTGCATATGTGCCCAGAGGTCAGGCCCTGGGGGTTATCTTGGCATAAGGCCTCTCCTCCAAGACACAGGGAGGAACAGATGGCCTCAGGCTCTTGGTGCCCAGCTTCACTCTCACCCCGCAAGTCCCTCTGGGCCCATCTCAAAGGAGACAGTGAGGTGGCTTGGCACTGCCTGGACATGCAATCTCTCCTATTCCTGAGTCTCAGAGTGAAAGGAATGGAGGGACATTTGGCAGATGAGACACCCTGTGCTGCTGGGTCTCCCAGGGATCTAGAGACACAGCACAGAGGCTGCAGGAAGACTAATCCAGAACCTTCTAGGCTGAGCCAGGGTAAAACATAAGGACTGTTCCCAGACAGCCAGAAGGCCCTTTGCCAGTTTCTTGGTACCTCAGTGGATGCAGCAGCGGTTCTTCTGTTGGGGACAAAGGGCACACGCTGGGGAGGGCTCGCCTGGGCTTCCTTGTTGGAGCCACCTCTGCTTCTAAGAAAATCACTCATGCCAGGGCTAAGGCAGAGAAAATACAAAATTAGCTTGGAACATCTTGTGCCAGAAAGTAAAAACGTGCTGACAGAGTAACAGGGACAAATTAAAAAGACATAAAGTCAGCTTGAAATGTCTACCACTGGGCTAATCCTGGGCAATTGGAGGACCAAAAGCATAAGCTTTCTCTTCTTCCTTATTCATTGGTTCTGTTTCACCATTGAGGACAAAGGAGTGAATAAGGATATAATCATCTGGCAAGCATCACAGTAATAATTGTTCAAATACAAGTCATTAATGAAATGCCAAATCTAGTGGGTTTTGAGGAGTAACCAGATAATTACAGAGCCTCAAAGTATCTTCACACAAAATACTGATGAACTACAAAAAGGAAATCATAACATTAGCATGAGCAAATGTGGCAGGTACTCTTTTATTACTAGTAATAAAAATGAGTAATAAAAACTGTAAAATGCAAATAAGCCTTCAATGGCCTTTACTAAAGTATCAATGATGATTTGGTTGCTTGGCTGTTTAAACAGCTGACATTTGGGCAATTTGAGTATGTCAAACTCAATAACGCTGGTTTTCATTTGCAAGATTCACTTAAACTAAGGGTAAAAAAAATCATTTAAAATACCATATGAGGCTGGGCGCGGTGGCTCATGCCTATAATCCCAGCACTTTGGGAGGCCGAGGCGGGTGGATCATGAGGTCAAGAGATCGAGACCATCCTGGTCAAAAAGGTGAAACCCCGTCTCTACTAAAAATACAAAAATTAGCTGGGCATGGTGGTGTGCGCCTGTAATCCCAGCTACTTGGGAGGCTGAGGCAGGAGAATTGCTTGAACTCAGAAGGCAGAGGTTGCGGTGAGCCGAGATCATGCCATTGCACTCCAGTCTGGGTAACAAGAGTGAAACTCCTTCTCAAAAAAATAAAAATAAATAAATAAATAAAAATATCATATGAATCTTCATTATACACATGATTTGAAAATATTCTACTTTAGTAAAGATTGTGATGTTATATATTTTATGACAAACAATTAAAATGTCATGTAAAAACCCCATTAATAAAGTTTTTGACCTTTTTAAATCATATGCTTTTTCCTTAAGATTTTATGCTTTAGATAGTCTCTTCATTAGATGTGGCTTATCAGTGGATTTTAGAGAAGAAAGTAGACAGGAGCAAGAGTACAATACAGCAAGGCTGGAAAGAAAAAGAAAGAATTATGTTCTTTACCTAAGGAATTTCAGTTAACTAAGTGTGAGTTTAAAACTAAAGAGCTGAGAACTTTATCAGAGTTAATAAGAATGAGAAATATGTATATATAATTACAATACAAAATTACTATTAAATAATTTACACATGGAGTTAATTATAATTGTGATTAAATGGAGCATTTTCATCTTCACTTATGTACTCAACAGCCATGTGCTAAGGTACTAGAACCAGCATTGGAATTACAAGATGAAGATGGTATGGTCATCATACGCTATCACCTAAAAAACAGACAGGCAGGCAATGTCCGTATAGAGTCATAGACACTATGACAGGTATACAGCCCAGCAGGACGCTACTGGAACACACAGAAGGGACATCTATCCATTTTGTGTCAATATTTAGGCTTTCTGGTGGAAGCGACATATAGGCTGATGCCTGAAGGACAAGGGAAAGCTTGCCAGGCAGAGGGAAGAAGCGAAGACAGAGAGCCTGAGGTGAGGAAGAGCTCTGTGGAGTTCTACTCCATCTAGTTGGTGCGGGAGCAAAGGGCAGAGTGTGGTAAGTGGCAACAGACAAGGTTGAGTAACTTGACAAGAATCACATTGACCTGGGTGGCTTATTCCATGGTGAAAAATTTGGAACCTTTCCTGAGAACAAATGTAATCCAATGACAAAGTAAATAACAGGAGATTTAAAATGTCACCTGTCAAGTGACCGCTTATGAATAGTTATTGCTTAGCTGACTATTTCTTTCTTTCTTTTTTTTTTTTGAGATGGAGTTTTGCTCTTGTTACCCAGGCTGGAGTGCAATGGTATGATCTCGGCTCACCGCAACCTTCGCCTCCTGGGTTCAGGCAATTCTCCTGCCTCAGCCTCCTGAGTAGCTGGGATTACAGGCACGTGCCACCATGCCCAGCTAATTTTTTGTATTTTCAGTAGAGACGGGGTTTCACGTGTTGACCAGGATGGTCTCAATCTCTTGACCTTGTGACCCACCTGCCTTGGCCTCCCAAAGTGCTGGGATTACAGGCGAGAGCCATTGCGCCCGGCCGGTCTTTGCTATTGTAAACAGGGCTGCAATGAATATACTTGTGCATATGTCTTTAAAATAGAATGATTTATAGTCCTTTGGGTATATACACAGTAACGGGATTGCTGTGTCAAATGGAATTTCTATTTCTAGGTCCTTGAGGAAGCACCACACTGTCTTCCACAATGGCCGAACTAGTTTACACTCCCACCAACGTGTAAAAGTGTTCCTATTTCTCCACATTCTTTCCAGCATCTGTTTTCTCCAGATTTTTTAATGATCGCCATTCTAACTGGCATGAGGTAGTATCTCGATGTGGTTTTGATTTTCATTTCTCTAATTATCAGTGAAGATGAGCATTGTTTTCATATTGTTGGCCTCACATAGGTCGTTTTTGAGCAATGTCTGTTCATATCCTTCTGCCACTTTTGGATGAATTTGTTTTTTTCTTGTAAATCTGTTTTAGTTCTTTGTAGATTCTTGATATTAGCCCTTTGTCAGATGGGTAGATTGCAAAAATTTTTCCCATTCTGTTAATTCCTGGTCCTAATGATTGTTTCTTGCTGTGTGGAAGCTCTGGAGTTTAATTAGATCCCATTTGTCTATTTTGGCTTTTGTTGCCAATGCTTTTGGTGTTTTAGTCATGAAGTCCTTGCCTATGCCTATGTCCTGAATGGTTTTGCCTAGGTTTTCTTCTAGGGTTTTTATGGTGTTAGATCTTACGTTTGGATCTTTAATCCGTCTGGAGTTAATTTTAGTGTAAGATGTCAGGAAGGGGTCCAGTTTCCGCTTTCTGCCCATGGCTAGCCAGTTTTACCAACACCATTTATTAAACAGGGAATTCTTTCCCCATTGCTTGTTTTTGTCAGATTTGTCAAAGATCAGATGGTTGTAGATGTGTGGTGTTGCCTACAGGACCTTTGTTCATTTCCATTGGTCTATATATCTATTTTGGTACCTGTACCATGCTGTTTTGATTACTGTAGCCTTGTAGTATAGTTTGAAATCAGGTAGTGTGATGCCTGCAGCTTTGTTCTTTTTGCTTAGGATTGTCTTGGCTATGTGGGCTCTCTTTTGGTTCCATATGAAGTTTAAGGTAGTTTTTTCCAGTTCTGTGAAGAAGGCCATTGGTAGCTTGATGGGGATAGCATTGAATCTATAAATTACTTTGGGCAATATGGCCATTTTCATGATATTGATTCTTCCTAACCATGAGCATGGAATGTTTCTCCATCTGTTTGTGTCCTCTCTTATTTTGTTGAGCAGTGGTTTGTAGTTCTCCTTGAAGAGGTCCTTTACATCCTTTGTTAGTTGTATTCCTAGGTATTTTATTCTCTTTGTAGCATCTGTGAATGGGAGTTTGCTCATGATTTGCCTCTCTGTTAGTCTGTTATTGGTGTATAGAAATGCTTGTGAGTTTTGCACATTGATTTTGTATCCTGAGACTTTGCTGAAGCTGCTTATCAGTTTCAGGAGATTTTGGGCTGAGACAATGGGGTCTTCTAAATATATAATCATGTCATCTGCAAATAGAGACAATTTGACTTCCTCCTTTCCTAACTGAGTACCCTTTATTTCTTTTTCTTGCCTGATTGTTCTGGCTAGAACTTCCAATACTATATTGAATAGGAGTGGTGAGAAAGGGCATCCTTGTCTAGTGCCAGATTTCAAAGGGAATGCTTCCAGTTTTGGCCCATTCATTATGATATTGGTTGTAGGTTGGTTGTAAATAGCTTTTATTGTTTTGAGATATGTTCCTTTGATACCTAGTTTATGAAGAGTTTTTAGCATAAAGGGCTGCTGAATTTTGTCGAAGGCCTTCTCTGCATCTATTTAGATAATCATGTGGTTTTTGTCTTTGGTTCTATTTACATGGTGGATTATGTTTATAGATTTGTGTATGTTGAACCAGCCTTGCGTCCCTGGAATGAAGCCTACTTGATCGTGATGGATAAGCTTTTTGATGTGCTGTTGCAGCTGGTTTGCCAGTATTTTATTAAAGATTTTTGCATCTATCTATGTTCATCATAAATATCGGCCTGAAGTTTTCTTTTTTTGCTGAGTCTTTGCTGGGTTTTGGTATCAGGATGATGTTGGTCTCCTAAAATGATCTGGGAAGCATTCCCTCTTTTGTATTGTTTGGAATAGTTTCAGAAGTGTTTTAATACAAAGATGTGTGGGAGCATATCTGTTATAAGCAATTATACTTTAAAATTGTTCTAAAGAAGTAGATGTGTCTCCAAGGTACTAAACAAGCAGTTCAAACAAAGTAGACAGGGAAGAGAAATGGCTATCAGTGCTGTACGGCTCAACAGGTAACACGTGCTGCTTTCCAAATTGGCTCTACTTGTAAGATTCTGAAGATTCCACTAGAAAGACTTGTATTTAAAGGGTAACTATGTGAAGAAATAATATCTTAATTTGCTTGACTATAAGAACCACTTTACTATAAATAATTATATTAAAACATCATATTATACCCTTAAATAATGTAGATTAAGAAAACTAAAATGAACAAAAAAAGCTACAATTATTTGTGTTTAGTAAACCACAAGTTTCAGGTTTCACCCTTGTACATTTCACCCACTACCTAGAAAAAAATAGGCATTTGGCACTGAGGAATAATTCAGAGGAGCAACTCCTAGGGGAGACCTAGATGGCTGGGTTGATGAATAAAAAGAACTAAAGCATCTCTGAGGTAATTACTTCTGACACTGATCAAGGCATTTGAAGCGGGGCTTGTTCTTTCTGCCTTCCACACCCTCCTCAGGCTGAACAAGGTGTTGTTTCTTAACCACTTTGCAAATTATACTTGTTTTCATTCCTGTGATAATTATTCCCTATTTCACAAAAATGCCTTTCCGTAACATCTTGAAAATGTTACCCAAATAGTCTGTCTTGAGACACCCTCTAGTGATAGTATTAAAGATCATATTCAAACACAGTTCTATGCCTGAGTGTCAGGATGTGCCCAGAGTAGCGGTACCATTTGACACCTTGGGTTTAGGTTGTGATCCACCAAAAAAAAAAAAAAAAAAAAAAAAATTAAACTCATTAATATTTCTATCTGGGGAAATCCTGACAAGTAATTTTATAACAAGATCACTTTATTAATTATAAAGCTTCAAAAATATGTAGTAAAAAAACTAATAGATCATGTTAATTATATGAGGTTTTCAGGTGAAAAAAGCTATAAAAAAGCAACACAAAAAGAAAGAAAGAAAATGAGAGACAGAAAGTATCCTTAACTAATATTTTAAAGGTAAGGTTCCTTATTAATACTATTTTTCAAAATTACATTATCAGATTAGCATTCACTTCCTACTAATCTCCTGAAGCCATCTCACTAAAAATTACATGTTCAAAACAACTTGATGAGCTTATTTCATTTTCTATGAGTGTATGTTTTGACTTACTTCAGTTTTTTGAAATGGAACTGTTAGCTTTTAATGTTAATGCAAGGGCTTCCTTATATTCTGCTAATTCGGTTGTAACCTTTTCATAAGCAGTTTCCATTTTGGAGAGTTCACATTTCACATGGTTAAGTGTCAGTTTCTTCTTATTTAATGAAGCTGTTTTATCCTTGTTTAACTGCTCTAAATGTTTTTCACATTCTGCTTGTTTCTAAAACAAATAAAAAGTATACTGTTTTAAAACAATTGTAACCTAATTATCATATATTTGTTGTCTTCCATTTTGAGCCAGTGGTTCAGAGAACAATTTTAAATACATTGAAAAAAGGCTGAAGGTTAAAATATTTATCAACAATGTCAACAAAACTAGTAACTGAATTCAGAATTAAGTCTGATTTATAAACATTAAAAATCATTATTATGTTAGTATTAATGTAATCTGGTTATATGAAAAGTAATATAATCCATTTATAATTTTTTTTTGAGACAAAGTCTAGCTCAGTTGCCAGGCTAAAGTCCAGTGGCATGATCTCAGCTCACTGCAACCTCTGCCTCCTGGGTTGAAGTGATTCTCCTGCCTCAGCTGCCCCAATAGCTGGGATTACAAGCATGTGGCTCCATGCTCAGTTAATTTTTGTATTTTTAGTAGAGACAGGGTTTTGCCATGTTGCCCAGGATGGTCTCGATCTACTGACCTCGTGATCCACCAACCTTGGCCTCCCAAAGTTCTGGGATTACAGTTGAGAGCCACATTTATAATTTTAAAAACTGAGCAATGAACAATGTAGCTTAAGACCAATTCAAAAGTATCACATAATTTCTAAATCACAATTTTATCTTATGCCAACTAGTCCTAATAATCAAATGACTCTATAGTGAGAGTCATTACTCTGAAAGGTTGATTTTGTTATAATGATAATAAAAATTTAAATATTTAAAAGGGAAAAGAGCTGTCATTTTTTTTTCTAGAAATCTACAAAGCAAATAGTTATAAGAGATGCAGAGGAAATACAATATATACATATCCAAAATATAATTTGCAGTGAAAGGAATGAAAGCATATTACAGATAAACTTACCTGGTTTTAAAAACTAACCTGTAAATGGGTTTCTTCTAATTTTTCTAATGCCTGCTTTGCCAGTTCTTCTACCTCTGATTTATATTTTTGTACTGCATCAAGTTCTAGCATATTATTTTCCATATATGTGTTAAGATTTAATATTTCTTCTTCTAACATCTTTTTATCCTCCTCATGTTTTTCACATTCCTGTTGTACATTTTTCATAGATAATAACTCCTGCTGAATAACTTGATTGTCTTCAGCCAAATCGGCATGTTTTGAAGATAGAGCTTCCTTCTCTGCTATAAGATCATCAAACTGCATGAATAAAATAATATAGCTTAATAATGAAGTAGGCTGAGAATAATCTAATACAGAACCAATAGCAAATTTTGAAATGCATTTACTTAAAATAAAGTATTATCTATAATGTAGTATAGTCTTCAAATATGAACCCCTAAATTACTCAGAATTTCAAGAACAAAGTTAAGGCCACAAAGTTAAGTCACAAAATTATATTCCTTACTATTATCATCTTTGCCATAGAACTTTCACACTTGATCTTACTTTCACTTTTCTGATAATTTATTTTGTTCCTTTTTAAATGGCACTAAGTTATCTTGATAAAAAGTGTCTCACCCCCTTCTCTCATTATCATTTCCCATAATTTGTCAAAAAAGTTTCAGAAATATCATATTGAGTTATTTAGGTCGAAGTCAATAAATTGCTTCAAAAGAGAAGCTATATTCATCCCTTTAAAACATAGAATATTGGCCAAACTTACTGACTTTCTTCTCATGAATAGAATGCTGTAAAAGGGATACCATGTGGCTTCTCTATCTCAGACTACTTTTCCTTTGAACCGAACCCCCAGATTGTGAGAAAACTCAGGCCACAAAGAGAGCGTGGGAGTGCCAGTGTTCATGCTGCCTGCCCCAACCAAGGTTCCAGTCAATGGCCAGCATCAACCGTTGTTCCAGCCAATGGCCAGCATCAGCCACGTGGGTGAGCAAAGCTTCAGAGGATTCCATTTCCCCAACTGATCAGCTGTTCCTGGGGAAGCTAAGGGAAGCAGAAACAAGCTTTCCTGGCCAAGCTTTTTCCAAACCACAGATTCATGAACAAAATTAACATTTTTTTCTTTTAAGCCACAAAACTCTGGGTAACTGATAGAAAAATAAGTTTTAAAAAGAGACAACAGAAAACATAACCTATGCAGCAGAAAAGAGTGCCTTTTAAGTAGGATCTAGTAAATGTTGAGACTGATTTACTGATGATGATCGTTACTGAGAAGCAGCATATAACCAGGACAGAGACATAAGCTGGTGAGGAGCTTATGTCTCACCAGCTTTCCTGAAACCCCCTTCAGTTATAAGCTCTGATAACAAGGCAAGGCTGTCTCTTTAGAATTTTCCCTCAAGTTAGGAAATAAACTAGGGAGCAAGAAGACATGAAATTTAAAAAACAACTAGAAATATTTGGCCACATAACTAAAATAAGACATTTACCTGATTTCTATTAAATAAAATTCTAAAGAAGAAGCTTTAAGTATTTATTAATCAAACTAGTATTTAATTTTCATTTCCTTTTTCTCAACCAGGAAATAAGGGGAACATTATGGAATTATTTTTAATCTTCTCAGAAGTAAAATAGTGCACTTTGAGTGTTAAGAAATCCAATGCAACTTCTCCTTTACCTTACTTCAAGCTTGTTTGGGTGGACAAGTTAAGACCATCCCATCACTATCTTATATCACAATGCTTCCTATAGCACACACTTTGGCTCTGAAAATTTGAAATTCAAAATGCTCATCTACTCTTTGTGTCTGATAAATTGCCTAAGCATTACCTGATTATCAAGTGCTGCACTCCTAAAATTTTTCCTTGAAATGAGTTAATTTTTTTTTTTTCTTGAGACGGAGTTTTGCTCTTGTTACCCAGAGTGGAGTGCAATGGCACGATCTCAGCTCACCACAACCTCCGCCTTCTGGGTTCAAGCAATTCTCCTGCCTCAGCTTCCCAAGTAGTTGGGACTACAGGCGTGCACCACCATGCCCAGCTAATTTTTGTATTTTTAGTAGAGACGGGGTTTCACCTTTTGACCAGGATGGTCTCGATCTCTTGACCTCATGATCCACCTGCCTCGGCCTCCCAAAGTGCTGGGATTATAGGCGTGAGCCACCACGCCCGGCCTAATATTTTTTTATTCTAAGAATTCTCTACTGAGCTAAAAAGCAGAGCTTTGCATCTCTGTTTCAGTGAAAGGAGGTCAGTACAGGGAACTGTGGTTGCTGAGGATGCAGGATCTGCAGCAAGAAAAGAATTAGCCACAGTGCCACACAGAGAACCAGCTACTAGGTGGAAAGAGGATCTGCGAACTGAAAGATGATGACTCCACTTGATTTCCACAGAGGAAAGCTGACAGCTCTGACTTAAACATCTCATTCCTGGATAGTAAACATCTATGGATAATTCTATGAATTACAATGAGTTAGTAAAGCATAATGCACTAAATGGTAGACTATGTCAGCAGATCCTGTGACCAAAATTTACTGAAAATGAAAGTAAAGAGGGAGGCACTAGATAAGAGACTAATGTTTGAATGGAGAAAAAAAAAAAAGGCTGGGGCAGTGGCTCAAGCCTTTAATTCCAGCACTTTGGGAGGCCAAGGCGGGTGGATCACAAGATCAGGAGATCGAGACTATCCTGGTCAACGTCTCTACTAAAAATACAAAAATTAGCTGGGTGTGGTGGTGTGTGCCTGTAATCCCAGCTACTTGGGAGGCTGAGGCAGGAGAATTGCTTGAACCAGGGAGGCAGAGGTTGCAGTGAACCATGATTGTGCCATTGCACTCCAGCCTGGTGCCTTGCGACAGAGTGAGACTCTGTCTCAAAAAAAAAAAGAAAAAAAAAAAAAACAGAAATAAACTCTGTCTTGTAAGCCTGACTTCCCATAATGTCTTAGAGTAAGTAAGGTACAAGCTGGCTACAGAATCCTTTGAGACACAAAAGGTGAACTTAAAGATATCCCACTACATTTGACTTTTATCCTCACATAAGACAACTTGGTAATATGCAACCTGATTGAAAAATCTTCTCATTAAATTTCATTTGGTCCTGGCATAAGAATACACATAAACAAACAAAAACTTGATAATCAAATAATAAACCTGCACATTTACAGTCAATTGATTTTATACAAGGTTAACAAAAGGACAAAATGGGAAAAGAATAGTCTTTTTGGCAAATGGTGCTGGGACAACTGAGTATTCCTATGCAGAAAAATAAATGAAGTTGGACTCTCACCAAATATCATGTTTAAAAACTGACTCAAAATAAATCAGTTAACTGTAACAGCTAAAACTATAAAACTCTCAGAATAAAACATTGACATAAGTCTTTGTGACTGCATTAGGCAGTGTTTTCTTAGCTATGACTTCAAAGAAGAAATGGATTCAATGGACTTCAAAATTGAAAACTGCTGTGCCTCAGAAGACACTATCAAAAAGTGAAAAGGCAAGCCACTGAGTAGAAGAAAATATTTGAAAATTATAAATCTGATAAGGAACTTACATATATAGGATACATCAAGAACAAGATAACCCAATTTGAAAAATGGGCAAAGATTTTGAATAGATATTTCTGCAAAGAAGATATAAAGATGGATTATAAGCACATTACTAGATGCTTAATGTAATTAGTCATTAGGAAAATGTAAATCAAAACCACCATGTGGTATCACTTCCCACCATAGGATGAAATCTTTGTTCAATAAAAAAAGAGAAAATGTGTGTCAGCAAAAATGTAAAGAAATTAAAACTTTTATACAATGCTGCTGGGAATGCAAAGTGGTAGATGTACTTTGAAAAACAAACTGGCAGCTCCTCAAAAGGTGATGCATGAAGTTACCACATGATCCAGAAATTCCAGTCATAAGTATACACTCAAGAAAAATAAAAACATATACAAGCACAAAAACTCATACATAAATGTTTACAGCAGCATTATTAATAAGAGTCAAAAAGGGGAAAGAAGCCAAAGGTCCATCACCTTTGGGTGGGAAAGAACCCAAAAGTCCATTCACCAGATGAATGGACAAATAAAATGTTTGATGTCTCCATACAATGGAATATTATTCAGCAATAAGAAGAAATTAAGTACAGATAGTGATAGAAGCAGGAGACAGCAAAATGCCTAGGCAGATATAGAAGGGTCTCTGGAGAACCTCCAACCAGCCCAAGTGTTTACACCAGAGGTTTCCTGTTGACAAGAGAAGAACCTGCACAGGGTCTTGTTTGGACATGCCGGTAGCAGACTGGAGGCCCACATGCACTGGGGAAATGTCGTGGAACCACCAGGAATTCACACCTTATGCAGGGGAGCCTGGCCTCTTCAGCTCATGTGTGGTGGTCCTGATATTCAATTGTGAGGTGAAAATCTGTTTGCAGGACCCCTTTCTTGGCTGAGAGCTTTCCTTTCACTTAATAAATTCTGTCCTCCCCATGCTTCAATGTGTCTGCATGCCTCATTTTTCCTGGTCATGAGACAAGAACCCAGATTTAGCTGAACCAAGGAGCAAAAACCCTGCATCAATATCTGTTATAACATAGATGCAGCATGGAAACTTTTGCTAAATAAAATAAGTCAGTCACAGTAGACTAATTGATTTTTATTTCAGAAGCTTATAGGCAAATCTATATAAAGAATGTGATGGTTCCCTAGGGCTGAGGGAGGAAGGCTAGTGAAGATGGCTAAATGATGTGGGGTTTACTTTTAGGGTGATGAAAAGATTTACTTTTAATTTAGGTTCTAAAATGAATTGTAATTATTATTGCATAACTCTCTGAACATACTAAAAGTCAACAAATTGTATATTTCAAATGAGTTAATTGCATGGTGTGTTAATTATTTCTCAATAAATCTGTTACCCACCCCCACCCCCAAATTTATTTGGTACTAGTGACCTGGAGACACATACTGCTTGGTTTCAGATTACTGGTCAAGGCTCAAGACATAAGAGAATAGACAGCATGTCCTTTTAATAGAAAAAATATGTATTTTAAAAACTATCCTTTTCATTAATATCAAGTCTGTAAAATTAAATGAAAATTCAAAAAAATCTTTTACTGCTTAAAGCACTGAGAGATTTATAACAAGGAATAAGACCTTGTTTTCTTTTGCCGTCATTTCTATCTGAAGGGTCTGGGGAATCATACCCTTCAAACTGTAAAATCTCATCAGATGGGTTTTATTAACTCTTATAACGTGGTTTACTTTCTAACCTGATTCTGGTACAGCATCACAGACAGTAGAAGCTGAAGGAAATAAAAATATTTTACCCCAAAATAGATTTCTTTGACATATTTTGAAATGGCTGCCACAGGGCCAGGACCAAGAAATTGAAATGGCCCCGTGGAGCTGTCTTCTGTGGGGAAAACTGCATCTGTAAAAAGTCTTCACTAATGTAGCCCAATCTCTCCCCCTCTAGATCTTCCCAGATCTAGGGAAGACTAACAAAGAGCCTAATGCATTTAAAGTCTGAAAAGATATGTTTACCCTCTGTTTCCTCTGAAGACTGCCAGCTATGAGGGTTTATCTACGTAATAAAAACCTTGGCCTCCATAACCACCTTATCTTAATTAAAGCTTTCCTTTCTACTGTTTTCAAGTTTTAGACAACAACTTAACTTTCTTTACCAATTGTCACCTAAAGAATCTCTAAAACACACCTATGACTTGTTAGCCGCGTGTTTTTGATGTCCCGCTTTCAGGCTGAACCAAATATGCCTTCCTCATATTGATTTATGATTTCTCCCTACAATTAATTTCTGTCTGCTGGAAATGTACAGAGTCAAACTGTAAGGTGACTGTCTCAGCAAATATTCTCAGGATCTCTCGAGATTGTGCAACCTGGGGCCACAGTCACCAGACTGGCTCAGAATAAACCTCCTTGAACATATTTTGGCAGAATTTCGATTTTTTTAAAATTATTAATATTTCCCCAAATTATGTGATTTTTAATCCCAAACTGATTTAAAATTACCTTATGTTGAAATCTAAATTATTCCATTATAAAGATACATGCATGTGTATTTTCATTGCAGCACTATTCATAACAGCGAAGACACGGAATCGACCCAGATGTCCATCAGTGATAGATGCTATAAAGAAAATTTGGTATCTACACCATGGAATACTATGGAACCATAGACATGAATGAGATCATGCTCTTTGCAGGGACATGGATGAAATCAAAGCTGCTATCCTCAGCAAACTAATGCAGGAACAAAAAAACAAACACTGCATGTTCTCACTTATAAGGGAGCTGAATGATGAGAACACATGGACTTGGGGAGGGGAGGAAGAAATGTGAGGGCCCGTTGGGGTTGGGAGGGAGAGCATCAAGATCAATAGCTAATGCATGTGGGGCTTTATATCTGGGTGCTGGATTGATAGGTGCAGCAAACCCTCATGGCACACATTTACCTATGTAACAAACCTGCACATCTTGCACATGTAACTTAGACCTTAAGATAAAATAAATGTTTTTTTTTAAATTACCTTATGTTTTAGCTTATTAAGCAGAGTATCCATTTTCAGTTGATCTGTTTTTAAGTCTCCATGGAAACTTAACTCTTCATTTCCAAATACATTTAACATATTTATTGTCATCTCTAGGAATTTCTTATATCTGCAGAAATGTACAGAATTAGCAAGTCAAGTATTTTAAGAGTAAATATGTAATAATAGTTTAAACAGATATTATGGCATATCAAAGAAACACATCTATAAACTATGCTCCTCTCAGTTTCAACTGAGCATAGTTTGAAAGCATTCTATATGAAACTATAATCTTAGATTAATAATATGAAGAACAATTTTATGGCATATATGGCAGGGAAAGTGCTATTATAACCATGTAGTTGTTTTTATTTTATTTTATTTTATTTGAGATGGAATTTCACTCTTGTTGCCAGGCTGTAGTGCAATGGTGCGATCTCGGCTCACTGCAACCTGTGCTTCCTGGGTTCAAGTGATTCTCCTACCTCAGCCTTCCATGTAGCTGGGATTACAGGCATCCACACCACGCCCAGCTAATTCTGCAATTTTAAATAGAGATGGGGTTTCATCATGTTGGTCAGACTGGTCTTGAACTCCTGACCTCAAATAATCCATCTCCCTTGGCCTCCCAAAGTGCAGGGATTACAGGTGTGAGCCATCACGCCTGGCCTAACCATACAGTTTTTATAAACTATTCATATTGATTTTGGTATGCTAACATGAAATAACCCATTAATAAATATAAGCCATACCCCAGAGATGAGTAACCAATATAAAAAAGTAAAACACGTATATGTTTGAAAAAGACACAAAAATACATTTTGATACCTGTTGACCACAGTCTATAAAAAGAAAAAAAAGTACACACAAAAAGCATCAAGGTGATCATTGAATCCAATTGTAGGAAATGTAAGAAAACGTCTTTAATATCTTAGCTGATGAGAAAAAGAAAACAGGCGGTTTTAGAAAAATGATGATTTAAAGACTTTGAGGAAGAGAACTAGAGATCTTTGCTGACATGATGTCAGTAAAATGAAAGGGACACAAGCCATGCAGAGAAAGGCAATGACAGAAAAACGTTGATCAGAATCGGAAAACCAGCATAGGTGCTCAGTAGGTAAATGGAAAAGTAGCTGTGTTCAGGACTTCAAAGACACATTCTGTTTTGTTTTTTTAATCTATGATCAAAACATGAATGGTCATTTTACTCTTTTTCTTTAAGTTATAGATATATTTACATACACATAATTTATTTCTGTGAAACAGAAGTTCAATAACGTATGCTTCATGTATACAATGGAGTTACTCATGTAAAATGAGTAAATTTCTATAATATATTTTATATCTAAAAGAAAAAAGTGGAAATAAAATATGAGCTACATATCAAGATGAATTTTGATGTTAAAGAATGCCACCAACACATGGACACAGAAAGGGGAGCATCACACACTGGGGTCTGTTTGCAGGGGGCTGGGGGATGGACAGTGGGGAATGGGGAGGTTGGGGAGGGATAACATGGGGAAAAATGCCAGATATAGGTGACGGGGGGATGGAGGCAGCAACCGCCTTGCCATGTATGTACCTATGCCACAATCATACATGACTTGCACATGTACCCCAGAACCTAAGTAGAAAGAAAGGGATGCCATAAATAGTCTTCGTTAAAGAATATGAATGCAGCAGAGAAGGATACTATAAAAGGAGGAAAAGATGACCAAAGACAGCAAAAATATCTTCAGAAATAAAAATTCATACTAGATAATGAAGAGTGCAGTTGCCATTATGCATCCAGGGCTTTGTCATTATTGTTTTCAAAATCATTAAAGAATAAGGGTAATATTTTGGCATTAAAAAATTTAAGATTGTGTTGTCAGTTTCTTTTTTTCACATATTTTTAATATAATGTTTTTCATCGCAACCTTGCTCCAGCAGCTCAGCTGGCTCCCTCCCCCATGACGCACATACCTATAATGTTCTGAGTTTCTAAAATAAATTTTAAAATAGAATTCATTTAATTATGAAAATACAGACATGAAATGCATTTGTATCTATGTTTTAGTCAAGTAAAATTTTAGTTAAATCAATTAATAAATGGTTAAAATGTTCTACAATAGGAAAAGCATACCCAGTTCTCTCTTCTTCTAATTCATTATTTTTCTTTGTTGTTTGATTCACGTTATACTCCAGTGATGATATTAACTCAAAAAGTTTTCTTAATTCTTCATTTAGTCTTTCAGGCTTGAAAAAAAAGGTGTTTAAAATTATTTTTGTAAACTCTAGAGACACTCTTCTATCTCAAAAATACTGTTTCTCATAAGTTATGAGTAATATGTAATTAGGCAGGTGTATAAAGTGCATTTTATAAACCTGATGTCAATAAGGACAGATTTCAATAACAGTCACTCTTCTTAAAACAGCTAAAAACGATTAATACTTTCATCAGGATCTTTTCTGAAATTTAAAGTGCCAAAATGTTTGTTAAAAATAAGGATTTTACACATAAAATACTAAGGGTTAGTAAAAAAAAATTAAAAGTAACTACATTTACATTTTAGCTGTTAAAGATGCTTTAGAAACATTGTCATTAATAGTTTAAGATAGTCCAGTTTTGTTAAACTACATCTTACTAAGATTATTTATAGAAAACTCTTATCTACTTCCCATTATATTTTTTATCCTTATCTGTCTTCGGGCTGAGCTAAACACTCTTATTCTCTGTAAGTATTTACCCGTGGGTTTCAGTTTTTTCTTCTCTTAACCATTTCTATTTAAATAAAGTTTATTTTTTTCTATAATAAACAAAAACATAACTTTTGTCTACTTTTCGTGGTTTTCTATTACCCTGTTTCTCCCCTTCCATTGGATTCTTTGACACATGGTCTCATCCAGAGATCTATTTCTCCTCACTTATTGTGGTTTTTTTATACTGAAATCTGATTTGTAATAATTCCAATAAAGAAGTCCCAGGGTCATGAAAGTCTTTATCCTGCTTTACTCAGCAGCAACTGCGAGCAGTGACCAAAGGAACCCTCTGCTCCTCTGACTCCACTTCATTTCTAAATGCAGCAACTTCTGATGTTTAGTGCTATCCCTTTGTATTCCATTTTAAAATTCTCTCAGGACTCCTAAATTCTCAAAACTTTGACCCAGATTCCCTAATCTACATTTCCAGCTCTGACCTTTTTATTGAGGTCTCCTCATTCTAGTACACATATTACAGACAATACTCTCAACCACACTCTCTTACATTGCTAGTTGGTGCAGATTACTTTTGTAGATAGTGAATCTTGTCTATTTTATGTTGATTCTTATTGGTGTTATTTTGAGCATAGTGGTTTTTTTTTTAATCTCAAAGAGGGACAGTCTCACTCTTGGTATATTGACCAGTATACTTTGTCCTTTTTCCTTCTTTTTTGGACTAGTATACTTTGTTCTTTGCTTCTTTCTCTTTTTGTTTATTTTTGAGATGGAGTCACACTCAGTCATCTGGCTAGAGTGCAGTAGCACCATCTCGGCTCACTGCAACTTCCACCTCCTGGGTTCAAGTGATTCTCCTGCCTCAGCCTCTCAAGTAGCTGGGACTACAGGTGCACATCACCTCGCCTAGCTAATTTTTGTATTTTTAGTAGAGACAGGGTTTCACCATGTTGGCCAGGCTGTTCTTGAACTCCTAACCTTAGGCAATTCACTCACACCTAAGCCTTCCAACGTGTTGGGATTACAGGCATGAGCCACTGTGCCCAGCCCTTTTTCTTTTTTTTTTTTTTTTTTGAGATGGAGTTTCACTCTTGTTACCCAGGCTGGAGTGCAATGGCGCGATATCAGCTCACTGTAACCTCCGCCTCCTGGCTTCAGGCAATTCTCCAGCCTCCTGAGTAGCTGGGATTACAGGCACGCGCCACCACGCCCAGCTAATTTTTTGTATTTTTAGTAGAGACGGGGTTTCACCATGTTGACCAGGATGGTCTCAATCTCTTGACCACATGATCCACCCACCTCAGCCTCCCAAAGTGCTGGGATTACAGGCTTGAGCCACCGCGACCAGCCCCCTTTTTCTCTTTTATACTAAAATCTTTTTCATGAGAATTAGATTATTAATTATTTGCCCCTGTTTTCTTTTGAAGAATTCTCTTTTCCATAAAGATATGGCATGATGAATCTCTTCTTCTATGGTTTCTTTCAGGGGGACACTCAACTACATTATTGAAAAGCTCCACTCAAGTAGAGGTCTTCCTTCTTCCCAATTGAGATTTTTTAATCTTAAAATGGTGTCCACCAAATGTCTTAATCTAGGTAGTTTCTTGCTTAAAAATGCATGAAATAAGAACCTTCTGGAGAACTTAGAGGCTATTGATTGATAGGGTTTAAAGCCTTCCCTTACTACATGTTTTATTTCCAAGACAGACATCAAAGTGGCTAATAATTCTATTCCTGATGTCTAACTCACTTCTATGGGAATCTATATACAAAACATTCTATTTATGACACAGAGTCTCACTCTGTTACCCTGGCTGGAGTGCAGTGGCTTGATCACTGCTCACTGCAGCTTCGATATCCTGAGCTCAAGTGACCCTCCTACCACAGGCTCCCAATGTAGCTGGGACTGCAGGTATACACCACCATGCCTCAGCTAACTGTTTATATATATATATATATTTGTTGTAGAGACAGGGTCTCACTTATATTGTTCTGGCTGGTCTCAAATTCCTGGGCTCAAACACTGCTGCTGCTTCAGCATCCCAAAGTGCTATAGGGTTACTGGCATGAGCCACCCAATCAGGTGTTTCATGGACTGGTTTGAAAGGCAGTATCTACACTGAAGCCAGAAGGCCTGTGTCTAAATCCCAGTTCTACCAGATACTAGCTGTGTGACCCTGAAATGGAGAAAATAATCCCATCTACGTTGCTGAGATGCTGGAAAGATTAAACCAGGGACCAACGTGAAGCATTTAGAAGAGTACACGGTGCATAGTGAGCTACAGATAATATTTGCTATTAGCATAATGATTTTTACTGTTTCTTGTATCTTTAAAACTATTTGTGTTAGGCAGGTGGCATTAAAATGGAAGTGGTCTCCTGTAGCTGCACCGAATCATTCTTCACACAACTGAAAGTGGCAGCAAATGGGGAGTGTATAATTTATGGGTCACTTTTCTCTCAGTATGACTCAGTGGGCAACAACCACATATGTACTGCAATGTCAATAGCACCTCCTGGACTGAGTAGTACATAACCAACATGACCAGCGAAGACAGGCTGAAGCCACTGGGCTGAAAACCTTGAACTCTATTGCTAAATCAAGTCTCCTACATCAATTCCCTTCCAGCAGCTGTTGCTGTTGTGCTGCTTTCATGGGCACTCTGCTGAGCACTCAGATGAAGAGGCTGTGGTATCACTCATCAGACAGCCTGCCGGAACTGTTCAGCTGACAAACTGGCAGCCATCCAGAAACACAGTTCTGGCTACACAGTGAAGGAAGGCAAATTTAGATGCATTTTTCATACTGAGAAAAACATGAGCATTTGATTGAACAATTCTCCTCTATTAGGCTAACTGGTTTCAATTTTATGTTGCTAAAAATACACTTAGAATAAAAGATTTACTGGTCAATGTCTCAAAGAAGAAATAACTGGTTTGGTAAAAAGTATTTGGTTCTATGCTAAAAGCTGCCAAGCTAAAACATTTTCAATTTATACAAGAATAGGTGGCATGCATATCATATACTTTTCCCTTTAAGCAAATTTATAATAAGTCAAAATTATATTCCATAAAAAATAAAAGCCATGTAAAATTAAGGCCTAAGTTGTTCTGTAGACTGGACTACAAGTGCTGAGATATAAGGTCAATGAGAACAGTCAGAGAAAGCTTCACAGAGAGGACATGGTCTGCCAGGTCCGAATGAATGAGACTAGAGGAACAGAAACCGAGAAGGCAGGAAGGACAGTACGAGTCAAATTGGTGCTGAGATCTACCCAGTTAACTCTGAGAATAAAGTCCAATGGCAGGGAAATAAAAACATATATCCACACAATAAACTGTAAATGAATGTCCACAGCAGCTGTTTCTATAATAGCCAAAAAGTGAAAACAAACTGAAGGTTCATCATCTGATGAATGAATGGAAAACTGGTATAGCCATGAAATAGACTATTTGACAATAAGAAGAAATAGACTACAGATATGTGCTACAACATGGATAAAATTCTGAAAACATTATGCTAAGGAGAAAAGCCAGTCAGAAAGGACTTCATATTGTATGATTCTTCGTATATAAAATATGCAGAACATGCAAATCTATGGAGACAAAAGTAGATGGTGGGTGCCTACAACCGGGGCAGGTAGAGAGACATGGAGAGGAGTTGCAATCATGGCTATGAGATATACGGTTGCTTTTCAGAGTGGTAAAAATGTTCTAGCATTGATTGTGGTGATGGTTACACAATGCCCGTGTCTTATCCAAATTAATGTGACAATGTGATGTACCTTCTACTGAAGACTCTGACATAGATAATTTTTTAAGGTTATCAGCCAGTTCTTCTGAAAGTTGTCTCATAATCATCTGATAAAATAATTTTGTTACTAATTTTATAAATAGCCTTAGTATTAAATTGTTAATAATATTTATCTCTAACACAAATACTTTGAAAATTGTTACCAGACACATAGACTCACTTCCTTTTCCTCATATGTGCACATATTCTTGTTTATTACTGAATTCACTGGGGGATACAGAAGATGTTATTTTCCTGCCAAACTGGTATTCTCCTACTTACATGACAGATTGATTCAGCCCACTAGTCATCTTAGACCCTTAATTCAACCTGCGTTTCTCACATATTCAGTTACCTGTTCAAATCCTTCCAACAGATGCCTATCTCAAAATGACAGGAAAATTCCAATGGTCTTCAAGACCCTAGGTAACATGGCCTCTACATCCCTCCCTGACCTCAGCTCCTACAATTCTGTCCCATACTCACTTCATTCCCACTCTGCATCAACTCTGCCACCTCTCATTAATCTAAAAATGAGAATCCAATGTCAAACTTGTAAATCACAGAAAGCTACAAGTATCTTTGTACTGAACAAAATTATATACAAATGATAGTCACTGACAATTAAAATGTAAATTATGAGCTAATTATTAATAAAATGTTCAAAGTAAATTATAAATACCTACCAGGGGAACATCAAATCAAATATGTTTTGCTGAAATTTACCACATTTATTCCAACTTGTGATTTTATAACAAGTAGATGTCTTTAAAATATTAAGTGCTCAGAAAATGACATAATATGAGACTGACATATTTTCAGACTTAAGTCACATTGATATGAATCAAAACAAAGTTATACCAACTAAAATACATAAAAGAGTTACTGAAAGAAAAGCATCACAAGACACAGCAACACACTTCAATTCATCTGAGAAATTTAGAATTAAGTGTCAAAGCAACTCACTTAATTGAATCTTAATTTCAAAATATTCATTTCAGGTATAAGCATTTCCATTTGTTTGCTTCATTATAGTCTTAAAATGTGCCAACATAAAGACATTAAATTTATTATCAGCAGTTAAGACTACATACCTTATCAACATTACTCTGTATCTCCTAAAATTTTATAGGTGACATGATGTTTTGTTTTGTTTTGTTTTGTTTTTTTAACAAAATCTCACTTTGTCACCAGGTTGGGGTGCAGTGGCACGATCTCGGCTCACTGCAACCTCTGCCTCCTGGAATTGAGCGATTCTCCTGCCTCAGCCTCCCAAGTAGCTGGAACTATAAGTGTCCACCACCCACCTCGACCACCAAAAATGCTGGAATTATAGGCATGAGCCACCACAGCAGGCTGACATAATGTCTTTACTCAAAGTAAAGCATCTGTGAGTGCTGCCTTTTATTTCTTGAAAACAAGGTATGTTTCCAAGCTGATACAATAAAAACATTGTTTTTTGATTTTTTACTGAAACAGCTTTGTATATATATGATTTACATACTATAAAATTTATGTTTTCACATATAGTTGAAGATTTTTAACACATTTATTCCACAACATGGAATAATATTTAACTCTCAGTAGAGTTAACGATATTTAAATATTATTACATGTTTAACTCTAACATACATGTTTAACTCTAACATACGTACTTTAACAAATTCACTGACTTGTAACCATCTCTACAATCCAACTTTTGAACATTTTCATCACTCCAGGACAATCCCTCATGCCCATTAGAGGTCACTACCCATTTCCAGCTCCAGCCCTACAAAAACATTCATCTACTTTCTGTCCCTATGCATGTATTTTCTAGATGTTTCATGTAAATAGAATTATGCAGTATGATAAGCACATTTTTATCTATTTATTATTATATTGAACTAGGTTCAACATATAGCTAGAATGAAATGTTTGAATTTTTTTTTCCAGAGGACTAAAAATATTTATCTTTCTTCATACTTACTTTTTCTGCTTCTTCTTTTTCATACTGAAACAGTTTTTCTTTTAAATAATTACGTTCATTCATTAATTCCTTATTTTTCTCTTCTAGAAAATCTTCCCGTCCACTCTCAAGACAGCCTCTTCCAACATTAATTACTATCTCTTTATTATTGCCTTCCTTATGAGCAATGTCTAGATGTCGTTTAAGCAAGAGATTTTTGCGTTCTAGTTGACATATTCTCTCCTCACAGTTCCACTTTACCATGAATTGGTTCTTTTTAGCTTCCTCATTCAGATGTATCTGTTTCATTTCCTTGATTCGATGCTGCACTTGCCTTCGGTCCATCTCTACACTTTCTAAGGCCAATGTCTTTTCCCTGAGAGCATCTCTGGTCTTGTGGAGCATACCTTTTAAGGTGTTAAACTTCCTTCGAGCTTTAGAAAGTAGTACAGTAAGCGACTTATTCTTATCTTCCAGTTGAGAAATATTAGAACTTATTACTTCTTGTAAATAAACATCTTTTGCTCTTTGTAAAGTAAGTTCTAGGTCCTTCCTTTGCATGCTTTCTTTGTGCACATTTACAGCAGCAGCCAGTCTAGAATAGAGGGATTCAACTTCAGCTTCCAGTCTTTTCTTGTGGTGTTTTTCCTTCTTCAATTTTGAATTCAGCCTTATATTCTCAGCTTTGAGATCATCAAGCTGTTGACAATACTGGGACATTGTTTTTGCCATCATTTTCTCCTTCAGTCCTACACTCTTTTGAAAGTTAGCATTTGTTTCTCTAATTCTTCCGATTTCCCGAATATATTCCTTTTCCCTTTTGAGATTGTCATTTTTTATTGCACACACTTTTCGTCTCAGTTTGGCAATATTTTTCTTCAACATGCTGTTTTCAGACTTCACATCCTTCTTTTTTCCATAACTTTGACAATCCTAAATAAAACAAAAGAAATTTTTAGCTAGCACTCAATAAAGTAACATATCATGGTTACCTCTGAAGTGAATGAACAACCTGTACATTCATGCAATTAAAAGTTGCAATAAGTGGATATCCAGCTGGAGAAAAACTTGAAGCAAAACCTCGAACCTTAGCATAAATTTCAAAAAGTTCAAAACTTCAATTGAAGTCAAAGAATCCATAACAGTAAAAAATTACACACACACTTGAGAATTCTCAAGAATATCAGAAATGGAAAAGCCTTTCTCCGAATTACAACAAACTCAAAGCATAAAATAAAATATTAACACATGTGACTAAATTAAAATATTGAAAAAAGAAAAGTGCATTTATACTGTGATATCTAACCCAGACATCACCCTACAGTAGGAGCTTTACCTCCACGTGTATTTGGACAGATAAAATTTCTCAAAGTGTTTAAAGTTCTGCTTTTTGATAATATTCTATTGTGATTTCACTCAACCCTTTTTAGTCAGTTATAAGAATTATATTTACTAAATCATATATCTAGACATTGTACTAAGCACTTCTACATGCATGTAGTGATGAACGTATTTACTTATCACGATTCTTAAAAAGAGAGGTTACAAAATACAAGCAAACTGCAGGATTCTCCCTGAGGTTTTTGACTCGATTTCTAGTTCTCCGCCAGATCACAGTTACTTCTGTGGTGTAAATATATCAGCACAAAAGCAGAGAATAAAAAGACACAGACATAAAATGTGTCTTCTGTCTTTATCACCAGGATGCTACATGAAGTAGCCAGATTGAGAAGATGTGAACTTGTGGGGCTTCAGAAACAGAAAAGAAACTTTCCCTTTTCTGCACTAAGCTATTTTATTTCCCACCACCTTTTATCCTTATTTTTTTATTTGGATCCTAGGGTATCAAAAAAGTGAAGGTGTTCACTGAAACCGAAGAACCAAGTTTGCCCCAACACAATGAGAAGAGTGAAATCTCTGAGTCGCTAGTGCTGAATACTGGAGGATGAGATGTTCCTCAAATTTACATTCAATTACCACAAAAGTTTATAGCTGGAAGATATACAGTATAGCTATCTACTCTAGCCTGATTATCTACTTCATAATGGAAGTGAAACCAAGAAATATTAAATAGTTCACCAAAGCTCCTAAGGTAGCATGACCTAACATTTTCATGGTACCAAAAGGGAAGATACATTTGCATATTGCTGGATTACATAAATTTCCAGAAAAATATATCAAATTCGTTAGATAAATTAAAAGTGTGACTTTGGCAAAGCAATTTAAGGCCTTGGAGGATGGTGGGAGGCCTCATTTGCTTTTACTTTGAAAGAAGAAAATATCTGTATTTTTGTCTATCTTTGGAACACAATGTACAGAACTCAGCTTTGTACTACAGACTCGAATGCTAAATTGTTGGCTGAGGAATTATGCTGCTTATATGATAACATCATACACGTCAAACTTTACCATATTTTATTAAACAACATAATATAAAAGTCTGATTCAACAGAAACATTGGGGAGTGGTAATTTTTTTAAATATGCAAAAGTATATGTATTTGTTTCCAAAAATATTTAAAATGGCCATGATGGAATTATATGTTTTAACAGTTTGAGTTAAACAGATAAATTTGCATGCATGGAAGCACATTAAACAGACTTCTTTGGCTGCGAATATTTGTTGCAACTCTCAAGGCTAGATACATTTTCAGGTCTCTTCTCAGTCCTTGTTTCCCTCCCATTGTATTACCATTTTATTATTTACATAAATCTAATTCATCTTTAAATCAGTACAGAAAAAAGAATCTAGAGCTTGTTTCTTTCTTTCTTTTCTTTTTCTTTTTTTTTTTTTTTTTTTTTGAGCCTGAGTTCCGCTCTTGTTACCCAGGCTGCAGTGCAATGGCGCGATCTCTGCTCACCGCAACCTCCGCCTCCTGGGTTCAGGCAATTCTCCTGCCTCAGCCTCCCGAGTAGCTGGGATTACAGGCACGCGCCACCATGCCCAGCTAATGTTTTGTATTTTTAGTACAGACGGGGTTTCACCATATTGACCAGAATGGTCTCAATCTGTTGACCTCGTGATCCACCTGCCTCGGCCTCCCAAAGTGCTAGGATCACAGGCTTGAGCCACCGCGCCTGGTCTAGAGCTTGTTTCTTTAGCAACTTCTTTTATACTTATCTGGTTCAGAAGGTCACATGGCTAAATTATTTTCCCAGCCCATGTGCCACTTGGAAGACTGATAGTGAGACTTGGGTTGACCAATGAACAAAGATTATGAGAATGTTTTACAGAACTGTCATTTAGATAGCAGTAGAAATCTACTTTGACACATAATTACACATTTGGATAACGCCACTGTAACTAAAAACAAGATTTTCTGGAATAGAAAACCAGAATGAATCAGACGGTTTATAAAAAGAGAAGCAGCAAGTGAACCTCTTTCTTTTTATAGTTAAACTTTCTTTCTTCAAAGCCAGGAATTCTATTTGTAACATTCCCACCTCATTCTTAAGCCTTTGCATCTCTGTGAGAAACAGGCTACATGTCTAGTTTGTTATAATTTTTACAGTCTGATATATTTTCCTTTGAATAAAGCTTAGAAGATGACTGGCAAGCTAGATATGCTTTGATGTTCTGTCACTACGTGGTGACATTTTCTAATTGAGGTTTCATGCTTTTATAGCTATTAGCAGTGGGACTGTCATATGTGGGTCCCTGAAACACGCTTGCTAGTCACCTTCTAAGCTTTAGAAGAGCTTCTAAGTTCCATATGGCTTGTGGAACAAGTGTTGTATTGGTTTTCCATTTTTGTAAGTGTCTCTAGCAGCAGAAATACTGGGGCTTTCTATCTGTATCATATGCTCCATTACTCTGGAGTGAGCAAACCACAAATCAAAAAAGACTTTTTGGATCTCTAGACTGAGGCCAATGTCTAATGTCTAATTTTCTATTAGTGGTATTTTGGTTTATATTTTTTGTTATTTGCATATCAAACTCTTGATCTTCTTTCATTTCAATCATAACCAGTGTGTTCTTTAATTTTTCAATTTCTGTATCATTACAACATTCTCTTCATCTCTGTGAAAAACAGGCTACATGTCTGGTTTGTTATAATTTTTACAGTCTGACTTATTTTCATCTGACTAAAGCTTAGAAGGTGACTGGCACGTGTGTTTGAGGCACCCAGAGTATAAATGCAATGCAAAGACATGTTTGAGACGGGCTCCTTCTGTTCAGGCAATGCCTGCAATACTGCAAAGTTAGACACTCCAGATGTATCTGCTTCCTCATGATCGGGGAAATGATTCATCAGATTACAGGGCACTCCCTTTAAGTTTGTCCCTCTTTGGCGTTACCATGTAAGATCTCTTCCTCAGGACAAACAGTAATTTTGGATTTTTCAAAACTTTCACTAATCTTCAGCTGAATTTTTTGTAATGAATTTTAAAGGAAGTCCTGAATATACAGATGTACCTTCTTTATCACAATTCTTACTCAGTTGTGGTTCTTGTGACTTTTTTTTTGCAGATTCAAAAGTGGAAAACTAATTTGTTTGTTTTGTTTCTCAGAGGTTTTTCTGTCTGGATACCTGTTTTAAAATTAACTTAGGCCAGGCATGGTGGCTCAAGCCTGTAATCCCAGCACTTTGGGAGGCTGAGGTTGGTGGATCATGAGGTCAAGAGATCGAGACCATCTTGGTCAACATAGTGAAACCCCATCTCTACCAAAAATACAAAAAATTAGCTGGGCATAGTGGCGCATGCCTGTAATCCCAGCTGCTTGGGAGGCTGAGGCAGGAGAATTACCTGAACCCAGGAGGTGGAGGTTGCGGCGAGCCGAGATCATGCCATTGCACTCCAGCCTGGGTAACAAGAACAAAACTCCGTCTCAAAAAAAAAAAAAATTAACTTTATTCTGAATTAACTATGAACAAAGAGAAAATAGGAAACAATTACAATTAGCTGGGTGTGGTGGCTCACACCTGTAACCCCAGCACTTTTGGAGGCCAAGGTGGGTGAGTTTAAGACCAGCCTGGCCAATGTGGAGAAACCCCATCACTAATAAAAATATAAAAATTAGCTGAGTATGTTGGTGGGCTCCAGAAATCCAAGCTACTTGGGGGACTGAGGTGAAAGAGTCACTTGAACCCAGGAGGTGGAGGTTGCAGAGCCCAGATCACAGCATTCCACTCCAGCCTGGGCAGCAGGAGCAAAATTCCATCTCAAATAATAATAATAATAATAACTAAAATTTAACTGTGAAATTTAATTTATGGTTTGCTACCCCTAAGTTACTGGATTATAACTAAGAAGTAAAAAGTAATTTGCCTTGGCTTCACACAGGAAGCTTAACTCTCACTGTTTGAAGGACACTTAATTCATTATGAATTAAATCTGCCAGAAATGGGTCAATAGATGATATGCAGTATCGTAAAGCGTTCTGTCTGAAAGGATTTTTGCCTCAGCAAACCATACACAGTGAACCCCTACAGTGAATTCATACATCTGAAGAATAACTGGAGATGAGGCAAATGCTAAATTATTAGAATTGGCTAAAGTGTTTTAAAATTAAATATGAAATTGTGATCTCCTGAACTCTAAAAGGATAGTCTAAAAGGTCACTTCATTTGGACTACGGTATGTTATCTTAAAAAAATAAACACACAAACCAATATTAAACCGGAAATGTCAATCATTTTCTACCTGTGGCTGTTGGTGTTCGCTTCTTTCAAGATTTTCTTGCCTTTCCTCTGAAGTCACTTTTAACTCAAGTTCTGCTAACAAATAAATATATTGAGTTTAAATGAATGACTTAGAACACTTAAAGACTATAATCTTTAGAAAAATGGATACAAAAAACATATACATTCATTTTACAAATGGAGAGTTTAAATGAAGCTTAATGTTTACTACAATATTTACCTTTTTAAGAACTACTTCTAATTATCTAAAACTTCAACAAACCACTTGGGGAGACACTAGATATCAGCAGGTTCAAGCCATGCAAAAATCTCAGGGTCACCCACAAATTATTCCACTCAATATAAATAAACACAACTGCTGGAAACAAAAATTTAAAAGTACGTGAAAACATATAAAGTAACACTTCACTATTCTCTCCTTTCTAATAGTGTATTTTTTAACAACATGCTAAGCGAGTTATTTACCAATAATTTGTCAAAATTTTGTTACCGTTATATCTTTATTAATGTACATTCTGCTTTTCACGTCTGAAATGTTTTCCTCTACTATTCTGACAAATTTATATTTGTATTTTAAGACTCTGAATGCAGGCTTGGCACAGTAGATCAGACTTGTAATCCCAGCCCTTTGAAAGGCCCAAGAGAGAGAATTGCTCAAAGCCAAGAGTTTAAGACCAGCCTGGAGACCACAGTGAAACCTGGACTCTATAGAAAATTTGCCAGGCTTGGTGGTGTGGGCCTGTAGCGCCGGCTACTCAAGAGGTTGAGGTGAGAGGCTCCCTTAAGCCCAGGAGTTTGGGTTTGCAGTGACTCTCGATCATGCCATTGCACTCCACCCTGGGTGACAGAGTCAGAACTTGTTTCCAGAAACAGAAAAACAAAAAAGGGAAAAAAGGTTCAGAATGCTATGTGACGTCCTCTTTGAATCTGGCTGTTTTTACCCACATACACAGGTGTCTCCTTCCTTGGGGATCCCTTAGTACTTTGCCAATTTGCCTAGTGTCACTTTACCATCTGAACTGTACGTGATGTCTTTGCATGTCTATCCTCTTTGCTGCTAGACTGTAGCAATCATCTTTGCATAAACAGTCTTTATTTTACTAAATACTTGTTAAGTTCCTGCTCAGTGGTAGGCACTGGGGTTTAAGGAATGGGAATAAAACTGGTCAGGGATAGCTTTTCTAGAGATCATGCCTGAGCTGAGACTTAGAGCATGAAGTACACCAGATTAAAAGAGGCAGAAGGCAGGACAGGTAGCGCATTGGCAAGAGAGGAAAAGAAGCCTCCCAGAGCATATGTATTTGTCTACAAGAGAGGGATGGTGATGGGGCATTACCAGTAGCTCAGTAATGGCAGAAAAAAAGGCAGACAGAGAAAGGGCTGCAGATGGAGATTTGGACAGAAGCCAGTTTCTGAAAGCCTTATACAAACCAACCATCATTATCATTTCTTAAATTTAGAAAAAAGCAAAACCAATTTAAGAAGAAAAAGACCAACATTTTATTTTATCTTATCTGACTTGATTTTCATTAGAGGTGTGGTCTTGCTCTGCCACCCAGGAGTGTAATTTTGCTATCAGAGCTAACTGCTGCCTCAAACTTCTGGCTCAAACAACTCTCCTGCTTCAGCTTCTCAAGTAGCTGGGATTACAGGGGCAGAACACCACACCCAGCTACATTAAAAAAAAATAGACATGGAGCCTTGCTATGTTTCCCAGGCTGCTGGACTTCCTGGCCTCAAGGGATTTTTCTGTCTCAGCCACCAACACTGTGGGGATTACAGGCAGGAGCCACCATGCCCAGCAACACCAATATTTTATTTTATTTTTTGAGATGGAGTTTCGGTCTTGTTACCTAGGCTGGAGTGCAGTGGCATGATCTCGGCTCACCACAACCTTTACCTCCTGGGTTCAGGCAATTCTCCTGCCTCAGCCTCCTGAGTACTGGGATTACAGGCATGCACTACCTGTAACTACAGGCATGCCCAGCTAGTTTTTTGTATTTTTAGTACAGATGCAGTTTCACCATGTTGACCAGGATGGTCTCGATCTCTTGACCTTGTGATCCACTCGCCTCAGCCTCCCAAAGTGCTGGGATTACAGGCTTGAGCCACCATGCCCAGCAACACCAATATTTTAAATGAATAAACTGGAGTTCCATCATTTTATTTTATCATGAATGGGTAAAAACCTCATAATAGACTCATGTACTCCATGGATTTGTGACAAGGAAACTGTAGCATTAACTATGGCTGAAGCTTCCCTGGTCTACGTGGTTAAAAGTAGAGACACTCAAGTGTCTTACCCTTTGCTGCTCCTCCTCCTCCTCCTTCCTGTTCTTCCTCTTCTTCCTCTTCCTCCTCCTCCTCCTCTTCTTCTTCTTCCTCCTCCTCCTCTTCCTCCTCCCCTTCTTCTTCTTCTTTTTCTTCTTCTTCTTCTTCTTCTTCTTCTTCTTCTTCTTCTTCTTCTTCTTCTTCTTCCTCTTCTTCTTCTTCTTCTTCTTCCTCTCCTTCCTCTTCTTCTTTGTTCAAATTTGCAGGCTTCATAGCTGCTGTTTCTGTCAAACATGCAAGCTTGTTATATACTCCTTCTGGAAAACATCATCCCTCTGCCTCCTTATCTGGCAAAGTTTCACTCACTCTACATGCTTACCCTAAATCTTATACACCTTTTAGAAGCTCGCAGTCATCACCACAAATTTAAAAGTGCATGGAATCTAATGAGTATAATAAAATACCTAGTAAATAATAACTATATGCTCTCAGGTGACATCTAGCCTCTACAGTAGGGGTCAGCACACTACAGACCACAGGCCAAATTCTGCCTAGCATATGTTTTTTCTCAAAATTTTATGAGAGTAGGCATGCCTATTCACTGACAGTCTACCTACGACTGCTTTCTCACCACCATGGCAGGGTTGAGTAGCTACAATAGAGATCACATGGCCTTCAGCTGTTCAAATTATTTTTGCAGGGGGAGAGAGAGAGCAAGAGAGAAAGAGAGAGAGAGAGAGAGACCACATGGCCTAAAATATTTTCTACTTGGCCCTTTACAGAAAAAGCTTGCCAATCTCTGCTTTATACCATGAACAGAATGCCCTAATTTGCAAATCTAATCCAATGCCTTCCCTGCTCACAATTTTCCAATGAATTCCTGCAGCAAACACTGCTGGCTCCCTACCCAAGAGCAGTTCCTTATTGTTTCTTGCTGGAGAAACACAAATCTATATGGACATTTATTATCCCAATACCCCTCCCCGGCTTCAAAAGAGAAATGATTATTCTAAGGTAATCACATAATTACATGTGCTTTCCCATTGCCTGGTTCAGGGATGAGCATGTTGTGTGACCCAGCCAATAAGATAATAAAGGAAGCCCCTGCATGCTTCTGAGTTTTCTCTCAGTTTAAAAGACACATATGAAGAAAACCAGCCCTTCCAGCTCTTTGATACTGTCTTGAGAGAACCCGAGGGTTGGAGCTGTTGCTAAGTAGTGAACTATGAAAGGAGACATGAACAAGACACTGCCAACATGTTAAATGAAAGACGAATGAGTGGGATCCAGTAATATCATGGGACCAAAACAAGTCTGGTTTCTATGGTTTTGGCCACTGTTAGGTCTTTCTAACATTTGCAGCCAAAAGCATTCTACCTGACAAGTTTCTCCCAGCCTACAGGGCAGGATCTACTCATGTATATACTATTAAAAGTCATTTAGTAAACTTGTTTATAGACACAGGTAAAACAACAACAAAGTATTTCCTCAGCTTGCCTTTACTGACACATACTGAACATCATAAATGCATAATAAACAATAACTGTAAGCTATTTTCACCCCATTCCCAACCACTCCCGTATACTTTTTTTGCGCTGGTAAATTTGAACTGCTCGTAAACTCTACAAAGTTCACTCAGGTGTCCTACCTTTTGAGCTTGCTCCTCCTTTTTTGAAACTTTCATTCTTCATGGCTGCTGCTTCTGTCAAACATGCAAGCTTGTTAGATATTCCTTCTGCCAAGCATCGTCCCTCTGCCTCCTTACCTGGAAAAGTTCTACTCACTCTACGTGCTTACCCTAAATCCTACCCACATTTTAGAAGCTTGCATTCATTGCCACAAATGTAAAAATGCCTGGCACATACTAAACGTAATACACACATGTAACGAATAATAACTATAAGCTCCCAGATGCCATTGGACGCACAGTAAGCACTACATAAGGGAGTAAACAAAACAAATGACAATGGTAACAACAATCTCCTAACCGCATTTTTAAAATGTCTTTTGTAACACTGGAGAAAAATTCTTAGTCCATAAAAGACACATGATAGTTATTTTTTTAAGTGGACAAGTGTATGAATGAATCAACATATTTTTCTTAAAAATTTAGTAGAAAAAATACAAAAATTAAATAGTTATCTGTATTCTCTTATGAACACCTCAAAGACAAAAAGCTACATCAATTTCATCTTTGCCTTTTGCAATTTGCCAAACCTAACTTATAGAAGTGGTTTGATAAGTATGTACTAAATTTAAGGTGTCTTTATACCGTTCAGATGGCATAATGTATTAGGTGTTACATTTTCATTATTGTGAACCATTTTTAAAATTTTATTATAATATTTTGAACCAACAGTTTGGCTATTGGAATATTTATTATGATCACCATTTGCCTAATGGTCACAGAGTACCTATTTATTTATTTATTTTTTTTAGATGGAGTCTCAGTGCAGTTGTGCGATCTCGGCTCACTGCAATTTCCACCTCCTGGGCTCAAGCAATTCTCCTGCCTCAGCCTCCCAAGTAGTTGAGATTACAGGTGACTGCCCCCATGCCTGGCTAATTTTTGTATTTTTAGTAGAGATGGGTTTCACCATGTTGGCCAGGGTAGTCTCAAACTGATGAACTCAAGTGATCCACCTGCTTTGGCCTCCCAAAGTACTAAGATTTTTTTTTTTTTTTTTGAGATGGAGTTTCACTCTTGTTACCCAGGCTGGAGTGCAATGTGCGATCTGAGCTCACCGCAACCTCTGCCTCCTGGGTTCAGGCAATTCTTCTGCTTCAGCCTCCTGAGTAGCTGGGACTACAGGCACGTGCCACCATGCCCAGCTAATTTTTTGTATTTTGAGTAGAGACGGGGTTTCACCATGTTGACCAGGATGGTCTTGATCTCTTGACCTCATGATCCACCCACCTCAGCCTCCCAAAGTGCTGGGATTAAAGGTGTGAGCCACCGCACTCGGCCCAAAGTACTAAGATTACAGGTATGAGCCACCATGCCGAACCTGGTAACAGAGTATCCTGTTCCAATAAAATCACTATTATTGTGATAATTATCCAGCATATAATAAAATGAAGCTTGTTCTAAGAAGGAAATATATCTCATGAGGTTCCAACTTATGGAAAATGAAGTAAAAAATAAACCTTGTTTGTATAAGAATATGTAATATAACTTCTGCTTCTTGGAAAGGAATTACTTTTCTGCCTTCTGCATTCAATAGATAACTTCAAAAATAATCTATTTGAATGGGTGAACACTGGCTCAGTTTTATGACTCTTATTCCCATTTGTTTTATGGTATCAAAAAGAAATCATTGAGTTCCCAGTTCTAAAGATAGTTACTTTCTTAGTGACACAAATTCCTGTGTAATACCGTTGACCCTTGAACAAGAGTTTGAACTGCAGGGGTTCACTTACATGCAGATTTTTCTTCTGCCTCTGCAAACCAGAGACAGCAAAACCAAACTTTTTTCTTCCTCTTCAGCCTAATCAACCTGAACATAATGAAGATGAAGACCTCTAGGAGAATTCACTTATGCTTTTGAATAGTAAATATATTTTTTCTTTTCTATAATTTTCTTTGTAAAAGCTTCATTTCTCTACCTTATTTTATTGTAAGAACATAGTATATAATAATGCAACACATACCAAATATGTGTTCATCAACTGTTTATCAGTAAGGCTTCCAGTCAATAGTAAGCTATTAATAGTTAAGTTTGGAAGGAGTCAGTTATACTCGGATTTTCAACTGCACAGGGATCAGAGTCCCTAACCCCCACATTATTCAAGAATCAACTGTAATTAATGTTTATTTACTAAATACAAACCATTTATTATAAAAACTAAATAGAAGATCCATTTGCATGCAAGTCCAGTTTGATATTTAAACTACTCTTTAATAATTAAAACTATGTAATCTTACTTTTTTTTTCCTGGAGATAGATTCTTGCTCTTTCATCCAGGCTGGAGTGCAGTGGTGTGATCTCAGCTCACTACAACATCCACTTTCTGGGTTCAACTGATTCTCCTGCCTTAGCCTCCCAAGTAGCTGGGATTACAGGCTCCAGCCATCCTGCCTGACTGATTTTTTATTTTTAGAAGAGATAGGGTTTTGCCATGTTAGCCAGATTGGTCTCAAACTTCTGACCTCAGCAGGTCCACCCGCCTTGGCATACCAAAGTGCTGGGGTCATAGCTGTGAGCCACCATGCCTGGCCTGTAATATTGCTTTTTAAAATCAATAAGACTACCAAGAGAAATGAGAAATTTACTGTCAGAAGTCTTACCTCGATTGTCATTTTGAAGACGCTTTTTAAGTATCTTCTTTTTATGTACAAAAATTTGTTGTTGAATGCTACAAGCATAATAAATATAATACATAAAATTACTATTATTATCATAATATAATATTTACCAAACATGAAATTTTAAAGCTTTTCAGACAATATCAGAGCTAATATCAGAACTCTAATGTCCCATACACTTTAAAATTTTAAGCTCTATAAACTTAAGCTTCTAATTAAAGAAGAAAAACATAAAGTACTCATAAACTGAGAGAAGCAGCTCAGTAAATGAATTCTAGTCAGTTTAACATCCTGGAAAGTGTCCTGCACTCAGAATAAGTCTTCGCTCTGTAACCCATAGGTATTTTGGTTTTGGACCAGTTGCTCTTAGGCTCCATGGCTTCTTCTAAAAAATAAGGATTTACTACCTTTCTTCACTAGACTATAAGTAGGATGTAATGAGATAACATGTTTAAATGCTCAGAGAAATAGTAAAGCAATGGAACAATTTACTCTTGAAGTGCATTGCTGAAATAATTTTGAAATCTCAAAACCTGATGGGTGTGTTTTCATAGGTTCTAATATTTCAATGTCACAGTTTTTGGAAAATGTTATTAAGTGCCAATTTTGGT
This sequence comes from Saguinus oedipus, assembly GCA_031835075.1. Classification (NCBI taxonomy): domain Eukaryota; kingdom Metazoa; phylum Chordata; class Mammalia; order Primates; family Cebidae; genus Saguinus; species Saguinus oedipus. Next base: position 19,965,605 of record CM063187.1, read on the forward strand.
TATTTGTTCTATTCATTGTGAATTGTAGTTCAGAGCATTTTAGCGAATTCATAACTTGTAACTAAATTTGTATATAAATATATTATCTCATTAAAATAGATGACCTAATCATCCCCTATTACTGAGCTCATCAATCACACTGAGGGCAGAAAACTAATAGATGTCAAAAGCTGGCTTGGACAACTACCATGTCTTCTCTGCCTACTCAAACACTTAGCCAGCAGATCTGTGTTAGAGGGTTGGGTCTTCTTGGTCCTCTCGAACTGACATACAAGACAAAACCCTGCTTGTATTGTTTTTCAGTTCCATGAAAGAGATGCAAGTTGATGTTTCCTCATCCCCAAGTCATGTACTAACAACATATTTGCATGTAACATCCCATATGTTACTCAGTTCTGTTCTCATTTCACAGATCACCTTACATGAATACTTTTTTTTTAAATTGAGATGAAGTCTCACTCTGTAGCTCAGGCTGGAGTGCAGTGGCACAATCTCAGCTCACTGCAACCTCTGCTTCCAGGGTTCAAGCAATTCTCCTGCCTCAGTCTCCCTGAGTAGCTACTGGAGTAGTAGACTACTGGAGTGTGCCAACACACTTGGCACTTTTTCTGCATTTTTAGGAGAGACGGGGTTTCACCATGTTATCTGGGATGGACTCAATCTCCCGATCTCATGATCGGCCCACCTCGGCCTTTCAAAGTGCTGGGATTACAGGCATGAGCCACTGCATCTGGCCCAACATGAATACTTCAATGATGATAATAGTAACAATTTCAATTTTGGGTGTCTCGCAGTTTGGTTTGACTCGCACTGTTTCCCTGGAGCTAGTTAACAAATAGTCAAATGACATTCTGGGGACTGTGCAAAATACAAAATGCTTTCAGAATTTGTGTGCCATTCTTAGACAGCAGGCATGCTTATCTGTTCTGTATTCATTCAATATTAGGATATGTGCTGCTGAAACAGGTATAAGGCCCTGTTTTATACATGGATACTCATGAGTCATGTATAAAGCTTAGCTCTGTTAAATGCAAATTACCTACTTCAGATATGGAGAATTGTATTGAATGACTTCCTGTGAGGTAGAATTTTTAAGTATTTAAAAAACTTGAGGTAGAGATGGAAGTATCCTGACAGATTTTCATTATGGAAACAGACCACTGGGCCAACTGCAAGTTGGTGCCCACTACTCTACTGCAGGGTAATGTGGAACCTTCTGCTGTCTAACAAAAGCTGCTGCACAGGACATGAAGGAGCCTCAAGTACAGATGTGATAACAAAAGGGGTGGAAACTCTGCTCTCTTCCTGCAACAGGATCTCAACGCTCCTGACTGTGGAGTACAATTCCAACTAGTATTTGCTAGAGAAAAGACAAACGTAAGTCTCAAAGGATAACTTACCATGAAAGTCTGGGCTAAGCCTCACTAAGAGGTGGGCTACCAATAAGGCTTTTAGTTTTGAGAGAGGGTCAATTTACTCACTATGTGTTTGGGTAAAGCCAGGAGGCCTCGCTGCCAGAGCAGAATGCTGGGAACATTGGCTGAGTGTATGTACATGAATAAAAACACACTGTAGCTGTGAACTCTGTGTATGAGTCCCATGAAGACTGAGGGATCTGAATCAGTAAAGGCATCCTGGGGGCAAAGGTCAACCGTTGCCAGATTGCAGGACCAGTTGCAATGGCAGCAATACAGCAAGTGAATCAATGGAAACAATGGAATGATTAGAGTGTTTTTTTCCCCTTCTTCTGACTTGCAAAGCAAGACCATCTTCCTTGGACTTAGTGAACTCCTTAGCTTTTCAAAAAATTCAAAGCAGGAAGGCATAGGAGATAGCCCAGGGGACAATACAAGATTTTCTGCTAAACTGGACATTTCAAGACCCAATAACTAATTAGAAAAGTCTGGCCAGGCATGTTGGCAGCTTGGGAGCCGAGGCAGGAGAATCACTTGAGCTTAGGAACATGGGCAACATAGTGAGACCTTGTCTCAAAAAAGAAAGAAAAATAGTAAAAAGATGTAACACTATTTATATCTCACGTATAGGGGTTATATTTGGAATAAAATGAACAACATTGAGTATCTGGGGACAAAGGTTTTTAAAAGTCCTGAAAGAATCTTGCACTATTGCTACTTCTAACTGGTTTAGCTTTCTGTTTGATTTCTGGATAAAAAGTGGACTAACTAGTTGCCATTCCTAACTACATCCATAAAACTATGAAATGTCACCTAATGCATAAGATGCAATATTTCTAATTCTTTTAAAACCTAACAGTAGTAACTGGTCTTTTAATAGAAGCACTCACCTTATCATATCACAAAAAATGGCATAATCTTCTGCAGTTAGTTGAAACGAATCTTGAGACAAGATGTTAATATTTTGTTCAAGAAGAAAGCTGACTATACTTGGAAAGTCATGACGTATGGCAAGCATGAGGGCTGTTCTAAAATAACAAAGAAATGACTCCACTCACGAACTTTAATAAAGATATTTAACTGGCAAATTTGATACACCTTACCAATTAGTATCTTGCCTGTCAGTGCAGACATAATAACCATTTACATGTTCTAGCTTATGCCTATATGCATCTTGGGTGCTTAAGTGTTCATCTTTGTAAATTAATTTTTTTTTTAAAGATGGGGTTTCACCATGTTGGTCAGGCTGGTCTTGAACTCCCAGCCTAAGGTGATCTGCCCACCTTGGCCTCCAAAGTGCTTGGACTATAGGCGTGAGCCACCACACCCAGCCCATCTTTGTAAATTACCACCAAGGCTAAAAGGCAGGGACAATAAGGAAGTCTCTTGTCCCACTGGGGTATGACATAATACAAATTGCTAACTTATAGTTTTTTGATGGCCAAGAAACTATGCTGAGGTCACTTATATAAAGTAAGCAAATATTTAGATGAAGATTTCTTCATTGCTTTTCTAGTCTGGTATATTGTAATTCAAAGTCAGCTAGAGGTCAGATAACGAAGAGCTAACTGCAGGCTGAAAACAACAATAATGATAGTAATAATAACAACGGTAATAGTAGTAGTTGTAAACTGAAAGTTAAAAAATTCAAAGGAGGAAGGCTGGGCGCGGTGGTGTATGCCTATAATCCCAGCTCTTTGGGAGGCCGAGTTGGGCAGATCACCTGAGATCAGGAGTTCAAGACCATCTTGACCAACATGGAGAAACTCTATCTCTACTAAAAATACAAAACTAGCCAGTTGTGGTGGCGCATGCCTGTAATCCCAGCCACTCAGGAGGCTGAGGCCAAAGAATCGCTTGAACCCAGAGGCAGAGGTTGCAGTGAGCCAAGATCATGCCACTGCACTCCAGCCTGGGCAACAAGAGTGAGATTCCACCTCAAAAAAAAAAAAAAATTCAAAGGAGGAAGGCATAGGATATCATAATAATGGTAATTGTAGTAGTTTTAAACTGAAAGTTAAAGTCTACACTTTATAAAATTAATAAGACACAAAACCCCTTTAGCTAATATAAAATTTGAGGACCAAAAACATCAGATTACAAATAACAGTCTATAAGAGAAAATGAATCCTACTACATAGTGTTTTTATGTTGTACAGTCCAAATAATTGCTTTTCTAATTAAGTGATTATTTGTGTTATTTTTCACTGTATGCCAATAATTATAAGTTAATCTTCTTATTAACATTTCTGACTTGAGTGACTGCTACCATTCTGGAATAGTCAGGTTTTTATTTTTTAATACAAGAACTGCTGTACCTTCTGAAATTATCAACTGCATGTACATTTGCCCCATTTTTTACCAAAAATTCCACCATTTGCCATTTCTTGCTAATTACGGCAAGCAGAAGAGGTGTGTTTCCCTCCTGTGAGAAAGCAAAAACAATTTATAATACATAAAATTACATAGTTCTCAACTGAACTAAAAATCTTCTATAAGATGCTATGAACTTAAACATACAATATAGAAAGCAAATGCAAAACAGTCACATCCTTCTCTCTCCTCTGTGCTTTTCCACACACTGCCTTGCAAACACCCCTCTTCTCTCTCCCCATGTTAACCTAAGTCATCTCCAAAACTCACTTTACCAAGCCCCAAGATCATTGTTTCTATCACAGCGTTTTAACACAGTATATATTGTCATTATTTCATTGCTTCCCACTGAAACGAAGAGCTTCTTGAGAGCAAGGGCTGTATCTTTTTCTCTCTATATAGCCCTAAAATGGAAGACATAGTAGCAAATGATTCAAATTTTAAAAATAAATTAATGATCTATATCATTCTCTAGAGCAATTTTTCTTAAACTATATTCCAAAGAATGTTTGTTTTTTTGTTTTGTTTTGTTTTGAGATGGAGTTTTGCTCTTGTTACCCAGGCTGGAGTGCAATGGCATGATCTTGGCTCACCTCCACCTCCTGGGTTCAGGCAATTCTCCTGCCTCAGCCTCCTGAGTAGCTGGGATTACAGGCATGTGCCACCATGCCCAGCTAATTTTTTGTATTTTTTTTTTTTTTTTAAGTAGAGATGGGGTTTCACCATATTGACCAGGATGGTCTCGATCTGTTGACCTTGTGATCCACCTGCCTTGGCCTCCCAAGAATATTTGTTTTACCAGAAATACTATTCCCCAACAGAAAGATTCCGTGATCACTTGCATTTGAGAAGTGTTACAAAACTGTATTGTGCGGCTGACAATCAAGAAATCTCCTGAACTTTGCCTAATCTGAATTTGACAATACTTTTTGTGCCAAACAATCACATTTTAGAAACTAGAGTTTCAGGGATACAGCTGCCAGAGCTTCCCAACACAGATGGAGGTTTCCTCTGGGTGTCCCAAACTGGCTTGATTTATTTCTATTAATGGTAGCAGAATTCCAGATGCCAGTGTTAGGCACTCCTCATTCAAGTGGGTCACTAAGGAAATGAGCTCTGAAATAAGAGAGACTGGTTTCAAGTGCACTTATTTTTCTTATTAATAAATATAGTTCATGGGTTTTCTCCTAACACAAGAGGATACATTTTTATCTTAACTGACAGAAAGCTCAGTATGTTCTGTGTAATAGAGGCCGGTTAAAACATTTTGAAAATAAGGCCGGGCACGGTGGCTCATGCCTGTAATCCCAGCACTTTGGGAGGCCCAGGCGGGTGGATCACGAGGTCAAGAGATCGAGATCATCCTGGTCAACATGGTGAAACCCTGTCTCTACTAAAAATACAAAAAATTAGCTGGGCATGGTGGCACATGCGTGTAATCCCAGCTGCTCAGGAGGCTGAGGCAGGAGAATTGGCTGTACCCAGGAGGCGGAGGTTGCGGTAAGAAGAGATCGCGCCATTGCACTCCAGCCTGGGTAACAAAAGCGAAACTCCGTCTCAAAAAAAGAAAAAAAAATACACACGTTAGACAGGCATGGTCGTATATGCCTGTAGTCCCAGCTACTTGAGAGGCTGAGGCAGGAGAATCACTTGAACTTGGGAGGTGGAGGCTGCAGTGAGCCAAGATTGCACTATTGCACCCCATCCTGGGCAACAAGAGCAAAACTCCACCTCAAAAAAAAATTAAGTAAAAATAAATATTAAAAAAGCAAAGCTCAGTAAGAAATTTTGTTCTCGATTATAATGATAATCCTAGGATCCTAATGCAATTTTACTTTGTAAATCCTTTTGTATTGGTTTCCATTTAAATTGCCATTTAACATTTTTTTTTTTTTTAGTTTAGGCAAAATATTAGTCAGAAATAAAAATACAATGGCTTACCAATAAAAGTTCTAATACCAATGTATATGGCTTATTTTTAGCATAATAAAAGCCAGTAAGCCACTTGCATTTTTAAGAGACATTGCTGAGAAGAAAGATATAATGTCTGCAATATTCATAAACTATCCAACTCTCACCAGGAATAACCTAAAAAGGTTTCTAGGCATTCTTATGAGCATTTGACTATTTGTGGTATATATAAACGGTTATAAAACTTCTGAATTCTAAAATTCAACCCCATAATTGAGAAATTTATATAAACTATAGATTATATATTATAAACAAATATACACTGTTTTGCAAACCTTGAAATCTTTAAGAAAATATACCATAAAACAGGAGCTGTAAACTCAAATACTTCTAAGGATGAAGGAGGTTACATAAGTAAGTGAAGGACTTAGGTGGGCACAGTAGCAAACAGGAGAATATGTGCCTCCTATACAGGGGCAATCTCTGGACAGCAGACCAAACAGTGACATGGCTTATGGGACTTCAGATTTGATTCTTAAGACAAGCCTGAAGTCCAGATTTCTGCATAAGTCTCCTAAACTTTATATGTTTACTCAATTTAAGGAATCAAAGAAACAAATCTATGTACCACATTTATACTATAGCCCTTGTGCTTTTATATTTGATATAAATGTGTTACTAAATGGTTGTGTATAAACCAAGTATTTGCAAGGGCAGCTTTTTCTTTCTCTAGCATCATATGTTTTACAAAAAAAAGCAGGCCCTGATATATATGTATGTATATATCTAAATAATAAAAATTGCTGTTAAGACTCATAATATGCACCTCAAGTATTTTCCCAACATTTGTTTATTCACATTCTGTTTGTATATCATATTCCCAGATTAGATAATTAACCAGATAGATAATTTGTCATGGGACTGCTGAAACTGACTTATTAAAAGAATTCCTGTTGTATTCTCAGTGACTTCATGAATTTCAGTGTTTAAAACTGACATTCTGATTATGCCAAAGCTCTGTAAACTTAATAGATATACTGAGATCATCCATATTAAAACTTCAACTGAAAAAAAGGGTTAGGATTTGCTACAAATCTAATTGAGAAAACCTCACTTGTAATGAAGATTTTTTGACACATAACCACCTGAATGGTGACAAAGAAATACGAAATTGTGAAAGGATCAGCCTCTACTTATTGAAAGATCGCCTACAAGCAAATTCCTAAAGATTCTCTGAATGGTGGCAAATGATTCATGGTGAGAACAAAAAGGTGATATTCTGTAAGCTGAGAGAGATATTACCAATAATATTTTCTTTCAATTCCCAGTCACAGATGTAGAGAAAGATAGATAAGTCAGGCTGATATTATTGGAAAGGAGTAACCCCTATCAAATGCCAACTCTTAGAGATTTCTTATGGTTTTAAGATATGGAGAATTTATACACTACACTCATCTATTCTGTGATACTTCATTAGGAGTGCATTCAAACCTAGACATATTTTGTTGTTGCTGTTGTTTTAGATAAGAGTCTCACAATGTTGCTCAGGCTGGACTCAAAGTCCTAGCATCAACCAATCCTCTCAGCTCAGACTCCTAAGTAGCTGGGATTGGAAACATGCAACAGTGAATGACTTCAAAAAATATTTTTACCATATATATTCAGGCCTTGTTAGATCTGTTACTTCAAAATCTTCAAGAGAAAGCCTATACTTGTAGAGTTTTTACAAAATTTCCCCGGGTCCCTGTAATGCACAATTCTAGCTGAGAATTAGTGCAGCTGACAATCACTTTGGTTTCATCTCTCACCGAAACAGCCAAAACCCTTTATCGGTGTGGGATGTGGCCAAAAAGAGAAAAGAGTAACACTCTTTTATTAAAATTCCAGTTAATTTTCCTGGGTATGGGTAGAACAGGGACACATAAACTCAAAATCCCACTTGATTTTGCTATATATAAGCTCCTTATCTCCCACCTTCCCACCAAGACATTCCAAATTTGAAAGGAGACTTCAATTCTTTTCCAAGTGGCTGTTTCTGCCAGGATGGGTAATAAGTCAATTATTAATTTGTTCCACCCTTTGCTGAAGTTTTTCTCATTTTGTCACCACCTATTCACTGTCATTCTGGTTTCCTCAGAGTCCTCTAAAGATTGATTTTTAGGCAAGTTTCAGACACAGTCTTTACCAGACTGAAACTGATTACTCAAAAGCTGAAGCGAGCTTTGCCTCAATACATAAACTGGAAAAACAAGAAACTAAATAACAAAACCTCTTTATATTTTCCCCTCCTTACCTAATTTCCAAGTGACCTGGATGTTTCTGATTGCTCTCCTTTCCCTTCCCATTTTTTCCTCTTAAACCTTGCCACTAAAAGATACATCAGTGTTTTTTTTTTTGTTTTTTTTTTTTTAAGAAAATTGTCAGCAGCAGCAAGATTTCCATTTATTGCAAATTGCTTTAGTTTTGTTTGGGTTTTAAAATAAAGCCAACTTCCAGGGTAAATTTTTTTCCCTGTGTTTTCTTACACTAATTACAAAAATAAAACAATCCTGGGGCAGGAAACAAATATTTGAAAAGGAAAAGTTTTACCTTCAACAAAGTCACAAATATTTCCCATAAGTGCACTAAAAAAGCTTCTTTAAAAGTATCAATATTTAAAGTAAAATCTTAGACAATTAAGCTATTTCAAAATATTTTCTTTTTTTAAAAAAAATTGTACTTTAGGTTCTGGGGTACATGAGCAGATCATGCAGGATTGTTGCATAGGTACACACCCCTATCACCATCCCCCTATCCCCTACATCCCATCCATCCCCCTATCACCTACATCTGGCATTTCTCCCCATGTTATCCCTTTCTGACCTCCCCATCCCCCCCGCTGTCCCTTCCTTGACCCCCCCAACAGATCCCAGTGTGTGAGGCTCCCCTCCCTGTGTCCATGTGTTCTCATTGTTCATCAACCACCTATGAGTGAGAACATGTGGTGTTTGATTTTCTGTTCTTGTGTCAGTTTGCTGAGGATTATGGTTTCCAGGTTCATCCATGTCCCTACAAAGGACATGAACTCATCATTTTTTATGGCTGCATAGTATTCCATGGTGTATATGTACCACATTTTCCTTGTCCAGTCTATTGATGGGCATTTGGGTTGGTTCCAGGTCTTGGCTATTGTAAACAGTGTCGCAATGAACATATGTGTGCATGTGTCTTTATAATACAATGATTTGTAATCCTTTGGGTATATACCCAGTAATGGGATTGCTGGGTCAAATGGAATTTCTATTTCTAGGTCTTTGAGGAAGTGCCACGCCATCTTCCACAATGGTTGAACTAGTTTACACTCCCACCAACAGTGTAAAACTGTTCCTATTTCTCCACATCCTCTCCAGCATCTGTTGTCTCCTGACTTTTTAATGATTCTAACTGGCGTGAGGTGGTATCTCAATGTGGTTTTGACGTGTATTTCTCTAATAATCAGTGATGATGAGCATTATTTCATGTGTTTCTTGGCCTCATATATGTCTTCTTTTATTTCAAAATATTTTCATTCAGGGAGTGCTTCAGCTTCTCAACATGAAAAATTAATCCTTATCTATGTCAATGTTAAAACAAATATTTTGAAAAGAAAGTTGATTGATCTATACCTTGTTTGCTGCTTCAATATTTGCACTGTGGGAAAGCAGTTTTTCTGCCAGTGAAGTCCCCTCATTATATATAGCATAATGAAGAGCGGTGTTGCCGTAGACATCTTGAATGTTTGGATTGGCGCCATGTTTCAGCAGAGAAATGGAACAGTTCTCCTCCTGGCTGTGTACAGCCTATCAGTGTTAAATAAAAAACTAGACTGTAAATTCTAAGAATTCAAAATACATATTCCACAGGTTTCACCAACTAGTTATATTTAAATGCGATAAATTCATTTTATTTCTGTGTATTTAAATCAAATCCATTTTATGCTGAAAGAGTTGGCTACTGCATACCTTCATTAAAGGTGTCCTGTTTAGTCTGTCGCCGATGTCAATCTGGCATTTTCTGCTCAGTAACAGATTGACAACTTCCACACGGCCATAGGCACAGGCCAAATGTAGGGCAGTCCTGTGAGAGTAAGAGGAGTTTTCAGGAAATTGCAATGCCATATCCCAAGACCTACAATGGTTCATGTCATTGTAAACATTGAATGGCATGTTATTCCTCTGCCTTCAAAACAAATAAATTTTTCTGGATGAAAGTACAATATTTATTAGCTCTTACTGCTCACTGCCTTAATGAAGACAGCAGCCCATTTGGATAGAATGAGCTTGGTGTTTGATTCCGCTCAACTAGGGCTTGAGTTCTACTTTGAGCTCTGTCACTTACCAGGTATTACTTAGGCTTCCTGTGCCTCAGTTTCCTCATTAATAAAATAAAGATGACAAGAGCAGCTAGCTCACAGGACACCATTGTGATGCTTAAATGTGAATCTATGTAAACTATTTAGAACTGTTTTTAGAACAAGCAACAACTCAATAATTGTTAGATTTTAGTTTTTTGAGAAAGGGTCTCACTCTGTTGCCCAGGCTGCAGCGCATGGTGTATTTATACCTCACTGCAGCCTGGAACTCTGAGGCTCAAGCAATCCTCCTGCCCCAGCATCCTGAGTAGCTGGGACTACAGGAGTGCACCGGCATGCTCCATTAATTTTTAAATGTTTTTTGGTAGAGTAGGAATCTCACTTTGTTTCCCAGGGTGGTCTCTGGAATGACAGGTGTGAGCCACTGCACCCAACCAGATGTTATAATTATTACTATTACTAGTACTTAAAAAATTGTTTCATTAAGTAAAATGATACAATTATTCCTAGCTTGCAAAATGATTTAAAGATTAGGTCACATGTTAACATACCTGATATGGGAATGGCATTTATAATTCGTAACTTTTTATACCTGTAATTGGTAGTATTTAAAAAGTATCTTATTAATATAGAAAATAATAGGGCATCACAACATCTGTGAGGCCTTACATTAAGTAAAATACAGTATACACAGCAGGTCTAGAGCTCTTTTAGGCATCTAACTGGCACTTAAATTTTAGTTCTTAAAGGAACCATGGGAAACGAGCACTGAAATAACATGTTTTTAAACAAATTATTTCTTACTTTGATCTTTGAAAAATGTGAAGCCAAGGAAACTCATGATTGAAATAAACAGGTATGAATCATTTTAGTCAACACTTAGATTTACAGAATATATGCAAGTCAGACTTTCTAATGACTTAGTATTTAGGACTGATAAATTTTCAAAAGGGCAGTTAAAGGTTATCTTTTACTATTTTTTACCTTCAGAAATGCTTTTGTTTGAAAGCTGGGAGGAAAAGCTTCAATGAGATTAAGCCCTAATATTTCCATTTAACCTCTCTCATCTTGCCCAGGCAGAGCAGGTAAACAACGTTTTTAAGAATGGAAGGGTCCTGAGAGAGAGTACAACCTGTCTGCTACATAGCAGGTATTCAGGTTTGTCTGATGAACAAATGGACTAAAGGAATTGAGACAGTTGGGGAGTTGGAGTTTTTAAAATATAACTTCTGTAATCCAATATTTTTGTGGTAGTAATTTTATTTGTGATTTGTTATTTTTATAAGACTACAACTAAAACAAAATGATTAATCTATCATTGTTTGCATATATGTAATGAATCTATACATAAGAAAAACATATGTACATAACAAAATATATATGTAATAACATCTGCAAGCACAGATAAAAAGATTCCCTTTTTTACTTCTGAAGAAGCTAAAAGTTCAAAGAAGATAACAACCCACACAGTAATGATGAAAAATAGACAATGGGAAATTATTTTTATCTCCACAAGATTTATATTTCTCTCATCCCAAAAATTATTTCATTAATCATAAATTTTTACTAGAATTGTTATAAATACTCACTGAAGAAATGACAGTTTAAAAAAGGATCAAAGACTTAAAATATAAGTGCTCAGGAGTTACAAATTTTATCCTATTTTGTACAAAGTTTTGGCTAACAGAACTCCACAGTATGTTTGTGTGTATGTGCAAGCAAACTGATTGTTTTTCCTCACTGGCTATAACAAAACACATCTTCACACAGGAACATATCTCTATACTTACTGCCATCTTCAGTTGTCACCTATGCATTCATTCTATGGGTTCTTGTTAACATAAATGCTAAGAAAAACAAAGTGCCTGTATCTCTATCTTCTAAAGGCATTTTATTTTTGTTTTTTTTTTTGTTGTTTTTTTTGTTTTTTTTTTGAGACGGAGTTTCGCTCTCGTTACCCAGGCTGGAGTGCAATGGCGAGATCTCGGCTCACCGCAACCTCCGCCTCCTGGGTTCGGGCAATTCTCCTGCCTCAGCTTCCTAAGCAGCTGGGATTACAGGCACGCGCCACCATGCCCAGCTAATTTTTTTGTATTTTTAGTAGAGACGGGGTTTCACCATGTTGACCAGGATGGTCTCGATCTCTTGACCTCGTGATCCACCCGCCTCGGCCTCCCAAAGTGCTGGGATTACAGGCTTGAGCCACCGCGCCCGGCCTAAAGGCATTTTAATACAATGGAATTGATGAGTAAAGGACATACACATTTTTCAGTTTGGTGCAATTACCACCAAATTGTCTACTTGAAACGTTATCAGCAACTTAAACTTTAAGCAGCAGTGTAAGTACCACTGCTCTTTATTCTCACAAACACTGTGGATAGAAAACAGTCTCATTCCTCTTTTATCTTAAATTCTCTTACAAGAAACACTAAGGATTTTTTCCTATGTAAGTAACTTGTGGATCTGCAGAAAGTACTTTGCTCACTTTTAGAGTTCTTTTCTTGTGGATTTGATTTGAAAAAATTCCATGTAAAATGAAGATGTGGTTTTTATTTGTGTATATATATAACTGATATATATGTAACATTATATTAGTAATATATACAATTTTTATATAATCACTAATAGATAAAATATTAAATATAATACAGAATAAATTCCCTGTAGGATGAAGATACACTTTGCATCTGAATATGTATTTATATATATATTAGTAAAATTATATATATAGAGAGAATAGTTTTTACGTATGTTACCTTTTGTTAATTGTTTTCTGATACACAGGTTGTTTTAATTTTCAGTTTGCTAAATCAACTTTCAGAATGCCAGCTGTGAGGTCATTCTTAGAAAGGCCTTTGTCAACATGAAATGTACCTGTACAAATAGGCATTTGTGTTTTCTTCTGGTACTTTTCTCATCTTGCATATGTAAAAATTTCAATCTGCATTCCATCAGGAACTCATTTTTGCAACATCAAATGTCATTAGTTTTCTTCACACAGCAGGCATTTTATTACTAACACATCCTTTCCTACTCATCTGAAATGTTACCATTATCAATCCCTGCATCTATATCTTACATGTATTTCCGTGTTTCTGGATTTCCTATTCTGTTCCATGTATTTATCTGTCTTTTCAGCTGTTAGAAAATAATTGTGGGAATTCATAGCACATTTTGATATCTAGAGGAGCAAGTCTTTTTTCACTCCATTATAAACATTTTTAAATGTCATCACAATAGTAAGATAGACAACAGCTGTCATGCAAAATGAAACCTTGATATTTTCATTTGGTTTATGGAAAACTGATAAACATAGAGCTCACATTTCGAGAAAACTGAGTCTTCCCATTCAAGGAACCCACCTCCCACTTCCAAGTTTCCCGCCAGGAAAGAACCTATCTACATGGATTCGGATGTAAAACGGACGCCGGGTTTTTAATCTGAGAACTTTGCCCCTACTGAAAATGACTCATGGTATTTTTGACAAGGGAATGAGTTCTCATTAAGCACTTTCCTATCATGTATATGACACTATGTTTTAAACGTGCCTATGCTCAAGTTTGTGAGTTAAATCATTCAAATTTTGCACCAAGTTCTCCAGGCGGGGAATTGCCAGCGATGGAAAGCAGCTGAGGCTCGCTTTCGCTCCGCTGCTTTGAGGCTGCCCGGCGCCCTCCAAGACCCGGTCCCAGGGGCTGCAGGGAAGCCGGGCCTGGGGACCCCCCTCTGACCCCGGGCTGAGCCCCAGCCACAAGCCCCGGCTACCTGTCCTTCCTGTCGCGGGCGTCCACAAGCCGGCTCCTGCCCATCAGGCAGCGCTCCACCCCCGCAGCATCGCCCTGGAGGGCCGCCCTGTGGATCTTCCGCAGTTCCCAGTCCCGGATGCGGTACCCGGGACCCGAGTACTTGTCGGTGAAGCCCCGGACCGCCTTGCCCAGGCGTCTCCCAAAGCTAAAGAGCTTCCACATGGTGGCGGCTTCTCCTCAGAAGCCCACCACCGACTCCTGAGCCGCCGGGCTCCTCGTGGCCTTTCCACCCTCACCCAGCCCCAAATCTGCGATGCACCCCGAACCAGGGATCCACCCCCAAACCCGCGATCAGAATCCGCGATCCAGCCCGGTCCACCACAGCCTGCAGCAGCGAGACTCGCAGCCTCCGACCTCAGACCGAGTGAGCCGAGTGAAGCCGTTAGGCGCGCGCCTGCAGCTCAGCGCCCGCCCGGACTCCGGAAGCCGCTCCCAAGCCAGCGCGCGGCAGGCAGGTGGCGGTTGCAGCTCCGGCGCAGGCGCCGCTGGCTGGCGGGTTCTCCTGGGCTCGCCTGGAATGTCCAGGAATCGCCCGCGCGCAGCCCGCCAGGCCTGAGGTACCGCCTGGCGCTTGGGGCGCCGGAGCCCCTGCCGGTGCAGGTGCAGCTGAGTAAGTTGCTGGCGGAGATCCTGGTGCAGGCTACGCAGATGCCGTCCAACGTGGCCGAGCCGCGCGACTTCCCGGCTCGTCCCGGTTCTCTACCACGTGTACTCCTTCCGCAACGTCTACCAGATCGGCTTCCAGAAGCCGCACCCGGCCTACGTGCAGCTGCTGGCGACGGCCGCGGAGCCCACAGTGACCTTCGAGGCGGTGGATGTGCCCATGCTGTGCCCGCCGCTGCCCCGGACCTCGCTGCACACCGGTGCCTTCTTGCTCAGCCCCACCAATCTGATGCGTTCGGTGGACTGCACCATGCACCACCAGCGGCTGCTGGAAAACAGCCCGCCCACCGCACTGCACGGCGCCCTGGACACGCTCACCCAGCTGGGCAACTGTGGCGTGTCAACGGGCGCGTGCTGGACCTGGTGCTGGAGCTCTTCCAGGACAAGGGCTGCCCCAAGCTCCGCGTGCCGGCCCCGCCGTTCGAGGTGGCCCCACCGCACGAGGCCCCCCTGCCGCCCAGCTGGCGCGCTGCCTGAAGGAGGCCGGCGAGGTGCACAGCCTGTGGGCGGATGCGCTGTACCGCCTTTCGCTGGCGCAAAACCTGCGGAACTGCGTCTTCTGGCTGCCGCACAACATGGACTTCCGCGGCCGCACCTACCCTTGCCCGCCGCACTTCAGCCACCTGGCGCGGGCCCTGCTGGAGTTCGCCCAGGGTCGCCCGCTCAGCCCGCATGGCCTAGACTGGCTCAAGAGCCACGTGGTCAACCTCACGGGGCTCAAGAAGCGCGAGCTGCTGCAGGTGCTCCAGGCCTTTGCAGATGAAGTGATGAGCGATATCCTGGACTCGGCGGACAGGCCCGTGACGGGCCGGAGGTGGTGGATGGGCTCAGAGGAACCCTGGCAGACGCTGGCCTGCCGTATGGAGATTGCAAAGGCTGTGCGCACCTCCGACCCTGCCGCCTACGTCTCCCACCTCCCAGTCCATCAGGACGGCTCTTGCAATGGCCTGCAACATTGCACCACCCTGGGCCGGGACAGTGTGGGCGCCGCCTCTGTCAACCTGGAGCCCTCAGACGTGCCGCAGGACGTGGACAGTGACGTGGCCGCGCAGGTGGAGGTGTTCCGCAGGCAGGACGACAGGCACGACTCATGGGTGGCGCAGGTGTTGGAGGGCATTGTCACACGCAAGGTGGTGAAGCAGACGGTGATGACCGTGGTGTATGGGGTCACCCGCTTTGGCTGGCGCCTGCAGATTGAGAAGAACCTTCGGGAGCTGAGTGACTTTCCCCAGGAGTTCCTGTGGGAGGCCTCCCACTAGGTCGTCCGCCAGGTCTTCAGGAGCCTGCAGGAGATGTTCTCGGGCTCCCGGGCCATCCAGCACTGGCTGACCGAGAGCACCCGCCTCATCTCCCACATGGGCTCGGCCGTGGAGTGGGTCACACCCCTGGGCATCCCCATCATCCAGTCTTACCACCAGGAAACAAAGGTTAAGCAGGGCGGAGGTGGGATTCAGAGCGTATCCTACTCTGTCGACGCAGAGACAGCAGCCTGAGGCCCAACAAGCTGAAGCAGAGGAACTGGTTCCCCCACAACTTCATCCACTCGCTGGACTCCAAGCACACGATGCTGACCGCCCTGCACTGCTACAGGGAGGGCCTGACGTTCGTCTCTGTACACGACCGCTTCTGGACCCATGCGGCTGATGTCCCCATCATGAACCAGCTGTGCCGGGAGCAGTTCGCCTGCCTGCACAGCCAGCCCAGCCAGCAGGACCTGTCCAGGTTCCTGGTCACCCTGTTCTGCTGCAGCTCCAGGCCCCAGAAGCTCTCCAAGCATCTGGAGGACAGCAAGCACGCTGCTGGCAGTGCCCAAGCCAGGGGCCTTCGACCTGGAGCAGGTGAAGCATTCCACCTTCTTCTTCAGCTGACGTCTCGTCGTGCCATTGTGTAAATAAAATAAAGCTCTTTAGCCACCCCCACCCCCACCACCACAAAAATCTCCTCCTTCGAAGAGAGATTGGGGTGCTGGCAGGTACCTTCCGCAGCGCCGGCAGACTGTCTGGCTTGGCTGCAGCCACTGGGACACCTGGCCGTGGTTCGGGGATGCTGGGAGCGCCAGCGGTCGAGAGTTGCCAGGCGGCTGCTGCCAGCACACAAACGGCAACTGCAGCTTGGACGCCCAAGCGGCGGAGCAGGTGGTCTCCGGAACACGTGTGCGCCAGGCCTGAGGGTCCCCTTGGTGGTGCCAGGCGCCCCGCTCCTCCTCTGCAGGAGCCTGGAGCAGCTGCAATGGCCACTCTGCAGTCACTGGGGATGGAGTTCAGTTTTTTATATCTCCCATGTACACAAAAAGTAACTATTACGTGAGGTAATTATATTCGAATTGACTTCATTTTTGTAATCATTTCAGAATGTGCTTGCAGATATAAACGCATCACACTGTACACCTTGACTATGTACAATTTTTATTTCTCTATTATACCTCAATAAAGCTGAAAAAATTCACAGGATTGAAAGGCTAAACCCACAGTATTATAGTCATAATTGAACACTTGAATACCTCATTTTAATGAATGCATAGAAAACCAGACCGAAGTTTCATGAGAAAAGAAGACTTGAACAACAGCGTAAGTCATTTAGAGCTAACACACATATACAGAACAGTTCACCCAACAGCAGCAGAATAGACATTTTTTTTCAAGTGGATATGGAACTTTCTCTAGGATAGGCCTCATAGCCACAAAATATGTCCTAATTATTTTTAAAAGTTTGAAATCATACAAAACACAATTTACAACCACAGTGAAAGAAACAACAGATAAATTAAAAAATGAAAACTGGAAAATTCACAAATACGTGGAAATTAATACACTCTTTACCAGTGAGTGAAAAAATAAATCACAAGCAAAACTATAAAATATATTGAGACAAATTAAAATAAAAACAAAACACACCCAAACTTATTGAATACAGTGAAAATAGAGTTCAAAGGACAATGTATGAATATAAACAACTACACTTATGAAAACTATCTCAGTAACTTCACTGTATACACAAAGCAGCAGAAAAAAAACAAGACTAAATTCAGAGCTAGCAGAAGGAAATAAAAAATAAAGATTAGAGCATAAATCAATAAAATAGAAGGCTGAAAAGCAATAGAAGAAATAAACATAGCTAAAAGTTGATTCTTTGAATGATCAAACCTGTAACTATATTGACTGAGCAAAAGATGGAGGACTCATCAAAATCATCAGTGAAAGTGGAGCTGTTACAACAAACTTTACACAAATAAAAAATTATAGGAGTGGGCCGGGTGCGGTGGCTCAAGCCTGTCATCCCAGCACTTTGGGAGGCCAAGGCGGGTGGATCACGAGGTCAAGACATCGAGACCATCCTGGTCAACATGGTGAAACCCCGTCTCTACTAAAAATATAAAAAATTAGCTGGGCATGGTGGCGCGTGCCTGTATTCCCAGCTACTCAGGAGGCTGAGACAGGAGAATTGCTTGAACCCAGGAGGTGGAGGTTGTGGTGAGCCTAGATCACACCATTGCACTCCAGCCTGGGTAACAAGAGCGGAACTCCGTCTCCAAAAAAAAATATATATATATATAGGAGTATACTATGAACAACTGTATAACAACAAATTAGGTGCTCTGGATGAAATGGATGAGTTGCTAGAAAGACACAAACTACCAAAATGGCTCAAGAAGAAAGAGAAAATCTGAATAGACCTATAACAGACAAGGAGATTGAATTTGTAATTGAAAGTGATTTAACAAAGAAAGATTTGTGACCAAATAGCTACATTAACTGGTCAGTCTACCTAACGTTTAACGAAGAATGAATACCATTTCTTCTGAAACTCTTCCAACAAAATGTATGAAGAAGGAACACCTTCTAATTCATTTTTTGACAACAGCATTATCCTGATACCAAAGACAGACAGAGACAGCACAAAAAAGAGAACAACAGCACAATATTCCTTATGAATATATAAGCAAAAATCTCAGCAAAATACTAGCAATATAGCAAAATATCAGCAGCAATACTATATAATCAAAAGATTGTAGACTACCACCAAGTGAGATTTATCCCAAAAATAAAGGGTGGCACAACAGATTAAAAGTCAGTGTTATATACCATAACAGTAAAATGAATAAGCAAATGATTATTTCAATTGATACAGAAAAGGCGCTGATGAAATAAAACACCCTTTTATGATAAAAATACTCAATAAACGAGGCATAGAAGGGAACTTCTGCAACATGACAATGGGATATAGAAAAAACTGACACTTAATATCGTGCTCAATGATGAACCACTGAAAGCTGTTTTCTTAACATCTACAACAAGACAAGGATGGTGAATTTGCCACTTCTATTCAACGTAGCACTGGCAGCTCTAGCCATAGCAATTAGGCGAGACGAAGAAATAAAAAGCATCTAAATTAGAAATGAAAAATAGAAGTAAAGTTATGTCTACACATGATCTTATGTGTATAAAGCTTTAAAGAAAACACAAAACCCATTAGAACTAATAAAAGAGGCAGGATACAAGACAAACATATGCAAATTAATTCTATTTCTATATAGTTTATAAACTATCAAAACATTATTAAAATTCCATTTATGAAAGCATCAAATAATAGGATATTCAGGCATAAATCTAACCATAGTGGTATACACAAAAGTTTACTGAAAGAAACTAAAGAGAGTTTAAATAAGTGGAAAGACATTCTGTGTTCCTGGGTTGATAGATAATTTTTTTTTTTTTTTTTTGAGATGGAGTTTCGCTCTTGTTACCCAGGCTGGAGTGCAATGGCGCTATCCCAGCTCACCGCAACCTCCGCCTCCTGGGTTCAGGCAATTCTTCTGCCTCAGCCTCCTGATAGATAATATTGTTAAGATGACAACACCATCTAAATAATCTACAGATTCAATGAAATACCATCAAAATCCCGAAGGTATTTTTTTGCAGAAGCAGAGAAACTCATTCTAAAATTCATGCAGAAATTCAAAGGATCTGACACAGATAAAACAATCTTGAAAAATAACATTGGAAAACTCGCACTTGCCAGTTTTATCTATAGCAATCAGGAGAGTGTGGTACTGGCATAAGACCAAGAGATACTTAGCCCAATAGAATAGAACTGAGAGCTAAGAAATTAGTTCTCACATATATGGTCAATGACTTTTCAACATGGGGGTTAAGATCAGACAATGCAGGAAACAACAGTCTCTTCAACAGCTGGATATCAGCGTAGAGGAGAGAAGTGAGACCCCTACCTTGCACTATATACAAAAATTAACTCTGAATTAATAAGAGACTTAAATGTAAGGCCTAAAAATATGTAACTCTTAGAAGAAAACACATAGGTAAATATTTATGACCTTTGAGTTTTAAGTGTTTTTTAAAATATGACAGAAAAGCATAGATAACAAAAGAAAAAAACATATAAATTAGATTCAGTCAAAATAAAAAACTTTTATGCATCAAAGGACACTATTAAGGGAGTGAAAAGACAACCCATAGTGTGTGATAAAGCACATATCTGATAAAACCAAAACGTGTATCTGATAAAAGCTTCATATCTCACAACTTGACAATAGAATTTCTAACACCCAATTAAAAAATAGGCAAAGGACTTGAATAGGCATTTCTCTAAAGAAGATAAACAAATGGCAGGCCAGGTGAGTTGGCTCAAGCCTGTGATCCCAGCACTTTGGGAGGCCGAGGCGGGTGGATCACGAGGTCAAGAGATCAAGACCATCCTGGTCAACATGGTGAAACCCCGTCTCTACTAAAAATATAAAAAATTAGCTGGGCATGGTGGTGCGTGCCTGTAATCCCAGCTACTCAGGAGGCTGAGGCAGGAGAATTACCTGAACCCAGGAGGTGGAGGTTGTGGTGAGCCAAGATCGCACCATTGCACTCCAGCCTGGGTAACAAGAGTGAAACTCCGTCTCAAAAAGAAGAAGAAGGAGAAGGAGAAGGAGAAGGAGAAGGAGAAGGAGAAGAGGAAGATACACAAATGTCTAATAAGACAAGAAAAGATGCTAAACACCATTATTCATTAATAAAATGCAAAACAAAACCAAAATGAGATGACACTTTGCATCCACTAACATGGCTTTCATAACAACAACACAGAAAATAAATGTTGCTAAGGATGTGAAGAAATCGGAGCCCTCAGGAATTGACTACCAGGAACATAAAATGCTGCAGTTGCTGTGGAAAACAGTTCGGTGGTTCATCACAGAATCACACAGAGACCCAGAAACTCCACTCCTAGGTATTACACACACACACAAAAACTGACAGCAGGGTCTGGGACAGATATTTTTACACCAAAGTTAATCGCAGCATTATTTGCCATAGCCAAAAGACAGAGATAACCTGTGTCCATCAGCAAATAAATGGATACACAAAATATACATAAATAATAGAATATTATTCAGCCATTCAAGGGTATGAAGTTCTGATACATGCAACGTGGGTGAAACTTGAAACATGATGCTAAGTGAGTTAAGCCAGGCAGGAAAGGACAAATGCTGTGTAATCCCACTGATACGAAATATCTAGAAGAGGCAAATTTGTGAAGACACAGTAAAGATCGGTGTTTACCAGAGACTGGGGAAAGGAAGTAATGGTGAGTTACTGTTTAATGGGTGCTGTACTTCTGCTTGTGACAGAAATGGAGACGCTGGTTCTATCACTTGGAGAGGAAGTAATGGTGAGTTACTGTTTAATGGGTGCTGTACTTCTGTTTGTGACAGAAATGGAGACGCTGGTTCTATCACTTGGAAAGGAAGTAATGGTGAGTTACTGTTTAATGGGTGCTGTACTTCTGTTTGTGACAGAAATGGAGACGCTGGTTCTATCACTTGGAATGTACTTAATGCTACTTAATTATATACTTAAAATTAGTTTTTAAAACTTAACACAATTAAAAAGTTTAAATATAGCTGAGACGTATTCCTGTATCTATTGTTGTGTAAAAGCTGTTTGCTCAGTTGCCAAATATTAAGATTTTTCTGAATATATTTTTGTTAATGATTTTTAATTTAATCCTATTTTGCTCAGAATACAAACTGTCTATGATTAAATCCTTTTATATTTATTGAGAATTATTTTATGGTCCAGTATTTGATCTATTTTGGTTAACGTTCCACAAACACTTGAAAAGTATATCTGATTATCATCAGATATCATATATACTCAACTTTACTCTGTTAAGTTTCACATATTTTGAAGTTTCATTAGGTTCACCCATATAAGATTGTTAATCTCATGAACTGGCCTATTTTGATTATGCCTTGACACTTTTATCTTTGGAAGTACTCCTGTTTCAAAGACCACTTTATCTAATATCAATATGGGCACAGCAACTCTTTTAGAATTAGTATTTGCATGGCACATTTACATCAACACTTTTGCCTAACTGTTGTGTCTGTATCTAAAATGTGGTTCTTGTGAACAGCATAATGTAGGGTCTTGTTGATTTGCTTATTGTTTAATCTCATCTGAAAACCTGAACTCTGAAATTGAGCTATCCAGCCCTTCTATATTTATGTATGTAATAGAAACAGGGTCTGGCTGTGTCACATAGGCTGGGCTGTAGTGGCATGATCATAGCTCATTATAACCTTGAACTTCTAGGCTCAAGGGACATGGAACTGTGCCTGGCTAATTTTTTATTATTTAAAGTTTTTTTCCTGCAGAAACAGGATCTCACTTCATTGCCAGGGCCTGTCTCAAACTCCTGGTTACAAGTCATTCTCCCACCTCAGCTCCCAGAGTGCTGGGATTACAGGCATGGGCCATGAACGCTGGACCCTTTTCTATTGAATGTAACTGTTGAAATGACTAGGTTTAAGTGTACCTTGTTGTTATTTGTTTTCTGTCTGTTTCTGTTTCTTTTTTCTCTATTCTTTCTTTAGTGTAGTTATGTTTTAGTCTTCTGTTTTCTCTCCTCTGCTGGTTTTTTAGCTATAACTGTTTGTTTTAATTTTTTTATTTGTTAGTTGAAAGATTGCAATGTGTAGGTCTGGAACAGTGGCTCATGCCTACACATTGTAGTGTGATCCCAGCACTTTGAGAGGCCGAGGCAGGTGGATCACATGAGGCCAGGAGCTCGAGATCAGCCTGGCCAGCATTGTGATTCAACGCTATGATGATGTTATTGGGGGGACTCTAGCAGTGATTCAAGCTGAGATATGGAGCAATGGGCAGATGGGAGGGACCTGTCTCTCCAGGTCTGCTGCAGAGATCTTAGGTGGAGGCCTCACCCCATACACAGATAGGTCAGCCCAGATCAAGAGTGCTCAGCGGGCATGGCCACATCCTCCCATCAGACACCATCTGCACTGCACCCCCAATTTTAATTAAAAATACTTCAAGTCAGTGAACTCCCTCTGTGTAAGTACAAAACAAAACAAAAGGATATTTTTGGCTGGTGATAACTCAGCACCCCCGAGCCCTCCAGTGAGAACCCAGTGCCACCCAGCCTGCCGGTAAAAACTTAGTGCCCCCAAGCCTGCCTGTGGGAGCCCAGTGCCCCCCTCCTGCCCATGGGAATCCAGTGCCCCTCAGCCTGCAGCAGGTCCCTGGACTCCTTTAGTCATGACAGTAGCCTCTGAGATGTGGGTGCTGTGAGTCAGAAAGGATTGTTGGGCTTGCCATGTACAGGTGTTTACAGGCATTTCTGTCATGGTCAGTACATTAAGTGTGAAGGGGATTTTAAAAGGTCGTCTTCAGCTGCAAAGAACAGCTGGACTGCTGTCATCTTGGAAAATGACAAATGTATGCAATAGATTCATGTGTTTTCCAGAATCAGCTGGCAGATGTTATATCCCAGCCAGGCTTGATGGAGTCATGCCTGTAGTCCTAGCTTCTTAGGAGGCTGGAGGCACATGACTGTGTACCAGTTAATTCATCCTTAAACAAGGGACTTTTTCTTCCAAAACATATCTCTCATAGAAAATTGGTGACTGTCCTGATGGCTTTTTAATTATAATAATTATTATTTTTTGAGACAGAATCTTGCTCTATCGCCCAGGCTGGAATGTAATGGTGCAAATTCGACTCACTGCAACCTCCACCTCCCAGATTCAAGCAATTTTCCTGCATCAGCCTCTCTAGGAGCTGGGACTACAGGCATTCCCATCATGCCCAGCTAATTTTTGAATTTTCTTTTCTTGAAATGGAGTCTCACTCTGTCACCAGGTGGGAGTGATGCAATCTCTTCTCACTGCGACTTCTGCCTCCCAGGTTCAAGGGATTCTCCTGCCTCAGCCTCCCGAGTAGCTGGGATTACAGATGCGTGCCAGCATGCCCAGCTGATTTTTGTATTTTTTAGTAGAGATGGGGTTTCACTGTTGGCCAAAATGGTCTCAATCTCTTGAGCTTACAATCCGCCCACCTTGAACTCCCAAAGTGCTGGGATTACAGGTGTGAGCCACCACTCCTAGCCTAATTTTTGCATTTTTTTTTTTTAACCAGAGAATGGGTTTTGCCATGTTGACCAAACTGGTCTGGATGGAACTCCTGACCTCAGGTGATCTACCTGCCTTGGCCTTCCAAAGTGCAGTAATTAAGATATAAGCCACCATGCCTGGCCCTTCCTTAATGGCTTTTAAAGGGCTGACTCATGCCCACCTTTATAGAAAGTAGATTTTGCTCTCAAGAAACATTTAGGGCAAAGTACAGTGGCTCATGCATGTAATCTCCACAATTTGGGAGACTGAGGTAGGAGGATCAATTGAACCCAGGAGGTGGAGGTTCAGGACTGGTTTGGGCAACATAGTAAGACCATGTCTCTACAAAAAAAAAAAAAAAAAAAAAAAAAAAATTAGCCCTGTGTGCTGGCATGTGCCTGTAGTCTCAGCTACTGGGGAGTTTATGGCAAGACGATCACTCGATCCCAAGGCTACAGTGAGCTATAATTGCACCACTGCACTCTAGCCTGGGTGACAAAGCAAGACCCTACCTAAATATCTACATGTATATAATTTGCACTAATTCCTTATTAATATTTCAAATATAATTTGAATCCGGTTTCTGTTTTTGTAGAAAACGAGAGCAAAATCACAGAGAAAAGAGACGTCCCGTACATGACGGTCTGACCGTGGATTCCTGTTTCCTCCAACACGGGCAGTCTCCCATACGGCCTGTTTGCAAACTGGAAAAATGAGCAGGGACACGATGCTCTTTTCACGGATCCCTGGAACTTTCTGTTTCCCCTCTGAGCTCGGGAATCAAAGTCAACATGATCACCTGATCACCCCTTCGAGACGTGAGCAACAGGCACATTTGCAGAGGACAAATACATACATACCCACACAAGTACACACACACACACACACACACACACACACACACACACACACGCTGAAAGCCGAAATCCCGCTTCAGTCGGCCTGAGTGTGACTCCTGTGTGGACGGGACTGTCTGCCTCGCGCTCCGTTGCAGGACTCAACGTGGGGATCTGTAGTCTGTGAGCCTGTGAATGACACCCAGACTAGCACCGAAGTCTGGGCTCTTTGCTCTTCGGGGAATTCGCCCAATCCTGGGGTGACGGCGGAATTCGTCTGGATCGCCCCGTGGTGAAGGAACCCGGGCTAGCGGTGGATGTGGCTGGCCAGTGAGCGCCCCGCCCGGCAGACGGGACGCGGATGAAACATTTTCGGAATGTGGGGTCCTCTTGGTCCTGGAGGCAGAAGACCCCTCTTCTCTCTGCCTTTTTCCCTTTCTTTTGGTCCGTTTCTCCTTCTGTTCCTCCCTATGCCATCTTTCCCTTTCTTCCTCAATCCCTACAAACCTCCCTTTCTTCCTTTCTTTCTCCCTTTATCACTTGTACTCCCTCCCTCCCTCCCTTCCTCCCTCCCTGCCTTCCTGCCTCCCTCCCTTCCTCCCTCCCTGCCTGCCTTCCTGCCTTCCTGCCTCCCTCCCTGCCTTCCTCTCTCCCTGCCTCCCTTCCTCTGCTCCCTTCATTTCTCCCTCCCTCTCTGCCCGGGAGGCTCTCCGGATCTCTACCCGCCTTCCCTGCCGCCTGGAAAAAGCAGCACCTTCGTTTGCGCTGGGACTCGGGTCTGCGTGGTGGGGTGGGGGGAGGAGGGTTGACAGCTCTGCCTGGGCTGGTCCACGAACAGCAGCTGGCTCCCTGGGGACCCGCGCAAGCGCAGTAGACGGCCTCCGTCCCGGGACCTGGGCGGCTTTGGGATCTGGAGATGCTGGGAACAACGACCGCACAGCCCTGCCCTGGCTGTAGTGTCTCACAGGACGGACCTGGAACTCAGGGATCCTGGACAGGTCAGGGAGAAGGGAAGACTCGCCACTGGATACGGAAGGCATCCACGAGAGATGGAAAATAAAAATGAAAGTCAAAGAAAATTAGTAGAAACCAAAGTCAAATGCTAAAGCAGCGAGAAACTGTTCACAGCACGATGGAAACGGAGTGGATGAAGGAGTCTGGGAAATGAATCTTAGTCACAGAAAGCACAGCAGTGACCATAGCAAGGTGATGACGATTCTGGTCCACTGGATCCCACCATCCCCATGACAGTAAATACCATGACGGTCACCACTCAGCAAGCTACGACCGCATTATTTCCTGTTTCTTCCAAAATGAATAAATGTGATTCTCATCACAAGGGCAAATACAACTTCTTTTTATTAAACTAAACTGTCATGGTTTAGTTTAGTTTTCTAAAGTTCTTATAATTTTGAAAATGCAGTTGACACTTGTATGGCTTATGAAATTTCCAATGGTCTTGCGTTACTTGAAGTGTTCAAAATACTGCATATTTTAAATTAAAAAGAGTAAAATTTATGTATTTGTTATACATATTTAAGGCTCAAGACTCACAAGTAATGTTCTTTATGATTTGAAAATTTCAAAGTTTTGCTTTCCATCTGGACATACACAGAATAGTGTATCGTGCTGAAATATTTGTTCTTTAAAGTGGCAGCCACAGCTTTTGTCTCTCTGGATATATTTTGGACTTTGTATATTAAATGTAACATATTAAACATTCTTTATTTTGTTTTAGAAAATAAGATTGATGTACAAAAAAAATTCAAATTACTGTAGGGTTCAGCAAACAATGTATATAATGTGACATTAATATCTCTATTTTTGATGTCTACATCTTTTTGTAGAAAAGCTTGGTTTCTTTAAAAATGTCTCCACAAATTCAGGCTTATTTTATAAAATGGTAAAATAGTAAAGAAATGGGTGGTTTGGCACACCATATGAATACTAGCATTCAAATTACAAACTACTTTAATCCAAATTATTTAGAAAGTAGATATAAATAATTTGTTTTAATACAGTGACAGACATTCACAAACATTTAAAAAGTCAAATCTATTAGTATTAGGCTTGACTTAGTTTATATATATATAAGATCAAAACTTTGTTAAAAATAAATATTTTAAATCGGTAATTTGGAGGTTGTTTTGAGATGGACTCTCACTCTGTCACCAGGCTGGAGTGCAATGGTGTCATCTTGGCTCACTATAACCTCCACCTCCTGGGATTAAGTGATTCTTCAGCTTCAGCCTCCTGAGTAGCTGAGACTACAAGCGTGTGCCACCATGCCTGGCTAATTTTTGTATTTTTCGTAGAGATGGGGTTTCACCATATTGGCCATGTTGTCTCGAACTCCTGACCTCACGGTCCATCCGCCTTAGCCTTCCAAAGTACTGGGATTACAGGCATGAGCCAGTATGCCCTACCAATTTGATGTTTCTAACTTCTCAGATGTCCTGTTTTAATCAAATTAAGTTTGGGGAAAGTTGCCTCATTTTATTTAATTTTCCATTCAAATACATTCAGAATTTTCTAGTTTAACCTAATATTGATGAATGAGGAGTAAACAATTTTTTTTTCAAATCTCAGGCCTATTAAATTGCTGGAGACATTTTTAATTTAAAAATTTTGGGCTGGGCAGGATGGCTTATTCCTATACTCCCAGCACTTTTGGAGGCAGAGGCATGCAAGTCACTTGAAGTGAGGAGTTCGAGACCAGCCTGGCCAACCCAGGAGGTGCAGGTTGCAATGAGCCAAGATTTTGCCATTGCACTCCAGCCTGGGCGACAAGAGCGAAACTCCACCTCAAAAAAAATAAAAAATAAAAAGAATGAAGCAAATAAAAATTTAGGACTTTGACAGAATCAAAACAAGTATTCTAAAACTTTCTTCTGACCCATTATTATTTTTTCACGAGAATGACTGTAATGGAATGGCTGCAGCAGTGTGGTCTTAACGCTCTCTGTTTCATCATTCCTGGGCTATGGTCATAAAACTTCTCTGCTTTTTTTTTAAGACAAATGTTTTGTTAACTCAGTAATTTAGCATGATCTTCACAGTCTCATATTTTTAAAAATGATTCATTCTTAAGAAAATGTGATTAAATCACCTACTACTTTTTCTTAAAAAGAGTAACAAATTATATAGTCTAGTGTATAGTTAATATATAAAAATATAGATGTAGAGTCATTTTAACTGCACACTTGGGAATAAAACACATCTTGGGCTATAGACCAAGAGGTTTCAGATAAGATAGCTTACAAAATGTGGGAGACCTGGTACAGAAACATTTACCACTGTGCCTTAGGGAGTAAATCATTCTTTCACTGCTGATTCCAACTCTTAACTTGGAACTAAAGAAACATGACATGATACCAAACAAAGAAAAAATCTTACTTCTATTTTATATTAAGGGACCACATGTGCAGATTTGCAGCATGGGTACACTGCATGGTGCTGAGGTTCGGATACTTAATAATCCCATTGCCCAAGTAGAGTACATCACATCTGAAAGCAGTTTTTCAGTATTTTTCTCCCTTTCTTTGTCCATCTTTTTAGATGTTTAGTTTTTTTTAAGTGTTTATTTTCATCTTTGTTTCCATCTGCACCCAATTTTTACCCTCCCATATATGAGAATGTGTATTTGTTTCACTGATCTGCTATTTTGCTTACATTAATGGCCTTCTGTTGCATTCATGTTGCAGCAAAAGACATTCTTTCCTTGTTTTCTGTGGCTGCATAGTATTGCATGCTGTATAAGTACCTCATTTTTCTTATCCAATTTAAGATTTATAGATGCCCTGTTTAATTCTAAGTCTTTTGCCATTGTGAATTTTGCTGCAATAAATTTCTTTCTGGCAAAAGGATTTATTCTCCTTTGAGAGTGATGGGGCTGATGGGTTAAATGGCAGCTCTATTTTTAGTTCTTTGAGAAATCCCCCAAACTGCTTTGCACAGGGGCTAAATTTTATCGAATTCCCACCAACAGTAATAATGATACATATTTCTCCACAACTTCAACATGTTATATTCTGACTTATAATAAGCCATTCTAACTGGTGTGAAATGGTGTCACTTTGTCATTTTAATTTACATCTCAGTGATGTTTTGGGTGTTAAGCATTTCTTGAATGTTTATTGGCAACTCTTATGCCTTTCTTTGAGACATATCTATATTACTTTTCTAATTTTTCATATTAAATTTTGTATAAATTATCACATATGCAGTTTGGAAATACTTTATTTCATATTGTAGAGTGTCTGTTTCCTTTGTTGATAGTTTCTTTGGCTGTACAGAAGCTCTTTAGTTTAATTAGATGCAGAAGTTTTGATTTTTACTGTTACACTCACTCTTTTTTTTTTTTTTTTGAGATGGAGTTTCGCTCTTGTTACCCAGGCTGGAGTGCAACGGCGGGATCTCAGCTCATGGCATCCTCTGCCACCCAGGTTCAAGCAGTTCCCCTGCCTCAGCCTTCTGAGTAACTAGAACAGGTGTGTGGCAACACGCCCACCTAATTTTTTTTTATTTTAGTAGAGACAGTGTTTCACCATGTTGGCCAAGATGGTCTCGATCTCCTGACCTCATGATCCACCCACCTCAGCCTCCCAAAGTGCTGGGAATACAGGTGTGAGCCACCGTGCCAGGCCATTTATAAGGTCTTTTTGTTAGTGGTAGTGGTGGTGAGACTGAGTCTCACTCTATCACCCAGGCTGGAATGCAGTGGTGCAATCTCTGCTCACTGCAAACTCTACCTATTGGGTTCAAGTGATTCTCGTGCCTCAGCCTCCCTATTAGCTGGAATTACAGGTGTGTGCAACCTCGCCTGGCTAATTTTTATAGTTTTAGTAGAGATGGTGTTGTACCATATTGGCCAAGCTGGTCTTGAACTCCTGACCTCAAGTGGTGTCTGCCTGCCTCAGCCTCCCAGCATGTTGGGATTACAGGCGTGAGCCACCACACCCACAGGGAACAATATTCTTCAACTCATTTATTTAAAGTCACCAGCAACATGATTACTAGAGATGTTATTCCATTATGTACGAAATAGTATATTGCTATCATCTTGTACCTACAACCTTGAGTACGGTCGGATAGGTTAAAGTTAGTGGCATAATAATGCTTCATTAAACACACAATAAAATAGTCTTAACATGGTAAAAAACAAAATAGAGTTCACACATAATCTAACAATTTTAAAATTATGTGATTGCTGTTTTAAATAGACTGCAGTTTATTACATAAAAGTACAATGTGTAAACTATGCCAATTTATTTTAATATACTTTTAACTATAGTTAATTTCTGTCTCTCTAATGTAGAAAAGCATCATTCTGAACACCTACATTATCCATTAATTAATATGAGTTAACTGCAAAGAGCCTCTTCACTTATATTTTCATTCTGCATCTTACATTTTAGTATCCTTTTTTTTTTTTTGAGATGGAGTTCCCCTCTTGTTACCCAGGCTGGAATGTGATGGTGGCGCGATCTTGGCTCACCGCAACCTCAGCCTCCTGAGTCACTGGGACTACAGGCGTGTACCACCATGCCTGGCTAATTTTTTGTATTTTTAGTAGAGATTGGGTTTCACCATGTTGACCAGGATGGTCTCGATCTCTTGACCTCATGATCCACCTGCCTCGGTGTCCCAAAGTGCTGGGATTATAGGCATGAGCCCCTGTGCCCGGCCTAATATCCTTACTCTTTTATAGAAAAGGTCATAAGGAATGCCCAATAAAAAAGAATCTCTAATATTTCTGATGCAGCAACAATTGATCACATGCTTTCACATGTGAATATGATAGGAATAAAATACTACCACAAAGTAATTGGAAAGCTGTATTACATCATTATTCAGCTTTCAAAAATTGTTTTTCAAGGAAACACATATACTTTCAATGTAATAACTGCTTCAAAGAATCTTTTAGTTCTATACAAATAATTTAACAACTTTAGTTGTGGATTAGTTTCTATACTCAACCCTCTGATTTAGTGTAACGTCTGAAGTGTCAGTGCCTTCTTCAACTGTAAATTCTGATATTTACATAAAATCAATTTTGAATTAAATATTCTTTCATGTTTACTGCATCTGCAAAAATATATTTTAGTATTAACTCTGGTCTTTTCTAGGTTGTAGTTTTTGAAAAAACAGTGTTTCTAAATTCATTACATTTGCAGGACTCTTCACCAATATAAATTCCCTGATGTTGAACAAAATTTGAAGAAGTGCTTCAAGGTTTTCCTCTAGTACAAATTGTGTGCAATAAGATCTGTGATACAAGCCAAGGTCCTATAACCCCCTTTACATTTGTAATGATTGTCTACAGAATATTCTTCTTCACTTTAAAGGCTATTTTCTGAAACATTTTTTGATAGTAATTGTACTTTTAATGCTTTTATTAACTATGAACCTTTTTTTTTTAACCAGTCATTTTTTATTTGAGGTTAATTCCCATTAGGATATAAAAGGATTCAGCAATGATCAAGATTGCTTTCCTTAAGGAGGGGCTCCGGGCAAGATCATGGGGGGAGGGGGACGGGTAATGCAGAAAGTATCCTCTTCTTCAGTGGTACCTGCATAACAGCTTGTGCTTCAGATCCTTGTAGGAAAGGCAGTAGCTGAAGAGCACCTAGCCTGCCAGACCATGGCAACCCCTGAGATGCTCCCTTTCTTCATGCTCACGTACTTGTAATACTGGTAGTAACCTCTTCAAAACGCTCTGGTAACGCCACTAGGGGTGAAGTTCCGCATCAAGATCCAACTTGGCAGCTCCCCTAGCTTGACCTTCAGAAGTAAAATGTGAGTAGACATTAATGGCTTGTCCATATTCTTTATTTTTGTATGATTTTTCTCAAGCATAATAGCTTTCCTGTGAAATAAGGTGGAAGCACTGATCAAACGTTTTGCCACATGCTTCACATTTGTAAGAGTTTTGCCAGTATGAATTGTCTTACTTACAATACAGTGTGGCAACCATATAGAGGCTTTGTTACATTTTATTTATTTCTAGGGTTTCACACTAGTGTATTTTTTTTTTTTTTTAATGTATAGAAAAGTTGGAGGTGTTGGTAAAAGCACTGTCACATCTTTCAGGTTTGTAGTTTCTCTTCAGCATGAATTATTGTCAGTCTTTTAAGAATTGACAACTGTGGCCAGGTGCAGTGGCTCACACCTGTAATCCCAGCACTTTAGGAAGCCAAGGTAGTGGATCACCTAAGGTCAGGAGTTCAAGACCAGCCTGACAAACATGATGAAACCCAGTCTCTACCAAAAATACAAAAATTAGCCAGGTGTAGTGACAGGCATCTGTAATCCCAGCTACTTGAGAGGCTGAGGAAGGAGAATGGCTTGAACCCAGAAGGCAGAGGTTGCAGTGGGCTAAGATTGTGCCATTGCACCCCCAGCCTTGGTGAAGAGGGAAACTCCATGTCAAAAAAAAAAAAAAAAAAAGAATAGATAACTTGTTAAACTTGTTATAGGCTTTGCCACATTCTTCACACTTGTAGGGTTTCTGTCCAGCATGAATTACGTGTAATGAGGGTTGAGAACTTCCTTAAGTCTGTCATATTCTTTATATTTGTAGGGTTTAGATTCCATATAAATTCTCATATTTAGTAAAAGTTGAGGGCTTGTTAAAGGCTTTCCCACATTCATCACATTCTTTGGGTTTCTCTCCAGTATGAATTATCTTATGTTTATTAAGGGTTGAGGAATCTTTAAAAGATTTCCCACATTCTTCACTATGTAGGGTTTCTGTCAAATATGAGTCCTCTTATGTTTATTAAGGGCTGAGGACCAGTTAAAAACTTTGCCACATTTCTCACATTTGTAAGGTTTCTCTCCAGTATGAATTATCTTATGTTCAGTTAGAGTTGAGAATGCAGTAAAAGCTTTGCCACATTCTTCACATTTGTAGGGTTTCTCTCCAGTATGAATTCTCTTATGCCTAATAAGATTTGAAGACCATCTAAAGGCTTTGCCACATTCTTCACATTTGTAGTTCTTCTCTTCAGCATGAATTTTCTTATGTGTAGTGAGGCTTGAAGATTGTCTAAAAGCTTTGCCACATTCTTCACATTGGTAGGGTTTCTCTCCAGTATGAGCTCTCTTATCTTTAGTGAGGCTTGAGGACCAGGGAAAGGCTTTGCCGCATTCATCACATTTGTAGGGTATATCCCCAGTATGAATTCTCTTATGTTTAGTAAGGGTTGAGGACCAGTTAAAAGCTTTGCCACATTCTTCACATTTGTAGGGTTTCTCTCCAGTATGAATGATCTCATGTTTAGTAAGGGTTGAGGATGAAATAAAGGCTTTGCCACATTTATTACACTTGTATGGTTTCTCTCCAGTATGAATTTTCTTATGTGGAAAAAGGGTTGAGGGGTGGTTAAAAGCTTTGCCACATTCTCTACATCTGTAGGGTTTCTCTCCAGTATGGATTTTCTTATGTATAGTAAGATTTGAGAACTGCTTAAAGGCTTTGCCACATTCTTCACATATGTAGGGTTTCTCTCCTGTATGAATTTCCTTATGTGTAGGAAGGCTTGAGGACTGGTTAAAAGCTTTTTCACATTCTATATATTTCAAAGGTTTTTGTCCAGTATGTTTTATCTTATGTCTGTCTGAATTTGAAAATTTATTAAAGGCTTTCACATATTTATCACACTGAAACAGTTTTCTCTGGGTAGTTCTCAAACATTGGTTAAGTCCATTATAGCCTCTTTTGTTTATCTTATACTCATCCACACTTTTACAGCCTTTTTTGAACTGTAAATTGTCATGTTCACGTTTTTCATATCTTCTCAGTATTACTTTTTGAAAAGAATCTTTTATGCTCTGCTCTGGCCAAAGATCTTGGGCTAAATGAGAACACATAACTGAAAGAAACAATAGAAACATATTACTTCAATTGCTACACTCAGATAAATATACTTTACAAATCTAACCTACAAAATTACACAAACTACAAAAGCAAGATGACATAGCAAAATACCACAAGCTGTAATTTCTTTCTGGACAAATAAATGAAGCAAAAACATATGGTCCAAAACACATTTTAAAAATTTATAAATGAATTAAATTTATGAAGCGCCCCAGGTGAGCACAGTGAGAGAGCCACATAGAAGAAAAAAGAAAGTCTATTATTAATACCCAACACAGCTATTTCTGCTCTCTAGTATAACATTGTGCCTTTAAAAGTAAAGTGCTGGCCAGGCAGGATGGCTCATTTCTGTAATCCCACCACTTAGGGAGGGCAAGGTGGGTGGATCACCTGAGGTCAGGAGTTGAGACCAGCCTGACGAACATGGTAAAACCCCATCTCTACTAAAAATGCAAAAAAACCCCAAAAACAAATAGCAGTCATGGTAACAGGTACCTGTTATCCTGACTACTTGGGAGGCTGAGGCAGAATTACTTGAACTGTGGAGGCAGAGGCTGTAGTGAGCCAAGATCATGCCACTGCATGCTAGCCTAGGTAACAGAGTAAGACTCTGTCTCTCTCACATGCACAAATGTAAATTGCCAACTCCTGGTTTCTGTTTTAAAAAACAAGAAAATTATTGGCACATGCATCTTTATTTCTGACTTTGTGCTTTTTTAGACACTGGTTAATGTCTCCCATGACATAAAATGCTGAAAGAAATGATGATATATGTTGGAATGGCAGTTTGAGTCTGCTGAGTCTAAAGGTAAATGTTACAGAAGCAGAGAAACTGCAGTACCCCGAACAGGGAATAGATTAGCAAGTGACTACTATTAAGAAGAAATATGAATAAGCCGATTTAAGCAATAAACACAAAATTTTAGACAAGACACATCCTAAAATCATGTTTGAGAAATTCCCAGAATCTCTAGCTAAGACAATTGACTTCAAACTACTCAAGGACAAAGCTATATTGTAAAGATTCTAACAGGTAACTTTTTTTTTTTTTTGAGACAGAATTTCGCTCTTGTCATCCAGGCTGGAGTGCAATGGTGCAATCTCAGCTCACTGCAACCTCCACCTCCTGGATTCAGGCAATTCTCCTGCCTCAGCCTCCTGAGTAGCTGGGACTACAGGCACGCACCACCATGCCCAGCTAATTTTGGTATTTATAGTAGAGGCAGGGTTATACCATGTTGACCAGGATGGTCTTGATCTCTTGACCTCATGATCTACCCGCCTCGGCCTCCCAAAGTGCTGGGATTACAGGCGTGAGCCACCACACCCGGCCTGTAACAGGTAACTTTTTAATGTTCAAATCTCAGTCAAAGATTACAATGTATACAACATATTAGAGCAACATGGCCCCATTGAAGAAATTATAAAATTTTCAGAAGAAACCATAAAAAGTATACAAAATAATTTTTAAAATTCAAAATAAATGGAACAGGCCAGGCTTGGTGGCACATTCTTATTATCCCAACACATTGGGAGGCCAAGGTGGGAAAATCACATGAGGTCAGAAGTTTGAGACCAGCCTGGCTAACATGGTGAATCCCTGTATGTACTAAAAATACAAAAATTAGCTTGGTGTGGTGGCACGTGCCTGTAATCCCACCAACTTGGGAGGCTGACACACAAGAAATGCTTGAACCCAGGAGGGGAAGGTTGCAGTGAGCATAGATTGTGCCACTGCACTCCAGCCTGGGCAATAGAAGAAGACTCTGTGTCAAAAATAAAGTAGGCTGGGAGTGATGGCTCATGCCTGTAATCCCAGTACTTTGGGAGGGTGGGTACATCATTTGAAGTCAGGGGTTCAAGATCAGCCTGGCCAACATGGTGAAACCCCATCTGTACTAAAAATACAAAAAATTAGCTGGGCATGGGGACAGGCATCTGTAATCCCAGCTACTCAGGAGGCTGAGGCAGGAGAATCACTTGAATCCAGGAGGCAGAGGTTGCAGTGAGCCAAGACTGTCACTGCACTGCAGCCTAAATGACACAGTGAGACTCTGTGTCATAAATAAATAATAAAATAAAATAAATTGAGTAATATTCAATAAGCGAAATAGGAACACAGACAACTACTGAAGATCACAAATATGAGGATAACAACAAAAAATGTTACAATAGCAAAAAACAAAAATTGTGAATGTGAAAAATAACTAAAAATATGTTTTTAAGCAATAAAAAATGATGTACATATGAAAAAGCTGAACAAAAAAACTAGGACACACACAGATATATTTACAACAAACATAAGCAAAATTTCAAAAATCACAGATAAGAGACATTTGGGAGCTACAAGATAAAAAATGATGTGTTATTTATAAGCACAGTCTCAAGACATAACCAGTGACTTCATCAAAAAACATTTTTGCAGGTCAGAAGGAAACTGTGTGACATTGTTAAAGTTATAATTAAAAAAAAAAAGATGTCAAATAAGAATAACAAATAATACAATCAGCAAAATGGTACTACCAAATAAAAATAAGTCCTTCCACAATAACCAAATTCTGAGAAAGCATATTGGCGATGCATATGCCCTACATATCAAACATGCTGAAAGGAGTTTCTTCCACTGAAAAGAATATAATGCAAGAAAACAACACATAATCATATGAAAATACATTACTTTCTGGGAAAGATGTGCACATACACAAAAATGAAATTTCTTAACATCATAATGATGCAGAAAACATTTTTAATTATTCTCTAAAATTTAAAAAATAAAACTGTAGAAATTATCGCAAACATTTGTTAATGAATATGCAACATAAAAATATTAACAAAATCAATAACAAAATCAAAGGCAGATATAATGATGAATAATTTTTGTATGCAATGAGTTAATTTTTTACCACATTAAAATGTATTGTTGAATCTTTAAGAGGCTTTATGTAATCCCCCAACGTACCGCTAAGAAAATAACTGTATGGATACAAAAAGGAAATAAGAAAAAAACTGAAAGCATTTCCGTACAAAAATAAAAATAAAAATAAAGAGAGAAAATGAGAGACAAACATACAAGTATAAAATGAACAATTAATAAAATAATATTTATCCTTTTTTTTTTTTTAAGACAGATTCTTGCTCTGTCACCAGGTGCCAGGCTGGACTGCAGTGGCATGATCTTGGCTCACTGCAACCTCTGCCTTCTGGGTTTAGGCAATTCTCCTGCCTCAGCCTCCCGAGTAGCTGGGACTACAGGCATGTACCACAATGCCCAGCTAATTTTTGTATTTTTAGTAGAGACGGGGTTTTACCTTGTTGACCAGGATGGTCTCGATCTCTTGACCTCGTGATCCACCCGCCTCGGCCTCCCAAACTGCTGGGATTACAGGCGTGAGCCACCCACTGTGCCCAGCCAACCCTTAAGTAATTTCAAACTGTTAGAGGAGATGGAAGAAATCATTTAGAGCCAAGCATGGTGGCTCACACCTGTAATCCAAGCACTTTGGGAGGCTGAGGCAGATCAGGAGTTTGAGACCAGCTTGATCAACATGGAGAAACCCCTTCTCTACTAAAAATACTAATGTAGCCGGGTGTGGTGGCAGGTGCCTGTAATCCCAGCTACTCAGGAGGCTGAAGCAGAACTGCTTGAACCAGGGAGGTTAAAATTTTGGTGAGCCAAGATCATGCCATTGCACTCCAGCCTGGGCAACAAGAGTGCAACTCAGTCTCCAAAAAAAAAAAAAAAAAAAGAAAAGAGAAGAAAAAAAGAACAAGGCCAGGCATAGTGATTCATCCCTGTAATCCCAGCACTTTGGGAGGTTGATGCAGGCGGATTATCTGAGGTCAGGAGTTCGAGATCATCCTGGTCAACATGGTGAAACCCTGACTCTACTAAAAATACAAAAAATTAGCTGGGCATGGCGGTGCATGCCTGTAATCCCAGCTACTCAAAAGCATTCCGATAAATTAAATATAAGAAAAAGAGGCACAGCTGGGCGCGGTGGCTCACGCCTGTAATCCCAGCACTTTGGGAGGCCGAGGCGGGTGGATCACGAGGTCAAGAGATCGAGACCATCCTGGTCAACATGCTTTTATTTTAGTACTTTAAAAATTCATTTCTTGAAGGGATAATCCATATAATTCAAAATTTGAAGGGGTACAAACAAATATGAAATAAAGTCTCTACTCAACCCCTTTTCTGCAGTTGGGTAGAAAACTTTCCCTGGAAAGTTAATAGGGACTGATACAGTTTTCCATTGACAACTGATGTAGCTATATGCAAATATAAATAGAAACTACTTTAACTCCATCTCTGAAATCCTAGAACATGGCAGAAGGGAGTTTTACAAAATCAAGAATCCTCTTCTTTAAAACTCCAAATTAGTAAATATTCTTCATGATGCAATGTTTTTTCCTTCTTCAACTGATATTCACTAAAATCCTAGTATGTACCAAGTGCTGTAGTAGGCGCTGAGGGCATGGTGACATATGACCCTTGGGACCTTACAGAGCTTAAGAATCTAATCAGACATTCAGCAAATAATTAAAAAGTAATTATTTAACAAGAAATGTGATATGTGCTATGGAGGAATCTGGGATTGAATAGAGAGAGGGTTTAACTTAGCATGAGAGATGAGGGAAGACTTCCCGAAGAAAGTGACATGTAAACAGAGACAACGCCAAGGAGACGTATGCTGGCCACAGAGGCACGGAGTGGAGTGCTTCAGGGAGAGATGTAAGATGACTGCTGCTCTGAGTCTCTGAGAGCTCAAGGTATCAGCATTATACTTCATCTTGAAACATCAAGACATAAAGGGGCTGAATCTCAAAAACGTGCTACGTGAAAGCAGCCAGTCACAAAAAATCACATGTTGTATATGATTCCATTTACATAAAATGTCCAGAACTGGCAAATCTATGAACAGAAAGCAGATCAGTAGTTCTCTAGGACAAGGGGAGTTGAGGCAGAATAGAAAGAAACTGCTCATAAATTTGAGGTTTTATCGAAGGGGTGATATTCTAAAATTGATTGTGGTGATGGTTGTACAACTCTATGAATTTAGTAAAAACCACTGTACACATTATTATTTTGAGACAGGGTCTCGCTCTGTTGCTCAAGCTGGAATGCAGTGGTGTGATCACAGCTCACTGCAACCTCAGCCTCTTGGCTCAAGCAGTCCTCCCACCTCAGCCTCCCGAGTAGCTGGGACTACAGATAAAATTACCAAGCCTGGCTATTTTTTTTTTCCTTTTTATGGAGACAGAGTCTCCCTATGTTGCCCAGGGTGGTCTCAAACTCCTGGGCTCAAGCGATTTTCCTGTCTTAGCCTCCCAAAGTGCTCGGTTTATAGGCATGAGCCACTATGTCTGGCCCACTGTACACTTTAAATGGGTGAACTGTGTAATATGTGCATTATATCTCAATATAGCTGTTTAAGAAAGAAAAGAGGGATCAACACAATCCTCAATCATTGTTCTTACCTTTCCATGTTTTTAAATATATTGTATTTATCATCTCCGATGGTCAGCTGGAAGGCCAAGGCCACATGGTGGCGCTCTAGCACAGATACATCATTATACAAAATGGCCAGCTCACTTCCAGCATTACAGAGGAAGGAGTTTGTTCTCCCAGAGTGATCCACATCATGAATGGTGGCTGCAATGAGTGCAGCAGCCTCATCAACTGGATTGAAAGTTTCCTGAAAACAAGAGAGCTTTTAAAAACTGGGTTATGACACTGAAGGCAAGGAAGCCTTCTGTATAGTTTTCTTTCTCCCCTACTACTTTAAGGTAACGATAATTCAGATTTCTAAGAAAAGCACACCAGCTGAGCAAATCTAGTTTTCCTATCTCCACCCTAAAAGTTACATTTCTGCAAATGTTTGTTAGTCTCACACAAGTTAAGTACTTACCAAAATACAGGTGTTTTCAATGGATAGGAGTCACCTCCTCAGCCAGTCTTTCTCTAGACCCATCACAAAAAAAGTCCTTTGTCTGAGATACTGACTTAGACCAACATAAACTAATATTAATAAAGGAAAGAAATAATTTTAAATAACATTTAAAATAGGCACCACTTAACATTAGCTGGAAATTGATCTAGTTTTCTTCCCCCTCTTTACTGCTACCTTTGTCAGCTTGATGTCAGACTTTTGTAAGTTTGACAAAATAATCTGGAAGTTTTCCATCTTTTTCAAAGCTCTAGAAAGATTTATGTAACATGGAAAAATTCCTTAAAGGGCTAAAGAATTCACCTGTCTATCTGGGTC
Organism: Saguinus oedipus; assembly: GCA_031835075.1. Classification (NCBI taxonomy): domain Eukaryota; kingdom Metazoa; phylum Chordata; class Mammalia; order Primates; family Cebidae; genus Saguinus; species Saguinus oedipus. The sequence goes on from CM063187.1 coordinate 20,005,504, forward strand.
AGGAGCCAACTTTTGAAGAAATTTGGTAATTTAAAAATTACTAAAATTACTTCCATGTTATTGACCTTTTTCCCTTACATCAATTTAATTTAAAACATTCCATTAAAAACTATTTTAAAGCTTTTGATTTAGTACCTATGTGTGTGGTACTTCCTTATACTAATTTCTACTTTAAATGTGTACATTTTTGTGTCTTTATATATCTTAACTGGTTTGGCTAGAACTTTATCTATTTTCTTGGACTGTATTTTTCTTCTAGGAGCCACTTTGGATTCTCATTTTGCTCTTCTCATGTTCTTTTCCTTGCCTAAGTGATTAAGGCATTTTAAAACATAAACCTTTAAATATACAATTGGCTTCATTCTATAAGTTTTGATAGATAAATTTCTCACTTTGTTGTTTTCTAATGAATTCAATTTTTAGTTTTATTTATTTGTTGATCCCCAAATTGTTCAGAATATTTTCTTATTTGTTGTAGCTGACATTTTAAATTAACCATTAGTTATTAAATTCTATTTTGTTGTGTTGTGGTTAGAAAATAAAGCCTATGAAGTTTAGAAGTTAAACACATGTCCCAGTATAAGATCATTTTTGTAAATACACTGCAGACACTTGAAAAGAAGATGTATAGTTAATAAATCAGCCTTGCAAATTTATTTAAATTGATTCAAATTAAAATTCAATAATTTAAATTATTGAATTACATTTCAATAAATGTTCTTCTTCTTCTTCTTCTTTTTTTTTTTTTTTTTTGAGATGGAGTTTTGCTCTGTCACCCAAGCTGGATTGCAGTGGTGTCATCGTGGCTCACTGCAACCTCCACCTCTTGGGTTCAAGTGATTCTCCTGCCTTGGCTGCCCAAGTAGCTGGGATTACAGGCATGTGGTACCAAGCCCAGCTAACTTTTCTATTTTTAGGAGACAGGGTGTTTAACCATGTTGGCTAGGCTAGTCTCGAACTCCTGATCCATTTGCCTTGGTCTCCCAAAGTGCTGGAATTACAGGTGTGAGCCGCTGTGACATTTCAACAAATGCTCTTAAAAATTGTGTTTTGTTAGCTCTCTAAATATATTTGTATGTTGTCTATACAGTAGTTCAAAAGCAATACAGCAAAATTAGGTTATTTATATGCTGAGCCATATTAACACATATGTCCCTCTGTTATCTGTTTTCATAATTTAGAAAACAGTCCCTTCTCTGGACCTATATTTTACCTACAGCCTGATTTGATTTTTTTAACTTAAAAAAGCAGCAGCAGTAAGAACTAGAGGGAGCAGAGAAAGCTCTGAGAAGGACTGCCCTTCAAGGTGAGGAATGAACACTTGTTCACTCCCTGTGTGCCAGATGTCATCTTCCACTTTGCTCTCTGCCAAATGTAAGTCCCATGATACAGAGGAGGAAATTCTACCAGAAGCCACTTGCCCTGGTCTTTCATGGCAGCAGTCATCCAGGCCCTGCCAAGGGAGCAGCAGGTCAAGGGCAGAAGTTTCCAAAACTAAAGTGGTTTGGCATGGTCCAAAAGTGACCAGTTCCTGGGGCACAGGAGAGGAAATGATGAGAGGAGCTCATTGTTGAGGTGAGCATGGAGAGCTGTAGAGTTTAAAGTCTAAATCCTGAGGGAGGTGGGAAGCTGCTCCTGGGAATGACAGAATCGCAATGGCAGTAGTGTGAGGGCATTCCACAGGAGGCAGAACAGGTAGGAGTTCTAGTTGGGAACTGCTCAGATAGGAGAGGATTCTGAGGGGCCTCACTGGGACAGCAGCAGGGGCATTATGAGGAGACACATCTGAGAACATTTAGGTGTGACAGGAGGCAAGGTCAGATGATAAACCAGATGTCAGGGGCTGAGGAGCGGAAAGAACCAAGGATGACTCTCAGTTTCTAGCCTGGGTATCTGGTTGGATGACAGAACCCTGGATTAGGTAGATAACCCTGGGTGGGAGCAGTGCTGGGAAGAGATGATGAACTTGGCCTTAGACCCCTGCAGACTTTGATGTACAGATGGAGGCCCTAAAGTGGGGATATCTAACAGTTACTTGGCTCTACTAGTGCACAGGCTTGGAGTGAAACCCCCAGAAGCAGAGCCCTAATCCTTTTCTTGTTGGGTTTCTCCTCCAGAACCAAATCCTGCTTCTTGTACACTTATGGAATGGGAAGGCTTTTGTCACAAATTAACACATCAATTTCCCAAAGCTACAGTGTGGCCTCCTGCCTGATTCCTGATGTGGCCTTGCCCTTCCTATGCCAGGCTATGCACATGAGCAGTCATGCTGTGTATCTCCATGGAGGCAGGAGCATTAGACTCCCCACACTGCTCCTGCCCATTAAACATAGTGTATAAACACAGCTCACCCTTATCCTCTCCTTGGAGAGATAATAGGCAGTGGCATGAAGCACATCAGCAGCATGTGTTGAATTGTGGTAGGGATTGGAAGAATGATAATTCCCTTCAATAATTTGTAACCACGAACTCAGCATTGACTCGCAGCAGTGTAAGAACTGACAGACTTGAAACTGACCAAAGATTTTGAGACCAAGATATGTCAAAGGCCTATAGAGAAAAACATCCACAATGTTAGAACAAAGCAAACAAACAGGCCAAGTGTTTGAGGCCTGAGTAAGTTCCAAGCCAAATTTCAGAGAGCGCAAGGCAGCAAAGTGGTGACTGCTTGGGCTGCGTTGGCCTCTTTCTGTGGGGGCGGACCAACTCTGGTTTCACTTCTTGCCCTCAGGGCACCAAGATGTATGGGTGAGAATGGGCTGTCCCCCCACAGCAGCAGCTCTGGCCTCAGCCTGGTTGGGATTCCTGATTTGCCTGGGGAAGCTTGCTCGTTTTGTCTTTCCAGGTTCAGCTTTCTACTTGCACTACTGGATTCCTCCAAATAATCCTTTTTCAAGGCTAAGCTTGTGCCACCTTGAACACTATCCTCTCCTTTGGACTTGCTGGACTGATGTCATTGGCAAGACATCCTGCCTATAAGAAAACATTTCCTCAAAACATCACATGAGCCAGTCACTTCCATATGCCATGAAATTTTCTCAATAATCTGGAGGCGGGAATTACATTAAGAGGGGATTTTCCCAAAGGTGACCCACTGGTCATCAAGTCAGGTTCCTATTTGAGAAATCACCTTGACCCAGCATCTGGCCCTTGCCTTTGAAGGCCAAGAAACTGGCTGTGTTGAGGCAGTATCCAGAGGTGATCACAGAACTTAAACTGACCTGCCTTAGCCTGATTCACATGGATGTAACATCATTAGGATACTAACCAGGTGTTCAAAGATTCATATGCCAAGGGAGTATTCTTTTCCACTCTCCTTGGCTGTGCTGGGAGATGGGGAAGTAGAATGTATTAGAAGGTTAACTCAAGGTGAGCCTGAAAAAGTCAGGAGGCTATCTTGGAGACAGGTCATCCAGACTGAGATGAGACCTGAGGAGCCATCCCATGGCCCAACCGAGCACACCTCTCCCAAGACACCCTTGGGGGCAGTCCTGGCTGGAATCAGCTCTGTGCACCTCCCTTTCTTATGTGCCCAGCAAACTGCCAAACTTTGGCTAACAGCTCTTCTCTGGCAAGGGACAAAACTCAAGTCAAAACCCCATTCCTGCTCCCACTCTGTGATCAAACACAGATAAGCATGACTAAGGCTTTGGGTGTCCCTATGCCTATCCGCAACACAGCAATCAAGATCTGGGGGCAGCTCTTATCACATCTGTATATGTGTTTCTAATAAATTTTGGTTCTAGGCTCTGAGCAGATCTCTTATGTATTACCACCTACAGGAGAAATACTTTTATTTCACAGAAAAAAGTCCTGTGCTGCTTGGAGAAGTCACTGGCATAGTTGCATGCTTTCCAAGAATGTGCCATTACTGAAACCAGCAGACTCTCCCCCAGGCCCTGGTGACCCAGAGCCATCTGCTGCCTGGCCACTCCTTCCTTAGAGCCCCTCCCTGCCCAGGGACCAGCTCTATGCACAATCCACAATCCTTAGGTAGCCTCCTCACACAGGCTGTGGGTATCTAGTTCTCCCACTGCTGAGCTCTGCATGAACTCACCTATTGTGGGTGGCAGCCTGCAATTCAAAAATATTGAACTCCCAGAATTCCTCCTTGTCCATTGCCTGAGCTATCCATGGTGGGGAATCATCAAGGGAGATGGGATTGATTATACTCCCTGAAACCATCTGAATATCTGTAAAGTGATGTAATTTGGACAACAAAATTAATAGGCTTTAGAGGATTAAGTTTTTTTTTTTGAAGATGGAGTCTCATTCTGTTGCCTAGGCTGGAGTGCAGTGGTGTGATCTCAGTTCATTGCAACCTTCACCTCCCAGGTCCAAGTGATTCTCCTGCCTCAGCCTCCCAAGTAGCTGGGACTACAGGTGCATGCCACCGTGCCCAGCTAATTTTCATAATTTTAGTAGAGACAAGAATTCACCATGCTGGCCAGGTTGACCTTGAGTTCATGACCTGGTGATCCACCTGCCTCAGCCTCTCAAAGTGCTGGGATTACAGGTGTGAGCCACCGCACCCAGCCATGATTAACTATTTCTTAGGGAAGACAGTACTGCCTCAGAGACAGTTGCTTTTTTTCTGGGGCTTTCTGACATAACAAGACACTTCTTAATGAGGTGAAAAATTATTTAAAAACTTTTATCTGAAAAATTATTTTCATCACTTAAGCTAGACTGCAATATTATACACAGTAATCTAAAAAATTAAAAAGGAAAGACTTACTTTTTGTTGAAGGAACATATTCATTCCCTGATGGTCTTCGTAAACCATCCTGATAAAAATCAAGGAAACAAGAAAAAGTCACAACTATTCTTTCCTTCCTGGAAACTCCAGGTGGTCTTCCCAGAGGACAGCTCAGGGCAGCCCTCTCAATCAGTCCACTCAAGGCTGCCCTGGGCCCAGCAGGTCTATCCCTGTGATCATCACTGTAGTCAAATGCTGACCTCGGTCACTTACTGGAGAGCACAATAGGCTACCAATGGGAAGGACAGGCCTGGCCCTGCTGGAAGCTAAATTCAGGCACAGGGTCAACACCTGAGTGGTGAACTTGCATTTTTCTTTTTAAGATAAGGTTTTACCATGTTGGTCAGGCTGGTCTTGAACCCCTGACTTCAGGTGATCCACCTGTCTCAGCCTCCCAAAGTGCTGGGATTACAGGCATGAGCCACTGCACCCAGCTCAAGCTTGCATCTTTTGCAGGGCAGGTGGTCCTCAAGCCCAGCATTCTTGCCTGCACTCCAGGATCATTTGGTTTCTTAGGGACAACTCTGCTCTGCCTTCTGTGCTTTTCCATTTTCCTGCCACCCTCCTCACTCTAAGAACATGAGGCTTTCCTGGGAACATTAGATCCTGTCTCACCTTCTAAATGACCTCATTCCCCCAGCTGACACTCCTGGGTTCCTCACCACTGCTCCCAGACCACTTTGCCCAACCCCAGATTCTCAGCAGCCCCCTCTTCTCCAGTCCCATGGCTATTCTCATCTACTCACCTCCAGGACACTACCCCACCCCATCCCTCATCATTTTCCCCTCTCACCTAGAGTCTGAAGAAGACTCTGTCTCAAACAAGCAAGACCACAGTTAGATATTATCAACATTGGAAACCACTGTATCTTCTAGGTTTCTGCCTGGAACCTTATTTTTATAAAATCCAGTGACTTCAGAAAGCAGGAATTGGGAGGGAGAATTTGCCACTGACCAAGACAAAAGCTAACAGAGCAATGGAATAATCTATGCTGCACAAGGTTGTCACTCTCTAGTGAGAGATCTATACCAGACATGTTGAAGGAGGCATCCAGGGCCCCTCAAGAGTCTATGGCACAAAGCCCTTTTCTAGTGAAAGATACCCAAACCCCTCTTTCCTACAGTCATCCAAATGTGTGTGGGATGCTTTAAAGTCTGAACTGTTGGACACCCAGTCATCATTTTAAATACATATGATGGAAGAAAGACATTTTTTCTGTTCTGCACTAAGCCACTTTTCAAGATCCTTAATACAACTAAACAAGCTTTATTTAGATAAACTACTGTAGCAGCCCTAAGCAACACTGGAGAACTAGCTCAGCAGGCTGTCAGGATTACATTCCTCCATACTCTGCTCCAAGATAAGCTCTCCCTAGGAGGCAGGCAGCAGGTGGGTGTTTGGCCAGAGAATAGTAGAATCCAGGCAATGAAGGAGAGTTGAGGCCTTGACTAAACCCTATAGTGCCCTGCCTGCCTCTTCAAAGAGATCTGTTTAAATGAATAACCTCTGAGAAAAACAGCCAAGAAAAGACAGGATCTAGTCAGGAGCCTAGTCAAATATCCTTACAGACATTAAGCCCTCAACAAGGTCACTGGCATAAGGATCATCATCCTTAAGACAAAGCTGCAATGAATATAATTCAGTGGTTCTTAGAATTTCCAGCATGCAGTCTAGGGCTCTGTCACAGCCATGGGACTGCTTTCCCAGATGGTGTTGATAATACTGATCACCTACATTATACAAAGAAAATATTTCAGTTTCATAACCTTAAAAACAATGGGAGAGCCAGGGATGGTGGTGCATGCCTATAATCCCAGCTACTCAGGGGGCTGAGGAGGGAGAATTACTTGAGCCCAGGAGTTTGAGACCAGCCTGGGCAACACAGTGAGACCCTGAGTACCTATAGTCCCAGCTACTCAGGAGGTTAAGATGGGAGGATCACTTGAGCCAGGGAAGTCAAGGCTGCAGGAACTATGATCACAGCACTGCACTCCAGCCTAGGCAACACAGGGGGACCTGCCTCAAAAAAAAAAAGAAAAAGAAAAAAATGCATACTGTATAAGTCCACTTACATTAAGTTCTAGAACAGGCAAAACTAATCAATGGGGAAGAAAAAAAATCAGAAGCGTGGTTGCAAGAAGAGATTCTCCAATAAGGAGCATGGTGAAACTTTCTGGGGTGAAAACAATGTTCTATAACTTCATAGAGGTTTGGATTACATAGGCATACATTTGTCAAAACTCAGCAAATATACACTAAATATTTGTGCATTTCATTGTATGTAAATGCTGCCTCAAAAGGAAAAAACTTAAACAAACATCAAACTGATGCTGAAATATGTAAGAAGAAGTATACTAACATTTGCAATTACTTTAAAATATATCAAAGAAAAAGGAGAATGACAGGTAGAAGGATGAAACCATGGATATATGTGATAAAGCAAGTACAGTAAAATGCTAACATAAAATACAGGCATTGGATATACAGGGGTACCCTGTGAAAATCCTTCAAGATTGCTGTAAAAATGTTAAAAATATGAAAAAACAGTGAATAGCCCTAAGGCAGTCTTCTGAAATGCAGGAAATGTTCTGTCTTGATTTGGGTGGTGATTACATGGGAGCATGAGGAAAATTCATCAAGCTGTACACTTAGGGATATTGTACACTTTGCTGACTGCATTTATAATTCAATAAAGAGTATTTTTAATAAACAGCAATCAGAATAGAACTTTAAAGTGAGTACAATTAATATCCTCAAAAAGATAAGGGAGTATGCTGCAACAACAAAACATGAATAAGCAGTCATAAAAAACAGCAAACCACAGATTGAGGGCAAAAACTCAAATTTAAAAACTCAGTGGGCTAAAGAGCTGAGTAGACCTTGAGGAATAAATTCATGACTTAAGAGACTGAGTTTAAAAATGCTTCCAGAAGATGGCACAGAGAGGGGAAATAAAAGAAAAGTGAGTTCCTTCTCCTCTGCAAGCTTCTAAAATGACAAAGAAAAGAAGGAACAACGGTCATGCCAAAAAGGGCCTCGGCCATGTTCAGCCTATTCGCTGCATGAATTGTGCCTGATGCATGCCCAAGGATAAGGCCATTAAGAAATTCATCATTTGAAACATAGTGGAGGCCACAGCAGTCAGGGATATTTCTGAAGCGAGCATCTTTGATGTCTATGTACTTCCCAAGCTCTATGTGAAGCTACATTACTGTGTGAGTTGTGCAATTCACAGCAAAGTAGTCAGGAATCGATCTTGTGAAGCCCACAAGGACTGAACACCCCCACCCTGATTTAGACCTGTGGGTGCTGCCCCACGACCCCCACCAAAACCCATGTAAGGAGCTGAGTAAAAGACTGAAGATAACTATTCTCTGGAGAAAAATAAAACGGAAATTGTACTTGAAAAGAAAAAAAAAAAAGAAAAGTGAAAAGACTTGGGGAACAGATCAAGATGGTCTCAATCAATCTTTTAGATGGAGATGAAGAGGAGAAATGAGAAAATTTAAGGGAATGACATTTAAATAAATAATAGCTATATGTTTACTAGAACTAAAACAGAAAACTGCTTTAAAAATATTTTTGCTTTTTGCTTTTTAAGAGACTGGGTCTCACTCTGTCCCCAGGTTGGAGAACAGTGGTATAATCATAGCTCACTGCAAACTCAAACTCCTGGCCTCAAGCAATCCTCCTGCCTCAGTCTCCTAAGTAGCTGGGATTAAAGGCCTGTGCCTCATGCCCAGCTAATTTATTTATTTATTTTTTTTTTATAGAGAGTGGGGTCTTACTATGTTTCCCAAGCTGGTCTCAAACTCCTGGCCTCAAGTGATTCTCCCATCCTGTCCTCCCCATGGTGCTGGGATTTACAGGTATAAGCCACTATGCCCAGCCAAAAAAAAAAAAAAAAAAAAAAATTCAAATTAGTTATTTAAAGCAATCTACATGGATGGAAGGAAACACACCACCATTTTAGGAGACATTATCTCCTGAATGTGCAATTCAAATGACTGTACGATTTAAGTGATCCCTGTTGTTTTCTATATTTTTCAAGATTTCTACAATGAATATGACTTTTACAATCAGGAAAAGTAAAAGTTTATTTTTGTAAGATAAACCCAGAACCAAAAGACAAGAAGGGTTTTTTTTAAAACTCCCTAACTTCTCTTTCCTCTGACTTATGAATATGATTTTTGCAATCAGAACAAGTAAAAGTTCATTTATATAAGATGAACCCAGAACCAAAAGACAAGAAAGGTTTTTTTAAAAAACTCCTTAACTTCTCTTTCATCTGACTTCTGCTATTACAATGAACCTGTTTCTGTAAGTGGTCACCACAAACTTGAACAAAGTCATTCAATCTCTGAATTTCTGCTTCTGTAGGCCTTAAACAGGGAAAATAAAATCCCTCCTTTCTACCTCCCCATGGTCTGGGGAACATCAAATGAGATGGTGTACAAAAATAGCTTTTGGTAAACCATAAAGCACTGTACAAATTGTGGCATGTTATCACAGTCCTTCTAAGCTGGTAAACCCCAATTTCTGAGTCACCCTCCACTCTCCACCCCTTCACTCACTAAATCCAATCTGTCACGAGTCTTTCAGTTTTTTTGTCCCTTATTCCCTTTTTTCCCAAGCCACTGCACTAAGTTAGTTATACCTGGTCATACCTTGTGCCCAAACCACTGCAATAGGTCCTGGATAGTGTCCCACCTCTAGGTTTCCCTTACTCCTCCCATTGCAATTTTTGCCTGAAACCTAATCTTCACAAAATACATTTATCCTTCAACTGCCCTGCTGAAAATGAAATGTCTTTGGGAGTTCTCTAAGGTTTACAGGATGAACTTCAAACTCCTCAACATGTCTTTTAGACCTTCCCTCCCAACCCTCGTCAGGCTCCTCATAATTGGGACAGGCACCCAACCCCCACACCCTTCCCTTATCCAGAGACATATTTTCCACTTATCCACATCCTTTCAGTTTTTTAAGCCCAGGTCAAACCTCTGCCTCCTTTCCTCTTTCTGTACCTTATGACCAATTCAGACCAAGCTCCCGCCTCCATGATCTATCCCTCAAGGTGCCATCATCACTGCCAGGTCAGACACCTACACTATCTTTCCAGAAAGGACTAATTGTTCCCTGAGATCAGGGTCTATTATCCTTCTAAAGCATGTATATTAGGTGCTCAAATTAACCTTTTAAACATTTAAGTCCTTAAAATAAACTTTATTTGCCTAAACTGATTTTATGCTGTCTTAACACCTATGTGTACATTACTACATATTGTTTAGCTATTAATCTCCTTTTTGGTGTTAGAGATGGGGTCTTGCTATGTTGTCCAGGCTCATCTCAAACTCCTGACCTGGACAACATAGCAAGTAATCCTCCTGCCTCAGCCTCCCAAAGTGCTGGGATTACAGCACTTTGTAATCCCACTCTGTGAGCCACCACTCACATACTATTAATGTTTAACTAAAAGGAATCATAGCTTATAAATGTTTTTGATGGCTTCTTCTTTCCCTCCATATTGTTTCTGAGATTTATCAAAGTTAATACCTAGAGCTGTAATCCATTCATTTTTTTTCACAGCTGTAAAGTAGTCCTTTCTTTGAACATATCACAACTTGTTTATCCATTATGTTGTTAATGGACATTTTGGTTTTACAGAAAAGATTGGAATTATAAGTAATCTGCTCTGAAAATCTTCAAACATGTATCCAGTAAAGAGTTTCGAGGAGAGAAGCTGCTATGTCACAGGCTCACATGTTCAACTCTACCTGTAATGACAATGGGTTTCCCTAGTGGTTGAACTACTTTACACTTCTACCTAATGTTTTAGTTCCTAAAACTACTGCCAGACTTTTAAATGTCTGCAAATTGATGGGTATGTTATTTCACTGTGGGTTTAATTTGCATTTCCCCAATGAGGCTGAACATCTTTTCATATACTTATCAGCTATTTGATTTCCTCTCACTGCCATGTCTGTCCCAACCTTTTCCAATTTTTCAGCTGGCCTTTCCTTAGTGACTTTTAGGAGTTCCTTGAGTACTAATCCTTTATTGGTATTATGCATTGCAAATATCTTCTTCCAGTCTGTGACTTTCCTTTTCACTCTCTTCTGAAGAGAATTTGTTTATTTTAACATAGTTGAATTTATTAACCATTTCCTTTCTGTAAATGCCTTGTGTAACTTGCTTAATCAGTCCTTCCCTACCCAGAGGTCATCATGATGTTTATACTTCCTTTTAATTAACAAGTATTAAAATAAAAACTTTAAAAAGAAAGGAATACAGAAAATGAACAATAAGCACATGAAAAAACTACCCAAAATCATTAGCCATCAAGAAAATACAAATCAAAACCACAATGAGATACCACTGCACACCCACCAGAATGGCTAAAATTAAAATGCTGATTAATACCAAATGACGGAAAGGATGTAGAGCAAATATACTTTTATTACACGTTGCTGGCATGAGTGTAATATTGGATCACTATTTTGGGAAAAGGTCAAGCAGTTTCTTAAAAAGCAACACATATACAGCTGTGTGCGGTGGCTCACACCTGTAATACCAGCACTTTGGTAGGCAAAGGCAGGTGGATCACCTGAGGTTGGGAGTTCAAGACCGGCCTGAATCATTCCTTATAAATGTTGTTAGTAGAGACATGGAGAAACCCCAACTCTACTAAAAATACAAAATTAGCCAGGCGTGGTGGTGCATGCCTGTAATCCCAGCTACTCAGGAGCATGAGGCAGGAGAATGACTTGAACTTGGTGGACAGAAGTTGCACAATTGCACTCCAGCCTGGGAAACAAGAGTAAAGCTCTGTCTCAAAAACAAAAAATTTTACACAAGTTACGCATATACCTATCCTACGACCCAGCAATTCCACATCTTGGTATTTAACAAAAAGGAACAAAAGCATATGTCCACAAAATAATTTATGCTAGACTACTTAGAGTAGCTTCAGTCACAAAAGTCAAAAATTAGAAACAGTCCTAGAATCCATCAACAAAAGAATGGATAAGTGAATTGTGGTTTATCCATATAACAGACTACTTTAATTAGAAAGAAAAAAGAACAAACTACTGACTTATACAGCATAGAAAAATCTCAAAAACATTATGCTGAGTGAAATAAGCCTTATAAGAAAAGAATAACCTAGACTTTAAGGTTATATTTATATGAAATCTACAATACACAAAAATAATTTATAGTGAAAAAAATTGAGAATACTGGTTACTGGTGGCAAGAACAGAGAAGGAGCACAATAGACCTTTTGGGAGTGATTATATTATTGCATAATCCTAGGCCAGACACGATGGCTCACATCTATAATCCCAGCACTTTGGGAGGCCAAGGTGGTGGATCACAAGGTCAAGAGATCCAGACCATCCTGGCCAACATGGTGAAACCCCATCTCTACTAAAAACTACAAAGAAGGTGGGTGTGGTGGTGGTGAGAGCCTACAGTCCCAGCTACTCAGGAGGCTGAGGCAGGAGAATTGCTTGAAGGCAGTAGGTGGATGTTGCAGTGATCTGAGATCACACCACTGCACTGTATCCTGGTGACAGAGAGACTCTGTCTCAGACACAAAACTAAACTAAACAAAAAACCAGATGTCAAACAGTGATGAAGTCATGGCCCCAAATGGAGCACAGGGGATGCTTCCAGAAAATGCAGTGGGTTTGGAATATTTAGCAGGTGTCTATGCTGGCTGGGAAATACAAAATTATTTTTCAAGAGAAAATGTTGCTACCGAGAAATATGCCCACGACCAGATTGTAAGTTATGCCATCTTTTGACTGACATCGTCCATCAGGCCTCGCTTGGTCAGAAACTTCACTGACTGGTTGCTACAGTCCATGACAACTCAGGTCTGATTCACAATGGCAGTCAAAAATGATACTCGCTTGATATCCCAGAGGCCCCAGAAAAGGACATTTCTCTTTGAGACAAAGAAATGCATCTTACCACATCACGGGGAATCTCATCGTCTTCAATGTCTTCAAAGACAAGGTCCTGTAGGACCTCAACAGGACCTAAGAGAACACAGAGTGACAGTCAATGCATTGGTGCTGCTGAGGAATCTCACAAAGAGCTTTGGGAAATGTGGACCGGGCTGGAGTGTATGGAGCTGGGTGTTTGACAAACATGGACCGAGCTGCTACTAAACCATTCTCCTTGGTGCTGAAGGAAGGAAAACCAGAGAGGCAGAGAGGAATCAAAGAGCCTTGGCTTCCTAGCTAGGGCAGCCTCATCAATGTGAAATCATCATTTAAAGAACTGGTTCATACACAAAAGCAGTGTGCTATAGAAACAGAAGGTAGATTAAGGCTGCCTAGAACCAGGGCTGTGGGGAAGTTGGGGAAAACAGAGGAGTCACTACTAACGGGATTTTCTGAGAGGGATCCAAGAGCTTCTAAAATTAGATTCTAACAATGGTTGCACAACCCTGTAAACATAGGGAAAACACTGAATCACCTCCTTTAAATGGGTGAATTGGTTTGCATGTCGACTACATCTCAGTAACTGCTTAAGAGAAAAAGAATACGTACGGCGGTGATAGCGGGCCACAGGGTCCTCCTGCAATAACAGAAAAATAAACACTATGAGGATTACATCATGCTGTGTCCTGTTGGCACAGGTCTTGTATTCACTTGGTGACATTAGAAAACCAGATGGCAGGCTGGGTGCAGTGGCTCACACATGTAATCCCAGCATGTCAGGAGGCAGAGGTGGGCAGATCATGAGGACAAGAGATTGAGACCATCCTGTCCAACATGGTGAAACCGCATCTCTACTAAAAACTGCAAGAAAGGTGGGTGTGGTGGTGGAGAGAGCCTACATTCCCAGCTACTCGGGAGACTGAGGCAAGAGAATTGCTTGAATGCAGTAGGTGGATGCTGAAGTGATCTGAGATCACACCACTGCACTGCAGCCTGGGGACAGAGAGATTCTGTCTCAGACACAAAACTAAACTAAACATAAAACCAGATGTCAAACAGTGATGAAGTCATGAACCCCAAATGGAGCACAGAGGATGCTTCTGAAAAATGCAGTGGGTTTGGAATATTTAGCAGGTGTCTATGCTGGCTGGGAAATACAAAATTATTTTTCAAGAAGAAAATGTTGCTACCGAGAAATATGCCCACGACCAGATTGTAAGTTATGCCATCTTTTGACTGACATTGTCCTTCAGGCCTCGCTTGGTCAGAAACTTCACTGACTGGTCACTACAGTCCATGACAACTCAGGTCTGATTCACAATGGCAGTCAAAAATGATACTCGCTTGATATCCCAGAGGCCCCAGAAAAAGACATTTCTCTTTGAGACAAAGAAATGCATCTTACCACATCACGGGGAATGTCATCGTCTTCAATGTCTTCTAAGGAAGGCATTGGACCTAAGAGCAAACCTGAACCAGACCTAAGAGAACACAGAGTGACAGTCAGCGCATTGGTGCTCCTGAGGAATCTCACAAAGAGCTTTGGGAAATGTGGACCAGGCTGGAGTGTATGGAGCTGGGTGTTTGACAAGCATGGACCGAGCTGCTACTAAACCATTCTCCTTGGTGGTAAAGGAAGGAAAACGAGAGGGGCAGAAAGCAATCAAAGAGCCTTGGCTTCCTAACTAGGGTAACCTCATCAATGTGAAATCATCATTTAAAGAACCGGTTCATACAGAAAAGCAGTGTGCTATAGAAACAGGAGGTAGATTAAGGCTGCCTAGAACCATGGCAGTTGGGGGTTGGGGAAAACAGAGGAGTCACTACTAAGGAGATTTTCTGAGAGGGATCCAAGAGCTTCTAAAATTAGAGTCTAACAATGGTTACACAACCCTGTAAACATAGAAAACACACTGAATCACCTCCTTTAAATGGGTGAATTGGTTTGCATGTTGACTACGTCTCAATAACTGGTGAAAAGAAAAAGAATACGTACGGTGGTGATACTGTGCGGCAGTCTCCTCCTGAAAACACAGAAAAAGAAACACTACGAGGAATACATCATGCCAGGTCCTGTTGGCACAGGTGTTGTATTCACTTGGTGACATTAGAAAACCAGATGGCAGGCTGGGTGTGGTGGCTCATGCATGTAATCCCAGCATGTCAGGAGGCAGAGGTGGGCAGATCATGAGGACAAGAGATTGAGACCATCCTGGCCAACATGGTGAAACCCCATCTCTACTGAAAACTACAAAGAAGGTGGGTGTGGTCATGGCAAGAGCCTACAGTCCCAGCGACTCAGGAGGCTGAGGCAGGAGAATTGTTTGAACGCAGTAGGTGGATGCTGCAGTGATCTGAGATCACACCACTGCACTGTAGCCTGGTGAGAGAGAGATTCTGTCTCAAACACAAAACTAAACTAAACAAAAAAACAGATGTCAAACAGCGATGAAGTCACGGACCCCAAATGGAGCACAGGGGATGTTTCCAGAAAATGCAGTGGGTTTAGAATATTTAGCAGGTGTCTATGCTGGCTGGGAAATACAAAATTATTTTTCAAGAAAAAAATGTTGCTACTGAGAAATATGCCCACGAACAGATTGTAAGTTATGCCATTTTTCGACTGACATCGTCCATCAGGCCTCACTTAGTCAGAAACTCCACTGACTGGTCGCTACAGTCCATGACAACCCAGGTCTTATTCACAATGGCAGTCAAAAATGATACTCCCTTGATATCCCAGAGGCCAAAGAAAAAGACATTTCTCTTCGAGACAAGGAAATGCATCTTACCCCATAATGGGGAATCTCATTGTCTTCAATGTCTTCTAAGATGTGGTCCTGTAGGACCTCAACAGGACCTAAGACAACACAGAGTGACAGTCAGCACATTGGTGCTGCCGAGGAATCTCACAAAGAGCTTTGGGAAATGTGGACCGGGCTGGAGTGTATGGAGCTGGGTGTTTGACAAGCATGGACTGAGCTGCTACTGGATCATTCTCCTTGGTGCTGAAGGAAGGAAAAGCAGAGGGGCAGAAAGGAATCAAAGAGCCTTGGCTTCCTAACTAGGGCAACCTCATCAATGTGAAATTTTCATTAAAAGAACCAGTTCATACAGAAAAGCAGTGTACTATAGAAACAGGAGGTAGATTAAGGCTGCCTAGAACCAGGGCTGTGGGGGGTTGGGGAAAACAGAGGAGTCACTACTAAGGGGATTTTCTGAGAGGGATCCAAGAGCTTCTAAAATTAGAGTCTAACAATGGTTGCACAACCCTGTAAACATAGGAAACACACTGAATCACCTCCTTTAAATGGGTGAATTGGTTTGCATGTCGACTACGTCTAAGTAACTTCTAAAAAAGAAAAAGAATACATACGGCGGTGATAATGGGCCACAGGCTCCTCCTGCAATAACAGAATAAGAAACACTATGAGGATTACATCATGCTGGGTCCTGTTGGCACAGGTCTTGTATTCGCTTGGTGACATTAGAAAACCAGATGGCAGGCTGGGTGCAATGACTCACGCATGTAATCCCAGCATGTCAGAAGGCAGAGGTGAGCAGATCATGAGGACAAAAGATTGAGACCATCCTGGCCAACATGGTGAAACCACATCTCTAGTAAAAACTACAAAGAAGGTGGGTGTGGTGGTGGCGAGAGCCTACAGTCCCAGTGACCCCGGAGGCTGAGGAAAAAGAATTGTTTGAATGCAGTAGGTGGATGCGGCAGTAATCTGAGATCACAACAGTGCACTGTAGCCTGGTGACAGAGAGATTCTGTCTCAGACCCAAAACTAAACTAAACAAAAAACCAGATGTCAAACAGTGATGAAGTCACAGGCCTCAAATGGAGCACAGGGGATACTTCCAGAAAATGCAGTGGGTTTGGAATATTTAGCAGGTGTCTATGCTGGCTGGGAAATACAAAATTATTTTTCAAGAAGAAAATGTTGCTACCGAGAAATATGCCCACAAACAGATTGTAAGTTATGCCATCTTTAGACTGACATCATCCATCAGGCCTCGCTTGGTCAGAAACTCCACTGACTGGTCGCTAGAGTCCATGACAACTCAGGTCTGATTCACAATGGCAGTCAAAAACGATACACGCTTGATATCCCAGAGGCCCCAGAAAAAGACATTTCTCTTTGAGCAAAGAAATGCATCTTACCACATCACGGGGAATCTCATCGTCTTCATTGTCTTCTAAGACGAGGTCCAGTAGGACCTCAACAGGACCTAAGAGAACACAGAGTGAGAGTCAGTGCATTGGTGCTGCCAAGGAATCTCAGAAAGAACTTTGGGAAATGTGGACCAGGCTGATGTGTATGGAGCTGGACGTTTGACAAGCATGGATCGAGCTGCTGTTGGACCATTCTCCTTGGTGCTGAAGGAAGGAAAAGCAGAGGGGCAGAAAGGAATCAAGGAGCCTTGGCTTCCTAGCTAGGGCAACCTCATCTATGTGAAATCATCATTTGAAGAACTGGTTCATACAGAAAGGCAGTGTACTATAGAAACAAAAGGTAGATTAAGGCTGCCTAGAACCAGGGCTGTGGGGAAGTTGGGGAAAACAGAGGAGTCACTACTAAGGGGATTTTCTGAGAGGGAACCAAGAGCTTCTAAAATTAGATTCTGAAAATGGTTGCACAACGCTGTAAACATAGGGAATACACTGGAGGTGACTCAGTGTATTCCCTATGTTTACATCGATTTGCATGTTGACTACATCTCAGTAACTCATGAAAACAAAAAGAATACGTACAACGGTGATTCTGGGCCGCAGGCTCCTCCTGCAATAACAGAAAAAGAAACACTATGAGGATTACATCATGCTGGGTCCTGTTGCCACAGGTCTTGTATTTGCTTGGTGACATTAGAAAACCAGATGGCAGGCTGGGTGCGGTGGCTCATGCATGTAATCCCAGCATGTTGGGAGGCAGAGTTGGGCAGATCATGAGGAAAAGTGATTGAGATTGCCCTGGCCAACATGGTGAAACCACATCTCTACTAAAAACTGCAAGAAAGGTAAGTGTGGTGGTGGTGAGAGCCTACAGTCCCAGTTACTTGGGAGGCTGAGGCAAGAGAATTGCTTGAATGCAGTAGGTGGATGCTGCAGTGATCTGAGATCACACCACTGCACTGTAGCCTGGTGACAGAGAGATTCTGTTCCAAACACAAAACTAAACTAAACAAAAAACCAGATGTCAAACATTGATGAAGTCACGAACCCCAAATGAAGCACAGGGGATGCTTCCAAAAAATGGAGTGGGTTTGGAATATTTAGCAGGTGTCTATGCTGGCTGGGAAATACAAAATTATTTTTCAAGAAGAAAATGTTGCTACCAAGAAATATGCCCATGACCAGATTGTAAGTTATGCCATCTTTGACTGACATCGTCCATCAGGCCTCGCTTGGTCAGAAACTCCACTTACTGGTCGCTAGAGTCCATGACAACTCAGGTCTGATTCACAATGGCAGTCAAAAATGATACTCGCTTGATATCCCAGAGGCCCCAGAAAAAGACATTTCTCTTCGAGACAAAGAAATGCATCTTACCACATCATGGGGAATCTCATCGTCTTCAATGTCTTCTAAGACTTGGTCCTGTAGGACCTCAACAGGACCTAAGAAAACACAGAGTGAGAGTCAGTGCATTGGTGCTGTCGAGGAATCTCACAAAGAGCTTTGGGAAATGTGGACCAGGCTGATGTGTATGGAGCTGGGCGTTTGACAAGCATGGACTGAGCTGCTGCTGGACCATTCTCCTTGGTGCTGAAGGAAGGAAAAGCAGATGGGCAGAAAGGAATCAAAGAGCCTTGGCTTCCTAGCTAGGGCAACCTCATCAATGTGAAATCATCATTTGAAGAACTGGTTCATACAGAAAGGCAGTGTACTACAGAAACAGGAGGTAGATTAAGGCTGCCTAGAACCAGGGCTGTGGGGAAGTTGGGGAAAACAGAGGAGTCACTACTAAGGGTGTTTTCTGAGAGGGAACCAAGAGCTTCTAAAATTAGATTCTAACAATGGTTGCACAACCCTGTAAACATAGGGAAAACACTGAATCACCTCCTTTAAATGGGTGAATTGATTTGCATGTTGACTACATCTCAGCAAGTCATGAAAACAAAAAGAATACGTACGGCGGTGATACTGGGCCACAGGCTCTTCCTGCAATAACAGAAAAAGAAATACTATGAGGATTACATCATGCTGGGTCCTGTTGGCACAGGTCTTGTATTCGCTTGGTGACATTCAAAAACCAGATGGCAGGCTGGGTGCCATGGCTCACGCATGTAATCCCAGCATGTTGGGAGGAAGACGTGGGCAGATCATGAAAACAAGAGATTGAGACCGTCCTGGCCAACATGGTGAAACCCCATCTCTACCAAAAACTACAAAGTAGGTGGGTGTGGTGGTGGTGAGAGCCTACAGTCCCAGCGACTCGAGAGGCTGAGGAAAAAGAATTGCTTGAATGCAGTAGGTGGATGCTGCAGTAATCTGAGATCACACCACTGCACTGAAGCCTGGTGACAGAGAGATTCTGTCTCAGACACAAAACTAAACTAAACAGAAAACCAGATGTCAAACAGTGATGAAGTCATGGGCCCCAAATGGAGCACAGGGGATGCTTCCGAAAAATGCAGTGGGTTTGGAATATTTACCAGGTGTCTATGCTGACTGGGAAATACAAAATGACTTTTCAAGAAGAAAATGTTGCTACCGAGAAATATGCCCACGACCAGATTGTAAGTTATGCCATCTTTTGACTGACATCGTCCATCAGGCTTCGCTTGGTCAGAAACTCCACTGACTGGTCGCTACAGTCCATGACAACTCAGGTCTTATTCACAATGGCAGTCAAAAATGATACTCACTTGATATCCCAGAGGCCCCAGAAAAAGACATTTCTCTTCGAGACAAAGAAATGCATCTTACCACATCACGGGGAATCTCATCGTCTTCAATGTCTTCTAGGATGAGGTCCTGTAGGACCTGAACAGGACCTAAGAGAACACAGAGTGAGAGTCAGTGCATTGGTGCTTCCAAGGAATCTCACAAAGAGCTTTGGGAAATGTGGACCAGGCTGATGTGTATGGAGCTGGACATTTGACAAGCATGGACCGAGCTGCTGTTGGACCATTCTCCTTGGTGCTGAAGGAAGGAAAGGCAGAGGGGCAGAAAGGAATCAAAGAGCCTTGGCTTCCTAGCTAGGGCAACCTCATCTATGTGAAATCATCATTTGAAGAACTGGTTCATACAGAAAGGCAGTGTACTATAGAAACAAAAGGTAGATTAAGGCTGCCTAGAACCAGGGCTGTGGGGAAGTTGGGGAAAACAGAAAAGTCACTACTAAGGGGGTTTTCTGAGAGGGATCCAAGAGCTTCTAAAATTAGATTCTGACAATGTTTGCACAAGCCTGTAAACATAGGGAAAACACTGAATCACCTCCTTTAAATGGGTGAATTGATTTGCATGTCGACTATGTCTCAGTAACTCATGAAAACAAAAAGAATACGTACGGCGGTGATAGTGGGCTGCAGGCTCCTCCTGTAATAACAGAAAAAGAAACACTATGAGGATTACATCATGCTGGGTCCTGTTGGCACAGGTCTTGTACTTGCTTGGTGACATTCAAAAACCAGACAGCAGGCTGGGGGTGGTGGCTCATGCATGTAATCCCAGCAGGTCGGGAGGCAGAGGTGGGCAGATCATGAGGACAAGAGATTGAGACCATCCTGGCCAACATCGTGAAACCCCATCTTTACTAAAAACTACAAAGAAAGTGGGTGTGGTGGTGGCGAGAGCCTTCAGTCCCAGCAACTCGAGAGGCTGAGGAAAAAGTATTGCTTGAATGCAGTAGGTGGATGCTGCAGTGATCTGATATCACACCACTGCATTGTAGCCTGGTGACAGAGAGATTCTGTCTCAGACACAAAATTAAACTAAACAAAAAACCAGATGTCAAACAGTGATGAAGTCATGGGCCCCAAATGGAGCACAGGGGATGCTTCTGAAAAATGCAGTGGGTTTGGAATATTTAGCAGGTGTCTATGCTGGCTGGGAAATACAAAATTATTTTTCAAGAAGAAAATGTTGCTACCAAGAAATATGCCCATGACCAGATTGTAAGTTATGCCATCTTTTGACTGACATCATCCATCAGGCCTCGCTTGGTCAGAAACTCCACTGACTGGTCGCTACAGTCCATGACAACTCAGGTCTTATTCACAATGGCAGTCAAAAACGATACTCCCTTGATATCCCAGAGGCCAAAGAAAAAGACATTTCTCTTCGAGACAAGGAAATGCATCTTACCACATAACAGGGAATCTCATTGTCTTCAATGTCTTCTAAGACGTGGTCCTGTAGGACCTCAACAGGACCTAAGACAACACAGAGTGACAGTCAGCACATTGGTGCTGCCAAGGAATCTCACAAAAAGCTTTGGGAAATGTGGACCAGGCTGGAGTGTATGGAGCTGGGTGTTTGACAAGCATGAACCGAGCTGCTACTGGATCATTCTCCTTGGTGCTGAAGGAAGGAAAAGCAGAGGGGCAGAAAAGAATCAAAGAGCCTTGGCTTCCTAACTAGGGCAACCTCATCAATGTGAAATTTTCATTAAAAGAACCAGTTCATACAGAAAAGCAGTGTGCTATAGAAACAGGAGGTAGATTAAGGCTGCCTAGAATGAGGGCTGTGGGGGGTTGGGGAAAACAGAGGAGTCACTACTAAGGGAATTTTCTTAGAGGGATCCAAGAGCTTCTAAAATTAGAGTCTAACAATGGTTGCACAACCCTGTAAACATAGGAAACACACTGAGTCACCTTCTTTAAATGGGTGAATTGGTTTGCATATCGAGTACGTCTAAGTAACTGCTAAAAAAGAAAAAGAATACATACGGCAGTGATAATGGGCCACAGGCTCCTCCTGCAATAACAGAATAAGAAACACTATGAGGATTACATCATGCTGGGTCCTGTTGGCACAGGTCTTGTATTTGCTTGGTGACATTAGAAAACCAGATGGCAGGCTGGGTGCAATGACTCACGCATGTAATCCCAGCATGTCAGAAGGCAGAGGTGAGCAGATCATGAGGACAAAAGATTGAGACCATCCTGGCCAACATGGTGAAACCACATCTCTAGTAAAAACTACAAAGAAGGTGGGTGTGGTGGTGGCGAGAGCCTACAGTCCCAGTGACTCGGGAGGCTGAGGAAAAAGAATTGCTTGAACACAGTAGGTGGATGCTGCAGTGATCTGAGATCACACCACTGCACTGTAGCCTGGTGACAGAGAGATACTGTCTCAGACACAAAACTAAACTAAACAAAAAACCAGATGTCAAACAGTGATGAAGTCACAGGCCCCAAATGGAGCACAGGGGATACTTCCAGAAAATGCAGTGGGTTTGGAATATTTAGCAGGTGTCTATGCTGGCTGGGAAATACAAAATTATTTTTCAAGAAGAAAATGTTGCTACCGAGAAATATGCCCATGAACAGATTGTAAGTTATGCCATCTTTTGACTGACATCGTCCATCAGGCCTCGCTTGGTCAGAAACTCCACTTACTGGTCACTAGAGTCCATGACAACTCACGTCTGATTCACAATGGCAGTCAAAAATGATACTCGCTTGATATCCCAGAGGCCCCAGAAAAGACATTTCTCTTCGAGACAAAGAAATGCATCTTACCACATCACGGGGTATCTCATCGTCTTCAATGTCTTCTAAGATGAGGTCCTGTAGGACATCAACAGGACCTAAGAGAACACAGAGCGACAGTCAGTGCATTGGTGCTGCTGAGGAATCTCACAAAGAGCTTTGGGAAATGTGGACCAGACTGGTGTGTATGGAGCTGGGTGTTTGACAAGCATGGACTGAGCTGCTGCTGGACCATTCTCCTTGGTGCTGAAGGAAGGAAAAGCAGACGGGCAGAAAGGAATCAAAGAGCCTTGGCTTCCTAGCTAGGGCAACCTCATCAATGTGAAATCATCCTTTGAATATCCGGTTCATACAGAAAGGCAGTGTACTATAGAAACAAAAGGTAGATTAAGGCTGCCTAGAACCAGGGCTGTGGGGAAGTTGGGGAAAACAGAGGAGTCACTACTAAGGGGGTTATCTGAGAGGGAACCAAGAGCTTCTAAAATTAGATTCTGACAATGTTTGCACAAGCCTGTAAACATAGGGAAAACACTGAATCACCTCCTTTAAATGGGTGAATTGATTTGCATGTTGACTACATCTCAGTAACTCATGAAAACAAAAAGAATACGTACGGCGGTGATACTGGGCCGCAGGCTCCTCCTGCAATAACAGAAAAAGAAACACTATGAGGATTACATCATGCTGGGTCCTGTTGGCACAGGTCTTGTATTCTCTTGGTGACATTCAAAAACCAGATGGCAGGCTGGGTGCGGTGGCTCACGCATGTAATCCCAGCATGTCAGGAGGCAGAGGTGGGCAGATCATGAGGACAAGAGATTGAGACCATCCTGGCCAACATGGTCAAACCCGATCTCTACCAAAAACTACAAAGAAGGTGGGTGTGGTGGTGGCGAGAGCCTTCAGTCCCAGCGACTCGAGAGGCTGAGGAAAAAGAATTGCTTGAATGCAGTAGGTGGATGCTGCAGTGATCTGATATCACACCACTGCATTGTAGCCTGGTGACAGAGAGATTCTGTCTCAGACACAAAACTAAACTAAACAAAAAACCAGATGTCAAACAGTGATGAAGTCACGGACCCCAAATGGAGCACAGGGGATGCTTCTGAAAAATGCAGTGGGTTTGGCATATTTAGCAGGTGTCTATGCTGGCTGGGAAATACAAAATTATTTTTCAAGAAGAAAATGTTGCTACCAAGAAATATGCCCATGACCAGATTGTAAGTTATGCCATCTTTTGACTGACATCATCCATCAGGCCTCGCTTGGTCAGAAACTCCACTGACTGGTCGCTAGAGTCCATGACAACTCAGGTCTGATTCACAATGGCAGTCAAAAATGATACTCGCTTGATATCCCAGAGGCCCCAGAAAAAGACATTTCTTTTTGAGACAAAGAAATGCATCTTACCACATCATGGGGAATCTCATCGTCTTCAATGTCTTCTAAGACGAGGTCCTGTAGGACCTCAACAGGACCTAAGAGAACACAGAGTGACAGTCAGCACATTGGTGTGGCTGAGGAATCTCACAAAGAGCTTTGGGAAATGTGGACCAGGCTATTTTGTATGGAGCTGGGTATTTGGCAAGCATGGACCGAGCTGCTGGACCATTCTCCTTCGTGCTGAAAGAAGGAAAAGGAGAGGGCAGAAAGGAATCAAAGAGCCTTGGCTTCCTTGCTAGGGCAATCTCATCAATGTGAAATCATCATTTGAAGAACCAGTTCATACAGAAAGGCAGTGTACTATAGAAACAGGAGGTAGATTAAGGCTGCCTAGAACCAGGGCTGTGGGGAAGTTGGGGTAAACAGAGGAGTCACTACTAAGGGGGTTTTCTGAGAGGGAACCAGGAGCTTCTAAAATTAGATTCTGACAATGGTTGCACAACCCTGTAAACATAGGGAAAACACTGAATCACCTCCTTTAAATGGGTGAATTGATTTGCATGTCGACTATGTCTCAGTAACTGGTGAAAAGAAAAAGAATACGTACGGCGGTGATAGTGGGCTGCAGGATCCTCCTGCAATAACAGAAAAAGAAACACTATGAGGATTACATCATGCTGGGTCCTGTTGGCACAGGTCTTGTATTTGCTTGGTGACATTCGAAAACCAGACGGCAGGCTGGGTGCGGTGGCTCATGCATGTAATCCCAGCATGTCCAGAGGCAGAGGTGGGCAGATCATGAGGACAAGAGATTGAGACTGTCCTGGCCAACATGGTGAAACCCCATCTCTACTAAAAACTACAAAGAAGGTGGGTGTGGTGGTGGCAAGAGCCTACATTTCCAGCGACTCGAGAGGCTGAGGAAAAAGAATTGCTTGAACGCAGTAGGTGGATGCTGCAGTGATCTGAGATCACACCACTGCACTGAAGCCTGGTGACAGAGAGATTCTGTCTCAGACACAAAACTAAACTAAACAAAAAACCAGATGTCAAACAGTGATGAAGTCATGGGCCCCAAATGGAGCACAGGGGATGCTTCCAAAAAATGGAGTGGGTTTGGAATATTTAGCAGGTGTCTATGCTGGCTGGGAAATACAAAATTATTTTTCAAGAAGAAAATGTTGCTACCAAGAAATATGCCCACGACCAGATTGTAAGTTATGCCATCTTTTGACTGACATCGTCCATCAGGCTAGAGTCGCTAGAGTCCATGACAACTCAGGTCTGATTCACAATGGCAGTCAAAAATGATACTCGCTTGATATCCCAGAGGCCCCAGAAAAAGACATTTCTCTTCGAGACAAAGAAATGCATCTTACCACATCACGGGGAATCTCATCGTCTTCAATGTCTTCTAAGACGAGGTCCTGTAGGACCTCAACAGGACCTAAGAGAACACAGAGCGACAGTCAGCACATTGGTTCTGCCGAGGAATCTCACAAAGAGCTTTGGAAAATGTGGACCAGGCTGTTGTGTATGGAGCTGGGCGTTTGACAAGCATGGACCGAGCTGCTGCTGGACCATTCTCCTTGGTGCTGAAGGAAGGAAAAGCAGAGGGGCAGAAAGGAATCAAAGAGCCTTGGCTTCCTAGCTAGGGCAACCTCATCTATGTGAAATTGTCATTCGAAGAACCGGTTCATACCGAAAGGCAGTGTACTATAGAAACAGGAGGTAGATTAAGGCTGCCTAGAACCAGGGCTGTGGAGAAGTTGGGGAAAACAGAGGAGTCACTAAGGGGATTTTCTGAGAGGGAACCAAGAGCTTCTAAAATTAGATTCTAACAATGGTTGCACAACCCTGTAAACATAGGGAAAACACTGAATCACCTCCTTTAAATGGGTGAATTGGTTTGCATGTCGACTACATCTCGGTAACTGGTTAAAAGAAAAAGAATACGTACGGCAGTGATACTGGGCTGCAGGCTTCTCCTGCAATAAGAGAAAAAGAAACACCATGAGGATTCCATCATGCTGGGTCCTGTTGGCACAGGTCTTGTATTCACTTGGTGATATTAGAAAACCAGATGGCAGGCTGGGTGCGGTGGCTTACTCATGTAATTCCAGCAAATTGGGAGGTCGAGGCAGGCAGATCATGAGGTCAAGAGATTGAGACCATCCTGGCCAACATGGTGAAACCGTGTCTCTACTAAAAACTACAAGAAACCCGGCATGGTGATGGCGTGAGCGTGTAATCCCAGCTACTCAGGAGACTGAGGCAGGAGAATTGCTTGAACCCAGTACATGGAGGTTACACTGATCTGAGATCACACCACTGCACTGTAGCCGGGTGATAGAGAAAGTCTCTGTTTCAAAACAATGATGAGAAAACCAGATGTAGAACAGTGATCGAGTCACTGGCTCCAGATGACGCATACAGGATGCTTGCAGAAAATGCAGTGCATTTGGAAAATTTAGCAGGTGTCTCTGTTCTTTAGGAAATACAAAATTATTTTTTCAAGAAGAAAATGCTGCTACTGATAAATGTGCTCATGACCAATTTGTAGGTGATGTCCTCTTTTAACAGACATCATCCATCAGGCCTCAGTTGGTCATAATCTCCAATGACCAGTAGCTAGGGTCCAAGACTCCCGAGGCCTAATTTATGATGGCAGTCAAAAATCATATTCAGTTCATACTCTAGAAGCCCCAGAAAAAATAAATTTCCAGACAAAGAAATGTATGTCACCGTGTCAGAGGTCACCTTCTCCTCCTCACTGCCAAGTGTACACTCCTCTGGGTTGTCAACAGGAGCTAGGAGACACAGAGTGACAGTCAGTTCATTGGTGCTGCTGAGGAATCCCACAGGAGGCTTGGGGGATGTGTGCACAGAGGGGCTGGAGTGATGGAGCTGGGTGGTTCACAAGCATGGACAGAGCTGCTGCTGGACCATCCTCCTGGTGTTGAATGAAGGAAAAGGAGAGAGGCAGAAAGAAATAAAAGAGCCTTTGCTTTCTAGCTAGGGCAACTTCTTCAACGTGAAACAGTCACCTTAACAACTGGTTAATACAGAAAGTCATTGTATATACAAACAAGAAGTACATTAGGGCTGCTTAGAACCAGGGGTGCAAGGTTGGGAAAAACAGAGGGGTGTCTACTAATGATGTTTCTTTGAGGAGGAATGAAGAGGTTTTAAAATTAGATTGTAACATGGGTGCATAGCCTATAAATATAGTAAAAACACTGAATCACCCACTTTAAGTGGGTGAATTGGGTTGCATGTCAACTACATCCCAAGGAAGCTTTGTTAAGAATAGAATACGTACTGTGGTGATATTCACTTGTAGCGTTTTCCTGCAGTAAGGGGGGAAAAAAAAAACATTATGAGGATCAGATCATACTGGGTCCTGACTGCACAAGTCTTTTATTTACTTGGTGGTGTTAGAAAACCAGGTATCAAACATTGATCAAGTCACTGACCCCCAAATAAAGCATAGAGGATACTTGGAGAAAAAGCAGTGGATTTTTGTCTTTGGTTTTGGACATATTCTTGCTCTGTCACCCAGGCTGGAATGCAGTGGCATGATCTTGGCTCACTGCAACCTCAGCTATCTGGGTTCAAGCAATTCTCCTGCCTCAGCCTTCCAACTAGATGTGACCACAGGTGCCTGCCACCATGCCCAGCTAATGTTTGTTTTTATAGTAGAGACAGGGTTTCATTATATTGGCCCTGTCTGCCTCAGCCTCCCAAAGTGCTGGATTCCGTGTGTGAGCCACCGAGGCAGTAGGTTTTCATGGAAAATTTAGCAAGTCCATGTTGGTGGCTAAATACAAAGTTATTTTTCAAGAAGCAAATGTTGCTACTGAGAAATATGCTCACTACTAGTTTGTGAGTGATGCCATCTTTTGACTGACACCATCAATCAGTCCTCAGTTGGTCATACATTCCAGTGACTAGTAGCTAGAGTTCATGACAGCTGAGGCCTGATTCACAATGGCAGTCAAAAATGATATTCACTTGATATTCTAGAAGCCCCAGAAAAAGACATTTCTCTTCAAGACAAAGAAATGCATCTTACTATGTCAGGTGACATCTCCTCCTGAAGCTTTTTAGTTGTACACTCCTTTGGGTGTTGAACAGGAGCTAGGAGAACACAGAGAGACAGTCAGTGCACTGGTGATGCTGAGGAATCCCACAAGGAGGCTTGGGGGATGTGGACCAAAGCTGCAGTGTATGGAGGTGGGCTGTTGACAAGCATGGACTGAGCTGCTGCTGGATCACTCTCCTTGGTGCTGAAGGCAGGCAAAGGAGAGGGGAAGAAAGAAATGAAAGAACCTTGGCTTTCTAGCTAGGTTAGAAAGTGTGAAATAGTCTGAGAACCGGTTAATACAGAAAGGCAATGTATGGCTCAGTGAGAGCATCTCATCACACCTGCTGCCCACATGAAGGTCTAGGCAAATCCCAACATTTTATGAAATGTTACAGGATTATTTAACTTCTGTGGATCTACATATCCTGCTACTACATTAATCATCTATCCTGTTGTATTTTTAAAATTTTAAAAGCTTACATATTTATTATTTTATTTATTAAGTGTGCATTTCAATAATATTATATTTAGTGAGTAACATTCATGATGCTGTTTCAATAATGAGAAAAATCTAAATTCATAATGTAGCTTTCACCTTGGGCAATGAAAGAAAAACAGCAGTATAATGTCAAATAGAGGAAAAATAACGACTGCAGAAATTAATGGAATATAAAACAGGAAATCATCAGAGAAAAATCAACAAAACCAAAAACCAGTTCTTTGAAAAGATCAATAACACTGATAAACTTCTGCCTTGTCTAACCTCAAAGAAAAAGAAGGAAGTCATGATGTACTAATAATATCAGTTCAAGAGGAGTGAAATCAAAAAAAGTAATAAAGGAATATTGTGAACACATCTGTGCTCACACTTGGAAACATTATATGAAATGAGCTAATTTTTTAATCTGTTTCAGAAGGTTAAAAGTCTTCTCATGATAAATGAATCATCTGAATAGGCCTATATTTATATTAGAAATTGAATCAATAATTAGTATCTTCTCAAAAGAACAAAAACTACCTTCAGACGATTTCATCGGTAAATTCTACCAAAATTCTTACAAAGAAACGTAGTCTTATCATATGATCAAGTAATCATAATTTTAGTATTTCCTTAGTTACATTTTAAAAATTATGTTTCCAAACAAGACACAAGAAGGTTTACAATTGCTGTATTCATAATTGCCCAAACTGAAAGCAAATGTCTAAACATTTGAGATGCCTTTACTATCAAAAGTGAATCAAGCCTGGGCAACACTATGAAACCCCATCTCTACAAAATAAAAAATAAAAATAAAAAACTTGGTATAAAGCATGTGCATTACAGCCATCTGCTTGGGAGACTGAGGTAGAAGGATCACCTGAACATGGGGAGGTCAAGATTGCAATGAGCTGTGATTGTACCAATGCACTCCTGGGTTACAAAATGAGACCTTTTCACAAAAACAAACAAACAAAAAGAACCAAACTCTAAGTTGTCAATGTAACTTTACTTGTGTAGTTGCATCATCTGTTGATTTAATGCATTAAATGGGCACAAATGAAATAAATGAAGAACATGACATAGAATTTACTGGGTTTCTCTGGGACACTGGATGAGTAAACTGGAATTATTTGCTTCAGTAAACTTAATGATGTAATTTCCACCCTACCTTCATTTTCAATGGGGCACATTTTCTTATGCTTCCAATTTTTTTGTACCCAGCTCCTGGTGCAGCCAACCAAACCTGCAAGGTAGAAATTTATTATAATAAAGACAGTGCTTGACATCTTTCTGGCAGAAGACCACAGAGAAATTAGTAAAAACTTATTCAGTTTAAACTTTTGATCCTAGTTTTCACCGACTGCCTTTCAATGCTACCTGAATTAGATCTGGGTTCTAGGAAGATTTCTTTGTCCAGGCAGATACCTTTATTCACATGAGACAATATACAAAAGTAGAAGATCCAAGTTACCAAGAATAGGCTGGGTTCAAATCCTACTTTGAATCTGCACATACCTGGGAGATGGATATGAACCCATCTGTGCCTCTCTTCCCTATTCTGAGATGTGGAAACATTAGTAGGTCTATGCTCTAGACCTACTAAGGTCTATAGTGCCTAAAAGGATGAAATGCAGATAAAGACGTAAAAAGACTCATTTATTTTGTAAATGCCATAAAATGTTCAATCATTCAGTGTCGAGAAGGATAATTCAGATACTTGGTAGTGGTTGAATACAGAGTGGGAGCTTGCATATCTCCTGTGCAGGGTAGGATGGAAAGTGACTTCACAGTTTCCATGGCCACATGGTTTCCAGCTGATGACAGAGATCTGTGATTTCCCTGATCCCCACATCAACCCCAAAGGACAGGTAGGGAAGGGGCTACAACCGATATTTTTCAATTCAGTGAATTAAAACTCAGACATTTTGAGTGACTTGCCCAGGGTCACCACAGTGAGGAGTGATATATCTGAGGTAATAATGTAGTTGGTTCCCTGGGGATAGAGATCCTGGAGCACCTGAGTCCTCTAGATCATGCCCTGGACCCTGGACTGAGAGCTCTTCTCACAAGCTTTGTCAAATCCTGCTGCCCCAACATTTCTGTGGGATGGTTGAAGCTCTGGAGAGGTGGCAGGTGGCTTACCGCATTTACTGACCTACTCTATTATCCCTATGTTGTCACTTGTATTAGTTTTATGATCCATAAGGCAGACATTTTAAGTCTTTCAGTTATGATGCACGATCAGACATTTTACCTGAGTCCACTCTTTCTACCCATCAGGTGATTCTCATCTGCTGGGCTGGAGCTGGCCTGACATAAAAGAGGACACACAGCATACCATGGAGCTGCTGCATGCCCCACTCCTGTGAACATGGCATACCACAGAGCTGCTGTGTGCCATACTCCTGTGCACACAGCACACTACAGAGCTGCTGCATGCCACACTCCTGTGCATGCAGCATACCATGGAGCTGCTGCATACCCCACTCCTGGGCACACTCTTGCCTTGCTTCTGCTTTCCCAGCTCTGACAATCCTAATTCTGGCTTCCAAACAAATCCTGTACATCGCTCTCAGTTCTCAGACTTGCCTCAACTGTTGGGTATTTTAATCACTGTTGTAGTGACCATGACTGAACTGTGACATTTTATATGCCATAGTATATGTTTATCTTTTTATGTATTTCTTAATAACATTTAACTTATTTTTTTTCAGACTTTTAGGAACATTTCTGGGGCATGGCTGTAATCCTGAAATTTTTAAAGGCTAAGGCAGAATGATTGCTTAAGGTCAGAAGTTTAAGACCATCCCTAGCTACATGGAAGATTGTTATGGGAAGATCATTTCAGCCTAAAAGATTGAGGCTGCAGTGAGCTATGATCATGCCACTGCACTCCAGCCTGGGTGACAGATCAAGACCCTGTCTCTTCAAAATAGCATTACTCTGTCACAAGTATCCCCATTTTATTTCTCATTATTTAATATTGCTGTTTTCATCCTGAGGCTTAATTGCTTTAGTAAGCTAAAAAATGTTTTTTAGAAAAGGTAGTATTTTAAAGAAGGCCACATGCATGCCTTTTTATAAATTCTAGTTTTATATGCCATACATCTAGAATTTACATTCTTGATCTACTCAGTCTTCTTCTTAGAACCAGCCTCCTCATATGTAACACAAGTATAATTCCCATATTACACCTAACTCAAAACATTGAGAGGATAGAATAAAATTAAAGAAAGAGCAGTCTGTAACTACACAAGGCACAATAGATTACAAAGCAAAGCTTTCTCTAACTCAAAGGCCAAAAGTGCAGTGAACGTCCTTTGCAGAACCCATAGCAAAATAATATTTTGAGAAAATATGCACTTTGGCTACCCAGCAAAGTTAGGAGAAAACTGTCACAGGTCATCATCAAGACTTCCCCAATGTTGTCTTTTATTTTTAAATAATGAAATACACATTATTTCCCCTGCTTTCTTTCATGTATATTACTGCATGTTCACCTTTTGGCTTTTCTGCTTACTCTATCTTGGGAATCACTCCATGGCAGTAAAAAGACATCTTACTCACAGCTCCATACTTCTCCTTCATGTAGAAGTACCTACTTATTTTACTAGTCTCTTACTAGGCATGTCAGTTATTTCCAATATTTAACTATTGAAAATAATGCTACCAGAACTTTGCACATAGCTTGTTTTATATTTATGGAGCACACCTTCAGGATAAAATTCCTCAAAGTAGAAGGTCTGGTTCAAATGCATTTTCACGGTTGTGAGACTGTGCCAAATTTCCAAATTCCCCTTCATAAAGTTGAGCCTTTTTGCATTTCCACCAGCAATATATGAATGCAACTTTCCTTACAGCCACACCAAAGAAGGTTTTGCCATGGTTTTGGGATTTACCTCAATAGGAGAGACACTGCAGTAGAGCTGTCATTTGCCTTTCTTTTATGAGGGAAGATGTGTTTAAAAGTCACCTGCATTTCTTTTTCTGTGACTTGTCTATTTACCACTTTATTATCTACTTTTAGTTTCACTTGATTTTTCTCAAGTCAGCCTCTTTCAGGTCATTGTAGTTTTTCTCTTCACTGTTGGCTCTCACCTGAACTACTCCACCAGCCTCCTAGCTGCTCTTCCTGCTTCCACCCTTGCCTGTATTACAGTATATCCACATAGAGCTGCTGTTCGGTCTTTTTCTTAGAGAATTAACAGTAATCCTGGGCTATAATCCTGCAGTGGTTTTCCATCTCAACTGAAGTCCATCTTCTCTGTGAGTGCTCACTAGGTGTACGAGGCCTTCACCCACCTTATTCATCCCAGCATCCTTTCACTCTGCTGCAGCCACCCTTGTGTCTTTCTGTCCTTTGCCTAAAACAACTTTGTTTCTATTTCAGGAATTCCAAAGCAGATATCCCTCTCTGGAAGCCCTCTCCCATCATCCTCACAAGGTTCCCCTCACTTTTTTATTTTTAAAAATAAATAAGATGGGGTGTCTCTGTGTTGGCCAGGCTGGTCTTAAAACTTCCAGCCTCAAGGAATCCCCTCATCCTGGCTTTCCAAAGTGCTGGGATTAAAGGTAGGAACCCCTGTACCCAGCCCATTTCACTTTTCAGACTGTTCACATGTCACTTAAAGAGAACATCCAGCTCTTAGCACCAACCCTCCATAAAACTGCCCTCCTCTCTGATCCGTTACCCTGCTTTACTATCTTCCCAACACATCAGCACCTGCCATTCTTGACTATTCATGTGCTAGGTGCCCTTATTTCCCTATTGAATGTAAGGGTCAGACATAGAATGGGGCTCTCTGTTGTGTTCCACTGTTTGCCCTGCATCTGCAACACTGCCATGCCATTTAAAAGTGCTCAATACATATATTTCATTTTACCCCAAACTAGTTAGGCTTCTCCCAATTCTCCCAGATCTGCTAAAGTTGTCTTTTGATTTATCATCTAAGACAGCATCAGATTTTTTAAACTGATGGCTATTTAGAATTAAAGACACAGCCATCAAGATCCACAAAAATATAAATGAAGAATGTTCATGTCTATTTAAAAGTCAACAGTAACTGCAGTTTGACACAAGTATGTTTAATACTAAAATACCTTAAATACAAAGTGACTCATTTCATCGGTTTAATTGTGTCACTAGACAAAACATATTATCTGAATTTTATAACAAGATACCAGGCATCTGTCATCAAAATGTGCTTTATGTGTGTTCTCAGAATCAAACATGACAGGATTGTGTCTGACTTCATGAAAAAAGACAGCCAATCACAAAGAGTAGGTAAATAAATAGTGCTTTAACTGGTCTGTAGTACACTAAGCAGTTATTCAAAGTTATCAGGTACAGCAGGGTGTCCTGGCATGCAAAGACACCCTGGAGGGCTCTCTAGGTGTCAAGTACTGTTTGAGAAACTTATGCCATTATTTCACTGCTTTAAGTAAAAGTTACAAGGCAGCACACATAAAATGATCAAAAAGTTTTATTTTATCAAAAAGTTTGTGAAATAAAATATTATATTCAAATGCATACCAAAAATGTCCAGAAGAACCAGTACTCAGTGACACAAGTGAGCTCTGGGTATTCTGAGTATAATAACTTTTCTTTATTTCCTACATCTTTTACATGAAACATACTGATAGTTATTTTAAAAGGAGGGTTCAAAATAGCTACTAGAAAGCAAAAAGACCAGCTGCTCAGAAGTCTCTAAATCATATGCCCATTCTTTTCCTTCCCTGACCCCTCACTTGAGAGAGCCAGCAAACTAGCAGTGTTCCTATGGTAAGAACACAAAATGCTGCATGAAAAGTCGATGGGTAGTGATAAAATTAGATAATGAGCTCCTACTATCTTAATCTGTGTTACTTATATTACCCCCAGTCATATTACATATACTGCTAAATAAAGGCATGATAGGACAAAATATATTTGAGTCTGAGAGCTAAACTGGGTTCTTAGAACTTTTCTTTGAAATGGCTTCAAGACACAATGTTCTTTTGAAATATTTCAGAAGAGAACAATGAAGCAGAGCATAATTTATGGCATAAGTTCCTGAAACTTATTGCCACCTAGAGAGCACCCCAGGATGCCTTTCCACAGCAGTGCACCCTGCTCTACCTGATGACTTTAAATGACTGTTTAGTGTGCCACAGAATGATTGGAGCACTGGTTACTGTGATATTTGTCTAAGTCACCAAAAGAATTCAATTTGACATTATAGAAAGGTTAAAGTGTTTCATATCTAAGTAGGAATTTATCACTTTCCAAGAAAAGTGATACACAATTTTCTGAAAGAAAGATATTAACAACAAACTTTGAATGTGTCTATACTTTATATTGAGTGTTCTGAACATGTTGCTTTCTTGTTTTATTTGCCCAGCCAGGCTGGAGTGTACCAGCATGATCTCGGCTCACTGAAACCTGCAACTCCTGGATTCAAGTGATTCTCCTGCCTCAGCCTCCCAGGTAGCTGGGATTACAGGTATGTGCCACCACACCTGGCTAATTTTTTGTATACTTAGTAGAGAAGGGGTTTCATCATATTGGCCAGGCTGGTCCCAAACTCCTGATCTCAGGCAATCCACCCACCTCAGCCTTCCAAAATGCTGGGATTACAGGCATGAGCCACCATGCCTGGCCAAAGAATAAACAATGAAATTGAGGTTTCTGTTATCCCTTTACTGAATACCATAAAAATACATTTGAAACTTACTTTCATGCACATATACATAAAATGGTAAATTCTGCGCTCAAAAACTTTTTTCTTCAACTGTTCTGACTTAACACTTCTTACTCACAGCCTGTGCTTAATGTGTGGGGCCTTACCTGCCCTCTTGCCAGCTCCTCCCAACCAGGGCATTCTCAGCTTCCAATCAGTTAGCACAAGAAACTCTTTGTTACCCCTACTTTTATCCTTATCTATTTCAATAAATGTATAGACAGAAGGCAGAGCCAGGAGAGATGGCACATGCCTGTATTGTCCTCTCTCCTACAGGCTGAGGCAGCAGGAGTGCTTGAGCCCAGGCCAGGAGGCAGAAGCTGGCCTGTGCCACACAGTGAGGACCCATCTCTAGGAGGAAAAATGGAGAGGTAAATGTGGTGTAAAATAAAATGCAAAAGGAACTAATCAAGATGAAAGTAAGTTCTAAGACAGGTCTATGTTATGGGTAGACCTTAAAATAGAAGACATTCTGGAGTTTGTCAAGTTCTTTAAGAACTGAGTTTGGCATCACTATGACCTCCAATGTCTACTTTGATGACTTAGAACCTCAGTTCTGCTCAGCAGCTGTCTCACACAATCCCTTCAGATCTCTAAGCCTTCCTTTCTGCATCAGCAACATAGGGAGAATATACACAGGCCTTATTTGTATTTGAAAGGTTCCAATAAGATGTACATGAAAACATGTTTTACATCCTAAAGAATAAGGAAAATGCTCACTTTGTTCTCTCACTACCTCATCTACCAAATCAGACAGAATATGACACAGAGGCTTGCCATACACCACCAAGCAAGGAGTTTCCACAGGTACTTGCATGCTTTGTGTATAAGGTACAATCTATTAAGTCTTATAATTATTTGTTCATTCTTTCACAATTTTTCAATATTCTGAAAAGGGAGTACAGCACTTCCTTGTTACAAAGGCACACCCATCGTGAGGCTTAATTATTCTGTGAATGAAGGTAAGAGCTAAACTGAAGTTTAAACACAAGAGCTGTAGGACATTTTCTCCATACTAATAAAATCTCTGCCATTAAAATGAAAGAAATGAGCTGATCATATTTCTATGTCTTTATGATATAATGTTTTCTATTTCAGTGGAATTAGTTTTTGTTCAAGGAATTGGTTACCCAGAATTAACTGTTACTAGATTCATCTATTTCTAAAATCCTAAAGGATTTTAGACTGAAGGCTGCTGGCCCTGGCTGATGCCTGTCACCCAAAAAGCCTATGTCACCTGGTTACCAGGAAACAACCAAGTCAGGCTACTGGCTCACAATGCCCTGCCCCACAGCCCCACCCAATGGTTCACAATGCCCATCCCTGCTGCTGCCCACCTGTGGTCACCATCCCCCACCCCACTGTGTGACTGCATTATTCATCCTGGGCTGCCTGAGCTTTCCAGTTCTGAGAAAAGTATGTGGAGGGGAGGGTGGTTGTTATTGGAAGTCACCCTGGGTGCTGAACTCACTAGAAAACCCTGGTTACTAATGTCAGTTCCATTAGCATCTCTGCTTTTCTGAGTCTGGTAGCTTTTCTTTGCTCAACAAATGTAGTGATGCACAAATGTTTAACTGATTTTGTAACTCAATGCTCCTCTCCTGTCTTACAGGTGTTAATTTTTGTCTTCAATTTGACCATAGCAAAAAAATGAAATGTTTCCTCTCTCCTCCCCTTTCCCATCCTGTAGGAAGGGGAGCCATGGAAACAAACTCTTTTCCATAGGCAGGGTCTGGCCTTCTAACTCTCAAGTCTTTACCTTAGAAATTCAAGTCTAAAGTCATTTGGTCTCTTTTGGAACCTGTAACCATGAGCTAGCTCTACCTGTCTTTCAGAACAAGGAGGTAAACAAAGCCTGTGAAGTTACTGGAGAAGGGCTAAAGAGACATTCATGTCAAAGTGGGAATTTTAAAGTAATCAGAGCTCCTCAGCTTAACTTTTGGGTAAAATCAAAACCAAAACAACTTTTTTACAGCTCTGGCAGTAACATTTCATACCTTTTGCAGTCATTTTAAGCATGTCCCTCAATTTTTCCTTCGGTTTTCAAATTACAATTGGAAGAAATAAAGCTGCTTCTGTCAAGGTGACTTCAAACCATCTATTAAGAACACCATATAATCTCTTCCATGGCAAATTCTATTTTAAATTTAAGAAGTCTCCAAATATTTGAGTCTAAATTATCCCAATTATTAGATACCTTACCAAATAGCAGACAAATGATTGGGCCTTTAACCAGCTCCTTCACTGAGGTACCATAGTAGCTGGATAGGTAAGGCTAGAGAATGGGATGGAGACTCCAAAACTAAAGAATCTGAATTTTCATTGGGGAAAGAAAAAGACTAGACCAAAAATGCCTCAAGCAAGAAGGCTCAACAACAAAGACAAGAGGCAGGACTAGCCTTTGTCCCCCATGCCCAGCCCTGGGAAAGCTGGCTATAGGCAGGAGGGAGCTGGAAGCTGAGGATGTCTCTGAGGTGAGGGGATGGGAAGGAGATGGGGGAGGTAGTGGCCAGAGAGCAAATGGCATCCGTGGCTTCTTTACCTTTGCTCCACTTTGACTTGATGGGCTGCACATGCTGGACCTCTGCCACTCCGGGTTGTAACACGGCAGGCTCTGCAGTGGTGGATGCTGGTGCTGCAGCTGCCACAGACTGAGTCTCACATTCACAAGATGGCGCCACTGCCTGCTGGCACGGGGCACAACAGAGGCAAGCCCTGGGGCCTAGGCAATTCCCCATGGGTGACCTACAAGGGGACTTTCAAAAAGAAGCAACAAACAAAATCAGAAAAAAAACAATGAGAACACATGGACACAGGGAGGGGAGCACTACACACTGGGGTCTGTTGTGGGGAAATAGGGGAGGGACAGTGGGGGGGTTGGGAGTTGGGAAGACATAGCATGGGGAAAAATGCCAGATATTGGTGATGGGGAGGAAGGCAGCAAATCACACTGCCACGTATGTACCTATGCAACAATCTTGAATGTTCTTCACACGTACCCCCAAACCTAAAATGCAATTAAAAAAAGAAAAAACAAAACAAAGCAACACACACACACACACACAAAGAAAAAAAAACCAGCAACACACAAAATTTAAAAAAAAAAAGAAAAAAGAAAAAGCAAAGCAACAGAGCAAGCACCAAGGGCAAAAACACTTCCGTGAGAGTAGCCGGAGCTCCTCCTCCTCCCACTACCAGCTTCCGACTGAAGGCTGTTGGCCCTGGCTGATGCCTGTTACCCACAAAGCCTCCCATGTCACCTGGTTACCAGGAAACAACAAAGTCAGGCCAGTGGCTCACAATGCCCCTTCCCACAATTCCATCCAATGGCTCACAATGCCCATCCCTACTGCTGGCCACCTGTGGCCACCCTGCCCCTCTTGGTGACTGCATTATTCATCCTGAGCTGCCTGAGATATTCCATTTTTCACTTTAGGCCTCAAAAAACTCAGAAATGTCCCTTCATAGATTCTATATAGAGAGTGTGTCTAACTTGTGAATAAAAACAAAGGTTTCATTCTGCATGATAAATCCATGAACACAAAGCATTTTCACAGAATCCTTTGGGGCCCACCTCTCACCTCAGCTTCCTGTTCTTAGTTATTTGGGCTTCTGTCTTGTATGCTCTGTCAGGTTCTAGGCCTTGTAAGGGTGAGTTCCATGTCTCCACTCATTTATATGGGCCCAGGATGGTTGGCTCTTGGGAGGGTCTTCATGGTGACTGAGGCCATGGATCCTTTACACTGTTCCTTGAATCCACTTGACATGAAATACTCATCCTGAAATGAAGCTTTGAAAGTGATGCCAAAAAAAATAAAAAGGAATAAAAGAAGAGGAAAGATAGTGAACAGTTAAGAATAAAAGAAGAGGGCTGGGTGCGGTGGCTCAAGCCTGTAATCCCAGCACTTTGGGAGGCTGAGGTGGGTGGATCACGAGGTCAAGAGATCGAGACCATCCTGGTCAACATGGTGAAACCCCATCTCTACTAAAAATACAAAAATTAGCTGGGCATGGTGGCATGTGCCTGTAATCCCAGCTACTCAGGAGGCTGAGGCAGGAGAATTGCCTGAACCCAGGAGGCGGAGGTTGCAGTGAGCCAAGGTCACGCCATTGCACTCCAGCCTGGGTAACAAGAGTGAAACTCCATCTCAAAAAAAAAAAAGTTAACAGAAATAAATACATACTTCTAAAAATCACAGGGAACCATAAAAACACTTCATATCTAAGGGAATCCTGAGAAATACAATCAAAATGAGGACCCACAATCCTCGATGTTAAATCACACTGCCAAGCTGCAGTTATGCTGCAGATATATAGTACTTGGATAAAAACAATACCTAGGACTGTGGACAAAAACGGGGAGGACAAAACAAGATCAACTCAAATATGGACATAGTCAACTCACTTTGATAAAGACCACCGCAATGTGGAAGGCAGAGGCTGCTCAATGAATGCCTTTGAGAAAAATGTTATCTGGATGCAGAAGAGAGAAACAGGACCCTGATTTTACATGATATATGAAAATCAACCCCTGCATTCCCCACACCCCCCCAAAAAAACACACACACAAACCCCTGAAGACCAGAACAAAAGACCATAAACCACAAAATGCTTTTAACTAAAACACAGGTTGAGCATATATTCTGGGTCACTTCAATCTTTGTTCACCTTTGAAAAGAGAAAAAAAGAAACACCCTGGAAGAAAAAGCTCATTGACAATTAAATGCTTTGTAACTGATACCTATTTTGTTATATGGATGACCAAAGTTACATGCATAAAAGGCGAAAATAAGTGTGGACTACATCAACCAGAAAAGTTTCTGCATGGCAAAGAAACAACTTTCCAAATTTGAAAAGCATCCTATAGATTAGGTAAAACTTTCAGGTAATCATGTAATTCATGTGTTGTCTTCTGAGGTGTACACAAAAAAACACTACAAAGTAACAAAACAATCTAATATTTCACAAAGGACCTGAACAGGCAATTCTGTGACATAAAACCGAACAACAGATAAAAGGTCCTCAAAATTAACTATCCAGCAAAGTTAACTAACTGTGTGTGGTTTAATTGAAAACCACACAAATAATCTCACACTTATTGAACATTCCTAGAAAATTTTTAAGAAAATAGGAGAGGCCAGGCTGGGTGGCTCACACCAGTAATCCCAGAACTTTGGAAGTCTGAGGCAGCAGATCACCTGAGGTCAAGAGTTTGAGACCAGCCCGATCAACACTGAGAAACCCTGTCTTTACTACTGATACAAAAATTAACTGGGTGTGGTGGCACCCGACTGTAATCTCAGCTACTGGAGGTGCTGAGGCAGGAGAAACACTTGAACCCAAGGAGGAGGTTACAGATCTGGGGTCACTGCAGTCTCTGCCTCCCAGGCTCAAGCAATTCTCCTGCCTCAGCTTCCCGAGTAGCTGGGATTACAGGCACCCACCACCATGCGAGGCTAATGTTTGTATTTTTAGTAAAGACAGGGTTTCACCATGTTGTCCAGGCTGGTCTCAAACTCCTGAACTTGTGATCTGCCACCTCAGCTTCCCAAAGTGCTGGGATTACAGACATGAGCCACCACACCCAGCCGCACCTTTGCCTCTGAGTGCCAGGTGTCCCTCAAACCTGTTTCCTCCCTGGGTGTTTCATGGGTTCCTGTCCCCTGTCCCCTACACAGTCACTTGAGAGATGTTGGTTGCCTCCAAGCCTGGGATATGCTGCATGGGTCCCCCCAAGATGTCCACATCCTAATCCCTGGAGTCTGTGGACACATCTTCTCATAGAGCAAAAGGGACTTTCCTAGTGTGATGAAGTTAAGGATCTCTGGAGGGGGAGATTGTCCTGGGCCCTCCAGGTGGGCACTAAATGTAACCACAAGGATCCTGATGAGAGGGAGGCCAGAGGTCAAAAGCAGAAGATAGGGCAACAAAGAGGCAGAGGCTGGAGTTGTGCACTTTGAAGATGGAAGCAGGAAGAAGCATGAGCCAAGGAAGGAAGCATCCTCCTGAAGCTGAAAAGACAAAGAATTGGGGCCTGGCCAGGTGGCTCACACCTGTACTCACAGCACTTTGGGAGCTGAAGGTGGGCAGATCTCTTGAGGTTAGGAGTTTGAGACCAGCCTGGGCAACATGGTGAAACCCCATCTCTACAAAAAATAGGAAAATGAGTCAGGCATGGTGGTGCCCCACAGTCCCAGCTATTCAGGAAGCTGAGGCTGGAGAATCATTTGCACTGGGAAGGCAGAGATTGCACTGAGCTGAGATTGTATTACTGCACTCCAGCCTGAAGGACAGAGCAGACTCTGTCTCAAAAACAAAACCAAAAAAAAAGACAAGGAAATGGACTCTCCCCTAGACCCTCCAGAAGGATTCAGCTCTGCCAACATCTTTATTTATTTTTTAATTTTTAATTTTTTGAGACAGAATCTCACTCTTGTCACCCAGGCTGGATGGCAATGGCATGATCTCAGCTTACTGCAACCTCTGCCTCCTGGGTTCCAGCTATTCTGCTGCTCAGCCTCCCGAGTAGCTGCCATTGCAAGCATGAACCACCACAACTGGCTAATTTTTGTATATTTGTTTGTTTATTATTATTATTTTGAGATGGAGTCTTGCTCGTCATCCAGGCTGGAGTGCAGAGGTGCAATCTTGTCTCACTGCAACCCCCATCTCCTGGTTTCAAGAGATTCCCCTGTGTCAGTCTCTGGATTAGCTGGGATTACAGACTCATGCCACCATGCTGGGCTAATTTTTGTATTTTAAGTAGTGATGGGATTTCACCATGTTGGCCAGAATGGTCTCAAACTCCTGACCTCAAGTGATTCACCCTCCTCAGCCTCCCAAAGTTCTGGAATTACAGACATGAGCCACAGCACCTGGCCCAGACACGTTGACTTTAGCCTTGGAAGATACTCATTTCAGCCTTCTGACCTCCACAACTGTAAGGCAATAAACTGGTGTTGTTTTAAGCCACTATGTTTAGGTAATTTGTTTGTTTATTTTTTTGAGACAGGTCTCGCTGTTGCCCATGTTGGCATTCAGTGGCATAATCATGGCTCACTGCAGCATTACCTCCTGGGCTCAAGTGATCCTCCCACCTCAGCATCCCTAGTAGCAGGGACCACAGGTGTGCACCACATGCAGCTATATTTTTTTAGCAATGAGATCTTCCTATATTGCCCAGGCTTGTCTTGAACTCTTGGGTTCAAGTGACCCTCCTGTCTCAGCCTCCCAGAGTTCTGGGATTACAGGCATGAGCCACTGGACCTGGCCTGTTTTAGGGCTTGAAATACTAGTTATAAATTCATGATTCCCCAAATTATAGCTCAAGCCTGGGCTTCTCCCCTGAGCCCTGATGTGCTTCCAACTTTGACTGGATAAGACCCTAGATTGAACAAGCCACCTCCTGCCCCACCAGCTACTCCTCCATTTTTTGTCTCTACTGACAGCACCTCCATCCTTCCCCAAGTTTAGCCAGAATCTCTGAAGTCAGTCAACTCCTCCCTTTCTCACAGCTTACATCAGCACATTCTGTTGGCTTCAGCTGCAACATACACCTAAGAGTCAGTGACTCACCACCCCAATGCTACCACAGGCATTGCCTGGATTATTACAACCTCCTATGTCTTCTCTCCCTTATCTGTCCTAAAGTGAGCAACCAAGGGATCCTGTTAAAACAAGATGGATCCTGTTCCCCTCTGCCCAGAACTGCACCACCAACTCCCAGCTCACTCTGAGCAAAAGTCAAAGTCATTATCTGGCCATACTCCATCTTCCCTGTCCATCTCCAGCTCAACTCCTCCCACCATCACTGACCTTCCTCCAACACCCTGGCAGGTGACCTCAGGGCCTCTGAAGCTGCTGTTTTCTCTGCCTGCAATGCTGTTCCCTGCTGCCCCTTCATGACTTTACTCTAAGGCCTCCCTCTGGCCTCCACATAAATAATGTTGCAGTCCCCTAAAAATAAACACAATTGCTCTTACCCACTGCCCCACTTCTCCTTGGCAATTGCATCAACCATGCTTTATGCTTTGCAGATTTTCTGTTTATCCCCCTGCCCCAATACATAAGCTCTGTGAGGCTGTTTTTATTTTTTAGATGGAGTTTTGCTCTTGTTGCCCAAGCTGGAGGGCAATGGTGTGATCTCAGCTCACTGCAACCTCTGCCTCCCAGGTTCAATCGATTCTCCTGCCTCAGCCTCCTGAGTATCTTGGATTACACCATGTCCAGCCAATTTTTTGTATTTTTAGTAGAAATGGGGTTTCAGCATGTTAGCCAGGCTGGTCTTGAACTCCTGACCTCAGGCAATCCACCTGCCTCAGCCTTGCAAAGTGCTGGGATTACAAGTGTGAGGCACTGTGCTCAGCCAGTTTTTTAAATCAGTGTTGATTTAAAGTCCAGCATAGGCCAGGCATCGTGGGTCACACCTGTAATCCCAGCAATTTGGAAGGTCAAGAGAAGGTCTCATTTTGTTGCCTAGGCTGGAGTGCGGTAGCATGATCAAGGTTCACCTAATCCTTGACCTCCTAGGCTCAAGCCTAGGCTAAGGAGCCTCTTGCCTTAGCCTCCTGAGTAGCTGAGACTACAGGGTGTGCCATCGTGCCCAGATAATTTTTTGTAAAGATGGGATTTTGCCACATTGCCCAGGCCTGCCTCAACCTCCCATAGTGCTGGGATTACAAGTGTAAGCCACTGTGCCCAGACTGGAAGTCCCTGTCTAACAAAGTCTGAGAACCTTGAGCTTCCCTTTCCCCACATGTGGAAGGTGGCTGGGCAGGATGGGGCTACAATGATTCCAGCTGAGTCCCCACCAGCCAGGAGAGGGTGGGCCCTTCCTGACATCCCATCATTTCATGACCACTCTGCCACTTCAGAAGAAAGGAGGCATCAGGCCAATTCTGGGCCTGGCAGCAGCACCTCTGGTCTGCCCACAAAGGCCTCCAGCCCCTCCCTGCAGATGCCAGCTCTCCCAGGGAAGGCAGAAGGAAGATTATTATGGAGGCCTAATTAATAAAGACAAGCAGAGATAATTCAGTGGAGAAACATGTGGCTGGCATTGGAATTGTGCTATCTTTAGAAACTTGAGAAAGGACGGCTTTATGTTGAGCTTTCAAGAGCAAAAGAGCTCTCAAGAGCTCAAGACAGAGTTGGAAGGGTGTAGAGGGTGTGGGGAAGGGTGAGAGAGGAAGGCAGGGGCCACAGTGTGTGTGCCTGTGTGTGACTGGGGACAAGGAAATGACTCTGAGGTCTCGGGTGGCAGAAGGGAGGATAAGAGTGTCCTTGTTCCATATGACCTCAAATAAATGGAGGCCCAGGCCAAGCATGGTAGCTC
This sequence comes from Saguinus oedipus, assembly GCA_031835075.1. Lineage (NCBI taxonomy): Eukaryota > Metazoa > Chordata > Mammalia > Primates > Cebidae > Saguinus > Saguinus oedipus. The sequence continues at coordinate 20,049,880 of CM063187.1, forward strand.
ATGCCTGAAATCCCAACACTTTTGGAAGCTGAGTAAGGGGAATCACAAGGTCGGGAGTTTGAGACCAGCCTGGACAACATGGTGAAACCCCGTTACCACTAAAAATACAAAAAAATTAGCTGGGTGTGGTAGCAGGTGCCTGTAATCCCAGCTACTTGGAAGGCTGAGTCAGGAGAATCACTTGAACCTGGGAGGCAGAGGGTTTAGTGAGCTGACACTGCACCACTGCACTCCAGCCTGAGTAACAGTGCAAGATTCTGTCTCAAAAGAAAAAAAAAAAGAAAGAAATGGAGGCCCAAAGACACAGTTAACTTATCCAAGATCAGAGACAGTAAGTTGACTTATCTAGATCAGAGATAGTAAGTTAACTTTTATCCAAGATTGGAGACAGCAAGTTAACTTATCCAAGATCAGAGATTGTGGGTTAACTTTTCCAAGATCACACAGCTCAAAAGTGATTGTACTGGTTCCTGAGAAGGCAAAAAGAGACCTTTTCCTGTGCCTGTTACTGTTCAGTCCCTCCCCATGTCCCCCAGTGTGCTCTGTAGAGGTCAATGCTAAACCACCATCCAGGCCTGGCTCAGGTCATCTTCTCCAGGAAGCCCATCCCACCACAGCACCCACTGGGTGATAGGACACCCCATGGAAGAGACAGGCTTAGTAGGAGATCAAAGAGAACAATGACAAGTGGTGTCACTGCATTTGATGGTTCTGGCCTTTCTCCACTTATACCCCTGAAAATGGGATCACAGCCCTCTGCCTGGCAGACCTTCCACCCACAGCTGAGCTTCTCAAAATGGGCCTCAAACAATTCTGGGGGGGGGCGGTAACAGATGAGTGTTAAATGGAATGATCTTCCTCAGCAATATATGTATTTTTCTTTTGAGACAGGGTCTCACTCTGTTGTCTAGGCTGGAGTACAGTGGCAAAATCATAGCCTACTGTAGCCTCCAACTCCCAGACTCAAGCGATCTTCCCACCTCACACCTCAGCCTCCCAAGTAGCTGGGACTGCAGGCACATGCTACCATGCCCAGCAAATTTATTTATTTTTTCTTGAGATGAGATCGCATTATGTTTCTCGGGCTGGTTTCAAACTCCTGGATGCAAGCAACCCTCCTGCCTTGGCCTTCCAAAGTGCTAGGATTATAGGTGTGAGCCACTGCTCCCAGCAAGCAGCATGTAATGTGATGTATTCCCTTAAACTGAGACAAAAATGAAAAGCTTAGAGAGAATATGATGTGGGAATCTCCTAGATAAAGCTGGAGCCCACCAAGAGCTTGGTCCCAGCCAGTGGGACTGTACAGGCTCCTCGGCCATGGGGATGTCAGCAGAAGAGCTTTCCAGGGCCAGCCTAAAGGGTCCAGTCCATGCTGCAAAGCCAGGCCTCGCAGGCCCTCCACACTCCAGCCTGGCAGGCATCTCGGCCTCACCAACTCCCACCCATGACAGCCCATCCTTCCTCCTCACCTGGTCATGCACCCCATTTTACAAGTAGGGAAACTGAGGCCAAGGCAGGCAAGCCTGATTTGTTGGAGTCACACAGGAAGCTAGCAGCTCTGCTCCATATATAGGGTCTGAAGCCCCTGACCTGGGGAAGGAGAGGTGGGCCACTGCCTTCCCAGAATCCCCTCAAGCTGGCAGGGATAGCTAAACCACAGGGTCAGAGGAGAATTAAAAGGATCAGACCTACTGGGTACAGTGGCTCATATCTGTAATCCCAGCAGTTTGGGAGGCCAAGGCAGGCAGAGCACGAGGTCAAGAGATTGAGACCATCCTGGCCAACATGGTGAAACCCCATCTCTACCCAAAATACAAAAATTAGCTGGACATGGTGGCATGTGACTGTAGTCCCAGCTACTCAGGAGTCTGAGGCAGGAGAATCACTTGTACTCAGGAGGTGGAAGGTTGCAGTGAGCCAAGATCCTGCCAGCCACTGCACTCTAGCCTGGCAACAGAGTGAGATTCCATCTCAAAAAAAAAAAGAAAGAAAGAAAGAAAGAAAAGCCTGCAGCACAGGATCAGGCACATGTGGACATGCAGCATGGGAGAAGGGGATTTCCCAGCTCCTCATCTCTGCAGGGATTTACCTCATAATCCACCCACCTTGGCCTCCAAATGTGCTGGGATTACAGGCATGAGCCACTGCACCTGGCCCATATTGTTTCTTCTTTTTTAAAAAACAAAATAGAGATGGGGTCTCACCATGTGGCCCAGGCTGGCCTCAGACTCCTGGGCTCAAGTGACCCAAAATGCTAGATTACAGGCATGAGCCACTGCACCTGGCTCCATTCCCTCTCTAAGCAGGGTGTCCCTTTTTTTGTCATTCCCCCACCCTCCTTCCTCTCCCATCTCTCACCTCCCTCTCTATTGAATCTGCTGAAGATCATGCTGTTGCCACTCCTATCTCTAAAACCCCCTCTTGGCTGGGTCTCTTTGCTCACACCTGTAATCCCAGCACTTTGGGAGTCTAAGACAGGGAGAAGTGGGCAGATCATTTGAGGTCAGGAGTCTGACACTAGCCTGGCCAACATGGTGAAACCCTGAGTTTACTGAAAACTACAAAAAGCTGAGCTTAGTAGCAGGTGCCTGTAATCCCAGCTATTCGGGAGGTTGAGGCAGGAGAATCACTTGAACCTGAGAGGTGGAGTTTGCAGTGAGCTGAGACTGGGCCAGTGTACTTCAGCCTGGGTGGCAGAGCAAGACTGTACCCCCCACCCAAAAACTAAAGCCCTCTCTGCATCCATTTCCCCCTCCACTCTTGCTCATTCTCTCCTGACCTCTAAAGGGTGATCTGTTTTTTGCAGATTCTTGCCTTTCTCATTCTCTCCTGAGCCCACCATTCCACTCTGGCCCCCAACACTTCCCCCAAAATGGCTCTGAACCACCCACTGTAACCTGCTGCTTAGTCCCTCTGTCTGGTCTCAGGCTTCAGGGCTGACCTCCTACAGAGGCTGGTGTAACCCGTCACCTCCTAATAAGAGTTTCTCCCTGGGCTTCACCTGCCAGCTTTCCACCTCTCTCTTTTTTTGAGAGAGAGTTTCCCACTTGTTGCCCAGGGTATAGTGCAATGGCAGGATCTCAACTCACCACAAACTTCAATTCCTGAGTTCAAGTGATTCTCCTGCCTCAGCCTCCTGAGTAGCTGGGATTACAGGCATGCACCTCCATGCCTGGCCAATTTTGTAGTTTTTAGAAGACATGGGGTTTCTCCATGTTGGTCAGGCTAGTCTTGAACTCCCAACCTCAGGTGATCCACCCACCTCAGCCTCCCAAAATGTTGGGATTACAGGAGTAAACCACCATGCCTAGCCACCTTTTTTCTGAGACAGAGAGTCTTGCTCTGTCACACAGGCTGGGTGCAGTGGCACAATCTTGGCTCACTGCAACATTTGCCTCCCAAGTTCAAGTGATTCTACTGTCACAACCTCCCAAGTAGCTGGGATTACAGGCTCACTACAACATGCTCAGCTAGTTTTTGGATTTTTAGTAAAGATAGGGTTTCATCATGTTGGCCAGGATGGTCTCAATCTTCTGACCTCAGGTGATCCACCCACTTTGGCCTCCCAAAGTACTGGGATTACAGGTGTGAGCCACTGCACTTGGCCCTCCATTTTTTTTTGTACAAATAAATGAACCCAAAGGATTAACTATAAGCCTAAAGGTTTACACAGGCAGGACCAGTGTAATAGCTGCTGATATCCAGGAAGGGACAGCAAAGAGCCACCCAGGGTGGATGAGATTAAGATGGGTGGTGGGGAAAGAAGACATGGCCACAACCTACTTCAGAGACTGACTCCAAGCCCTAGGCTAGTGGTAGAGTCTGCCCTGGGTTCTGAAGTATAATAAAATGGTAAAGACTTAGGTTCAAATCTCTGCCACACTATGCTGTGTGACCTTGAGAAAACTGCTTAATCTCTCTGAACCTCAGTCCCCTCCAGTAAGGCTGGCTACTGCGGGAGATGATGTGGTAATGTGAGTGGGCTTTGCAATCAATGAATCATAAATGTGACATGGGGAGGCACAGTGACCGATGTCTGTAATCCCAGCTCCCAGCACTTTGGGAGGCCAAAGCAGGTGGATCACCTGAGGTCAGTAGTTAGAGACCAGCCTAGCCAACATAGCGAAACCCCATCTCTAATAGAAATACAAAAATTAGCTTGGCATGGTGGCAGGCACCTATAATTGCAGCCACCTGAAAGGCTGAGGCAGGAGTCACTTGAACTTAGGAGGCGGAGGTTGTGGTGAGCTAAGATCATGTGACTGCACTCCAGCCTGGGTGACAAAGTGAGACTCCATCTCAAAATAAAAGTGTAACCCTAGTGTTAGGTGTCCATGGTGTGAAGGGCTGCTCAAATGTCCATCATTGAGGGACAGGGTAGTTACATAACCATGATACAGACTAATGAGGGAACAGAGATTTTTAAAGAAATGGGCACTGTTTATGTTTTAAGGTTAAGTGTGTAAATTTATAGAAAGGATCGTGAGATGTAAGAGCTTGGGGGAAATCTGGAAGAAATGTATCATCATCAATATGAATAGCCATCTGGGTTGTTAGATTTCCATTATTTTCCAAATGTCTACCATGGGCATATATTTGCATTTCTCTTTAGGGGTGTGTGTATGAGAGAGAGAGAGAGAGAGAGAGAGAGAGAGAGAGAGAGAGAGAGAGAGAGAGAGAGAGTGTGTGTGTGTGTTTTAGAGTCAGGATCTCACTCTGTTGCCCAGGCTGAAGTGAGGTGATGTGATCACAGCTCACTGCAGCCTCAAACTCCTGGGCTCAAGTGACTCTCCCACTTCAGCCTCCTGTGTAGCTGAAACTACAGGCATAGACCACCACCAACCACCATGCCCAGCTAATTAAAAAAAAAATTTTTTTAGAGACAGGGTCTCACTATAGTGCCGAGGCTGATCTCCAACTCCTGGCTTCAAGCAATCCTCCCTTATCAGCCTCCCAAAGTGCCAGGATTACAGGCATGAACTATCATGCCAGACCCCCTTTAGGTACTAGAATGTTCTGTGGATGGAATATTACAGAGCCACCTGGGTAGAGGGTCTCTCCTGCCTTAGTCACCACAACTTCTTTCCAGCACAACCTGAACAGCCCCATTTTGTTGTCCTGGGTTTCCTTTTTTCTTTTCTTTTTTTTTTTGAGACAGATTTGTGCTCTGTTGCTCAGGCCTGAGTGTAGTGGTGCTATTTCAGCTCACTGCAACGCATGCCTCCTGGGTTCAAGTGATTCTTCCGCCTCAGCCTCCAGAGTATCTGGGATTGCAGGCTTGCCCTGCCACACCTAATTTTTGTATTTTTACTGGAGAGGCTTTCACCATGTTGCCCAGGCTGGTTTTGAACTACTGACCTCAAGCGATCCACCCGCCTTGGCCTCCCAGAGTGTCAGGATTATAGGTGTGAGCTACTGTGCCCAGCTGAGTCTCCCTAATTTAACTCTGTTGCTGCAGGCAGGGGTGTGGCCTGGCTGGGTAGTGCACAGTTACCAATGGTGCTCAGCCTCCAGAGCATGGCTTGTCTCAGCCCCTTGCAGGCAGGGTTGGAGTTCCTACTGGTGCAAGTTATGGGACCCAGACCCCCATCCCTCTGCAACCCCAGGACCCCCAACAGATCCCCTCCAGTTAAGCCTGGTACCTTCTAGCACCCCTGGCCCTCAGAAATCCCTGGTCCACAGCTCCCTTGACCTGAGGCCTGAAATTCACCCACTGCCCTCTGTAGCTTGGTCCAAGTCCAAGTCTGCCTTTTTCTCCAGACAGATGCCTGACTGCCACTCAGCATGTCAGAGCAGACAAGGCCTCTAGATTCTAGTGGAAAAACTGAAGCACTGAGGGCAGATGTGACATCCCCAGTCGGGAAAACATTAAAGACATTCTAGGCTTCTCTCTCTCTCTCTCTCTCTCTCTCTCTCTCTCTCTCTCTCTGTCTCTCTCTCTCTCTCTCCTTTTTTTCTTTGAGTTGGAGTTTTGCTCTTGTTGCCCAGGCTTTAATGCAGTGGCGTGATCTCAGCTCACTGCAGCCTCCATCTCACAGGTTCAAGTGATTCTCCTGCCTCAGCCTCCAAAGTAGCTGGGATTACAGGCATGCACCACCACAGCCAGTTAATTTTGTATTTTTAGTAGAGATGGAGTTTCTCCATGTTGGTCCTGAACTCCCAACCTCAGGTGATGTGCCTACCTAGACCTCTTAAAGTGTTGGGATTACTGGCATGAGCCACCACACCCAGCTTCTTTTTCTTTTTTAGAGACAAGATCTCACTCTGTCACCCAAGCCGGAATTGGCTTACTGCAGTCTCCAACTCCTAGTCTGAAGGGATCCTCCTGTCTCAGCCTCCTGAGTAGCTGGGAGTACAGGCATTTGTCCCCACCATGTATGGCTAATTTAAAAAAAATGTCTTTGCAGGATGGGATCCTGCTGTGTTGCCCAGGATGGTCTCAAACTCCTGGACTCAAGTAATTCTCCCATCTTGGCCTCCCAAAATGCTGGCATATAGGTATGAACCACGATGTCATCTCTTTTGACCCAGAACAGAAGCAGCTCATAAGTGGCTGTCCTCTCACCCCACAGCTGTGCAGGGTGCCACAGTTTCAGGGTGCAGTAGGGCTGTCACAAATTAATGACTGATCCATCTTCAAAAAAGCATAATCTCAACTAGGTGTGGTGGCTCCTGCCTATAATCCCAGCACTTTGGGAGGTTGGGGAGGGCTGATCACTTGAGGTCAGAATTTGGAGACCAGCCTCACCAACAAGGTGAAACCCCCTCTCTACTAAAATACAAAAATTAGCCAGATGCTGTGGCACATGCCTATAATCTCAGCTACTAGGGAGGCTGGGGCAGGAGAATCACTTGAACCTGGGAGGCAGAGGTTGCAGTGAACCGAGATTGTACCACTGCACTCCAGCCTGGGTGACAAGAGTGAAACTCTGTCTCAAAAAAAGGAGGGGCAATTGGGGGAAAACAGTCCTCCCAGCTGACCTAACACTGCCCATCTTTTTCTTTGTTCAGATCACCTGGTGAGGCAGGTGTGCTTGTCCATCTTAGCAGTAAGGAAGTAAAGGCTCAGATTCCCATGGCTAGTCAGGGAGGTACAGGGACTTGAAAAAGATGGTGCTTTCCCATGGCCCACATGCTGCCAGGGACTCTGAAGCCCAACTCCTGGGCACCGTCCCCAGCCACCCCCTCTCTGCAGACTATCTGCCACCCCTCCACATGCCCTGGGACATCTGCCTCCAGAAGAAGGGGCCTGCTAACATCTCTGTCTCCTCCAGCAGACCTGAGCTTCTGCTCTGCTTCACCTTGGAACTGCTGGTGTTGACCCATGCCAGGCTTCAGGGACTGTGCAAGGGAGGGTTTGAGAAAAGCCCACTGTGGCACAGGAGGAGCACTCAATGACCTCTGGTGAACCCTTGGAGACTCCCGGGAGCCTGGACAGGTTCCCAGCCCCATGTGACTAGCAGCATGAGTAAGTGTGGAGCTGGCTCTCCAGGTGGATACCTGGCTTGGGTGCAAATGCCTGGAAAGGGGCTGGCAGGCCCATCCCTGAGGGCTGGGGCCAGGGCCACCTGCTAGCCCCAGGACACAGAGTATTCATACATCACTCACACTGACTGTCAGTTTCTAAATACATCACTCACACTGAGCCTCAGTTTCCCCCTCTATAAGGTGGCCTCTAGCACCTACCTACTAAGTACGAGGAGTAAATGAGATGCCTTCTCTGTCTGCACTCTGCTGTAACCCTAGTTCCTAGAACACCACCTGACCTCAGCAGGACCTCCTGAAATACATGTGAAAGTCATCTGCAAAAAGCACCCAGTGCAGGGCCAGAAACCCAATGCCCTCATCCAGGTGTCCACCGGAGCCACACTCACTGCATTTTCCTGCTGCAACTTCTGCTTGCTCCACCTTTCCAACATTATCTGACCATTCTGTTCCTCTCAGAGCTCTGGAAACACACCTCTGGCATACAGGGACCCCCAAACCCCTGTCATTCACCCCCCAAAACACAATCCACCCTTATCTCTGCCTCTCAAAGTCCAATATTACCCTAAGACCCAAACAGGGCCTTCCTTCCAGGAAACCCTCTCCAATCCCCTCATCCTCCTGATCCCTCTTTTTGGGGTCCCCATGGCCTGCTGGGAGCCACCACATCACTGTACCCTAAGTTCTTTTTATCCCTTGAGATGGAGTCTCACTCTGTCCCCCAGACTGGAAAGCAGTAGCACAGTATCAGCTCGCCGCAACCTCTGCCACACTGGTTAAAGCAATTCTCGTGTTTCAAGCTCTCAAGTAGCTGCGACTACAGGAGCCTGCCACCATGCCCAGCTCATTTTTGTATTTTTAGTAGAGATGGAGTTTCACTATGTTGGTCAGGCTGGTCTTGTACTCCTGACTTCAAGTGATCCTCCTGCCTTGGCCTCCCAAAGTGCTGGGATTACAGGTGTGAGCCACTCTGCCCAGCTCTGGAGGCTCTGGTCAGCCCTTAGTGCTCACCACTTGGCATGTCACCCCACAGGGACAGCCCCTGCACAGGGCATGGCCAAAAGCAGGGGAGGGCCATAGCAGGATCAGGACTAGGAACAGGGTTAGGGCAAGCACTGGGCACAGGATGGCAGGGACAGGGCAGGGCATGGCAGGGACAGGGCAGAGGAGGGCATGTCCAGGACCAGGTCAGGCATAGAGTCCTGAGGTCAGCTCAGGGAAGGCCAGGGCAAGTTTGAGGAGAAGGCAGGGACAAGGACAAGCCAGGGTAGAACAGTACCAGTGCAAGACCAATGCAGGGTGAGGGTAAGACCAGATCCTGTCCTGGAAGGACAGGAACATGGCAGATCACAGCTTGGTCAAAGGTAGGGCCAGGCCCAGGAATATGGCAGGACCAGAGCCAGGCTATAGAGAGGGTAGAGTAAGTGCCAAGGCAGGACCAGGTAGTTCCAGGGTTGAGTGATGCAGAACCCTGTGTTTGTATCCTGCCCTGACCCTGCCTTTGTCTTGCCCTGGTCCTACCCTGGTACTATCCTTACCCTGGAACCTCCCTGACCCTGCCCTTTGGCCCTATCCCTGTCTCAGCCTTGGCCTGGCCCTACAGTGGCCCTGGCAACTCCCTGGCCCCCAGTGGCTGTGCCTTGGCACTGGCCCCACACTGTGCTTGTTTGGCCCTGGCCCCTCTTGGCCCAGCATATCCCTGGACCTGCCCTGGCTATTGCCTGGTGCTGATCATGCCCTGTCCAATCCATGGATCTGATCCTGCCCTTCCCTGGTTCTGCCCTGGCAATGTCCTGACCCTCCCCTCCCCTGGCCCTCCCTTGGCCCTATGTGTCCTAGTCCAGCCTTAGTCCTGACCTTTTCCTGGTCTTTCCTATCCTGGTCCTGCCTGGCTCTGGTCCTGACTTTAGCCCGTGCTGGCTCTGGTTCTGATCTGGCCCTCCTCTTGCCTTGGCCCCTCCCTGACCCTGCTGGAACAATAGGCACATGCCACCATGCCTGGCTTTTTATTTCATTTTTGTTAATTATTATATTTTTTAGAGATGGGGTCTCGCTATGTTGCCAAGGCTGGTGTGCAGTGGCACAATCTCACTGCAACCTCTGCTTCCTGGGTTCAAGCAACTCTCCCATCTCAGCCTCCTGAGTAGCTGGAATTATAGGTATCTTCCACCATGCCTGGCTAATTTTTTGTATTTTAGTAGATACAGGGTTTCACCCTGTTGCTCAGGCTGGTCTCACTCCTGACCTCATGATTTGCTCATCTCAGCCTCCCAAATAAAAATTTTTAAAAAGGAGACTGACAGCTCAAGCTTCTCTTGCTTCCCTCCTCTTGCCATGTGATGCCTGCTTTCCTTCCCCTTCCACCCTGAGTGGAAGCTTCCTGAGGCCCTCACCAAAAGCAGTTGCTGGTGCCATGCTTCTTGTGCAGCCTGCACAACCATGAGCCAAATGGACCTCTTTCCTTATAAATTGCCCATACCCAGGCATTCCTTTAGGGCAACACAAATGGACTAATACTACGTGACTGGAAATATAAGATAAGAGCAATGAGTCCACTACTCTGGGATCCTCCCACTTGGCAGTGATCTCATTCTGCACTGGCTGTCAGGAAAAACTGATCCTGGATGCCATTCATAGCAACATTGGGGATCTCCATCATTCACCCCACCTGTGGCTCCCCCAGGACTCTGGCAGGCCTCTACTAAATGTTGTGTTCTTTCTGAAGGATGCCTCCAACCAACATTCCTGCCCTCTCATCCACCTGCCTACTTCCTATTCATCCCTCAAGACCCACCTCCAGCAGCAAGCACTATCTTAACTGTTTCTTTTCCTGGGTTCCTTGGGGCCTTGTAAATCCCTGTATCAGTGTTAACCATGTTGAGTTATAAGTGTCCATTTACAAGCATGTCCTGCAGGGACTTATAGCTGGGGGAGATGAAGACACAGGATTCTGCCACAGATTCTGTGCCCCACCAAGCCTCACACAGCCAGGAACAGCCTGAGTGGTCAGTGGATGTTTAGTGACAGAAAGGGAAGAGAGATAAGGAAAAGAGAGAAAGGACAGAGTATGGAGGAAATAGGTACAAGGAAGGGAGGAAAGAGAAAGAGAAGATGGAAGAATAAAGAGTGAATGAGAGAGGAGGAGGAAGGAAGAGAGCAATGATGAAGGAGGGATGAGAGAAAGAAGAAGAGTAATGATAAGTCATAATTACAGGAAAGCTAAAATCCTTATACTCTACTTTTGGATTTTCTTGTGATTTCTCCCTGGTTATTCCCATTAGTCACCTTGAACTGGGGTAGTGGGGGTGAGCAGCATTGAGGACAGAATGTTAAGGACACAGAACCAGAGCTTCCGTGTGCAGCTCCTCTGGTCTGGTGTTGGGTGGATTCTGTCGGTTTGCTGGTGACCTCCACACCATCCCCAGCACACAACTTCTCTCCCCTCTCAGTCATTCATCTTCCTCTCTGGCCTGTGGAAAAAATAACTTCTATTTCCTATAAGCCTCTCTAAAAAGGGATTTCCTATCAGAGTTTTTTCTTCTGTGCTCTCTGTCCCAGAACACCCAGGCCCTGGAGGGGTGAGTGGGCTAAATACAGGAGCCTTAGGAACAGTGTCACACCAGACCCAGAACCAACCCTGGACTTGCCTCACCCACCCCCTGGGCTCTGCTCTCACACTGGTCCCCTCAACAGATCACCCTGGTGAATTTCCTGGAAGACTCCATGATCTCTCCCTTTAGTCCATCCCTCCTAGGGTTTTCAGGCAGTTCATCCCACACATCTGTGCCTGACTGAATCTTAATAGAAAGTTTGGTTCTCTCTCCATCCTGTACTGTGGGGGCCCCATAGGTGCAGCAAATCAAGGGAGTGACTGGGCTGTGCCTGGGCCTGAGTGTCAGGAAACCACTGACCCCAGCACTGAGAGAAGGTCTAGGGGTGGAGTGGCCAAACACCACATTCCAGCCCACACACGTCTCAGTGCCACTCCAGGCAAAATCCCATTGCAAACTAAAGTGTTTGCTGTCTCCTCAAAGCTCACCCACCACTGTCTCCTAAAAATTTCTTCTAGAAGGATAAAGCAAGGTAGCCTTGGCTGAGACACCAGCACACCTCTCTGAGCTCAGCTCCCCAAAGACAAATCCTATTTTCTCTTATCTGAGGTTTGACAGATGAGCCTGGACACAGGATCCAGATATCTCAGACCTGTTCATCATCATTCTGTGGAGTCCGCTAACTGAGAACTCTTCCTGCCCTCAAAGGGAGACTTTCTCTCCCATATTTCATGCACATGGGAGGCCTCAGTCTTCACATTCAAAGTTCATTCATTGTCTATGATGAGGAAAACTCAGGGCAAAGGGAGATGAGGGGACTCCAGGGAGATACTGAGGAGGAGAAAGAGGGGGAGATGACAAGTGCAGAGGGCAAAACACATGTCCTCTACTTACTTCTCATTTCCAGTCCTTCCTACCTTTTTCCTACTCTCCTCTCCCATAACACCACCTGTGTCCCTCCTCTTCCCCTATATAAAAAAAATGCAAGTCTTACTATTATTTAGATGTGGTGAGTCCAAAAGATCTGGAGATGACCTCTATTGACAAGAGTCTGTAGGCCAGGCACAGTGGCTCATGCCTATACTTCTAGAACTTTGGGAGGCTGAGGCAGGAAGATCACTTGAAGCCATGAGTTTGAGACCAGACTGTGCAACATAGGGAGACCCCATGGCTACAAAAAAACAAGTTTTAAAAATTAGCCATTCATGGTGGCTGTAGTTTCACCTACTTGGGAGGCTGAAATGGGAGGATCGCTTAAGCCTGGGAGGTCAAGGCTGCAGGGAGCTATGATCAAGCCATGAACTCCAGCCAAATGACAGAGCCAGACTCTGTCTCTGAAAACAGAAAGAAAAATAGAGGTTTTTATTCACAGTTTGCAAGAGAAGGTACACCCTGCCATGCCAGGAAGCACAAAGGGTCAGGCAGGAGGCAAAGAAAAACAAGGGGAGAACATGAGCAGAGACTTCATTGTGGCTTTTGTGGTAAGAAACAGTCAAAGCAAGGCAAGCAGCCTTACGATTGGCCAGTTTGAATAATTTCAGTGGGCTCTTGGGTGTAAGGGCTGCCCTGAGCCATCAGGTTCCTGGCCCAGGTTTAATTAGGGCAGGGGAATATCGGTGCAGTCTATGAGTTCAGTAAAGGAGGTGATGGGCAGCATGAACTTTGGGTGGAATCCTTTGCTATCTACAATTAGCAAATCCTAGAGGGGCAGTGTCTCCTGGTGAGTGAGGCCCTAGATGCCAGAGCATCAAGAACACAGGAGGTAAAAAAATATAGTTCCTACATTCTCCACCTAGAGTTCACACAAGTGGGCTCCCAAAGAACCAAAGTTCCGCCAAGCTGGGGAAGGGGCGAGAGCAGAGGTGGGGGAGGAACAAGGTGAAAGGCAGATTCAGTTCCTCCTGGCCTGGGGGAAAGCAGGATCCAGATGACTGAGCCCAGCCATCTTTGAAACAAAAAACTGATGGCCAGGTATAGTGGCTCATGCCTGTAATTCCAGCACATTGGGAGGCTGAAGCAGGTGAATCACCCAAGGTCAGGAGTTCAAGACTAGCCTGACCAACATGGTGAAACCCTGTCTCTACTAAAAATACAAAAATCAGCTGGACATGGTGGTGTGTGCCTATAGTCCCAGCTATTTGGGAGGCTGAGGCAGAAGAATTGCTTGAACCTCGGAGGTGGAAGTTGCAGTGAGCCGAGACTACACCACTGCACTCAAACCTGGGTGACAGAGCAAGACTCTATCTCCAAGAAACAAACACCAAAGCAAAATTCAAAAGATAATAATAATTGTGTACTTTTTCCTTTTTGTAATACAGACCTACTAATAAGAAGACTGGATCTTGATCTTAAAAATAACTAAAAAGTGTCAAAATTATAAGCCTTACACATTTCTGTGGGCTTGAGGAAAAATAGAATATGGATTGTTCGAGGTAGTCAATAAAATGCACAAACTCTTAATCAGTAAAGAGTTCATCAGAAATGTAGTAACACTAGGAATGAAAGAGGGCTAGAACTGCAGGTTTTTAAATGCAAAAGCTAATAAAAAGTCTTATTTTGGTTGTGAATCTTGGCCTAAAAATATTACACACATCATCTTCTGGTTCCTTTTCCCCTTGCAAAGATGTGGTGACAAACCAGATTTGCTTGTGCAGTTGACAATACTCTTGAAAATGGTAGCAGAGAAATAAAATGAAGGAAATATGATTTATTTAATCATCTCAGAAATTGGAACTTATTGCCCTGTGCCTCTTGTGTATCTATGGACTAACATGTGAGAGATATGAAACGGCTGGTGGCTATCAGTATTTTATTCAATAATTCATTTTTTGATTCAGTAAATAACGAGTGACAACACATTAACAATAACATAAAAACATAGCTACTCAAGTATCTAAATAATTATGCAACTGGCAGGGCACAGTGGCTCATGCCTTTAGTGCCAGCATGTTGGGAGGCTGAGACAGACCAATCATGGGGTCAAGAGATAAAGACCATCCTGGCCAACATGGTGAAACCACATCTCTACTAAAAGCACAAACTTTAGCTGAGCATGGTGGCTCACGCTTGTAATCCCAGCTATTTGGGTGGCTGAGGCAGGAGAATCACGTGAACCTCGGAAGTGGAGGTTGCAGTGACCTGACATAAAGCCACTGCACTCCAGCCTGGGTGAAAGAGCAAGACTGTTAGAGGGGAGAGGCAGGGATACAACACACTAATAAGTAGCCTCCGATACCTCTGTTCCATTCCATTGGTCTATATCTCTGTTTTGGTACCAGTACCATTCTGTTTTGATTACCGTAGCCTTGCAGTATAGTTTGAAGTCCAGTAGTGTGATGCCTCCTGCTGTGTTCTTTTTGCTTAGAATTGACTTGGCTATGTGGGCTCTCTTTTGGTTCCATATGAAGTTTAAGGTTTTTTTTCCAGTTCTGTGAAGAAGGTCATTGGTAGCTTCATGGGGATAGTGATGAGTCTGTAAATTACTTTGGGCAGTATGGCCATTTTCACGATATTGATTCTTCCTAACCATTAACAGAAAATGTTTCTCCATCTGTTTGTGTCCTCTCTTATTTCATTGAGCAGTGGCTTGTAGTTCTCCTTGAAGAGGTCCTTTACATTCCTTGTTAGTTGTATACCTAGGTATTTTATTCTCTTTGTAGCAATTGTGAATGGCAGTTCATTCTTGATTTGGCTCTCTTTAAGTCTCTTATTGGTGTATAGGAATGCTTGTAATTTTTGCACATTGATTTTGTATCCTGAGACTTTGCTGAAGTTGCTTATCAGTTTCAGGAGTTTTTGGGCTGAGATGAAGGGTCTTTTAGATATACTGTCATGTCATCTGCAAACAGAGACAATTTGGCTTCCTCCTTTCCTATTCAAATATGCTTTATTTCTTTTTCTTGCCTAATTGCTCAGGCTAGAACTTCCAGTACTATATTGAGTACCAATGACCTTCTTCACAGAACTGGAAAAAACCACCTTAAACTTCATATGGAACCAAAAGAGAGCCTGCATAGCCAAGTCAATTCTAAGCAAAAAGAACACAGTGGGAGGCATCACACTACTGGACTTCAAACTATACTACAAGGCTACAGTAATCAAAACAGCATGGCACTGGTACCAAAACAGAGATATAGACAAATGGAATGAAACAGAGGCATCGGAGGTAACACAACATATCTACAACCATACAATCTTTGATAAACCTGACAAAAAACAAGCCATGGGGAAAGAATTCCCTGTTTAATAAATGGTGTTGGGAAAACTGGCTAGCCATGTGCAGAAAGCAGAAACTGGACCCCTTCCTGACACCTTACACTAAAATTAACTCCAGATGGATTAAAGACTTAAACATAAGACCTGGCACCACAAAAACCCTAGAAGAAAATCTAGGCAAAACCATTCAGGACATAGGAGTAGGCAAGAACTTCATGACCAAAACACCAAAAGCATTGGCAACAAAAGCCAAAATAGACAAATGGGACCTAATCAAACTCCACAGCTTCTGCATGGCAAAAGAAACAGTCATTAGAGTGAATCGGCAACCAACAGAATGGGAAAAATTTTTTGCAGTTTACCCATCTGACAAAGGGCTGATATCCAGAATTTACAAAGAACTCAAACAGATTTACAGGAAAAAAACAAACAAGCCCATTCAAAAATGGGCAAAGGATATGAACAGACACTTTACAAAAGAAGACATACATGAGGCCAACAAACATATGAAAAAAATGCTCATCATCACTGGTCATTAGAGAAATGCAAATCAAAACTACATTGAGATACCATCTCACACCAGTTAGAATGGCAATCATTAAAAAATCTGAAGACAGATGCTGGAGAGGATGTGGAGAAATAGGAACACTTTTACACTGCTGGTGGGAGTGTACATTAGTTCAACCGTTGTGGAAAACAGTGTGGCAATTCCTCAAGGACCTAGAAATAGAAATTCCATTTGACCCAGCAATCCCATCACTGGGTATATATCCAAAGGACTCTAAATTGTTCTACTATAAGGACACATGCACATGAAAGTTCTTTGCAGCACTGTTTACAATAGCAAAGACCTGGAATCAACCCAAATGCCCATCAATCATAGACTGGACTGCAAAAATGTGGCACATATACACCATGGAATATTATGCAGCAATCAAAAATGATGAGTTTGTGTGCTTTTTAGGGACATGGATGAATCTGGAGAACATCATTCTCAGCAAACTGACACAAGAACAGAAAATGAAATACCACATGTTCTCACTCATAGGTGGGTGATGAACAATGAGAACACATGGATACAGGGAGGAGAGCACTACACACTGGGGTCTATTGGGGGGAATAGGGGAGAGACAGCAGGGGGGAGCTGGGGAGGGATAGCATGGGGAAGAAATGCTAGATGTGGGTGAAGGGGAGGAAGGCAGCAAATCACACAGCCATGTGTGCACCTATGCAATTATCTTGCATGTTCTGCACATGTACCCCAAAACCTAAAATGTAATTAAACAAAAGAAAACAAAAACAACTAGTGTATTCTTAAGTCAGTTTTGGATTGTTAAGTTTGGATTGTTTGTTAAGGCCATTGCTTGGGATAAAGAAAAAAAGGGAATCTAATGTAAAATAAATAAATGTTTTAAAAAGAGAAACAAGAATAGATACAAGAAATAGAAACAGCAGTATAAGAAACTGAAGACCAACAAGAAAATACTAAGGAGAAGAAAAACCAGACTGGAAGAAAGGAGAAAGAACAAGTAAGGGAATCAGGAGAGCTATTATGCCTTTTGTCCCCTCCCTGATTCACGAAATTTGAAAGACTACCCCAATTTAAAAAAACAAGCAAAAGTATAAACAAATAATCACCCCCAAACTTTGTTAATAATTTGCACTCCAGCCTGGGACACAATACTACCACTGTCACTTGGCTCAGGTGCCAGCAGGTGCAGTGTATTCTCCAGATTCTGCAGGAGAAGCAGGGAAGACTCCTCCTTGACCTGGCTGTCTCTACCACTGCCATACCTGCAGTACAGCACCTGCAGCTTCCCACCCACCCCAGGCCAGGCCAGGCCAGCCCAAGCACTCATACCCACATTCCTGGCCCCCAGACTCACTGCTGCTGCCACCACTAGCACCAATGCCAATACCACTGCTGTTGTGCTCAATGCAGAGGCCCATCTTATGAGTCTCTTACCACCTGGTGACCACCAAACCCCTGCCCCTGCCCCCGGTGGCAAGCAGCTGTCCTCCTACCTTCCCAGCGCTCTGCAGTCTCCATCACTGCCCCCAGCCACAGTGAGGTGAGCTGTGTTGCCACAAGCTCCAGCCTCCAGCATGTGGCAGGCAGCTCTTCCTTCTCCTAGCATGGAGCAGCTGGGTTGGCAAAGCCAAAAAGCCTAGAACAGGATGCAGAGTCATACCGTTAGAGTCCCACCTTGTCATGCTGGCCACTGGGTGGCACAGGCCAGTTTCAGTGAAGCCCCTCATACTCACCCTCCAAAGTCCAATATCTCTTTTTTTGTGGTAGCCCCAGTTGGCTACCAACTGAAGCCTGGAGTGGGGTCTGGAAACACCATGGTGCCTGGTCTTGGCTCTCCATAGGAACCACTGGGCCCACCCAGGCTGTGCTTGGGAATCAGGAGCAGCAGAAACTCACCCTAAGCCAGCCCTCCCCACCAAAGCACTGGTTCCCACTCTGAGGCATCCACCCACGGGGCCTTGCCACCCCATGGTGTCAGCTATCATATGCCTCCCAGCTACTCCAGATGGCAGAAGAATTGCTTGAACCCAGGATGTGGAGGTTGTGGTGAGCCAAAATCATGCCATTGCACTCCAGCCTGGGTAACAAGAGTGAAACTCCATCTCAAAAAAAAAAAAAATACAAAAATTGACTGGGCATGGAGGCCCACATCTGTAGTCCCAGCTACTCGGGAGGCTGAGGCAAAAGAATTGCTTGGACCCAGGAGGCGGAGTTTTCGGTGAGCCAAGATCATGCCATTGCATTCCAGCCTGGGTAACAAGAGTGAAACTCCATCTCAAAAAATAAAAATTACAAAAATTGGCTGGGCATGGAGGCGAACATCTGCAGTCCCAGCTACTCAGGAGAATGAGGCAAAAGAATTGCTTAATCCCAAAAGGTGGAAGTTGCAGTGAGCTGAGATCACGCCATTGCACTCCAGCCTGGGTAACAAGAGGGAAACCCCATCTCAAAAAAGAAAAATGTACAAAAATTAGCAAGGCATGTTTACATGTGCCCATAGTCCCAGCTACTGGGGAGGCTGAGCATAAGAGAATTGCTTGAACCCAGGAGGCAGAGGTTGCGATGAGCTGAGATCATGCCATTGCACTCCAACCTGGGTAACAAGAGCGAAACTCCATCTCAAAAAAAAAAAAATACAAAAATTAGCTGGGCATGGAGGTGTGCATCTGTAGTCCCAGCTACTTGGGAGGCTGAGGCAGAAGAATTGCTTGAACCCAGAAGGCGAAGTTTTCTGTGACCCGATATCACGCCATTGCACTCCAGACTGGGTAACAAGAGCGAAACTCCGTATCAAAAAAAAAAGTACAAAAATTAGCTGGGCTTGGTGGTGCGTTCCTGTAGTCCCACCTACTGTCAGTGGGGGTGAGGGGAGAGAATCATGTGAACCCAAGAGGCAGAGGTTGTGGTGGGCCAAGATCACGCCATTGCACTCCAGCCTGGGTAATGAGTGAAACTGCGTCTCAAAAAAAAAAAATTACCAGCCAGGTGTGGTGTTTCAAGCCTGTAATCCCAGCACTTTGGAAGGCCAAGGTGGGTGGATCATGAGGTCAAGATATCGAGACCATCCTGGTCAACATGGTGAAACCCCGTCTCTACTAAAAATACAAAAATTAGCTGGGCATGGTGGCATGTGCATGTAATCCCAGCTACTCAGGAGGCTGGGGCAAGGAGAATTGCCTGAAGCCAGGAGACGGAGGTTGTGGTGAGCTGAGATCATGCCATTGCACTCCAGCCTGGGTAACAAGAGTGAAACTCCATCTCAAAAAAAAAAAAATTACCTGTGCTTGGTGATGAGTGTGTGTAGTCCCACATACTCTGGAGGCTGAGGCAAGAGAATTGCTTGAACCCAGGAAACGAAGGTTGCACTGAGCTGAGATCGTGCCATTGCACTCCAGCCTGGGTGAGAAGAAAGAAACCCCATCTCAAAAAAAGAAAAAGTACAAAAACTAGCAGGGCATGGTTGCACGCACCTGTAGTCCCAGCTACAGGGGAAACTGAGCATAAGAGAATTGCTTGAACCCAGGAGGCTGAGGTTGCAGTGAGCAGAGATCACGCCATTGCACTCCAGCCTGGGTAACAAGAACAAAATTCTTTCTCAAAAAAATAAAAATGTAGAAAAATTGGCTGGGCAAGGAGCTGCACGCCTATAGTCCCAGCTACTCCGGAGGGCAGAAGAATTGCTTGAACCAAAAAGGGGAAGGTTGGGTGAGCCTAGATTGTGCCATTGCACTCCAGCCTGGGTAACAAGAGCAAAACTCCATCTCAAAAAGAAAAAAGTACAAAATTAGCTGGGCTTGGTGGCATGCCCCTGTAGTCCCAGCTACTCGGGAGGCTGAGGCAGAAGAATTGCTTGAACCCAGAAGGCGGAGTTTTCGGTGAGCCAAGATCGGGCCATTGCACTCCAGCCTGGGTAACATGAGCGAAACTCCATCTCAAAAAAAAAAAAATACAAAAATTGGCTGGGCATGGAAGCGAGTGCCTCTGATTCCAGCTACTCAGAAGGCTGAGGCAGAAGAACTGCTTGAACCCAGCAGGCTGAGGTTGTGGTGAGCCAAGATAGAGCCATTGCACTCCAGCCTGGGTAACAAGATTGAAACTGTCTCAAAAAAAAAAATGTAAAAAAATTGGCTGGGCAAGGAGCTGCACGCCTATAGTCCCAGCTACTCCAGAGGGCAGAAGAATTGCTTGAACCCAGGAGGCGAAGGTGGTGGTGAGCCAAGATCACACCATTGCACTCCAGCCTGGGTAACAAGAGCGAAACTGCATCTCAAAAAAAAAAATTACCTGTGCTTGGTGGCACGCATGTGTAGTCCCACATACTCTGGAGGCTGAGGCAAGAGAATTGCTTGAACCCAGAAAACAGAGGTTGCGGTGAGCCAAGATCGTGCCATTGCACTCCAGCCTGGGTAACAAGAGGGAAACCCTGTCTCAAAAAAAGAAAAAAGTACAAAAATTAGCAAGGCATGTTTACACATGCCCATAGTCCCAGCTACTGGGGAGGCTGAGCATAAGAGAATTGCTTGAACTCAGGAGGGGGAGGTTGTGATGAGCCGAGATCATGCCATTGCACTCCAGCCTGGGTAACAAAAGTGAAACTCCATCTCAAAAAAAAAAATACAAAAATTAGCTGGGCATGGAGGCGTGCATCTGTAGTCCTGGCTACTCGGGAGGGTGAGGCAGAAGAATTGCTTGAACCCAGAAGGTGAAGTTTTCTGTGACCCGATATCACGCCATTGCACTCCAGCCTGGGTAACAAGAGTGAAACTCCGTATCAAAAAAAAAAAGTACAAAAATTAGCTGGGCTTGGGGCACATGCCTGTAGTCCCACATACTTTGGGGGTAAGGGGTGAGGCGAGAGAATCGCGTGAACCCGGGAGGCAGAGGTTGCGGTGAGCCGAGATTGCACCATTGCACTCCAGCCTGGGTAACGAGCGAAACTCCATCTCAAAAAAAAAAAGTACAAAAACTAGCTGGGCTTGGTGGCGCATGCCTGTAGTCCCACCTACTGTAGGGGGGGGTGAGGTGAGAGAATCGTGTGAACCCAGGAGGCAGAGGTTGTGGTGAGCCAAGTTCATGCCATTGCACTCCAGCCTGGGTAAGGAGCGAAACTGCATCTCAAAAAAAAAAAATTACCTGTGCTTGGCGACGAGTGTGTGTAGTCCCACATACTCTGGAGGCTGAGGCAAGAGAATCACTTGAACCCAGGAAACGAAGGTTGCACTGAGCCGAGATCATGCCATTGCACTCCAGCCTGGGTAACAAGAGAGAAACCCCATCTCAAAAAAAGAAAAAAGTACAAAAATTAGCAGGGCATGGTTGCATGCACCCATAGTCCCAGCTACAGGGGAGGCTGAGCATAAGAGAATTGCTTGAACCCAGGAGGCTGAGGTTGTGTTGAGCCAAGATCGTGCCATTGCACTCCAGCCTGGGAAACAAGAGTGAAACTCTGTCTCAAAAAAAAATGTAGAAAAATTGGCTGGGCAAGGAGCTGCACGCCTATAGTCCCAGCTACTCCGGAGGGCAGAAGAATTGCTTGAACCGAAAAGGGGAAGGTTGAGGTGAGCCAAGATTGCACCATTGCACTCCAGCCTGGGTAACAAGTGTGAAACTCTGTCTCAAAAAAAAAGTACAAAAATTAGCTGGGCTTGGTGGTGCACCCCTGTAGTCCCAGCTACTCGGGAGGCTGAGGCAGAAGAATTGCTTGAACCCAGGAGGCGGAGCTTTTGGTGAGCCAAAATCGCGCCATTGCACTCCAGCCTGGGTAACAAGAGGGAAACTCCATCTCAAAAAAAAAAAAAAAAAATACAAAAATTGGGTGGGCATGGAGGTGCACATCTGTAGTCCCAGTTACTTGGGAGGCTGAGGCAGAATTGCTTGAACCCGGGAGGCGGAGTTTTCAGTGAGCCAAAATTGCGCCATTGCACTCCAGCCTGGGTAACAAGAGCGAAACTCCGTCTCAAAAAAAAAAAAATACAAAAATTGGCTGGGCATGGAGGCGAGCGTCTGTAGTCCCAGCTACTCAGGAGGGAGAGGCAGAAGAATTGCTTAATCCCAGGAGGCAGAAGTTGCAGTGAGCCGAGATGACGCCATTGCACTCCAGCCTGGGTAAGAAGAGGGAAACCCCATCTCAAAAAAAAGAAAAAAGTACAAAAATTAGCAAGGCATGTTTACACATGCCCATAGTCCCAGCTACTGGGGAGGCTGAACGTAAGAGAATTGCTTGAACCCAGGAGGCGGAGGTTTCGATGAGCCGAATCCTGCCATTGCCTCCAGCCTGGGTAACAAGAGCGAAACTCCGTCTAAAAAAAAAAAGTACAAAAATTAGCTGGGCTTGGTGGTGCTCGCCTGTAGTCCCACCTACTGGGTGGGGGGGGGGGGGTAAGGCAAGAGAATTGTGTCAACCCAGGAGGCGGAGGTTGCGGTGAGCCGAGATCTCACCATTGCACTCCAGCCTGGGTAACAAGCAAAACTCTGTCTCAGAAAAAAAAAAAAATTAGCTGGGCATGGTGGTGCCCCCTGTAGTCCCAGCTACTCGGGAGGCTGAGGCAGAAGAATTGCTTGAACCCAGGAGGCGAAGTTTTCAGTGAGCCGAGATCACACCGTTGCACTCCAGCCTGGGTAACATGAGTGAAATTCCGTCTCAAAAAAAAAAAAAAATTGCCTGGGCATGGAAGCGAGTGCCTCTGATGCTAGCTACTCAGAAGGCTGAGGAAGAATTGCTTGAACCCAGGAGGCTGAGGTTGCGGTGAGCTGAGATCGGGCCATTGCCCTCCAGCCTGGGTAACAAGAGCGAAACTCCGTCTCAAAAAAAAAAAAATGTAGAAAAATTATCTAGGCATGCGGCCGGGCGTGGTGGCTCACGCCTGTAATCCCAGCACTTTGGGAGGCCGAGGCGGGTGGATCACGAGGTCAAGAGATCGAGACCATCCAGGTCAACATGGTGAAACCCCGTCTCTATTAAAAATACAAAAAATTAGCTGGACATGGTGGCGGGTGCCTGTAATCCCAGCTGCTCGGGAGGCTGAGGCAGGAGAATTGCCTGAACCCAGGAGGCAGAGGTTGCAGTGAGCTGAGATGTGCCATTGCACTCCAGCCTGGGTAACAAGAGCGAAACTCCGTCTCAAAAAAAAAATGTAGAAAAATTATCTAGGCATGCGGCCGGGCGCGGTGGCTCACGCCTGTAATCCCAGCACTTTGGGAGGCTGAGGCGGGTGGATCACGAGGTCAAGAGATCGAGACCATCCAGGTCAACATGGTGAAACCCCATCTCTATTAAAAATACAAAAAATTAGCTGGACATGGTGGTGGGTGCCTGTAATCCCAGCTACTCGGGAGGCTGAAGCAGGAGAATTGCCTGAACCCAGGAGGCAGAGGTTGCGGTGAGCCGAGATGTGCCATTGCACTCCAGCCTGGGTAACAAGAGCGAAACTCCATCTCAAAAAAAAAAAAAAAAATTATCTAGGCATGAAGCCACGCATGCCAATACTGCCAGCTACTCCAGAGGGCAGAAGAATTGCTTGAACCCAGGAGGCAGAGGTTGCAGTGAGCCGAGATCACGCCATTGCACTCCAGCCTGGGTAACAGCGAAAATCCCTTTCAAAAAAAAAAAGTACAAAAATTAGCTGGGCTTGGTGGCATGCGCCTGTAGTCCCACCTACTGTGGGGGAGGGGGAGGGGTTGAACCCAGGAGGTGGAGGTTGCGGTGAGCCGAGATTGCGCCACATTGCACTCCAGCCTGGGTAACAAGAGTGAAACTGCAAAAAAAAAAAAAAAAAAAAAAAAAAAAAAAATTACCTGTGCCTGGCGGCACACGTGTGTAGTCCCACCTACTCTGGAGGCTGAGGCAAGAGAATTGCTGGAACCCAGGAGGCGGAGTTTTTGGTGAGCGGAGATCGCACCATTGCACTCCAGCCTGGGTAAGAAGAGGGAAACCCTGTCTCAAAAAAAGAAAAAAGTACAAAAATTAGCAGGGTATGGTTGCACGTGCCCATAGTCCCAGCTACTGGAGAGGCTGAGCGTAAGAGAATTGCTTGAAACCAGGAGGCGGAGGTTGTGATGACCCGAGATCATGCTATTGCACTCCAGCCTGGGTAACAATAGCGAAACTCCGTCTCAAAAAAAAAAAAAAATACAAAAATTGGCTGGGCATGGAGGCGCCCGTCTGTAGTCCCAGCTACTCGGGAGGCTGAGGCAGAACAATTGCTTGAACCCAGGAGGCGGAGTTTTCAGTGAGCCGAGCTCGTGCCATTGCACTCCAGCCTGGGCAACAAGAGCAAAACTCCGTATAAAAAAAAAAGTACAAGGATTAGCTGGGCTTTGTGGCGAGCGCCTGTAGTCCCACCTACTTTGGGGGAGGCGTGAGGCCAGAGAATCGTGTGAACCCAGGAGGCGGAGGTTGCGGTGGGCCGAGATCATGCCATTTCACTCCAGCCAGGGTAATGAGAGCGAAACTCTGTCTCAATAATAAAAAAAAAAATGTAGAAAAATTAGCTGGGCTTGGTGGCGGGCGCCTGTAGTCCCACCTACTGTGGGGGGGCGGGTGAGGCGAGAGAATCCTGTGAACCCAGGAGGTGTAGGTTGCGGTGAGCTGAGATTGCACCATTGCACTCCAGCTTGGGTAACAAAAGCAAAACTCCGTCTCAAAAAAAAAAAAAAATGTAGAAAAATTAGCTGGGCATGGAGCCACGCGCCTATAGTCCCAGCTACTCCAGAGGGCAGAAGAATTGCTTGAACCCAGGAGGCAGAGGTTGCGGTGAGCCGAGATCGCGCCATTGCACTCCACCCTGGGTAACAAGAGCGAAACTGCGTCTCAAAAAAAAAAAAAAAAAAATTACCTGTGCTTGGCTGTGCCCGTGTGTAGTCCGCCCTACTCCGGAGGCTGAGGCAAGAGAATTGCTTGAACCCAGGAAACAGAGGTTGTGGTGAGCCGAGATCGCGCCATTGCACTCCAGCCTGGGTAACAAGAGGGAAACCCCATCTCAAAAAAAGAAAAAAGTACAAAAATTAGCAAGGCATGTTTACACGCTCCCGTAGTCCCAGCTACTGGGGAGGCTGAGAGTAAGAGAATTGCTTGAACCCAGGAGGGGGAGGTTGCGATGAGCCGAGATCTTGCCATTGCACTCCAGCCTGGGTAACAAGAGCGAAACTTCATCTCAAAAAAAAAAAAATTAGCTGTGCTTGGCGGCGCGCGCCTGTAGTCCCACCTACTGGGGCGGCGGAAGTGGGGGGGGCGAGGCAAGAGAATCGCGTGAACCCAGGAGGCGGAGGTTGTGGTGAGCCGAGATTGCACCATTGCACTACAGCCTGGGTAACAAGAGCGAAACTCCGTCTCAAAAAGAAGAAAAGAAAGAAAGAAAAGAGCCGTGGAGACAGATGGCGGCGATGGTTGTGTGCTTGGATTACAGGAGTGAGCCACCACGCCCGGCCAGAGACAGGGTTTTACCATGATGGCCAGGCTGGTGTTTAATTCCTGACCTTAAGTCATTTGCCCACCTCCACCTCCCAAGGTGCTGTGATTACAGACATGAGCCACTGTGCCTGGCCTGCTGCTACTTTTTGGCCATTTGGTTTTTGGTTCTTCATATTTTCACCTATAGTAGAACAGCAAAAAACATCATGGGTGAATCATAATGAGTCAGGTAGGTTTTTGGTTTTTTTTTTTTTTTTTTTGAGATAAGAGTCTCACTCTGTTGTCCAGGCTAAATGGCAGTGGTGCAAGCTCTGCCTCCCAGGTTTAAGGGATTCTCCTGCCTCAGCCTTTTGAGTAGCTGAGATTACAGACACGCACCACCACACACGGCTAATATCTGTATTTTTAGTAGAGACGGGGTTTCACCTTGTTATTCAGGCTGGTCTTGAACTCCTGACCTCGTGATTCGCCTGCAGCAGTCTCCCCAAGTGCTGGAATTACAGGTGTGAGCCACCGCACCAGCCAGGAAGTTTTTAATAAAAGAAATATTTCTGAAACTTTGGTCTACAAATCTGGCAACTTTAAGGGATAATCTATTACAGATGAAGAAGGAAAAACAATGAATTAGTATGTTCAGTCTCTTCCCTCAGCATTGTTAGAATCACCCCTTGTTTAAAGCGGAGATAGTGGGAGAAGTACCACCTTGGAATACTTTGGGGCCACTGGATGGTGGCAAGGTAGATTTAGGCTTTTTTTCCTTTTGAGATGCAGTCTCAGTCTGTTGCCTACACTGAAGTTCAATGGCACAAGCTCAGCTCACTGCAACCTCCACCTCTTGGTTTCAAGTGATGCAGTTCTTCTGCCTCAGCCTCCCAAGTAGCTGAGCTTATAGGCATCTGTGACCACACCTGGCTAAGTTTTGTATAATTAGTAGAGATGGGGTTTCACCTTGTTAGCCAGGCTGATCTCAAACTCCTGACCTGAGGCAATCCACTGGCCTTGAACTCCCAAAGTGCTAGATGACAAGCATCAGTCATTGTGCCTGGCCTTGGCCTTTTTTTTTTTTTTTTGAGACAGAGTTTCACTTTGTCATCCAGGCTGGTGTGCAGTGGCACCATTTCAGTTCATGGTAGTCTCAACCTCCCAGATTCAAGCAATCCTCTTACCTCAGCCTCCCAAGTGGCTATAACTATAGGTTCCCACTGCCATGCCTGGCTAATTTTTGTATTTTTAGTAGAGACAGGGTTTCCATCTTGCCCTGGTGGGACTTTAGGGCTTTACAAAAACCTCCCACTAACATTCCAAGAGATGTGTCTTCCTCAGCCCTCTTTTATTGGGGAAGACAATATACAGTGGCTGAGGTATAGGCCAGAAAGTTCTCTCTGACCTATCATATTTTCATATTTTCTCTTCTGTTTTTTCTTTGTTCTTCCTTTTTAAATTTTTTATTAATTTTATTTATTTATTGTTTTAAAGACAGGGTTTCACCATGTTGGTCAGGCTGGTCTTGAATTCTAGACCTCAGGTGATCCACCCACCTTGGCCTCCAAAGTGCTTGGATTACAGGCATGAGCCACCATGCCCAAACTTTTCTTTCTTTCTTTCTTTTTTTTTTTTTTTGAGATGGAGTCTTAGTATGTTGCCCAGGCTGGTCTCAAACTCTTTGTCTTAGGTGATTCTCCTGCCTAAGCCTCCCAAGTAGCTGGGATTACAGGTATGCACCACTGCACACAGCTACTATATAGTTTTTTTCTCTGTTCAGCCAGTATTTATCCCACATATGTGAGAAGTATTATTGCATATTAGGAAAAGACCAACTGATGTGGTAAGTGCTCAGTAACTGCCTGCTATATGAGCACATGCAGAAACTTTAGCTGTGAGTACATTTGTTTACAATGAAATGGTTTCCTTTCTTTCTGCTGAGAATCAATGGAGTAAGTCAGAAGCAGTGCAAGAGATGATACTGGTGCCTGGGGGCATATCAGGTCTTTGCAGAAGCCAGGTTACTGCTGTGGAGAGGAAGGATGAAAGGCTTACCTTGCTGTGTGTGTCTTCAGCTTTGAGGAAGGAGGAGGAGAAAGTGTGGCCAGTATGGGCCTTTGGAAAAAGACTCTCGGATCTGATTTGGCTTCCTCACAGTGGCCAATCTAGGCATGGAGAACATTAATCATTATAAGAAAACAATGCTAAAAATTCACAGCACAGAGGTAAAGCCAGGTTTCTTTTTCCTCACCTTGTTGAAACCGGGGGGAAAAATTACTGTAAAGAAAATCTCCAGAGGGAATAGGCAGGATACCAGGGAGGTTGTGAGTTGCCTCTGTTTTTCTGGGGACAGGATGAGGATTTTTAACTCACAGCCAATATAGCCAATATATATTACTGCAGCACAAAGGAGCATAAAATAGCAATAAAGCTTACAATTTAAGAAATCTGGGGGCCGGGCACAGTGGTTCATGCCTGTAATCCCAGCACTTTGGCAGGCAAATGTGGGTGGATCATGAGGTCAAGAGATCAAGACCATCTGGGCCAACATGGTGAAACCCTGTCTCTACTAGAAATACAAAAAGTAGCTGGGCATGGTGGCATGCACCTGAATTCTCAGCTACTTAGGAGGAGGCAAGAAAATTGCCTGAACCTGGGAGGTGGAGGTTGCAGTGAGCCTAGATTGCACCACTGCATTCCAGCCTGGTGACAGAGCAAGAGTCCATCAGAGAGAGAGAGAGAGAGAGAGAGAGAGAGAGAGAGAGAGAGACAAGAAGGAAGGAAGGAAGAAAAGAAAGAAAGAGAAAGAAAGAGGGTGAAAGAAAGAAAGAAAATCTAGGGCTGGGTGCAATGGCTTATGTCTATAATCGCAGCACTCTGGGAGGCCAAGGCTGAAGGATCACTTCAGCCTAGCAGTTCAAGAGAACCTAGGGAACATAGTGAAATCCCATCTCTACAAAACAGAAAAAATAAGTTAGACATGGTGGCGCACACCTGTGAGGTCAAGGCAGCAGTAAGTTTGATCGTGCCACTGAACTCCAGCCTGGGTGACAGAGTGAGATTCTGTCTAAAAAAAAATTGGACCTTACACTATAGGAATTCTGCCTTTTCCAAACATTTAATCAACTCTTCCTTTGGGTTTGTAGTAAAGAGGTAATTATGGGAAAAAATCAACAGTGGTGAATAGGGGCTTTGGTGGTAGGGATAATCAGGGTGTTGAGAATCTGGAAATGCCAGAGGTACCTAGGGGCAGGCAGAAATGGCCTTATCAACTTTTGCTTCTTTTCTCATCTAAGGAGCAACAGAAGGTGACCCATTTCCAGTTCTTGAGCTGGCCAGACTATGGAGTCCCTTCCTCAGCAGCTTCCCTCATTGACTTCTTTTTTTTTTTTTTGAGACAGAGTTTCACTCTTGTTACCCAGGCTGGAGTGCAATGGCGTGATCTCGGCTCACCAAAACCTGTGCCTCCTGGGTTCAGGCAATTCTCCTGCCTCAGCCTCCTGAGTAGCTGGGATTACAGGCACGCACCACTGTGCCCAGCTAATTTTTTGTATTTTTAGTAGAGACGGGGTTTCACCATGTTGACCAGGATGGTCTCAATCTCTTGACCTCGTGATCCACCCACCTCAGCCTCCCAAAGTGCTGGGATTACAGGCATGAGCCACCACGCCCAGCCCCTCATTGACTTCTTGAGAGTGATCAGAAACCAGCAGAGTCTGGCTGTGAGCAACATGGGAGTACGCTCCAAAGGGCAGTGCCCTGAGCCACCCATTGTGGTCCATTGCAGTGCAGGCATTGGCAGGACACATAATGCACCTAATGCAGCTCTTGGTGTCTGCAGAGGCAGTCGGGTGGAAAAGGAACAAAGCTCTTAGCCCACATCTATGATTGGAGAAGGAAGTCACCTGCTCCCTTGGTGGTGAATTGCTGTGAAAAACCCCTCTTTTAATGTCCTTTTGATGGACCAAGTAATGGCCGGAATGTATATTTCACAAGCCAAGTCCTCTAGGGGTTGATGTTTTATACACCCCATCATAAGGCTGACCCTGCCACCTTGTTAGCACTGTCACTGTGGGTATCCCAGGGAGCTCAGCTGGGCTGCTGCTTCCTTCTCATTAAGCCCTCTCTGGAGGGACTCCCTGCTGTAGGATCCAGACCCACTAGGGTTGTAGGATGTCCCCTATCACTGTGCTGAGGCACAGGATCCAAAAAAATAAAGAGACAGGACACAGAAGGACAAAGAAAGCTCAACTGGGCTCAGGGGATCATGTCACCTACAAGCGGAGACAGGTGATCCGCAAACATCCAGAAGTGTCTGTACTTATTGGGTATAGTGTAGCGGGCAGGGTAGTGAGTGTAGCCATCTTAAGGATAGTGATAGGGTGAAGACATTCAAGTGAGCTATAAGCAAGGAGCCCACCCCATTAGGTTACAAAGCAAGGAGGCGGGCTGTGCACAACAAGGGGTTCACCCCCATTAGGTCACCAAGGAGGTGGGCGGTGTGCAGTAAGGAGGGCACAGTGTGCATCATCTCTTATCTACAGGCAGGCTCCTTCTAAGGATATCTGTAGGAGGATGCTTTTGAGTCACCACAGCAGCGACAGAGCTGACAGGGTCTCCCACCACGTGCTGGCAGCTTCCAGTGATTTCTATAGGAGGATGCTTTGAGTCAGCACAGTAGCTAGAGTTTTGACAGGTTTTACAGCCACGGAGGCATGATTATACTGGAGGGGTTTTAAACCCTCAGATGCTCACAGGCTTGCCCCACTGAGGCCAGCTTTCCACAAGAACTGGATGCAAGGTACTGCAACTCCTTTTCAGGAGGAGTTACTCTTGCTTCAAGCCTGCCATACAGAGGGTATCTTTACGATACCGAACACTGCTGCCTGGGCTGCAAATCTTGTCCTGGTATAGCTGTTTTTTCCTTAAATCATGCTCTGCACCGTGTCTCCTCTAGACATTCCTCTGACTATAAGCAAGATATGTTTATTTATGTATAGCTGTTTATCCTTTAATTCAGGCTCTGTGCTGTGTCTGCTCTAGATGGTCCTCTGGCTACACACGAAGATATATATATATATATATATATATATATATATATATATATATATATATATATGAAAATAACTGAGTAGTAAGATATTCTTTAGGCACAATTGTTCTGACTATAAACTAATACACGATTCTATATAAAGGATTATATGAAGGAAATAACTGAGAAGTAACACTATAAACTAAGATATTCTTCAGGCACTAATTGTGCTGGGAATCTGCTTAGCTCTCCTTCCTCCGTCCCCAGATGGGGGGTTACCCACACCCACCGTGTGCTGTGTTCTTCACTCAGGAGCCAGTTAGCAGCTTTTGCCTTAATGGGATGTACATGGCAGGAAATCTTGGCCTTTCTAGTTCAAAAGTCCCTTTGGAAGGAAGTTGGGAATAGGTTTGGGTTAGGCCTCTGAAAAACGTGGACTCCTTCCCTTTGCTAGGATTTTATGGGGAAGTTTGATGACTATCTGCCTTTCTCCCCAGAGAGCTTGACCAGCACTTATTCTAGAGATGGTCCTGAGTGCCAAGCACATTTAAAAGTATTCCAGTCCCTTCTGTCATTCTGTCTGTGTGCATGTGTGTATGTGCACTTGGGTGTATGGGTCCATACGTACGTGTGTATATAACATATATATATAGTATGTGACATTACATTCCATAAATGCATACACACACAGATACTCCATGGTGGAAGTTCCTGGGGCTTTCGTGTTGCAGTCAGGACTCCTTGCTTCTTGGACCCTGTGATTTATCCTGGACTACTTGGGCCTGTGATTTATCCTGGACTACTTGGGTACTTGTGGTCATGTCTCCTGTTGCCAGGCTATGGCGTGGTGGAAGCGGACGCACACACATCTCCGCCATGTTCCTGCCACAAGGCCCCATCCTTAAGTAATGATTTATTTCCCTCCAGTTGCTACCTATTGGAGCCAAGAATATTAGTTTGTGGTGACACTGGGTTAACTCCGCATGGATTGCCCTTATCTGATGATTTTTCTGTTTAGTTGGCCAAGTTGAGGAACAGACCTCCACTGTGATTCCACTCTCTCTGCTTTCACTGTCCCAGGGATGGGAGATAGGCCTGGAAGTAGAGCTCTTGTCGCCGCTCGCCAGCCTGTGTGTGTTTCTGAGTCAGTGACTAGCCATGGGGAGGGGGTCATCCCTGCCGGCAGGGTGGCTCGTTTATCTCACCGAGCAGTCTGTTTCAGTAGGTTTTGGCGGTGAACTGGAGAAGGGGCGAGCAGGAGACCTCCGCTTCTGCTGTGTCATTTTTTTTTTTTTTTTGAGACGGAGTTCCACTCTTGTTACCCAGGCTGGAGTGCACTGGCACGATCTCAGCTCACCGCAACCTCCGTCTCCTGGGTTCAGGCAATTCTCCTGCCTCAGCCTCCTGAGTAGCTGAGATTACGGGCACATGCCACCATGCCCAGCTGATTTTTTTTTTGTGTTTTTAGTAGAGACGGGGTTTCACCATGTTGACCAGGATCAATTCTCACACTGTATGCATGACAGACAAGGTAAGAGATAGACACATTGGGCAGGACTAGGGTCAGGGGCATTGCACTTTACAGGTAGCCAGCAAAAAAAGATATGGGCTAGGTAGGCTCATACACTGCAATTGTGTTAACATGAGAAATCGGGCATCACATTAACCTCCCCTCCTCTCTTCAGAATCCTACGTTCAAAAACACTGTTATATGAAAAAGTGGCCTTTCCTTTGCCTGACCCACCTCTAGGTCAGAACTTCATCACTCACCCTAGCCTCTGCTGCATCCTCACCTGACATTCTGGATCAGGGTGTCCACAGTAAAGGCAATGTAGGCATGAATGGTGGGCATCTCTCTCAGCAAATCTTCATACTATGATGAGTCTATGTTGCCATTAGCAGGCTCCACACCATGTCCAGGGAAGCTGGGTTATAATCCTCTACATCAATGTTCGCTGTGGGAGAGATGGCATAAGTGAGGCCTTACCCTGCTAAGAAAAAGAGTAGAGACAGGGTGCAGTGACTCATGCCTGTAATCCCACCACTTTGGGAGGCCGAGGTGGGTGGATCATGAGGTCAGGAGTTCAAGACCAGATAGGCCAGTATGGTGAAACCCCATCTCTACTAAAAAATACATAAATTAGCTGGGCATGGTGGCTCATGCCTGTAATCCCAGCTACTTGGGAGGCTGAGGTAGGAGAAGTGCTTGGACTGGGACCCAGGAGGTGGAGGTTGCAGTGAGCCGAGATCGTGTCACTGCAAATCAACCTGGGATACAGACAGAGTGAAACTCCATCTCAAAAAAAAAAAAAAAAAGACTAGAGATAGAGTCCAGGGCTAATCCCACAGCTTGCCTAAATGGCATTTGAAAGTATGAATGCTAGGTACTCAAAACATACTCACTCATTCCAATGTAAACAGATGAAATCTGACTGGTGACTACAATCACCAGCACTGTCTTATCAGAGAGTGACTCGGCAACTTTTAACAGTGGCTTCTAACATGACCATGCTAGAAAGATACTTCTTTATGGTAGGGCTGGACTATTTCAGGAGAGGAAAATCTCTTAGGGAAGCCAGTCCTTCAAAGAGCTGTTGGCTCCCCTGCTGACATGAACCTGCTTTCCCGGCTACACAAGAGCATTCCTCACATGGGCCACTTGCTCATAATGCTATTTCAACGAAGCACAAAATACAGATGAGAAAAGGCAAAAAAAAAACAAAAACAAAAACAAAAAGAAACAGTCCAGGCGTGGTGGCTCACACCTGTAATCCAAGCACTTTAGAGGCCAAGGCAGGTGGATCAACTGAGGTCGGGAGTTCAAGACCAGCTTGACCAACATGGTGAAACCCCATCTTAAAAAATAAAAAAGAAAAGGCAGACACAGCCATACTCCAACACTGGGAAACTTCGTGGGAACAGAAAAATAGGAGTGTAAATTAAATCTTCATGAATAACGAAGCAATTTGTCAGTCCTTTGTTTAAACAATTGGTTGTCAGAGTATTGCTTATGTTTCATTTCTTGATCATAGGTACATCCAGTCTGTAAAAATTTACTAAGTTGCATAGTTCTGATTTGGATACACACACACACACACACACACACACACACACATATATGTGTGTGTGTGTGTGTGTGTGTGTATATCTTACTTTTTTTTTGGTAGAGATGGGGTCTCACTTATTAACCAGGCTGCTCTCAAACTCCTGGCCTCAAGTAGTCCTCTCGCCTTGGCCTCCCAAAGTGCTGGGATTACAGGTGTGAGCCACCTGGCTTATATACTGCACTTCAGTAAAAAGTTGACTAAAATGAAAAAAGTTACGAAACCAACTATCTGTCATTGACTGGTTACTTACTAGCCATGCTTGTGCTGGGGAAAAGAGGCTAGGAGCAAAACTAGGAGCACAACTAGCAAAAATACAGGGAGTTGTCTCCATGTATGGGAAGTGTGACAGATTCATTAAAGACAGGCAAAACAGGATAATCAGTTTCAAATAAGCAACTGGCTTGAGTTTCATCACAGAGTATCACATTGTTCAGGTCCATAAAATAGGTATCGGCCATAGACTCCAAAATATACCACTGCTATGAAAACTGCCTTTTTGCCAGAGTAAAGCTTTGAGTCCAAACCACAGATGTGTCCAAACAAGCTCTAAATGTGAGGGTTGGCATTATCACACAAGACATTATGTAAGCCTCAAACCAGGCTAAGTCAGTGGTCAAGCCAGGAACAGGCCATTTTATTTCTAATTTCTGCCCAAGGAGACGGAATCATTATAATCAGGTCTAAAATTTATCTCTTTCAAGCTAAGACTGGTCCAGATAAAAGCTTTTAGAACAGATTTCCAGTGTCATTAGCTCTTCAACAGATAGAAGGCTAGGGCCACATCTGGGCTTCCTATATCAGCAACACTTTAAAAAAAAAAGATACACTCCTCAGACTGGCAATTTCTCTAGGAGCCCAGAAGAAATGCTTTATGAAGAAGCTTTGGCTCACAGCTCAAGTACTTAATTTATGAAGTGAACTGGAAGCAGGCAGCACAAAATTACACAAAGCACATGACAGGGTCCTGAACCCTTACTTATGCCCTCTTCCTGAGTTCTACATTTTTTAAATGACTTTTTAAAAATTTATTTTACTTTAGGTGCATACTATATATGGCATTTCTCCCCATGTTATCCCTCCCCACCCTCCCCTCCCTCCCCACCCTCCACTCTCCATCCCCTCCCTGCTCAACTGCCCCCAGTGTGTGATGCTCCTCTCCCTGAGTCCACATGTTCTCATTGTTCAACACCCACTATGAGTGAGAACATGTGGTATTTTGTTTTCTGTTCTTGTGTCTGTTTGCTTAAAATGATGGTTTCCAGATTCATCCAAGTCCCTACAAACTCATTGTTTTTTATGGCTGTGTAGTATTCCATAGTGTATATGTACCACATTTTCTTTGTCCAATCTATCATTGATGGGCATTTGGGTTGGTTCCAGGTCTTTGCTATTGTACACAGGGCTGCAATGAACATACCTGTGCATGTGTCTTTATAGTAGAACGATTTATAGTTCTTTGGGTGAGTTCTACATTCTTATCCCTGTTCTGCCTGTTCTCCATGTCTCACATTGCCTCTTGAGTTCCAGTCCCCTTTCCATAAACCATTTCTGCATATTAGGAAGGAGTCATAAACCCCACTGGTTCAACAGAAGTCCTGCCCAAACATATGAGAATCTGTTTTAAGCACTAGGAACTTATGTTGTCATGGATGGAAATGGACTGTGACATTTTAGTCCCTATATGTACTTTGAAACAGCTGACAGTAACTTGGAAATCTGCCATTTGAGAAATTAACTGATTTCTCAAACTGCCACTTAAGAAATTAACCCTTCCCTGGTGTGTCTACACTACCAACCACTGACCAGACATGCATGATCTAAGCCCTGTGTAGGGTACTTTGCACAAAGCAATACCACAAGGCAACTAGAACCAACAGGTTCAGAGAGTTTAACTAAGGTAACACAACCAGTGAATGGCAGAGCCATGATCTGAATCCCACACAGACTCTAAGGCCTGTGCTCCATTAATGAAAGAAGCAGTCCCAAGTCTAGGTAGCTCTGAGGTCCTCAACCTCACACATCCTCTGTAAATCAGAGGTCTAAGCACTCACTAGGTTTAGAGACGTGGTTAAATGGCAGGGCTGTCGCTCCTGTCTCACTTTATGCCCTGCACTTCCCATGCATTCTCTCTCTCAGTTTTCTTCAATTTGCCATTCAGCTTGGAAACAAATCCGCAGCAGCTTCAGGCAGAGGATCTGGTGCAGTGATATAAAAATATGCCAGTTGTTATTAACATAGAAGAGGTTGTATACTTCATCCATTCCTCTTAATTTGTGTTACTAAACTGTAACCTGGACTTAGGGGGACAGACCCCAACAGCATCATGCTGCTCAGCTGCCCCTGTGGCTTCATCTACATCCATCCCTTCTTCTTCCTCTTCCTCCACATCCAAGAGATTACCTCTCTGGGCAAAGAGCAAACCTGGAATAAAATGATGCATGCTTTATCTTACACTTTTTCTCCTTCTGAATGCTTGTCTCCTCTTCACATGGTGGATAATCAGAGCAGCAGCATCTTCCAGTATTTGCTTGCATTCATACACAAACAAGAGGTAGGGCCCAACAGAAACACCTGCATTCTCTTCCATGGCCTGCTCTTGCCTCTGATGGGACAGAGACACAAAAGTATTCTGTGAGATGTCTATAGCAACAACATGCCTACGGGACCACACCAGCCATGCACCCCATTACCCACCAGAGTGTCTATATTTTTCTAATCAAAAACTCAGGACCTGGGGCTGGCTCACACCTATAATCCCAGCACTTTGGGAGGCCAAGAAGGGCAATCACTTGAGGTCAAAAGTTTGAGATAAGCCTTGCCAACATGGTGAAACCCTGTCTATATATACTAAAAATGCCAAAATTAGCTGAACATGTTGGTGGGTGCCTGTAATCCCAGCTACTCAGAATGCTAAGGCAGGAGAATCACTTGAACCTGTGAGGCAAGGTTGCAGTGAGCCAAGATTGTGCCACTGCACTCTAGCCTGGGCAACAGAGTAAGACTCTGCCTCAAAACCTCATCTTAAAAAAAAAAAAGAAAAGAAAAGCAGGCACATCCCTTGTTCAGAAATGGCCACTGTAGTAAGCCTGTGAACCTTCCACTGTGGCTTTAAGCTGCCAACCATGCCCCATTTCTAGAATAGCCTTTGCTCTTCCACACACAACCCTTCCATCTCCCAGCCTGCATGGAGGGGGCCTGGCTGCCCACACACCCACTCTCACTTCTTACAGCCAGCCTGGGTTTGCAGATAGCTGAGCTGCTCTGTCCCCAGCTTGCCCTGCACCTGGCATGGCTCCATGAGATTCTATGGAATGCCCCCTCGACTCACGGAAATCATTCACCAAGTACAATGGGATGGGATTCCACTTAAGCGGTGGACCGTCATATTGCAAAGTAGGCCCAACCCTGGGCTGGCCTTGGTTGAGGGGAAGGAGGACTCTTTTGGGGGCTGCTTTGCAGGGCAGTAGTGCAGCTGCAGTGTGAATGCTCTTGGACAGCTGAAAACCTTGGCCTGCTGGGGATGGCCAGTGTTCCTGGTGTCTGCTCCACCTGACTGGGTTGTGCAGGAGGCTGGCTGCCAGTGCCAGGGCTGGGAAACTCCTGTGCTTGCAGCGCAGGCTTGGGGAGCTCTCCCAGATGTGGGCCCTCCCCTCTCAGAGGAATGTTTCACATTACCCAAAAAAAAAACTAGAAATCATCCTTGGTTGAAATAAACACACTGAGACTAAGAATTGAAGCAATGCAGTTTGAAGAAGCACTTTTTTCCTATTATTTTCCATTGTCAACTTTCTAGCTCTGGCAAAGCAAAGTTGGCATTTTGGACACTAGACTGAGCCTGGGCTCCATGTCTTCTGTGGATTTGGTTAATTTTCCACTGTGTGGACAGGGCTGGCCTCTGTATTTAGCATCATTCGGGCATCAGAAAGGGGTTTTTGTTGTGGTCATTGTCTTTGAGAGCAGCAGTTTGAGGTCTGACTCCTTCAGGAATGTGTCCTGTGAGCTGGGTGTTGCAGTCTGCTTGAATCTTGCCCCCCCAGCCCATCATGAAATGGCAGCTGTCAGCCCTGGGGGGGCAGCTGCTGAGGAGGTGCAGCAGGCATGGGACTGGGCCTTAGAGCCAGCTCCAGCTGCCCTCAGGTTTTACTTTCCAAGCCATTGGCCCCTGGAACAGGCCAGCGCACACTGCTGTGTCCTGGGGCTAAGCCGCTGCCTTTAGGGAGAGGTGGTGTCCAGTTTGCCCTGGGAGATGTGCCTGACCGGAGCCTTCATGGCTGCAGCCCGCAGTGAATGTTAGTGTTTCCAGACAGTTTCCAGCAGCTGCCGGGCAGTGTGTGTGAGAGCAGGAGACATCCTGGAGGAAAGGGACTGGGGATGTTTTCTCAGAGGTTCTCCTCCCTGGAATCAAGTGTCACGTGTCCAGAAGGTGAGAGAGGGTGGCCCACCTGGTTCCAATTTGGGAACAGGATGGAGCCAACTCCTCTTTCCAGAACTGTGGGCTCCACTCTTTCAAGCTAACACTTCCCATCCCTCATGTCACTGAGGAAAGAGCTGCTGTCACCTCCAATACCCTGAAGGTCCCTGGCCTCCACTGGCTGCCATGGCAGGGGTCCCTTCTGGCAGGGGCTTCCCCATGTGGCTGTTCCTTCTCTGAACCTTCACCCCAACACCCAGCCCATGGCACCTGCAAGGGAGACCTTGCCAGCTGCAAAACCCAAAGGGTGGCCTCCATCACCTGCCAGGACCCAGGAAATCTTCCTCCCCACACCTGCTGAAAATTGCCAGTTTTTAAATGGATGGGGTTCTTTTATGGGTTGAACTTCTCTGCTAATGCTTCTGTATGTTTTCCCTACGGTTTATATATTTTTAGGCTGTTTTCTCAAGGTGTCTCCAGATTCCACACATCTATTTTATAGAGCAAGTCCTTATGTTGTGTGTGTGACTCCCTGGTGTGTATCTGCACCAGCCTGAGCCTCCGAGTTGCTCTTCCCTCCGGACCTGACTCTCACTGACTCACCGATGTGATGTGCGGGACACTTCTTACACAGGTAGCCTCGGACGCTCCCTGTCACTGTGCTGACAGCTGTACAGTAGCAGCCAAGACTGCTGCTGGCTGGAGGCGGTTCTGGCTTCAACTACAGTGTGTTGATGTAGTGAGTGTGCTAGACAGATCCTCAGTTGGCTTTTCTGACCATGTGCTTGTGTTGCACAGATTCCCCCCCTCCCCGTGCCATCCTATAGTGTTATCTTCCTGTGTGATCCTGGGCTTCTGGACAGCTGGGCCTGCCTGGGGAAATGCTTGCAGGTGGGAGCTGATAGAGACCCAGTGTGCACCACTGAGTGTCCACCATGGCTGGGCAAGTGGAGGACACCAGGGGGCACCCAGTGACTCTGTCCTTTTATATCACAGCAGCGCCTGTGCTGACCTTCAAGTTATATTTTGGAATTGTAATACTAAAGGAAGAAAGAAACTAATTTGTATAATATTCCACCTTGAGATTCAGTTATAATCACTTATAATGGGGCTCACCCCAAGTGCTTGAGGGTGGGGGAGGGCTTATTAGTGTTGGGGGAGAATGAGGGGCTCTCAGACCTTCCAGCCTGGTGCTTCTGATTGTCCCTACTCTGGGGTGGGTGTATCAGGATGGCTTTGCCAGCAGGGGCAGCCTTGGGAGGCCCCAAGGACCTTGGCCAACCTGCAGGTGTGGGCTGGGGGCACTGAGGTGGGAAAACCGGGAGCTGGAGACTCCCTGTGTCCGGATAACCGCCCCCACTGCCATCCAGCCACAAAGAACAGGCATCCCTCCTTCCACCAGCTGTGCCATGCCCTGCCTGAGTCACAGGCTTGTTTATCTCCTGCCTGACTGACAGCTCAGACCCAGCTGGAGACACCCCCAGCCATCAGCAGAAAACACCCAAGAATGACAGAGCAGGCCAAGGTCTGACAGGCTTCTCTTCTGGAGACACAGATTCAGTGAGGCTGTGGGTTCCTGAAGTCACACAGTGTGGCAGTGGTGGCAGAGCTGGGCCAGGGACTGTCTCAGTGTGTGGGTCAGGAGCAAGTCGACAGCCCTGCTCCCCACCCCTTGGAAGGGGTTGCCACCAGGGGCAGTTTTGACTAAGACCTGGGAAGCCATGACTCAGAGTGTGGGTCCCCAGGGTCTCTTTGGGCCAGCCAGGCTGCTGCAGACACAGACAGGAAGAATGCCTGATGCTCCTCCACCCTCAGGCTGCACAGTGGGGCCAGGACCCATGCTAGCTTGCTGAGTGACTTGCTTTCCTGCGTGACCTCTGGCAGGCTGCCCTCTTGTGCAAAGCCACCACTAGGACCTGCTCAGGGTGGCTTAGAGCTTGGAGGTGAGCAGTCAGGGCCGAGGATGCCCTGTGTCACCAGGGCATGTGGCCTTGGGCCAGTTACTTCTCAGAAAGTAACTGTAATTGAGCTCCTCCTCTGAAGATGGGGCTGTTGGTGTCAGATGAGGTGAGCACATGGAGTTGGGAGCAGCAGGGCATACCCCACAGGCAGCCACCCTGGCCAAGCTCCCTTCATCCCTTCCAAGTCCTGGGACAGATGCTCATCACCAAGGGGTTCAGCCTCTGATATGGTTTCTTGGTCTCAGTCCCTAAGGAGTGATTTTCAGTGGTGTCCCTTCTGTCCCCAGCATACATCCAGCCAAGTAGCCACAGCTGCTGCATGCAGGCTCCAGGGTCCCACTCGCCTTTTGTCCAGGGATGCCATATGCGGAAGAGTAGAAATGTGAGCGATGACCCCGGTAGGCTGCAGGGTGACCTCTGAACCTTAGCACCCCCCACCTGGAGAAGGGGCATTACACCTTCCAGGGGGATGCTAAGAAGGAAATTTTCAATGGCTGAGTCCAAGGCTCACAACCAGAGGGCAGGTGGGATCTGGGGTTGGGCCTGGGCCTGGGAGGACAGTGTGTGCCCCCTCCCCAGCCCCTCCACCCCTGGCCAGGCCAGGACACTCTTCAAAGCACCTTCATGCCCATCTGTTCCCTGCTGTGGGCACCACATTCTCCATGGGACTAGATTTTATAGGAGGGAAAGGGGCTGTGTGTGGGTAGGCAGGTACCAGGTTGCTAGACCACAGATCAGGATGGTAGGAACCTGGCTCTGGGGCTGGTGGTGGGGAAGGGACCACCCTGAGGCAGTAGGAATTAGCCCAGTCCCATCTCTGGGCACAGAGATAAAGGGACACATGGGGACTTAGAAGGGAGGTGCCCACATCACTCCAGGGGACAGTGCCTGCAAGTGACACCTGCAAGGTGGGCAGGTCTCTGAGGACCTCAGAGTGGGGCCCCAGGGAAAGCTGGGTGCCTGAGCTGGAGGCAGGCAGCAAGTAAGGGCCAGGCTGTACCCCTGCCCAGAAAACCTTCCTGCCCCAGAACCCAGCCCTCTGCAGACATGTCTCCCAGGGTAGCACCCCCCGGCTCCTGAGGCCTGCTCTCACAGACTCACCTGCTGCTCTGCCCCCAGCAGATCTGCCCCAGGGGAGCAGGTGAAAAGCCACTGCCAGCTGAGGTGCTGTGCAGTGGAGATTGGGGCAGAAGGGTCAGGAGAAGAGTTTCTGACTTTAAGATTCTCCAAATCCAAGAAGTCACACTGTGCTTTGGAATGATAGATGCTCATTTATGTAAAATAATAATAAATGTTACACAAACTGATAGAATAAAAGAATACTTTTTCTGAGGGAGAGGAGGTCCCCAGTCTGCTGCTGGATGGGGACAGGGGGTTAGCACCATTAGGGCACAGGAGGCGGGAGCTCCACCACAGCCCATGGTGGGCACTGAGGTCTGTTGGTCGGTCTGTGCATCCTGATGCGGTCAGCGGTGGGCAGCCCACTGATGGCCTCGGGAGGGGGCGCCATGGCTGGGTGGAGGGCATGAGTGGCAGCACTGGGTGCAGACAGTGGGCAGCTGGCAGCGGCCCACCAGGCACAGTGTCTCACAGAATCCAAATGACAGGCGGTCCCGCTCACAGCCTGGAGTGGGGTCAGGGAGGCATCAGTGGTTTGGGGTACACAGAACCTGGCTCCCCACACCAGTCACCTTAAGGAGTCTCCAGCAGCTCCCTGCTATGCAGAGGGCCCCGGTTTCTGGAGGAGCTCCCGAACCAGAGTTGCACATCTCCAGCTGTGGCTGTCTCTGTCCCACACCTTCCCATGGCCAACCGCCAAGATTGGAGAACAGGCGCTGGTGGGCTGAGGTTTCTGGAGGAAAGGGCCCGAGACCCTCACATGCCCACAGAAGAGCCTGCCTGGGGCAATGCCCCACCACCCCATCTCCATCCTTGCTCAGCCTTGGAATCCCCTGACGGAGCCTGGCACAAAACTGCAGTCCCAGGGGCTGCTGCCAGCCTGCAGTGACCTCTGCCCCCACTCCTGGCACCTCCCCCTGCATCAGTGCACCTGTCCTACCAGGCCTCTGTGACCCCCTCCAGCCACAGGGGCTGCACTCAGCCTTGGCTTTGGGGTCACAGGGTCCCATCTCCCAGGCCAGCCTTCCACTTCTCAGGGAGGCCACGAAGCCTTGAAAGACTGGACCTTGCAGGCTGTCAGCGGAAACCAGGGGCTGAGGCTTGTCAGGGCTGAGGCTTCGCTGGGCCCTCCTGCCTGTGGTTATCAGAACTATTTTAGGAAGTGGCATTTTTCCAGCCTCCTGGCCTTGCTCCTGATGCTATTGCACTGCTGAAAACCCCCAGCTGTGGCCCCGGCCCTGCTCACTCCAGCAGACCTCCCGGGGGAGGAGGAGCAGGAGAGGAGCAGCCAGCCCTGGGCCTGGGCCATCCTCCAGGCCCCGCAGAGGGCACAAGGCAGCAGGCAGGCTCCTCCAGCTCAGCTCCAGGCAGAGCTCCAAAGCCCACATCTGCAGGCTGCATCCTGCTCACCTGGGGTGACCTCACACAAGCTGCCTCACCTCTCAGGCCTCGGTTCCCTCCTTTGTCAGCCCCACCTCTGTGGCCATGCTGGGTCATTGCAGTGACCACACACTCTGGAGATTCCAGGCTTTCCAAATATTCACCACACTGTCCCATGGACCAGCAAAACATCCTGGGAATTCCAGGTCTCAAGGTGCAAGCACCTTCCTGTTTCCCCTCCACTGT
Organism: Saguinus oedipus; assembly: GCA_031835075.1. Taxonomy (NCBI): domain Eukaryota; kingdom Metazoa; phylum Chordata; class Mammalia; order Primates; family Cebidae; genus Saguinus; species Saguinus oedipus. The sequence continues at coordinate 20,092,310 of CM063187.1, forward strand.
TCACTGACTGCCGAAAACTCACTTAAGACAGTTTCTAGTTCAGCTGCCTAAGCAGCCCCACTCCCTCCACCCACTCACACCCACCCCTGGAGACCCTGCAAGCCCAGAGCCTCGTGGGCCATTGTCCCTGGTTCTGGGCCCCCAGGCACCTCAGTTCCCATTCTCTGCCCCATCTTGCCCTCACCACCAGGGATGGTAACCACCTGTTCCCTGTAGCCAGCCTAGCCCTGACAGCAAGAGATGTGATGTCAGCACTCAGCTCAGGTGGCACACAGGAGTGCTCCCAGATGCTGGCTGGGTGCGTGCTGAGGACAGGCAGGGCAGGGTGGGGGCACTGCCTCTGGGCCTTGAGGCAATGGGATTTGAGGCAGGGAGGCCACCCCTGTCAGAGGCAGGGTAGCGAGGCATGGCAGGGGCCACTCTGAGCCTGAATGAGGGCTGTTCAGGAGCAGATAGAGAAGACTACACAAGACAAGAAGAGAGGCAGACCCGGGAGACTGCAGGGGGTCCCGAATGCCAGCCTGAGTGCCCTGGCTGCCAACTCTGTCCAAGGAGCAGGGGGCAGACAGCCAATAGCACAGGGGGCCACAGCTCTTCCCACTGCCACTTCTGGGTGCCCTAGACTGCCAGGGGCAGACCCAGGTCCTCTTCCTGACCTTGCAATTGGGGATGACAGTGGCTTTGGGGAAGGGGAAAAAGCCGCCCTCCCTGAGCACCACCTGGATGCCCACACAGTGCAGGGCGCTTCATGCCCAGACCTCATTTAGGCAAGGATGGTGCTTGACAGCCCCGTGATTCAGCACATGAAGGCCCTGACAGGGAAATGGAGCCCAAGGCCACACAGCTGGTGAGGGAGCCCAGGTGAGACTCCAGGGCCATGGTTTCCTGCACTCAGCACTGCTGGGAGCAGCTGGGGCTGCAGGAAGGAAGAGTGTGTGTGTGTGTGTGTGTGTGTGTGTGTGTGTGTGTGTGTGTCAGGGGCAGGGGGTTGGGGGAGAGAGAGACTGTGAGAGTGTGTGTGTCTCAGGGGCAGCAGGTCGGGAGAGAGAGACTGTGTGTGTGTGTGTGTATGTCTGTATCAGGCAGGGGGTCAGGGGAGAGAGAGAGTGTGTGTGTGTCAGGGGCAGGGGGTTGGGGGGAGAGAGAGACAGTGTGAGAGTGTGTGTGTGTGTGTCAGGGGCAGGGGGGTTGGGGGAGAGAGAGAGACAGTGTGAGAGTGTGTGTGTCTCAGGGGCAGCAGGTTGGGAGAGAGAGGCTGTGTGTGTGTGTGTGTCTGTATCAGGCAGGGGGTCAGGGGAGAGAGAGTGTGTGTGTCTCAGGGGCAGGGGGTCAGGGGAGAGAGAGAGAGAGAGAGTGTGTGTGTGTGTGTGTGTGTGTGTGTGTCAGCAGCAGGGGTCAGGGTGTTCAAACCACTTTGGCTCAGGCCCTTCTGCCAGGACACAGCTGGACAGGAAACCCCTGCCGCTGGGACTAGCAGGACCCTGGGAGGGAGGCCCTCCCTGCAGTTCCACTGCTCACTCTAGGCAGCCCTCTGGCCAGGGAATGGGCCGGCCAGGGCTGGGGACACAGACTCACCCAGGCCCAGCTTTCACACAGCCTCAGGGACATCCCTGGCCTCACTATGGGAAGACTGAGACCCAGAGGGAAAGAGCTTATGGAGGTTCACACAGCAGCTCAGGGGCCAGGGCCTCTCCCTCTCCTCCCCTGAGGCCAGACATCTGTCAGCAGGGTATCATGTAGCTGGGACCCTCGGGCCAACTCCCAGCACAGCCCAGGCTCCAGTATGGCATCCTGTGGCCTCAGGATTCTCAGTGACCACATGGCTCCTGAGCCCAGACTACAGATGGAGCCAGCCAGTGCCATGGCTTTGATGGTTTGACAATCCCACTCCCCATTACCCTCCCCACCCCACCTCACTTTAGCAGAGAGCCAGGGGTTTGGGGACTCACGGGATGGCTGGATGGGCTCGCAGTCCTCGATGCCACATGGCCGGGAGCTCTCGGGCCAGGCCTCATGGCCACACTGGTTGATGTTCCTCAGGCAGCCCCATCTGGGTGTTGACACACTTGACCAGGTGCTGCTGGAAACCCCTGCCACAGGGGGCTGAGCACTGCAGGGAGTGGGGAAGAAGTGTCTCCCTGGGCCACCTTAGCATCAGGGGCAGTGACACCTCCACTGGGAAGCCATCCCTGTGCCCTGTGCCTGACTGGCCTGCCCTTGCTCCCAGCCCCACCCTCAGTGCCTCCTGGGAGGGCCTGGTCCCATGCCTAGAGCCCACTTGGTACTCAAACCCCACTCACATTTGTGGGATCATCTCCTGCAGCAGGGAGGGCCATGACAACAGTGGGGACAGCCCTCAAGGCTGCAGGGCAGCGAGCCTCTCGCACAGGACATGCCCGAGAGACCTGGGCAGAGCCCCAGGATGGAGCCCTAATGCAGCAGCAGGCAGAGACATGGGTGAGACACCACTGTGCCCAAGGGATGGGGCAGAGGACCTGCCCAGCCCACAGGCAGGAGGGGAGGAGACAGGTTTCACAGCCAGGGCCCAGCCCACCAGACTTTGGTGTTATCAGATGCGGGTCTGAAAGCCCTAAACATGCTCCGAGTCTGTGCCAGTGTCATGCTGTGCCCGGCCCTGTGCTTCATCCCGTTACTTCATTTAATCCTCCTGCCCCTCCTCTCCCAAGCTGTCCCCGTTTTACAGATGAGAAAACAGTGATCCAGCAAGGCAAAGCAACCTGCCCAGAGTCACTCAGCAGCCAGTGGGACAAAGACTCGAACGCTGGCCCAGCTGACTCCAGGGCCCGGCTCAGGGCCCAGAGCTGAGATTTCTGATCCCTTTGGTTCCAAACAGACCTGGCAGAAGGTATCCTGCCCACCCAAGGCTCCTCTTCTGTCCCCTTCTGCCACTGGCCTTTGCCAGGCTCCCTGATCACCCCAAGCCTGTCATTCCTGCCTCAGACTTCACACCTACTGTCCCTTTTATCCCTGTCCTTGGCATCACTGACTCCTCCCTTGGGTCTCAACCCCAGGCCCCTCCTGGGAAGGCCTTCCCTGATATCACAGCACATGTGCCCTTTCCTTGTCTGTTTCTCCCTGGCAGGCTGTAAGCACCAGCAGGGTGGGACCTCATCCAGTCACTGCTGCACAAGCAGTGGCCAGAGAGTCTGGCTCTCAGCCACACTCAATATCTGCTTCACCCAACCCAGGATTGACCAGGTGCCATGAAGCCCTTGCTCCCTGCTCCTCCATGCAGCTCAGCTCACCTGGCCCCAGGGCCCCACCACCCACTGTGTGCAGGGGTAGGTATTGCAGGGCCTCATGGTGTTGGGTCTCAGTGCTTCCTCACAGAGGCCTGGCTCTGGGCAGGTCACCAGCCGCTGCTCTTTGCCCCCACCACAGGACTCAGAGCACTGGGGAGCAGGGAAGGAGTCAGGGCACAGCCAGAATCTGAGGGTTCCCCCTCCCCCCAAATGGACCCCCAGGCCTCACCTCCCTCCAGGAAGAGGTATACCAGCTGAGGCAGGGCTGGGCCCCACAGGGCTGGTGTGTGGGTGGCTTGGCTGGCCCCAGCTGACAATGGAAGGGTCGCAGTGGCCAGAGGTCCTGTGTGTCCACACACTGCACATCCCACATGGAGGAGCCTCCACCACAGCTGCAGGAGCACTGGGGATGGAGGGATGTGTGTGGACACACCCCACATGCAGGCCCACACGTGTGACCCCATGAGGCATGTGTCAGAGAAGGCATCAGGCCTTCAGCCACTCCAGCCAGGGGCAAATCCCTGAAGAGCCCCAGTGAGAGGCCAAGGCTGGCAGGCCCCAGGCAAAAGGTGCCCAGCCAGGGGCTCCCATGGGTGGGGACAGATGGAGAAAGGGAGGAAAAAAGGCAAGCTTGTGAAACACAAGTCCAGATGGGGTCAGAAATACAGAGGGGAGGAGACAGGCCAAGCCAGACAAAAATGAAGACTCCCAGGAGATTCAGATCCAGTTTGATTGGGTGCCCAGATGTGCAGTCTGAAGCCCTCCCCTGCCCTGCTGCTCTTGGAACACAGGCCATGGGGACCCAGGGCTCCACCCCATGTCCTGGGGCTCCCTGCCCTGGCTCCATCCTCAGGCACCTTACTCCAGTTGCCCGAGTGCCAGGTGGCACAGGGCCTCAGGTGGCAGCGGCAGGCAGGCTGGGGCCAGCCAGCAGGGGCACAGTCCTCATCCCAGCCAGAGCTACAGCACACTGGCCTCCAGATGGCACCCAGGCCACAGGTGGTGGAGCACTGGGAGGCACGGACCCGTGAAAGCCAGGCAGACCCTGGCCCCACAGCCAGGAACTACCCACCTAGGCTAGCGAAACCTCAGCAAGACAGGCCCCTCTTCTGGGCCTCAGTTTTCCCCTCCACCCACCTCCCAGGAAGCCCATGAGAATAAAAAATCAACCCCCCCACCCCAGCAACCAACTACCCCTGCCCACAAAGGACAAAGGGCCTGTGTTCCAGTGTCACTGGTGCAGAGGCACGGGAAGGGGACCCTGTGGGCACCCCTGGCCAGCTATCCTGACCAGCCTGCCCCTTCCCACCCCCAAATTAGGGATCTGAACAGAAGCTTGCTTCTCCTGCAGTGACCATCTGGGGATGCAGGGAGGGGGCACTGGCCAGCTTCTTTCATGCAGCTCAGACCCCTGCAGGTCACTGCCAAAGGAGGGTGGAGCTAGAGGGCAGAGCCAGGTGGCAGTGGGCTGAGCCCAGCCTGGAGGAGCCAGGCTGAGCCTCAGGGGAAGCTTGCTGCCTTCTGGGCAGGACTGGGCCTGCAGGCCATGCGGGGATCCTCCCCACTGCACAGCTGTCTGAACTCCATCCTGGGGTGTGCTCCCAGAGTGTGCCTGCCCCTGGCTTCCCTCAGGTCCCCTGTGCTGCTCAGGAATGGGCCCTGGGGTCCCCTCATCCCCCTAATCCTGGGAACCCCTGCCCTGAGGGAGGTGGGATGGACAGCACCTGTGTCCCACTCTGCTCATTTTCAGACAAGGCAACAATCACCAAGGTCCCACGCGAAATCCCCGCCAACCCGGCCCGCACCACTTGCCTCACTCCAGTCTCCAGCTTGCCAGCTGGCATTCCTGGCAGCCAGTGGGTCCACAGGGGGCCCCACCTCAGCCAGGCTGGGGGCCAGGAGCTGGGTCTCAGGGCCTCTGTGGCTGTTTGCAGGGCTATCGCAAGCTGGCATGGACAGCAGCCCAGAGCTCAGGGGCACCTCAGGTTTGAGGGACTCAGGCTGGCCCTTGGGTCCTGGGCTCGGGGCAGGCTCAGGCTCAGGTGTGTGCCCGAGGCCAGTCAGTGTCATGGGGAGGAAGGTGCCCCACACTGCCACAGGCTGCAGGTCCCAGGAGCCTTGTCCTGGGGTTGGGGAGTTGGAAGTCCCCAGCTGCAGGGGGCTGTCTCTGCCTTCCATCTCTGGTGGAGGGGATATGGGAGGAGGGGGAGGAGCCACCTCCACAGTGGGCCTCAGCTTACTGTCCCCAGGCCCCAGCCCACCCTCCAGAACTGGCTCCCAAGCCACAGTCCCTCCTGTCCACAGTTCCACCACATCAGGACCAGGAGAGGAGTGGGTGCTGCCAACAGGGGACAAAGGGGGCAGCATGGGGCTGGGTCTCAGGGGCAGGTGGGGGACTCTGTGGCCCCCATGTTCCTCATCATCCTCAGAAACTTCATTGGTCCTGTCCCACCATGGAGGGGGCAGCTGGCGCTGGCTATCCTCACCAACCAAGTCATTTTGGCTCCCAGAGGTGGCAGACATCTGCACATCATCAGGGGAAACCCTGGGCCAGGGCAGGCTGGGGAGCCCAAGGTCTGGGGCCCCTATTGGGGCATCTTCCTCAGGTAGGAAACTGACCAAAGAGTTCTCAGGGGTCAGCTCTGAGGGTGGGGGTGGGGAGTGGCTGGCCTGGCTGGGCCAAGGGCTAGGGGACCAAGGTCCCAGTGCCCCCTCCTCTGTGGCTGCAGGAGGCTCTGTGGCAGGCACAAGGCTACCCATGGAGGGCACAGCAGGATGGCCGCGTGGTGCGGGCATCCCATCCCCTGTCCCCACCAAGTCTTGATCAGGCTCCTCAAAGGGCCCATAGGACAGGTCCTCGTGGAAGTTGATGAAATTGTAGTCATAGTAGAAGTCATCCACAAACATGGGCCCCGGCAGGTCCAGCTCCAGGGCCTACTCGTCGATGGCGTTGCCCATGCTGGCTGGCCTGGGTGCTGAGTTGGGTGAAGGGCATGGGGCCAGGTGGTGTGGGATGAAGTCAGCCTTGTTGAAGAGCTCATGGCTGGAAGAGCCACTGCCTGAGCCTTCAGGAACCAGTGTGTCCAGGGGCCACAGACAGGGTGGCAGAGAGCAGATGACTTGGTGTGCTGGCTGCTGGGCCTCATCACAGGGGACACCAGTGTCATTGGTGCAGAGGACACCGGTGCTGAGTGCCCTCCCTGCATGTCACTGAGCACTGTGGGGGAAGCCAGGGTGAGGGGCTCATGTTGGGAGGCAAGCCACCAGGGGACGCTGGGGCAAGGCAGGGTAACCTGTCCACTGCCTGGTGTCAGAGTGGCAGGGACCCCAACCAGCCCTCTCTGACCCTACCCAGCTCAAGGTCATGGCTGTGGCCATGGCTTCACAGGGGCTTTCTGATCCCTGAGGCTTTGGAGTCAGAGGCTGGACCCTGGAATGCCCCAGACTCCCTCCCACCCATGGTACCAGGCAGTAAGGGCTGGAGGAAGGCTGTCTGCCTCACTGTAGCCTGAGACCAAGGGTGGCACTGGAGGCAGCCCCTCCCATCCTGCACTCACCTGAGACCAGTTCCCCACAGCCCAGGTGGCTGGACAGGGCATGTGGTGGTTGCAGGGGGTTGCATCCAGGGGCTGGGGAAGGTGTTCACAGGCCAGCGGCTCCAGGGCACTCTGTTCATCCAGCCCCATGCTGCAGATGCAGAGCACAGCCTGGTGGGAAAGGCCCCCAGGCCCACAGGAGCTTGAGCACAGCTGCCACTCACCTGCCCACCACCTGGCAAGGGCACACAGGTGGCATCAGTGTGGCATCAGCAGGCTCACCAGCAGGGAGGGCCAGGCCAGGCTCCCAGGCCCTCAGGGTTTGGGCAGAGCTGGGACCGAGGCCAGTGGCTGCTTCTCCAGAGCTCCAAGCCCAGGTAGGTGTCCTGCCCCCTAAGTCTGGTGACATGGCCCAGCCCCTCCACTCCTGCCACCCTCCCCTCAGGGGAACTGAGCATGACCTGAGGCCTATTTCCATATCCAGGGGGCTAAGGAGGAGGATCACAGGTGTCCAGGCTGGCCCAGGCTGGAGTAAGGGGTGACCAGGAGCTGGGGCTTCAGCCTTGGGAAGACCCATGAAAACCTGGCTGCCTGTGCTCCTCCCTGGGGCCTCTGGGGTCCAGAAGTAGGGGTCTGTGGCAGATCTGGGCCACCTGGGGGTGGGGAGTTGGCAGGGGAGTGGGGCGGCTCACCTGGCAGGGCAGGGCTACTCGCTGCACTTCCCCTGGTGGTCATTGGGCTGGCCCAGGGGGTCACAGTGCCCCTCATCCACAGGCCCTGCCTGCTGCTCTGAGCAGTACACACTCTGCCTCTGCACACCTAGGGGCCATGGGGCTCAGCCTCGGCCTGGCACCCAGGTGCCCATAGCCCAAGACCTAAAGACACCATTTCTGCCAGAACCCTCCCAGAACAGCACCTCACTGCCCGTGTCAGGATGAAGTCAGACCTCCACCACTGCCTCTTCCTTGCTGTCCGCCCTCCCTCTCCTAAGTAGCCTCCCTCTGACTGTCTCTGGAGAGGTGGCACAGTGTGGAGGTTTAGTGGGTTAGGTCCCCAGACCCTCTGCTTCCTAACTGAGATGCCTGGGTGGCTCATTTGGCCTCTCTGAACCTCAGCGTCCTCCTCTGTGAAGTTGGAGTGACAATCCTGTCTGCCTCCAAGTCCCAGAGGGAGGACTGCTCATGGCCTTGCATGTGCGGGCTCAGCCCATGCCTGGCACATGCTAAGGGCTCGATCCATGGCAGTTGCTGCTAGCATGCAAACCCAGCCATGACATCAAGGCTGCCCCACTGTCCATGCCCTTGACAATGGCTCAGAGAACATCTGGAGAAGAAATGCATCAAGGGGCAGGCCCCGCTCCCCACCCCCACACTAGCTTTGGCACTGCTCCTGTCCCTCATACCCTCTGCCACTGCCCACCCGGGGGCTTTTCCACAGCCATGCTCCTCACTTAAACTCACTTCCATACTGCCTACTGAGACCCAGCCTCAGGACCCCTCTGCTGGTGGCTCTGCTTTCTCTGCTCCCCCAGGGTTGCAAGAGTATGCTGTCCCTCCCCTGAGCTGCCAGTCCCACACCGGTTCCCCTTTCCTCACCAACAGATTCTGATATTGCTCAAGGTCCCAATTACAGTAAGGGACCTGCTGAAAACACCCTGAGGCCACCCCCTCAAAACTAGGGGCTCTGGGACACAGTCCTGGCTGGGGAGAAATGGACATGAGCTCCTCACTGGGAGTCAGCCCTTTCCCCTCCTTCTTCCTGCCCAGAACATGGCAAGAGGCCTGGAAGGGAGGATGCCATCTGTGACAAGCAGGAGGGGAGGGCTGCAGTGGCAAGGATGTTTCAGCTGAGGGACAGTCAGCTCCAGGTCCCGCCAGCTTGGACTGTGCACCTGGGACTTCCTGCCTGAGACAAGAACCCCTGTCTGTCCCGGCCACCGTGGGGCACTTGCCTCTGCATACACTCCTACATGGTTCACCTGTGAGGCAGCCAATTTGCTGAAAGACAATCTCCAAATGTCTCGTGCTGCAAATGTATTTGTTGGTTTCTCACGTTTGTCTATTTAGAGACACCTGAATTATGCCAGGTGCAGTGGTTCATGCCTGTAATCAATCCCAGCACTTTGTGAGGCTGAGTCAGGTGAATCACCTGAGGTCAGGAGTTCAAGACCAGCCTGGCCAACATGGTGAAACCCCAACTCTACCAATAACAAAAAATTAGCCAGGCATGGTGGTGCATGCCTGTAAATCCCAACTACTCAGGAGGCTGAGGCAGGAGAACCAATGGAACCTGGGAGGCAGAGGCTGCTGTGAGCCAAGATCACACCACTGCACTCCAGCCTGGGTGACAGCAAGACTTCATCTCAAAATAAATAAATAAAATAAAATAAAGATAGCTGTATTAGATAAAATGGGTTTCCTGGCTTTGGAAGGCATTTACCCAGTTCTCCAGTTCTCATGTTGTCATCATAACAGCATTATTTTTTAAAAGATAGGGTTTCACCATGTTGGTCAGGCTGGTCTTGAACTCCCAACCTCAGGTGATCCGCCTGCCTTGGCCTCCAAAGTGCTTGGAGTACAGGCATGAGCCACCACACCCGGCCCATAACAGCATTTTAAGGCTTCCACTCTTCCTCTGCTGGCCCGCCTCCTCTCCCACTTCTCCTTTCCCTCCTCCCTACTCCCTCTCCTTCCCTCACCTCTTTCCTCCAAATAGTAATCATAATTTTAAAATAGCATTTTAAGGAATGCTCAAATGTCTCTATCTCAGATTCCCGATTCTGAGACCCTGAGGACACTGGGTGTCAATGATGGAAAGACTGAGGGGAAAGGGGAGGACTAAAAGAGTGGGAGACCGAGGAGCTGGGGGGAGAGCTAGGGGTGTCGGGGGAGACTGAGGAGTGAGGGGAAACCAAGAGGGGGGAGATGGAGGAGTAGGGGGAGACTGAGGGGTGGGGGAGACCCAGAGGTGGCAAGGGGAGACCCAGGGGCCAGGGGGGACTGAGGCACAGGAGAGGGGGAGACTGAGGGGTGGGAGGACACAGAGGGGTGGGGGGAGACCAAGGGGCAGGGGGACTGAGAGGCATGAGGAGGGGGAGACTGAGGAGAGGGGAGATGGGGGGAGACTGAGGGGTTGGGGAGACCAAGGAGCCAGAAGGGAGACCAAGGGGTGGGGGGAGACCCAGGGGTGGGGGGAGACTGAGGGGTGGGGGGAGACTGAGGGTCAGAAGGGGAGACCAAGGGGTGGGGAGGAGACAGAGGGGGGACTGAGAAGCATGTTGGGGAGACCAAGGGGTGAGGGGAAAGACTGAGGGTTGGGGGGGAACTGAGGGGCATGGTGGGGGAAGACCAAGGGGCAGGGTGGGAGACCTGAGATGGGAGGATTCTGAGGCAGGGAGGCTGAGGTGCATGGGGGCACTATGGGAAATATGGGGAGGAAAAGTCAGAGTTAATGAAACCATCATACTTTTAATATAGTTCAAAGAAGTCAGCATGGTGAGGGGCCACTGGGCTGGCCTCAGAGTGGGGTGGGAAACCTGGCTGTGCCCTGGCCTCCCTCCCCTCACTGCCCCCTTCCCTGCCACATTCCACTGTTCCCCCTCCTTCTGTCTGGGAAGCTCCTCCTGGGGTGGCCACCAGGGAGCCCCAGGCTCTGGACCACTGGAGGGTCCAGAGGAGGGGAGCAGCCCACCCCTACAGGCCCAATGGCTAAGACTCTATGGGGGTCAGGGGTGGGGTCATCTCCAGGATGGAGCAGAAATGCAGGCATGAGACCTGCCAGAGCTGAGCCAGGAAAAAATCGAGAGGGAGCTGTGCCCGCTGGAGGGAGAACGCCAAGAGCTGGGGCACACTGAGCACTCGCCGCAAGCTGCCCCCACCTGCCTCATCTATTTACCTCCCAGCGGGCATGAGACATGGGGCAATTGCCGGCCTCATTTCACGATGGGGAACCAAGGCTCAGAGAGGCAAACCTCCAGACCTGTGGTGGCCCAGCAGTGAGCTGGAGGCTGAAGCCAGCATCCCTGTCCAGACCCGTGGTGGCCCAGCAGTGAGCTGGAGGCTGAAGCCAGCATCCCTGTCCAGACCCGTGGTGGCCCAGCAGTGAGCTGGAGGCTGAAGCCAGCATCCCTGTCCAGACCCGTGGTGGCCCAGCAGTGAGCTGGAGGCTGAAGCCAGCATCCCTGTCCAGAGCCAAAGCCCCTGCTGGTGGGGCTGTGCCTGCCCCTCCTCTCACCTGTGCTGCAGGTGACCGTGCACTTGCTCCAGGGTCCATAGTGCCAGGAGAACTCGGGCGGCGGGACCTCACCATGGACATCTGCCTCCCTGTGGACAGTGTACTCATAGCGCACCCCGGGGTTGCTCTCCTGGAACAGTAGCTGGGTGGGCAGGCGGGCCCCGTGAGCACAAGGCATCCTCTCCATCCACCCAGACCTAATGGAGCTGACCCCAGCCACCTCTGAACTGCAGCTACATCATGGGGCCATTTTAAAAGATGGGGAAACTGAGGCAGACATTGCAACAGGAGGGCCTGGCTGAGAGCCAGGCTCTGTGACTGCCCCAGGGCTCACTCCTCCAGGATGAGACCCTGCCATGGGCCTGGGGTCTCTGCCTCTGCTCCCCATCCTGGGCCTCAGGAAGCAGGTACCTGGATCCAGACAGGCTCGTTGGTAGGACCTGGGGACATGAGGTTCTCCCAGTTGCCCCTGCGTGTGTATGTGAAGGTGGTCCCTGCCACCTGGTAGTCCCCGTCCCACTGGATGGTCCAGCCACCATTGAGGAAGTACTTCTTTGGGTCCTGGCTCCACAGTGCCAGAAAGTTAGCAGCCTCGGCCACCTCCTGGATGCGGATCTCACGTGCGCTGGCTGGGATCAGCCCCACGTCCACATACCCTGCCAGCCAGGGGTTGTGTATAAGTTGTGCTCAGGGTGACAGGGTTGCCTATCCCCACCCACCACCCTCACCTCTCTCCCCACTTGCCCCCCACCTGCTGATGCCAAAGATTCCACCATTACCTTAAAAGTCTGCGCTCCCCGAATTGCTCAGGTATGTCGTAAGTCACCAAAACCTCACAGAGGTACCCCAAATCCTGACCCCGTGGCCATGACTCATCACCCCTCTCCTGGGAACCTAAACTGGTCTCATCACAAGGCTATGTCCACCCAACACTCAGGGCCAGCTGGCATTCTCCTTCTAAAATGCCAGCATGCTCAGGCCTTTCTCCTGCATCACCCTCCTCAGCCCACACGGCTGTTTTCATTCACCCGCTTCTGTAACACCCATCATGCACTGGGCACTTCTCACGTGTAAAATGAATAGCAACCCTAGAATGTAGGTACTATTGGCAGGCAGGGATAGTAACATGAATGAGCGTCCTGCTGGCATCTGAGGACAACAGGGTTTTCCTCACATGGGAAACCTTCCCTGACTTCCCCAGGCCAGGAGCATCTTCCTTGGTGCTCCCACAGCCCTCTGGGCCTCCCTGCACTGCACTGGCCACACAGAAGGTTCTGTCCCCTGTGGGACTGAGCAATTCACCTGCATGTCCCCATCACCTAGCACAGTCAGCACTCGAATGATGTGTGCAAAGCAGACCTGGGGTGAGGGTGTGGAGCTGGGGGTCTCAGAAGCTTTGGGAGGAGACTACCATCCTCTGAAAGGCCTAGGGGCCACACACAAGCTGAGCTGGCCCCACCTGGGGTCTCTGGGACAAGAGGACTCCCCACAGGACAGGCCTCTGTGCTTGGGTTAGGGGTCCCTGACTCCTACAAGAATTCCACCCCAGCAAGGCTTCCCTGCTTAGTCATCTATGGCTGGGTGGGAACCACGAGGCCAAGCAGGGGCCTGGGGCAGATAGGAAGCAGCCACCAGGTAAAGAGCACACCCCTCCCCCACGGTGGTCCCACCCCATACCCAGGCCCTCGGCCTCCTCGAAGGTCCCGCTCACGGTGTGGCAGGTGGAGCCATTGCCATGGCACACGCCACAGCGGTCCTCCATGGCACTGGAGTAAATCTCAAAGTCACAGCCCACATTCTGCAACACACAAGGGAGGGGAGTGCCATGGTGCTGGCAGCCAGCCCTCTGTGGCCCCAGCCCTGGGGGCCAGTCAGGGTCAGGAGGAGACCTGGGAGTGGGGGTCGGGAGGCCTCTCTCTGACCCAGGTGAACTTCTCTATCTCCCTGAGCCTCAGTGTCCTCAGATGTGGGATGGGGAGACCCGCCCCTCCCTTAAAGGCATGTCTCAAGCATCACATGCTACAAGAGAAGGGAGTTCTGCAAAGGCTGCGGGCAGGCAGGGACCTGACTCGACACGGACTTCTGACCAGCACGTGCAGGGAATCTGAACATCAGAGGCGCTAGGGGCTGGCCCCTCCCTGCTGGTCCCCCTCTGAGCCCAGGCCCAGACACCCCAGTGGCTTAGGGGGCTAGAAGCAGGGGGCAGGTAGGTGGCTGGGGAGATGGGCAAAGATGAGAGGCCATCCTTGTATTGAAAATAAGAATAGGAATTGTTACCAAATACCGAGCGCTACTCTTTGGGGTTCAGAACCCTTCATGTCACCTGTGCCACCTCATTTAACCCCTTCTATCAGGGAGGAAACCACTGCCTGGGGTCAGCCAGCTGACAAGAGGTCAAGTCCCTGCCTGGGCTCTGGTTTCCCAGCTGGGGCAGTGCTGGCAAAACATCCAAGGAGATGAGGAGTGGCAAGCCCTGACTGGGAGGGGTCTCCAGTGCCAGGAGGCCTGGTAGGGGCTTTGCCTTAGTGGTATAGAGGGTGGGGTCTGAAAAGCCCAATGGTAGAGCATAGGGAGGGTGGCCAGAGGACCAGGAGGGACCCAGGGGAGAACCTGGGGCCTGCCAGTGGGACTGGGGGGGTGCAGTCTAGGAGAGCCTCTTCCTGACCAGGCACACCTTGCAGATGCCGTTGATGCAGAGGTCCTGGCTGACCCTGCCCTGGTAGCAGGGGGTACCATTGACCATGGCATCCCACAGCTTCTCAGCAAAATACTCATTCGAGGGCCAGCAGTGCAGTTCACAGGGGTTCACTGGGGGCCAAGTAGAAGAGCCATCAGCCACAACCGGGGCAGGAGTTATGGAGGCCACCAGGAAGACCCCTCCATGACTCACATCCATGGCAGGCTGGAGGCTCCAGCTGGGCTGGTAGCTATCTGTAAGGCTGCAGACTGGGGAGCTGGGGGGAGCAGCAGCCCCAGGGCACAGTGGCATGGCCCAGGCTTGGGGTGGAGACTGGACCTCCTGCTGCATCACAAGGTAGCCTTGGGCGCACACAGCCCCAGCCCTCAGTGTCCCCGTGGGAGGCAGCACTCACCGTCATTGACCACAGGCACCCATGTGTGCAGCTGGCCCTTGTACAGCATAGTGTCAAAGTGGCTGCACTGGATGTGGCGGAAGGAGGGGCAGCCAGCGGGGCAGGCTTGCAGGTTGCAGAGGCGGAAACGCTTCCGTTCACCCACACAGTACTTGCCCTTGTATTTGGGCCTGTGGGGAGAAGCAGGGAGGGCCTGGTGAGTGCTATTGCATGGCCACAGCCCAGAGCAAGTGGCATCCTCCTGTTCCCTGCACCCCAAGATCCCTGCCACCCAGCTTTGCACACACTGCTCTACTCTCCAGAGTGGGCTGCCCCCGCTCTGGCCCAGACACACCCTCCCTGTTTGTAAGGACCTGTGGGGAAGTGGCAGCAGTAAGCCTGAGCTCTGTCCCCAACCTGCTGTGTGACTGTGGGCAAGTCTCTAGCCACTCCCTGGGCCTCAGTTTCCTCATCTGTAAAATGGGGTTGGGGCTGATTCTGCAGAGGGCTGTTGAGAGGCTGTGACAAGCTGCAGGCATGACTGGCACTGTCTGGAGGGACTGCTCTTAGTCCCCAGCCCATGACACCAGCATCCTAATGAGCCCTTGAGTCCTCAGTCTCCCTCCTGGTGGCAGTTCCCCCAGCCCAGGTGTTAAAAAAAAGCCCCCAGGGCCCCAGCCAGCTGAGAGGTCTGCCCAGTCTCAGCTCCTGAAATCCTCCCCATCTAGACCAGGGTAGCCAGACCCAACCCAGCTCAGACCTGGAGGTCAGGAGGCAGGGAGGGGCACAGGCCAGTCTTAGCCAAGCACAGGGCCCTGGGTGGTGCTGACTGGGAACCCCATGCCTTCTCTGGATGGCCTCGTGAAGAGGGAATCAGCTGGGCAGTGCCTGTCTATGGTACTGCTTGGCTCTGCATCTTACCAGATCCTCACATCCCACCCATTTAAATGGGGAAATGAAGGCCCAGAGAAGAGTTGAAGAGGGGATTCAAATCCTGAGCCATCTAAGGTCCAGGGCCCATGCTCTTCCCCACTGCCCTCTCCTTCCTCCCTCCAGCCAGCAGCTGCTTTGCTCTGTGGCCTGTGATGAGTCTCTCTAGTCTCTGTGCCTCAGTGTCCCCCTCTCTGCAAAGGGGTCAGCAGTGGGGACCTGTTAGCCCCAGAACACTCCTTGAAAGTGACTCAAAGTGGCCTGGACACTCGGACTGACTGTTATGAGGACACTTCTAAGAGCCAGGGGCTGGGATAGAGCCAAGCTCCTGCCATTGGCTGACTGCTTGGGTCCCTCCATGCCTAGCCCAGGACACCCTGATCCCCACACTCACACAGGTTGTGTGCACTGCCACTCAGCACTCTGCACACCCATGCCACAGCTCTGCGATAAGATGGACCAGGCGCTCCAGCTGGACGAGCCACTGTCTGTGGCCTCAGGCTGGAAGCCCATGGGCATGCACTCCCCATTGAGATACCACTACCAAGACAGATGGAGTTAAAGCTACCCCACCCCCAGCCCTATCAGTCACTCTCACCCTAGTGAGAACAAGGTGGGTGGGAAGGCCATGAAAGGCACAGAGGGGAAGGATGGAAGGTGAGAGAGGCCCCTCACAATCATCACCATCATGTGTGGCCCAGGCCGCATGGCAGAGCTGAGCAGGGAGTAAAACAGCCCACGTGCCGACTCAGCTGCAGACACCCAGGGTATCATGGAATCAAGCCCTATCCCCAATGCTTCCACTTTGTAGACGGAGGCTTGGGCTGCAGAGAATAAGGGTCTGCTAGGAGCACAGCAAGACTGTGAGCTGGGGCTGACCCCTGGGCCCAGACACAGCAGGAGGTCTGGCCTCTCCCTCCCACCGCTGGGACTGGGCACCTCCTACCTTGTTCTCCCCACACCGGGTGCCATCCATGGCTGCATCCAGCTTGGAGTGACAGGTGGTCCCGATGGAGCACCAAAGTGTGTGGCAGACATTCTGCAAGGAGGGGACACAGCCCACACCCTCACCCCACCCACCCCCATGCCACTACCTGCCCTGCCCCCACCCTGTCCCCAAGGGCCCCCTGGACACCCTTCCACATGGCAGGGGTCCACAGACCCCTAGAGGTCCCTTCTGTGTCTGCTCCCACCTTCCTCTTGAGACCCTGTGGTGGTTTAGGTGGCCCAGAGCTGCACTCCCCAGCTGTCCAGCCCCCTCCTGGCCCAGCCCCACCTCTGAAAACACTCCCATTAGAAGATCACTCCAGGCGGTCTTCTCCAGGATAAACAGACCCTCCCCACATGGGTTCCTTTTCCCTCTTAAAAGCCAGCCCCAGGGAGGCTAAGGGACTTGTCACAGTGGATCCGTGGTTGACCCAGAATTCAGAGCCATGTCTGTGGCTTCCCACCCCTGGCCTCTCCCACAGGCCTCAGACGAGTCATAGTGTCATTCAGGAGTGCAGCCCAGGCCAAGCGAGGTTCCTCCCAGGCTGGCATCCATGGGCTGGTGAGGGCTGCCCCCTGAGCCCTCCAGCTGGGTCCCCACACCCTCATACCCACCCTAGCCCACTCACATCCATGTCATCACAGAAGGCAGAGTAGGCCCCATACTGGAGATGGCACTGGTGACTCACATCATAGAGGACTCCGGGTGGCACCGAGGGGAAGTCGATGATGTCCTTGGCAGGAGGGTCATCCAGACACAGGCCCCACCCTCAGCTAGAGATGGGACAGAAGGATGAGCAGGGGCAGCCTGTGAGACCCACCAGAGAGGCCTCAGCTGGGCTGGGAGGGGAGGAGGGAGTGGTACAGAGCCCCACCACTGCAGGAGAACTCCAGACCCCTGCTTGCCTCAGCCACCCTGCAGCCAGCAGCAGAGGCCCTCCCGTCCGTGCTCATCTCACCTCCTGGGCACTCCAGCTCAACAACCGCAGCCCCAGTGCCCGGCCTCTGCACACGCTGCCACCTCCACCCCACTCCTCCTGCCCTATGGCTGCAGACTTCCCTCCAGATGCAGCCCCAGGGTGCTACCCTCCGAAGGCCTCCTGGATCACCAAGTCCTCATGTCCCCAACCCCACAGCCTACATCCCTGAGCCCAGACCCCGGGCCTCTGTTGGCCCCACCCAGGCAGAGACCTCAGGTCATCTATGGAAGGACTAGGTCGGGAAAGCAGCCCTCCCCTGGGAGAGAGCCCAGGCAGCCATGCCTGTCCCCTGCCCCCCCACCCCCTGCAGGGCTGGCCTCAGTTCTGTCACACCCTATCTACTCCCACCTTCCTCCAGCCGCATTCCCTGGCAGCGGTGGTGAGGAACAGGGTAGACGAGAGCAGGCATGATCTGTACCCACCACACACTCCTGCTGCTGTGGTGTGGCAAAGACAAGGCTGCCCACCCAGACACACACAAGGCAGGGGGCATGCAGGTGGGGGGCCCTGGGGAGGGTGGCCCAGGCCCATCTGGCACCTGCTTCTGCCCCTGCCTCACTCTGCATGGCCCTCGGGTGTGGCTATTGTGTCTGAGCCCAGTGTCCATCCTGCTGCCCCTGCTGGACCTTAGGCTGGCATGACTACGGCTTAGCGGCAGGAGTGCCCTGGCATGCTGACCAGCCCACCCCTCAGCTCCTTGCTGTCCTGGAGAAACTGGAGAAAAGTTTGGGGGCCTTCTGGGGGCAGCAGCTCTGGGGAGAATTGAGCCATGTGGACAATCAGGACTGAGATGACCCCAGCAGCCACGACTTGGGCAGAAACAACAGAGGCATGACCCATGGGACCTGGGGCCTCTAGCCAGGCAGGGATCATGGGGAGGCAAAAACCCTCCAGTCTCCCATCTGGGAGGTCTCAGGGCAGGTGGTGCCAGGCCAAGGGCCAGGATGAGCCACAGTCCTGGGTGGGCCAGGCAGGGACTGCACAGGGAAGAAAGCAGAGGGGACAGATCCTGGAGGGCAGAAGAGAGAGGAGGAGGAAACACTACAGATGTGGAGAGGCTGGAAGAACATGAAAGAGTCAGGAACAGCCAGTACCACCGAAGGCAGGTGTGGGGTGAGGCTGGGAGGGTGGCTCAGACTGTAGGATCCCAAAGCCCAGATTTCAGAGGAGGGGCCTGGCAGCAGGGAGGTCCAGGCTGGGTGAGCGGTCTCTGTGGTCTCCTAAGTCCGCTGGCCAGTGACAGGCCCCTGGCTGTGCCCAGAGCTGCGGAGAAGAAAGCCAAGGTGACCAAACTTCTATTGAGGACCCTGGAATCCTCCTGGAGTCACCCAGACTGTCCTGCTGGCTGGAAACAGATCCCTCTAACATGGGAGTGGGCAGAGGAGTAGCTGCTGCATGCAGTCATAGTGCCCAAGATGACCACGTGCCAGGCTGGTCCCGGGCACCGGGTGCACACCCTCTCATTCACTCCTCACAACCCCAAGATGACCACGTGCCACGCTGGTCCCGGGTAGCAGGTGCACACCCTCTCATTCACTCCTCACAACATCCCAGGCAGACTCGACCATCATCTCCCCTCACACACTCAGGACCCATCTGTCACCTGCCCTGGGCCACACAAGAGGAACGTGATGGCCAGGATCTCAAGCCAAGTCTAGGCTGCCTGCACCGGGCTGTGTCTGCTCACTGGGCTGCCCCCAGGGCAGGGCTCCTCCCATTCAACTCCGAGCCCGGCCTCAAATACTTCACTCCAAATACAAGTTTAAAACCATGGCAGCCAAGGCCTGGCAGGGAGAAAGGAGTGTCCCAAGTGCTCCGGCAGCTTGGGGCTCCCTGAGCCTCCCTGGGCCTGCACCCAGGGCAGAGTGTCGGCAGAGGGTGATGGGGTCAGCTGGCGCTGGGTTCCTTCCTTCCCTCTAGCATTCCATGGTTCGAGGACATTGATGGGGGCTCACCCATCCTAGCTAAGGGGTCCTCTGACCCGGTGGCTGAGGGATCCAATGTGCCTCACCCCGCACTGACAGTCCCTGGGCTGCAGCCCAGCCCTTCTGTTTCCTGGCTGGGCCCCAGTGCTGACTCGCTGCTCATGTGGCTCCTGCGGGCCTGCTGCTGGGCAGCTGAAGCCACAACCTGTCAGCTCCCCCTGGGTAAACAGGAGAAGTTGGGAGCATGAGGCGACCCTCACCGAATCCACTGCAGGAGTCCAGGTGCTGTCTTGGGAGTCAGAAACCCAAGTTTTTACTCTTTGCCTGGCTGTAGATGCTTGTGGCCTTGGGCCTTCACGTCCTCATCTACAAGAGGCCGATCCCAAGCTACAGGAGTATAAACAGCAGTGTCTTCTTGGGAAAAATCACACAGGCGGCCGGCAGCCAGCCCTTCCTTCCTCTGACTGGCTCACTGCCAGGTCCTCTGTGCTGCCAACACACACGGATCCCCAAGCCCGTCAGCCCTTCCCCTCCATGCCCCTCCTCGAGCTAATTATAGCGGGGCTGGGCAGTCCCACAGGAGGTCAGAGCAGACAGTATGTGACTTGGGTCAGAATCCTCCATGTAACCTGGAGACAGCAAAGCACTGCCCACCACCAACAGGAGAGACCTGGGGGCCCGATCCCCTGCCCCCTCCCCAAGATCTGGCCATGGAGTCGCTGGATGAGGGATCCATGGGATTTAGTAGAGGACCCCACGTGTGACCCAGCCTGCCTCTCTCCCTGTAGAAATGCCGGCTTTAAGGGAATCAGGGAGCAGGAACTCCCCTCCTCCCCACCTGGTCCAAGTTGACACTGGTGAAATGCTGTGACAGCTCCCCGGAGCCCCTAGAGCACCTGTCAGCCCAGAAAGTCTCTGAGTTTTTCAGGCCAACCCTCTTGGACAGGCTCCAGAGGCTGCCCTCCAGCCCATCCCCCACCACCTCCTGAGGGCTCTTCTGCCCCACCCTACACTGGCATGGCCCCGGCCTCTGCCCAGCCTGCCCTCCACCTACAGTGCCCTTCTTCCTTGTGGTGGAAGTCGGCCTTTAGAGGCAGCTCCAGGACTCCTCTGAGTTGCTGTTCATGACCCCAGGAGGGTTGGTGCCCCTCCCCCCATTCCTACAGACCCAAGAGGACTGTGTGCCTCAGTGCCAATCATCTCCCACTCCCATCTGCCTGTCCCCCAGTGTGAGGGACTGGAGGACAGGCACCACATCTGTCTCCTTTACCACTGTCCCCACTCACAGGGCCCTATGGACATGGGGGTTTGTAGACACAGCCAGAACGAGTTTAGATTCAGCCCTGTGGATTGACTTGGCTGGATGTAAGCATCTATACACAGGAGGCCAAGGGGCTTCAGGTCCAGCCATGATGAGGGGGTGGTCTGTGAGTGCCTCTGAGACACCCCAAGTGTTGGAAACACAGCCGGACCATTTGGTACATTTGGTCAATCTCACTCATTCTGTCCCCAAACCTTCTTGGGTGGAGTCCATCCTCTCTCTCCTATCCCACCCCCAGCAGGGAGTCCACAGGCTGGTGCCCCCGCCCACTCTGCATCTCCACACACCCTCTTCTGAGCTTTGGGAGCACCCTGCTGTGTGACTCCTAGGTTGCAAAGGTGAAAGTGTGAAAGGACCTCGGGAAGATGGGGTTCTCCTTCTCCCCAAACACTCCTCCATTGGTGGGGCATGTATTGTCCTGCTTCTGTCTGGCTCTCCCCAGTGCCAAGGCTCCAGGAGGCCCCGGCTGGCTCTGACTCTCAGGCTGTCCTCCCATCCTCACCCCAGGCCCCAAGCCGAGTCCCTCAGGCATTCCAGCAGCTGAATGAGGACAGAGGCTCATCTGTCTGTCTGTCCTAGAGCTGTTGGGTGGCACCCTGGGTCAGGGCAGCTGGGAACAAGCCCTGGGGCTGTGCTGGGGACAGCTACTATTCTGATTTGCTGAAACCATCCTCTCATTCTCTGCCCTTCTCTGAGGAAGGAGACACACCCTTCTCCCCACCTTCAGGCCCTCTCTGGTGAAGTCCATGCAGTGTATCACTTGGTAACAGTGGAAATGACAGTAGTGAGCATGTATGAAACGCTTACTGTGTGGCAGGCACTGTGCTAAGCACCCCACGTGTTTTCTCATTTACTCATCAGATCGAATGCACAAGGTGCTCCCATGATGATTTCCATTTTCTGAGGCTTAAGGGATAATTAACCTGTCTGCCAACACAGGCAGAAGCCTGGGCCACAACCTAGGTTCTTAACCACCTCACATAGCCTGCCATCTTGAATTCTTCATATCGTTGACCTTGTGCCTTGTAAGCGAGGTCTATTTCTTTTATTCTTTCTTCTTTTTTTCTTTTTTTTGAGACAGAGTCTCACTCTGTCACCCAGGCTGGAGTGCAGTGTCATGATCTTGGCTCACTGCAACCTCCACCTCCCAGGTTCAAGCAGTTTCCTGCCTCAGCCTCCCAAGTAGCTGAGATCAGAGGCACCTGCCACCATACCTGGCTAATTTTTGTATTTTCAGTAGAGACGGGGTTTCACCATGATGGCCAGGCTGGTCTCGATCTCCTGACCTCAAGTGATCTGCCCGGCTTGGCCTCCCAAAGTGCTGGGATTACAACCGTGAGCCACCGTGCCCAGCCAGTAAGCAAGGTCTAATGGGACAAGGGAGCCTGTGTGTGAGCAGAGGAGACAGCAATGTCTGTGCCCACCATTCCTTGCACCCCCACTTGCATCTAACGTTTACTTTGCTCCATGAGCTCAGAATCTATAATGTGTAGGAATTGGTGAGGATCAAAAGCAATTAGAAGATAAACACGTTATGTCTGTGATCAAGTAAGGGGCAGGGGGCACTGATGGACCCAGAGGCAGCATTTTTCATTTGAACCAGACTTACTTCAAATGCAGAAAGAAGACAGTGACCGAGAAGTCTCATTGTCCCTTCTCACTCATGTTAACATCCTTGTATTAGCCAACCTTTATGCAGAAAATGAAGACATGGGAGGAAAGAGGAAAGGCTGCAGGCCTTTCTCAGGCTTCCTCTACCAGGGACACCATTCTTCTCCCTTCTGCACATATGTGAACTCTTGCTCCTCCTCCAAGTTCAAGCTCAGGGGTCCCTTCCAGGAGGACATTTGGGACACCACCACCTCACCTTTGCCACGTGCCCCTCTGCTTCCCTGTACCCCAGCCCTGCAACATGACTACACCTCTCCCATTAGACCTTGACCTCATGGATCAAGGCACAGGGGCCCGGGGCTGGGGGAGGGACTTACTCAAGGAACCTGGTGATGTACTGGCGGCTGCATCGGGACCAGGTGAGGGGAGCAGCGTCGTACAGGAGCTGTGGAGACATGATGAAAGGCCGTTTCCCAACCAGCTCACAGTCATTGCCGCTTCCGTCATGCTGAATGCCAAAACTGTGTGACAACACAGACCCCAGGGGTGGGTGAGCCGGCGGGAGGCTGCCAGCCTGCCCTCCCCCGGAGACCTACAAGGCACACTGTCCTAGTTCCCAGGCCTGGTTCTGCCACTTAATGGCCGCGGCTTTAAGAAAGTCACATTCCCTCTCTGAGCCTCAGTTTCCCTTTATGTAAAATGGGGGGATGAAAGCCAGTATCCCAAGCGCTACTGCTCCAGCCTGAGCCTGAAATGAGGGCCAGGGACCCAGCCCGGGTGCTGGCCAGCAATGGCAAACCAGGTGGCACAGATGGGGGCCTGCAATGGCCCCTGCAAGCTCACTGGCCTGAAGAACAGTTTGACAGATGTTTCCCCTCACAGGTCCTTGTCCCAAGGTTGTGCACTTGAGTTAAGGGATCTGAGCTGCTGCATCACGGCAAGGTCTCCTAGACCATTCTTGGGAAGCACATGAGAAAAATGATTTCCTGAGCATCTACTATGTGCCAGGAGCCATGCTAGGTCCTTTCAAAAACAGAATCCCACTCGGTTCTCATTATTACCCCCAGGAGGCTCAGAGTCTATGGAACTAGCCAGGGTAACAGAGCCAGGAAACTGCAGTCCTGTGGCAGGGTGGCTGGGGGCATGTGAAGACAGGAGCCTCAGGCGGCAGCAGACAGAGGGACCTTGGACATTGCTGAATCCAACCCCCTCATCTATGGGAAGCTCACACAGGCCCAGAGAGGGTAGGCACTGGTCTAGCCCACACAGCAAACAGGAGCAGGGATGGGGATCGTGAGTAAAAAATACAGCACTAAGGGCAATGGGGAGGGACAGCCAAAGACCTACAATGACCTGCCCGCCCATCACAACCCCACTTTAAATAAGACTCCCTCCAGGCCAGGCCAGAGATGCCTAGGTGGGCCTTTCTCCTGCTTAACAGGGAAGCATCCTGGTTGTGGGGAGGGGACTGTGCAGGGCAGCATGTGGCCAGCTGGGCTCCTTCTCCAGAGTGTTTCCTATCCCCCGGACTCTGTGACCCACAGGCTGGCTGCCTGGTGCCCCCAGGTTGGGAAGGTGAGGCTCAGCTCTCAGTGTAGCAGCAGGAGTGGGCATGGTACCTGTGCCTGAGCTTGTGGGCCACCATGAAGGCCAGCGGCAGACCCGTGTCCTCATTGATGCTGCAGCTGTGGTGCATCTGGCACATGCCCGACACGTGGGACAGGCCCAGGGTCTCACACGACTGGTCCATGGCTGCACACAGGTCCTTCCTGCACAGGCAGAGAAGCGGCCTTCAGGCTAACCTGGTCCAGTGCCAGGCCCACCTGAGCTCAAGCTGGGGAAGGGTCACCCCCCCCCCACTGATCCCAAGTGAAAAGGATGTCCCTTCCAATGTTCTGTGACATCAGGCCAGCACAGTGACCGTTCGGGAAGCAGGTGCTGTCGTTCACACACCACCCACTGGACATCTCTTTGGGACTCAGGAGCACAGGACCGCACGGAACAATTCTGGTTACTGTCCCAGCAGGGGCACTGACAGAAGCTACCAGAGTCCAGCAAAGGGAAAAATAGCCTCCGGACAGATGGGCTGGAAGGTACAGGAGGAGGGAGGAAGGTGGTTGTGACTATGAACACGTGGCACAAGACATCCTTCTCAAGGGACAGATCTGTACCTAGACTATGCAGTGGGTAGGTGAACCCACAAGGGATGACACCGCATAGAACTGAATACACAAACATACATGTACACACAAAGGGAAGTGTGTGTGGAACTGACGAGGTCTGAGTAAGTCTGTAAATAGCATCAGTGTCAGTTTCCTGGCTGGGATCCTGTATTCTAGTCATGAAAGCTGTTACCGCAGGGGGAATGGGTGGAGGCCATACAGGCCCTCTGTCTATATCATTTCTGACAACAGCACGAGAATCCACAATTATTTCAGAATAAAAAGACCTCCCCAAGTGCTGACAGAATCCAGTCTTGGGCCAAAAGTGTGCAGACTCCCCTCCCACAAAGGCTTCTCCCACAGGGCCAGGAAGCACCTCCCTGAGCTGCAGGCTCCCACCCTCCTGTGACTGACCACACCTGGTGAGCAGGATGGTGGTGTCATGGTACAGGGGGTGGGCATCCCCCTTCATGTTGATGCTTTTCTGCCACTTGCAAAAGCTCTTCAGGGTGTTGTCTGCATGGTGCGTGATCTTTAGGTCCTCCTGGGGGCAGAAAGAGTGACTGCTCACGCCTCCCCTGAGTTCCAAGAGGTTCAAGCCCAATTCTCCTCCATACAAGGCAGGAGACACAGGTCCAGCAGGGTGGTGGGAGGCCCACGGGCACCGGTCCTGCTTCTGGCCTGACCACCTCTCCTGTAGGAACCTCCTGCAGGGGACCTGAGAAAGGATCAGTCAGGGACCAGGGGCATGGCAGGGGACACAGTCCAGGCCAAGGAGGCCTTCACTGTGCCCTTCCATACAGCACAGCACAGGTCATGGGGCAAGAGGACTCTGGCAGCCATGGCATTGCCAGGCAGCATGGGACCACAGGGCCACTCACCTCCTCATCTTCCAGCAGGACCAGGTGCACAATGGTGATGTGGATGGGGTTCCCGATGCTGGGGTCATAAAATAGACTGGCCACCTGCCCAAGAGAGGCGGGTCAGTCAGGCTACCATCAGGATGAAGAATGCCCACCCGATCCACACAGCACGACGCACACCCACGCTCACACACAGGGACGCTGGCACAGGTGCATGCAGGGTGCACAGCTGACACGTGATACACAGGCACCAATGCACAAGTGTCCCCACACCTCATACACACCGCCCCAACCTGGCAGCGGCAGAACCTGGAGAGGACAAGAGGTCTCCGAGGCTGCTTCCCAGGCCTGCAGCCTACCCTGAGCACAGTTTGGGATCTGCTTCCAAGTACTAACTCCATGCCCACCCCACACAGGCAACAGCAGCTCAGGCCTCCAAATGCTGGTTTTGTGGCCTGTCTCAGGGCCCCAGTCCTCCCACTGCCCCTGGGCTATGATAGCAGCACTCTCCTGCCCTGGGGATGCCAGGAGCATCATCCCAGGAGTGCACCCTCCAATGACGCACAGACCTGGGCAGAGCCCTGAGGGTAGAGTGAGGGTAGGCACAGGCCTGTGAAGCCTCCCCACTGCTCTACTATCCCATCCCCCAGGGCTGATAGCCAGGGGACCAAGAGGGGAGGTGTGCACATCTGTCAGAGGCCCCATGGCTACAGGGGGCTCCCTACTGAGCCCCAGGAGAGGGGTCTGTCCCCAAAGATGGAAGATAAGCCAAGGTGAGGGGAAATGGGTGGGGAAAGCCATCTGCTTTTTTAAAACTCCCTCAGAACATGAAAGAGGCAGCCTATGACTGGGGACAGCCAGCAGGTTCCCAGAGGGCCAGGATGGCAGAACAGGCCAGTTGTGAGTTGACTTCTAGCAATGCATCAAGAAAAAGAATATTCAAATAGGAAGGGACCAGGCCAGGCACAGTGGCTCACACCTGTAATCCCAGCACTTTGGGAGGCCGGGGCGGGCAGATCACCTGAGGTCAGGAGTGCGAGACCAGCCTCACCGACGTGGAGAAACCCCGTCTCTACTAAAAATACAACATTAGCTGGGCATGGTGGTGGGTGCCTGTAATCCCAGCTACTCAGGAGGCTGAGGCAGGAGAATCGCTTGTACCTGGGAGGTGGAGGTTGCGGTGAGCCAAGATCATGCCATTGGACTCCAGCCTGGGCAACAAGAGCAAAACTCCCGTCTCAAAAAAAAAAAAAAAGGAAGGAACCAAACAAACACGGCACCAAAGCTCCTGATTATGGGCATGAACAACACTCTCAGAACCCAAGGTCAGAAATGGGGAAGATAAAAGCACTATCGTCAGCCCTGTCGTCCCCACGCTCAGCCTGGGAGCCCAGCAACCCTGAATCAATTTTCTCCACTCAACCAATTCTGCCTCCCAAGTTTTGCCTGACTCTGTCCATTCTCTCCATCTGCAACACCACTGCCCCATCCAAGGTGCCATCATCATCTTGTCTGTTCAGCTGCTGAGGTCTCCTATGAGTGTCCCCATACTCTGCAGCCCCTCCAGGCCACCCGCAGCCTAGCAGCTCAGTCATCTGCCTTTAAAATGCAAACCCAGGGCTGGGTGTGGTGGCTCACGCCTGTGATCCCAGCACTTTGGGAGGCCAAGGTGGGTGGATCACCTGAGATTGGGAGTTAGAGACCAGCCTGACCAACATGGAGAAACCCCATCTCTACTAAAAGTACAAAATTAGCCAGGCATGGTGGCACATGCCAGTAATCTCAGCTACTCGGGAGGCTGAGGCAGGAGAATAGCTTAAACCCAGGAGGCTAAGGTTTAAGTGAGCCAAGATTTCACCATTGCACTCCAGCGAAACTCCACCTCAAAAAGAAAACAAAAAAGTGAAATGCAAACCCAATCATACCACACCCTTGCCTAAAGCAGTAAGTGGCTCTTAATGTCCGGGAAAAGGACAGGAGTCCCCAGCCTAGCCAACAGCCCTCTTAGATCTGGTCCCTGCCTTCCTCGCTGATCTCCCCTTGCCCCCCCTCCCCACTCACTCTCTGGCTCCAACCCCTGTCTTCCTCTTAGAATCCCATGATTCTTCCTAACACAGGGTCTTTGCAGATGCTGTAGCCTCCACCTGGAACATGTTCCCACCTGTCTTCCCCAGGTTACCTCCTATCCTCTCTCCTGCCCCTCCACCCCTCGTCATGTCCTCTGGGGAGTCTTTATTTGAGCTAACACTCCTAAAACACCATGAACTTGTTCTTCCTAGCGCCTCTCTCCATTGCTCCTTTGCAACAACGTAATGGTTTCATTAACTAATGTCTGTTTCCCTCACCAGACCACAAGCTCCATGAGGATAGGGCCAGGTCTATATGAACTCCCTCTCACAGCCCCAGTGATGTTTGTACCTCGCACATGATGGGCACTCAAGACATATTTGTTCAATGAGTGAATGTGCTTTGGGTACTTCCTCAGTATTTCCAATGTATTATCTCATTAAAAAGAAACAGTGGAGGCCGGGCATGGTGGCTCATGCCTATAAGGCCGGCACTGTGGGAGGCCAAGGCAGGTGGATCACCTGAAGTCAGGAGTTCAAACCCCATCTCTACTAAAGAGGTTTCCCATAATGAAAACCTGTCTCTACTAAAAATACAAAAATTTGCTGGGCGTGGTTGTGTGCACCTGTGATCCTAGCTACTCGGGAGGCTGAGGCAGGAGAATCACCTGAACCTGGGAGGCAGAGGTTGCCTTGAGCCAAGAATGCACCACTACACTCCACCCTAGGCGACGGAGCAAGACTCCGTCTCAAAAAAAAAAAAAAAGAAAAAGAAAAAGACCAGCAACAGTGGAAAATGAGAAAGGCACCCTGGAGAAAGATCAAAAGAACAAATCTTTCCTAGACCACAGACAGGTAAGCTTGGTGTCAGTCCCCAGCAAAGTGGCTCCAGAGGACCAGAAGCCCCTGAAGGTCTGCTCGGCCTGCCTGAAGACTGACCCATGTTATATGCTGGGCCAGGGCTGGGCGGCTTAGTGCCACCACGAAGGCCTTCCCTCAGCATGTATAACCTCGCTGTCTCCCAGGAGCTACAGAAGCAACGCAGGCATTGGGAGATGTCGGAGAGAGGCAGGCTCCTCATTGGGAGATGTCAGAGAGAGGCAGGCTCTTCATTGGGAGATGTCAGAGAGAGGCAGGCTCCTCATTGGGAGATGTCGGAGAGAGGCAGGCTCTTCATTGGGAGATGTCGGAGAGAGGCAGGCTCCTCATTGGGAGAGATGTCGGAGAGAGGCAGGCTCTTCATTGGGAGATGTCGGAGAGAGGCAGGCTCCTCATTGGGAGATGTCAGAGAGAGGCAGGCTCTTCATTGGGAGATGTCAGAGAGAGGCAGGCTCCTCATTGGGAGATGTCGGAGAGAGGCAGGCTCTTCATTGGGAGATGTCGGAGAGAGGCAGGCTCCTCATTGGGAGATGTCGGAGAGAGGCAGGCTCTTCATTGGGAGATGTCGGAGAGAGGCAGGCTCCTCATTGGCTGATCAACTCCACCAAGTAGCTTTGGTTAATGGCCTAAGGTCAATGTGGGGTGTTTCAACTGGATAAATGATACCCAGGGAAGCCTGACCCTGTTCTGCTGCAGACCTGGTGAGCATGCCAGGGGTGTGCAGTGTTTGTGAAGGTAAGATCTGGAGATCACAGGTAACCACAGGCTCTTACTGAGCTGAAAGTGTGAAAAAACTCCTCAAAAAGGGCCTGTGGTCTTAGAGAGCAAGAACAGAATTGGGGGTGAAAATGGGGTAAAACTGGCAGGGTATTGTGGCTCACACCTGTATTCTCAGCACTTTGGGAGGCCAAGGCAGGTGGATGGATCACAAGGTCAGGAGTTCAAGAACAGCCCGGCCAATATAGCAAAACCCTGTCTCTACTAAAAATACAAAAAGAAATTAGCCAGGCATGGTGGCGCACATCTGTAGTCCCAGCTACTCAGGAGGCTGAGGCAGGAGAGTCATTTGAACCTGGGAGGTGGAAGTTGCAGTGAGCCGAGATCACGCCATTGCACTCTAGCCTGGGCAACAGAGCAAAACTCCGTCAATCAATCAATCAATCAATGGGGGTGAGGTTTAGATGAGGTGGTGGGTATTGAACACTGGACAAAAGGTAGACAGATATCCACAAGGCTCCTTCCTCAGGGGCTGGCCACATGGGCTCCCATGTCCCTGCCATCCCTGCAGCCTCTCAGAGGGTCCAGCATTGTCAGGCTCATAGGTGCCCCCACCCTGTCCTGGCCAATGCTGGGCTCACCAGCTCAGGAGAGCTTGATATTGTCAGAGCAAGTGAGTGTGAGAACCAGGCCCACCCTGTCCCCTGGAATGAGACTCACAAAGTGAATGCATGGGTCCTGTAAGCCAGGGCAAGGCAGCCAGGAAGGGGCCAGGCCCTGTGGCAAAAAGACCTCAATCCTGTCACCCAGGTTAAGTCATGGGGACCTGTTGGGCTGGGTGGGTCTGTTTTTGGATTTGTTTTTTTTTTTTTGAGATGGGGGTCTCACTCTGTCACCCAGGCTGGAGTGCAGTGGCATGATCTCAGCTCACTGCAACCTCTGCCTCCCGGGCTCAAGCGATCCTCCCACCTCAGCCTCCCAAGTGGCTGGGAGTACAGGTGTGCACCACCACACCCAACTGTTTTTTGTATTTTGGTAGAGACAGGGTTTCACATGTTGGCCAGGCTGGTCTCCAACTCCCGATATTAAGTGATCTGCCCACCTTGCCCTCCCAAAGTTCTGGGATTACACCTGTGAACCACCATACCTGGTGGGGTGGTTCATACTCTGCCCAGAATCTGGAGCACAGGAACACTCAGAAAAGCAGGGTGAAATGAACCCAGATAACCATCGGTGGCTCCAGCCAGGCTCCTGGGTCCTTCAGGTTGAGCCCCCAAAATGCTGAGAATGAGCAGGAGGGGACCTCAGGACCTGACAACCTGGCCTTGCCCCTTGCTCCAACCCCTATAGCCCAGGGGCTGGGCTCTGCTGTCCAGCAATAGCCCCTGCTGAAGCCTGGCTGTTAGTGGCTTCCCTCCCTGGGCAGATGAGGCTTGAGCTAAGGCCTTCAAGGCCTCGAATGCCAGGCAGAAGGCTATGACTTTTATTCCATATGAAACAGGGAGCCAATGAGGGTGTCCCAGTCAGAGAAGAACCAGCCCTGAGCTGCACTGGCTGATGTGGACTCAAGCAGTGGGGACTTGGTGGCCAGCAGGTAGAGAGAACAGCCTTGGACGCAGCCCCTTCCTCTCTCTGAGCCTCAGGCCTCACAGCTATAAACTAGGGGGCCAGACACTGGATGATCTCAGAGGGTACTTCCTTTAGGGTTGAAGGTGAGGGGCTGGCAGGGGAAGTAGAGGCAGAGGATCCTGGCACTGGGGCTCCTTTAGATGTCATCTTGCTCATAGCACACACCCTTACCTTGCCCTGACCAGCCAGCCCAGGAGAGAAACAGAGTAATATGGTGGCCTGACCACCAGGTGGCTGCTAAGAATGCCAGGGGCAGAGAGCTTTCCTCCCAGGGGCTGCAGGAAGCAGCTTGGAGCCTGAGGCCTCCCACCGGCCCCCACAGGGCAGGAGAAGGGAGTGCCCTTTATGCAGTAGTCGGCTCCAGGAATCACCAGCTGCAATCAGCCACAGTGCCCCCGGTGTGACTTAGGACACCTGGGCTCCCATCTGCCTCTGCCCTGCCTGGCTGTGTGACCCGGGCAAAGCCACTCGCCCTCTCAGGTCCCCTGATATCTCATCCAGTGTGTGGGCTCAGGAGCGGTTTGCCAACCCCACAAGGTAGTATCATCATGCCCAGTTCACAGATGAGCAGCTGAGGCTCAGACAGGGACGGTGCCTTGCCCAAGGCTGCCAGCTGGTAGACCACAGAACTGCACAGATCCTTCTAACTGTAACATTGCTGATGTCTCAGGCAGGGTCTCAGGCAGGGCGTGGTCTCATCAGACATTTCTGTTTCCAGCATCTAGCACAGGTCCTGACGCAAAGCAGGGAGGTGTCTGTGCAGGGAGGAGGGAATGAACCAACTAGTCTACAAAACCCCAGCAGGCACAGGGCTGTGGCTGCCTCAGTCTCCCCCTCCCATGCCCCCTCCCGGTAACATGACACCCTATCGCATCCCCACAGCAGCCCTCTGCCCAGGCACTCTCCTTGTGACTTGCTGCCAAGCCCCCCACCCCTTCCTGGCCTCAGGAGCTTGGAGACCCTTCATCCTGCCTGGGGCCTGGACATGGGTCTGGGGTCCAGCCTGCCAGCCTTCCTGCCCTGCACCCACTCTCTGTGCCCCACCCCCCAACACCATCCCTGCCACCCCCTCACAGCCCACAGCAGACTTGCCATGTTCATGATGGTCAGCACATAGCTCTCAACATGCGGCTGTCCATGGTACTCCACCATTTTGGCATCAGCTACCACCAGGGTCTCAACCCACTTCTTGCTGACCCAGTGCTGGTGTAGATGCCTCAGCCGTCGCCACCGCTACTGCTGCCGCTGCTCCCAACGCTCCCGTCGAGACTCCAGCTCCGAGGACACTGGAGGCCCAGATGGGGTGGGGTTAGCTGCCAGTGGACTGGCCTAGGGCACATGTCTCCAGGGCCTCCCCACAGCAAGCTCTTTCTGGGGCACTGGGAACCACACTGGGATCAGAGGTGAGGGTCCTGGATTCCCCTCCTGGCTCTGCCCCAGACCCGTGCTGTGTGGCTCTGCCTGGTCCCTTGCCTTCTCTGATTTTGAGATTCTCTGACTAAAAATAGGAATTAAGTTGATCTGCCTCAGAGGGTGACAAATGAAATAGTGGATATAAACATGGTAAAGTCATGTGTCTGTGGGAGGGGAACTCCTGGGTCTGACAAAGCTGGCACCTGGGCCCTATCACCCCGTGTCACTTCTCCCACCCTGGGGGTTAGTGTACCTCAGCACAGGCAGATCCCACCCTCAAAACCCCGGCCTGGGGAGGCTGGCCACCACCCAGCCCAGCTACTGGGCCTGCTTCCCTCACCCAGGCAGCTCCAGATCAGAAGAGGAAGCACATCTATGAAGCTGGGGAAACTGAGGCCAAGAAGCATGCCTCTGTGGATCTGTGCTCCAGCAAATAGAGTACCAGAGCTGTGGGCAGCTTGAGGTTGGCATGCCAGGCAAGCATTGCCCAAGCCCTAGCAACCCTTAGTTAGCAGCTCCTCACCTGGGCCAGCTGGCACTATTGCTGCTCTGCAGAGGAGACTCTGGGTCCCAGTAATAAAGGTCAGTTATTCTGGGTGGGAGCAGAGTGGTGGGGGAAGGAGGTTCCTGGCTAGTGGCCCTGTTGGAGCTGGGCAGGGCCCATCTGGCCTGGGTGCTGGTGGAGGAATGGCTGGCAGAGCCGAGTGCCATAGGCTATGGGTGGGCAGGGGCAGAGGAAGGTCAAGCCCCAATGTGGGAGAGGCAGGTGACATGGAGCGAGGGAGGTCAGATGAGGGATTGACTGGGACAGGCCCAAAAGGCAGAGGACACAGTCTTGTGACATAATTAAGGGCACAGACTATGGTGATGGATCCATCTGTCTTTCTGTGTCCTCTGGTCTAAGGGATGCTGGGCATGGGGATGTTCAGAGGAGCTTCTAGAAAGGGCCCTTCACATCCCCTGGCCAAGAACTGGGAGCAGAGGAGCACACCTGACACTCCACAGGTGCTTGCAGCAATGGAATCACCCCGCTGTGCCAGCCTCTCCAGGGCCTGATGCTTGTACACCACGTGGGGCTGGGCGTGGCCGGGCATGGCCGGGCCTAGCCAGGGCACCGTCCAGGGGCTGAATGAAGTAGTCCTTGTTAGAGAGCTGGAACACACCTTTCCGGGGAAGAAGAACCAGGGTTACACAGGGAGGGCTGCTCTTCTCGCACGTCCCAGAGGCCCGTCCCACCCAGCTGAGCTGCCACTGCGCACACCACCTGTGACTGCTGGGGACACACTGCACTCTCCACCCGCTGGGCCTTTGCTCACTCTGCAGCCTCCATCTGGAATGCCCTTCTCTGCCATTCCACACACAGCCAAACCTTCAAAGCAGAGCTCAAAAGCCTCTGCCGCTGGGGATGCCCCACACACCCACCCCATTCGGAAAGGCAAATGGGTCTACATCCAAATCTGACAAAATGGTGTCTTCCAGAGTCCCACAAGGTGCCCTGCCTGGGGCAGCCTGTGCCCAGGCCTCCAGGCTATTCTGCATCTCCTCTGCATGCCAGCCACTTCCAGCACTGTGCCACCTCCCAGCTGGCCAGGACCTACGACCTGCTCTCTATCTCCCCCTAAGGCAATGAATCACTCCAAAAGCATCTACACCCACACCCACATGGAGGAGATGTCCACAGCCACCAAGACATCCAGTTCTCTGGGCCCAGGGCTGCCCACAGAAGGAAGCTGGCAGGAGTATCTTGGGCATGACTGCCAGCATTCAGAGTCCAGGGAGGGGAGGGGCCCTGGGAAGCATCTTTGATGCCCACTACCTCCTGAGGATGCTCAGGGCACCAGGGAAGAAGGTTACGTCCCTCGGACTGCCCCTCATAGGCAGCCATTCTGCCCCTTGGGCCACACGAGACCAGGGAGCCTGGACAGCTGGAAAGTGCATCAGCTCTTAGTTCTGGAAACCTGGGTTTGAATGTGGACGCCCCCACACACACACACAGCACCCACTAAATGACTAGGCGACCCTAGGCAAGTTTCCCTCTGAGCCTGTTTCCTCATCTGTGAAATGGGAATGATCCCCCATATGCACAGCTGCTCAACAAGATTAACTGTACATGAAGGGAGAGGCACAGTCTCCATAAATGAGGATACCGTGTGGGGCAGATGGGCCTTCAACCGCCCAGATGTCCTGCAGCTTGTGTTGTGGGTTGTCCCGTCATTAGCCCTGTGCGGCTGCAGCCTGTGGTTTCTGCCTGAGCAATCTCAGCCACGGGCCTCCTGGGAACAGTGGACGCTGAGAGTGGGCACATCCCCTACCCCTCCAAGTCCCCACTCAGAGCTGGGAGAGTGGGGCCCGTCTCCTGAACATGAACAGAAAAGGCCCTACTCTGCCTGGAGTGGAAGCTGCTCTCATCAGTGCTCACTCGGGGAGCAGGCAGTAGCCAGCACCACCATCCAGCCAGAGGAAGCCAGAAAACTGAGGCCTGCTTTTCCCAGAGCTCTGATCAGAGCAGAGGAGCTGAAAGGGGCTCCTCCCCACGCCCTGCAGAACGGCTACAGGGTGAGGGCTGGCTTTCCTGAAGAGCAGCCTAAATGGATCTGTCAAGGGACAGTCATAACAGATGCCCCCAAAAAAGAGAAATCAACTGCTTTTTCAGTTGCTTAGTCCAGTCAAACAGAGCTTCTCGAAGTGGGGGTCTCCGGACCTGGATCTTCAATATTACCTGCGAGGTTTTCAGAAACATAGGTGTTTGGGCGCCATCCCAGACCTTCCCTTCCCTGCAAAAATTCTGTTTAAACAGGGCCTGCTGGTGATTCAAGCTCACATTGTTATTATTATTTTTTTTTGAGAGTGCCGGGGGTCTCAACTGTGTCTTCAGCGAAGCGCAATCGTCACACCCTACATCCTCGAACTCCTGGCCTCCCAAATAGCTGGGACTACAGGTGCACAGCCACGCGGCTTTCATGTTAAACTTTCAGAACTGCTGTCCAAGAGATCAACGGGGCCTGCGCTGTCACTCCCATTTTACAGGCGTGAATACCGAAGCTGGCAGAGGAGAACTGCGCTGGGCCAAGCCACTGGACAAGTGCGTGGCAAGGCGAGAGCCCCTCTCCACATCCCACCACGCGAGACCGCCCCGAGTACCCACGTCCCAGCGCACTCACCAGGCCGTAGCGGGCGCTGATGGCCGCCAGACCACCCTCGAGCTCCGGGTCCTGCACTTCGCCAAGCAGGTGGCAGGCGGGGCTGTGGGCCTGGATGTGCGCGCGTCCCAGGCCGCCGCGTCTCGCTCACAAAGCCGGGCGCCAGCAGGTGCGGATTGGCGGTCAGGTGGAAGCGCAGCTCACGCCCGCGGTACTGCAGCTGGTAGAAGGCCGGCGCGTCGCGGTGCCCAGACAGATCCCGCTTGCGCAGTGCGCGGGGCCACAGCTCGTAGGACAGGAAGGAGCCCCCCGCGTCCACGCGAACCGGGTGCACGATGTCCAGTGCCGCCCGGCTCTCCGTTGCACGCCCTGCAGGGAGAGAACCACGAATGCCTAGAGGCCCAGGCCAGACCCAGGTCTTTGCCGATGGCCAGGGACCAGAGCGGCCAGGACGGGGCGGCTGGAGTCAGAGTATCTGGATTCAAATCCTCCCTGGACTGTCTACTAACTCTGCGATTTCATCTTTTCGTGCCTCAGTTTCTCCATCTGGATCATTGCAGTAACTTCTTTTGCTGTTGTGTTTTGGGTTGAGACAGTCTCTCCTCTGTCACCCAGGCTGGAGTGCAGTGGCGCGATCTTGGCTCACTGCAGCCTCCATCTCCTGGGTTCAAGCCACTCTCCTGCCTCAGCCTCGGAAGTAGCTGGGTCTACAGGCACATGCCACCACGCCCAGGTAAGTTTTGTATTTTTAGTAGAGACGATTTGTCTCCATGTTGGCCAGGCTGGTCTCAAACTCCTGAACTCAGGTGATACACTCACATCAGCCTCCCAGAGTGTTGAAATTACAGGTGTGAGCCACTGCACTAGGCGTAAATTGCTACGGCAACTTCTTCTTTTTTTTTTTAAAGACGAGGTTTCACCGTGTTGGTCAGGCTGGTCTTGAACTCCCGACCTCAGGTGATCCGCCCGCCTTGGCCTCCAAAGTGCTTGGATTACAGGCGTGAGCCACCACGCCCGGCCGCGCTATGGCAACTTCTTAACAAGGCTCCCTGTTTCCACTATTGCCTACCCCAGGTGCCCTTCCCCTATTATTTTCAACATAGCAGCCAGAAAGATTCATTCAAAACCAGCCCGATCATGGTCCTACTCTGCTCAAAATTCTGCAATGGCGCTCACCTCACCCAGAGCAAAATACAGAGTTCTGGCCTGTATGAGGCCCCAGGCGAGCTGACCTCTGCAGTCTCATTTCCAGCTCCACCGTCTGAGCCCGCCTCAGCTCCCGCCACTCTGTCCACTGGCTCCTTGTGTTTCCCCCACAGGCCAGACCCACTCCTGCTTCAGGGTTTGGCAGAGCAGCCCCTACGCCTAGAACACTCTTCTTTCTGCTAAACTGCTCACTTTTGAGTTTTTGCTTGTCTCCTTCTCGATAAGGCCAAATAATGACTTTATTTTAAAATTGCAGCTCCCTATATCTCTCCCTTCCTTTCTTTATTTTTCTCCCACAGCACTTCGGACATACCATATCACTTAACACTTTCATTAATTTTTCAATTTATTTGTTTTCTCCCACCCCTCCCAATGTAGTCTAGGAAGCCAAGACTTTTTTTTTTTTTTTTGAGACAGAGTCTCGCTCTGTCACCCAGGCTGGAGTGCAGTGGCACGATCTCGGCTCACCACAACCTCCACCTTCTGGGTTCAAGCAATTCTCCTGCCTCAGCTCCCGAGTAGCTGGGACTACAGGTGCGCACCACCATGCCCAGCTAATTTTTGTATTTTTAGTAGAGACAGGGTTTCACCTTGTTGACCAGGATGGTCTTGATCTCTTGACCTCATGATCCACCCACCTCAGCCTCCCAAAGTGCTAAGATTATAGGTGTGAGCCACCGCACCCGGCCAATTTTTTTTTTTTTTTTTTTTTTTTTTTTTGCAGAGATGGGAGTCTTGCTATGTTGCCCAGGCTGGCCTCCAACTCCTGACCTCAAGCAATCCTCCCTCCTCAGCCTCCTAAAGTGTTGGGATTACAGGTGTGAGCTACCTTGGCCCTTTCTATTCTTTGTTGAAGATTTAAGTGTCAGAAGTGTTCAGAAGTTAGTCCTTTTTGGCATTTGTTGAATGACTCTGTAGAATGCAGTTAATCAGAGAACTTACACTCTGGATGCTGTCGTGAGGATGAAACCCAGTGAGCCACTCCATGTTTAGCAGTGTCTGAGCCACTGATTGAATATGACAGCAATTATGATTATGATTATGATTAGCCTGATGGATTAAAAAATGTGCTCCCAGGTGCATGAGCATTCTGCAAATCTCTCCAGGCCTCCTGGAATAGGGAGACGGAGAAAGACCAGGCCAGTGGGTCTCCCTGGCCCCTAACTACCATTTCAACAGAGTTGCTCTGGTTTCTCCCTTTTACGCACAAGAATACGTTTAAAGAAAGGTTCCAGGGATGGAAAAATCTGGCAGACCTCTGCTCAGGTCCTTGCAGTTTAAAAACCTCTCTCTGTGGCTCTGTCCTTTGGATTTCCCAGTAAGGCCTGAATTCTTATCCTTTTTTGCCACAAACTCCTTCTCAGAACAATGTTTTGAAACACATAAAATAAAATACATAGGAGTAGCAGGGCTCAGTGACTCATGCCTGTAATCCTAGCACTTTGGGAGGTCGAGGCAGGTGAATCACTTGAGGTCAGGAGTTTGAGACCACCCTGGCCAACACGGTGAAACCCCATATCTATGAAAAATACAAAAATTAGCCAGGCACGGTGGCGTATGCCTGTAATCCCAGCTACTCAGGAGGCTGAGGCAGGAGAATCACTTGAACTCAAGAAGTGGAGGTTGCAGTGAGCCAAGAGAGCCGAGATGGCATCACAGTACTCCAGCCTGGGCGACAGAGTAAGATCCTGTCACAATAAATAAATAAATTAAATACAGATCACTACCAAGGAAATCGATTATATTGAAATACAGTTACCAAAATAATTTAAGGCCAGGCACAATCATTCCTACCTATAATCCCAGAACTTTGGAAGAACAAGGTGTGAGGATCACTTGAGCCTAGGAGTTCAAGACCAACTGGGCAACATAATGGGACCTTGTCACTACAAAAAAAGAAATTAGCCAGGCATGGTGGTCCACACCTATAGCTCCAGCTACTTGGAATGCTAAGGTGGGAGGATCTCTTGAGCCCAGGAGCTTGAGGCTGCAGTGAGCCATGATGGCACGATTGCATTCCAGCCTGGGAGACAGAGTGAGACATCTCAAACAAAACAAAACAAAAAGTAATTTAAAAAGCAGGTGTGGAATTATACTTTAAACAAGATTTTGTGGCAAATTTAACAGCTATGGTCATTTTTTTTTTTTTTTTTGAGACAGAGTCTCCCTCTGTCACCCAGGCCATAGTGCAGTAGCTTAATCCTGCTCACCACAGCCTCCACCTCCCAGGTTCAAGCAATTCTTGTCCCTTAGCCTCCCAAGTCACTGGGACTTCAGGCGCATGCCACCGCACCCAGCGAGTTTTTGTATTTTTAGTAGAGATGGGGTTTTGTTATGTTGGCAAGGCTGGTCTTGAACTCCTGGCCTCAAGTAATCTGCTCATAGTAGTGATGAATGGAAACCTTATTTCAACATATGTGCAACAACTGTAATGAGACAGAAAAATACCTGTTCTATATACCCAGCTTCCAGGATCCTGGCTGTCCACAGTAGACTCCTCCAGCTCACATGAATGCCTGAGCGCCCTGCAGACATCCCACCAGGGATCTTTCTGCTGCTGCCCAGCCCAAAGCTCCATCCCAGTATGCTGCAGAAACCAAACCCACCCTCCAGTCTGTCCTCTGCCAAACTGCATGTAGAGTGCCCTGCACATGCCAGTGGTGTGCCCCTTGCTGAGAACATTGCCCTCTGCTCACAACTGCCTCAGCAGTGCCAGCCTCAAAGAGCCTTCTCTGAGAATCAGGAGGCTGGATGGACTGTGGCAACTTGCTATGTGGCTCCCCATCATTGAGCTTCAGGTGGCCACTAGTGCAAGGATTTTCCTCACAGGTAAGTTTTTTTTTTTTTTTTTTTTTTTTAGACAGTTTCGCTCTTGTTACCCAGGCGGGAGTGCAATGGTGCGATCTCAGCTCACCGCAACCTCTGCCTCCTGGGTTCAGGCAATTCTCCTGCCTCAGCCTCCTGAGTAGCTGGAATTACAGGCATGCGCCACCATGCCCAGCTAATTTTTTATATTTTTAGTAGAGATGGGGTTTTACCATGTTGACCAGGATGATCTCAATCTCTTGACCTTGTGATCCCAAAGTGCTGGGATTATAGGCTTGAGCCACTGCACCCAGCCTTGATAAGTTTCTTATAAACAAACTCCCAGGCCCCATCCCAGACTCACTAAATCAGCATTTTCTAGAAACTGGAACTAGGAAGCTATGTTTTTATCAAGAGCCTCTGAGAACTGTGATCCTCTGGAACGTTAGGAAATCCCCCCCTGGGAGTAAAACTGCTCCTCATCAGCAGTACCTGGAGAGCTCTGAAACACTGCAGATGCCCCAGATCCAGCCCAGAGATTCTGGTTCCACAGATCGAGGGCTCTGGGGGCCCTAGAATGCGTATTTTCTGTATTTTTCTAGACCTTCCCAGTGATTCTGATATAGCCAACTCAGAGGCTGGCATTCAGAAACCACCAGGCTGGATGATTTAAGGAGACTTCTTGCTCTGACATCCTAATAAGGGCATGTGGGACTACAACTCCTCAGCCACAGTGTGCAGCTGTGTTGATCAGTTATTGATTTTTTGGTTTGTTTTGGCTGACACAAATGTTGAAAAATGTTTCAGTCAATTGCCAATGTTTAAGAATATCATGATCTTGGCGCACAGTGGCTCATGCCTGTGAGACCAAGGCGGGTAGATCACCGGAGGTCAGGAGTTCCAGACCAGCCTGGCCAACATGGCAAAACCCCGTCTTTACTAAAACCACAAAAAATTAGCTGGGCGTGGTGGCAGGCACCTGTATCCACAGCTATGGATAGGCTGAGGCAGGGACAATCGCTTGAACCCGAGAGATGGAGGTTGCAGGGAGCCAAGATGGCATCATTGCACTCCAGCCTGGGCAACAGAGCGAGTCTCAAAAAAAAAAAAGTGGGTCTGTCCTGCTCAGTCATTGACTAGGAACAGTCTGTGGAAAGTGTGACCTCACTGTGTTCAAGGTGTTATGATTCAGAGCTGGGGTCAGGAGTAAATTATGCACCCCCTCCCCCACCCACAGTAGGAGATCTGAGAGGCACGCATCAGTGGTTGCCACAGATGTTTATGTATTTGCACAAAAATATGGTAATAACATTAGCAGCTAATATTTATTGAGTACCAGGTGCTCTAACAGGATAAATGTTTATATGTATGAGGTAAGCACAATTTTTTTTTTTTTTTTAGATGGAGTCTCACTCTGTCACTCAGGCTGGAATGCAGCAGTGTGATCTTAGCTCACTGCAGCCTCCTCCTCTTGGATTCAAGCAATTCTCACACCTCAGCCTCCTGAGCAACTGGGACTACAAGTACACACCCCCACGCCCTTCTAATTTTTGTATTTTTAGTAGAGATGGGGTTTCACTATTTTGGCCAGACTGGTCTCGAACTCCTGACGTCAGGTGATCAACCCACCTCAGGTCCCAAAGTGCTGAGATTACAGGCATGAGCCACCGTGCCCGGCCTTTTTTAATTTTTTTTGAGAAAGGGTCTCACTTTGTCACCCAGGCTGGAATGCAGTGGCATGATAACAGCTTACTGCAGCCTTGATCTCCTGGGCTCAAGCCATCCTTCTAGCTCAGTCTCCTGGGTAACTAGACTAGAGGTGTGTGCCGCCACACCCGGCTAATTTTTATTTTTGGTAGAGGCAAAGTCTCACTATGTTGGCCATGCTGCTTTCAAACTCCTGGGCTCCTAGGATGATGAATCAGAAATAGGCTCATCGATCGTGTCTCTTATACTCTACTATTATTTTTTAAACTTCATTTTAACTACTCCCTCCCTCCTTGGCCTCCCACAGTGCTAGGATTCCAGGCATGAACCACCATGACTGTACTATTATTACCCACATTTTAGAGATGTGGAAACTAAGGCACAGAGAGGTTAGGTAATTTCTTCAAGGTCACACAGCTACCCAAAGTACAAAGATGATTTTCAATAAAATTCTCCCAAATGATAGAAGTTATCTTCCTCATTGCCTACCTCTGAGAGATGAGTCCAGTGGCAAGAAGTAATTGGAATTTTATCATTACATGATCCATCCTGATTCCTCACATGCCCCTCAGGGCAGAAATGTTTTTGGTTTTTTTTTTGAGATGGAGTTTCGCTCTTGTTACCCAGACTGGAGTGCAATGGCGCGATCTTGGCTCACCGCAACCTCCGTCTCCTGGGTTCAGGCAATTCTCCTGCCTCAGCCTCCCGAGTAGCTGGGATTACAGGCACGCATCACCATGCCCAGCTAATTTTTTGTATTTTTAGTAGAGACGGGGTTTCACCATGTTGACCAGGATGGTCTTGATCTCTTGACCTTGTGATCCACCTGCCTCGGCCTCCCAAAGTGCTGGGATTACAGGTGTGAGCCACTGTGCCTGGCCTATGTCACATTTTTCTTTATCCAGTCTATCATTGATGGGTGTTTGGGTTGGTTCCAATGGTACTCTACATGTTCAGAGAAACTTCTCTAGTAACAAACTATAGAAAGGATCCCTGAAAGTATAGTCTTCCACGATGGTTTCTATCAAACACGAACAGCATGAAGTAGCTCACTTTTCTTCACATCCCTCACAAGGGTCTTTCACTTTTCTTCTGTGCTTGAATTTTTTTTTACATACACATTATTATTATGTATACATATATATGTGTGTGTGTGTCTTCTGTACTTGAATCTTTTTACATACATATTATTACTATATATACATAAGTGCATGTGTGTCTATACACACACATACAGGTCTCACTCCGTCACTCAGGCTGGAGTACAGTGGCCGAATCATGGTTTACTGCAGCCTCTGAAACTTAAATGATTCTTCCATCTCAGCTTCTCAAGGATGCAACACCACACCAAGTCAATGTTTAGAATTTTTCGTAGAGACTGAGTTTCACTATGTTGCCCAGACTGAATCTTCAACTCCTGGGCTTAAATGATCATTCCATGGCCTCCCAAAGCCTTTAGATTACAGATGTGAGCTACCACACCCAGAGGAAAATATTTTACAAAAGACTGTCACAACTAAAATATGATCTATGATTGTGTCACTCTTCTCCAGCTTGAGTCCGAGAGTAAGACCTTGTCTCCAAATTCAAAACAAAAAAACTTGGCCGGGCGCAGTGGCTCACGCCTATAATCCCAGCACTTTGGGAGGCCGAGGCGGGTGGATCACGAGGTCAAGAGATTGAGACCATCCTGGTCAACATGCTGAAATCCCGTCTCTACTAAAAATACAAAAGTTAGCTGGGCATGGTGGCACGGCTTGTAGTCCCAGCTACTCGGGAGGCTGAGGCAGGAGAATTGCTTGAACCCAGGAGGTGGAGGTTTCAGTGAGCCGAGATCGGGCCATTGCACTCCAGTCTGGGTAACAACAGCGAAACTCCATCTCAAAAAAAAAAAAAAAACAACTTATAACAAAATTGAATTTCTAAGTTTATGTCACCTGTTTTCCCTCTCTGCCCTCCAAGCTATCACTGTTAAATATAATGAATATTGAGAAAATTTTGAGTTATTATTATTATTTTTGAGACAGAGTCTCACTCTGCAGCCCAGTCTGGAGTGCAGTGGCACGATCTTGGCTCACTGCAACCTGTGCCTCCCAGTTCCAATTCAAGCACCTCTCCTGCCTCACCTCCCGAGTAGCTCGGATTGCAGGCATGTGCCACCATGCCCAGCTAATTTTTTTTTTGTATTTTTAGTAGAGACAGGGTTTCATCATATTGGCCAGGCTAGTCTCAAACTCCTGACCTCGTGATCCTCCCCACTCGGCCTCTCTGCTGGAATTACAGGCGTGCGCCACTGCGCCCGGACTCTTTTTTTTTTTTTTTTTTTTTTTGAGACAGAGTTTTGCTCTTGCTGTCCAGGCTAGAGTGAAATGGCACGATCTCGGCTCACCGCAACCTCCGCCTCCTGGGTTCAAGCAATTCTCCTGCCTCAGCCTCCCGAGTAGCTGGGACTACAGGCACGCGCCACCATGCCCAGCTAATTTTTGTATTTTTAGTAGGACGGGGTTTCATCTTGTTGACCAGGACGGTCTCGATCTCTTGACCTCGTGATACACCAGCCTCGGCCTCCCAACGTGCTGGGATCATAGGTGTGAGCCACCGCGCCCGGCCCCCCCCCCCCTTTTTTTTTTCCTACGGAGGTGCTATAATTTATTTGACATGACCCTTGTTGATTATCTTTTTTTTTTTTTTTTTTTTTAGTGCTTCCTTTTTTTTAATTGCATTTTAGGTTTTGGGGTACATGTGAAGAACATGCAAGATAGTTGCATAGGTACACACGTGGCAGTGTGATTTGCTGCCTTCCTCCCCTTCACCTATATCTGGCATTTCTCCCCATGCTCTCTCTCCCCAACTCCCCACCCCACGCTGTCCCTCCCCTATTCCCCCCAGCAGACCCCAGTGTGTAGTGCTCCCCTCCCTGTGTCCATGTGTTCTCATTGTTCAACAACCACCTATGAGTGAGAACATTCTTTTTTATTATTAGTAGTAAAAAATTTTTAAATTTTATTTAGCTTCTTTTTCCTTGAGCTCATGGCTAAGGCCAATTTCATTTTTAATAGAAAGTGAAATAACTCCGTTAATGAGAGTAATCCAGTAATTTAAAAAAAAAAAAAAAGACTGAGATGCAGCGAAGTCAGGGCATAATTTCTCTGAGAACAGCCACTTTATACAGAATGGTTGAGGAGCCGTTCTAAGATAAGCAAATTTGGGCAACTTAATTAATGCTTGTCCATTCCCAGCCCCCGCTGCCCCCTATTCCTAATGGTCATCACCATATGCGTATAGTAGTGTGGTACAGCATGGTGAAAGACGGGCTCAGGAATGGGATGAAGGTCTTCCCTGCATTATCAAAATGTTTATAAAGTTGTCGAAAGGGTGTCCAAATATTTTACTTCTTGCCTTTAAATAGCAAATAAGATGCATTATATAAGCCGACCCAGGTAAGGGAAAGATCAAGTGCAGTTCAAGCCTAAACTCACTTGTAAATTAGCTGTTACTCCCTGGGCATGCGACCCCCGCCTACTTGAGCCTGTTTCCCTGTCCATAAAACACACCGATGCTGGGGAGGTTGAGGGTGGGAGATGGGTCCTGAGGCTTTATCCAATCAGTGGCGCCGGCGTGGGAACCGCCCAATCAGGCACGCAGTCGGAGAGGGGCGTGGCTTCCGGCGCGTGGCGGGGTCTTTGTCTTCCCCGCCAGAGTTTAGGATCCAGCTTTGCTGTTCCTTGTATCCTGGTGACTTTGTCAGAGC
Source organism: Saguinus oedipus (assembly GCA_031835075.1). NCBI lineage: Eukaryota > Metazoa > Chordata > Mammalia > Primates > Cebidae > Saguinus > Saguinus oedipus. The sequence continues at coordinate 20,136,505 of CM063187.1, forward strand.
CTCTGTTGCCCTGTGATCTGCAGGTCCTGGGAGACGCACAGCTAAGACGCCAGGACACTCTGGAAACTGGGAAATGGTGACTATACAGGGTTGGGCATCCGAGACGGGAGAACTAGCTGTGAAACCAGCAGGACCGGCCTCCCCACCGTCCGCTCCCGGATCACCGACCTGAGTGGCTGCTGGCCCGTCTAGCCCCGGGTCCCTCTGGCAACAAGATGGAGGCTGGGCCCGCAGCCGAGACCCCCACGTCCCGCCTGTCCCTGCGCCGCGCCCTGTTTGAAGCTCCTTGGGCAGCCGGAGCCCCGAGTAGTTCCCAGAATTGTTCAGGGATTCCAGGAGGGTCATCGGGGCAGAATACCTCTCGGTGTGTGCGTGAGAGGGGCTGCGGCCTGTGGGGTCTTCAGTCTCTCTTGTTAAAAACATTTTTTTAAAGGCCGGGAGCGATCTCGGCCCACTGCAACCTCCACCTTCCTGGCTCAAGCGATTCTCCCGCCTCAGCCTCCGGAGTAGCTGAGATTACAAGCGCCCGGCACTGTGACCTGCTAATTTTTGTATTTTTTAGTAGAGATGGGGTTTCACCATGTTGACAAGGCTGGTCTCGAAATCTCGACCTCAGGTGATCCGCCGGCCTTGGCCTCCCAAAGTGCTGGGATTGCGGATAGGAACAACCGCGCACGACCTCTCCTGTTAAAAATTAAAGAGAGTCAGGCCGGGCGCGGTGGCTCAAGCCTGTAATCCCAGCACTTTGGGAGGCCGAGACGGGTGGATCACGAGGTCAACAGATCGAGACCATCCTGGTCAACATTCTAAAAAATACAAAAAATTAGCTGGGCATAGTTGCGTGTGCCTGTAATCCCAGCTACTCGGGAGGCTGAGGCAGGAGAATTGCCTGAACCCAGGAGGCAGAGGTCTCGGTGAGCCGAAATGACGCCATTGCACTCCAGCCTGGGTAACAAGAGCGAAACTCCGTCTCAAACAAAAAGAAAAAAAAAAAATTAAAGAGAGTCCATTTTAAAACGGAAACGACTTTATTTGAGCAAACAGCGACTGGTGAAATGGAAAGCACCCAGTCATGATTTGTGCTCCACCTGAGGGGCATGAAGAGAAGGTTTTTCTATAAAGTGCTTGAGAAGGCAAACCAAATTCAAGAATTGGTTACATTTATGTAGTCTCCTTCTTTGCAGGGTCCAGGTAGAAATTTCTCGGTTATATAATCAGAGGTTAAATTAATCGCAGGTTGACGATTGGTTAAGCCTGAATTTTGTTTCTGTCTTAGATAGTAATTCGTAACAAATGCATTTGAGTTAGGTTTTAGATTTTTTTTATCTAGGAACAACAGGGCACTAAAGCCACTTCAGTCTAATTTTCCGCTCATTAATTATTTTAACACTATACAAAAGGACTGTTTTTTTTTTTCTTTCTGTGTCTTCCTAATGTATGGCAAGCAGGGCCTCTAATTCACTACCCTTTTCCACTAGCCTAACTCAGACTTGCAGTAAAATTATAAATTTCCGCTTTCATTCCTACATTCTCTTTTTTTTTTTATTTGAGATGGAGTTTCGCTCTTGTTACCCAGACTGGAATGCAATGGCACGATCTTGGCTCACCGCAACCTCCGCATTCTGGGTTCAAGCAATTCTCCTGCCTCAACCTCCCGAGTAGCTGGGACTACAGGCGCGTACCACCATGCCCAGCTAATTTTTGTATTTGTAGTAGAGACGGGGTTTCACCTTGTTGACCAGGATGGTCTCGATCTCGACCTCGTGATCCACCCACCTCGGTCTCCCAAAGTGCTGGGATTATAGGCGTGAGCCACCATGCCCAACCATTCCTACATTCTCAAACGCAGAAAATGAGGCCAACTTCTCTCCAGTTTACCACACTATGAACTATTTGTCCTTTATTATATATTTCAGAAACAATTTTAATTGTTAATTGTGTTTATTTTTATTTTTTTGAAACGGAGTTTCACTCTTGTTGCCAAGGCTGGAATGCAATGGCTCAATCTTGGCTCACCACAACCTCCACCTCCCCAGTTCAAGTGATTCTCCTGCCTCAGCCTCCAGAATAGCTGGGATTAAGCCCCCTGCCACCACACCCAGCTAATTTTTTGTATTTTTAGTAGAGACGGAGTTTCACCATGTTGGCCAGGCTAGGCTCGAACTCCTTGAATCAGGGATCCACCCACCTCGGCCTCCCAAAGTGCTGGGTTTATAGGCATGAGCCACCATGCCCGGCCACTTGTGAATTTTTATTTCACTGGGAAAATCTGTAAATAAATTTCAGAGTCAAGGGGCAAAATTTGTTTTTAATCATTTATTTAAAGGGGTATACTCTGTATCAGAATTGACACAAAAACTTCTATTAAACTCTGACACTGAGAAGTCACCTTCTATAAAAAGGTCTCTTTGGCCGAGCGCGGTGGCTCAAGCCTGTAATCCCAGCACTTTGGGAGGCTGAGGCAGGTGGATCACGAGGTCAAGAGATCGAGACCATCCTTGTCAACATGGTGAAACCCCGTCTCTACTAAAAATACAAAAAAAAAATATTAGCTGGGCATGGTAGCACGTGCCTGTAATCCCAGCTACTCAGGAGGCTGAGGCAGGAGAATTGCCTGAACCCAGGAGGCGGAGGTTGCGGTGAGCCGAGATCGCACCATTGCACTCCAGCCTGGGTAAGAAGAGCGAAACTCCATCTCAAAAAAAAAAAAAAAAAAAGGCCTCCTTGATTTCCCAATGCTATGTTTGTTGTGGCAATATTGATCACTACTACCATTCAACTATCAATACCTTATAAGTCTTTTTATTTACAAGCATTATTCTCCAGAATAAATTAATCATTTTTCCATCTATCTATGCTAATGACTATAAATTCGTACAAGGCAGATATGTGGAGCCGTGTTCATCTGTGTTATGTGAATTTCCAATATATAAGAGCATATATATACAAATGGAATTAAAATGCTCTCAGGAAATTATTGGAAAAGCAACCAAAATTATTTTTTTAAAAACTTTTAGGCCAGGTGCAGTGGCTCATGCCTACACCTGTAATCCCAGCATTTTGGGAGGCTGAGGCAGGTGGATTACCTGCAGTCAAGAGTTCAAGACTTGCAGCTGAGAAGCAAGACTTCTGAGAAGAGTTCAAGACTTGCAGCCTGGGCAAAAAGAGCAAAAGACTGTCTCAAAAAAGAAAACGTGCAAGTGTGTTAAAAAAATGTTCTTTTCTCGACCTAATTTTTATTCTTTTTAGACATTGGTGATCAGCCAGTCAGATGTTGGTACTGAGGAGAAAAGGCAGGAATAATTCCTACTATTGTATTCTTTTAGTCTTTTTTTTTTGAGATGGAGTTTCACTCTTGTTGCCTGGGCTGGAGTACAGTGGCATGATCTTGGCTCACTGCAACCTCCGCCTCCCAGGTTCAGGCAAGCAATTCTCCTGCCTTACCCTCCCCACCCCAAGTAGCTGGGATTACAGGCATGAGCCACCATGCCCAGCTAATTTTGTATTTTTAGTAGAGATGGGGTTTATCCAAGTTGGCTGGTCTCAAACTCCTGACTTCAGGTGATCTGCCCACCTTGGCCTCCAAGAGTGCTGTGATTACAGGCGTGAGCCACTGAGCCAGGGCTTTTTTTTTTTTTTTTTTTTGGACAGTCTTGCTCTGTTGCCAGGCTGGAGTGCAGTGGCGTGATCTCAGCTCACTGCAACCTCCACCTCTTGGGTTCAAGCAATTCTCCTGCCTTAGCCTCCTGAGTAGCTGGGATTACAGATGCACACCACTACACCCAGCTAATTTTTTTTTTTTTAGAACTCAGCCAAGGCGGAAAGGAGCCAGAAGGGAGAGAGACTACATATCCCCATGTAATTTCTTTTTCTTTTCTTCTTATTTTTTAAGAAGGAAAGGAAAAGAGAGGAAGAAAAAGAGGGAGAGAGAACAGGAATATTGCTTTATTCTATGAATGGGTATTAATAATGGCCGATCATTATTTTGTGTATTTAAAGTGGAGAATGTATATTTTATGTATCTAAAGTGGAGAGCTCTACAAGTGCTTATTAAGTTTACTTGTTCCTGATCTGAGTTCAGATTCTGGATATCCTTGTTAATTTTCTGTCTCGTTGAGTCTGAATCTCTTTATGGGTCTTGTGTATCTGGGTGTTAGGATGCATTGATCCTTATACCACTCTATCTTTGTTGCTTTGAAATCTGTTTTATCAACTGCATGAATTGCAACTCCTTTTTGTTTGTTTATTTGTTTTTGTTCTCCATTTGGTTGGTAAATCTTTCTCCAACACTTTGTTTTTAGTCTTTGTGTATCTTTGGATATGAAATGGGTCTGGATGTAGTATACCGTTAGGTTTTGGCTGTATCTTTTAATTGGGGAATTTAGTCGATTTCAATTTAAGATTACTGCCATTTGATGTTAACTGGATATTTTATCCATTCGTTGATGTAAATTCTTCTTTATGTTGATGCTCTTTACTTTTTGGTATATTTTTAGAAAGGCTAATACTGGTTGTTCCTTTCTGTGTGTAATGCTTCAGAAGTTTTTGTAAAGCAGGCCTGGTGGTAATAAAATCTCTGAGTACTTGCTTGTTCATAAAAGATTTTCTTTTTCCTTCAATTGTGAAGCTTAGTTTGGCAGGATATGAAATTCTGGGCTGAAAGTTCTGTTCTTTAAGGATGTTAAATATCTCTTCTGACTTGTAGGGTTTCTGCTGAGAGATCTGCTGTAAGTCTGATAGGCTTCCCTTTGTGGGTAACCTGACCTTTCTCTCTGGCTGCCCTTAGTATTTTCTCCTTTGTTTCAACTCTGGTGAATCTAATGATTATGTGTCTTGGGGTTGCTCTTCTTAAGGAATATCTTTGTGGTGTTCTCTGTATTACCTGAGGTTGAATAGTATCCTGCTTTGCTAGATTGGGAAAATTCTCCTGCATAATATCCTGAAGAGTATTTTCCAGCTGGGATTCATTCTCTCCATCACATTCAGGTACACCTATCAAACGTAGATTAGGTCTTTTCACATAGTCCCATAATTCTTGGAGACTTTGCTCATTCCTTTTTATCCTTTTTACTCTATTCTTGTCTTCTCGTTGCATTTCATTAAGTCGGTCTTCAACCTCTGATATCCTTTCTTCTGCTTGATCAATTCAGCTATTCAAACTTGTGCATATTTCACTAAGTTCTCGTGTTGTATTTTTCAACTCCATTAGTTCATTTATATTCCTCTGTATACATTTCATCTAACCTTTTTTCAAAGTTCTTAGTTTCTTTACATTGGGTTAGAACAAGTTGTTTCAACTCCCAAAATTTTTTTATCATCCACCTTTTGAAGCCTACTTCAGATACTGGAACACAGTCCTCTTCCATTAGGGCTTGTTCCGTTCCTGATGAGGAATTACTATCCCCTGTAGAGGAAGAGGGGTTCTGATTTTCGGTATTCTCAGCCTTTTTAGGCTGTTTTTTTCCCTTTATTGTGATTTTATCCATCTGTTGTCTTTATAATTAGCGCCTTTCTGATTAGGTTCCTGAGAGGACGTCCAATTTATTGATTCCCAGTGCTGGAATCCGAGCAACCCTCTGCACCGGCCAAAACAACAGCGATAAGACTGATGGTGCTCTTCTGCCTGGGAATCTCCGGTCTGGCTTCCTTCTTGAGTCCGCAACAAGCGGCTCTGCCTTCCCGGAGCTCCAAACACCAGTCAGTAGGGGAACCAGTCCCGTTTACTGTGCACGAAGAGCCACTGCGCCGAGGTGACGGCAAAACCGCTGCACCAGCCACAGAAGTCGCACTGGCGACCCACGGGGCTCCTCCACTGGAAATCTTCTGGTCCGTGGGCGACAAAAATTCCTCTGAAAATGTGGCATCCTCATGTTTTCCGATCTTTCACTGGGAGCTACAATCCCGAGCTGTTAGCGATCAGCCATCTTGGATCTCTCTCCTCAGCCATCTTGGATTTCTCTCCAATTTTTGTATTTTTAGTAGAGATGGGATTTCACCATGTTGGTAAGGCTGGTCTCAAACTCCTGACCTTGTGATCCACCCACCTTGGCCTCTCAAAGTGCTGGGATTAGAGGTGTGAGCCTCCGTGCCTGGCCTCTTTCTGATTTTTGAAGATATATATATATATATATATATATATATATATATTTTTTTTTTTTTTTTTTTTTTTTTTTTTCCTGAAGGACAAGAAGAATCTATCCCAGGAAGGCAATGCAAGAACCCGAAAGCAAAATATACCTGAGGCCCACAGTGGGTACAGTACAGTGTCTCCTGGGAAGGTGGTCACTGAGTAATTTAATGGGCAGGATGGAGATGGGAGAATGTTTTGAGTGATAGCATGGTCTGACTTGACTTGTTGAGTCAGACATATTTATGTTCCAATCAGCACTGCCACTTCCTGAGTTTGTCACATTTGGAGGATTTTTTTCACTGATTTCAATTTCAATTTTTCAATAACTGTAAATTACATTGTATCAGTAGAGCCTAAAAGTTTTTTTAATAGTGTACATTTATTGAACACTTACTAAATTATGTATCCTATACATTTTCTCTAGAGAAGAATCTCCCAGCTTTCTACTTGGTGTTGGGATAAGCCTGGCTTTCAATTAAGACTTGGAATTTCTGAGAAATAGATGTCCAACCTTACTATGAATATATTATAACATTTAATGCTCAACCCTATTTAGTACAAGTATAATATTAAATGTATTTCTTTTTTTTTATTGTACTTTAAGTTCTCGGGTACATGTGCAGATCTTATTGTTGCATAGATACACACATGCCATGGTGGTCTGTCTCTAACACTCTGTCACCTACATCAGCCATTTCTCCAAGTGTTATCCCTCTCCAACCTCCCTACCCCCAACCTAAAAGATTTTTTCAAAGTCAAAGACCATGAAACGTAGGTGTCAGAAAAATCTAGTGATATATTTTATTTGTTAAAGATTTTTTTTGTTTGTTTCTTTGTTTGGCTTTTCTTAGACCAAGTTTCACTCTTGTTGCCCAGGCTGGAGTGCAATGGTGTGATCTTGGCTCACTGTAACCTCTGCCTCCCAGGTTCAAGCGATTCTCCTGCCTCAGCTTCCCGAGTAGCTAGGATTATAGGCCTGTGCTACCACCCCCGGCTAATTTTGTATTTTTAGTAGAGATGGGTTTTCTCTGGTTTGGTCAGGCTGGTCTCAAATTCCCAACCTCAGGTGATCCACCTGTCTCGGCCTCTCAAAAGTGTTGGGATTACAGGCGTGAGCCACCGAGACTGGCTCAGTTAAAGATTCTTATTTACCTTTATCTTTCCCAGAGTGAGTGTCATTAGTTTCTCATGTCTGTTTTTCTGGGGGGGTGATTTCAAATAAAGAATTCCAGGGCTTTGCTTTGTGAATACTACTGGAGAAAAGAAATAGAGAAAATCCTTTGTTCATGGCTATAGAAAGTGAATACATTTTCACAGGCAATGTAAAAAAGATAATTTGGTGTATTGCATATATTTGTCAAAACATCAGCTCCCCTTTTTTGCAGGGTTTAGAATTTGTGACAGTTGATATCTATGTTCTGTATCCAGTGGTCTGGATGTCCAAATTTAATGCTAAGTTTTATGAGATGAAATTGGCACCTTCTAGAAATGTTCACTTATTATTTATTAAATCATAGAAATATTTAGTTGATGTGTTTATTGTCTGAAAAAGACAGATATTTCAGCTTTTTTTTTTTGAGATGGAGTTTGCTCTTGTTGCCCAGGTTGGAGTGCAATGGCATGATCTCGACTCACCGCAACCTCTACCTCCCAGGTTCAAGTGATTCTCCTGCCTCAGCCTCTCGAGTAGCTGGGACTACAGGCATGTGCCACCCTGCCCGGCTAATTTTGCATTTTTAGTAGAGATCAGGTTTCTTCATGTTGGTCAAGCTGGTCTTGAGCTCCCAACCTCAAGTGATCTGCCCACCTCGGCCTCCCAAAGTGCTGGGATTATAGGTGTGAGCCACCATGCCCAGCTGATACTTCAGCTTTTCACGTTGAAGTATAAAATTTAACTGTCTTACAATCACCTTACAGTAATCTTCAAACACTGTGAGTGATTTTGCTCTTTTCTTCAAATACTGGTCATTTGTTTATTTTTATTTTATTTATTTATTTATTTTTGAGACGGAGTTTCGCTCTTTGTTACATAGGCTGGAGTGCAATGGCGCGATCTCGGCTCACCGCAACCTCCGCCTCCTGGGTTCAGGCAATTCTCCTGCCTCAGCCTCCTGAGTAGCTGGGATTACAGGCACGCGCCACTGTGCCCAGCTACTTTTTTGTATTTTTAGTAGAGACGGGGTTTCACCATGTTTACCAGGATGGTCTCGATCTCTTGACCTCATGATCCACCCGCCTCGGCCTCCCAAAGTGCTGGGATTACAGGCTTGAGCCACCGCGCCCGGCCTTCATTTGTTTATTTAAGTGAATAACACTGACTGGGAAGTAGAAGCCTGAACTCAGTGACTCCAAGCTAAACATAGTTTTTCCTGCAAAGGGACATCATTGAAGAAGCAGTCAGTTCTGCCTGAGGAGCCTCCCCTGCACATGTCCCGGCCTGCTCATCATAGCCATGGACAGAGCCTTTACACTTAGGGAAGCTGCAGAGCCCTGAAAAGCTAGAAATCCACAGGCAGATGCAGTTGGGGTTGCAATGAAAGTGGGGTTGGGAGGCTCTTTCTGAGGATGGAGTTTTTATTGACCTAGGGCTGTTTCCAGATTTTGTAAAATAAGACAAATTCAGATTTAGGTAAGAAGTTACTTAATTCCTGGTTGGGCACAGTGGCTTATTCTTGTAATCTTGGTGCTTTGGGAGGCTGAGGCAGGTGGATCACTTGAGGTCAGGAGTTTGAGACCAGCCTGGCCAATATGGTGAAACCCCATCTTTACTAAAAATATAAAAATAGCTGGGCATGGTGGTGCACACCTGTAGTCCCAGCTACTTGGGCGGCTGAGGCAGGATAATCTCTTGAACCCGGGAATCAGAGGCTGCAGTGACCCCAGTTTGTGTCATTGCACTCCAGCCTAGGTATCACAGTGAGACTTCATCTCAAAAAAAAAGTTAATTCTGAAAGAGTATTGCAACAAGGGGAAAGCACCAACTATAAGATGTTGGAGGATCTCAAAGGTTAGTCAGAAAAGGACTCTCTTTCATTAGGATGAGCAAAGAAGGTCAGAGAAAAGCATCCAAGGAAAAGGGAGAGCTATAACATGGTAAAATCAGAGCCTAGATGAGAGATTGTTTCACCCAGGAGTCACCCTGTTCCTAAGAGGGTCATTAAGAAAGCTTGTACGTTAGCTCAGTAAGGTTGAGTCAAGGTTTGGGGGCCTGAAGAAGAAAAACTTAAGCAAAGTTTGATTACCAGGTATTTCGTTCTAACTGTTAAAGACAAATTTATTACTTAATTGTTTAAGAGTCAAAAAATGGGAATTTAGAGAGTCTCTGGCTTGGTGATATCAAAAAGAAAGGTTTTTTTTTTTTTTTTTTGCAGTAAGATGCTTTTGGAAAACACAAAGGAAGTGGGATTTTGTTAACTACAGCTGTTACCTATCCACCCCATCTCCCTCTAGAACTTTTTCTTGCCCTGTATACTTCCTGTATATGGCCTTGCCTGACTTGCATCTTTATAATTAACTGGTCAATGCAACTATAGTGTTAGGTGAGTTACGCGAGTAGTTGTATCAAATTATTGAACTTGAGAAGTAGGATATGGGAGTCCCCATCATATAAGCAGTAGCTGAAAAATAGAGATGAGTCCCTATAAATTGTGACTGAGATAGGGAGGGGGGCAGTGTTGTGGGACTGAGCCCTGAGCTTGCGGGGTCTGCATTGACTCAAGGTGGTGTCAGAATTGAGTTTTGGACCACCAATGGGTGTTGGAGAATTGGTTGCTGTTCAGCAAATTCCACACATTCAGTGTCAGGAAGAAAACTGAGAAATACTTGGGCTGGAGGGAGATTATGTGTCTCTGGGAAGGGAGGCTCTGTTCTCCTAGACACAGGCTGTCACAATGCATACTGTCATCTGATTCCAGATCTCCTTCCAAGGTAAAAAGGGACCAAGGACTTAGATGAAAGCAGTTCTGAGGACAGACTCCCTGCCCCCAACCTGCTACCACATGATTCCCACCTACTCATATACATACCCACTAGGAATTCATGTGGCCACACATTTCACAAAACAGAAGACTTGACCTTCAGGGATTATGCCTATAGCGCCTTTGCCTGTAGAATTTCTTGCCAAAAAATTACACAAGTGCCTAAAGAACTTCTGGCTTATCTCTACCAGAGACCCTGAACCTGCAGCAGCAACCTGGTCTCTCCATCAACCTAGGCTTGTGGACCACCAATCATAACCTCATCCACCTGCGTGGGCACAGGAATATCCAGAACATGGCCCTGCCTGGGTCAGTATCTGAGCATAAACCAGTCCTTCCGGATACAGTGCACTGTCCCCCACGCATGGTCCTTGACAGTACCTTTCACTCTTCTTTTACTTCTCCACAGACCCTTTCTGATATGGACAGTGCGCCCAAGGCCAGCCCTCAGGTGCCTGAATCCAGCACCTGCTAGAATTCAGATGTCCCCGAGTTCAAGATCATGGCCCTAGACATGGCCGTTGTAAGGACTGATACAAATTAGGTATATGGGCTTCATCCTCTTTTTGAAAATAAAGAAACAGATGTTTTCTTTGTTTCCTAAAGGATTTACTTTAGAAAACTCTTATATTTAAATTCTTTTTCTGCCTACTTGAAATATATAAAAGTTATTCTAGCTGCTAAACAGGTCCCTTTTTTTTTAGTATTTTTGACTCAGAACTATCTTTTTCTAGGACATGGAATTTTTTTTTTTGAGGCAGAGTTTCACTCTTGTTGCCCAGGCTGGAAATAGCTCAATCTTGGCTCACTGCAATCTCTACCTCCTGTGTTCAAGCGATTCTCCTGCCTCAGCCTCCTGAGTAGCTGGGATTACAGGCATGTGCCATCATGCCCACCTAATTTTTGTATTTTTAGTATTGACAGGTTTTTACCATGTTGGTCAGGCTGGTCTTGAACTCCTGACCTCCAGTGATCTGCCTGCCTTGGCCTCCCAAAGTTTTGGGATTACGGGTGTGAGCCACCACACCCGGTCGAACCATCATCTATTTTGTGTTACTCTCCACTTTTACATGGGCTTTTCCCTAGGAGACATTGTAACATATCTGGGCCAAGCACCTAGGTGATGTTACCCTTCTCTCCTGCCTGAGCCCTGATCACAGAAGAGGGGGTGACTTATCACTAGGCCCAGCACACAGGTGATGGCCAGAATACAGAGCCAGATTAATGATACCTAGAATCCACACATAAGGACTGATATCCACCTGGGATTCACAAGAAAGGACCAGACTTTGGATCTTGTCCAGTGAGCTGTTGTGATTGTGTGAGGGTCTCCTGGTGTAAGCTGAATCTGGTGGCAGAATCTCTTAAGTGCAAAGAAACACAGGAGCAGAGGGAGGGCAGGGCCAAAACTGTCCAGAGCCATGAAGACAGCTACATCTCCCATGTGTGAATTGTATTACTGGAGAAAGGCATTCTCATCCTTGTACCCAGCGGTTAGTTGAGCAGATATAGGTAATATCAGATCTGGATTGAAAATTAAAGGCTGTTCTTTTCTCTTTTTCTTTTCCCCTCCCTCCCTCCTTCCCTCTCTTTCTTCCTTCCTTCCTTTTTTTTGGTTGACAAATGCTGTTTATTGGTCTGTTACACAGAAAAGTATAGTTTCTGAGGCAAAAAACACACACTCTGCTCCTCACAAAGCCACTGAGTCACTAGAGCAGGCACACAATGGCCACATATGCTTGGTGGAGGCCAGAGACTCATGGATGACAAGGATGGGCAATGGGGTGGTCTGGCCCCAAAATAGGTTGTGCAGTGCCTGGGGACAGGGCTGGACTGGGAAGTCCGGGATGGATGCAGAGGGCTGCTGGGTCATTTCTCATGTTTCTCAAATGCAGAAAGTCTGCCAACCTTTGGTGGCTGCTGGAAAGGCCCCAGCCCAGAGCAGGGCCACCAGGTCCCAGGACAAGGCTAGCCTGCATGTTTGGGGGTAGAGGAGAAAGTGGGGATGGTGGAGCCAGCTGCATGCTTAGGCCTGGGGACAGGAGCTATGCCCTTTCTGGCACTCTTGAGCCACTTGAGCGGAACTCCTCGAAGGGGTTTCTGAGTTTCTAGGCCTCTTGGCATCCTGAGGAACATGTGGAAGGCAGCCTTGCTTCTCACCAGCGACAGACGGGGTCACCCATGCATCCCCTGCCTCGCTCAGCCCCAGGGACACAGCAGATGCCTGCAACAGATGCTGGGCTGCTCTAGAGCTGAGGCCTGTCCCTGAGAAGAGGCTGTGACAGGATTGCTGTCTTACACAATTACCCTGAAATTTCTCTCAGAGCAAGTGCTCCTTGTCACATTCCAGACCATCCATTGGCAAGACTGTCACTTACACACAGTTTTGAGAGAACTCTAATGCAGAAGGCAGGAGTGAGGGGCTGTACAGATAAACGCAGGTGCACTGTACAGGGCTGGGGAGTCCTGGGGGTCACCTCAAGTGGCCAAAGGCAGTGACAGTGCTGCCAAGGTGGGCTGCTCCCACCCAGAGCCCACATCTTCTGACTGCCACAGAATCTCAGGGGAGTTGCTTGAAGGCAGCCCAGGTCTCCTGTACCCAGGACATGTGCCTAAACTGGCAGCAGTTATGGCTGCTCCAGCTGGGGCTGGTACACATACCATATACTGGGACTGCAAAGGGACCCTCAGAAGGAATACAGCACAGAGCCTCTCGCCCTATGCCACCCTAGCTAAGTTGGGCCCAGGTCACTATAGCCCCTGCTAATCCTTTGGAGCCCCAGGTTCACTCAGCAGATGCCTGCAACATGACAGTGCAACAAAGGCAGTGACAAGCAACAGTCAAGGTTGAGGCTGCAGGTGGCAGTGGGGCTATTCCCAGATGTTTGAGAAGGGGGCAGAGTACTTGTGTCCCGCAAGGCAAGGCTGTTCTCTTTTTCATTCCGGCCCCACTGAGTCAGCCTGAGTCTCCACTATTTGAATAACTACTGGAGCATCAGCCCAGGGCCACTGCGGATCCTCTCACTAATACCTAGGAGTCTTTGAGACATTCGGGGATGTCCTGTGCAGATGGGGGTCAGGCTGACAACAGAATCCAACCTTCCTCCCATCTTAGAGAATGAATGAGTAATCCAGGGCTTGCTTCTCCCCTCACAGAAGCAATCTCCTTTTTTGGTGTCCAAATGGAAGTTGCTTCAGTTTTCTGATACTTGGGTGAAGAAAAAATAGGAGGTCTGGAGGCTCAAACTGATAGGTTAACAAATTGCTTCTATTTCATTTGGCCGTGAGGTGAAGCACTCATGGATCCAGACATCCAAGAATTTTTATTGTAGAGCCACAGAACAAATCATTGAATTAAGAGTAATGTGCAGCCAGGCGCGGTGGCTCACGCCTGTAATCCCAGCACTTTGGGAGGCCGAGGCGGGTTGATCACGAGGTCAAGAGATCGAGACCATCCTGGTCAACATGGTGAAACCCCGTCTCGACTAAAAATACAAAAATTAGCTGGGCATGGTGGTGTGCACCTGTAGTCCCAGCTACTCGGGAGGTTGAGGCAGGAGAATTGCTTGAACCCAGAAGGTGGAGGTTGCGGTGAGCCGAGATCATGCCATTGCACTCCAGTCTGGGTAACAACAGAGAAACTCCATCTCAAAAAAAAAAAAGAGTAATGTGATCAGAACTGCATATCACTTGAGGGCAGGAGTTCAAGACCAGCCTGGCCAATATAGTGAAACTTCATTGCTACTAAAAATACAAAAATTAGCCAGGTGTAGTGGTGGGCACCTGCAATCTCAGCTACTCAGAAGACTGAGACTGGTGAATCTCTTGATCTCAAGAGGTGGAGGTTACAGTGGGCCGAGATCACACCAGTGCACTTCAGCCTGGGCAACAGAGTGAGACCCTGTATTAAAAAAAAAAAAAAGAAAAAGAGTAACGTGATCAGAATAAAGAAAGTTGTATAGAGGATTTTGGCTTCATCCGGGACACTGCTCTTATGTTCTTTTTGTGAGTACTGATGTCACCACCTGAAAGGCTACTACTCATGGATTGAAGAGTTCTTGTTACTATTATTATTGCTATTGCTTTCCCCTTATTAAGAATAGTTTCCTCCAGGCGCAGTGGCTCAAGCCTGTAATCCTAGCACTTGGGAGGCCGAGGCGGGTGGATCACGAGGTCAAGAGATCGAGACCATCCTGGTCAACATGGTGAAACCCCGTCTCTACTAAAGATACAAAAAATTAGCTGGGCACGGTGGCGCATGCCTGTAATCCCAGCTACTCAGGAGGCAGAGGCAGGAGAATTGCCTGAACCCAGGAGGCAGAGGTTGCGGTGAGCCGAGATCGCGCCATTGCACTCCAGCCTGAGCGAAACTCCGTCTCAAAAAAAAAAAGAATAGTTTCTGGGCTGGGCGCGGTGGCTCATGCCTGTAATTCCAGCACTTTGGGAGGCCAAGGCAGGTGGATCACAAGGTCAACAGATCGAGACCATCCTGGCCAACATGGTGAAACCCTGTCTCCACTACTAAAAGTACAAAAAAATTAGCTGGGCGTGCGTGCCTGTAGTCCCAGCTACTTGGGAGGCTGAGGCAGGAGAATTGCTTGAAACTCAAAACTGGAAGTTGCAGTGAGCTTGGATCGCACCACTGCACTCCAGCCTGGCGATAGAGCGAGATTCTATCTCAAAAAAAAAAGTTTCTAATATAATTTTTTTAGAAAGACCTACATGTTTTCATTAAATTGATTGTTATTGTATTATGCAAAATAGATAGGGTTGAGGCTTAAACTATTAAAACCAGAAACAAGGGCCGGGTGCAGTGGCTCAAGCCTGTAATCCCAGCACTTTGGGAGGCCGAGGCGGGTGGATCACGAGGTCAAGAGATCAAGACCATCCTGGTCAACATGGTGAAACCCCATCTTTACTAAAAATACAAAAAATTAGCTGGGCACTGTGGCACGTGCCTGTAATCCCAGCTACTCAGGAGGCTGAGGCAGGAGAATTGCCTGAACCCAGGAGGCGGAGGTTGCGGTGAGCCGAGATCGTGCCATTGCACTCCAGCCTGGGTAACAAGAGCGAAACTCTGTCTCAAAAAAAAAAAAAAAAAAAAAAAAAAAAACAAACATTCTGGGAGTCAAGTTTTTGTCGGTCAGGTTTAGAACAGAAAGAACTGAAAATAAATCAGCAACATAGAGATGAGAAGCTGAGGGCCAGCTCCCTGTCCCAGCCCTACCTGGCTCTACCCCTCTTCTGAGCCTTGTCCAGGTCTTGCCCCACCCTGAAATCTTCACAGAACTGATTAGAGGAGATCAGACTTTTGTGTGGCTACCCTTCAGGGTGTCTCTTCAGAGCTGGAGGTCACAATTTCCCCAAACCCAAAGGCAGATAAATGGGAGTAAAGAGCCTTATTTGGAGCCTTTCTCTCCTCATTGAAATCAGTGCTTCCGATACATTCACACAGCAGTCTGTTCTACACTTCTGCAGATCCAGTAGTTATTCCACAAATTATGAGAAATTAAATATAAACACAACAATTAAAAGTTTTTTGGAACTCCACATAACCCCCTCATTTCTATATCCCTCCCATCTGTCTGTATTTCTGATAGGAAAACAAGAAGAAATAGAAAGCCTGGGCCATCATCTAAATTCTGGAGATTATGGGACACTTAATACCTATCTTCTAGAGTTTTTTTGTGGTTTAACTCACGTGAGTTTCCTAGCATGCCACACACAACATACTTATGAACACACAGTATAAGCTCAATAAACATTGTATTGATGCAAGTATACTTGTTGTTTTTCTTTTTTTTTGAGACGGAGTTTCACTCTTGTTACCCAGGCTGGAGTGCAATGGCACGATCTCGGCTCACTGCAACCTCCGACTCCTGGGTTCAGGCAATTCTCCTGCCTCAGCCTCCTGAGTAGCTGGGACTACAGGCACGCGTCACTATGCCCAGCTAATTTTTTGTATTTTTAGTAGAGATGGGGTTTCACCATGTTGACCAGGATGGTCTCGATCTGTTAACCTCTTGATCCAACCGCCTCGGCCTCCCAAAGTGCTGGGATTACAGGCTTGAGCCACCACACCTGTCCTACGTGTTGTTTTTCAAATGCAGACTTAGACATTGCTGCATTCTGCAGCCTTCTGTAGACTTTATTTTTGATTTTTATTTTTTTGAGATGGAGTTTTGCTCTTGTTGCCCAAGCTGGAGTGCAATGGCCTGATCTCGGCTCACTGCAACCTCTGCCTCCCAGGTTAAAGCAATTCTCCTGCCTCCGAAGTAGCTGGGATTACAGGCGCATGCCACCATGCCCAGCTGAGTTTTTGTATTTTTAGTAGAAACGGGGTTTCACCATATTAGCTAAGCTGGTCTCAAACTCCTGACCTCAGGTGATCTGGCTGCCCCCACCTCCCAAAGTGCTGGGATTACAGATGTGAGGCACCATGCCCACCTTGTAGATTTTCACTGGCAAAGGATGTAATCTTTTGGGACAGTGGTGATTAGTGGCCTTCACTGTAAACAAAAAGTATTTGTGTTGCAGTAAGGGTATTAGATATAAGTCACTCTGTGTGCCTTGCCTGCTTTCTCTGAGTGCTGGAGAGCAACATCAGCATTGCCAGGGAATATTTTTTTTTTTTTTTAAAGACGGGGTTTCACCACGTTGGTTAGGCTGGTCTTGAACTCCTGACCTCAGGTGATCCGCCCACCTTGGCTTCCAAAGTGCTTGGATTACAGGCGTGAGCCACCGCACCTAGCCTAACAAATCTCTCCTTGGTTTATTATTATTATTATTATTTTGAGATGGAGTTTCGCTGTTACCCAGACTGGAGTGCAATGGCAGGATCTTGGCTCACCGCAACCTCCACCTTCTGGGCTCAAGCAATTCTCCTGCCTCAGCCTCCTGAGTAGCTGGGACTACAGGCGTGCACCACCATGCCCAGCTAATTTTTGTATTTTTAGTAGAGATGGGGTTTCACCTTGTTGACCAGGATGGTCTCAATTTCTTGACCTTGTGATCCACCCGCCTCAGCCTCCCAAAGTGCTGGGATTATAGGCGTGAGCCACCGCGCCCGGCCTATTATTATTTTTTTAAAGACAGTGTTTCACCATGTTGGTTAGGCTGGTCTTGAACTCCCGACCTCAGGTGATCCGCCTGCCTTGGCCTCCAAAGTGCTTGGATTACAGGCGTGAGCCACCACGCCCAGCCGGCCAGGAAACTTTGTTAAACAAGTTAACTCCTAGACCCCTTAAAAACCTACAGAATCACACTACTTAAAGAAGGGCCCAGAATACCAAATGACCTTTGGTCATTGAAGTTTGAGAGGCAACGGTCAGCTGAATGATTTTAGCCTAGGCTTCCAGTAAGGATTATATGGCCAGTTTGAAGAAATACCATCACCTGTGTCTTCCCCTACAGGTTCCTTTCTTTTTTTCTGATTATGTTAAAAGTAGGATTTACAGCTGGGCGCAGTGGCTTGTGCCTGTAATTCCAGCACTTTAGGAGGCTAAGGCAGGCGGATTGCTTGAGCTCAGGAGTTCAAGACTAGCTTGGACAACACAGTGAAACCCCATCTCTACTAAAATACAAAAAATTAGCCAGTTGTGGTGGTGTGTGCCTGTAGTCCCAGCTACTCAGGAGGCTGAGGCAGGAGAATTGCTTGAACCCAGGAGTTGGATGTTGCAGTGACCCGAGATCACACCACTGCACTCCACTCCAGTGTGGGTGATAGAGCTTTTTTCACCCACCAATATCACAGCAGTAATTATGGGCCTATCTGTGCACTGGCCCCTGAATCCAATTCGTCTCATTACAGCTGATGCTAACTTTATTCTGGCTAATGTGTTTTCTGCCGAATTGCTTCACTATGAGGTTTGTAAGTTTTCTCTTTATCATTAATGATTAAAGCCTTAGTTTTGAGCTCATTAACATCTGAATTTTAGTCGGCACAGGATTCAGGCACCCGAGAGACGGACTTGGGCACACTGTGTGGTGTGCACAGAAAAGGAGGTTTGTTGGGAAGAAAAAAGCCGAAGAGGAAAAGGTGCTATCAAGAACTATGACTGGGGTTCAGTGTAGGATTCATCAAGGAACGGTTTGTGCTACACATACAGGCCCAGACAGGGCTAAGATCTGACTTATTCCTGTGTCTGTACGGGCAGAAGAGATTATGATCAGGTGGTCCAGAAGCCTGAGTTGGTGAAGGAGACAGCTTCCTGCTACAGATTCAGTGTCTGGGGGTTGAGATAAGCCAGAAGTCTTCTAGGCAGGAAACTCTAGGAGCAAAGCTGTTGTGGGCATAATTCCTGAGGATAAAACCCTGTCCTGGGACAGAAGTGGCCATGTCAGTTTTTAGCGGGGATGGCCATGAGTGGGTTAGAATGGGTTGGCATCAAAGTGGGGAGAGAGGATAAGTTCTCAGAACATTTTTACTCTAAGTTCTCTGTTCCCTCTCACCCTAGGAGACCCAGAATAACAGGACAATGTGTGACAATGTATGACAGCCTGTGTGCAGAACAGAGCCTCACTTCTGTCAGACATCTGAAGTCTCCCTCCAGCCCAGGCCTGTGATGATTCATACTGAGTGTCAACCCGATTGAATAGGAGGATACAAAATATTGATCCTGGCTGTGTCTTTGAGGATGCTGCCAAAGGAGATTAACATTTGCGTCAGTGGGCTGGGAAAGGCAGACCCACCCGTAATCTGGGTGGGCACCGTCTAATCAGCTGCCAGCGAGGCCAGGATATAAAAGCAGGCAGGAAAATGCAACCGCTCAGCCTACATCTTCCTCCCACTGGATGCTTCCTGCCCTCAAACACTGGACTCCAGGTTTTTCAGTTTGGGGCTCAGACCGGCTCTCCTTGCTCCTCAGCTTGAAGACCGCCTATTGTGGGACCTTGTGATCGTGTGAGTTAATACTTAATAAACTCCCTTCTGTACATATATATCCAGCCTATTAGTTTTGTCCCTCTACAGAACCCTAATACACGGCCCCTGTGATAGCTTTCTTCTGACAAAAAACGTAGTTTTCTGAACACCAGTCAATTATCCAGCACCAACTGGCTTCCAACAACTCAATTCTGACACCACCCAGAGTCAAACACACAATCCACAAGTTCAGGGCTCAGTCCCACAACACTGTCACAACTACAGATGCCAGTCACATGCCTCTGGATGACCTTTATTTCTGAACTACTGCTAACAAACATGCCCCACCTCAAGTTCAATAATCTGACAGAACTACTCGGAGAACTCAGCAAAGCACTGAACTTACATATAGTTTATTATAAAACATACGACTCAGGAACAGCCGAATGGAAGAGATGCATAGAACTAGGGATAGCAGTGGGTCAATAGCTGTGGTCACGGCTAAATAGCTATGATTTTAAAAATCCCTCATCCGGCCAGGTGTGGTGGCTTATGCCTGTAATCCTAGCACTTTGTGGGGCTGAGGCAGATGGATGGATTAAGCCCTGGTATTCAAGATTAGCCTGGGCAACATGGTGAAACTGTCTCTACAAAAATACAAAAATTAGCTAGGTATGGTGGTGTGCAACTGTAGTCCTAGCCACTTAGGGGGACTCAGGTGAGAGGATTGTTTGAGTCTGGGCAGTGTTGACACCACTGCACTCCAGCCTGGATGACAAAGTGAGACCTTGTCTTTTTTTTTTTTGACACGGAGTCTAGCTCTGTCGCCCAGGCTAGAGTACAATGGCAAGGTTTTGGCTTACTGCAAATTCTGCCTCCCAGGTTCAAGCTATTCTCTTGCTCAGCCTCCCAAGTAGCTGGGATTACATTTGCCTACCACCATGCCTGGCTAATTTTTGTATTTTTTTGGATTTTTGAGACAGAGTCTCATTCTGTTGCCCAGGCTGGAGTGCAATAGCTTGATCTTGGCTCACTGCAACCTCTGCCTCCTGGGTTCAAGCAATTCTCCTGCCTCAGCCTCCTGAGTAGCTGGGATTACAGGCACATGCAGCCACACCCAGCTAATTTTTTTTTGTATTTTAGTAGAGACGGGGTTTCATCATGTTGGCCAGGCAGGTCTGGAACTCCTGACCTCATGATCCGCCTGCCTCAGCCTCCAAAAGTGCTGGGATTACAGGCGTGAGCCACACCGCCTGGCCGAGACCCTGTCTTAAAAAAAAAAAAATTCCTAATCTGTTTTGTTCTCCAAAAGTAGCTTAATAAAAAGAAACACCCTTCCTATTACAACTTTGAGGATGCTCTCATTTTTACCCATCACAAAGCCAGACACAGACCACCATTTTTATTTTTTTCTCATAAACAGGCCGGGTGCGGTGGCTCAATCCCAGCACTTTGGGAGGCCGAGGCGGGTGGATCGCGAGGTCAAGAGATCAAGACCATCCTGGTCAACATGGTGAAACCCCGTCTCTACTAAAAATACAAAAAATTAGCTGGGCATGGTGGCGCGTGCCTGTAATCCCAGCTACTCAGGAGGCTGAGGCAGGAGAATTGCCTGAACCCAGGAGGCAGAAGTTGCGGTGAGCCGAGATCACGCCATTGTACTCCAGCCTGGGTAATAAGAGCAAAACTCCGTCTCAAAAAAAAAAAAAAAAAAAACAATCTGCTGGACAATTTCATCTTTAGTGATCATTAAAAAAAAAAAAAAAAAAAAAAACAGCATGTTAACTAAATTTTGCTTAAGTTTCTGTCATGTCCTCAGGCCACTTTTGGTCTATTCTCAACCTAAGCCAACATTGAACCTCTCCTTATTAACCTCCTCAGAATAGGCTGAATTCAGGAGGGAACATTCTCTGTTCTAGAATCTGATTTTGCTACCCTCCATCCTGCTCTTCCTTTCTAACTTCCTTCTAACCTTATTTGCTGTTTCCAATTTTAAAAAGCCCTCTACTAGGCCGGGTGGGGTGGCCTAGAATTCCAGCACTTTGGGAGGCCAAGGTGGGCAGATAACGAGGTCAGGAGTTCAAGACCAGCCTGGCCAACATGGTGAAACCTTATCTCTACTAAAAGTACAAAAATTAGCTGGGTATGATGGTGCACGACTGTAATCTCAGCTACTAGGGAGGTTGAGGCAGGAGAATGGCTTGAACCCAGGAGATGGAGGTTTCAGTGAGCTGAGATCATGCCATTGCACTCCAGCCTGCCTGACAGAGCGAGACTCCATCTCAAAAAAAAAGGGAGCCATGGTGCGCCAGGCCAGTTGTCCTGGCGCTTGAGGAGACAAGGCTACGTGTTCGAGGCCAGCCTGGACAACATAAAAACCTCATTCATTTTAAAAAAAGCCCAGGCACGGTGGCTCACACCTGTAATCCCAGCACTTTGGGAGGCCAAGGCGGGTGGATCACGAGGTCAGGAGTTCAAGACGAGCCTGTCCAATATGGCAAAACCCTGTCTCTACTAAAAATACAAAAATTAGCTGGGCGTGGTGGCGCCCACCTGTAGTACCAGCTGCTCAGGAGACTAAGGCAGGAGAATTGCTTGAACTTGGGATGCGGAAGTTTCAGTGAGCCGAGATCGCACCACTGCACTCCATCCTGGGGGAAAGCCCTTTTCTGCCTATTCTTTGAGATTCTCAGAGATCTTACGGTTAGCATTTTTCCCTTGTCACAATGCTTTTTTAGGATCAATTTTTCCCCTAAATTTAAATGGATTTTATTTGACAAAATCTAGCAAGAGCCCCAGGACAGTAACAAGTCCTTCCTCAGAAAGAGGCTCCCCAACTCCTTCTATCCCAACTCTAACTGCATCTGCCAGCAAATTCCCAGCTTTCCAGGGCTCTGTAACTTCTCTCAGTATAAAGAATCCTCCCATGGCTGGTGTGAGCAGGGTGGAACACCTGCAGAGGAAGCTCACCAGGAATAAACAACCAACTTGGTATTCAATGATCTCCTCTTGTGGGCTCAAGATTGGCCTTGGCTTGGAGTCACTGATCTTGGGTGTCCATTTTCCAATGAGGGTTGTTCACTTGGTTTTATATTTAAAAATTCTCTTTGGGAAGCCGAGGCAGGTGGATCACTCGAGGTCAGGAGGTCAAAACCAGCCTGGCCGACATAGTGAAACCCCATCTCTACTAAAAATAAAAAAATTTAGCCAGGTGTGGTGGCATGACCTGTAATCCCAGCTACTGGGGAGGCTGAGGCAGGAGAATCACTTGAACCTGGAGGACGAAGGTTGCAGTGAGCTGAGATCATACCACTGCACTTCAGCCTGGGCAACAAGAGTGAAACACCATCTCAAAAATGTAAACAAAAATTCTGTGTTTGAAGAATCTAACAAAATCACTCAAACTCAGTGTTTATGAAAGGGAACTGCATTTACATTTTATATCGCAACAAAAACAAATGTTTATCCCTTTCAGACAATAAACGTCAATTTTTATAAAAAATATTTAGCAGACCCAGGCGTGGTGGCTCATGGCTGAAATCTCAGCACTTTGGGAGGCCTAGGTGGGTGGATCCCGAAGTCAGGAGATCAAGACCATCCTGGCTAACATGGTGAAACCCGGTCTCTACTAAAAATACAAAAAAAAAATTATCCAGGCGTGGTGGAATGTATCTGTAATCCCAGCTACTGAGGAGGCTGAGGCAGGAGAATTGCTTGAACCTGGGAGGCAGAGGTTGCAGTGACCCAAGATTGTGCCACTGTACTTCAGCCTGGGTGACAAAGTGAGACTCAGTCTCAAAAAAAATTTTTTGGCCGGACAAGGTGGCTCAAGGCTGTAATCCCAGCACTTTGGGAGGCCGAGGCAGGTGGATCACGAAGTCAAGAGATAGAGACCATCCTGGTCAACTGGGTGAAACCCCGTCTCTACTAAAAATACAAAAAATTAGCTGGGCCTGGTGGCACGTGCCTGTAATTCCAGCTACTCAGGACGCTGAGGCAGGAGAATTGCCTGAACCCAGGAGGCGGAGGTTGCAGTGAGCCGAGATCGCGCCACTGCACTCCAGCCTGGGTAACAAGAGCGAAACTCCGTCTCAAAAAAAAAATTTTTTTAATAAAAAATGCCATGTAAGTACTTTTAGAAGGTGCCAAGTACCATCTTATAAAATTTAGCATCAAGGCCGGGCCTGGTGGCATACGCCTGTAATCCCAGGACTTTGGGAGGCCAATGCGGGTGGATTGCCTGAGGTCAGGAATTTGAGACCAGCCTAACCAACATAGTGAAATCCTGTCTCCACTACAAATACAAAAAATTAGCCAGGCGTGGTGGTGGGCGCTTGTAATTTCAGCTACTCAGGAGGCTGAGGCAGGAGAATCACTTGAATCCGGGAGGCGGAGGTTGCAGTCAGCCATAATCCCGCCACTCTGTGATCCACCCGCCTCGGCCTCCCAAAGTGCTGGGATTATAGGCGTGAACCACCGCGGCCGGCCTGTTTTTTTTTTTTTTTGAGACAGAGTTTTGCTCTTGTTTCCCAGACTGGAGTGCAGTGGCACTATCTTGGCTCACTGCAACCTCTGCCTCCAGGATTCAAGGGATTCTCCTGCCTCAGCCTACAAGGTAGCTGGGATTACAGGCATGCACCACCACACCCAGCTACTTTTGTATTTTTGGTTGCGGGGCGGGGGCGGGGGTGGGGGGGGGCGGTTCTCCATGTTGGTTAGGCGGGTCTTGAGCTCATGACCTCAGGGGATCTATCCGCCTTGGCCTCCTGAAGTGTTGGGATTATAGGCATGCGCCACCGCACCTGGCCAGGGTACAAGTTTTTTTTAACCAGTCAAGATTTTAGCATCCCTCTTCCTGTGCAAAGTGGTAAAATGTCATGCGATTTTTCAGTGGTCCTTACTCCCCTTGTTTCATTTTGATCCATGTTTTCTAATAAGCTGGTTTGTCTCTTCTTGCCTTCAGGCCATCAATCTTTAAATGGTCATGCAACTGGGAGCCTCAGACAACTGCCACTTTTGCTGGGAACCCACAGATAAGGCTTCTGAAGGAGATATGACTGTTGCTTTTCCAAAACAGCGCCCCCTGTCAGCAGAAAGCAGTTAAAATCAAATCGGATTTCATCCTTATCCTCTTTATCCTCATTCTAATGGCAGTTAGATGTACTTTTTTTGTTTTTTTGTTTTGAGATGGAGTCTCGCTCCATCGCCTAGGCTGAAGTGCAGTGGTATGATCTCGACTCACTGTAACCTCTGCCTCCCCGGTTCAAGCGATTCTCCTGCCTCAGTCTTCTGAGTAGCTTGGATTACAGGTGCAGGCTACCACGCCCAGCTAATTTTTGTATTTTTAGTACAGACAGGCTTTCACAATGTTGGTCACGCTGGTCTTGAACTCTTGACCTCATGACCCCATGACTCAGCCTCCCAAAGTGCTGGAGATTACAGGTGTGAGCCACCGTCCGGGGCCCCGATGTACTTCTTTAGACAGGAGAATGAAATGGCCAAGTTACAAAAGGTTCCAGAAGAATCTCCAACCCGCCTGCATACTGGGAAGACAGGGTGAAGACTTGTGAAGTTTATGCCATTTGCAGGGGGGAGGAGTCTGGCCTTTCCTGTTTCTGTGTGAAGACATGGGATCAAATCAACTTGGTGGACAGCCTGTTAGCAGGACCTCATCTCACTTTGCTGTTTTTCCTTTTTCCTTTTCATTCAATAATTTTACTCTTCACCCTTCTGTGTGTCTGCGAGCCTAATCTTGCCTGGTTGTGTGACAAGAACCCAGTATTTTCTTTTTCTTTTTAAGAGACAGGGGTCTCGCTATATTGCCCAGGCTGGACTGCAGTGGCTATTCACAGGCCCCATCCCATTACTGATCAATACGGGACTTTTGACCTCCATTTCTGGGTTCAAGCGATCCTCCCACCTCAGCCTCCCAAGTAGCTGGGACTACAGGCATGCACCACCGTGCCCAGAGGGAACCCAATATTTTCTTTTCTTTTGAAACGGAGTTTCCCAGGCTGGAGTGCAATGGCATAATCTCGGCCCAATGTAACCTCTGCCTCCCAGGTTCAAGCGATTCTCCTGCCTCAGCCTCTGGAGTAGCTGGGATTACAGGCACGCACCACCACGCCTGGCTGATTTTCGCATTTTTAGTAGAGACGGGGTTTCTCCATGTTGATCAGTCTGGTTTCGAACTCCCGACCTCAGGTGATCCCTCTGCCTTGGCCTCCCAAAGTGCTCGGATTACAAGCATGAGTCACCGCGCCCAGCCAAGAACCTAGTATTTTCTACAACAATATTTTATGCATTTCTTTCGACACCGATTATATAATTATGGCTTTCAGCAGGAAAAAAAAAAAAAATCACAAAGCTTTTTTGAGCCCAGGGATTTTGAGAGCCGCCTGGGAAACAGCAAGACCTTAAGAGTAACAAAGCAGAAGGAAAGCGAAAAAAAAAAAAAGATAAAAGAGAAGCAGAAAAGGAGAAGGGGAAGGACAAGAAGAAAAGGGAGGAGGTGGAGGTAGAGGTAGAGGTGGCCTACCTAGACTGGCTGACCAGTCGAGAGCCTCGGAGTCGACCTGAGACGTGGCTAGACGAGAGCTTCGGTAGACCTCAGACAAAGCAAGATGAGAGCCATTTTGTGGAACTCAGGCAGGGCTATGTGAGAGACGGATGGTCGACCTCAGACATGGCTAGGCGAGAGCCGTGTGGTCCACCTCAGACAAGGCTAGATGAGAACCATCCAGTCAACCTCGGCTATTAGGAGGAGAGCCTTTTAGCAGGACTGTACCTCACTTTGCTGAGTTGTTTTTTCCTTTTTATTCGCTAATTTTACTCCTCACCCTTCTATGTGTCTGTGGGCCTCATCTTTCCTGGTCGTGTGACAATACCCCAGTATTTTCTGCAACAATATTGTATACATTTCCTTCTACATTGATTATATAATTATGACTTTCCAGTGGAAAAAAAATAAAAAGAAACCTTACATCACAAAGAGTTGTTGAGCCCAGAGCTTTTGAGGACAGCCTGGGAAACAGAGCAAGACATTAAAGAAGAGGAGGCCAGGCTTGGTGGCTCACGCCTGTAATCCCAGCACTTTGGGGAGCTGATGTGGGTGGATCACCTGAGGTCGGGAGTGATCCCAGCCTGGACAACAAGAGTGAAACTCTGCCTCAAAAAAAAAAAAAAAAAAAACGGGCTGGGCGCGGTGGCTCACGCCTGTAATCCCAGCACCTTGGGAGGCGGAGGTGGGTGGATCGATGAGGTCAAGAGATCGAGACCATCCTGGCCAACATGGTGAAACCCCGTCTCTACTAAAAATACAAAAAATTAGCTGGGCACGGTGGCGCGTGCCTGTAATCCCAGCTACTCAGGAGGCTGAGGCAGGAGAATTGCCTGAACCCAGGAGGCGGAGGTTGCGGTGAGCCGAGATCACGCCATTGCACTCCAGCCTGGCTAACAAGAGCGAAACTCCATCTATTAAAAAAAAAGAAGGCAGGAGAGGAGAGAGGAGATGGAGAAGAAAGTGGGAAAGAAGAAAGGGGAGATGGAGGAGAAAGAAAATTAAGGCAATGAAACAGTCCTGTGTGGTACTTTGAAAATGGGTATGTGACTCTAAACAGTTATCAAATCTTATGAACATCACATTGCTGCAAAAAAACAAAAACATGATTTTAGGAAATTTAGAGTTAATACAGTAAATTAAAAAAGAATTCGGCCGGGCGCTGTGGCTCAACCCTATAATCCCAGCACTTTGGGAGGCCAAGGCGGGTGGATCACGAGGTCAAGAGATCGAGACCATCCTGGTCAACAAGGTGAAACCCCCTCTCTACTAAAAATACAAAAATTAGCTGCGCATGGTAGTGCGCGCCTGTAGTCACAGCTACTCGGGAGGCTGAGGCCAGAGAATTGCTTGAACCCAGAAGGCGGAGGTTGCGGTGAGCCGAGATCGTGCCATTGCACTCCAGTCTGGGTAAAAAGAGCGAAACTCCGTCCCCCCCAAAAAAAAGAATTTAACCGCCAGGCACAGTGGCTCACGCCTGTCATCCCGGCACTTTAGGAGGCCAAGGCAGATGGCTTGTTAGGGTCACAGCAAGGCAAGCCCATAGACCCCCTCCCCTGCTAAACTGAGCTTATAACAAAACAGCCTCAAGCCTTGTAAACAGGGCACCTGGGTTCCAGGATGTGGTCGCACACGGCTCTTGAACCCAGGTTGTTAATCCAATTCAGCAGAATGTCAGCCCCTGAGAACCAAGATACGGTTTTTCTTAGATTAGCACCCGGCTACCTGCAAACCCCGCTATGTAACCCCCACAGTCTGTAAGCCAGGCTGCTGCCTTTCCTGCCCGTAGTGAGGCAGCCAGCCTGTGAGGTTGAAAGAAACCTGCTAAACCTAATCCTGGATCTGCCTCTCCATCCTTTCTGTCAACCTCACTGGATCACCTGAGGTCAGGAGTTTGGCCTCCCAAAGTACTGGGACTACAGGCATGAGCCATTGCGCCCAGCCATATACGCAAGTAGATACCTACACACAAACTATACACATGGTAATTAATGCCTGCTTTTCTTTGAAGTTGAAAAAAGAAACGGAGAGTTTTAGAATACGTGCTTTAGTGCTGGACCGGAATTGCAAATATTTGTTGTCATTTTGAGAAAGATTCCTGCTTTGTCATCCAGGCTGTAGTGCTGTTGTGCATTCTTGGCTCACTGCAGCCTCCACCTCCCACATTCAAGTGATTCTCATTACTCAGCCACCTAAGTAACTGAAATTACAGGTGTGCACAAACATACCTGGCTAATTTTTTTTTTTTTTTTTTTGAGACCAAGTGTCCCTCTGTCACCCAGGCTGGAGAACAATGGTGTGATCTCAGCTCACTGCAACCTCCATCTCCTAGGTTCAAGTGATTCTCCTGCCTCAGCCTCCCAAGTAGCTGGGATTACAGGCATGCACCATCACACGCAGCTAAATTTTGTATCTTTAGCAGAGACAGGGTTTTGCCATCTTGGCCAGGCTGATTTCAAACTCCTGACCTCATGATCTGCCTGCTTCAGCCTCCCAAAGTGCTGGGATTACAAGTGTGAGCCACTGCACCTGGCCACACCTAGCTAATTTTTTTCTGTTTAGTAGTGATGGGGTCTCACCATGTTGGCCAGGCTGGTCTCAAATTCCTAGCCCCTAACCCACCTTCCTCAATCTCCCAAAGTGCTGACATTATAGGCATGAGCTACAATGCTTAGCTGGAAATATTTGGGCAAATTATGTCTCATAAATATTCATTGAGAGAGGGAAGCAGAGATTAAAATATTTATTCCTACATGAATGTATTAATATGTACATTGTCATACTCAACTGCTGAAAATACACACCAGTATTTTTTTTAGTGATTTTTTTCTTCTTTATTTAAAAAAAGATTACACAATTTCGGCTCATAGTAAAAAATTCACACGGTAGAAGTGTGTATGTAGAAGGCATTCCCCATTCCCACTGCAGGAGTTTGGGTATCATTCTAGAATTGTCGGTCAATACGTATTTTTCATTTAAAAACACACACACAGGGGATCCCGTGTTCTTCTGTAACATATTTCATGGATATCTTTCCAATTCAGCACAATATCAGACCTCCATAATTCTTTTCAAACAATGGATAATTGATTTAACCAACTGCCTAAAGATGGACATTGTGATTGATCCCAGTATTTTATATGTAACTTTCTTTTTCTTTTTTTTTTTTGAGACGGAGTTTCACTTTTATTACCCAGGCTGGAGTGTAATGGCGCGATCTCGGCTCACCGCAATCTCCGCCTCCTGGGTCCAGGCAATTCTCCTGCCTCAGCCTCCTGAGTAGCTGGGATTACAGGCATGCGCCACCATGCCCAGCTAATTTTTTGTATTTTTAGTAGAGACAGGGTTTCACCATGTTGACCAGGATGGTCTTGATCTCTTGACCTCGTGATCCACCCGCCTCGGCCTCCCAAAGTGCTGGGATTACAGGCGTGAGCCACCATGCCCGGCCAAACACACTTTTCTAATCTGCTCTATGACTGATCAGCCATAGTGGACTGTGCATGTAAAGGAGCCTACACACCAGTTCCTGGGAACTATTCTATGGCAATATTAATTGGAGGTTGAACTATATTAGCTTGAATATTAGCCTCATCAGTCCACCAGGTCTTAAATTGTAAAAATTGAGAGGGAGATAAGTTTGGGTTAAAGTATCCCAGTCTATTCTTTTTTTTTCTTTTATTTTTTTCAAGAGCCCTTCAAAGCTACTGCAAATCAATTTTATACTTCCAGCTCACCCTAACAGACTAATTCCAAGCTCCCCAACTTATCCTGGGAGATTTTTTCAAGAGTTATCAGGCTACTTCTGGGCTCCCCCAACTTACCCTGGGAGATTTTTTCAAGAGTTCCTGAGATACCTTCAGCTTAGCTTCTCCTTTCTCTGTCACTCAGGCGACCCTTGTCCCAGGTTTGAGTCCCACATCTGGGCACCACTTACCGAGACCAGCTCCACAATACAGACCCCTACCCAGGCAGCACTGAAGGCATTAAGCAGACACCCAGGTAGCACAGCAAAGTGGGACTATCCAGGGGCCAACAGCCGTTGGAGCTGAGCCTCGGGGGGCTGACAGCATTCCTGGTTGAGGGTCTTGAGCAGATTCTGACTTGTGCATTTATTCTCTCTGAACAGGTGATTAGTATTAACAGTTTTCCTTGCCATTGTTCTTATTAGCAAACAATATATTTTATCACTCAGCATTTCTCAGTAATCATACACTCAGCATACGTCTCTATGAATTTAATTACCAAAAAATAACCCTGTAGTAAAGAACAATTGTAAATTGTAAAACAAATTACTTTTAATATTTTAAAATAACGAATAGTATTTAAAAATAACTAACAGTATTTTAGTCATTCTAATCAAATTGTAATAAAAAGGATAAATTCTTCCCAGGCATCAGAGAGGAAAACAAAACAGAACAAAAAAAGAATAAATTCTAGAGGTGGGTACCTCATTTATCCTGATGTAATTATTACATATTATATGCCTGTACCAAAATATGCCATATATGGCATAAATATATACACATACTGTGCAACCACAAAAATTAAAAATAAATAAGAAGAAAACAAAAATGTAATCTATGCAAAAAGTATTTTAACTTATTTGCAGTTTGAAACTACTGGCAGAAGAGATGACTTAGAGGTGTTATTCCACTATGTTGCAAAATGGTATATTGTTATATTTTACCTGCACCCTTGAGTAAGGCGAGGTATGTTAAGGTTAGTGGAATAATAATGCTTCATTGAATGCACAACAATCTTCTTTTTTTTCTTTGAGACGGAGTCTTGCTCTTGTTGCTCAGGCTGAAGTGCAATGGCATGATCTCGGTTCACTGCAACCTCTGCCTCCCAGGTTCGAGTGATTCTCCTGCCTCTATCTCCCTAGTAGCTAGATTACAGGTGTCCACCACCTGTGGCTGATTTGTTGTATTTTTGTAGAGCAGGGTTTCACCATGTTGGCCAGGCTGTTCTCAAATTCCTGCCCTCAAGCAATTTGCCCACCTCAGCCTTCCAAAATGCTGAGATTATAGGTGTGAGCCTCCACACCCAGCCAGAATGTATAATAGTCTTAACATGGTAAAAGAAAATATCTAATTAAAAATTAAGTCCACACATAATCTAAACATTTTTAAATGTTCATTTTATTAGAGTACAATTAGTAAAATTATATGCTACT
This sequence comes from Saguinus oedipus, assembly GCA_031835075.1. Classification (NCBI taxonomy): domain Eukaryota; kingdom Metazoa; phylum Chordata; class Mammalia; order Primates; family Cebidae; genus Saguinus; species Saguinus oedipus. The sequence goes on from CM063187.1 coordinate 20,167,213, forward strand.
ATTTTAATTTACATTTTACTAAAATTAAAAATGTTTTTCTCTAATGGTAACAGGAAAGAATATTACTCTGAACACCTACCTCATACATTACTGAGAAAGTTAACCATAAAGAGCCTCTCCACTTATTCTTATCATGCTTTTTTTTTTTTTTTGAGACCGAATTTCGCTGTTGTTACCCAGGCTGGAGTGCAATGGCACGATCTCGGCTCACTGCAACCTCCACCTTCTGGGTTCAAGCAATTCTCCTGCCTCAGCCTCCCGAGTAGCTGGGACTACAGGCATGCACCACCATGCCCAGCTAATTTTTGAATTTTTTTTAGTACAGACGGGGTTTCACCTCGTTGACCAGCATGCTCTCGATCTCTTGACCTCGTGATCCACCCGCGTTGGCCTCCCAAAGTGCTGGGATTATAAGCATGAGCGCATTTTACATTTTGAGTTGAATCACACCATTATTTACTTTTAAAAACTTTTAAGGGCCGGGTGCAGTGGCTCACACCTATAATCCCAGCACTTTGGGAGGCCGAGGGGGGTGGATCACGAGGTCAAGAGATCAAGACCATCCTGGTCAACATGGTGAAACCCCGTCTCTACTAAAAATACAAAAAATTAGTTGGGCATAGTGGCGCGTGACTGTAATCCCAGCTACTCAGGAGGCTGAGGCAGGAGAATTGTGTGAACCCAGGAGGCAGAGGTTGCTATGAGCCAAGATTGCGCCATTGCACTCCAGCCTGGGTAACAACAGCGAAATTCAGTCTCAAAAAAAAAAAAAAAAAACTTTGAAATCTTATCAAAAAAGTATACCTGAATGTAATTATAACTTTTTAAAGAAATTTCTATTCATTTTAAAGTTATATAAAATTAATTTACTTACCACTGTAGTTTTGGATTTCCTATACCCAGCACTCTGATTTAGTGCAACATCTGAAGTGTCAGTGCCTTAGATATTTCTACTGTTAATTCTGATATTTACATAAGTATCAATTTGAGTTAAATATTTTTTCATACTTATTGCACCTGCAAAAGTACATTTTAGTATGAGCTCTCTGGCATTTTCTAAGCTACAGATTTTGAAAAAGTCTTTCCAAATTCATTACATTGGCTGAATTTTCTCCAGTATAAATTCCCTAATGTTAAACAAAATTTGAGCAACTGCTTGAGTTATTCTCCAGTACAAAATGTGTACAATAAAATCTGTGATACAAGTAGAAGTACTACAACCCGCTTTGTATTTGTAATGTTTGTCTTGAGAACAAACTCTTCTTCACTTTAAGGCTTATGTTTCTAAAAGATCATTTGACAGTGATTGTATTTATAATACTTTTATTAAATATAAACTCCGATGTTGCAAAATACGATGAGCAGATACTAATGACTTTGCCGCATTCTTTATATTTGTATACCATTTCTCACATGTAAATGCTTCCCTGCGCAATAAGTTGTGAACACTGGTTAGGAGTTTTGCCATATTCTTCACTCTTGGAGTTATCTCCAGTATAAATTATTTTACCTGCAATCAACTGTGAAAACCATTTAAAAGCTTTTTCACATTATGTCTCTAGAGTTTTGCACTAGTTTATATATTTTTTATGTTTAGAAAACTTTGAGGTGTTGCTAAAAGCACTGTGATTCAGGATTGTAGCATTTCACTTCAGTATAAATCATCTTATATCTGTTAAGAATTGAGAAGTTGTTAAGGGCTTTGTGACATTCTTCACACTTTAGGATTTCTGTCCAGTATAAATTATGTGTAATAAGGGTTGAAGACTTTTAAAGGCTTTCTCACTTTCTTCATATTTGTAGGCTTTATCTTCTACATGAATTCTCATTTTTAGTGAGAGTTGAGAACTAGGTAATGGCTATGCGACAGTCATCCCATTTGAAGGGTTTCTATCCAGTATGAATTATTTTGAGCTTAGTAAATATTGATGATTTGTTAAAAGCCAGCCCACATTCTTCAGATTTGTAGGGTTTCTCTATTATGAATTCCTTTATGTTTAGTAAAGACTGAGGAACCGTTAAAAGCTTTGACAGGCTGGGCGCAGTGGCTCACGCCTGTAATCCCAGCACTTTGGGAGGCCAAGGCAGGTGGATCACGAGGTCAAGAGATCGAGACCATCCTGGTCAACATGGTGAAACCCCGTCTCTACTAAAAATACAAAAAATTAGCTCGGCATGGTGGCGCGTGCCTGTAATCCCAGCTACTCAGGAGGCTGAGACAGGAGAATTGCCTGAACCCAGGAGGCGGAGGTTGCGGTGAGCCAAGATCGCGCCATTGCATTCCAGCCTGGGTAACAAGAGCGAAACTCGGTCTCAAAAAAAAGCTTTGACACATTCTTTACATTTGTAGGGTTTTTCTCCAACATGGGTTATGTTTAGTACGGTTTGAGGAATAGTTACTAGCATTCCCACATTCTTCTCATTTGTTGGGGTTCTCTCTAGCATGAATGCTCTTATGTACAGTAAAGTTTGAGAAACAGTTAAAAGGTTTGCCACATTCTTCACATTTGTAGGGTTTCTTTCCAGTATAAATTATCTTATGCTTTGCCACATTTTTATACTTGTATGGTTTCTTTCCAGTATGAATTATTTTATGTTGAGTAAGTGTTGAGAAGTCGTTAAAGGCTTTGCCACATTCTTTACCCGTGTAGGGTTTCTCTCCAGTATGAATAATCTTATGTTGAGTAAAAGTTGAGGACTGCTTAAAGGCTTTGCCACATTCTTTACATTTGTAGGGTTTCTCTCCAGTGTGAATTCTCTTATGTTGAGTAAGGTGTGAAGACCAGTTAAAGGCTTTGCCACACTGTTCACATTTGTAGGGTTTCTCTCCAGTATGAATTGTCTTATGTCGAGTAAGGGCTGAGAAGTCATTAAAGGCTTTGCCACATTCTTTACATTTGTAGGGTCTCTCTCCAGTATGAATTCTTTTATGTTGGGTCAGGTATGAGGATCGGTTGAAGGCTTTGCCACACTGTTCACACTTGTAGGGTTTCTCTCCAGTGTGAATTATCTTATGTCGAGTAAGGTGTGAAGATCGGTTAAAGGTTTTGCCACACTGTTCACATCTGTAAGGTTTCTCTCCACTATGAATTATCTTATGTCGACTAAGGTATGAAGACTGGTTAAAGGTTTTGCCACATTCTTCACATTTGCAGGGTTTCTCTCCACTGTGAATTTTCTTATGTTGAGTTAGGTATGAGGACCGGTTAAAGGCCTTGCCACACTCTTCACATTTGCAGGGTTTCTCTCCACTATGAATTCTCTTATGTCGAGTAAGGTATGAAGACCGGTTAAAGGCTTTTCCACATTCTTCACACGTGTGGGAATTCTCTCTAATGTGAATTCTCTTATGTAGAGTTAGTTGTGAATGCATGCAAAATGATTTGCCACATTCTTTACATTTGAATGTTTTCTTTTTAGTGTGTCTTATCTTATGTCTATCTGAATTTGAAAATTTATAAAAGACTTCCACATATTTATCACATTGATATAATTTGCTCTCGATAGTTATCAGACATTGGTTAAGTCTGTTATAATCTCCTTTGCACACCTTACATTCATCCGTACTTTTACAGCCTTTTCTTAACTGTAAATTCTCATGTCCACATTTATCATATCTCCTCAGTATGACTTTTTGGAAAAAATCTTTTATGTCTTGCTCTGGCCAAAGGTCTTCAGCAAAATGAGAACAAATCACTAAAAGAAATTAAAACAACAAATTATTCCACTTACTAGACTCAGGTGACAAGTAGCTTTTTTCTTTTTTTAATGTCTAAGTCTCAAAGATTACAATGTATGGAAAAATATTTGGGCAACATGGCCCCATCAAAAAAATTATAAAATTTTCAGAAAGCAATCATCATAAAATAAAAATATGTAGATTAATTTTAGAAATTTAAAATAAGTTGAATAATGAGTAAAAGGAGCACAATTACTGAAAATCAGAAAAAATGAAAATTAGCAAAAATGTTAAAAGTATTTTAAAAACAGTAATTGTGGAGGTAAAAAATACAAAAAGAGATAACTAACCAATTCCAAAAGAAAAAAATGGCATAAAAATAAAAAGTTTGGCTGAGCGTGGCTCACACCTGTAATCCCAGCAATTTGGGAGGCCAAGGAAGGTGGATCACAAGGTCAAGAAATCGAGACCATCCTGGACAACACTGTGAAACCCCATCTCTACTCAAAATACACAAATTAGCTGGGTGTGGTGGCAAGTGCCTGTAATCCCAGCTACCCGGGAGGCTGAGGCGGGAGAATGGCTTGAATACGGGAGGCGGAGGTTGCAGTGAGCTGAGATCGCAGCACTGCACTCCAGCCTAGGGACAGAGTGAGACTGTCTCCAAAACAATAAATAAATAAAATAAAAAATAAAGAAGCTCAACAAACTAAAACACACACACAAGATATTTCTAAAAAGCACATATATAAGAACAATTTAAAATGTCACAGACAAGAGAGAATCTCAAGAGTTGCAAGATAAAGGTGATGTGTCATTTATAAGCATAGACTTACACACTAAACAGTCAATTTAAGAAAAAAAAAAAAAAATTAGGCCGGGCGCAGTGGCTCAAGCCTGTAATCCCAGCACTTTGGGAGGCCGAGGTGGGTGGATCACGAACTCAAGAGATCGAGACCATCCTGGTCAACATGGTGAAACCCCATCTCTACTAAAAATACAAAAATTAGTTGGGCATGGTGGCGCACGCCTGTAATCCCAGCTACTCAGGAGGCTGAGGCAGGAGAATTGCCTGAACCCAGGAGGCGGAGGTTGTGGTGAGCCGAGATCTCGCCATTGCACTCCAGCCTGGGTAACAACAGCGAAACTCCGTCTCAAAAAAAAAAAAAAAATAGCTGTCAAGTGAGAATAATAATCAACAGTGAAAATGTCCTACCAAAGACAAAAAAAAAAAAAAAAAGACCAAAAATAACCAAATCCTGAGACAGTATATTGACACCACATATGGCCTACATATCAAAGATGCTGGAAAAAGCTTTTTTCCGCTAAAAATAACATGATGCAAGAAAATAACACATAATCATAAAAAACACATAAGTTCCTGGGAAATATACACACACAATAATAGAATTCCTGTTCGTATCCGAGTCACAGAGCCAAAAAAAAAAAAAAAAAGAATTCCTTATCATTACCATATTGGATCAGAAAACACTTATAATTATTCCCTAAAATTTGAAAAATAAGAGCAGAGAAATTATTGCAAATATTTGTTAATAAACATACACCTTGAAAAGATATAATCAGCAACATCAGAAACAAAGTTGAGGGCAGATGTCATGAGGAAAAAATTTTTTTTTTTGAGACGGAGTTTTGCTCTTGTTACCCAGGCTGGAGTGCAATGGCGCGATCTCGGCTCACCGCAACCTCCACCTCCTGGGTTCAGGCAATTCTCCTGCCTCAGCCTCCTGAGCAGCTGGTATTACAGGCACGCGCCACCGTGCCCAGCTAATTTTTTGTATTTTTAGTAGAAGCGGGGTTTCACCATGTTGACCAGGATGGTCTCCATCTCTTGACCTCATGATCCACCCGCCTCAGCCTCCCAAAGTGCTGGGATTACAGGCTTGAGCCCCCGTGCCCGGCCGAGGAAAAATGTTTGTCTGCAACTGAAGTTCATTTTTCACCAGATTAGATTGAATATATACTGTTTTATCTTTTAGGGTTTTTTTTTTTTTGAGATGGAGTCTCTCTCTGTCGACAGGCTGGAGTGCAGTGGCGAGATCTTGGCTCACTGCAACCTCTGTCTCCCAGGTTCAAGGGGGTCCCTTGCCTCAGTCTCCTGAGTAGCTGGAACTACAGATGTATGCCACCATGCCTGGCTAATTTTTTGTATTTCATTAGAGATGGGGTTTCACTATGCCCAGGATGGTCTGGTCTCCTGACCTCATGATCCACCCACCTGAGCCTCCCAAAGCGCTGAGATTACAGGCGTGGGCCACCACGCCCGGCCTTAGAGGTTTTATGCAATCCCCAAGGTACCGCAAAGGAAATATCTGTAGAGACCCAAAAGAAAGAAGTAAAAGCGTATCAATACTAAAATGAAACAGACACAGACAGAAAGAGAGAACATGAGGGATAAAGATACAAGAATCAAGTAAAATACAAAAATAACAGGAAGTCTTTGTCTTTCAGAAAATTACTTAAATATATAATTAACTTTCTAATCAAGACACATACTTTCAACAAAGGGATTTATTAAAAAAAATTAAACTCGGCTCGGCTCGATGGTTCATACCTATAATCCCAGCACTTTGGGAGGCTGAGGCGGGTGGATCACCTGAGGCTGGAGTTCGAGACCAGCCTGACCAACATGGAGAAACCCCATATCCACTAAAAATACAAAATTAGCTGGGGTGGTGGAGCATGCCTGTAATCCCAGCTACTCAGGAGGCTGAGGCAGGAGAATTGCTTGAACCCAGGAGGTGGAAGTTGTGGTGAGTTGAGATCACGTCATTGCACTCCAGCCTGGGTAACAAGAGTGAAATTCTGTCTCAATAAATAAATAAAATAAAAACTCAAGACTTGACTTGCCTTTCTATAAGAGTAAGTTTAGAACTAATAATAAAAAAAGCCTGAAAGTGGCAAAATTGAAGTAGACATTTTATCCAAATATTAACCAAATGAGAGCAGAAAAGTCAAAGTAGTAATATACGAGCTACATTTTTTTTTTTTTTTTTTTTAGATGGAGTCTTATTCTGTCTCCCAAGCTGGAGTGCAATGGCCCAATCTCGGCTCACTGCAACCTCGTCCTCCTGGGTTCAAGTGATTCTTCTACCTCAGTCTCCCAAGTAGCTGGAATTACAGGCGCCTGCCACCACACCCATCTAATTTTTGTATTTTTTAGTAGAGATGGGGTTTTGCCATGTTGGCCAGGTTGGTCTCAAATTCCTGACCTCATGTGATCCACTTGCCTTGGCGTCCCGAAGTGTTGGGATTACAGGCATGAGCCACCGCGCCCGGCCACAAGCTACATCTTTAGTCAAACCCTCATATCATATAAAATGTGTATGAAGTCAAAACTCCAAAAAGACAAAGAAGTACCTTAAGCAATAATAGATTTATTCACTGAGAAACTATGAAAAACTTGTGTGTGTGTGTGTGTGTGTGTGTGTGTGTGTGTGTGTGTATCTCACATTAGGTTTACAAATATGTAACATAAATATTGACATAATTCAAGAAACACATAGAAAGCATAATTATAGTAGGACATTTCGATACTTCACTTTCTCTGATAATAACATGAGAATATTAGTAAGGGAACAGTGGACTTGAAGGCAGTGTAAAACAAGTATTTCTAATAGAGATACAGAGAACACGTCACAACATCAGGAAACACACCCTTTGCAATAGCTCATACAACATTCTTTTGGATAGACCACTTGTTAGGCTGGAAAACAAATCTAAACAAATGTTTTTAAACCAAAATTTTGAGCCAGGTGTGGTAGCTCACACCTGTAATCCTAGCATTTTAGGAGGCTGAGACAGGCAGATCACCTGAGGTCAGGAGTTCAAGACCATCCTGGCCAACACAGTGAAATCTCGTCTCTACTGAAAATACAAAATTAGCTAGGTGTGGTGGCATATGTCTGTAATCCCAGCTACTTTGGAGGCTGAGGCAAGAGAATCACTTTGACCAGGGAGGAAGACATTGCAGTGAGCCAAGACCACATCACTGCACTCTAGCCTGGGTGACAGAGCAGGACTCCATCTCAAAAAAACAACCAACCAACCTAAAATTTTGGCCAGCCGTGGTGGCTCATGCCTGTAATCCCAGCACTTTGGGATGCCAAGGAGGTAGATCACCTGAGGTCAGGAGTTTGAGACCAGCCTGGCCAACAAGGTGAAACCCCGTCTCTACTAAAAATACAAAAATTAGCCAGGCTTGGTGGCATGTGCCTATAATCCCAGCTACTCAGCAGATTAAAGTACAAGAATTGCTTGAACCCAGGAGGCAGAGGTTGCAGTGAGCTGATGCCATTGCACTGCAGTCTGGGCAACACAGTGAGACTCTGTCTCAAAAACAACAACAAAAGAAAACCTAATTTTGGCCAGGCACGGTGGCTCAAGCCTGTAATCCCAGCACTTTGGGAGGCCGAGGCGGGTGGATCACGAGGTCAGGAGATCAAGACCATCCTGGTCAGCATGGTGAAACCCCGTCTCTACTAAAACTACAAAAAATTAGCTGGGCATGGCGGCGCATGCCTGTAATCCTAGCTACTCAGGAAGCTGAGGCAGGAGAATTGCCTGAACCCAGGAGGCGGAGGTTGCGGTGAGCCGAGATCGTGCCATTGCACTCCAGCCTGGGTAACAAGAGCGAAACGCCGCCTCAAAAAAAAAAAAAAGAAAGAAAACCTAATTTTTTAAAGGTTTCAAACCTATTTTTTTTTTTAAATGGAGTTTTACTCTTGTTTTCCAGGCTGGAGTGCAATGGTGCAATCTCAGCTCACCATAACCTCTGCCTCCTGGGTTCAATCGATTTTCCTGCCTCAGCCTCCTAAGTAGCTGGGATTACAAACATGTGCCACCACACCTGGCTAACTTTGTATAAAAAATGTACAAATAGTCTGGGCATGGTGGCTCATGCCAATGATCCCAGCACTTTGGGAGGCTCAGGTGGGTGGATCACGAGGTCAAGAGATCGAGACCATCCTAGTCAACATGGCGAAACCCCATCTCTACTAAAAATACAAAAGTTAGCTGGGCATGGTGGCACATGCCTGTAGTCCCAGCTACGTGGGAGGCTGAAGCAGGAGAATTGCTTGAACCCAGGAGGCGGAGGTTGTGGTGAGCTGAGATCGTGCCATTGCACTCCAGTCTGGGTAACAAAAGTGAAACTCCATCTCAAAAACAGAAAAAAAAAAAATTCCAAATTATCTTTCAATAATATACTAAAAAAAAAATAATAATAATGGAATATGCAGAAAAATTAACAAAAATTCAACAGACCAGGAACCACTACTCCATTCATTTCAGACATGATGCAAAAAGAGAACATAAAAAATTGTTTAACATAAAGTTTTCAAAAATTATGCAGATATTTGTGTGTCCCTAAAAACAATGAAAAAGCAGTCAGATTGTACAGTCTCTTCTATGCCATGAAGAGGACTTTGGCTCTCACTATAAACTTGAAGGAAAATGACTGAAAGGGAAATAGAATCTTTAGATAATTTAAAAGCCTAAGACAGAAAATGTCCCTATGTGAAAGCAAAGAAAATAACAACTCAGGGTTCCAGAAACTATATCCTTTGGAACACAGCTTCCCAAATGACATTTTAAGGATTTGCTTTCTCCTTGACCTTTGGACCTCTCATCTGTTTTATTCGGTTCACTCTCACCTACCTGGGGGTTTGGCCACCATCTCAGGTCTCTTCATATTCCAGGGCTCTTTTCCTTGCTCCAGACAGGTAATCATGTCTGGCTTAGAGACAGCAATACCTGTTTTATTAAAAATAAGTAACATGCATCTTGCTCATATTCTCCAATTACCAACTTAGTATGGGCTCAGTAAAAAGTATGTAATATTCGAATACATTTACCACAAATACTAATTTTTAACAGAAATTTCTAAATATTTAGAAAATACTGTATATTTGTAGGTTCTTAATTTCAGTACCCAGTACTACTGAATAAAAAAATTGGTGGTAGCAATTAGTTTTTACGGTGTGGGCAACAATATTTTATGCCGCTAAATTTCTGGAATTACCACTAATCTAGAGTGAGTGATACCGATCAGTTCAAGATGAAATATCTTGAGAAAATTTTTTTTCCTACACTGACAAATCCTTATGATTTTCTTGAAACAGAAATTTGAAACTCATTTAGGCAAAGCATAATTATCAAAATCACCAAATTACCAGAAAACACTCTACAAACAAACAAAAACAGAAATAAAGCCTTTAGGGTATATTAGGAATTGAGTATTAAAGTTATCCTCACCCAGGAAGGCCAGGTTTCTGTAGTTCTCTAACATCACATCCCTATATAAATTCTGCTGTGCAGTGTCCAGGCATTGCCACTCCTCCAGGGAGAATTCTACAGTCACATCCCTAAATGTCAACGGCCCCTGAAAAACACACAAACACAAGACATGCATATATTTACCAAGTGGCCATGGAAAGAATTTTTAATCTGACTCAATATACAGTTAAAGAATAGAGAAAATAGATTCTCACTTATAGAAGTGACTGAAATTACCCAAGAAAACAGCTTTTATTTTTTAAAAATTTTAAATTTTTTCCTTTTATTTTTTGAGAAGGAGTCTCACACTCTTGCCCAGGATGGAGTGCAATGGTGTGATCTCGGCTCACTGAAACCTCTGCCTTCTGAGTCCACTTGGTTCTCTTGCCTCAGCCTCCTGAGTAGCTGGAATTACAGGCACACACCACCACACCTGGCTAATTTTTTATATTTTTAGTGGAGACGGGGTTTCACTATGTTGGCCAGTCTGGTCTCAAACTCCTGACCTCGTGATCTGCCTGCCTTGGCCTCCCCAAGTGCTGGGATCTACAGGTGTGAGCCACCATGCCTGGTCAAGAAAATTTTTTTTTTTTGAGATGGAATTTCACTTTTGTTGCCCAGGCTGGTGTGCAATGGCAAAATCTTGGCTCACCACAACCTCTGCCTCCCAGGTTCAATTGATTCTCCTGCCTCACCCTCCCGAGTAGCTGAGAATACAGGCAAGCACCACCACGCCCGGCCAATTTTTTTTGTATTTTTAGTAGAGACAGTTTTCTCCATATTGATCAGGCTGGTCTCGAATTCCTGACCTCAAGTGATCTGCCTGCCTCCACCTTCCAAAGTGCTGGGATTACAGGCATGAGCCACCACATCTGACTAAGAAAATAATTTTTAACACAGAAATATTCTCTAATGTATTCTCTGACTCTACAAAACACACCCACACACATATTCACCAAGTGGCCGTGGGCAAAATTTTTGACGTGACTCAGGGTCAAATGAGAGAGTAGAGAACTGGTTCTGATTTCTATAAGTGACTAAAATTATCTAATAAAATAATTTTCAACATAAAAACATTTTCTAATGTGTTCTCTGAGAAAAAGAGTGGCAAAGGATCCACAACATCAGTGTATATATGCTATTTTTCTGAATAATCAAGTATAGAATTAAGGGCATAAACACAAACGTGCATTTTTGAGCATTATATTCACATGATACAGAATGAGTTGTGTATATTTTTCAGATCAAAAAGACATGTTGAGATAGAAGGTACCCCTCAAATTTTAACGTGTACAATAAACTGGGTAACTTGTTAATGCAGATTATTTTTTCAGAAGATTTGGAATAGAGTCTGAGTTTCTAAATTTCTAACAAGTTCACCAGTAATGCCAATGTTTTTGGCCCAAGAAGAATATTTTGTCAAACATCCAGTTAGTAAAACAGCCTGTGTTTTTTCTAGTATTTCTGGACTGTGAAAAGCGGGACAGAGAGTGGGACAGTACAAAAATGTTAGCAACAAACAATTTTGGGACTGAGATCAAGGCAACAAAGTATCCAGATTCATAACCATAACTTTACCTACCTTTCTTACTGATTTACAGCAATAACATTGGCTACTGATTCGCTATACATCATTAAGGTTTAGGTTTAAGTTTTACAGTGTTCAGTTTGCATTATTAGTTAAATTGATAGCTACTTGTGGCAATGGTGAATGGTTTCAAGAGATGAATACATAGCTAAAATGGGTGAGAAAGACATAATTGTGCTCTCATTTTACTTTTTTTGAGACGAAGTCTTGCTCTGTCGCCCAGGCTGGAGTGCAGTGGCGCGATCTCGGCTCGCTGCAACCTCTGCCTCCTGGGTTCATGCAATTCTGCCTCAGCCTCCCCAGTAGCCGGGATTACAGGCACATGCCACCATGCCCAGCCAATTCTCAGTAGAATTTTATAAGGTTTCTTTTTCATCTCTGCTGCTCTCTCATCTCCTTGCCACTGAATGGGGGATGTATGTTGAAATACACCTGACAACTTCCACCAGCACTTTCTGATGAAGAATTAGATCCCTCTCTGTTCATATACTAGAACATATTTGAGCATGCAACACAGTTAACTAAAGAGCTATTATGGGGCCGGGCGCCGTGGCTCAAGCCTGTAATCCTAGCATTTTGGGAGGCCGAGGCAGGTGGATCAAGAGGTCAAGAGATTGAAACCATCCTGGTCAACATGGTGAAACCCCGTCTCTACTAAAAATACAAAAAATTAGCTGGGCATGGTGGCGCGTGCCTGTAATCCCAGCTACTCAAGAGGCTGAGGCAGGAGAATTGCCTGAACCCAGGAGGCGGAGGTTGCGGTGAGCCGAGATCGCACCATTGCACTCCAGTCTGGGTAACAAGAGCAAAACTCCATCTCAAAAAAAAAAAAAAAAAAGAACTATTATGGTTTTTGGGTGGCCATGTCACCTGTGATAGCAGCATTCCAAGTTAGTGAAATACAAGATACTAAAATTATGCTTACCTAGAGTTATCCCTATTAGATAGATTAATAAGCATTTTAGACTAATATCTACTATAACAATTTTATAGTAATTTTTTTTGGATATTAAATATACATATCTAAGTATATATAACTTTAATGTACTAGTCATAATGAATGCAAATTTTTTTTTAAATGTCTGTAACTGCCGGGTGCAGTGGCTCATGCCTATAATCCCACCGCTTTGGGAGGCCAAGGCAGGCAGATCACCTGAGGTCGCAAGTTCAAGACCAGCCTGACCAACATGGAGCAACCCTGTCTCTACTAAAAATACAAAATTAGCAGGGTGTGGTGGTGCATGCCTGTGATCCCAGCTACTTGGAAGGCTCAGGCAGGAAAATCACTTGAACCCGGAAGGCAGAGGTTGTGGTGAGCCAAGATGGAGATCGTATCATTGCACTCCAGCCTGGGCGATAAGAATGAAACTCTTTCTCAAAAAAAAGAGGCCAGGTACGGTGGCTCACAACTGTAATCCCACCACTTTGGAAGGCCAAGATGGGTGGATCATGAGGTGAGGAGTTCAAGACCAACCTGGTCAAGATGGTGAAACCACATATCTACTAAAACTACAAACAAAAATTAGCAGGGCGTGGTGGTGGGTGCCTGTAATCCCAGCTACTCAGGAGGCCGAGGCAGAGAACTGCTTGAACACAGGAGGCAGAGACTGCAGTGAGCTGAGATTGTGCCGCTGCACTCCAGCCCAGGAAACAGAGTGAGACTGTCAAAAAAGAAAAAAAAAATGTTACCATGATTCAGTTAAAACACTTTATATTTCAAAAGTATAAATAATAATATTAAAATGCCTCTTTAAGAGATTAATTGAAAGTAAATTTTGTGGACTTATGGTCATACTATATTGTAGAAAATATATATATTTTTTTTGAGACAGTCTCACTCTGTCACCCAGGCTAGAGTGCAATGGTGTGGTCTTGGCTCACTGCAACCTCCCCTTCGTGGGTTCAAGCGATTCTCCTGCCTCAGACTACAGGCTGTGCCACCACACCAGCTAATTTTTGTACTTTTAGTAGAGACAGGGTCTCGCCATGTTGGCCAGGCTGGTCTCAAACTTCTGACCTCATGATCTGCCTGCCTTGGCCTCCTAAAGTGCTAGGACTACAGGTGTGACCCACCACACCAGACCAGAAATATGTTGTAATTTACATAAATGCAGGTTGTCTACAAACACTATACATAACTATGCTAACTGTTATGAAGTAATAAACAGAAACCAAAGCACAACTAAAGACCTCACTGTTCAGGTTATATACTGAACTGCTCTCTTTTGCAGTGCGAGTACTTCAGCCTGCAAATATTAGATAATTAACTTGAATAATCAGTTTTCTGTCAAAGAAACTACTCAGTATCTTTTAGTCTTTATCATTCTGTATTGGCAAATTTAATTCTATTTTTGTGCTCCACTTTTGTATGCTTTTAAAATGAGCTTTTATCTAAACAAATCTGTGTCTACTTTGAAAGACTAAAAATGGGCCGGGTGCGGTGGCTCAAGCCTGTAATCCCAGCACTTTGGGAGGCCGAGGCGGGTGGATCATGAGGTCGGGAGATCGAGACCATCCTGGTCAACATGGTGAAACCCTGTCTCTACTAAAAACACAAAAATTAGCTGGGCATGGTGGTGCACGCCTGTAGTCCCAGCTACTCGGGAGGCTGAGGCAGGGGAATTGTTTGCACCTAGGAGGTGGAGGTTGCGGTCAGCCGAGATCATGCCATTGTACTTCAGCCTGGGTAACAAGAGCGAAATTCCATCTCAAAAAAAAAAAAAAGAAAAAAGACTAAAAATGAGGCTGGGCACGGTGGCTCATGCCTGTAATCCCAGCACTTTGGGAGGCTGAGGCAGGCGGATCACGAGGTCAAGAGATCAAGACCATCCTGGCCAACACGTTGAAACCCCATCTCTACTAAAAATTAGCTGGGAGTGGTGACACGCACCTGTAGTCCCAGCTACTCGGGAGGCTGAGGCAGGAGAATTGCTTGACCCCAGGAGGCAGAGGTTGCAGTGAGCTGAGATTGCGCCACCGCACTCCAGCCTGGCACCTGGTGACAGAGCAAGACTCTGTCTCCCCCCCCCAAAAAAAAAAAAAAGACTAAAATTGAAAGAAAGAAAGAAAAAAGACAGTTTATTTCACCGTTAACATAATTTATGTATATTTCAAAGTAACAAACATGAATGTACATATCATCTAAATGCTTTAAGAAAAGTCAGATGAGGCTGGGCGCAGTGGCTCACACTTGTAATCCCAACACTTTGGGAGGCAGAGGCGGGCCTATCACGAGGTCAAGAGATTGAGACCATTCTAGCCAATATGGTGAAAACCTGTTTCTACTAAAATACAAAAATCAGCTGGGCCTGGTGGCGCCCGCTTGTAGTCCCAGCTACTTTGGGAGGCTGAGGCAAGATAATTGCTTGAACCCAGGAGGCAGAGGTTGCAATGAGCCAAGATTACGCCACTGCACTCCAGCCTGGCACCTGGTGACAGAGTGAGACTCTGTCTCACAAAAGAAAAAAAAAAGAAAAGTGAGATGAGCAAAATACCTTCCCTTATTTCACGGTAGAAGAATCAAGCCTTTCATTTCTAATTTATATTTTTTTCTGCAACAGTCATGTTTTCTGGACATGTTCCTGAATTCTTGGACATCTGAATTTCAGCGGACATTGGATTCAGGCATCTGAGGAGTAGCTTTGGGCACACTTTGCGCACTTAAAAGAATGTTTCTGGGTTGGGAGGCCGAGGCGGGTGGATCACGAGGTCAAGAGATCGAGACCATCCTGGTCAACATGGTGAAACCCTGTCTCTACTAAAAATACAAAAAATTAGCTGGTCATGGTGGGGCGTGCCTGTAATCCCAGCTACACAGGAGGCTGAGGCAGGAGAATTGCCTGAAACCAGGAGGCGGAGGTTGCAGTGAGCCGAGATCCCGCCATTGCATTCCAGCCTGGGTAACAAGAGTGAAACTCCGGCTCAAAAAAAAAAAAAAAAAAAGAATGTTTATGGGGAAAAAAAGCAGAAGAGAGAAATGTATTATAAAAAATCCATGGGTATACATGAATAAAGAAAGTTCTTAGAGACCTATGAGGAAATTTTGATTCTGACACAAAAATACTGGGAGACTACAACACCCCACAGAAACTATTAGATCCTTGAGACAGAGAATAAACAACGATAACAGAATCTAAATATGACACTTGACCAAATAGTTCTAATAGACATCTACGGAACTCTCTATCTAGAAACAACATAATATACATTATTCTAATCACCACGTGAAACAAAATCTACTACCATACAATCAGAAATAAAACAGAAACTAAACAACACTTGGCAAATACAAAAATCTCTAAATTATACCAACAATCAGAAATTAAATAAATCCCTAAATTTTGCCATACAACCAGAAATAAAACAACACTCGGCAAATACAAAAATCCCTAAATTATACCAACCACACACTAAGACCACAGACTGATGAAAATATCATTCAACTACAGAGAAAACCACTTGAAAAGACACGATTATATGAAAATCAAACTACCTGCATTTAAACGACTTTTAGGCAAATAATGAAATTAAGACAAAAATCAAGAAGCTGTTTGAAAAAACTAAGAATAAAGATACAACATACCAGAATCCCTGCAACACAGCTAAGGCAGTGTTAAGAAGGAAACTGATAATACTAAATGCTCACATCAAAATGCTAGAAAGATCTTAATTTAGTGACCTAATGTTACAAAACAAGGAATGAGAAGCAAAAGCAAATCAAGCCCTAACCTACCGGAACGTGAAAAATAACCAAAAGCACATCTGAACTGAAGAAGACTTAGACATGTAAAACTATACAAAAGATCAATAAATTCAGGAGTTAAATCTTTGAAAAAAATTCATAAGCTAGGACTGGTGCAGTGGCTCATACCTGTAATCCCAGCACTTTGGGAGGCTGAGGCAGGTGGATCACCTGAGGTCAGGAGTTTGAGAGCAGCCTGACCAATATGGAGAAACCTATCTCTACTAAAAAAATCAAAAATAAATAAGTAAAATAAGAAAGAAAAAAAATTGGCCGGGCGCGGTGGCTCAAACCTGTAATCCCAGCACTTTGGGAGGCCGAGGCGGGTGAATCACGAGGTCAAGAGATCGAGACCATACTGGTCAAAATGGTGAAACCCCGTCTCTACTAAAGATACAAAAAATTAGCTGGGCATGGTGGCGTGTGCCTGTAATTCCAGCTACTCAGGAGGCTGAGGCAGGAGAATTGCCTGAACCCAGGAGGCGGAGGTTGCGGTGAGCCGAAATCGCGCCATTGCATTCCAGCCAGGGTAACAAGAGCGAAACTCCGTCTCAAAGAAAAAAAAAAAGCCCTACTAAAGAAATGCAACTTATAGTTAAAAAACTGAGTCCTGCTGAGCAGTCTAGAAGTAAAAATTTTTAAAACAAACAAACAAAAAAACCAAACTGAGGTCAAGATAATTGAAAACAATTCTTTTCCATGACACAAACCCAGGGAGTAGCAATGCTGATTAAAAAACAGATGTGTCTGACTCATGTGTCGAGTATGGCCATCCAATCACTTGAGAGATTCTCCCACCCCATCCTGTTCTAAGTGCTCAATGACCACCCTCTCAGGCGACACTGCACTATGCCCCAGTGAGTGGCCCAGGATCATGTTACTTTGTAAGTTCTTGTACCATGTAACTCGGGTCAGTTTTCTTTTTTAAAATTTTTGTCTTTTGAAATACTATTTTTTGGCTAGGTGTGGTGGCTCATGCCTGTAACCCTAGCACTTTGGGAGTCCAAGGTGGGTGGATAACCAGAGGTCAGGTGTTCAAGACCAGCCTGGCCAACATGGCAAAACCCCATCTCTACTAAAAAAACAAAAATTAGCCAACTGTGGTGGTGGGCGCCTGTAATCCCAGCTACTTGGGAGGCTGAGGCAAAAGAATCACTTGAACCCAGGAGGCGAAGGTTGCAGTGAGCCACTATCGGGCCACCGCACCCCAGCCTGGGCAACAGAGTGAAACTCTGTCTAAAAAAAGACAAAACAAAACAAAAAACCCCGATTTTTTATTTCACATATTTTTTACTATTTTTATTTCACGATTTCTCTGCTTAATCCAGGGGCAGAAATTATTTCTATGTTTCTTTTTTTTTTTTTAAGATGGGGTTTCACTACGATGGCCAAGCTGGTCTTGAACTCCTGACCTCAGGTGATCCACCTACCTGGGCCTCCCAAAGTGCTGGGATTACAGGCCTGAGCCATTGCACCTGGCCATTTCTGTGGTTTTTTTTTTTTTTTTTTTTTTTTTTTAACAGCAATGTGTCTCTAAGAAATGGGAGCTGGGTTGGGTGAAGACAATCTTAATGTATTCGAAAAAGAACAGGAGATTCCTCTTGGCCCTGGGGCAGCCATCTTCTTCTTTAAGAGGCTACACTTCGTAAGTCAGGTTGTGCTATCAAAAAAGACCCAGGAGTTGATATCCACCAGACACTGTAGCAGATACAGCCACGGTGGGTATCTTGATTTATCCCCAGGCAGTACTGAAGCCCAGGACCAAGAACAAAACTAAAGGGTGGCTGAAGACATCTCACCTCATAGTTTCCAAAGGGAAACCATGACCCAAAAACATTCTAAGATCTCTGTGCCTATAGAAGATAAAGGCAAAAGAGGAATAACATTTTTTTACACTACAGCGTCAGGGAATTATACTTTGCTTTCTTCTCATGGAAAGTATTTACAAATAGAAAACAAATATTTTTAAAGTGCCATCCAATGCTTTGTCAAAAAATGATTAATCAGGCCAGGCAAGACAATTTTAACATCTCAAGGGATTACCTTTTCAAAATAAGACTACACCAGGGCCAGGCGGGGTGGCTCACGCCTGTAATCCCAGCACTTTGGGAGGCTGAGGTGGGTGGATAACCTGAGGTCAGGAGTTTGAGACCAGCCTGACCAACATGGAGAAACCCCGTCTCTACTAAAAATACAAAATTAGCCAAGTGTGGTGGTGCATGCCTGTAATCCTAGCTACTTGGGAGGCTGAGGCAGGAGGATCACTTGAAACTTGAGAGACATAGGTTGCAATGAGCCAAAATCACACCCCTGCACTCCAGCCTGGGTGACAAAGTGAAACTCCTTCTCTGGGAAAAAAAAAAAAAAAATCAGCAGCAAATTAGTCTCCTGTGGATTGTGATAACAATTAAGTGGCAGGCAACTAGAAAAATAATTAAGTGGCAGGCAATTAGGTGGCTCTAGTCCCTGGATTTCTACTCGAAAGAAATATAACTCAAACGCATGTTTTCACAAATTACTAAACTGAGGGAAACAAACTGAGGCTTAGTCAACAATAAACTGCTGGCCGGGTGCGGTGGCTCAAGCCTGTAATCCCAGCACTTTGGGAGGCCGAGGGTGGATCACGAGGTCAAATGATCAAGACCATCCTGGTCAAAATGGTGAAACCCCGTCTCTACTAAAGATACAAAAAAAGAGCTGGGCATGCTGGCGCGTGCCTGTAATCCCAGCTACTCAGGAGGCTGAGGCAGGAGAATTGTCTGAACCCAGGAGGTGGAGGTTGCGGTGAGCCGAGATCGCGCCATTGCACTCCAGCCTGGGTAACAAGAGCGAAACTCCATCTCAATAAAAAAAAAATTAAAAAAAATAAAAAAAAAAAAATAAACTGCTAATTAATCCCTGAATACATAATCAGGAAATGTCCACCTTGATCATACAAATTAAGAAAATATGTAACTGTCCTAACCAATTACTGAATTTGGTTTTCTTTACCTCAGCGTATGAAAGTCTTTTCTTCAAGCCCCTCCTATGGATGACAGACTACAAACCATAGCTGGGTACTCTATAATTTTTGAATCACTCTTTGATTAAATTATATAATATTTTTGCGGTGACTTCTCTACATTTTTAATAGGAGAAAAGAGTGACTCAGAACCCCACAGACGAAAGCTTTTCCCATTCATAAACCTGTTAGGCCTCCAAGTCGTGACCGGCACATACACCTCTAGATGGTCCCCAGAAGCCAGAAAGTCTGAAGTAACCACAAGTAACCAGGTGGCCACAGAAAGAAGTAAAACAACCTGTTACTGCCTCGACTAATTGCTCTGCAATCTGTAACCATCGTTCCTGTTCAGGCTTACAAAAATTTCTCCCTGGACATTGGGTTTCTCAAAATGCCCACCCCTGTAACTATGTAATCTACTGCACCTTCCTTTTTGACTGCAACGATACTCCCCACCCTTACGATCATGCCTGTCTGTAATAAACGGCCCTACCTTTGTGATCATGCATCCTGTGATGCCAATCCCCTCCCCAAGGTAAATTCCCAACCCCTAACCTTGTAATCATGCATTCTGTGATGTCCTCCCACTCCCCAAGACAGATTTCCACCTTTGCCTAAGCATTTGCCCCAACCTATATAACCAATTCTCTCTCCTACCCCCTTTGCCTACCCCTTTCTCGGACTTGGCCCTCTTGCACCCAAGCGCAAAATAAACGGCCTTGTTGCCCACACAAAGCTTGCCTGGTGGTCTCTTTACGTAAGCGACACGTGTGACAAAACCCGCAACTCGAGTCAGGATTTTCCCTTGACGACCCTTTTGTCGTCCCTGCACAATCTGGGAGAGACCTGGCGCTGTGGATGCAGAGCTGCCCGGAGAGGGCCTCAGACCAGGGCACAGTCACTACGCAGGCAAGAGACAGAACGCCCCGGCCAGCTGTCAGCGCAGCTGCCATCTTATGGCTGAAGGGCACTGAGACCCAGCTGGGCAAAGAGAACTGAGGCGCAGATTGTGGGGCTGACTGCGGGGAGGCCCGAGCCCTGCCACAGCCACTTCCCTGGTTCCAACTAGCCCATTCCCCGCTCTCTCGGGATATCCGACCCGGCATTCTCACCATTTCTAGGCTTCCAGGAGGTCCTGGCGTTTTAGCTGTGGTTCTCCCAATACCTGCAGGTCACAGGGTCACAGAACTGGGCCTCCTGGAGCAGAGGACACAGAGCGGGGAACACGAGACCTAGAGCTACCATTGCAGCCAGAGACAAAATCCCCGCCAAACCCGGAAACCGCCACGTCCGCTCCAGCTGCTTGTCTGATTGGAAGGTTTCCAGCCCGGCGTCCCTGATTGGAAGACGTTTACAGCCCCGTCCCTTCAGGCCCTGAGTGACAGGAGATGTGATTAGATGTTGGGCTGAAATAAGACGTAGTAACAGCCTCAGCTGCTGCGGTTTCAGGGAGGGCTTCCTCCCTGAGCGGAGCCAGGGCCACCCCAGATGGTATTTGCTTTTAACCTTGTGTATAAGGTCTCATGCGTTTATACATAATACATTATATGGCCGGGCACGGTGGGTCATGCCTGTAATCCCAGCTACTCGGAAGGCTGAGTCAGGAGAATCGCTTGAACCTGGGAGGTGGAGATTGCAGTGAGTTAAGATCGCACCATTGCACTCCAGCTGGGTGACAGAGTGAGACTCTGTTTCAAAAAAAAAAAAAGAAAGAAAGAAAGAAAAATTATCGGGGACCGCGGTAGCTCCGGCCAGTTGTCCTGGCGCTTGAGGAGGGGAGGCCATGAGTTCAAGGCCAACCTGAGCAACATCACCAGCTCTCATTGATTAACAACAACAACAAAAAAATTATATGATATTCACAAACAAAAATAACATAGTAACAATTATTTTAAAATTTCACCTTTTATGACCTTCCTGTCTTCTGACTTTTTTTTTGATCAGGCTGAGATTTTAAGAAGGAGGCACTCTTCTGAAATAAAATGTGAGCCAAATGTGAATTTTAAATTTTCTTTTTTTTTTTTTTTAATTTTAAGATGGGGTTTCATCATGATGGCCAGGCTGGTCTTGAACTCCTGACTTCAGGTGATCCACCCACCTCGGCCTCCCAAAGTGCTAAGATTACAGGTGTGAGCCACGGTGCCCGGCAAATTTTAAATTTTCTAGTAGCCAAACTTTAAAAAGAAAGAAGAGTGAGACTCCCTCTCAAAAACAAAAATTTTAAAAAATTTAAAAATTAAAAAAAAAAATTGAGGCCGGGCGCAGTGGCTTACGCCTATAATCCCAGCACTTTGGAAGGCTGAGGTGGGTGGATCATGAGGTCAAGAGTTCAAGACCATACTGGTCAACATGGTGAAACCCCGTCTCTACTAAAAGTACCAAAAAATTAGCTGGGCATGGTGGTGCATGCCTGTAGTCCCAGCTACTTGGGAGGCTGAGGCAGGAGAATTACTTGAACCCGGGAGGTGGAGGTTGCGGTAAACCGAGATTGCGCCATTGCACTCCAGCCTGGGTAACAAGAGCGAAACTTCGTCTCAAAAAAAAAAAAAAAATTGAAAGAAGAAACAGGTCAAACTGATTGTAACAATTTAGGTAACCCAATAGATCCAAAATATCATATGAGCAAGGTGTGATTATGAATGTAGCATGTATGTGTTTGGAACTGTGTCTTTGGAACTGAGTCTGTATTTTGCCTTTCTAGCACATCACAGTGTAGACCCAGCCACATTCCAGGCACTCGGGAGCCACACAGGACCAGTAGCTGCCACACTGAAGTGGGGCAATGAAGGGCCTGAAGAAATTTATTCTGCCAGTGTGAAGGAGGGGCCTCTTCCTAATGATCTCTCTCTTCAGTTTCGGGGATGGAAAAGATAGTGGCCAAAGAAAGAGCAGAGGGCAGCTGGAGTAAAATAACCACACATAGACAACTGTGGCCACCTTTGGCCCACCTTCCTTCCAGAGATCAGACAGTGAACAAAGGACGACAGGGCCAAAGGAGCTGAAAACTCTAAGTCTTCACATCTGTACACAGTCTTGACCAGCAATGTTTATATATGGAGAAAACAGATTAAATACAAACATATTTTGCTATTTGGCCTTGAACCCAGTCATCAGGCCTCCCAGATTCAAGCAATTCTTGTGCCTCAGCCTCCAGAGTACCTGGGATTACAGGCATGTAGCACCATGCTCAGCCAATTTTTTTTTTTGTATTTTTAATAGAGATTCTCTCTTAATAGAGATGGGGTTTTACCATGTATGCTAGGTTGGTCTTGAACTCCTGGCCTCAAGTGACCCACCCACCTCAGCCTCTTAAACTGCTGTAATTACAGTCATAAGCCACTGTGCCTGGCTGTGATATATTTTTACATTTATGGTTTAGACGTGTTTTTCTTTGCCCAGCCCCTGCCAAAATGTGGGATGATGACATACTCCCGGACGTAGCACCTAGGTAATTCTGACACTTGTATTTTGCATAGGCCCCACATATTTTGAGTACTGTGACATATCACTAGGCCAAACACCTAGAAGATGGGAGGTACCTGTCTATGCCCTGTAAACAGGGCGTGAGCCCTACCATTCCCAGGAGCCTCGTGACATCTGTCTGCATTCATCACCTAGGAGATTCGACCCTCCTCTGCTGCCTGCATCCTGCCCACAGGAAAGATTGTCATGTAACATTTGGCTCAGCAACAGGGTGTTGTGTTTTTCCTGGATCTTGCTCACAGGGAGCATTGTGGCATATCACTGGGCACAGCACTCAGTTTCTGGGTGGTTCCCTGGCCAAGAACCCAGGTAAGGGGACTCTTCTTTCTGGTTTCTGCTATGAGAAAAGATTGTGACATATCTCTGGTCTAGCACCAAAATGATGGAACTCTCTTGCTCACTCTCTATGCAGAGTTGGGACTGTAAAGTATATTTTTGTGCAGCTCATAGGTGAGACATAACTCTCATACCTCAAATCAACAAAATGTGCAGGCAGGACAGTCACATTACCTGGGTCCTCAGCCAGTGATATGTTACAATTTTCTTCTAAAATGAGGGCACCGTCGGCATAGTCATATCACCTAGTTTCTGGAACCAGCAATATCTCACAGTGCTTTCTGGGGGGCTATGCCCAGGCTGGAGAGACACATGACCTGGTTGTTGGACCCAGAGTTATGTCACAATCTTCCTTGAAGGCAGGGTGCAGGCAGAGGAGAGACACATCCCCCAGGTGATAGATGCAGGGAAATATCAAAAAGCCCTCTGTAGTCAGGTCCAAGGCAAAAATCTCTCATCTCCTAGGTTTTGGACCCAGCAATATGTCACAATAACAAAATTATGCAAGGCCCACGTAAAAGAAGAGAATCACATCATTATGTGCTTGGTACATAATGAGTGAGTATCCTTCTTTCTGTCAGGACCCAGAAGGAAGGGGTGAATCAGATCACCTAGGTAACTAACGTGACATGTGATAATGCCCCTGTGGGCAGGGCCCATACAGGAGACTCACATAACCTAGGCATTGCACCCAGCCATATCACAATAGCAATGTATGTACAGCCCAGGGAGGAGAGGGACATCACATAACGTGGGCCTGGTGACATATCACAATCTTTTATTGGACAGAACCCAAGCAGCAGAGAAGAGTCATATCACTTAGTTGCTGTGTCTGACAACATATAACAATACACCCTGAGGAGGAGATCAGGCAACAGAGTCACGTTACTTAGGTGATGGGCTCAGATATGTTATAATGTCCCCAGGTGAGCAGGGCTAAGGAGGAAGAGAAAAGTCATATAAACTAGAGCCAGGGCCAAGCTGTATGTCGAAATTACTCCAGTGGGGAGCACTGAGGCATGAGAGGAGAGTCACATCACACAGGAGCTGGGCCAAGCAATATGTAGCAATCTCCACTTTGAACAAGTCTGAAAATAAGAAGGGTCACATCGGCTAGGTGATGAACTCAGAAACATGTCAAAATGATTCCTGTCAGGAAGATCAGGTAGAAAAATTACATTGTGAGTGCTGGGCTTAGTGATAAGTCATTATCCCTTCTGTGGGCATGGTCCAGGCAGAAGGAAAAAGTCACATTGCCTAGGTGCTGGGCTCAAAGTTATGTCACAATATCTTCTATGGAGAAAGCCTAGGCAAGACAGACGAGACACATCAAATCGTTGATGGGCCCAGAGGTATATCACAATGCCCTTGTGAACGGGGTCCAGGCAGAAGAGGCAAAAGAGCAACATCACCTTGGTGTTGGGCCCAACGATGTTACAATGCTCCCCATGGGCAAAACCTAGAAAGAAGAGAAGAGTCACATCAGCTAGGTGCTGGGGCTAGCCATCTCTTTCAATACCCCCCAGGAAAAGAGAGTTAGGTCACCTGTGTGATGGGCACAGAGATGTGTCACGATACTTTCTGTAGCTAGGACCTATGTGGGATCTATGTTCTGGAGTTGCAGTCTCAACCATGGACTTGATCTGTGCATGAGACCTTCAACTCGTCCTGTAGACTGTGTCTTCTTAGTGGACTCACAGTTTCTCAAGTCTCAGGTGTGCTGAATCTTGGTTTGAGAGTCACCAGCTTACCTGTAGACTTTTATTCAAGAATGAAAGTCAATTTTTCAACTTTTGAAACTTTATTATTATTATTATTATTATTTTGAGATGGAGTTTCGCTCTTGTTGTTCAGGCTGGAGTACAATGGCATGATTTCAATTTACCACAATCTCAGCCTCCTGGGTTCAAGCAATTCTCGTGCCTCAGCCTCCTGAGTAGTTGGGATTACAGGTGTGTGCCACCATGCCCAGCTAATTTTGTATTTTTAGTAGAGATGGGGTTTCTCCATGTTGGTCAGGCTGGTCTCAAACTCCCGACCTCGGCCTCCCAAAGTGCTGCAGTTACAGGCGTGAGGTACTGTGCTGGCCTTTTTTTATTGGTTTTGAGATTCAGAATCTCAACAGTGGGCTGTGGAAGGATGATAATCATTATTGCCAGCTGGGTCTGCATATGAGTGTCACAATCTCACCTGTGTGTTGAGATGTGTTAGGATATTTTCTGTCCCACTTGAGGGCTTTATACTGTATGCATAAGATTTGCAATATGGCCTGAGACCTTTATGCTGGTATGGACCTATGATCATACCTGTGGTCCTAGGCTCAGGTATGAGAGTCAACATGTCTCCAGTTGGCTGAATCTGGATAAAAGATTTCTTACCTGCTATGAGCTGGTTTAGAAATATTTTACCATTTCAACTCTGGCTGGATATTCACATATGACAGTCACAATTTCAACTGTGGACTGTATCCACTTATGAGATTAAGAACCTCCGAAGTGAGCTCTGTGTGGGTGGGTTCCAATCCTAAGGGTTGCTGTGTTGTGCACATGAGAAACACACCTCACCTGTGTGCTAGGCTCTATGATGACACTGCCTGTACCATCCAAGAGCTTTACACAGTACGCAAGTGAATGCCAATTCTGTATGGTCTTTATAAAGAGAAGACCCAGAAAGTTATGTGGGTGCCAAACTTTGCAAAGAGACACAAAAATCTCTGCTATTGGCTGGTTAAATGTATGATAGTCTTTTTTTTTTTTTTTTTTGTCTTTTTGAGATGGAGTCTTGCTCTGTCTGCTCTGAGAGGCCTGCAGCGGCGCAATCTCGGCTCAGCTCAGGGAGGAGTCCGTCCCTGAAAAGGATGCAGCTTAGGTTGTCATTCAGTATTCATTGAGCCCAGCATCTGATTACATCTCCTGTCATTCAGGTCCTGAAGGGGCAGGGCCTTCAACGTTATCCAATCAAGGACGCTGAACTGGAAACCGTCCAATCAGACACGCAGCTGGAGCGGGACAGGGCGGCTTCCGGGTTTGCCGGGGCCTTTGTCTCTAGAAGCCGTGGGAGCTGAATGTGTCGTGTTTTCTGTCCTGTGTCCTCTGCTTGTAGAAGCCCAGCCTCTGTGGCATTGTGACCTGCAGGTATTGGAAGATCCACAGCTATGACGCCAGGACCCCCTGGAAGCCTGGAAATGGTGAGAGTGCCGGGTCCGATCCCGAGAGGGAGGGGAAGTGGCTGTGGCGGGACTCAGGCCTTCCCAAAGTGGCTCCACCATGTGCGTCCGGAGTTCTCTCCTAGCTGGGCCTCAGCCCCCTTCAGCCTTAAGATGGCAACTGTGCTGAGGCCGGGCCCCGGGCTTCCTGTCTCTTACCTGCGCAGTGACTGTGCCCTTGCCTGGAGCCCTCTCTGGGCAGCTTTGCTCCCGCAGCGCCCCGCCCCTCCTAGATTGTGCAGGGACCACGGAAGGGTCGACACAGGAGAATCCTGACTCCTGTTGCGGGTTCATGAATGGGAAGAGCTTTGGTCTGTTGGGTTCTGAGTCTTTCTTTTTTCCTATTAAACATGTAGAGAAATCACCGCAAAAATATTAAAGAAGTTAATCAAATAGTAATTAAAAAATTGTAGCGTACCCAGCTATGCTTTGTCGTCCTGTGAGGTTGACCGAAAGGATGGAGAAACAGACCCAGGGTCAGGTTTAGCAAGTTTATTTCAACCTGCCAGGCTGGCTGCCTCACCACAGGCAGTGATGGCAGCAGCCTGGCTTACAGACTGTGGGGGTTGTATAGAAAGTTTGCAGGGTGGTATTCTAAGAGAAACTGCCTCTTGGTTCTTAAGTGCTAACATCCTGCTTAATTGGGTCACCATCCTGGGTTCCAGAGCCGGGTGCGACCACATCCTGGAACCCAGGTGCCCCTGTTTGTGTAAGGTCTGAATGAAGCAATTGAGGTTTAAATGAGGCAACTGAGGCCAGTTATTAAAATAAAGAAATTTAATCGGCTCCTGGGCGAGTTTCTGCGGTCCGACACAAGTGTAAGGCCGATAGCATTGCTAAGAGCCGGATGAACAACACCCACCCCTCTCTATGCCTGATAACAGTTTCAGGCAGAACACATTACTCAGCATCTGGCTCCTCCATGCGGGCTTCCCTGCCCACTTCTGCATTCTGCCCCCAGGTCTATATTCAGCACTAGACTATGCACTCTCAGCACCAAGCTATGCATTTGAACCTCAGCACTAAACTGTGCACTCTCAGCACTAAACTATACAGCTGAACCCGCGAAAATTGAAGAAATCCCGCCAAGCCTTACCCAATGCCAGCCCCCCTCTAATCCCCATAAAACCCCCTGCCCTGAGAAGTCAAGCGCGACTTCTCTGGCCGCCTTTCCTTAGGACCACAGAACCTCGCGGGAGATAAATAAATTGGCATCTGATTGTTCTTATACTGGCCTTAGTTTCCTTATTTTAAACTCGGCAGTAACCATTACAGCGAGGGGCCGGAGAAGTCGCGCTGACTTTCCGGGGAGTGGGGTTTTTCTGGCATGGGGAAAAGGGCAACAGCAGGGCGCTTTGATTGGCTCCGGGGGAGCGGGATTGGGACGGGGCGGGCCGCCCTTGGCTGGCGGGTGTCGGGCGGGTTTTTTGGGTGCAAGAGCTGGCTAGGATTGCATTCGCCGGGGCGTGGTTGTCTTGCAATGTTCCTGAACGGGGCAGACAGCGGCAGGAGGAGGGGGGTGTGGAATATCAGGGAGCCTTCTGGGCGAGGATACCGGCCTGACAGTTTGCAGGGTGTAAGGATGTTTTTGCTGTGAGCTCAGCTTAGCAGGGGAGAACTGGGAGGGGGTCTATGGAATTGCCTTGCTGTGACCCTAACACGTCCATAGAAGGGGCTTGAAGAAAAGACTTCCATAAGGTATGATAAAGAAAACCAAATTCAATTAATTGGTTAGGTACAGTTACATAGTTTCTTTTTTTCTTTTTCTTTTTTTTTTTTTGAGACGGAGTTTCGCTGCTGTTACCCAGGCTGGAGTGCAATGGCGCGATCTCGGCTCACCGCAACCTCCGCCTCTTGGGTTCAGGCAATTCTCCTGCCTCAGCCTCCGGAGTAGCCGGGATTACAGGCACGCGCCACCATGCCCAGCTAATTTTTGTATTTTTAGTAGAGACGGGGTTTCACCATGTTGACCAGGATAGTCTCGATCTCTTGACCTCGTGATCCACCCGCCTTGGCCTCCCAAAGTGCTGGGATTACAGGCTTGAGCCACCGCGCCCGGCCTAGTTACATAGTTTCTTAATTTGTACAATCAAGGTGGACATTTCCTGGTTATGTATGCAGAGGTTAATTGGCAGTTTATAGTTGGCTAAGCCTCAATTTTGTTTCCCCCAATTCAGTAATTTATAAAAACATGCATTTGAATCAGATTTCTTTAAAGTAGGCCGGGCGTGGTGGCTCACGCCTATAATCCCAGCACTTTGGGAGGCTGAGGCGGGTGGATCACGAGGTCAAGAGATCGATCGAGACCATCCTGGTCAACATGGTGAAACCCCGTCTCTACTAAAAATACAAAAATTAGGTGGGCATGTGGCGTGCGCCTGTAGTCCCAGCTACTCGGGAGGCTGAGGCAGGAGAATTGCTCGAACCCAGTGTAAGATTTATTGCCGAGGTAAAATAAGGAAACTGAGGCAGGTATTTAAAAAAAAAAAAAAAACACAGAAGCCAATTTATTCAGCTCCTGGGCAACCTCAGTGGTCCAAGAGGGGCCAGAGAATTCGCACTCGGCTGTTCAGGGCGTGGGGTTTTATGGGGTGTGCAGGCAATTGATTGGTTACTGGGGAAACAAAGAGAAGGCATTTCTCTTGGCTGTTGAGGAGTAGGAAGTACATGGAGTTAAAGTAACAAGGACATGAAACTAGCTGCCATTGGTAGGCGGGTGGGACATTGGGTAAGTGGGCCTTGATTGACTACTGGGGAAACAACGAGAAGGCATTTCTATTGGCTGTTGAGGAGCAGGAAGCACATGGACTTAAAGTAGGGAATACATGAAACTAGCTGCCATTGGTAGGCGGGCAGGACCTTGGGTACGCGCATATGGGGCAGGCTGTTGCTGGGCAGAGAACAGTGGGGCTTCTTTTTTAAAAAATTTCTCTGCAGAGTTTTTTAATAGTGGGCTGGAGGTTGGATGCGTAATTTATTGCTGAGTGTAGGCTTGGGCATGGTATGCAGAGGTGGTGCAGGGAAGCTTTTTGGGGAAGCCAGATAATGAGCTCGGGTGATGAAGCAGTTATCAGGCGCGGAGAGTGATGAATGTGTCCGTTTGACCCCCGGCAAGGCAACCGGCCTTACAACAAGGATGCGGAGGATGCGGTGAGCCTACATGGCGCCATTGCACTCTATCCTGGGTAACAAGAGCGAAACTCCGTCTCAAAAAAAAAAAAAAAAAAGTGATTCTCCTGCCTCAGCCTCCCAAGTAGCTGGGATTACAGGCATGTGCCACCATGCCTGGCTAATTTTGTATTTTTAGTAGAGATGGGATTTCTCTCTGTTTGTCAGGCTGGTCTCAAACTTCTGACCTCAGGTGATCTGCCTGCTTAAGGCTCCCAAAGTGCTGGAATTACAGGTGTGAGCCACTGCACAGGCCTAAGTAATCATTTTTTGACAAAGCATTGGATGGCACTTTATTTATTTATTTATTTATTTATTTATTTATTTATGAGACGGAGTTTCGCTGTTGTTCCCCAGACTGGAGTGCAATGGCAGGATCTCGGCTCACTGCAACCTCCGCCTTCTGGGTTCAAGCAATTCTCCTGCCTCAGCCTCCCTAGTAGCTGGGACTACAGGCACGCACCACCATGCCCAGCTAATTTTTGTATTTTTAGTAGAGACGGGGTTTCACCTTGTTGACCAGGATGGTCTCGATCTCTTGACCTCGTGATCCACCCGCCTCAGCCTCCCAAAGTGCTGGGATTATAGGCGTGAGCCACCGCGCCCGGCTTCGGATGGCACTTGAAAAAGATTTGTTGGCTATTTGTAAATACTTTCCATGAGAAGAAATCAAATATAATTTCCTGACGCTGTAGTGTAAAAAAAATAATTGTTCCTGTTTTGGCTTTATCTTCTACAGGCACAGAGATTTTTTTCTTTTTTGAGGCTGAATCTCACTCTGTCACCCTGGCTGGAGTGCAGTGGCACGATCTGATCTTGGCTCACTGCAACCTCTGCCTCTCAGGTTTAAGTGGTTCTCCTACAGGTGCATGCCACCATGCCCAGCTAATTTCTTTTTTTTGTACTTTTAGTGGAGACAGGATTTTACCGTGTTAGCCAGGATGGTCTTGATCTCCTGACCTACTGATCCGCCTGCCTCAGGCTCCCAAAGTGCTGAGATTACAGGCGTGAGCCACTGCACCTGGCAGACACAGAGATCTTATCAGAATGTTTTTGGGTTAAGGTTTCCCTTTGGAAACTATTAGGTGAGATGTCTTCAACCACCCTTTAGTTTTGTTCTTGGTCCTGGGCTTCAGTACTGCCTGGGGATAAATCAAGATACCCACCATGGCTGTATCTGCTGGAGTATCTGGTGGATATCAGCTCCTGGTCATTTTTAATTTTTTTTTTTTTTTTTTTTGAGATGGAGTTTTGCTCTTGTTACCCAGGCTGTGGAGTGTAATGGCGCGATCTCGGCTCACCACAACCTCTGCCTCCTGGGTTCAGGCAATTCTCCTGCCTCAGCCTCCCGAGTAGCTGGGATTACAGGCGTGCGCTACCATGCCCAGCTAATGTTTTGTATTTTTAGTAGAGATGGGGTTTCACCTTCTGGTCTTGATCTTTTGACCTCGTGATCCACCCACCTGGGCCTCCCAAAGTGCTGGGATTATAGGCGAGAGCCACTGTGCCTGGCCTAATTTTTTTTATAAACAGCAAAACCTGAGTTACAGAGTGTAGCCTCTTAAGAAGGTGGCTGCCCCAGGGCTGAGAGGAGTCTCCTTTTGTCATTCTTTTTTTTTTTTCTGGACGATGGGATTATGAATTTTTTTTATTATTTATTTATTTTTTATTTACAAAGAACTCAAACAGATTTACAAGAAAAAAACAAACAAGCCCATTCAAAAATGGGCAAAGGATATGAACAGACACTTTACAAAAGAAGACATACATGAGGCCAACAAACATGAAAAAATGCTCATCATCACTGGTTATTAGAGAGATGCAAATCAAAACCACATTGAGATACCATCTCACGCCAGTTAGAATGGCGGTCATTCTTTTTTAAAGACATTAAGATTGTCTTCAACCAACCCAGCTTCCATTTCTTAGAGACACACTGCTGTTAAGCCAATCAGAAGCTAGTAAAAAACACAGAAATAATTTCTGCCCCTTGGATTCTCTAAATGAGCAGAGAAATAGTGAAATTAAAAATAGTGAAAATTTTGTGAAAGATAAAAGTTTTGGCTGGGAGCAGTGGCTCACACATGTAATCCCAGCACTTTGGGAGGCTGAGATGGGTGGATCACCTGAGGTCAGGAGTTCGAGACCAGCCTGGCCAACGTGGTGACACCCCATCTCTAATAATTTTAAATTAAAAAAAAAAAAAGATAAAAGTTTTTGTTGTTGTTGCTGTTTTTTTTTTTTTTTTTTTTTTTTTTTGAGACGGAGTTTTGCTTTTGTTACCCAGGCTGGAGTGCAATGGCGCGATCTTGGCTCATTGCAACCTCTGCCTCCCTGGTTCAGGCAATTCTCCTGCCTCAGCCTCCTGAGTAGGTGGGATTACAGGCACGCACCACTGTGCCCAGCTAATTTTTTGTATTTTTAGTAGAGACGGGGTTTCACCATGTTGACCAGGATGGTCTTGATCTCTTGACCTCGTGCTCCACCCGCCTCAGCCTCCCAAAGTGCTGCGATTACAGGCGTGAGCCACCGCACCCGGCTATTGTTTTTGAGACAGAGTCTCACTGTATTGCCCAGGCTGGGAACAGTGGCGTGGTATTGGCTCACTGCAGTCTTTGCCTCCTGGGTTCAAGTGATTCTTCTGCCTCAGCCTCCCAAGTAACTGGGATTACAGGCGCCCACCACCACTTTTGACTAATTTTTGTATTTTTAGTAGAGATAGAGTTTTGCCATGTTGGCCAGGCTGGTCTTGAGCACCTGGCCTCTGGTTATCCATCCACCTTGGACTCCCAAAATGCTAGGGTTATAGGCATGAGCCACCACACCTAGTCAAAAAATAGTATTTCAAAAGACAAAAATTTTAAAAAAGAAAACTGACCCCAGTTAGATGGTACAAGAACTTACAAAGTAACATGATTCTGGGCCACTCACTGGGGCATAGTGCAGTGTCGCCTGAGAGGGTGGTCATTGAGCACTTAGACAAGGATGGGGTGGGAGAATCTCTCAAGTGATTGGATGGCCATACTCGACACATGAGTCAGACACATCTGTTTTTTAATCAGCATTGCTACTCCCTGGGTTTGTGTCATGGAAAAGAATTGTTTTCACTTATCTTGACCTCAGTTTTTTAAACTATAAGTTGCATTTTATTAGTAGGGCTTTAAAGGTAAGAAAATATTTACAAAGGTACCTGGGAGCGCTGTCTAATGCTGTAATCTCAGCACTTTGGGAGACCGAGGTGGGTGGATCACCTGAACTCAGGATTTTGAGACCAATC
Organism: Saguinus oedipus; assembly: GCA_031835075.1. NCBI lineage: Eukaryota > Metazoa > Chordata > Mammalia > Primates > Cebidae > Saguinus > Saguinus oedipus. The sequence continues at coordinate 20,199,985 of CM063187.1, forward strand.
CAGGCTGAAAGTCCGTGAAAGGCTGCCACCATTCTGGCTAATTTTTGTATTTGTAGTAGAGTTGGGTTTTCACCATGTTGTCCAAGCTAGACTGGAACTCCAGATCTCAAGTAATCTGCCTGCCTCAGCCTCTGAAAGTTCTGGGATTACAGGCCTGTGCCACCATACCTAGCCCTCATTTACTTTTACATTTTCTTTTCCATAGTGAATTTAGGAATTTTTTCAAGTGTGTATTTTTACGTCTGTGTTGTTACAAATGAAATTCCAAGGCTTAGTTTTTAGAATGCTACCAAGGAAAAGAATAAAAAAAACTCCCTGTTTTGGCAGTAGAAAATGAATACAGTTCCATAAGAAAATAAGGTAGATAATTGGTGAGTTACATGGATTCATAAAAGTATCAGTTTCTTTTTTTGCATTTGTAATAGTGAATATCTCTATTCCTTATCCTGTTATTTTGATTTTTTGATCCTTAGTTTTGTGCTAAATTTTATGAGAGTAAACTTGTTACCTCCTAGAAGTGTTCACATATTACTAATTTAGTTCACTACATGATTTTTTGTGAAACTTATACAATAATACATTTATTGTCTGAAAAGAATAGATACTTTTTTTTCTCTTCCTTTTTTAATTTTTTTTTTTTTTTTTTTTTGAGACGGAGTTTCACTCTTGTTACCCAGGCTGGAGTGCAATGGCGCGATCTCGGCTCACTGCAACCTCCGCCTCGTGGGTTCAGGCAATTCTCCTGCCTCAGCCTCCTGAGTAGCTGGGATTACAGGCACGCGCCACCATGCCCAGCTAATTTTTTGTATCTTTAGTAGAGACGGGGTTTCACCATGTTGACCAGGATGGTCTCGATCTCTTGACCTTGTGATCCACCCGCCTTGGCCTCCCAAAGTGCTGGGATTACAGGCTTGAGCCACCGCGCCCGGCTTAATTTTTTTTTTTTTAATAGAGATGGGGTTTCACCATGTTGGTCATGCTGGTCTTGAACTCCTGACCTCTGGTGATCCACCTGCTTCAGCCTCCCAAAGTGCTGGGATTACAGGCATTAGCCACCGTGCCCGGCCAGGAATAGATACTGTTGCTTTCCTTATTGAGGTATAAAATGTAAGGACCTGAAATTTTTTTTTTTCCCTTGGTCCAAGCGAGTTGGCTCACTCCTGTAATCCCAGCACTTTGGGAGGCCGAGGTGGGCACATCAAAGGTCAGGGAATTCGAGACCAGCCTGGCCAACATAGGAAAACCCTGTCGCTACTAAAAATACAAAAACTAGCCAGTCATGGTGGCACATGCCTGTAGTCCCAGCTACTGGGGAGGCTGGGGCAGAAGAATCACTTGAATCCAGGAGGTGAAGATTGCAGTGAGCTGAGATCATGCCACTGCACTCCAGCTTGGGCAATAGAGTGAGACTTCATCTCAACAAAAAATATATTTTTTTCTTATATGAGTAGTATGTTTGATAATTTTGCTAGATTTTTTAAAACAGTTTCAAAAACTAAGTGAGTAACTCTGTCATAGAAATTAAAGCTTGAACCCAGTGACTCCAAGCTGAGGTTAATATTGAGCCTGCCAAAATGGTTATTAAAGGCCTAATTCTGTTTTTTTGTTTTTGAGATGGAGTTTGGCTCTGTCACCCAGGCTGGAGTGCAGTGGTTCCATCTTGGCTCACTGCAACCTCCACCTCCCAAGTTCAAGTGATTCTTCTGCTTCACCTTCCCAAATAGCTGGGATTATAGTCATATGGCACCATGCCCGGATAATGTTTTGTGTTCTTAGTAGAGACGGGGTTTCACCGTGTTAGCCAGATGGTCTCGATCTCCTGACCTCATGATCTACCTGCCTCGGCCTCCCAAAGTGCTGGGATTACAGGCGTGAGTCACCGTGTTCAGCAGGCCAAATTAATTCTTTCTGGAGAGTGCCCCAAAGATGTCCCAGCTGTTTTATCCCAGCCATGAGAACCCTTTATCCAGAGAGGAGTTACAGAGCTCTGGACAGCTGGGGACCCACAGGCAGATGCAGTTAAGGTTAAAATAGAAGGGGTCTCGGAAGTTCTTACTGAAGATGAAGTTATTATGAGATAGTTTCTAGACTTTGTAAAATATAAAGTTAGATTTGTTACTAAAAAAAGAGAATTTCTAGAGTTTTGATCAGATAATATTTTTTCTTTTTCTTTTTTTTTTTTTTTGAGATGGCATCTCAAAATCTCCAGCCTGTTGCCCAGGCTGGAGTGCAAGGACATGATCTCGGCTCGCTGCAACCTCCGCCTCCTGGGTTCAAATGATTCTCCTGCCTTAGCCTCCTGAGTAGCTGGGATTACAGATGTGCGCCGTTACAATCAGCTAATTTTTGTATTTTTAGTAGAAACAGAGTTTCACCATGTTGGCCAGGCTGGTCTAGCCACCTGATCTGCCCACCTTGGTCTCTCAAAGTGCTGGGATTACAGGTGTGAGCCACTGAACCTAGCCAGAGAATTCTTTTCTCTGAAGTCAGCATGTTCTTAGGAGGAACATAAAATGGAGTTAATGTGTTGGCTCAGACTAAATATACCCCCAATTTCAGGAGCAGGTGGAAAAGAGATAAACTTAAGAAGTATTTATTTATTTATTTATTTGAGATGGAGTTTCGCTCGTTACCCAGGTTGGAGTGCAATGGTGCGATCTCGGCTCACTGCAACCTCCGACTCCTGGGTTCAGGCAATTCTCCTGCCTCAGCCTCCTGAGTAGCTGGGATTACAGGCACGCGCCACCATGCCCAGCTAATTTTTTTTTTTTTTTTTTTTGTATTTTTAGTAGAGACGGAGTTTCACCATGTTGACAAGGATGGTCTCAATCTCTTGACCTCGTGATCCACCCGCCTCGGCCTCCCAAAGTGCTGGGATTACAGGCTTGAGCCACTGCACCCGGCCAAAAAAGTATTTATTTTGAAAATTGAAGACAAATTCAGCTAATTTTTTAATTTTTTTTTGAGATGGAGTCTCACTCTTTCGCCCAGAGTGGAGTGCAATGGTGTGATCTCTGCTCACTGCAATGGCATCTGCCTCCTGGGTTCAAGCGATCCTTCCAACTCAGCCTTTCAGGTAGCTGGGATTACAGGCATCTGCCATGATGCCCAGCTAATTTTTTAATATTTTTGTAGAGATAAGGTTTCACCATGTTAGGCAGCCTGGTCTTGAACTACTGACCTCAGGTGATCCGCCCACCTCTGCCTCCCAAAGTTCTGGGATTATAGGCATGAGCCACATCACCCGGCCAAATTCAGCTCATTTTTATATGAGAAAAAGAAGAAAATGTGCAGAGTCTGTATCTGGCTGTATGATCAGTTAAAAAAAAGATTGATTGATTGATTTTGTCCTGTACATTTATTCCATTGGCTTTTTCTGGGTTGTACCTTTCATAATTAACTGGTCAACATAACTGTGGTGCTTTGCTTGTTCTGTCAGTGGCTCTATCAAATCATTGAACTTGAGGGAGGTTATAGGAGTCCCCGATGTTTAAACAGTAGCTCAGAAACATAGATGAGTCCATTAGGTTTTTTAATGACATCTGCAGTAAAGACAGTATTGTGGGACTGAGCCCTGAATCAGGGTCTGTGCTGACTCTGGATGGTGTCAGAATGCAGATTTTAGACAATACGTTGATGTTGGAGAACGTTGGTGTTCAGCAAACTCTACAGATTTGGTGCCAGAAGAAAGCTATCACAAAGGCCTGACCTGGACTGGAATTCTGCACGGCTCTGCTCTCCTGTCTGTTACACTGCCCATTGTTTATGATTCTAGGTCTCCTCCCAGGGTGAGAGACGACTGAAAACTTAAGGGAAAGAAGCTCTGATAGCAGATTCCCTTTTTCCACAGCTGCCAGCCCAGGATTTCTACCCACTCACAAACACCCACTAGACATTGAGGTGTCTACACCACACCCAGGGCTAGACACCACACTCAGGAATTTTACCACAGCATTTTTGATCCTAGTGTTTCTTGCCAAAACCCTACGAAAGTGTCTACAAGTCTCCTGGCACATCCGCACCCCCAGGCACTGAATTTGCAGCAGCAACCTGTTTCCACCAACCAGAATCAACCTAGGGTTCCTGGACCACCTGTTCATAATCTCGGCCTGTATGAAACCAGAAAAAATGAGTCACACCTGGGTTACTGTCTGTACCACACACCAGTCCTGTCGCCTACATTCACACTCCCAAACTCATGAATTTTTTTTTCCTTATTTTTTGTTAATGGGTACACATGCAGCTTTGTTATATAGGTAAAATTGTGTCATGGGCATTTGGTATGCAGATTATATTGTCACTGAGCTACTAAACATTGCACCAAACAGGTGTTTTTTTGTGATTTTTTTTTTGTCCTCCCACCCTCCACCATCAACTAGCCCTCAGTGTCTGTTGTTCTCTTTGTGTCTGTGTGTTCTTATCAAGCTCTTACTTATAAATGGTAACATTTATTTATTTATTTTTTTTGAGAGGCGTTTCGCTCTTGTCACCCAGGTTGGAGTGCAATGGTGCGATCTCGGCTCACCGCAACCTCCGCCTCCTGGGTTCAGGCAATTCTCCTGCCTCAGTCTCCTGCGTAGCTGGGATTACAGGCACGCGCCACCATGCCCAGCTAATTTTTTGTATTTGTAGTAGAGACGGGGTTTCACCATGTTGACCAGGATGGTCTCGATCTCTTGACCTCGTGATCCACCCGCCTCAGCCTCCCAAAGTGCTGGGATTACAGGCGTGAGCCACTGCGCCTGACATTTAGTTTTTTGTCTCTACCTTAGTTTTCTAAAAATAATGATCTCTAGTTCCATCCATCTTGCTACAAAGGACATGATTTTGTTTTCTTTCTTTTTTTTTTTATGACCACATAGTATTCTATGATGCTTATGTACCATGTTTTGTTTTTATTAAATCTTTTATTTTAGTTTATTTATATTTGAAGAAAGGATCTTTCACACAGGCTGAAGTAGAGTGGTGTGATCTAGGCTCAATGCAGCCTCAATCTCCTGAGCTCACGCAGTCCTCCTACCTTAGTTCCCCTAGTAGCTGGGACTATAGTCACATGCTATCACACCCATGAGTTCTTTTCTTTTTCTATTTTTTTATTTTTTTGAGACATGCCCAGCTAATATTTGTATTTTTAGTAGAGACGGGGTTTCACCTTGTTGACCAGGATGGTCTCAATCTCTTGACCTCATGATCCACCCGCCTCAGCCTCCCAAAGTGCTGGGATTATAGGCGTGAGCCACTGCACCCAGCTCTTTTTCTATTTTTTGTAGACAAGAGGTTTTGACATGTTTCTGAGGCTGCTCTCAAACCCCTGAGCTCTGACGATCCACCTGCTTTGGCCTCTCGAAGTGTTGGATTATAGACATGAGCCACCATATCTGCCCATATCACATTTTCTTTATCCAGTCTAGCATCGATAGGCATTTAGGTTGATTCCAAGACTTTGCTGTTGTGAATAGTGGTGCAGTGAACATGCATGTGCATGTGTTTTTATGATAGAATAATTTATATTTCTTTGGGTATATACCCAATTACAAGGTTGCTGAGTCAAATGGCAATGTGGCTTTTAGTTCTGTGAGGCATTGCACTCCATTGCTCTTCACAATGGTTGAACTAATTCACACTCCCACAGCAGTGGATAAGCATTCCCTTTACAACCTTGACAGCAACTGACTTTTTTTCACTTTTTTGTAATAGCCGTTAGATTTGTGTGAGATGGTATCTCACTGTGGTTTTTCTTTGCATTTCGCTAATGATGAGTGATGAGCATTATTTATAGGCTTGTTAACCACATATATGTCTTCTTTTGAAAAGCATCTGTTGATGTCCTTTGCCTACTTTTTTTTTAATATCCAAGATGGAGTTTTGCTCTGTCACCCAGGCTGGAGTGCGGTGGCCTGATCTTGCCTCGCTGGAACCTCTGCCTCGGTTCAAGCAATTCTCCTGCCTCAGCCTCCTGAGTAGCTGGAATAACAGGTGCCTGCCATCACACCCAGCTAATTCTTGTATTTTTTAGTAGAGACGGGGTTTCATTATGTTGGCCAGGCTGGTCTCGAACTCCTGAACTTGTTATCTACCCACCTCGGCCTCCCAAAGTGCTGGAATTACAGGCATCAGCCACCACACCTGGCCCCTTTGCCTACTTTTTAATGAGGTTTTTTTTTTTTTTAATTTCCTAAGTTTTTTATGAGTTTAGGATATTAGAGCTTTGTCAGAAGCATAGTTTGAAAAGTTTTGTTTTATTCTGTACAGAATATATATATATATACACACATTTATATATATATAAATATATATATACACACATATATATAAATATATACACACACATTTATATATATAAACCTACAGTATATGTGTGTGTGTGTGTGTGTGTGTGTGTGTGTGTGTGTGTGTGTGTGTATGTGTGTATATGTAAACCTACAGAATACATATATATTTTTTATGAGATGGAGTCTCACCCTGTTGCCCAGGCTGGAGTACAATGGTGTGATCTCAGCTCACTGCAATCTCCACCTCCTGGGTTCAAACAGTTCTGCCTCAGCCTTCTGAGTAGCTGGGATTACAGGCACACAATACCACGCACAGCTAATTGGTTTTTTTTGTATCTTTAGTAGAGATGGACTTTCACCATGTTGGCCAGGTTGGTCTCAAGCACCTAATCTTGTGATTCCCCTCAACTCAGCCTCCCAAAGTGCTGGGGGTTGTGAGCCACCAGTGATTTTTTTATTTTATTGTTTCTTTTTGCTATGAAGAAGCTCTTTAGTTTAATTAGGTTCTATTTGTCAGTTTTTGCTTTTGTTGCAATTGCTTTTCATATCTTCAGTATGAAGTCTCTGCCAATTTCTGTCTAAAATAGTATTTTCTAAGTCATCTTCCAGAGTTTTTTTTTTTTTATTTAAGGTTTACATTTAAGTCTTTAAGCAGTCTTTCTTATTTGAGATAGAGTTTTGCTCTTGTCACCCCTGCTGGAGTTCAGTGGCACGATCACAGCTGACTGCAACCTCTGCCTTCTGGCTTCAAGCGATTCTCCTACCTCCACCTCCAGAGTAGCTGGGATTACAGGTGCCTCCACCACACCCAGCTAGTTCTTGTATTTTTAGTAGAGATGTGGTTTCACCATGTTGGCCAGACTGGTCTCAAACTCCTGACCTCAGGCGATTTGCCTGCCTCAGCCTCCCAAAGTGCTGGGATTATCGGTGTGAGCTATGGTCCCTGGCCTAATAAATCTTGAGTTGATTTTCGTATATGGTGTAAGAAACGGGTTCAGTTTCAATCTTTTAAATAGTCCAAGCTAGTTATTCCAGCAAAGTTTATTAAATAGGGAATTTTTTTCTCAAATTCCTCTTGTCATCTTTGTCAAAAATCAGATGGTTGTAGGTGTGCAGAGTAATTTTGGGACCCTTTAATTTGTTGTTTTGATATCTGAGCATGTTTTTGTACCAGTACCATGCTGGTTTTGTTACTGTATCTCTGTAGTATATTTGAAGATTGGTAATGTAAGGCCTCCAGCTCTGTTCCTTTTACTTAGCATTGCCTTGGCTATTTGGGCTCCTTTTTTTGTTGTTGTTCATATGAACTTTTTTTTTTCTTTCTTTTTTTCTTTACCATCTGTCAAGCAGGAATATTCCATATGAATTTTAAACTAGATTCTTTTAGTTCTTTTAAGAATAGTTTTTGGGTGGGCACAGTGGCTCAGGCCTGTAATTCCAGCAGTTTGGAAGGCAGGTGGATCACCTGAGGTTAGGAGTTTGAGACCAGCCTGGACAACATGGCGAAACCCCGTTTCTCCTAGAAATACAAAAATTAGCTGGGTATGGTGGCCGGTGCCAGTAATTCCAGCTACTTGGGAGGCTGAGGCAGGAGAATCACTTGAACCCAGGAAGTGGAGGTTGTAGTGAGCCAAGATCACACCATTGCACTCCAGCCTGGGCAACAGAGTGAGACTCCATCTCAAAAAAAAAAAAAAAAGAAGGCGAGGGGGGGATTAAAAAAAAGAAGAGAGGCCAGGCGCGGTGGCTCAAGCCTGTAATCCCAGCACTTTGGGAGGCCACGGCGGGTGGATCACGAGGTCAAGAGATCGAGACCATCCTGGTCAACATGGTGAAACCCCGTCTCTACTCAAAATACAAAAAATTAGCTGGGCACGGTGGCACGTGCCTGTAGTCCCAGCTACTTGGGAGGCTGAGGCAGGAGAATTGCCTGAACCCAGGAGGCGGAGGTTGCGGTGAGCCGAGATCGTGCCATTGCACTCCAGCCTGGGTAACAAGAGCGAAACTCCGTCTCAAAAAAAAAAAAAGAATATTTTTGGTAGTTTGATGGAAATGGTATTCGATCTGTGGATTTTTGGGGGCAGTATGCCCATTTTAATATTGATCTTTTCTATCCATGAGCATAAAATGATTTTCCATTTGTTTGTCATCTCTGACTTATTTAAGCAATGTTTTTTTGTTGTGTTTTGTTTTAATTTTGGTTATAGAGATCTTTCACCTCTCTGGTTAGCTGTATTCCTAGATATTATATTTTTTTGTGGTAGGTGTAAATGAGATTTTGTTTTTGATTTGGCTTTTAGTTCTGCCATTGTTGATGTACATGGATACTACTGATTTTTGTACATTTATTTATTTATTTATTTATTTTATTTTGTTTTGTTTTTTTTTGAGACAGAGTTTCGCTCTTATTACCCAGGCTGGAGTGCAATAGCGCGATCTCGGCTCACCGCAACCTCCGCCTCCTGGGTTCAGGCAATTCTCCTGCCTCAGCCTCCTGAGTGGCTGGGATTACAGGCACACGCCACCATGCCCAGCTAATTTTTTGTATTTTTTAGTAAAGACGGGGTTTCACCATGTTGACCAGGATGGTCTCGATCACTTCACCTCGTGATCCACCCACCTCGGCCTCCCAAAGTGCTGGGATTAGAGGTGTGAGCCACCGTGCCCGGCATTTTACATTTATTTTGTATCCTAAGACTTCTGCAGTTGTTTATCAGTTTAAAGAGCTTTTCTGCCATGACTATAGTCTTCTAGATATAAATAGAATCATGTTGTCTGCAAAAAATGAAAGTTTGGCATCCTCCCTTCCTGTTTGGATGCCTTTTTTTTCCCTCATCTGGTTGCTCTGGCCAGCACTTCCAATCCTATCTTGAATAGGAGTGGTGAGAGAAGACATCTTTGTCTTGTGCCATTTTTTGACAAGAAATGCTTCCAGCTTGTGTCCATTCAGTTTGTTGACTGTGGGTTTGTCATAGATAATTCGTTATTTTGAAGTATGTACTTTTTCAATGCCTAATTGGTTGAGGGCTTTTAACATAAAGAATGTTAAATTATGTTGAACAACGTTCTTTTTTTTTTTTTTTTGAGATGGAGTTTTGCTCTTGTTTCCCAGGCTGGAGTGCAGTGGTGGGATTTTGGCTCAATGCAGCCTCCATTTCCTAGGTTCAAACAATTCTCCTGCCTCAGCCTCCTGAATAGTTGGGATTACAGGCATGTACTACCACTCTCGGCTAATTTTTTCTTTTTAGTAGAGATGGGGTTTCTCTATGTTGGTCAGTCTGTACCCATAGATTTTTTTTCTTTCTTTTTTTCTCTTTCTCTTGTTTCCCAGACTGGAGTGCAGTTGCAGAATCTCAGCTCAATGCAACCGCCGCCTCCTAGGTTCAAGCAATTCTCCTGCCTCAGCCTCCTGAGTAGCTGGGATTACAGGCACGCGCCACCATGCCCAGCTAATTTTTGTACTTTTAGTAGAGACGGGGGTTTCACCATGTTGAGCAGGATGGTCTCGATCTCTTGACCTCGTGATCCACCTGCCTCGGTCTCCCAAAGTGGTGGGATTACAGGCATGAGCCACCGCGCTTGGCCAGTCTGTTCATTCTTAAAAGATATGAAGTTCACTTTGGGAAGTTAAGGTGGGCAGATCACTTGAGGTAAAAAGTTTGAGACCAGTCTAGTCTACATGGTGAAACCTTGTCTCTACTAAAAATACATAGATTAGCTGAGCATGGTGGTGCACACTTGTAGTACCAGCTACTCAGAAGGCCGAGGCAGGAGAATTGTTTGAACCTGGAGATGGAAGTTGCAAACGTGAGCCAAGATTGCACCACTGCACTTCAGCCTGGGCAACAGAGTGAGACCCCGTTTAAAAAATAAATAAATAGGGGCAGGCGGGATGTATCATGCCTATAATCCCAGCACATTGGGAGGCTGAGGCAAGTGGATCACGAGGTCAGGAGTTCAAGACTAGCCTGGCCAACATGGTAAAACCCTGTTTCTACAAAAATACAAAAATTAGCTGAGCATGGTGGCACACACCTGTAATCCCAGCTACTGAGGAGGCTGAGGCAGGAGAATTGCTTAAACCCAGGAGACAGAGGTTTCAATGAGCCGAGATCATGCCATTCTGTTCTACCCTGATGACAGAGTGAGACTTCATCTAAAAAAAAATGAAGGCCGGGCGCAGTGGCTCAAGCCTGTAATCCCAGCACTTTGGGAGGCCGAGACGGGTGGATCACGAGGTCAAGAGATCGCGACCATCCTGGTCAACGTGGTGAAACCCCGTCTCTACTAAAAATACAAAAAAAAAATTAGCTGGGCACGGTGGCGCGTGCCTGTAATCCCAGCTACTCGGGAGGCTGAGGCAGGAGAATTGCCTGAACCCAGGAGGCGGAGGTTGCGGTGAGCCAAGATCGCGCCATTGCACTCCAGCCTGGGTAACGAGAGCGAAACTCTGTCTCAAAAAAAAAAAAAGAAAAAGAAATAAAGTAAAAAAGGGTGAATTTATTTGCCAAAAATTTTCAGTTAGAATTAGTGCCTCCTAACATATGTATATGTTATGTATATGTTCACCAGTGATATAAGTATATACCTGGGAAACCCTAAATACTCACCTGAAAAGCTTTCAGGGCTGGGTTCAGTGGCTCGAGCCTGTAATTCCAGCACTTGGGAGGCCAAGGCAGGTGAATCACCTGAGATCAGGAGTTCAAGACCAGCCTGTCTAACACTGTGAAACCCCATCTATACTAAACATACAAAAATTAGCTGGGCACGGTGGCGGGTGCCTGTAATCCAAGCTAGTAGGGATGCTAAGACAAAAAAATCACTTGAACCCAGGAGGTGGAGGTTGCAGTGAGCTGAGATTGTGCCACTGAACTCCAGCCTGGGAGACGTAAGACCCTATCTCAAAAAAAAAAAAAAGCTTTTAGCTACATAAATTCAGTAAAGTTTCAGGATACAAAATCTATGTGTGCAAATTAGTGGAACTGTTGTACACTAACAGTGACCAAACCAAGAATTAAGAATTCAACTCATTTAAAAATAGCTGCAAAAGAATTAAATAATTAGAAATATATCTAAGCATGGTGGTGAGAGAGCTCTACAAAAAAAAAAACTATGACATGTTGCTAAAGAAATCATAGACAACACAACAAATGGAAACACGTTCCATGCTTATGGATGGGTAGGGTCAATATTGTGACAAATGATCAACCTAGCAAAGGCAATTTACAAATTCAATGTAATTCCCATCAAAATAACATTCTTCACAGAACTAAAAAAAAAAAATCTTAAAATTTATATATATATATATATATATATATATATATATATATATGACCTGCATAGTCAAAGCAAGACTAAGAAAAAAAAACATAATAAACCCCCAACAAAGCCAAAAGCACACCAAAAAAAAAAAAAAAATTTAAAGGCATCACTTTATCAGACTTCGCACTATTCTATAAGGCTATAGTTACCAAAACAGCATTGTATGAGTATAAAAATTCACATGTAGACCAATGAAACAGAATAGGAAACCCGGAAATAAACCCAAATACTTAACAGCCAACTGATCTTTGACAAAGTAAACAAAGATAAAAGGGAGGAAAAGACACCCTGTTCAATAAATCGTGCTGGGATAACTGGCAAGCCACAGATTGTAGAATAAAACGATCTTCATCTCTCACTTCATACAAAAGTCAACTCAAGATGGATCAAATTCTTTTTTTTTTTTTTTTTTTTTGAGACGGAGTTTCACGCTTGTTACCCAGGCTGGAGTGCAATGGCACGATCTCGGCTCACCGCAACCTCCGCCTCCTGGGTTCAGGCAATTCTCCTGCCTCAGCCTCCTGAGTAGCTGGGATTACAGGCACGTGCCACCATGCCCAGCTGATTTTCTGTATTTTTTAGTAGAGACGGGGTTTCACCAAGTTGACCAGGATGGTCTCGATCTCTTGACCTTGTGATCCACCCGCCTCGGCCTCCCAAAGTGCTGGGATTACAGGCTTGAGCCACCGCGCCCGGCCGGATCAAATTCTTATGCCTGACACTATACAAATTCTAGAACATAACATTGGAAAAACTCTTCTAGACATTGACTTAGGCAAAGAGTGCATGACCAAGATCCCTAAAACAAATGCAACAAAAAGATGGGACTTAAACAGTTCTCAAAAGAATATGTACAAATGGCCAACAAACAGAAAACAAATGCTGAACATCACTAATGATTAGTGATCAGGGAAATGCAAATAAAATCACATTGTGATACCACCTTGCTCTTGCAGAATGACCATAATTGGCCAGGCATGGTGTCTCATGCCTGTAATCCCAGCACTTTGGGAGGCCAAGACGGGTAAATTACCCAAGGTCAGGAGTTCTAGACTAGCCTGGCTAACATGGTAAAACCCCGTTTCTACTAAAAATACAGAAATTAGCTGGGCATGGTGGTGTGTTTCTGCAATCCCTGCTGAGGCTGAGGCAGGAGAATAGCTTGAACCGGGAAACAGATTGCAGTGAGCCAAGATTGTGCCACCGCACTCCAGTTTGGGCGACAGATGGAGACTCCATCTCATAAACAAACTAACAGAAAAGACCATAATTAAAACAAAAAAAAATAGGCCCGGCATGGTGGCTCATGTTTTTAATCCCAGCACTTTGGGAGGCTGAAATGGGCAGATCACCTGAGGTCAGGAGTTTGAGACCAGCCTTGCCAACTTGGTGAAACCCTCTCTCTATTAAAAATACAAAAATTAACTGGGCATTTTGGTGGGTGCTGGTAGTCCCAGTGACTCAGGAGGCTGAGGCAGGAGAATCACCTGAACCTGGGAGAAGGAGGTTGCAGTGAGCTGATATCACACCATTGCATTCCAGCCTGGGTGGCGAGCAAAATTCCATCTCAAAAAAAAAAAGAAAAAGAAAAACCCAAGTATTGTATGTTCTCACTTACAAGTGGGAGCTAAGCCATGACGATACAAAGGCATAAGAATTATATAATGTAGGCCGGCACGGTGGCACATGCCTGTAATCCCAGCACTTTGGGAGGCCGAGGTGGGTGGATCACCTGAGGTCAGGAGTTCAAGACCAGTCTGGCTAACATGGTGAAACCCCGTCTTTATAAATAAAAATAAATAAAATAAAAAATAATTATATAATGAACTCTGGGCACTCAGCAGAAAGGGGAAGGGATAAAAGACTATACATTGGGTACAGTGTACAGTGCTTGGGAGATGGGTACACCAAAATCTCAGAAATAACCACAAAAGAACTTTCTGTACCCCCAAACTATTGAAATAATTTAAAACAACCCCCCCAAAAAAACCCAAACCCCCATAAGTTTAAATTTATATGTTTAACTTTATTATTTATTTATTTATTTATTTTAGAAAGGGTCTCACTCTGTCATCCAGAATGGAGTACAATGGCTTGATCAGGGCTCACCGCAGCTACAACCTCCTGGGTTCAGGCAGTCCTGCTACTTTAGCTCCTGAATAGCTTGGTACTACAGGTACAGGCCACCATGCTAAGCTAATTTTTTTTTTTTTGTGGACGTGGGTTTTCGCCACATTGCCCAGGCTGGTCCTGAATTCCTGGGCTTAAACAGTCTTCATGTCTTGGTCTCCCAAGATGCTGGGATTATAAGCATGAGCCACCATGTCTGACCAGAATGCTTTTGTTATATGATAAGGAAAACAAAACATGGCTGGGCGTAGTGATTCACGCCTGTAATCCAAGAACTTTGGAGGCCAAGGTGGTCGGATCACCTGAGGTTGGGAGTTCAAGACCAGCCTGATCAATATGGTGAAACCCCATCTTTAAAAAAAAACAAACAAAACAAAAAAAATATATTTAGATCTGTTAGTTAACCAAAAAATTGAAAAAAAAATTACATTAAAATACTCACACACACACACACACACACACACACACACACACACACACAGTTTGTGATGGAGTCTTGCTCTCTCACCCAGGCTGGAGTATAGTGGCGCAATCTTGGCTCACTGCAACTTCCCCCTCCTGGGTTCAAGCTAAAAAAAATTGAAATTATGAAACTCCGATTTAAGTTCCATTAAATAAGCTTAAAAGAAAGAACTGAAGGCCGAGTACGGTGGCTCACACCTGTAATCCCAGCACTTTGGGAGGCCAAGGTGGGTGGATCACCTGAGGTTGGGAGTTCAAGACCAGCCTGACCAACATGAAGAAACCCCGTCTCTACTAAAAATATAAAATTAGCTGAGTGTGGTGTTTATGGCTCTAATCCGAGCTACTCAGGAGGCTGAGGCAGGAGAATTGCTTGAACCCCGGAGGTGGAAGTTGCGGTGAGCTGAGATTGCACCATTGCACTCCAGCATAGGCAACAAGAGTGAAACTGCATCTCAAAACAAAACAAAAAACCCTGAAAGTACTCCCCAGTGGCATAGAGCACAGAATTCTACACTGGCTGTACACCCTGACCCAGGCTTGTTCATATTCAGCCTTTCTGGAGTCCTTATTTATGTCTGGCTCTACCCTGGAGTCTTGCCTCACAGAACTGATTAGAAGAGATCAGAGTTTTGGGTCATGAATCCTGTTGCTTTCTTAGAGCTGGTGCTCGACATTTCTTGAAACCCAAAAGCAGATAAATGGAAAATATAAAGTATGTATTATAGATTTTACTTCTTAAATTTTTTATTAAAACCAGTGCTTGCAGAGACATTCCATTTAGCAACTTGTTTGTTCCCTAAGATCTAGTAATTGATTCACAAGTCACAAGAAAGTAAGTATAAATTTATCTAAATTGCATTAAACTTTTCTTCTGTGTCTCTTTCATCTGTCTATATTTAGCTTTTATTCTATGCATGTTTTTGAAAAAAATTAATGGCAAATAAATAGAAATAGAAATAAAAATGCTGGGGTCTTTAAAGCCTTGGAATTATTTAACACATTAGCATCCCACAGGGTATTAGTATTAAATCACATAACGTGCTATTGCAGTGCTCTGTAATATCGTATCGAGCACATAGTACCTGCTAAATAAACATTGCTTTAGTACATGTGCATATGTTGTTTTTAAATGCAGACTTACTCAGAAATTGCTGCTTTCTGTTTTCTCCATAAGCTTTAAAGAGTCAGCAAAGAATGTAACACTTTTTATTTTTAGTTTTTTTATAAGACGGGGTTTCACCATGTTCGTCAGGCTGGTCTTGAACTCCCGACCTCAGGTGATCTGCCTGCCTTGGCCTCCAAAGTGTTTGGATTGAATGTAATGCTTTTTGATGAAGAATGATTTCCTTTGTACCAGAAGTATTTGTGTTGTGACAAGAGTGCTGAGTGTAAGGGACTCTGTGTTGTGCCTCATTTCTCTAACTAATGCTAATAAGCCCAGCAGGAGCAACATCATTATCGACAGGGCACTTGTTTAAAAGACCCATTTATGGACCCTTTCCATACCTGCAGAATTACATTTCATAGAGTGGGGCCAAAATTACCAGGTGATTTATAAGCTCATTAGAGCTTGAGAGGAAATGCTTAGTTAAGGGTTTATCAGCCTTAGTTCTAATTAGTATCACCTGGCCATTTTGCAGAACTCTCCTTACTTGTGTCCTTGCCATGGATTCTGTTTATTGCTCTGGGTGGAAGCATCCATGTTGTCTTAATTAAGTGCCTTTTGTGACTCTAGGTGAGGCCAGAATCAAGTATGAGGAATTCAGAATACATTTATGAGTTACGTTCCCTCTTTGCATTAAAGGGTAGTCCAAGAACCTGTTCTGTTTGGATTTGGTAGGGACGGGATAGTGTGGCTCATATTTCCATTACTGTAGAGGAAATTACTGGTGTCTGTGTCAGGTGATGGCTCCTGAAGACAAAAATAGAGAAACATTTTTATCTCTATGGAGCAGCTCATTGTTTCTGACTCTCTTCTGCTATAAAGGATGGAAATGGGTGGAGCTTTTCTGTCTTGGTTCTTCTGCCTGTGGCTGTGGTGACAGCAGGTAGATCTGTGGTGCTCACACCTTTAAAGGCATATTCTCAAGATGGAGGTGTAATTTGTCCCGATAATTTTATCTGAGAAAGAATCCTAGAAGAGGAGGAGAAGGGAAAAACATGGCTTTTCCCTTCCCCCAGCTAAACAAGTCTCAGATCAGGATCTGTCTTCACTCTGCCTCCTGGGATTTCATGAGTTTAGTACTTGCAAACCTTTACTTCTCTACCTGTGTTTTTCCTCCCTGAGTTTGTCTTAACTACTTTTAAAAATTCTTAATGAATATAAAGAAAAATAAAAACAAAAATTCTTAACGATAGTCAAAGTCTCTGAAAAATACTTTTTTCTGTATACCAGAGCCTTCTCTACATTATGGCTTCTTATATGCCATGCAGAAATCTCACCATGAATTTATAATCTGCAATATTAAAAATGTTCTCTTTGTGGCTGTTGAACATGGGAAGGTGTGGATACTCAAGATTCCTATTGGGAAAAACCTGGGGTTTTTAGTGAAGATAGAGAACATGTTACGTTGAGGTTTCATCTGTGTTCTTTATTGTGTCTATGCAGTGCAGGATTAAAAAATGCTCATTGAAGCAGTATGGTATTTATTACCCAGAAAGTTCTAAAAAATTATAAGGAGATACCTGCTCTCTAGGGTGCTAAAGAAAGACTATTTAAAATCACTATGAAAAATTACAGAACATAGGAGAGACCTGCACTTTCCATAAAACTGATGTTTCCTATGGTGAAGTTTAGATTATAATTTACTTTTGGGAGGGCAGTATCTCAGAAGTAATGCTTGTCCTTCTGGGCGCATCTGTACATCATAAAAATTTGTTCTAGTGCATTTGATGTTAATAAATCACTTGGTTGATAAGCTCCCTGACAGATTTTTTTCACTACAGAATTGTTTTTCTCTTCATCATTAAGTATCTTTTTATTTTTTTCATTTTTATTTATTTATTTATTCTTTTGAGATGGAGTTTCGCTCTTGTTATCCAGGCTGGAGTGCAATGGCGCGATCTCGGCTCACCGCAACCTCTGCCTCCTGGGTTCAGGCAATTCTCCTGGCTCGGCATCCTGAGTAGCTGGGATTACAGGCACGCGCCACCATGCCCAGCTAATTTTTTGTATTTTTAGTAAGAGACGGGGTTTCACCATGTTGACCAGGATGGTCTCGATCTCTTGACCTCGTGATCCGCCCGCCTCGGCCTCCCAAAGTGCTGGGATTACAGGTGTGAGCCACCGCGCCCCGCCTCATCAAGTGTCTTTATGCAGCTGTTGTGAATAAACCATCACATTTAATCTGGCAGCTACCCTTCTTTCTTAGGTTTCCTTTCACTTATCTGTTTTAGGAAAATGAAGGCTCTCATCTTTGTTTACAGGCCAGAAAAACTGAGAAAAACACAGACTCATTCAATTACAGGCTGTTTGACAAAATAGTCTTTTCGGGACAAAAACATTGGCATACTGATGAGCTGGTTAGAAATTCAGCAACTCAGACTTTATCCCAGATCTTCTGAAAAAAATAAAAATAAAATAAAAAAAACTTGCATTAACAAGATCTCCAGTTTATTTTATTGTACACATTAAAATTTGAGTGATACCTTCTAACTCAATAGGTCTGTTTTATCCAAATAATATACACAAGTATGTCTTTTCCATCTGAAAAATATACACAACTAATTCTGTATGATGTAAATATAGCACTCAAAATTGTACATGTTGGTGTTTATGCCCTCAATTTTATGTTTTATTATCCAGAAAAATATCATATATACACTGATGTTATGGATGTAATACCACTTTTTTTTTTAAGAGTTAGAGAATACATTAGAGAATATTTCTGTATTGAAAATTATTTTATTGAATAATTTTAGTCACTTATAAGAGTGACTGAACCAGTTCTCTTTACCTCTGTCATTTTACCTTGAGTCAAATTAAAAATTCTGCCCATGACCTTTTAGTAAATGTGTGTGTTTGTGTGTGTTTTTCAGGAACCATTAACATTTAAGGATGTGGCCATAGAATTCTCTCTGGAGGAGTGGCAATGCCTGAACACAGCACAGCAGAATTTATATAGGAATGTGATGTTAGAGAACTACAGAAACCTGGCCTTTCTGGGTGAGAATAACTTCAATACGCAACTTCTAGTACACCTTATAGGTTTCATTTCTCTTTTGAGGAATTTTTATTTTTTGGTAATTTATGCTTTTAGATTTCTGTTTTCAAGAAAATCATAGGGATTTTTCCATGTAGAAAACAATTTCTTCAGGATGTTTCATCGTGACCTAAACTTACCACATTCTTGAGCTGATCTCTGTCCATCACTTTAGATCAGTGGTTATTGCAAAAGTTTACTGAGATAAAATATTGTTGCTCATACCTTAAAATCTAGTTGCCACCACCAATTTTTAATTTAGTAGTACCAGGTGATAAAATTAAGAACTTACAAAATTAAAATATTTTCTTTTTGAGCCGGAGTTTCACTCTTGTTTACCCAGGCTGGAGTGCAATGGCGTGATCTCGGCTCACCGCAACCTCCGCCTCCTGGGTTCAGGCAATTCTCCTGCCTCAGCCTCCTGAGTAGGTGGGATTACAGGCACGCGCCACCATGCCCAGCTAATTTTTTGTATTTGTAGTAGAGACGGGGTTTCACCATGTGGACCAGGATGGTCTCGATCTCTTGACCTTGTGATCCACCCGCCTCGGCCTCCCAAAGTGCTGGGATTACAGGCTTGAGCCACCGCGCCTGGCCAATTAAAATATTTTCTAAATACTTAGAAATTTCTGTCATAAATTAGTATATTGGGATAAATGTATTAGAATATTCTATCATATCCTGTTTATTGAGCACATTACCGAGTTGGTAATTGTAGAATATGAGCAAGATGCATGTTACTCATTTTTAATAAAACAGGTATTGCTGTCTCCAAGCCAGACCTGATCACCTGTCTGGAGCAAGGAAAAGTGCCCTGGAATAGGAAGAGACCTGAGATGGTGGCCAAACCCCCAGGTAGGTGAGAGTGAATACAGCAGACAACAAGGATGAGCAGTCCAAAGTCAAGGAGAAAGCCAGACCTTAAAGTGATTTGGGAAACTGTTCCAAAGGAAACGGTTTCTGGAAAGTCTAATTTGTATTTTTTTTTTTTGAGATGGACTTTTGCTCTTGTTACCCAGGCTGGAGTGCAATGGTGTGATCTCTGCTCACTGCAACCTCCGCCTCCTGGGTCCAGGCAATTCTCCTGCCTCAGCCTCCGGAGTAGCTGGGACTACAGGCACGTGCCACCATGCCCAGCTGATTTTTGTATTTTTAGTAGAGACAGGGTTTCACCATGTTGACCAGGATGGTCTCAATCTCTTGACCTTGTGATCCACCCGCCTCGGCCTCCCAAAAGTGCTGGGATTACAGGCTTGAGCCACCACGCCTGGCCAATTTTTGTATTTTTAGTAGAGACAGTGTTTCACCTTGTTGACTAGGATGGTCTCGATCTCTTGACCTCGTGATTCACCCACCTCAGCCTCCCAAAGTGCTGGGATTATAGGTGTGAGCCACCGCGCCCGGCCTACTTTTTTATTCTTATACTCATACCAGATTTTTTTTTTTTTTTTTTTTTGCCAATCAATGAGAGCTTGTAAGGTTGCTGAGGTTGGTTGGCCTTGAACTCTTGGCCTCGCCTTCGCAAGCGCCACGACATCCGGCCGGAGCCACTTTGGGCCCCCAGATTGTTTTAATTCTGTAGCTTTGTAATGTGTTTTGAAATCAGGTACTTTAAGCCTGCAACATTTTTTTTTTTCTTTTTCTAAGTTTCTTGGGTACTTTATTGTCTTTTGAGATTATGTACTTTGAGGTTGCTGTTTCTGTTTCTTCAAAAATGCAATAAGAAATTTGAAAAACATGTTATTTTTATTTATTTATTTATTTTGAGACTGAGTGTCACTCTTGTCACTGAGGCTGGAGTGTAATGGCATGATCTTGGCTCACTGCAACCCTGCCTCCCTGGTTCAAGCAATTCTGCTGCCTCCCAAGAGCATAATGGCACACGCTGGGATTGCAGGCATGTGCCATTGTGCTCTGATAGTTTTTTTGTGTTTTTAGTGCAGTTGGGGTTTCACCATGTTGGCCAGGGTCGTCTTGAACTCCTGACCTCTGGTGATCTCCATATGCCTCAGCCTCCCAAATTGTTGGGATTACAGGGGTGAGCCACCATGCCTGGCTGGAGAAACATGTTATTAAATCTATAGATTACATTGAGCAGGATGAATATCTTTACAATATTAACTATTACAGCCTTTGCATAAGAGCACGAGTGTTTTGTTAAATTCCTATATATTGTTTTTTCCCTATTATTGTATTCTGTCATTCCAGTTTAGTCATAAAAAATAATTCATAACATTTCAGTTTTTAAAAATGTGATAAGACTTCTTTTTTGGCTTAGGAGGTGGCCTATCAAGAAACATGTATGAGCTATTGAGGAGGGTGTGTATCCTGATGTTGAGTGTTCTCTATACCTCTGTTAGAAATAGTTGTTTTATACCATCTTCAAGTAGTCTGTTTTCTTACTAATATGCTGTTTTCTTTGATTTTTATTACAGAAAGTTTGGTATAATAATATCCTACTGGCTGGGCATGGTGGCTCATGCCTGTAATCCCAGCACTCTGGTAGGCTGAGGCAGGTGGATCACCTGAGGTCAGGAGTTTGAGACCAGCCTGGCCAACATGGTGAAACCCCATCTCTACTAAAAAATACAAAAAGTTAGCCAGGTGTGGTGGCTTGTGCCTGTAATCTCAGTTATTCGAGAGGCTGAGGCAGAAGAATCACTTGAACCCACCAGGCAGAGGTTGCAGTGAACCGAGATCATGCTACTGCACCCCAGCCTGGGCAACAGAGTGTATCTCAAAAAAAAAAAAAAGAGAGTGTATCTCAAAAAAAAAACCACAAAACACCTACTGTAATCATGTTGCTCTCTATGTGTTTCTTCTATTCTGTCAATATTTGCTTTATATATTTGTAATCCTAATGTGAGACACAGACATACACACACACACACACACACACACACACACACACACACACACATACAGACACACAGACACATGTATATACAAATTTATCATAGGTTCCCAGTTAACGAATCTATTATTTTTGATATCTTTCTTTGTCTCTTTGGAGTTTCAATGTCAAGTGCATTTTATAAAATATGAGTTTTTGATTTAAGATTTAGCTTGTGTAATATTATTTTGAGCTCTTCTGCTCTCATTTAATTAATACTTGCATGAAATGTATACTTCCATCTTGCTACTTTAAGTCTTTTTTTTTTTTTTTTTTTGATCATTAGACTTCAACTGACTTGTAGAAAGGCAAGTTGGATCTTGATATTTAAAGTTTTCTAACAGGCTGGGTGTGGTCGCTGATGCCTGTAATTTCAGCACTTTGGGAGGCTGAGGTGAGTGGATCACCTGATTTCAGGGGTTCCAGACCAGCCTGGCCAACATTGTGAAATCAGATCTCTACTAAAAATACAAAAATTAGCTGGGCGTGGTGGCAGATGCCAGTAATCCCAGCTACTTGGGAGTCTGAGGCAGGAGAATTGCTTGAACCCTGGAGGTAGAGGTTGCAGTGAGCTGAGATAGCACCATTGCACTCTAGCCTGGGCAACAAGAGCGACACTCTGTCTCAAAAACAAAACAAAACAAAAACAAACTTTAATCTATTGAAAGCATATATGTTGATCTGAAAGTTAATTTTCTAGGCTGTGCATGGTAGCTCATGCCTTTAATCCAAGCAGTTTGAGATGCTAAGGTGGGCTGATCATGAGGTCAAGAGATTGAGACCATTCTGGCCGACATGGTGAAACCTCGTCTCTACTATAAATACAAACATTAGCTGGGCATGGTGGTGCACGCTTGTAGTCCCAGCTACTCGGGAGGCTGAGGCAGGAGAATTGCTTCAACTCGGGAGGTGGATGTTGCAGTGAGCCACGATAGTGCCACTGCTTTCCAGCCTGGCAACAGAGAGACTCAGTCTCAAAAAAAAAAAGGTAATTTTCTATATATTTAAATAATTTCCTGAAAGAGGAGGACTTACTTTTATTTTATTACCTATTCTATTTGATTCTTACATCTTTGTCCCTCATTTTCTCTTTCTTTCTTTCTTTTTGATTTTTTTATCAATATGCTTTTACTTTCTATCTTTCTTTTGCGTATCTATACAGATTTTTTTTGGGGGGTAGTACTTTGGGGATTACGTGAACCCTCTAAAAATACAAAAACATATTTTAATCTGGTAAGATTTTAACTTCAGTTTGATAAAAAATTCTTCCTTATTACATCTGCCCTTAAATTTGTCGTTGATGTTGCTAAGGGTATTTATGTTGTATAGTGGTTAACAGGTGTCTATAATAATTCCTATGCTTTTATCTCTCAAATGTTAAAGAATAATTAAAAATGTTTTCTGCACCCTTTGAACAATGCTAGAAATCCAATTTTTGGTATGTGCATTTCTTTTCTAGAAAATAATATATGTTTATGTGATTAGGTGTTGTTTTCTTGAATCACGTTATTTTCAGTGGTAGGAACTGCTTTCAGCGTGTCTCCTATGAAGAGACATATGCAGTGCCAATATACTTTTTAAGAATTTGGTTATTTTGAAAGTTTTATTTCTTTATTTTTTATTTTAGGCAGGATAGATTTGCTGATGGTATTACTATTTATTTTTTTTGAATTTGACTATATCACATGGTTCTCTTCTGGCCTGTAAATTTTTTGTTGACAGTTGACTGGTTATCTCATAAGACTGTATTTGCAAATGACACGTCACTTTTATCTTTCAGCTCTCAAGTATCTCTTTTTGTCTGTAACTGTTGAAATTGTGATTATAGGGCCAGGTACGGTGGCTCATGCGTGTAATCCAAGCACTTTGGGGTGGCTGAGGCAGGTGGATCACAAGGTCAGGAGTTCAACACCACCCTGGTCAATATGGTGAAACTCTGTCTCTATGAAAAAAATACAAAAATTAGCCAGGCATGGTGGTGGGTGCCTGTAGTCCCAGCTACCTGGGAGGCTGAGGCAGGAGAATTGCTTGAACATGAGGGGCAGAGGTTGCAGTGAGCCAAGATCATGCCACTGTACTCCAGCCTAGGCAACAGAGTGAGACTCATCATACAAAAAAAAAAGAAAAAAAGAAAGAAATTGTGATTATAAATATGTTTTTCTTACCAATGTCTTTATATGTATCCTAATTTGCTTTTTAGCTTTTTCATGTTTACATCATTTTTTCTTAATTTTAGAATTGTTCTTTCTTTTTGTATTTTTTTTTTTTTTTTTTTTGAGATGGAGTTTCACTGTTGTTACCCAGACTGGAGCGCAATGGCACAATCTCGGCTCACCGCAACCTCTGCCTTCTGGGTTCAAGCAATTCTCCTGCCTCAGCTTCCCAAGTAGCTGGGACTACAGGTGTGCACCACCATGCCAGGCTAATTTTTGTATTTTTAGTAGAGATGGGGTTTCACCTTGTTGACCAGGATGGTCTCGATCTCTTGACCTCGTGATCCACCTGCCTCAGCCTCCCAAAATGCTGGGATTATAGGCGTGAGCCACTGCACCTGGCTCTTTTTGTATTTTTTACCAACACAATTTAAATATTTTTGTTTTATCATTTTTCTGATTTTCAATAGTCGTCTGTTTTCCTGTTTCAATCATTATTATTCAATTTTTTTTAATTAGTATATACATTTTTAATGATTTTTTTCTGAAAATTTTATAGTATTTTATGAGATTATATTGCCCTAGTTTGTATAGATTGTACTGTTTCAGATTTGGACATTTCAAAAGGCTACCTGTCACAAAATTTACAATGTAGCTTTGTCCTGGCATAGTCAGAAAACAGTGGTCTTGGCTGGAGATATGGGAGTCTCCTGAACATCATCTTCAGGTTAGTCCTGTCTGAAGTTTTGTGTTTACTTCTAGCGAAAGGAGATTATTTATGTTTCTTCTGAGAAGTAAGTAATCACTTGTGACACCTGTTCTCTCTCTGCAGCACTGCAGTGCTCTTCTGCAGTGGCCTAATTTGTTATTTTATTTCTTTTCAGTTGCATGTTTTTATTTTGCCCAAGATCTTTGGTCTTAGCTGACTCAAACTCTCATTTCAAAGTATATTACCATTTTTTTCAGCACTTTATATCATGGGAGACAGAAACAGTGTGAAAAGGCCCATTGAAACCAGAAATTAAGTTGTATGTGCCAATATTTTTCTTGTCTTTTAAAAAAGAAACCAGAAGTTTACAACTTACTTCTAAAGAAACTATGTAATATTAGGAAGCAGAAAGTGTTGTGTTGGGTAAATGTAAGAAACTTTTTATTTTTTCTATGTGGATTTTTGCATTGAACTCACATTAGGTGCTGTACACACTTAACTCATAAATTATGTACATATGTATTTTGGTTTGTATGCTTTCTGTGTGTGGGGGAGCAACAGAGTTTTGCTCTTGTTGTCCAGGCTGGGGTGCAATGGCACGATCTTGGCTTATGACAACCTCCTCCCGGGTTTAAGCAATTGATTCTCCTGCCTCAGCCTCCTGAGTAGCTGGGATTAGAGGCATGTGCCACCACACCTGGCTAAGGTTTTATTTTTAGTAGAGACAGGGGTTCTTCATGTTGGTCAGGCGGGTCTCAAACTCCTGACCTCAGGTGATCTGACCACCTTGGTCTCCCAAAGTGCTGGGATTACAGATGTGAGCCACCATGCCCAGCCGGTATGTATGTTTTTATAACACTTACATGTCTCTGAAGTACTTAGGGCCTGTGGTATATTGCAGTGTCATCTCATTTTTGTGGATTGAATAATTTTATCGGTTAGATTTGTAAAATATATTTATCTGAGTCTAATAAGTGGACTAATTTGTTATTTTTATTTTTTTTCAGTTGTATGTTCTTATTTTGCTCAAGACCTTTGGCCAGAGCAGGGCGTAGAAGATTCTTTTCAAAAAGTGATATTGAGAAGACATGGAAAATGTGGACATGAGAATTTGCAGTTAAAAATTTTTTGTGCCAATGTGGATGAGTCTCAAGTTCACAAAAAAGGTTATAATAATGTTAACCAGAGTTTGACAACTGCACAGAGCAAAGTATTTCAATGTGATAAATATACCAACGTCCTTCATAAATGTTCAAATTCAAACAGACACAAGATAAGGCATAGTGGAAAGAAACTTTCGAAATGTAAAGAAGATGACAGATCATTTTGCATGCCTTCACACTTATCTCCACATAAAAGAATTTATACTAGAGAGGATTTATTCAAATGTGAAGAATGTGGCAAAACCTTTAATAGGTCCTCAGCGCTTACTTATCATAAGAGAATTCATACTGGAAAGAAAGCCTACAAACATGAAAAATGTGGCAAAGCCTTCAACTGGTCCTCAAGACTTACTGAACGTAAGAGAAATTATGCTGGAGAGAAAAACTACAAATGTGAAGAATGTGGCAAAGCTTTTAATCAATCCTCAATCCTTACTAAACATAAGAGAGTTCATGCTGGAGAGAAACCTTACAAATGTGAAGACTGTGGCAAAGCTTTCAACTGGTCCTCAAAACTTATTAAACATAAGAGAGTTCATGCTAGAGAGAAACCCTACAAATGTGAAGAATGTGGCAAAGTGTTCACCTTGTTTTCAACCCTTATGGAACATAAAAGAATTCATACTGGAGAGAAACCCTACAAATGTGAAGAATGTGGAAAAGTGTTTACCTGGCCCTCAAGCCTTCTGAAACATATAAGAATTCATACTGGAGAGAGACGCTACAAATGTGAGGAATGTGGCGAAGCCTTCAACTGGCCCTCGAGCCTTTCTAAGCATAAGGTAATTCATACTGGAGAGAAATCCTACAAGTGTGAAGAATGTGGCAAAGCTTTTAATCGATTTGGAATTTTTACTAAACATAAACTAATTCATGCTGGAGATAAACCCTACAAATGTGAAGAATGTGGCAAAGCTTTCTCCTGGGCCTCAAGCCTTAGTGAACATAAGAGAAATCATACGGTAGAGTACCTTTACAGATGTGAAGAATGTGGCAAAGCCTTTAAAAAGTCCTCATTTCTTACTAGACATAAGTTAATTCATGCTGAAGAGAGACGCTACAAATGTGAAGAATGTGGCAAAGGTTTTAATCGATTTGGAATTTTTACTAAACATAAACTAATTCATGCTGGAGAGAAACCTTACAAATGTGAAGAATGTGGCAAAGCTTTTAACCAGTCCTCAACCCTTACTAAACATATGGTAATTCATACTGGAGAAAAACCCTACAAATGTGAAGAATGTGGCAAAGCTTTTAACCGGTCCTCAACCCTTACTAAACATATGGTAATTCATATTGGAGAAAAACCCTACAAATGTGAAGAATGTGGCAAAACTTTTAATCGATCCTCAATCCTTACTAAACATAAGAGAGTTCATGCTGGAGAGAAACTTTACAAATGTGAAGAATGTGGCAAAGCTTTTAACCGGTCCTCAAACCTTACTAAACATAAGATAATTCATGCTGGAGAGAAACCCTACAAATGTGAAGAATGTGGCAAAGTGTTCACCTGGTCCTCAAACCTTACGGAACATAAAAGAATTCATACTGGAGAGAAACCCTACAAATGTGAAGAATGTGGCGAAGCCTTCACCTGGTTCTCAAGCCTTTCTCATCATAAGATAATTCATACTGGAGAGAAACCCTACAAATGTGAAGAATGTGGCAAAGCTTTTAATCGATTAGGAATTTTTACTAAACATAAACTAATTCATGCTGGAGAGAAATTCTACAAATGTGAAGAATGTGGCAAAGTGTTCACCTTGTCCTCAACCCTTATGGAGCATAAAAGAATTCATACTGGAGAGAAACCCTACAAATGCGAAGAATGTGGCAAAACTTTTAAACGGTCTTCAACCCTTACTTATCATAAGAGAATTCATACTAGAGAGAAGTTCGACGAATGTGAAGAATGTGGCAGAGCCTTTACCAAGTCCTCAAGCCTTTCTAATCATAAGAAAATTCATACTGGAGAGAAACCCTACAAATGTGAAGAATGTGGCAAAGCTTTTAATCAATTTTCAGTTTTTACTAAACATAAGATAATTCATGCTGGAGAGAAACCCTAAAAATGTGAAAAATGTGGCAAAGCCTTCACCTGGCCCTCAAGCCTTAGTGAACATAAGAGATATCATAAACCCTTCCAAATGTAAAGAATGTGGCAAAGTCTTTAAATAAAGTCCTCACTTCTTACTAGACATAAGGCAATTCATACTGAAGAGGAACCCTACAAATGTAAAGAATGTGGCAAAGCCTTTAACCGGTCATCAACCCTTACTCATCATAAGAGAATTCATATTGGAGGGAAAACCCTAGAAATGTGAAGAAGTTGGCAAACCTTTTAACTGTTCCTCAATTCTTACTAAACATAAGGTCATTCATACTGGAGGGAATCCCTACAAGTGTGTGCAGTGTGTCAAAGCCTTTAAGTAGTCCCTGAGGTTTACTACATATAAGACAACTCATACTGGAAAGAAACCCTACACATGTGAAGAATGTGGGAAAGCCTCTAACGGATCCTCATTTCTTAACAGACATATGATAATTTATACTAGGGAAACTGCAAGCCTGAAAGATGTGACAATGCTTTTGGCAACACCTCACACTTTTCTAAGTATAAAAGAAATCATACTGATGAGAAATCCTACAAATGTGAAGAATGTGATAAAGCTTTCAAATGGCTGTCACACTTGATTGGAGAAAACTACTAATGTGAACAATGTGGCAAAATATTTACCCAGTGCTTACACCTTATTGCACAGGAAAGCATTTATACTTTAGAACAAATCTTCAAATATAAAGAAAGTGTAGGCCGTGCATGGTGGTGGCTCATGCCTGAAATCTGAGCACTTTGGGAGGCTGAAATGGGCAGATCACTTGAGGTCAGGAGTTCAAAACCAGCCTGGCCAACATGGCAAAAACCCATCTTTAATAAAAATGCAAATAAATTAGCCAGGCATGGTGGTGGCATCTGTAATCCCAGCTACTCTGATGGCCGAGGCAGGAAAATTGCTTGAATCCAGGAGGCACAGCTTGCACTTAGCCAAGATTGCACTACTGCTCTTCAGCTTGGACTACAGGGAGAGACTCTGTCTAAAAAAAAAAAAAAAAAAAAAAAAGGGGGGGAAGTGTGAAAGTCATGAATACCTGCTCACATTCAACATCAGAGAGTTTATGCTAAATAAAAGCATTAAAAATGCAATTACTCTCAAAAGACCTTTCAGAAATATAAGCCCTTAAAGTGCAGAAGAATGTTTATTCTCAAGAGAAACATTACAAATATAAAGAGGGTTGTAGTCCTTTTACTTCTATCACAGAATTTATTGTTCACATTTGGTACTAAAGGAAACCCCTGAGGCAGTTGTTCCCACTTTAACATCATCAGGGAATTTATATAATTAGGAAAACTATTTTTTGAAAAACTACAGATTATAAAACACCAGAGAGTTTATACTAAAGTATATTTTTGTGGATACAGTAAATATTAAAAAAAAATTAATCCAATATTCATGTAAGTATCAGGGAATTCACAGTAGAAAAAATTAATCCAATATTAAGTTCATGTAAGTATCAGGGAATTCACAGTAGAAATATCTGTCTCTCAGACATCAGACATTGCACTAAATCAAATTGCTGAGTATAGTAAAAAATCCAAAAATACAGTTGATAGAAAACTTATTTGTATATAACTTTAAAAGTACTAGATCTTGGTCAGGCTCCAAGGCTCACACCTATAATTCCAACACTTTGGGTGGCCAAGACGTGGATCTCAAGGTCAGAAGTTCAAGACGAGCCTGGCCAAGATAGTGAAAATGTACTTATACTAAAAACTACAAAAATTTGTTGGGTGTGGTGGCAGGTGCCTGTAATCCCAGCTGCTCAGGAGGCTGAGACAGGAGAATTGCTTGAACCCAGGAGGCAGAGGTTGTAGTGAGCCATGGTTGTACCACTGCACTCCAGCCTGGGTGACAGTTTGTCTGAAAAAAAAAAAATCTTTGAAGAGTTATATTCAGCATACTTTTTTTTTTTTTTAAATATACATTTTTTTTTTTGGCCAGACACAGTGGCTCACGTCTGTAAGGCCAACACTTCAGGATGCTGAGGTGGGCAGATCACTTGAGGTCAAGAGTGAAAGACCAGTATGGCCAACATGGTAAAACCCCACCTCTACTAAAAAGTAATACAAAAATTACCTGGGCTTGGTGGTGCACACATGTAGTTCCAGCTACTTGGGAGACTGAGACATGATAATCACTTGAACCTGGGAGGTGGAGGTTGCAGTGAGCTGAAATTTCACCACTGCACTGCAGCCAGGGTGACAGAGCGAGACTGTCTCAAGGGGGAAAAAAAATATATATATGTGTGTGTGTATATATATATATATATATATATATAGTTTGGAAACTGAAAAATGATGGAATTCAACTTTAAATTACTTCATGCTGTTTCTTCATTTCTATTGTATTCATATATAAAAGCATGTGATTAATTCTTGCTGCACCAAAGAATTGGGACACTCTTTTTATTAAGTGGTTATTATTTATGACATCTCTTTTTTTTTTTTTTTTTTTGAGACGGAGTTTCGCTCTTGTTACCTAGGCTGGAGTGCAATGGCACGATCTTGGCTCACCGCAACCTCTGCCTCCTGGATTCAAGTGATTCTCTTGCCTCAGCTTCCCGAGTAGCTGGGACTACAGGCATGTGCCATTATGCCCAGCTAATTTTTTTGTGTTTTTAGTAGAGCTGGGGTTTCACCATGTTGACCAGGATGGTCTCGATCTCTTGACCTTGTGATCCACCTGCCTCGGCCTCCCAAGGTGCTGGGATTACAGGCGTGAGCCACCATACCTGGCAATAAAACTACATTTTAACGTCTCTAGTATTCTTTGCCAGTGGCAAATAAGTTAAATATGGTTCCTGTAGGTTAATTTTTTTCTTTTACATTTAAATTTATTTTTCTTAGTTTTTGTGTGTACCTAATATGTGTATATATTTATGTTATATATGGTATATTTTGATACAGTCATACAGTTTATAGTAATCGCGTTAGGGTAAATAAAGTACTTCTAACCTCTGGCTTTTATGTTTTTCATTACAGACAATTCACTTCTGCAGTCTTAGTTACTCTGAAATGTGCACTTAAATTGTTATTGACTACAACATCATTTTTTTATGGTCATTATAAAATTTATACAAGCATAAATAAAACAATATACACTCAAACCAATAGTGTGCAAGCAATTTTTTAAATTCACATGTCTACCAACACTTGTTTCTTCTTAATTAGTGTCATTCTAACAAGTGATATTGCCTAGTTTTTTTTTTTTGGCTTGCCTTTCCCTGATAATAGACAGTGATTATTTTTTGAATGATCCATTGGCCATATGTATGTCTTTTTTTGAAAAATATGTAAGCCTTTTTCTCATTTTTAATAGTTTTTTATTTTATTTTTTATTTTTTAATTTAAAGATGGGTGTTGGGCTGGGCACAGTGGCTGACACCTGTAATCCCAGCACTTTGGGAGGCCGAGGCGGGTGGATCACGAGGTCAAGAGATCGAGAACATCCTGGTCAACATGGTGAAACCCCGTCTCTACTAAAAATACAAAAAATTAGCTGGGCATGATGGCGTGTGCCTGTAATCTCGGCTACTCGGGAGGCTGAGGCAGGAGAATTGCCTGAACCCAGGAGGCGGAGATTGCGGTGAGCAGAGATCGCGCCATTGCACTCCAGCCTGGATAACGAGCGAAACTCCGTCTCAAAAAAACAAAAATAATAAAATAAAATAAAGATGGGGTTTCACCATGTTGCTCAGGCTGGTCTTGAACTTCCGATCTCAGGTGATCCGCCCCCCCCCCCCTTGGCCTCCAAAGTGCTTGGATTACAGGCGTGAGCCACTGCACCCAGCCTAATTTTTGTATTTTTAGTAGAGCTGGGGTTTCACCATTTTGGCCAGGATGGTCTCGAATTCTTGACCTTACGATTCATCCACCTCAGCCTCCCAAACTGCTGGGATTACAGGTGTGTGCCACCATGCCTGGTCTGTATAGTTTTGATATTAATCCCTATCACATACAATCCTGTTGATTGTATCCTATTCTCTGCAGGAGCTTTCTAATTTAAAACAATCTGATATATCTATTTTTTCATTTTGTTCTTTAGGATTTGAGGTCAAATTTTAAAAGTCACTGCCCAACCAATGTTAAAGGGCTTTCAGTGTGTGTTTTTTTCCTAGTAGTTTCAGAGTTTTAGACCTTACGTTGAATTACCTAATTTATTTTGTGTTGATTTTTATATATGATGTGAGTTGAGAGTCTCATTTTATTCCTCTGCATGTGGATATAAAACTTTCTCAACACCATTTATTGAAAATATTGCCTTTTTTCTAAGAAATTGCCACCTTTATTTAAAATCGGTTGACTGTAAATGTATCAATATATTTCTGGTCTCCTTTTTCTTCTCTATTGGCCTGTGTGTCTGTTTTTATTCAAGTACCATACTGTGTTTTTGTTTTTATTTTTTTAACTATAGCTTTGTAGTATGTTTGAAAGGTAGAGTGATACCTTCACTTTTTCTGTTGCTTTATTGCTTGATTGCTTTGGCTATTCACGGTCTTTTGTGATACCATATGAATTTTAGATTATTTTTTTTAATTTGTTAATTATGTCACTGGTATTTTGATAGAGGTTGTGTCATATCTGTACACCATTTTGTATAAGATAGACATTTAACAATATTAGCGATGTTGATTTATGAAGGTAGTATTTTTCTAATTGTGTATCAGTTTTTTTTTTTTTTTTTTTTTTTGAGATGAAGTTTTGCTGTTGTTACCCAGACTGGAGTGCAGTGGCATGATCTTGGCTCACTGCAACCTCCGTCTCCTGTGTTCAAGCAATTCTGCCTCAGCCTCCCGAGTAGCTGGGACTATAGGCGTGCACCACCATGCCCAGCTAATTTTTGTATTTTTAGTAGAGACGGGTTTCACCTTGTTGATCAGGATAGTCTCGATCTCTTGACCTCGTGATCCATCCGCCTCGGCCTCCCAAAGTGCTGGGATTATAGGCGTGAGCCACCGCGACTGGCCCCATTTTTTAAATATATATATATATTTTTTGAGATAGAGTCTCACTCTGTTTCCCAAGCTGAAGTGCAGTGGTGCAATCTCAGCTCACTGCAACCTCCACCTCCCAGGCTCAAGCAATTCTGCCTCAGCCTCCCGAGTAGCTAGAATTACAGGAGCACACCAACACGCCCAGCTAATTTTTGTATTTTTAGTAGAGATGGGGTTTCACCATGTTGACCAGGATGGTTTCTATCTCTTGACCTCGTGATCCACCCACCTCGGCCTCCCAAAGTGCTGGGATTACAGACGTGAGCCACTGCGCAGCCTAAATTTCATTTTGAGTTAGTTGTCCGTGTATAGAAATGCTACTAACACTTGGATGTTGCTTTTGTATCTACCAGTTTGGTGAGTTGGTTTATTTTTCCCAGTAATGTTTAGTAATATCTTAGGCTTTTGTTTACTTACGCTTATGTGTAGGAATAGAAGACACAGGAATAATTTAACATTTTTTCTACTCTGGGTACTATGATTTTCGAATTTCTCTAGGATATTTAGTACTGTGTTTAATAAGACTGAAGAAAGTGGGCATTTTGGTCTTGTTCTTGGTCTTATAAAAGCTTACACTATTTTTTTGTTTAGTATTTTGTTAGCTGTACTTTTTTGGTTACATGTGGCATTTATTGGCTTGAGGTTTGTTTTTCTATACCTACTATTTTCAGAAATTTATTAGGAAGGAATGTTGAATTTCGTTAAACTTTTATTCTGTATTTATTTAAATGTTAGAGATGCGAAATCACATCTAATTCTGCATAGATTTTAAAAAAAGATCCTCAGAGACTTCTATGAACATGCCTGCAAAATGGAAAATTTTGAGAAAATAGATAAACTTGTAGATACACACAACTTTCCTAGATTGAACCAGAAAAAGATAGAAGTCTTTAACAGAGCAAAAATGTATAATGACGTTAAATAAGTATTAATAAACCTACCAACGATGTAAAACCCTAGATCATGTAAAATCACAGCCAAATTTTACCACATATACAAAGATAGTCTGGTCCTAATCCTACTGAATGTACTTGGAAAAAATTAAGGTGGGATTTCACCCTAACTCCTCGTATGAAATCAGTGAACTATATAAAACCAAAATCTAGAGAAGAAAAAAAGAAAACTGCAAGTCAATATTTTGGGTAAACATTGGAAGATCAGTCACATTAAATACTAGCAAACTGAGTTCCAAAGCTAATCAGAAAGTTGTTCTATTGCACTCATGTAAGCTTTATTCCATAAATACAAGTGCATTTTATCATATGCAAATAAATTAGTGTGATTCACCATGTAAAGATAATTAAGAGAAAAAAATATTAAACACAATAGGGGCAGTTAAAGCATTCAGGTAATTCCAATATTGATACAAAATTGTTCTCAACACACTAGACAGTTTTGAAACATACCTCAAAATAATAAGAGCCATCTATGACAAATCCTTAGCCAACATGATACTACAAAAGCAAAAGCTGGATGCATTCTCCATAAGAAAAATAAGACAAAAATTTCCATTCTAAACAGTCCTATTAAAACATAGTTATGAAAGTCCTAACCAGAGTAATGCAACAAAATAAATAAAAGGAATCCAAACAGAAAACAGTAAAATTACCTTTATTGATGATACAATTCTCTACCTAGAATAGTTTAAAGATTTCACCAGGTTTCCACCCCCTTTCTCCACACCCCTCTCCGCTCGCCTCCCCACAAAAAAAGAAAAGATTTCATCAAAAGACTTCTAAGCCTAAAAAAAGACTTCAAAAAAAATCTCAGAATACAAAATCACAAATGCTTAGTATTTCTGTACACCAATAATATTGAAGCTGAGAACAAAATTTTAAAAAATTTATATTTACAATAGCCACAAAAATTCTAGAAATACATTAAATCAATAAATTTAATGTAAGTTTATTACATTAAATTTTATAATCTTTTTGCTTCTGCACAGTAAGATAAACTATCAACAAAGTAAACTGATGACGTATAGTATGAAATAAAATATTTGCAAACTGCAGAAAATGAAGGATTAATATGCAGAATGCATAAATTTTTATTAAAAAGCAAATGATGAATAAGCTTTTCTCAAAGGAAGACATAAGAGCTGCCAATAAATATGTAAAAATTGCTCAACATTTCTAATTATTAGACGTAAATAAAAGTGACAACATGATACCATTTCACATAAGTAAGAATGAATGTTAGTAAAAGTAAAGAAAAAGAGGTTGAAGTTATGGAGAAAAGGAAATCTACCTACACTGTTGGTGGGAATGCAAATTAATTTAGCCCCTGTGCTAAGCAGTTTGGAGATTTCTCGAAGTACTAAAAATAGAATTGCCAGTTGGTCAATCAACCCCACTGCAGGGTATCTACCCCCAAAATAAGTAATTTTGCTAAAGAGACACCTGCACTCATGTTTATTGCAGCACTATTCACAATAGTAAAGACAGAATTAGTTACCCATGAATCTTTTATTGGATAAGAAAAATGAAGTACTCATACACCCTCTAATACTATGCAGCAACACAAATGCAGCAGAAGGCCATTATTTTAATCAAATTAATGCATCAGAAAAACAAATGCCACATGTTCTCATACATCTATGCTAAAAATTGGATGCACATGGAAACAAAGATAAAAACAACACTGGGAATTCTAAAAAGAAGGAAGAGAGACACACATTGAAATCTACTTAGGTATTATGTACACTACTTGGGCAATGAAATTATTAAGTGCCCAAACCTCAACATCATGCAGTATTCCTGTTATACAGATCTGCACATGTACCACTTAAATATAAAATAAAAATAATAAAATGCTTTTTGGTATAATGACATGTTCTATTTCTCCAGTTCTGGGTTAATAGTTGAAATTAGGGCTGAAAGACACATTTTCACCCCTTAAAGCATAGGGGTAAATACCAGGTCTCCCACGTTTTATAAGCTAACCTCTCTGAAAGCTCTTGGTCTATAGCCCTAAAAGAGTTTTATTTTCAAGTGTGCAGCTAAAATAAACTACATCTTTACTATTTATGTATTAAATGTACACTAGACTATTTATTTAATTTATTTAATCTTTTTTGGGGGAAAGCAGCAAGTGGTCTCTCTCTCACTTTTGAAAGTGTGAGACTATAAAAATTATGCTACATTACTGAGTTAAAAAATTTTTAAAAAAGCAAAGATATGGTCATATTCCAAAAATAATAAAGCAGAAAGTGCATATTATTTAAGACCACAGTGCTGCAAATGCTCATTCCATTACAATCATTGTAGTGAAGAATAGAAATCATGGGTCCGCAGGTATTTTAGATTACGTTTATTTGCTATTGCAGTGTTAAATTATTGCCTTTATTACTTGCCATATGAAAGTCTGTACTTGAGGGCCAGGCGCAGTGGCTCACGCTTGTAATCCCAGCACTCTGGGAGGCCGAGGCAGGCAGATCACCAGGTCAGGAGATCAAGACCATCCTGGCCAACATGGTGAAACCCCGTCTCTATTGGAAAAAAAAAAAAAAAAAAAAGTCTGTACTTGAACAAAAGATGCCACGAATTTCAAGTTAATATGCTCACACATGTATTCTCCACAGAAGGGCGCTGGTGTGTTTGCAATCAAGGTGCGGCATTTCTTGCCTGCCTTGTGCTGCTCTGTGTGAAATAAAAAGGCAGCAAGTAAAGAAGAATCAACCATGACATTTCTAGTTTCAACAGCCACAGCCTCTGTCATTGAGCATTATGTCACCTGGAAATAATGACAGTATTTCAAAACTGAGAAAAAGAAAGTGATACTTTATATTTTTAGTTTGTTGTTTATAAAATTCAGTTTCTGATTTATTATATGCTAAACAACCTGAACATGCAGATACCTAAAGTTACCACCTAGATGATAGCATTAATATTTTAACAGCTTATAATTGAGAGTCAAAATTGCCCTCTTGGGTTTACTAAAAAGCAGTTATTTATCTTCTAAGTGTAAATAGGTTTTCCATAATCTTAAACATAAAGATTGGCTGGGCGTGATGGCTCACTCCTATAATCCCAGCACTTTGGGAGGCCTAGGCGGGTGGATCACGAGGTCAAGAGATCGAGACTGTCCTGGTCAGCAAGGTGAAACTCCATCTCTACTAAAAATACAAAAAAATTAGCTGGGCATGGTGGCATGCGCCTGTAGTCCCAGCTACTCGGTAGGATGAGGCAGGAGAATTGCTTGAACCCAGGAGGCGGAGGTTGCAGTGAGCCGAGATCGTGCCATTGCACTCCAGTCTGGGTAACAACAGCAAAACTCCATCTTAAAAATCAATCAATCAATCAGTAACATTTAAAATGACATTGTGAGTGATCAGTAATTCCTATATTTTTTAGTCACTGAGAAAACTTAATATTTTTAAATTATTCGATTAGGGGAAGTATTCTCATATGAGTGTTTCTGAAACGTAGAAACTGTAGACCACTTAATAGATGATGTACATGCAGACCACACATTTTCCATATAATAATAGGGTAATCCTAGCTTTTTATATAAAATTTTAATGGACTTCTAAATTAAAATTAGTGTATTCTCAATTATTTTTTCTGGAAAACTTCTAGAAATCATGGCAGCTTTTTGATTAAAACATTTTTTGTTATTTTTTATGCAAATTAGTTTACTCTGTTCACAGAGTGGCCAGTCTTGGGACCATAAGTAACACTTGCTCTTTTAGTGTCTTTCTTTCTTTTTGAGACGGAGTTTTGCTGTTGTTACCCAGACTGGAGTGCAATGGCACGATCTCGGCTCACTGCAACCTCCGCCTTCTGAGTTCAAGCAATTCTCCTGCATCAGCCTCCAGAGTAGCTGGGACTACAGGTGCACCATCATGCCCAGCTAATTTTTGTATTTTTAGTAGAGACGGGGTTTCACCTCGTTGACCAGGGTGGTCTCAATCTCTTGACCTTGTGATCTACCTGCCTCGGTCTTTCAAAGTGCTGGGATTATAGGCGTAAGCCACCACACCCGGCCCTTTTAGTGTCTTTCATACCATTACCATCAGCACCAGAAACTCCAGGTGCCCCAAGCTTAAAAGAAAGGACTAAAGTCCCATGCAGTGTGATGGGTTTAAAACATGCTGCCAAGTATCACAGTTCCTATGGTTATGACTGGCACATGACGAAAGCAGCACCAAGACTATTTTTTATACTATTCAGCCAACTTTATGACAAAGACACAAACATTATTTGAAATATTGTTATTTTTTTGTAAGGTTTAAAAAATATATTCTCTAATTTGAAAGATAAAATGTATATTCTTTCTGTGAAACAACATTTTGAAGGTCAAATGCTTAGCTCTGGGTAATTAATGCTTTATCTCAAATAGTTAACATTTTTGTGGTGAAATCACATAACATTGTGTTAGCATTTTTCAAACATAACAAATGCGATATTATAAACTGTAGTCACAGTGCTGTACAATATTGAACTTACTCCTCCTATCCAACAATAATTATGTATTCTTTCACAGAGTCTTTCCAATTCCCCATTTTTCTAAATACCTTGGCGTCTGGTGGTCCCATTTTGCTCTCTACATCAGTGAGATTAAGTTTTTTAGCATCCACGTGTAAGTGAAATTATGAGATACTAAAACTATAACTTGTTTCAACTGATGTCCTTAGGGTTAATCCATGTGATTATATTTTCTAAATATAAATAGTATTTCATTGGGTATATATACCATATTGTCTTTATTTCCTCATTAGATGTTGAACTGTTGACTGTATAATTTGGCTGTTCTGAAGAGTGCTGCAAACAACCTGGAAGTGTGGATATTTATTCTGATTTTGTTCTGGGTATATATCCAACAGTGAAATGGTTTTACTATATAATAGTTAGATTTTAAGTTTCTTCTTTTTTTGTAATCTCTACTTTGTTATTTATAATGGCTGTCCTCATTTACATTGAAACCAACAGTGTGGAAGCATTTTCTTTTATTCACGTCTTTGCCAACTAACACTTTTTAATTTAATTTATTTATTTGTTTTTGAGACAGAGTCTTGCTCTGTCACCCAGGGTGGAATGCAATGATGTGATTCTCACCTTACGGCAACCTCCACCTCTTGGATTCAAGTGATCTCCTGCCTCAACCTCCAGAGTAGCTGGGATTACAGGTTCCTGCCACCGCACCCAGCTTTTTTTTTTTTTTTTGTATTTTTAGTATACATGGGGTTTTGCCATGTTAGCCAGGCTGGTTTCAAACTCCTGATCCACCTGCCTTGGCTTCCCAAAGTGCTGGGATTACAGGCATGAGCCACTGCACAAAGCCTTTTTTCTTTTTTTAAAAGTCGTTCTAATGAATGAGTTGAGATATCATTGTTTTTTTTCACTTGCTTTCTCTATTAATAATTGACATTTAGCATGTTTCAGTATATCTCTTTGCCATATGTATGTATTCTCTTGAAAAATATGCTTTTTACTCATTTTAATAGTTACTTGTTTATTGTTTTATGCTCATTTAAGTTTCTTACATATTTTTATATTAACCCCTTGTTCCATTTTTTAGTTATCCTGTTGATTGTATCATCTTCTGTACAGAAGCATTTTAATTTTACGTATTCTGACTCTTATTTTTTCTTTTGTTCCCTGGGATTTTGAGGTTAAATTAGTCACCACCCAACCAATGTTATGGAACTTTCACTCTTTTTTGTTGTTGTTCTTTGTTTTTAGTAATAGTAGTTTCAGAGTTTGAGGCCACACATTTATGCATGTAACTTATTTTGAGTGGATTTTTATATGTGATGTGAGTTGAGGGTCTCCTTTTATTGCTCTACATGTGTCCATAAAGTTTTCTCAACAGCATTTACTGTCTTTTTCCTAAGAATTGTCACCTTCATTTAAAATCAGTTAGCTATAAGTACATGGCAGTATTTCTAGTATCTCTTTTTTTTCTTCATTGGCTCAGTGTCTGTTTTTATTCAATTGCCATAATGTTTTTGTTACTATAGTTTTGCAGTATATTTAAAAATCAGGTAGGCTGATAACTTTACTTTTTCTGTTTGATGGCTTTGGCTATTCAGGGTCTTTTGTGCTACCATATAAATTATAGATGTATTTTTAATAATCTCTTTTTTTTTGAGAGAGACAGAGTCTTGCTCTGTTTCCATGCTGGAGCACAGTGATATGATCTTGGCTCCCTGCAACCTCTGCCTCCTGGGTTCAAGCATTTCTGACACCTCAGTCCCATGCGAGTAGCTGGTACTACAGGCACGAGCCACCATGCCCAGCTAATTTTTGTATTTTTAGTAGAAATGGGGTTTCACAATGTCTGCCAGGATGGTACCGATCGCTTGACCTTGTGATCTGCCCACCTTGGCCTCCCAAAGTGCTGAAATTACAGTAGTGATCCACAGCACCTGACCTATTTCTAACAATTTGTATTAAGTATGTCACTTATATTTTCATTGAGGTTGCATTATATCTGTAGATCATTTTGTGTAATACAAATATTTAACACTATTAATAATGGCAGTTCATTAATGATTAACTAATATATCAATTTCTTTATTTTTTTTAGAATAAAAAATAGTTTTTTAAAATAAAATAAAATTTTATTTTTTAATTTAAGATGCTTCATATTTTTGGTAAAATTGATTTCAAAGTATAGTTACTACAGTTATTGTAGATGGAATTGGTTTTTAAATTTATTTTGAGATACTTGTTAGTTTATAGAAATGTTACTGACAGGCTGAGAGTGGTGGCTTATGCCTGTAATCACAGCGCTTGGGGAGGCTGAGACAGGCAGGTCATGAGGTCAGGAGTTCGAGACCAGCCTTGCCAATACGGTGGAACCCTGTCTCTACTAAAAACACAAAAATTAGCTGGTCATGGTGGCGTGTGCCTGTAGTCCCAGCTACTGGGGAGGCTGTGGCAGGAGAATCGCTTGAACCCGGTAGGCAGAGGTTGCAGTGAGCCAAGATCATGCCACTGCACTCCAGCCTGGGTGACAGAGCAAGACTTCATCTCAAAAAATAATAATTATTATTATTATGATAAATAGTACTAGGAAAACTGCTTGGTCATATGCAGAAAAAAGTGGACCTCTACCTCTTTCCCTATAGAAAATATGTCAAGATAGACTGTGATAACCTGCTTTTTGTTAGCTTAAACTGACTCTCTCTCTCTTAGCTGAGAGCGGTTCAGGCTTCATGTTAGCTTTTTGAGCTGGACAAACTCCATCTTAGCGTCTTCATTTTAGTTACTCCCGTCATTAAGTATGTAAATGTAGTATGTAGCTGGGGCAGGATGACACTGGGCACATCCAGGAGTGCATCTGCTGATAAGAGGCCAAGTTAGGTGGCACCAGCAGAGCCTGGGAATGCAGGTGCTGTCCAGTACCCAGAGCGCCCATACCTATAAGATGTATGTCTTTTTATGACAGCTCTAGCCCTTGCACCAAGTACTGTATTATTTCTCATGTACTAGTTTATCTTTTAAGTTTTTGCTTACTCCGCTTCTGTGAAAAAATTGCTTCAGCTAGGTTCCCCCCTGCCTTTTCAACCTAGGGTATAAGAAACCTCTTAACTCTTTCTTTGGGGCTGAGACAATTTTGGGTGTTAGCCACCTCTTGGTCACCAGCTAAAATAAAGTACTCATAATTCAATCCAAAGTGTGGTGCATTCCTTGACTCACTCGGGTGTAACAAGACTAAAGACTTAGCTGTGAGTTTTCAAGCTACAAAAATTCTAGAAGAACACTTAGAAAGTACTCTTCTAGACACTGTCTCTGGAATGAGTTTCTGAATAACATCTTAAAAGTGAGTGCAACAGAAATAAAAATAAAAACTTTGCATCTAATTAAACTCAAGAGCTTCTGCACAGCCAAAGAAACTTATCAACAAAGAAAGCAGACACCCTAAAATATGAAATATTTCCAAACTGCATACAAGTGATTAATACATAGAATCTATAAGAAATTTAATTTGAAAACCAGGCAGGGTGGCTCAAGCCTGTAATCTCAGCATTTTGGGAGGCCGAGGCAGGTGGATCACGAGGTGAAGAGATTGAGACCATCGTGGTCAACATGGTGAAACCTCGTCTCTACTAAAAATACAAAAAATTAGCTGGGCATGGTGGCGCATGCCTGTAATCCCAGCTACTCGGGAGGCTGAGGCAGGAGAATTGCCTGAACCCAGGAGGCGGAGGTTGCGGTGAGCCGAGATCGCGCCATTGCACTC
The DNA here is from genome assembly GCA_031835075.1 of Saguinus oedipus. Taxonomy (NCBI): domain Eukaryota; kingdom Metazoa; phylum Chordata; class Mammalia; order Primates; family Cebidae; genus Saguinus; species Saguinus oedipus. Next base: position 20,241,593 of record CM063187.1, read on the forward strand.
CAGCCTGGGGAACCAGAGTGAAACTCTGTCTCAAAAAAAAAAAAATTTAATTTGAAAAATCAGAAATATAGACACTTCTCAAAGGAAGACAAGAGTTTCCAATAAACATTCAAGAAATGCCTAACACTCCAAACATCAGAAAGATGTAAACCAAAATGACAAAGTGACACCATTTCACATCAGTTAGAATGACTGTTTTTGTAAGTCAAAAAATAGCATGTTGAAGTTGTGGAGAAACAGGTATCATTATAACGGTTGTTGGAAATGCAATAAAATGTAGCCCCTGTGGAAAGAAGTTTGGGGATTTCTCAAAGAACTAAAAATAGAGCTGCCATTTAATCCACCAGCCACATCATCCCAAAGAAGAACAAATTCTTTTTTACTGAAAGACACCTGCACTGACATGTTTGTGGCAGCAAAATTCACAATACCGAAAGACAGAGAATTAAACAGTTTTATAAATTTATTAATTTATTTTATAAATTAAACTGTCTATAAATCTTAGATTGGGTAAGAGAAATGAGGTGCTTATACTGCATGCAATACTTTGCAGCCACAGAGAAGAATGATTTTTTTTTGCCACAACATGAATGCAGAAGAAGGCCATTAACATAAGCAAATTAACACAGATCTATAAAACAAATACCACACATTCTCACTAATATGTGGGAGGTAAACATTGGGTGCAGATGAAAACAAACACTAAAAAGATGAAAATAAATGTTTAAAAAGATGGAAGAAGAGGCCGGGTGCGGTGGCTCACACCGATAATCCCAGCACTTTGAGAGGCCAAGGTGGGTGGATCACGAGGTCAAGAGATCGGGACTATTCTGGTCAACAAGGTGAAACCCCGTCTCTACTAAAAATACAAAAAAATAGCTGGGCGTGGTGGTGTGCACCTGTAGTCCCAGCTACTCGGGAGGCTGAGGCAGGAGAATTGCTTGAACCCAGGAGGCGGAGGTTGCATTGAGTCGAGATCGTGCCATTGCACTCCAGCCTGGGTAACAAGAGCAAAACTCCATCTCAGAAAAAAAAAAAAGATGGAAGAAGAAAGGGAGACAAGCATTGAAAAGCTACTTTCAGGTGTGATGTTCACTACTTGGGCAATGGGATTATTAAGTATCCAAACGTCAACGCCATGCAGTGTACATATGCTGCAAATCTGCACATCTTCCCTGATCCTAAATGAGAAATAAGATGTTTTGTGGCATAATGACATGTTTCTTTAGTTCCAAGTTAATAGTTGGAATCAGCAGTGAAAGAGAATTATTTACTCTGTAATGTACAGGGGTAAATGTTTCTATACCAGGTCCCCCACAGTTTGGGAGCTGTCTTCTCTGTAAACTCGTGGCCTGTAGCCCAAGGTGTGTTTTATTCCCAAGTGTGCAGTTAAAATAGATGATGCTACATCTGTATTTTTTATGTATTAACTATACACTAGACTATATGGTTAATTTGTTACTCTGTTTGAGGAATTGTGGTAGGTGATGTAATCACATTTTCTTAAGAATGAACCATTTTTGAAAATATGAGGGTGGAACGATCCAAGATGGCTGACCGCTAACATCTCAAGGTTGTAGCTCCCAGTGAAAATGCAGAGAACGAAAGGACGCCACACTTTCAGACAAATTTTGGTCACTCACGGAGCAGAAGATTCCCAGTGGAGGAGCTGCACGGGTCGCCAGTGCGACTCTTATGGCTGGCCCAGCGGTTTTGCCGGCACCTCGGTGCAGCAGCTCTTTGTGCAGAGTAAACGGGACTGGTTCCCCTTCTGACCGAGGTTTGGAGCTCCGGGAAGGCAGAGTCGCCTATTACAGACTCAGGAAGGAAGTCAGACTGGAGATTCCCGGGCAGAAAAGCACCATCAGTCTTAACGCTGCTGTTTTGGCCGGCACAGTGTCTGGCTCACATTTCGGCCCTGGGAACTAACAACTTGGACATCTACTCAGAGACCTAATTTGAAGGGTGGTAATTACAAAGACGACAGGTGGATAAACTTACAATGATGGGAAGAAACCAGTGTAAAAAGGCTGAGAATACTCAAAGTCAGAATGCCTCTCCCTCTATAGAGGATCACAGTTCCTCATCAACAAGGGAACAAGGCTTGATGGAGAACAAATGCATCCCAATAACAGAATCAGGCTTCAGAACATGGATAATAAGAAACTTCTGTGAGTTAAAAGAACATGTTGTAGCCCAACGTAAAGAAACTGAGAACTTTGAAAAAATGTTTGATGAAATTCTAATGAGAATAGACAATTTAGAGAGGAATATAAGTGAATTAATGGAACTGAAGAATATAATACGGGAACTCCGAGAAGTATGCACAGGTTTAAACACTCGAATTGATCAAGCAGAAGAAAGGATATCAGAGGTCGTAGTCCAACTTAATGAAACAATGAGAAGACAAGAATAGAGAAAAAATGATAAAAAAGAATGAGCAAAGTCTCCAAGAAATGTGGGACTATGTGAAAAGACCAAATTTATGTTTGATAGGTGTACCTGAATGCGACAGAGAGAATGAATCCAAGCTGGAAAATATTCTTCAGGAAAATTTTTCTAAACTAGCAAAGCAGGACAACATTCAACCCCAGGTAATACAGAGAACACCACAAAGATATTCCTCAAGAAGAGCAACCACAAGGCACATAATCGTTAGATTCACCAGGGTTGAAATGAAGGAGAAAATACTAAGGGCAGCCAGAGAGAAAGGTCAGGTTACCCACAAAGGGAAGCCTATCAGACTTACAGCAGATCGCTCAGCAGAAACTCTGTAAGCCAGAAGAGAGTGGGGGCCAATATTCAACATCCTTAAAGAACAGAACTTTCAGCCCAGAATTTCATATCCTGCCAAACTAAGCTTCATAACTGAAGGAAAAATAAAATCTTTTATGAATAAGCAAGTACTCAGAGATTTTATTACCACCAGGCCTGCTTTACAAGAGCTTCTGAAAGAAGCATTACACGTAGAAAGAAACAACCAGTATTAGCCTTTCTAAAAATATACCAAAAAGTAAAGAGCATCAACATAAAGAAGAATTTACATCAACGAATAGATAAAACAGCCAGTTAACATCAAATGGCAGTAATCCTAAATTTAAATCGACTAAATCCCCCAATCAAAAGATACAGACAAAACCCAACAGTATGCTACATCCAGATCCATTTCACATGCAAGGATACACAAAGACTCAAAACAAAGGATGGAGAAAGATTTATCAACCAAATGGAAAGCAAAAATAAATAAATAAATAAATAACAGGAGTTGCAATTCTTGTATCTGATAAAATAGATTTTAAAGCAGCAAAGATATAGTGGTAACAGGATCAGTGCAGCAATAAGAGCTAACGATCCTAACACCCAGATACATAGAGACTTAGACTCAATGAGACAGAAAATTAATAAGGATATCAAGGACTCAAACTCAGATCCAGAACAAGTAAACTTAATAAATATTTATAGAGCTCTCCACTTGAAACACACAAAACATACATTCTTGTCAACACCACATCACACCTACTCATAGGTTTAAATGAAATATTGATTGGCCATTATTAATACCTATTTCTTTTAGAATAAAGCAACATTTTCATTCTCTCTCCCTCGGTTTTTTCCTCTTTCTTCCTCTCCTTCACTCCTTTTTTTTTCTTTCCTTCTCTCAAAAAAAGAAAAAAGAAAAAAGAAAAAAGAAATCAACTTGTAGACCTCTAGATCCAGGTCAGCAATGTCTCTCTCATTGCCTGATTTCCTTCCTTCTTTTCTCTCTCCCTCCCTCCCTCCCTTCCTTCCTCCCTCTCCCCTCCCTCCTTTCCTCCCTTCCTTCCTTCCTCCCTTCCTGCCTTCCTAAAAAAAAAAGAAAGAAAATATAAGGCTGTGAAGATTATGCTAAATAATTAACATTTGTCTGAAAAGAAGCATAGAACTTTTATGACCATAGCCCAAGAATGATGAAGCAGAGAGTGGGAGAGTGGGTTAAGACCACACTGCTGTTACCATTCCATCACAATCCTTCTCATCATCATCATAATAATGAGTCAGAAGGAATTTTTAGAATACTTTTCTTAATTCCATCAAAGTATTAAATTTTTATTTGCTGCTGCTGCTTTTTTTTTTTTTTTTTAGATAGAGATTCACTCTTGTGGCCCTTGCTGGAGCACAATGGCTCAAACTTGGCTCATTGCAACCTCTTCCTCCCAGGTTGGCCAGACTGGTCTTGAAATCCTGACCTCAAGTCATCTGCATGCCTCAGCCCCCAAAAGTACTGGAATTACAGGTATGGGCCACTGAGGCCAGCCCAAAATTTTTTAATTAAAAATACCTTCAGCAACTTAGTAGGCCTGAAATTTGATAAAAAAAAAAATTGTTTACTCATCATTAATCAATAGCAGGTTAAACTAGAAAATTTTGAATACATTGTACAGAAAGTTAAATAAAATTTGTCAACATTCCCCAGACTTAATCTGATTAAAACAGGACATCTGCATATTTAAAAACATCAGATTGGCTGGGTGAGGTATCTCATGCTTATAATCCCAGTATTTTGGGAGGCCAAGGTGAACAGATCACCTGATATCAGGAGTTCGAGATCAGCCTGGCCAATATGGTAAACCTAGTCTCTATTAAAAATACAGAAATTAGCCGGGCGTGGTTATACACCCCTGTAGTCCCAGCAACTCAGGGGCCTCAGGCAGGACAATCACTTAAACCCTGGAGGCGGAGGTTACAGTGAGCCGAGATTTTGCCACTGCACTCCAGCCTGGTGACAGTGAGATTCCATCTAAAACAACAACAACAACAACAACAACAAAAAAAAACCCAGAAAACAAAAACCACCAAATTAGTGATGAAAAGTATTTATTTTTAAAAGATTTTTGACCTTATATATATAAACACATTGCCTGTTTTTTTGCCTGCATATATATATATATATATATATGCTAGCATTGTTTCATCTGTGTCTTGCATATATATATATATATATATATATGTTTGAGATTCCACACTGCAAATAAACTTTAACGTATATTACATTTTCCATCACCACAATCCAGGTGATAAATATGTCCATTACCTCCAAAGTTTCCTTGTGTCCTTGTGTTTTGTTTTTATTTTGTGTGTTTTAAAGACACTTAACACAAGATCAACCCTCCAAAATTTTTTTTTTAATTGTACTTTAGGTTCTGGGGTACTTGAACAGATCATGCAGGATTTTTGCATAGGTACATACATGGCAAGGTGGTTTGCTGTCTTCATCCCCCCATCACCTATATCTGGTATTTCTCCCCTTGTTATCCCTCCCCCACCCGCCACTGCCCCTCCTTTAGCCCCTGAACTGACTGCAATGTGTGATGTTCCCCTCCCTGTGTCCATGTGTTTTAATTGTTCAACAGCCACCTATGAGTGATAACATGCAGTGTTTGGTTTTCTGTTCTTGTGTCAGTTTGCTGAGAATAATAGTTTCCAGATTCATCCATGTCCCTGTGAAGGACATGAACTCGTTTTTTATGGCTGCATAGTATTCCATGGTGTATATGTGCCACATTTTATTTATCCAGTCTATCATTGATGGGCATTTGGGTTGGTTCCAGGTCTTTGCTATTGTAAACCATGCCACAATAAATATACGTGTGCATGTGTCTTCATAATAGAACAATTTATAATTCTTCGGGTGTATACCCAGTAATGGGATTGCTTGGTCAAATGGTATTTTTGTTTTTAGGTCCTTGAGGAATTGCCACACTGTCTTCCACAATGGTTGCACTAATTTGCACTCCCACCAATAGTGTAAAAGTGTTCCTATTTCTCCACATCCTCTCCAGCATCTGTTGTCTCCAGATTTTTTAATAATCGCCATTCTAACTGGCATGAGATGGTATCTCAATGTGGTTTTGATTTGCATTTCTCTTATGACCAGTGATGATGAGCATTTTTTCATATGTTTGCTGGCCTCATAGATGTCTTCTTTTGTAAAGTGTCTGTTTGTATCCTTCACCCACTTTTGAATGGGCTTGTTTGTTTTCCTCTTGTAGATCTGTTTTAGTTCTTTGTAGATTCTGCATTAGCCCTTTTTGAAATGGGTAGATTGCAAACTTTTTTCCCATTCTGTTGGTTGCTAGTTCACGCTCATGGTTGTTTCCTTTACTGTACAGAAGCTCTGGAGTTTAATTAGATCCCATTTGTCTATTTTGGCTTTGGTTGCCATTGCTTTTGGTGTTTTAGCCATGATGTCCTTGCCTATGCCTATGTCCTGAATGGTTTTGCCTAGGTTTTCCTCTAAGGTTTTTATGACGTTAGGTCTTATGTTTAGACCTTTAATCCATCTGGAGTAAATTTTAGTGTAAGGTGTCGGGAAGGGGTCCAGTTTCTGCTTTCTGCACATGGCTAGCCAGTTTTCCCAACACCATATATTAAACAGGGAATCCTTTCCTCGTTGCTTGTTTTTCTCAGGTTTGTCAAAGATCAGATGATTGTAGATGTGTGGTGTTGCTTCTGTGGCCTCTGTTTTGTTCCATTGGTCTATGTCTGTGTTTTGGTATCAGTACCATGCTGTTTTGATTACTGTAGCCTTATAGTAGTTTGAAGTCAGGCAGCATGATGCCTCCAGCTTTGTTCTTTTTGCTTTGTTCTTTTTGCTTAGAATCTTTTTTGATTCCATAAGAAGTTTGAAGTGGTTTTCTCCAGTTCTGTGAAGAAGGTCATTGGTAGCTTGACGGGCATAGCATTGAATCTATAAATCACTTTGGCCAGTATGGCCATTTTCACGATGTTGATTCTTCCCAACCGTGAGTGTGAAATGTTTTTAATCTGTTTGTGTCCTCTCTCTTTTTTTTTTTTAAGAGATGGTGTCTTGCTATGTTGCCCAGGCTGGAGTGCAGTGGCTATTCACAGACGTGATCCCATTACTGATCAGCACGGGAGTTTTGACCTGCTCCATTTTTGACCTGGGCTGGTTCACTCCTCCTTAGGCAACCTGGTGGTCCCCCAGTCCCAGGAGGTTACCATATTGATGCTGAACTTAGTGCAGACACCCCATCATCATAGTGCACTACTGCCCAGAACTCCTGGGCTGAAGTGATCCTCCCACCTCAGCCTCCCGAGGAGCTGGGACTACAGGCATGCACCACCGTGTCCAGCACAGTCACTCTTTGTGTCCACTCTTATTTCATTGAGCAGTGGTTTGTAGTTCCCCTTGAAGAGGTCCTTTACATCCTTTGTTAGTTGTATTCCTAGGTATTTTATTATTTTTTGTAGCAATTATGAATGGGAGTTCACTTTTGATTTGCCTGTTTGTCTGGTGTATAGAAATGATTGTGATTTCTGCACATTGAGTTTGTATACTGAGACTTTGCCAAAGTTGCTTAGTTTCTGGAGATTTTTGGCTGAGTTGATGGGGTCTTATAAATATACAATCATGTCATCTGAAGACAGAGACAATTTGGCTTCCTCTTTTCGTAATTGAATACCCTTTATTTCTTTTTCTTTCCTGATTGCTCTGGCTAGAACTTCCAATACTATATTGAATAGGAATGGTGAGAGAGGGCATCCTTGTCTTGTGCCAGTTTTCAAAGGGAAAAGCATCCAGTTTTTGCCCATTCAGTATGATATTGGCTGTGGGTTTGTCATAAATAGCTTTTTAAATTTTGTGATATGTTCCATCAATACCTAGTTTATTGAGGGTTTTTAGCATCAAGAGCTGTTGAATTTTGTCGAAGTCCTTCTCTGCATCTATTGAGATAATCATGTGGCTTTTGTCTTTGGTTCTGTTTATAGGATGGATTACATTTATAGACTTGTGTATGTTAAACCAGCCTTGCATCCCTGGGATGAAGCCTACTTGATCATGTTGAATAATCTTTTCGATTTGCTGTTGCATTCTGTTTGCCAGTATTTTATTGAAGATTTTTACATCGATGTTCATCATGGATATTGGCCCGAAGTTTTCTTTTTTAGTTGCATCTCTGCCCAGTTTTGATATTAGGATGATGTTGGTCTCATAAAATTAGTTTGGGAGGATTCCCTCTTTTTGTATTGTTTGGAATCATTTCAGAAGGAATGTTACCAGCTCCTCTTTGTACATCTCTTAGGATTCAGCTGCAAACCTGTCTGAACCTGAGCTTTTTTTAGTTGGTAGGCTATTAATTGCTGCCTCAACCTCAGCCCTTGTTATTGATCTATTCAGGGATTCAACTTCTTCCTGGTTTAGTCTTGGGAGAGTGCAACTGTCCAGGAATTTATTTCTTCCAGATTTACTGGTGTGTGTGCATAGAGTGGTTTGTAGTCATCTCTGATGGTAGTTTGAATTGGTGGTAATATCCCCTGTATCATTTTGTATTACATCTATTTGATTATTCTCTCTTTTTTTTTATTAGTCTGGATAGTGGTCTATCTATTTTGTTGATCTTTTCAAAAAACCAGCTCCTGGATTTGTTGATTTTTTTGAAGGGTTTTTTGTGTCTCTATCTCCTTCAGTTCTGCTCTGATCTTAGTTATTTCTTGTCTTCTGCTAGCTTTTGAATGTTTTTTATCTTGTTCCTCCAACTCTTTCAATTTTGATGATAGGGTGTTGATTTTAGACCTTTCCTTGCTACTTATGTGGGCATTTATTGCTATGAATTTCCCTCTAGACACTGCTTTAAATGTGTCCCAGAGATTCTGGTACATTGTGTCTTCATTATTTTTGGCTTTGAAGAACATCTTTATTTCTGCCTTCATTTCATTGTTTATCCAGTAGACATTCAGAAGCCAGTTGTTCATTTTCCATGAAGTTGTGCAGTTCTGAGTTAGGTTCTTAATCCTGAGTTCTAATCTGATTGCATTGTGGTCTGAGAGACTGTTATGATTTCTGTTCTTTTTCATTTGCTTAGGAGTGATTTAATTCTAATTACATGGTCAATTTTAGAGTAAGTGTGATGTGGTGCTGAGAAGAATGTATGTTCTGTGGATGTGGGGTTGAGAGTTCTGTAAATGTCTATTAAGTTTGCTTGTTCCAGATCTGTGTTCAAGTCTTGTATTTCCTTGTTGATTTTCTGTCTCATTGATCTGTCTAATATTGACAGTGGAGTGTTAAAGTCTCCCGCTATTATTGTGCAGAGTCTAAGTCTCTTTGTAGGTCATTAAGGACTTGTTTTATGTATCTGGGTGCTCCTGTATGGGATGCATGTGTATTTAGAATAGTTAGTTCTTCTTGTGTTGATTCTTTTACCATTATGTAATGCTCTTCTTTGTCTCTTTGGATTTCTGTTTGTTTAAAGTCAGTTTTATCAGAGATTAGGATTGCTTTTTTTTTCTGGTAAATTCTTCTTCCATCCCTTTATTTTGAGTCTATGTGTGTCTTTGCATGTGAGATGAGTCTCCTGAATACAGCACACTGATAGTTCTTGGCTTTTTATCCAGTTTGCCAGTCTGTGTCTTTTGATTGGGGTATTTAATCAGTTTGCATTTAATGCTAATATTGTTATGTGTGAATTTGATCCTGCCATTTTATTACTGGTTGGTTGTTTTGCCCTTTGGCTGGCATAATTTCTTCCATTTTGTCATTGGTATTTACCATTTGGTTCTTTTTTGCAGTAGCTGGTACTGGTTTTTCCTTTCTGTGTTTAGTGCTTCTGTCAGGAGCTCTTGTACGGCAGGTCTGGTAATGACAAAATCTCTCAGCAATTGCTTGTCTGTAAAGGATTTTATTTCTCTATCACTTATGAAGCTTAGTATGGCTGGATATGAAATTCTGGGTTGAAAGTTCTTTTCTTTAAGACTGTTGAATATTAGCCCCCACTCTCTTCTGGCTTGTAGGGTTTCTGCCAAGAGATCCACTGTGAGTCTGTTGTGCTTCCCTTTGTGGGAGACCCAACTTTTCTCTCTGGCTGCCCTTAGTATTTTTTCCTTCATTTCAACCCTGGTGAATCTGATGATTATGTGCCTTGGTGTTGCTATTCTAGAGGAGTATCATTGTGGTGTTCTCTGTATTTCCTGTATTTGAATGTTGGCCTGCCTTGCTAAGTTGGGGAAGTTCTCCTGGATAATACCCTGAAGAGTGTTTTCCAGCTTGGATTCATTCTCCGTACCATATTCTGGTACATCGATCAAGTATAGACTAGGTCTTTTCACATAATCCCATATTTCTTGAAAGCTTTGTTCATTTCTTTTCACTCTTTGGTTTCTTTTCTTGCCTTTCCATTTTATTTCATTGAGTTGATCTTCAATTTATGATATCCTTTCTTCTGCTTGGTCTGTTTGGATATTGAAACTTTTGTATACTTCATGAAGTTCTTGTGCTGTGTTTTTCAGCTCCATCTAGTCGTTTATGTTCTTCTCCAAGCTGGTTATTCTAGTTAGCATTTCATCTAACCTTTTTTCAAGGTTTTTAGTTTCTTTGCATTGGGATAGAATGTGTTCCTTTAACTCAGAGGAGTTTGTTATTACCCACCTTCTGAAGCCTGCTTCTGTCAATTCATCAAATTCATTCTCCATCCAGCTTTGCTCCCTTGCTGGTGAGGAGTTGTGATCTAGGGGAGAGGTGTTCTGGTTTTTGATGGTTTCATTCTTCTTGTGCTTGTTTTTTCCTTCTGTTTGGATTTATATAATTTTGACCTCAGGTAGCTGCTTGGGGAGGTAGCCTTTCCTTTGTCTGCCTGCAGAGGTGCTGCTGGGCTGCCACAGCTTCAGTGGAGATGCTGTGTCTTTTATTCACTCAGAAAAATTAGGCCGGCTACTGCAATGGTGGTTGCCCTTTCCCACCACAGAGCTTGATCATTCCTGATCGCTCTCTAACTGATGTTCTGTGTGCAAAACTCTGGAGTTAGAGGCTTTTTTTTTTTAGCCTGCTGGGCTTTGTGCAGGTGGGGGGCGGGGGGATCTGTCCTGCTGTATGGGCTGTTTCCCTGTTCTTAGTTCCCCTTCTTCCTTGGGGGTGGGTAGCTCCATCCATCCGGCTTTCCTGGCTTTCATGTCAGCCAGTGCTTCCACCTAGATCTATGCAGACAGCCCCGGCACTGGCCAAAGTTGCTGTTCTGCCCTGTTCGGGCAGTTCACTGAGGCTTTCAAGCCCGGCAAAGAGCTCCTGTCCTGTGGGTTGTAGAGGGCTTGGTGGAGTGCTGTATCCAAACTGAAGTCCCAGAGGGGAAGATCCCCTGGTCCTCTGGTCAGTTGCAAGCACCTCCTGGGTGGGGCAGTGCCCCACCTTGCCTCAACTTGCCCTATTTAGTTTATACCCACTGTCCAACCAGACCCACAAAATGAACCTGGTACCTCGTTTGGAATTGTGGAGACCACTCAGCTTCTGTGTCTCTTGTGGGAGCTTCTCTCTTGAGCTGCCTCTTATTTGGCCATCTTGGGATCCCCCCTATTTATATATACTTTTTCCATAAATTTCCATGTTGCTTTGCAAAGCTATAGTGATTTTATGTACTTTTAGAAGTAGTAGTATATGGCCAGGTGCGGTGGCTCACGCCTGTAATCCCAGCACTTTGGGAGGCCGAGGCGGGTGGATCACGAGTTCAAGAGATTGAGACCATCCTGGTCAACATGGTGAGACCCCATCTCTACCAAAAATACAAAAAAAAATTAAGTGGGCATGGTGGCGCGTGCCTGTAATCCCAGCTACTCAGGAGGCTGAGGCAGAAGAATTGCCTGAACCCAGGAGGCGGAGGTTACAGTGAGCTGAGATCGTGCCATTGCACTCCAGCCTGAGCAACAAGAGCGAAACTCTGTCTCAAAAAAAAAAAGTAGTGTTATATGTATGTTTCCTGGATTAGATCAGTGTCTTTAACGGTTAGAAGAGCAGGCTCAGAGTACCTGTGTAACTTTGGGCAAGTTTCTTTTTTTTAATTCTCTTGAATGCTGCACTGGGATTCGGCAAGTTTCTTAACCTCTCTGATTTTTCTGTTACTTAAGAGATGATAACATGGCAGTCATGGACACAGGGAGGGGAGCATCACACACTGGGGTCTGTCGGGGGGAAACAGGGGAGGGACAGCAGGGGGTGGGGAGTTGGAGAGAGATAGCATGGGGAGAAATGCCAGATATAGGTGATGGGAAGGAAGGCAGCAAATCACACTGCCATGTGTGCAACAATCTTGCATGTTCTTCACATGTATCCCAAAACCTAAAATGCAATAAAAAATAATAAAATAATAAAAAAATAACATGGCAGTGAAATCCATGTTGTTATTTGAATGTTGTAATACATTAGATAAAGTTACATTAAGAACAATAAAGTGCCAGGCACTGTGGCTCACGCCTGTAATCCCAGCACTTTGGGAGGCCGAGGCGGGTGGATCACGAGGTCAAGAGATCGAGACCATCCTGGTCAACAAGGTGAAACCCCATCTCTACTAAAAAAAAATACAAAAATTAGCTGGGCATGGTGGCGCGTGCCTGTAATCCCAGCTACTCGGGAGGCTGAGGCAGGAGAATTGCCTGAACCCAGGAGGCAGAGGTTGCAGTGAGCCGAGATCACGCCATTGCACTGCAGCCTGGGTAACAAGAGTGAAACTCCGTCTCAAAAAAAAAAAAAAAGAAAAGAAAAGAAAAGAAAAAAAGAACAATAAAAACATTTAAAAAGACAGAATATAGATACATTCGAGACTTAAACATTAGATATTTTAAACAATTTTATTAAATTTAAAAATTTAGGTAAAACTACCTTTTTTTTCCAGAAAAATAAGTGACAAAAAACTGATTGAGGAAGAAATAAAAAAGGTAAATAGAAAAATTCAAAAAAATTTTTAATTTTACACACCTAAAAAGCTCATACGTTATAAAAGAACAGATTGATAAATTTTTACAAAATGCATATTCTGTGAACCCAGCACCCAGTGATGGAAGAATGTGAACAACCTGGCACTCTCCCTCCTTTATTCTGCTTTCCCATCACTGTTCACTCAAGAGAAACATATATCCTGGCTTTTTACATGATAAATAATATTTGCCTGTTTTTCAACTTTAGATTAGAACAGTAAGTTCTCATTTTGGTCCAGGTTTTCTGGTCATCATTGTCTGTGGAGATTAATCTAGGTTTCTGCTTATATTTTGCATATTCATTGATCTACAATGTGACATCATATAAATAAACTAAATTCACTCATTCAACTGTTAATGAACAGCTGGTAATTTTCCAGGTTTTTTTAGCGCTTCTATAGACCATCTTGTGGATTTTTAAAGATAAATTTTTGCAATTATGTAGATATTTAACCACAAATATAATTAAAATATATTTCTTTCTTCAGCTTGTGTAGACATTGGCAAGCCGTCTTTCAGAATGTAGTACCAGCACTATGTGAGGATTATTTATTATCTAATTGTCTTTATTTTTCAAACCCTACAGTGTAAACTTTGTGGTCAGAGGCCTTTAATTTCATTCACCATTGTACTTACAATTTTTAGTTGAATAAATAAATTTGATTTGACTTTGAAGCATTTATTTTTTAAAAAAATAACTGTGGTAAAATTGATTTACTTATATTTCCCTGAACATTTTTTTCCCCACAGCTCTGTTTCTTTACACATAAGATTTATCTGCAACAAATTTTTTATTCTTATTTTGACCATTCTTAGTAAGGATTATTTCACCCCAGGAGATACTGCAATGAAGAAGTTGCAATTTCAGCATGGTTTTCAAGAAGATAGGCCTTGGCTGACCAGGTGAGCTCTAAGCAATTGTTAACAACTACCTTCTAAATATGTATTATTTATATATTTATATACCATGAACATTTATTAAGCTATAATATTTACAATATTGTTTCTGTTCTGAGATCTATAGATATATCTACATAACACCAATTACAATATTTCAATCAACAAGAGGAGTATACATACAGCTTTGCAAAAAAAAAAAAAAAAACCTAATACATTTGTATCTGTATAAGACAATGTAGAATCAATTTTTCAAAGCTCAAGGAACTGAAACACACACATACACATGCACAACTTCCTATTACAAGATTCATCATTTCTCCTCTTTGCTGGGTCCAGGTATGAGAGTCATCACTGTGCCTGTGAGCTGGGTTCAGAAATAAGACATCCCACCTGTGGTAAAATTCACATATACAGTCACAATTCAAACTGTGAGCTGTATCCATAAGTGAGACCCATACCCTCAGCAGTGGGCTCTGTTCATGTGTGAGGGTGATAATCCTGTCAGCTGGATGTGCATAGAGGAGTCACAATCTCAACTTTGTACTGGGTCCTGTTATGAAACTCTCTGAACTTTAAGGGCTTTATATTATATGCATGAGTGGGGTAATCTCTCAGAACTTTCTGCAAACAGAATACTTGGGGCCTTACCCAATGCTTTAAGCCCAGCTACAAAATCAACACCTCTTCTATTGGCTAAATTCAAATATGTGTGTCATCATTGCACCTGTGAGCTTTGTCTATAAATGAGTCATCATCTCACACGTTGCTGAATTTACATATGACAGTCACAACTCTAACTGTGGGTGATGTCTGCATGTGTGACTCAGGACCTCACCAGTGGGTTCTGTCCATGTGTAAGAGTGACAATTCTAATTGTTGGCTGGGCGTGCCTATGGGATGCACAATCTCACCTGTGTGTTGGTGCTTCAGTGTCATCCCCTTCTGTGAATTACCACAGGTAGAAAGCAGAAGACCTTAACTATTCCCCTAATTCCAGCCATGAGTGTCAAAATTTTTTCTATCAGTTGGGTCCACATATGAGAGTCATCATCACGCCTGTGAGCTAGGCCAGTGGGAAGAGACCAAACAGGAGAGTCACGCCGATTGAATGTTGGTCTAGGAATATTTCAAGAAACCTCTATATTCAGGGCCCTGGCAAGAAAGTCACATTACTTGAATGCTGAGCTCAGCAATATGTCACAATGCCTCTTGTGGGCAGGGCCCAGCCTAGAGAACCACATCACCCTGGTCCTGTGCAAAGCAGTATTTCACAATTAACTCCATTTACAGGGCTCAGGAAGGAGAGGAAAGTCACATCATGTAGGTTCTAGCCTATTGGAAAGGTCATGATGCTTTTTTTTGCAGAACTCAGGCAGCAGAGTCACATCATTTGGGTGTAGGGCTCAGCAATATGCCAAAATCCTCACTGATGTCAGGGCCCGTGCAAAAAAAAAAAAAAAAAAAAAGAAGGGTCATGTCACCTAGGTGCTGAACAAGAAATATGTCACAGTCCACCTGTAGATTCAGCCCTGGTCCCTCAGTCACATCTCCTGAGCACTAAGTTCAGCAATATGTTACCATGCCCTCTATGGTACAGGCCAGAGCAAAAATATCACATCACCTAGGTGATATGCCTAGCAATACCTCACTATACTGTGGGCAAGGCCCAAGCAAAAGAATTATATCATCTAGGTGATGGGCCCCATGATATGTCACAATGCCCACTTTGTGTAGGGCCCAAGCAGAAGTGAAAAGTTACATCATTGTGTCTTGGGCCTAATGTAAGCAGTGCTTAGGCAGAAGAATCCCATTATCCCATTACCTAGGTATTGGGCCCAGAGATACATGGAAATCTTGTGGGCAGAGCACAAGCAGGTGAGGAAGGTCACATCACCTAGGTGGTAGGCACAGAGATATGTCACAATTCCTCCTTTAGGCCAGGCCAATGCAGAAGAGTCACATCACCTGAGAGATAGTCCCCACACTGTGTCACCTTGCCCCTTGTAAACAGGGCCCTGATAGAAGCTGAGAATCACATTACCTAAGTGCTGGTCTCAGTGATATCTTACCATTCTCTTTTAGGACAGAGTCCAGGCAGGAGAGGAAAGTCACATCACCTAAGTACTGAGCCCAGTGACATGTCACCATTTTCATTGAGGGGAGGGCCCAGGAGAGTCACATCACCAATATGCTGGGTTCAGTGATGTGTCAAAATCTCCCCTATGGGCAGGGCCCAGACAGGAGAAAGAGTGACATGGTTTAGTTGTGTCCCCACCAAAATCCCACCTTGAATTTTAATAATCCCCATGTGTCAAGAGTGAGACCAGGTAAATATAATTGAACTATAGAACTGGTTCTCCTATACTGTTCTTGGGGTAGTGGATAAGTCTCATGAGATCTAATGGTTTTATAAAGGGGTTTCCCTGCACAGGCCTTTGTGCCGGCCACCATGTAAGATGCCTATTTCCTCTTCCTTCATCTTTTACCATGATTGTGAGGCCTCCTCATCCATGTGGAACTGTGAGTCCATTAAACCTATTTATTTTATAAATTACCCAGTCTTGATATGACTTTATTAGCAGTATGAGAACAGACTATATAGAAAGTCACATTTTTAGTCGATGGGCCCATACATGTATCACACTGCCCTCTGTGGGCGGGGTCCGTGCAGCAGAGTGAAAAACACTTGAGTGCTGGGCCCAGGGTTTTGTAACAATCACAGCTGTGGGCAGCACCTATTCAGAAGAGAATAGCCACTTCACCCAGGTGATGGGGCCAGAGATATGTCACAATGTCCCTTTTGGCCAAGGCCCAGGTAATAGAGGAGAGTCACCTTACCTAGTTTTTATACACACACACACACACACATACACACACCCAGTTAAATATATATATATATGTGTGTGTAAGTCAAATTATTAAGGGGCTGGGCAAAGGCATATGCCATAATCACAATTGTGGGAAGGTGCAGAGATGAGACTGACAATCCTGTATATGTCCCAGCTCTAGGTATGAGATTCAACATCTGTGTGTTGGGTCCTAGAACATGAGTCACAAACTCAGTGGTGGACTGGGTATGTGCATGAGACCTCAATCTCACCAGCAGACTGTATCCCAGTAGGGAACTCACATCCTCACAGTTGTGTCAAATCCAGGTCAGAGTCATTAACTCACTCATGGACTGGATTCTTGTCTGAGACACACTTCCAAATTTTGACTGCCTCCAGCTATGAGATTTAGGACTTCAACACTGTGCTATATCCAAGTGGGAGGGTGACAGTTCTTACTTTCAGCTGGGTGTGGATACAAGAGTCACAGTCTCATTGGTGTGCTGGGCCCTATTATGACACACTGTGCAGCTAAAGGGCTTTAAAATATACACCTGAGGGTCGGTATCTGCTCTGAGACCTTCATGCCTGTGTGGATCCACAATCTTATTCATTCCCTAGAATCAGGAACGAGACTGAACATCTCTCTTATTGGCTGGATCGAGGTATGAGAGTTATCGCGGTTCCTGTGATCTGAGTCCATCAATGAGTCCCCATGGGAACTGTGGCCATATTCACTTACGACCATCACAGGCCCAGAACCCAGGGGATGTGAGGCTCCTGCCTGAGCCCTGCCTGCAGTGAGCCTGTGACAGATGTCTGCATCCATCACCTCAGAGTTGTGACACATTTTCTGCCTGAACTTTGCCAACAAGAAAAATTGTGACATATTTCTGCACCCAGCAACCTGATGTGTCTCTCCTGCCTGGGATTTTCCCACAGAGCATTGTGACAGACTGCTGGGCCCAACACCCAGGTGAGCTGCTTTTGTTCCTGTTGCTTTGCTTTCAGGAGGAGATTTTTAAATATTCTTGGCTAAGCACGCTAATGACGTGACTCTCCAGCCTGGTCTCTGCTTTCATAACAGACTGTGACATATCCACGGCCTAGTGCCTGGGTGCTGTGTCTCTCCTGTTTGTTCCTACTGAGAGGTGCCATTGTGACATATACCTTGGTTCAGCTCACAGGTGTAATAATGACTAGCATACCTTGTGTGTTGAACCAGCCAACAGAAGAGACACTGACTCTCATATTTAGGCTTAGAAAAATGAGTAAGGCCCTGTGTCTCCTCTTTGTAAGAAGGTTACAGAAAGTTACTACTCTCACCCACCCTCTCACATTGATAGAGCCTACCGGTGATGTTTTGAATCTCACATGCAAACACAGTCCACAGCTTAAATTGTGACATTGACACCTCAACATCAAGCCACAAATGGAATGGTTACTCATGTTTAAACACAGCTTGTAGGCGGCTGAAAACTCTCCTATCGGGACACAGTCAATAAGAAAGATGTTGACTGTCACCCCTGGGCTTAGGGCCACAGGTACAATCAAAGGTCCCTCTAACGTGAAAATCTCAGAGCAAATTTTGACTCTCACGTATATTGTATAAAGCCATCGAGTGGCACAGAGTGTTCTAGCAGGGCCCAGCACACAGGTGAGATTGTAACTTATGTGCACACCCAGGCGAGAGGAAAGACTGTCATTGTTTCACATGAACATGGCTCACTGTTGAGGTTCTGAATCTCACAGCCTGAGGTGGCTAAAAGTTGCAAACTTGACTCTCATACATGAATCTGTTCCACAAGTGGGTTCATGACACTCAAATTAAGATTCAGCAAACCCGTGAGGCTGTGACTACTTTCAAAACACAGTTCACAAAAGGAACGGGGCTCTCACACAGAGATCCTGTTGACCACTGAGATCGTGACTTGTGTACTTAGAACTACCCTCCAGAAGTGGACCCATGCCTAGAACAGGGACATGTGTGAGATTGTTCATCTCAACCCTGGACCTTCTGTAGGTGTTATTGTTACATATGCCCCAGTCCAGCACTTGAGTGATTTGACTCCACTGCCTGGACCCAGCTCACATATGAGATTGTAACATGTAACCGCGCTGAGCAGAGAGGGCATTTTGACATCACTGGACCTTGCACTCAGGTGGTGTGTCTCCTCTGGTGCCTTGATGCTGCCCACAGGAGGCATTGTAATGTACCAGTGGGCCTATGCCCATTTCATTGAACTCTCCTGCCTAAGGCCTCCCTGTACAGAAAATTGCTTCATATCCCAGAACTGTCACCCAAGTGCTGCGACTATCTTTATTTGCCTGGTCTTAGCTCTTAGGGGAGACTAAAACATCACTTTGTTCATTACTGAGCTGATGTGACTTCTCTTGTCTTCTGAGGTTTTGCTCACAGGGGAGATTGTGACATAAAGTTGGGCCCAAAACCATGGTGACATTACTCTTTTACCCTGGCACCATCCACAGAAGGCATGGTGAATACTGCTGTTACCAGTGCCAAGGTGAAGTGGGTCTTGTGTTTGGACCCTGCCCACAGAGTGCATTGTGACATCTCTTTGGGTTCATCAACTATTTGATTGGACTTTCTCCCCTTACCACATCTTTGCCTATAACAGATACAGTGAAACACATCTGGGCCTAGCACCTAGGAAATGCGATGCTCCTTTTTTGCCTGGACTATGTTTAGAAAGAAAGAGTGATGTGTTGCTGCGACATATTTCTGAATCCAATACCAAGATGATATTACTCTTACCTGGAATATTGTGACATCTGTCTGCACCATCACCCAGGTGATTTGATTCCTTTCTCCTGCCTGGTTCCTGCTCACAGAGGACGTTGTGATATATCACTCAGCTCAGCCTCTACATCATGTGACTCTCCACTCATGCCTCAACCATGCTCACTAGGGTGACTGTGAAGTATGACTTGGTCTGTCCCACAGGCTTTGTGACTTTCTTCTTCTTCCTGAGCCCTAACACAGAAAGCACTGGGATACACCTGTGTGTCACTGCCCAGGTGAGGAGATTTTTATGCCTAGGCTCTTTTCTTAGGGGGTATTGTGACCTATTGCTGGACCCAGCACCTAAATGATGATGTGACTGTCTTCTACTGCTTGGGCTCTGCCCAAGAATGAACTGTGATGTATCACAGAGCTGAGAATCTAGGTGCTGGGGACTCTCCCCTTCTGTCTGGGCTCTGCATATATTCTATGTTGTGATACGTGGCTGGGATCAAAACCTACATGATGCAACTCTTCTAACTGGGCCCTGCCAACAGGGGTATTATGACATCTTTTTGTTCATCACTCATATGTTGTGACTAACTTCTGCCTGTGTCATGACAAAAAAGGATACAGGGGCATGTCCCTTGATCTAGCTCCCAGGTAATGTAACTGTCTTATTTGTCTGGCCCTTGCATATATGGGATATTAAGACATATGGCTGATTCCTAAATCAATAAGATTTAACGATCCTGTGTTGTCCCTGCCAACAGAAAGCCTTTCTACATATCCCTGAATCCATCACCTAGGATATGTGACTTTCCTTTTCTGCCAGCATTCTGCCCACAGGAAAGACTGGGACACAATGCTGGGCCCACCATTGAGGTGATTTGTCTTTCCTGCCTGGGTATTGCCCACAGGAAGCATTGTGACATATCGCTGGGCCCAGCACCCAGGTGATGTGACTATGCATCCTGTGCCCTGCTTTCAGGAAGGGGTTGTAAAATATCCCTGACTGAGCACCCAGGTAATGTGACTCTTCTACATGGTCTTTGTCCTCAAGGAAGATTTTGACATATGCCTTGTCCAGCTCCCAGCTGAGATGACTCTCCTGCTCACTCTCTACCCATAGGCAGGATTATGATGTATGTCTTGGCCCATCTCACAGGTCAGATGCTGAGACTCTTTCCTCAAACCTGTCAATATAAGAGATACATTCATAGCTAGGCCTAGTGAAATGGGTAAGGTCCTGCATTTCCTCTTTGTATGAAAGTCATAGGAAACTATAACTTCCTTGTATCTTATATGAAGCCCTCCAGTGGTACAGAGGATGTCATCTCAGGGCCCAGAAAACAAGCAAGATTCTGTTTCTCATACACACACCCAGACAACTGTTAGGATTGTCACCCTCACATCTAAAAGAGCCTACTGGTGAAATGCTGAACTCACAAGCAGACACAGTCTGCAGTTAAAATTCTGACTGTCACATGTGAACACCTGGCCACAGCTGGGATGGTGACTCATTCCTAAATCCAGCTCATTGAGAGGTCAGTACTCTCCCATCTAGATTCAGCCAATAGGAGAGATGTGGACTCTCATACATGGACTTAGGGCCACACATACAGTCATGGGTGCATACCACCATGAAGATCCCAGAGCAGATGTTGACCCTCTTACATAGCATACACAGCCCTTGAATGGTAGAGAGGCTGTCCTCACAGAGCCAGAACACAGGTGACATTGTGACACTCCTTTGGACAGGCCACCAATAGTAAAGATTGTCTCCTTTTACATGGACACGGCCCACTGTTGAGGTTCTGAGTCTCCCACCTGGAGGCAGTGGAAAGTTGGAGAATTAACTCTCATACATGCATCTGGTCCATAGGTGGGTTGGTGAATCTCAGACCAAGATTCCCCACAGCTGTGAGGCTGTGTCTGCACTAAGGGAAAACAGTTTTCTGAAGAAATTGAGTCTCTTTTATACAGATCCAGTTTATTTTTGAAATTGTGACTCATGTACTTAGACCAAACCTACAACTGGGACATGTGTGAAATTGTGAATCTCATCCCTGGACCTTCCTATAGGTGATTCTGATGTAAGCCTCTGCCCAGAATCTGAATGACTCTTTCCTGGGTCTACCCTCTAGTAGAGATTATGACACGTCATTTTGCCCAGCACTTAGCTGATGTGATCTGTTCTCCTGTCTTGGCTCTGTTCGTAGAGGACATTGTGATGTATTTATAGGCCCTGCACTCAGGTTATGTGATTTTTGCCTGTGGCCCACCCACATTGCCTATTTTGACTGACTGAACAGTTCAGCACTCAGGAGATTTTACTCTTCTGTCTGGGCCCTTCCTGCAGGGGGCATTATGAAATATTTCTATGTCCCTTATTTGCATGTGGGTATGTGTTTTGAGACAGAGTCTCGCTCTATCACCCAGGCTGGAGTGCTGTGGCACAATCTCAGCTCATTGCAACCTCTACCTCCCAGGTTCAAGCAATTCTCATACCTCAGCCTCCAAGTAGCTGGGATTACAGGCACCCACCATCACGGCCAGCTAATTTTTGTATTTTTAGTAGAGACATGGTTTTACCATATTGGCCGGGCTCTTTTCAAACTCCTGACCTTAAGTGATCCACCCACCTCAGCCATCCAAAGTGCTGGGACTATAGGCATGAATCACCATCCCCAGCATACCCATGTGTTTTGACTCTCTTCTGCATGATTTCTGTTGATGGGGAGATCGAGATGTATCTCTGGGCTTGGCACCCAGCTGATATGACTTGTGTCTTTTTCCTATGTTCTGCTCACATAAACCATAGTGACATATCGCTAGGCCAAATAAAGTGACATTCCTGTCTTGATTTGGTCCTGCTCTCAAAAGTCATTGTGACATATTGCTGGGCTCAGCACAAAAGTGGTTTGAGTCTCATGCCTGGACTCTGCTTACAGGGGCATTGTGACATATCTCTGGGCCTATCAACTCTTTGATGTGACCCTCCCTTTTCACCTGGGCTTTGCCTATGGAAGACATTGTGACATATCTCCTGGCTCTGCACCCAGGTGACTTGACTTGCCTCTTCTGCCTGGGCAATACCTACAGGAAACTGATATGTATCTGTGGCCCCAGCATGTAGATGATGTGACTTTTTCCTGGACCAGTCCACAGTGGAAATTGTGACATATCACTTGACTTAGCATTTGTGTGCTGTGACTCTCCTCTCATGTCTAGGCCCTGCCCAATGGGGTGATTGTGACATGTATCTGGGTGTAGCCCCTGGGTTATATGATGCTCCTCTTTTCCATGATCCCTACTTATAGCGTGCATTGTGAAATCTCTGGCTTACTCACCTTGGCTATGTGACTGTCTTTTATTTGCCCTTCCATCAGGGGGCATTGTATCATATTGTGGGCCCATTATCTAGATGATGTGACCCTCCTCACCTGCCTGACTGCCACCTAAAGGGGACATTGTGACATATCGCTGAACTAATTTTCTACATAATGTGTCTCTTCTCTGCTGCTCTAGACATGCCTAAAAAAGGATTCTTTAGGCCCCTGGGACACATCTCTTGGCCCGGCACCTAAATATCATGACTCTCCTGACTTGTCTCTGTCTAGAGGAATTATTATGATATGTCACTGGGCCCCGAACACAACTTACGTGACTCTTCTGCCTGGGCCTTGCCCTTAGAGGGGATTGAGACATATTCCAGGTGAAGAATCAAGGTAATGTGACTCATTTCTCAGTCTTTCCCAGAGGTAAGATTGTGACATATAACAGCCCAGCACACAGATGAGATTTTTACTCTTGTAGGCAAACCCAGCCAAAAGTTACTATTGTCACTATTACACGTGAACAGAGACCACTGTTGAGGTCCTAAATCTCATCTGTGAACACAGCCAACAGTTGGAATTGGGACTGTCATGTGTGTATCTTACCAGAAGTGAGATGGTGACTCATGGATTCAGCTCACAGGGATGGTGGTGATGGCTCTCATCCCTGGACCCAGCTAATAAGAGAGATGTTGACTCTGGTAGCGAGGCTTTGGGGTCTGGGCTCTTTAATTGTAGGAAGGTACCAGAAGATTATGACACTCTTGTATGTTGTATACATCTCTTGGGAAATACAGAGTGTCATTACATGGCCCAGTCCACAGGTGAGATTGTGACTCTCCTATACACACCTAGCCATCAGTTTGAATTGCCATGCTCATACATAGGCAGAGCCTACTAGTGAGGTTCTAAATCTTACACAGGAACCTATTCCACCATTGAAATTGTGACCGTCATATGTGGATCCAGCCAGGTTGGATGGTAACAAATTCCTGAACCCAACTCACTTGCACAATGAACCCAGCCAATAGAAGGTATGTTGACGCTTGTCCCTAGGTTTAGGTCAACAGGCAAGGTTTTGGGTTTTCTGCTTGTATAAACATCACAGAGGATTATCGCACTCACTTATATTGTATAATGCCCTGAGGGTTGTAAAGAGAATGTCATTACATAACTCAGCACAACGTGGAGATTGTGACTCTCACATGCACACTCAGCCAACAGTAAGATCTGTCAGTCACACACATGGACAGAACCCACTGGTGAGGTCCTGGATTTTACTCACAGATGCAATCCACAGTTGGATTTTTAATGTTGTGTCACTTCCCACAAAATCCCTCTTGTGGTGACATGGGTCACCATCCCCCTTTACATTTTGATTTTAATTTAAAGGTGGGGATGGAGACCCATGTCACCACAAGAGGGATTTTGACAAATAAGTGCACCCAGCACACAGATGAGATGGGGAGTGACTCTTGTATGCTCATCCAGCCAACAGTTATGAGTGTCACCCTCACACATGAACAGAGACCTCTGGTGAGGTCCTGACACAGTCCACAGTTGGAAATTTGACTGTCATATATAGATCTAGTCACAGGAGTGATGGTAGTTCACAGGCACAGTGATGACTCCCATTACTGGACACAGCCAATTAAAAGCAAACAAAACCAAAAACATGCTGACCCTTATAGTTAGGCTTAAGAAAACTGCTAGTGTCCTGGGTCTCCTACCTGTATGAGTCACCACAGATTATTAAATTTGTGCATGTTGTATAGTGCCCCCTGGTGGTTCAGAGTTTTATACAGGGTGAAATTATGACTGATATGCAGACACAGCTAACAGTATTGTCACCTTGGTGCAGAGCCCAGTAATACAACACAATCCTGTTTTAGGCAGAGCCCTAGGAGCAGAAACGAGTCACATCACCTAGGTGCTGGGTCGAGCAATATGTCCCCACACCCCTTGAGAAAAGAGCACAGGTAAGACAGTCACATCAACTAGGTGAAAGACCCCAGCAATATTTCACAATCTTCTCTGGAGTCAGAAACTAGATAATAGAGGAGTGACATCAGCTTGGTACTGGGTCCAGTGAAATGTCATGTTGGGCATAAGTCCATGAGTCATGATCTCAATGGTGTGCTGGATCCACGCACAACAGCATCAATCTGTCCTGTGCACTGCCTTCTTAGTAGAGTGACAGCCTCACAGGTTTGCTGAATGTTGGTTAAAGAGTCAGAAACCCAAATGTGAGGAAAATCTGCATATGAGAGTCAATCATGGCTTTGGGTGTGAGACTCAGAACCTCAACAGTTGGCTGTGTTCATGTGGGATGATGAGTCTATACTGCTGGCTGAGTGTGCCTATCTGTGTCACAATCTCAGCTGTGTGCAGTGCTCAGGCAGAAAAGAGAATCAAATCACCTAGGTGAATAATTGAGAATTCTCTTTCATTAACCTTTTCTGTACCTCTATGGGCAAAGCCAATGGAGGAGAGTTGCATCCCCTGTGTTTTGGACACAGCCATATATCACAATGCACAATGTATGCAGGGCCCAGGCAGTAGAGGGAAGTCAAATAACCCCGGTGCTGGACCCAGTGATACATCACAACACCTCCTTGGAGAGAGCCCAAGCAGTAGAGGAGAGTCACATCATCTCAGTGCTGTGTGCAAAAATGTGTCACAATACCCAGAGTGGATGGCTCACTCGTGAAAGTCACGCCACCTAGGTGAGGGACTCAAACATATGTTGCAATGCCCCCTTGTGGGTAGGGCTCAGAAGAAAAAGAAAAGTCACATAACTTAGGGGTTGGGCCCAGCTTCAAGTCACAATCATTCCAGTTGAAAGAGACAGGACATGAGAGGTGTGATGCATCACATAGATGCTGGGCCCAGCAATATGTCATATTCCTCACATGGACAGGTCCTATGAAGAAGAGAAGAGTCACATCATCTAGATGATGGGCCCAGAGAAATGTCCCCATGCCTCCTGTCACCTGTGTGCTGGGGCCAGTCATAAGTAACTGCCTTTGTTGTTGTTGTTATTTGTTATTTGTTTGTTTTTAATGAGATAGAGTCTTGCTCTCTCACCAGGCTGGAGCACAGTGGCGTGATCTTTGCTCCATGCCACCTCTACCCTCCTGTGTTCAAGAGATTCTCACACCTCAGCCTCCCGAGTAGCTGGAGCAATAGGCA
Organism: Saguinus oedipus; assembly: GCA_031835075.1. Classification (NCBI taxonomy): domain Eukaryota; kingdom Metazoa; phylum Chordata; class Mammalia; order Primates; family Cebidae; genus Saguinus; species Saguinus oedipus. The sequence goes on from CM063187.1 coordinate 20,267,329, forward strand.
GTTGCCACCACACCCAGCTAATTTTTGCATTTTTAGTAGAGAAGGGGTTTCATCATGTTGACCAAGATGGTCTTTATCTATTGACCTTGGGATCTGCCCACCTCAGCCTCCCAAAGTGCTGGGATTGCATGCGTGAGCCACCGCATCTGGCAGTAACTGCCTTCTGTAGGCATGGCCAGGCAAGAGAGGACAATCACATCACCTCACTGCTGGTCCTAGAGATATGCCACAATCTATTCTATGGGCACCGTTCAGGTAAGAGAAGAGGAAAGTCACATTATCTAGGTGATTGGCTCAGAGCTATGTCGCAATGCCCCTACAAGGCAGAATCCAGGCAGGAAACTCAAATCACCTTGGTGCCAAGCCCAGCAATGTGTCACAATCTCCCCTGTAGGCAGAACCTGAGAAAAAGTCACATCAATTAGACGTTGGCCCACTAAGAAGCCGTAATGTTCCCTGTGGGCAGAAACGAGGCAGTAGAAAAGGTTCACGTTACCTGTGACATAGATATGTCAAAATGCTTTCTGCAGGCAGCCCCCAGGCAACTTTTGGCTGGCTTTGGGTAGGAGACTCAACCTCAACAGTTAGCTGTGTTCATGTGGGATGAGGACAGTCTATACTGCTGGCTGGGTGTGCATAACAGTGTCACAACCTCAGCTGTGTGCAGTGCTCAGGGAGAAAAGGAGAGTCAAATAATCCAGGTGAATAATTAAATATAATATTCTCACTCCAAAAAATATGTCACAATAACCCATACAATCTGGGCACAGGTAGAAGAGACATATAACCTGAGTGCTGAGTGCAGGGTCTAGAAACATGTGCTCCATGTAGGCAGGGCCAAGGCAGAAGAAAAGAGTAACATCACCTAGGTTCTGGGTCCAGTGGTATGTCACAATTTCATCTGTGGGCTGGGTTCAGGTGGGAGACTCAAATCATGCTGGGTGCTGGGCACATGATATGTCACAATCACACCTGCAGAAAGGTTCAGGGATGAGATGAACAATCCTGCACGTATCCCAGTTTTAGGTATTAGAGTCAACACCTCCTGAATGTTGGGCCCAGCTACATGAGGCACAATCTTATCAGTGAACCGGATCTATGCATCAGAGTCTCAATTTCTATTGCAGACTGTGTTTACTTAGTGAAGTCCCAGCCTCCCTGGAGTGCTGAATTCTGGTCTGAGAGTCACCAATCCACCTGTGGACCACACTTATGTACAAGAGGCTTTTCAAAAAAAGTCTTCTGACTGCCTCTGGGTGTGAGATTCAGATCTCAACAGAGCACTGTGTTGATGTGGGAGGTTGATCATCTTTACTTTCAGCTTTGTGTTCATATGAGTGTCACAATCTCACGTGTCTGCTGGGCCCTGTGAAAACATTCTCTGTGCCAACTGATGGCATTATACAGTGTGCATTAATGTCACAATTCACACTCAGAAATTCATGCTGGAACGGATCAATGATGGTACCTGTAGCCCTAAGCCAAGATTTCGGAGTGAACATAACTCCAGCTAGCTCGGTCCAGATAGGGGAGTCCTGCCTATGAGTGGATTTAGAAATGAGTTACCAGACTGCCAAGCTGGGCATCAGGGAGATGACCGAGACTGACCCCAAGACCGCGCAGGACTTCACCTTGGTGGGTGCAGACGCTCCTGCAGCAGATGCAGGATACATTTCAGACCGTGTCGGACCAGATCATTGGGAGAATTAATGATATGGGTAGTCACATTGACAATCTGGAGAAGAACATCGCAGACCTCATGACACAGGCTGAGGTGGAAGAACTGGAAGGTGAAAACAAGACATCTGCCACACACAGAAGAATTGAAGATTGCTAATAATTTGTACTGGAATCTGAAACACCATTTTTCCAAGCCAAGAGAAGATTGAATGGCTTTTTGCAGCTAACTACAATGTGTAGACTGGTTTTATATTATAAAGTATGCATTCCTATCACATACTATATAGTTGGTTTATAGAGTGATTTACCCCCCAGTCTCTTGAACATGGTGTCTTCACATCTTGGACCTTGGTCAGTTGTGCTATTCATTATTAAACACTAAAACTTTGGCGGTTCCTGAAAAAAAAAAAAAGAAATGAGTTAGCATTCCAAGTGTGGCCATATCTTCATATATGAAAGTCGTCACTCCAATTGTAAGCTGCTTTCCCGTGTGAGATTTCAAACTTCATCAGTGGGCTTGGCTCATGTGTGGATGTAATGAATGAAATGGTCGGCAGGGTGTGTGTGTCAAAACACAAGTTCACCTGTGTGCTGGGCTTTGTATTCACACTCTTTGTTTCCCCCAAGGTTTTTATGTGATATGCAATAAAGTGGCAACCCTCTATTACCTTCGAACAAAGAGAAGGCTCACAGTCTTACCCATATTGGCTGGTTTGAGGAATAAAAGTCATCGTCACACCCGTAAACTTAGCAAAGATATATGTCACAATCCTACTTGCAGCTAGCCAGCAAGCAGGAGAATCACATTACCTGGTCCTTCTCTAGGGATATGTTACAATTATTTATGAGGGCAAGGAATTGGCAGGAGAGTCACATTATCTGTGTGCTGGACTCAGTGATAAGTCATTCTCTTTTTTGTGCAAATGGTCCTGGGCATCTGCACAAAAAGCCTTCTCTCCTATGAGAGAGAAGAGAGAGAAAAGAGCGAGAAAGAGAGAAAAGAAAGAAAAAGAAAGTAAGTTAAGCAAGCAAGTGAGCATGGGCAGAATGGAGTAATGTAGGGTCTATCCAGCACGTCCCTGGGATCAAGATACCCCTGTTTCCACAGTATTCCCACACCAGGATTACCACTGGCACTCATGAAGACGCCAGCCTCCATTTATATATCCTCTTCTGACAACTCCTTCTCATTTTCATCCTAGAGACAAGCCCTCTGAAAGCACTAGCTCTGAGCGCACCCAAGTGTAACCTGAGACAGTCTCTGAAGTCATCCAAGCAGGATTCCTCCCTTGCCATCTCCAGACCTGCCCCACAAGCGCCCTCCCTGGTCTTCTGGCTCTTGTTCATTCCTGCCGGTCAGCCTTCTACAGTCATCTCTAAAATGTATCTGGCTGTCCCTCCTTTATCCAGCACCTTCCATGGCTCCCCCAGAGCCCTCCAGATCAAGTTCATTATCAAGCACCTTCCATGGCTCCCTAGATCAAGTTCAAGTTATTTGATCAGACACTTGATCTCAGGCTCCATTCTACTTCCTGAATTAAGACTAGAGAAGCCCACCTTGCTCAGCACACGTGCATCAGTGAAGTCCGAAGTCTAGAACGTGGCTTTGACCTTGAGGAAGTCATCAACACCCTGGCTAGTGAGGGTGCAGAGCTGCTCCACGATGATGGCGTCTGAAGTTGTGCACCAGGTCAGTCACAGGCCCTGCAGAAGCATCAGCCCTCAGGAGTGAGGTAGTACAGGAAGTCCATGCACAGGAGATCTGCTGGTGCCATTGTACTACGAGGGCACTGAGATTCAAGACGGTGGCAATATGTTCACTGGAATTCCTGCAGGGTGAGGCTGGGGAGAGGAAGCAGCTCCATAACACATATGAGACCCTGAAAGCACTTCCCAGACAGAATCCCAGGACCACATTACAACCAGAAACGAGGGCCCTCTGAGCACACTTCTCTCTCTGACTCCCACTCTGAGCTGCCTCCTGGCCCCACGGGCCCAGCCTGGCCTAGGGCTTGGAGCCCAGCAGGTGTTCAGTCCATGGTGTTGACTGCTCCTGGGGCCAGGAGAGCCCTTCGTGGCTCTATGACTTCTGTGGAATCCCTGTCTCTGCCTTGGGACCTCCCGATTCCCATGGGAAGCTTCCACAGCTGTGACTGCACCACCTGCCCCGGGGTCCTCCAGCCTCATAGGCCTTACCTGACGCCTTAGCTCACCTGGAACATGACATGTTTCTCAGAATGTGGCTTATGTCCAGGTCCATTTGTGGATGTTTTCTGCAGATCTCTTGCTGTTCTCCTTTATGGTCTGTAGGGCCAGACTAAGAGGAGAAACCAGCCCAACCTCAGAACAAGTAAAAGGCTCACTGCCACAAATCCAACCACCAAACAGACAGCAGCGCTTCTAGAAGGAAAGGTTTATTCTGTATAAAGCTTCTTGTTTGACCTCTTTCTGAAGCCAGAGAGGGGTGCCAAGCCCAGCTTACCTGCAGTGCCTACATTACCGTCTGCGCCTAGGATGTGTGAGGGGCCTCTACTTCTACTGCAGGATTGACATTTCCTCCAGCTGGAGACCTGGGCTCCTGATAACACAGGCCTGTTTGTCCTGCTCTGGCTGAGTGTGAAAAGGCTGTTCCTGGTATTTCCCTAGGTCCTTGGTTTCCACCTTCTAGAAGCCAGCAGGAGTGACCATGCCCAGCCCACACCTGAAAGAGGACTCCCTTGTAGAGCTACCGAGACATATACAGACAGAAGAGTGCTCTGGTAAGATAGGCCACAGGGGGACCCCAGGGAGGATCAGGGGCTGGGGAATTCTGGAGGTTTCCAGCCTTGGGTTCTGCAGTTCCTCAGAGCTTAGGTCTACCTAGGACCAGGCCTCCCCTCCCATGATTCAAAGAGTGGATAAGTACTGAGTTGGGAACTCTGATCTGGACCTATTTTTTTATTTAGGTCAGGTGACCTGGCCTGCTGTCCTCCACGTAAGGACAGTGTGCCCCCCACCCTCTGAGAGGCAGGTGGTGACAGGGCACAGCACTGCGTGCCTGTACTCCTGGCTCTGCAGACACCTGTCATGGAGGTCCAACCCTCCCCACATTACCTCCTTGCTGCTCTTGGATTTCTTCTAGTTATTAAGCACTCTGAGTCATCTTTCTGTGCATCCAGTCTCACATTTTTGCTCTCAGATGAAACATGATATAGTAAGCTGAACTGCCAGGATTCCTAGAGGGGACCTTGGATGTTGGGTATTGGGCTCCAGGGCCCTGAGAAGACTGAACCAGAAGGAGCCAAAGAAGGACAAGCCCTGGGGCTGAGCCCCGATGGCCCAGTGGCCATTGGTGTCTGGCCTTATGGCCTCAAGACACACTGTCCTCAGGTCACAGACACCATGGGCTTTGGTCAGGTCTCAGTCTCCCTGTAGTGTCTCGGCACTAGCAGGTGCTGACCCCTGAGCCACAACCACGGTTCTGGGTTTTGGGTTTGGTAAAACTGCCTCAGAGACAGAGTTCTGGGGTTGGGTTTGGCAGAAACCATGGCGCCTCCCAGGGATGATGTGGTACTCCTACTTGCTACCAAATGTGCATACAGGCTGTTATCCTGTACTGCCCATACTGCTGGACAGGATGGAGAAAGTCAAGGAACAGGCAGGGTGGGCAGCGGGGTGCAGGGAGAGGCAGGTGCAAGCTGGGAGATCAGACCCTGCGAGGGCTGTGGGAGTATCAGGTGGAGTGGACTCCAAGTGTACCCTTTGCACTGGGCAGGTCTCAGGCCAGGCTCCCTGGACCCCGAGCTGAGTGATGTGGTCACTCCCTGGGGGCTTGCTGTCAGGCCCCGGCCACCCACCTTGGACAGCACCGCATCCCATCTCAGGACTGGACTTTCTGAGTCCTGAGACAGGAAAGTGATGTCTAGGCTTGACAGACTGGGAAGACCTGCCAAGTCCTCTATCCCTAGACTAGCCTCCCACACAGCAGGGACAGTCTCTTATCTTCACCTTCAGGGCACTGACTGATCCATCTTACTCAAAGGCAACCAAAACAGAGGTGAGGACCTGTGCTAGGCTGGGAGCCAGTCTCCTCCCTAAGTGGGCCTGAAGGAAACACCATCCCTGTCCCAATCTACTGCAAGTTTCACCCCAGAAGACACATAGGGAAGAGAGGATAGGACCTCCCTGCTGGCTGACACTGGAAAGCAGGACCTGGGAGAAGAGGGAGTACAGGGCTGGTAGGGGATGCTCCAGGCCCATGGAGAGGTCAAGCTGTACCACCTGGGCTGGAGGCTGTGTTCTCTGCAGGATCCCCAGGGAATGACCACATCGCCCAGCTGGGGTCTAGGGAGACTGGGCTGAGACCTGCCCAGTGCACTGAGGGTGCACCTGGAGCCCACCCCACCTGAAGCCCCAAGAGCCCTCACAGGGTCTGACCTCCCAGCATGCACCTGCCTCTCCCTGCTCACCAGCTGCCCACCCTGCTTGTTCCCTGACTTCCTCCATCCTGTGCAGCACATAGGCTGTGACCATCTCTCCAGCTACTGTGGCCCTTCCTTTACCTTTGTCCTGTTAAAATTCCTTTTCTTTTTTTTTTTTTTTTTTTGTCCTGTCAAAATTTCTGAGCAAGATCTCCCAGGTCCATCAAAATACCTGCTTTTTCCAATTTTGACTGGGCCATTGGGCACCACTGGGCCATCCCAGCTGTCCACAGGGCCCTCAGTAATGTGCATTGCATCTGGAATCTCCCAGCAGTCCTCAGCAGCCTCCACTGACCAGGTTCCTGCTGACCAGACTCCGCACATCAGGTCCTTCCTGATCACATCCCCATCACCAGGCCCCACTAACCAGGCCTCTGCTGCCAGATCCGCAATGACCAGGATTCCACTGACCAGGACCTCACTGACCAGGACCTCACTGACAAGGCCTCACTGACCAGGTCTTTACTGACAAGGCCTCACTGACCAGGTCTTTACTGACAAGGCCTCACTGATTAGGTTCCACCAACCATGACCCCATCGCCTGGCCCCACAGATGAGGCCACACTGACCAGGCCTCCAGAGAACAAGCTGCCATTGACCAGGCCTGAGGTGACCAGATGACCCTGGCTGGGACCTTAGTGAGTAGGCCTCACTAAACAGGCACCCACTGCTCAGCTCCCCACTGACCAGGTCACCACCGATTAGACCAGTGCTACAAAAGCCACCACTAAGCAAGTGCTCTCTGACCAGGCTCCCACTGATTAGGTTCCACTGACCAGGCCCCACTGATGAGGACATGCCCAGCAGGTTCTGCTGACTATGTCTCATGTGACCAGGCCTCCAATGAATAGCACCCCTTCACCTGGTCACCAGTGACCAAGCCCATGCTTACAAGGCCACCACTAAGCTCCAGATGACCAGGTCTGTACTGACCAAACCCCTGCAGTCCAGGTTGGCACTGACCAGATACCAAATAATGGGCTGCCACTAGGTACCCACTCACCAAGACCCCTGCTACTAGATCCTCCTAATGATGCCCTCTCTAAGCAGCACCATGCTCACCATGCCCCTACTAAATAGGCCTCACTGACCAAGTCCTTACTGACTAGGTCCACTAGCAGGCCCACACTGACAAGAGCCCTGTGACCAAGCCCCCACTGGCAAGGCCAAAGTGATCAGGTGCCCACTGGCCAAATCTCAAGTGACTAACTTCACTGTGTAGGCTTTCACTGAACGAGGTCCCTGCTCATCAGGATCTCACTCATCAAGCCCCCACTGACTAGGTTTTCATTAACCAGGTCCCCAGTGACCAGACTCCACTGACCAGGTTGCCACTGACCTGGCCTTGCTGATCAGGTGACAGGCAAACCATATTATTTTGCCCCAGCCACACAATCTCATGGCATTCTCACACTGTAAAATACAATCATGCCTTCCCAATAGTCTCCAAAAGTCGTAACTCATTCCAGGATTAACGCAGAAGTCAAACGTTCAGTCTCATCTGAGACCAGGCTAGACTTCTACTCACCTATGAGAGTCTAAAATAAAAAAATGAGTCAGTTACTTCCAAGATATAATGAGGGTACAGGCAGTCGTTAAACATTCCCAATCCAAAAGGAAAAAATTTGCTGGAAAAAAAAAGCAAAAAACCAGGACTACAGGCCTCATGCAAGTCTGAATTCTAGCAGGGCAATCATAAAATGTTGAAGCTCCAAAATAATCTTGACTCCATGTAGCTAATTGAGGGCACACTGGTGTGAGGGGTGGGCTCCCAAGAGCTCTGCTTCTATGGATTTACAGGTTTCACTCCCACATCTGCTCTCACAGGCTAAGCAGGTACCAGTGGCTTTTCCATATGCAGGTTGTAAGTTGTTGGTGGAACTACCATCTGGAGGATGGTGGCCCCCTTCTCACAGAATCACTAGGCGATACTCCAGTGGAAACTCTGAGTAAGGGGTTCAACCCCACATGTTCCTTCTGCACTGCCGGAGCAGAAATTCGCCATGACAGCCCCACCTCTGCAGCAGGCTTTCGCCTGGACACTGTCTTTTGCATACACCCTCTGAAATCTAGTTGGAGGCTCTAGGTGGAACCTCCAAGCCTCCACTCCTGTACTCTGTGCACCTGAAGGCTTAAAACTACATAGAGAGCACCAGGGCTTCTAGCTTTCTACCTCTGAAGAAGTAAGCTGAGCTGCACCTGGGCCCCTTTCAGACATGTCTTGAGCTGGAGAGAAAGCAGATTAAATGCAAGAAGCAGTCTCCTGAGGCTGTGCAGGGATGTGATGCCCTGGGCCTTGCCCATGAAACCATTCTTTTCTCCTAGGCCTCAGAACCTGTGACAAAATAAGATGCTGCAAAGCTCTCTGAAATGCCTTGGAGGCCTTTTCCTCCATTGTCTTGGCCACTACCTCTTGGCTCCTTTTTACTTATGCCAATTTCTGAAGTCTGCCAAAATTACTCCCCTAAAAATGAGCTTTCTGTTCTACCGCATGACCAGGCTACATATATTCCAAACTTTTAATATCTGCTTCCCCTTTAATGTAAGTTTAAACTTTAGGTCATTTCTATGCTTCCTCCTATGAAGACAGGCAATTAGAAGCAGACACACTACCTCTTGACTGCTTCACTGTTTATAAATTATGCTAGATACCCTAAGTATCTAGATCCCTAGAAAATGGGCACCAAGCAGCACATTTTTGGCTAAGGCAGAACAAAAGCGACCTTTGTTTCAGTTCCCACTTTCTCATTTCCCTTTGAGACCACCTAACCTGGCCTTCACTGTCAGTATTTCTGCCAACATTTTGGTCACAACCATTTAAACCATTTCAAAGATCTTTCAAACTTTCCCTTAAATTCCCATCTCCTACCGAGCAGGGCAAACTACAACCTCTGCCCCCTGCCCAGACCCAAACCTGTTCCCAAATTGTCAGATATCTTTAGCCAAATGCTCCATTCCTCAACACCAATTTTCAGTGTCATCATACGGAAAACAGTTTTAACTGACTCACAGTTCTGCAGGCTATACACAAAGAACAGTAGTTTCTGCCTCTCAGAGACCTCGCAAAACTTCAAGTCAGAAAAGAGGACCAAAAAAAAGACAGGTATCTCACATAACAAGCACAGAAACAAAACAGAAAAAGAAAGAAGAGGTATGACACACTTACACACAACCAGATCTCATGAAAACTCACTAGCAGGAAAACAGCATCAAGGGGATGGTGCTAAGCCATTCATTAATAACACACCCACGTGACTCAAGCAACACCTACCTGTGCAAACTTGATCATTAAAAATTAAAATTTGACATCAGCTTTGGCAAGGACACGACGCCAAACCATATTATTCTGCCCCAGCCCCTTCAAACCTCAGTGCTTCTCAAAATGTGCAACTTGAGAAAAAAGGCTGCAAATTTACCAAACTTTTAAGCTCTGCTTCTCATTTAAATATAAGTTCATTTTGTTGGTCACATAGGTTGTTCAATTCAGGCGGGACAGCTCTTCGGCTTCGCTGCTTAGAAGTTCATTCCACCAGTTACACCCTAATCATCACCTTCAAGTTCAAAGTTTCACAGGTCTCCAGGGCAGGGGACCATGCAGCCACTTTCTTTGCCAAAGCAAAACAAAAGTAACCTTGGCTCCTGTTCCCAGTAAGTTCCTGATTTCCATCTGAGACCTCCTCAGCTTGACCTTCACTGTTCATCCTTCTGTCAGCCTTTTGACCACAACTATTTAACAACTCTCTACAATTGCCAAAACTCTCTTTTATTTTCCTGTCTTCTTGTAAGCCCTCCAAACTCTCCGACCTCTGTCTGTTACCACTTCTGAACCTGCTCCTACATTTTCAGGTATCTTTGTCAAAGCCAGGCAATGCGGTAAAAGAAGAAAAGTCCATTTTCAGGGGGAAAATTCAAGAAGGCTTCAGATATATGCGCAAAGCAAAACCTGAGTGCCAATAGCCAAGAGAGTGAAAACGGGGCCTTGAAGGCATTTCAGAGCTCCACTCCACAGTACCTATTTGCTGTATGCACATCGAGCCAGGTCCTCATGTCCACATCCCGGGCAGCCTCAGCTCAGGAGATGAAGAGGGAATGACTGTCTATGGTATCTCCAGCTTCTAAGTTGGGGCGGGTCTGTGTCAAGGACTCTGGAGAATGTGGATCATGAGGCTAGGGAGCATCTTCCTGAACCACCAGGAATGCACAGGGGCCAAGGTGTGTGACCTGAGCTCTCAAGGAATTAGATGCTGTGAGTGGGGACACTCTGACCCTCTGACTCTTCTCCTAGTTCCCAACTGTGTCACATATTAAGGATGGAGACTCAGATCATCAGCTCCATGTCCTTTAGGTGGACAGCTCCCCCTGTCTAGATCTCCATTGCCCAATATGGTAGCCTCTAGCCACATGTGGTGATGACATTTAAACTCATAAATGCTGCATGAAACTGCAAATTCAGATGCACATTTCATGTGTTCAAAAGGCCTGTTGAGGGGCTCCCAGTCTGCCCTTCGTCCTCTGCTGTGCTGGTGCCCACCATATTGGAAAGTGAGAGACCACACAGAAAGTTCCCTTGAGTCTCTCTCTCTCTCTCTCTTTGAAGCAGAGTCTTGCACTGTCACCCAGGCTGGAGTGCAGTGGCACAATCTCTGCTCACGGCAACCTCTGCCTCCCAGGTTTAAGTGACTCGCCTTGTCTCAGCCTCCCAAGTAGCTGGGATAACAGATGGGCACCACCACGCCTGGCTGCATTTTTTTGTATTTTTAGTACAGACTGGGTTTCACTATGTTGGTCAGGCTGGTCTTGAACTCCTGACCTCATGATCCACCCACATTGGCCTCCTAAAGTGCTAGGATTACAGATGTGAGCCACTGCACCCAGCTGCTTTTTTTTTTTTTTTAAAGAGTCAGTCTCACTCTGTCACCCAGGCTGGAGTGCAGTGGTAGGATCTTAGCTCACTGCAGCCTCAGATTCCTGAGCTCAAGCAATCCTCCCACCTCAGCCTCCCAAGTAGCAGGGACTACAGGCATGAGCCACCATGCCTGACTTATTTATTTATTTATTTTGAGATGGAGTCTTGCTCTGACACCAGACTGGGGTGCAGTGGTGCAATCTCAGCTCACTGCAGCCTCCACCTCCTGGGTTCAAGCGATTCTTCCACCTCAGCCTCCCAAGTAGCTGGGACCACAGGCGTGTGCCACCACGCTTGACTAATTTTTGTATTTTTAGTAGAGATGGGGTTTCACCATGTTGGCCAGGATGGTCTCGATCTCTTGACCTCATGATCCGCCCACCTCAGCCTCCCAAAGTGCTGGGATTCCAGGTGTGAGCCATCGCGCCCAACCTAATTTATTTTATTTAGAGATGAGGTCTTGCTATATTATCCAGGCTGATTTCTAACTCCTGGCCTCAAGCAGTATCTCAATCTCAGCCCCACCAAATTGCTGAGATTATAGGCCTGAGCCCTTGTTCTGGGTCGTTGGTGCTCTTCTAAGGGCAGTAATCCCAGGCATAAAGGGCCCTACCTCTGAATGCGATTCCGTTGGGGACTAGGTTTCAGCATGTGCATTTGTGGGAGGGGACACATGTATGGAGGCTATAGTGCTGCTCAAATTATGACCCATGTGTGAGCAGCCTCAGTGTTCCCCAGAGCTGACTGGGAAACACAGGATCTCAGCTACATCCCAGACCTACTGCTCAGAACCTGCATTTAACCAGATCCCTGGGGGGGCGGTGAGCACACATTGAAGATTTTTCTTTTTCTTTCTTTTTTTTGTGGGGGTGGTGGGACAGAATCTCACTCTGTTGCCCTGGCTGGAGTACAGTGATGTGATCTTGGCTCACTGCAACCTCTGCTTTCTGGATTCAAGCGATTCTTGTGCCTCAGCCTCCCAAGTAGCTGGAATTACAGGCACACACACCATACCTGGCTAACTTTTATATTTTTAGTTGAGACAGGGTTTCTACTAAACCCCATTGATTATGTTGCCCACTCCCAACCTCAGGTGATCCACCCTCCACAGCCTCCCAAAATGCTGGGATTACAGGCATGAGCATCCAGCATGTTAAAGTTTGAGAAACACGGGTCTAGACCGTACACCCTGCGTCTGCTGGTACTGGCAGTTGAATGAGAGCTAAGAGCGTTGAGGGCAGTGAGGGGCTCACTCCTGCCCCCCTTTGTTCTCTATTTTTGCTCACTCTTTCTTCCTAATTTCTCAGCCCCCAACCCAGTGAGAAACCTGCACGTGAAGGCCCAGACCAACAGCTCCATTGCCCTGAGCTGGGAGGCCCCCCGTGGCCCAGACGGTCAGGGCTACACCTACTGGGTGGAGTGCACTGGAGATGGTGGCAGAACGGAGACCCGAAATACAACAGACACCAGTGCGACGGCCGAGGGACTCCCACCCAGAACCTCATACGTGTTCTCTGTATGGAGAGAAAATTGGCTCCAGGGAGAATCTCAGCGTTTCCACAGGTGGCAACCCTCAGTGCCCACTCCCTGTTTTGCTGAGGGGTTCAGAACCGGCAGAAATGCATGGCACCTCCCTGGCTCTGGCTCTCTAGTTGGTAGGCTCTGCAGCCCCCCTGAGCCTGACATCCCTTTCTCTAAGTCCACGGGGCAGATGTCATCACAGCTGGGGCTCGCTCTGCCCTGAATTAGACGAAAGCCCGTCCAGAGGCCTATTGCCACTGAGTGTGGAGCTGCGGGGACACAGGACATTCTAGGTCTCATTGCTAGGAAGTCTTCTGTCCTTTCTGCTTCCTGTCTTCCTCTTTTCTTTCTTTCTCTTTCTTTCTTTCTTCTTTTTCTTTCTTTCCTTTCTTCCTTCCATCTTTCTTCTTTCTCTCTTTCCGCTTTCTTCCTTCCTTTTTTCTTCTCCCTTTTTTCTTTCCTCTTCCTTCCTTCTTTTTCCTTCTTCTTCTTTCCTTTCTTTCCTTCTTTTCTCTCTTTTTTCTTTCATCATCTCCCCTTCCTCCCTCCCTCTCTTTCTTTCTCTCTCTCTTCCTCTCTTTCTCCCTTCCTCCCTTCCTTCCTTCCTTCCTTCCTGCTTTCCTCCCTCCCTCCCTCCCTCCCTCCGTCCCTTCCTTCCTTCCTTCCTTCCTTCCTTCCTTCCTCTCTCCCTCCCTCCCTCCCTTCCTTTCTTCTTTCTTTCAACAGAGTTTTCCTCCATCACCCAGACTGGAGTGCAGTGGCACAATCTAAGCTTACTACATTTTCTGCCTCCAGGCTCAAGTGATTCTCTTGCCTCTGCTTCCCCAGTAGGTGGGACTACAGGCACACACCACCACGCCAAGATAATTTTTGTATTTTTAGTAGAGACAGGGTTTTGCCATATTGGCCAGGCTTGTCTTGAAGTGATCAACACACTTTGGCCTCCCAAAGTGCTGGGATTACAGGTGTGAGCCACCGTGACCGGCCTCTTTCTCTCTCTTTCTTTTGAGACAGGGTCCTGCTCTGTCTCCCAGGCTGGAATGCAGACACACAATCATAGCTCACTTCAGCCTCAACCTCCCAAGCTCAAGCAATCCTCCCACCTCAGCCTCCCTAGTAGCTAAGACTACAGGTGTGTGGCACTATGTCCAGCGAATTTGTTTTAATTTTTATTAAAGATAGGGTCTCACTATGTTGCTCAGGCTGGTCTCAAATTCCTGGGCTCAGGCAATCCTCCTGGTTTAGCTTCCCAAAGTGCTGGGATTACAGGCCTGTGCCACTGTGCCCTGCCCAGAGTGTTTCTTTCTTTCCTTCCTTCCCTTCCCCCCTCTCTGTTTCTTTCTTTATTTCTCTTTCTTTCTTTCTTTCACTTTCTTTCACTTTCTTTCTTTCTTTTTCTTTTCTTCTTTCCTTCCTTCCCTTCCTTCTCTCTCTTTCTCTCTTTCTTCTTTCTTTGACAGAGTTTTGCTCTTTTTGCTCAGGCTGGAGTGCAGTGGGGCAATTTTGGCTCACTGCAACCTCCACCTCCTGGGTTCAAGCAATTATCCTGCCTCAGCGTCTCGAGTAGATGAGATTACAGGCATGTGCTGCCATGCTCGGCTAATATTGTGTTTTTAATAGAGACAGGATTTCTCCATGTTGGTCAGGCTGGTCTCAAATTCCTGACCTCAGGTGATCCACCCACCTCTGCCTCCCAAAGTGCTGGGATTACAGGTGTGAGCCACTGTGCCCCTCCAGGAAGTGTTTCTTAATGATCTGGGCTGCACAAGGGCAGGGGATATCACTGTGTTCCAGACCCTTGAGGACTAGGATACATGTAAATCCTGACTCTCTGCTCCCTCTCCCAGTCTCCAACGCAGTGAGAAGCCTCAGCATGCAGGACTGGACCAACAGCTCCATTGCCTCGTGCTGGACAGCTCCCCAGGGTCCAGGCCAGTCTCCCTACACCTATTGGGTCTCATGCGTTGGGGAAGGCATTACTGACCCCAGGACCTAAAACAGCTCAGGTACTGAAATCACCCCAAAGGAACTGGAAGCTGGCAGCCTGTACAACCTCACTGTCTGGGCCAAGAGGAATGAGATCAGCGGTTATAACAGCAACCTCAGTGCAGCCACTGGTGAGACAGTCAGCTCTGACCCCGGCTCGGTTAGGACAGGGGAAGGAAAAAGAGGAAGGGACTTTGCAAGCTCCTTGGGAGACGAATAGTGCTCTTGGGCCCTTTCAGAGCTTAAACATGTGGGTCCTGTTCCTAGAGGGTGTCGTTTCTTTGTTTGTGTCTAGATGGAGTCTCTCTCTGTCGCCAGGCTGGAGTGCAGTGATCTCAGCTCTCTGCAACCTCTGCCTCTTGGGTTCAGGTGATTCTCCTGCCTCGGCCTCCTGTGTAGCTGGGAGGACAGGTGCATGCCACCACACCCAGCTAATTTTTGTATTATTAGTAGAGACAGGGTTTCACCATGTTGTCCAGGCTGGTCTCGAACTCCTGACCTCAGGTGATCCTCCCTCCTCAGCCTCCCAAAGTGCTGGGATGAGAGGCGTGAGCCACTGTGCTTGGCCTGGGGGTGTTGTTTCTCAGCAGCCCGGACTTTCCAAGCTGTGGGACCTTCTTTTCTCCCTTTGGGAAATGGGCTCTTGGGGTCAGGGAGGGCTCCGGACTGTCTAGCACCACTGCTCAGGAGCTGACAGTCACCAGCTGGGCAACAGCTAAAGGTGGTCCCAGGGAATTAGATGAATCAAGAGAGCACTGCCTTTCAGCCTGGGCATGGTGGGTCCCACTCGTGAGAAGAATCAAAATCCCCTGGGAGACTAGGTTCATTATTATTTTTTTTTTTGAGGCAGGGTCTTGCCCTGTTGCCTAGGATGGAGTACAGTGGTATGATCATGGCTTACTGTGGCCTCGACCTCCTGGGCTCAAGTGATCCTCCCACCTCAGCATCCTGAGTAGCTGTGACCACAGTCATGCGCCACCATGCCCAGATAATTTGAAAAATTATTTTTTTGTAGAGACAGGATCTCATTATGTTGCCCACATTGGTCTCAGACTCTTGGGCTCAAGTGATTCTCCCACCTCGGCCTCCCAAAGCACTGGGATTAGGGGAGTGAGCCTCTGTGCCTGGCCTGAACCTGAAACTCTTTAATCCTTGGTCATTTGGCCTAAAAAGATGAAATTTGGCAAATCCTTCTAGAAACGTGGTGTGTCTAGAATGAGAAGGCACTTACCTTGGGTTCCTGTGGGAAAGAAAATACAGAAGATCTGATCTTGAAGGACATGAGAGATGGTGGACTACAAATCGCATCACACCATGGGGCCATGACTTCATAAGCTTCAGCGATACAGAGAGTCCATGACCTCATGGGAGTTGTAGTTTCAGTGGGTGGGACTGATGTGCATTTGGGAAGAACAGAAAGATGACAGGGTGTGACCCAGGGCTGTAGCCAGGGGACAGAGAGGGCTGGGAGAGTCTGGTCCTCATGGTGTTTGGGTATCTAGGCTCTTTCCTGTGGTTCAGCCTCCTTAGCCACTGGAGCCATCAATAATGGGTATCTGAGCTTTGCTGTGGGGGAGAGGCCGGAAGGCAGGCTGGGGTAAGAGGGTCTTTGAGACTACCCCTTTAGTTCTCTGTCCTCACTTCTTAGCTCCCAGTGAGGTCACAGATCTCCAGAACAAAACTCAGACTGACAACTCAGTCACACTGTGGTGGCAGGCCCCCAGAGACTCCTACTCTTAGCTGTAGGTATACAGGATCCAGTGGGCCAGCGAGGGACATCCCCAGAGGGAGCAAGATCCCCAAGCAAATTGAGCCAACCAGTCCAGCAGGACCAATGAGACATGGTACAAGGTGGAGGCCCTGGAACCCGGGACTCTGTACAACTTCACCGTGTGGGCAGAAAGAAACAACGTGGCTAGTTCGACGCAAAGCATCCGTGTGTCCACAAGTGAGACCACCCCTCCCCCACCCCTTCCTACCTTCACCTGGTGAACTGGGCTTAGCTCAGGCCTTGAGGGCTGAGAGATGAATGGAGTAAAAATCCCATCAGGCCATGGGCCATGACTTCATGAGCTGCAGTGATGGTGGAGCCCAAGGCCTCATGGGAGTTGTAGTTTAAAGGAACTTACTTGTGACCATTTGGGGAGGACAGAAAAAAAGGGAAGATGAGGTGGTTTGGGTTGGGGAGGAAGGGATGGGCTTGTCTCTGAGAACTGAGTAGTGGGGGTAGGGGTGGAAAGCCATCTTGGATGGCTCTGCTGACCTCTTGCTTCCTTCACCCAGACCCGGACACAGCCACCATCACTTCCTGCATCAGCACCTCAGGGAGCTATGGAGTCATCTTCACCTGATCCTGCCCCCAGGGAGGCTACGAGGTCTTTGAGTCGGAGGTGGGTGGACAGCGAGGCTCCCAGGATAGAGCTTAGTGTGGGAAGGGTGTGTCTGTGTTGGGTCTCGGGCTGGCTCAGTCATACCGAGCCACCATCATGACCATCTGGCATGGAATGAGGGCCACCTCTGCCTCTGTGACCTGCCACACCAAGAATGCAGGTGAGCAGAGCCGTGTGGGCCAGGGAGCTTGGACAAAATTCTCAGTAGACTCCAGCAGGCCCCGCTTTGTGAGAAAATCAATGGGATTCTTTTACTTCTTGTTTCCTTTGAAACATCTTTATTTTCGTTTTTGAGATGGAGTTTTGCTCTTGTTGCCCAGGCTGGAGTGCAGTGGTGTGATCTCAGCTCACTGCAACCTCCAGGTTCAAGTGATTCTCCCACTTCAGCCTCCTGAGTAGCTGGAAATACAGGCATGTGCCACCACACCCAGCTAATTTTTGTATTTTAGTAGAGATGGGGTTTCACCATGTTGGCCAGGCTGATCTCGAACTCCTGACCTCAGGTGATCCACCACCTCGGCCACCCACCACCAAAGTGTTAGGATTACAGGCATGAGCTACCACACCTGGCCTATCCATTCATTTTATCCATTCAATGATCCAGTTGATATATCAGTCGAGTGGTTTCTGCTTTTGACTATTATGGGCAATGCTGCTAGGAATGTTTGTGGACAGGGTTTGTGTGGACATATGGTTTTATTTGTCTTGGGTCTATACCCACTAGTGGAACAGTCACATGGGAACTGTATGTTTAACTGCAGTTTTTCC
Source organism: Saguinus oedipus (assembly GCA_031835075.1). NCBI lineage: Eukaryota > Metazoa > Chordata > Mammalia > Primates > Cebidae > Saguinus > Saguinus oedipus. Next base: position 20,285,040 of record CM063187.1, read on the forward strand.
CCCTCCTAATGTGGTTGTATCACTTTGCATTAATCAATGGGGTACTTGAAGTGGTTTGGAGCTTAGGCTTGGGAAAGGTCTAGCCATGTACCAAGACTGTGGCCATAAGCCTCACTTTGCCCCATCAATCACTTCCCGGGAATAGGGCCTCCAATCTGGAGAGAGCCTAGGGGTTGATTCGGCGACCAATGGATGCCTTTCAAACTGGGCTTTGCCAGACCCCCACTGCCTAGAAAGTTCTCTCCCTTGGTAACAAGGTTGTAAGACCCTGCTGTCCCCTGTTGACAAGCACACTCTTCACAGGTGCAGCCTGGGGGCCTTGAAGACTGATAGAGATGGGCCACTGGCTGGAGTCTACCCTAAGATCAGACATCTAACGACAGGTCTTGGGAGAGCCATGCCCATCAGAGCCTGAGAGCAGGCACGGCCTCAGATGCCACCAGGCCTCAGTAGGCTCCACTGCTGGGGAGTCCTTCCTGAGCCAGCAGGACCTCTGAGGAGATGAAGCTGCAATTCTGGGGAGGACAGAAGCCGTCTGTACCAGGGACAATCTCACAGAGAGCAAAGTGTTTCCCCAGCCTCGGCACTATAGATGCTTTGCTCTAGATCCTTCTTTATTGTGTGTGTGGGGGCGTTCTGTGCATCGTAGGGTATTGAGGAGCACCCCTGGTTCCACCCACTAGATGCCAGCAGCACCCCCACCTCCGAGCTGTCCAAATTCTCCAGACATTGCCCAGTGTCTCCTTGACAACAAAATCGCCCTTGTTGAGAAGCACTAGTCTAGGCTAAGGAAGGCAAGAGTCACTGTTTTTTGTTGTTTTGGGTTTTCTTTTCTTGAGACAGGGTTTCACTCTGTTGCCCAGGCTGGAGTGCAGCAATACGATCATGGCTTAATGCAGCCTCCACTTCCCAGGCTCAAGTGATCCTCCTGCCTCAGTCCCCTGAGTAGCTGGGATTGCAGGCATGTACTGCCATGCCCAGCTATTTTGTTGTTTTTTTTTTCTTTCTTTTCCCTTTTTTTTTTTTTTTTTTTTGAGATGGAGTCTTGCTGTATAGCCCCGGCTGAAGTGCAGTGGTGCCATCTTGGCTCACTGTAACCTCCACCTCCTGAGTTCAAGTGATTCTCATGCCTTGGCCTCCTGAGTAGCTGGGATTACAGGTATGTGCCACCTCACCCAGCTAATTTTTGTCTTTTTATTAGAGACCAGGTTTTGCTGTGTTGCCCAGGCTGATCTCAAACTCCCGATCCACCCACCTCAGCCTCCCAAAGTTTTGGGATTACAGGCATGAGCCACTGTTCCTGGTCAGGAGTCACTCTTCAGCAACCAGGTCACCTGTGAAAATGATGGACAGTTGACCCCTGAACGATAATCCCCTACACAGTCAAAATCTGCATGTGATTTTTACTCCCCAAAAACTTACCTACTAACAGCCTACTCTTGACTGGGAGCCCCACCAATAACATCGACAATTAATATGTATTTTGTCTGTAATATGTATTATATATTGTATTTTCTTTTTGAGACAGAGTCTCGCTCTGTCACCCAAGCTGGAGTGCAGTTGCACGATCTTGGCTCACTGTGACCTCCGACTCCTGGGTTCAAGTGATTCTCCTGCCTCAGTCTCCCAAGTAGCTGGGATTACAGGCATGTGCCACTATGTCTAGCTAATTTTTTTGTATTTTTAATAGAGATGGGGTTTCACTGTGTTAACCAGGATGGTCTCAGTCTCCTGATCTCATGATCCACCCACCTCAGCCTCCTAAAGTGCTGGGATTACAGGTGTGAGCCATTATGCCCGGCCATATTGTATTCTTATAATAAAGTAGCTAGAGAAAAAAACGTCATTAAGAAAATCTTGGTCAGGTGCAGTGGTTCGTGCTTGTAATCCCAGCACTTTGGGAGGCCAAGGTGGGTGGATCACGAGGTCAGGAATTCAAGACCAGCCTGGCCAAGATGGTGAAACCCTGTCTCTACTAAAACTACAAAAATTAGCCAGGTGCAGTGGCAGGTGTCTGTAATCCCAGCTACTCGGGAGGCTGAGGCAGGAGAATCGCTTGAACCTAGGTGGCAGAGGTTGCAGTCAGCTGACATCGTGCCACTGCACTCCAGCCTGGGCAACAGAGTGAGACTTCATCTCAAAAAAAAAAAAAAAGAAAAGAAAAGAAAAAGAAAAAGAAAATCGTAAGGAAGAGAAAGTGTATTCACTGTTTACTAAGTGGATCATCAGAAAGATCTTCACCCTTGTGGTCTTCAAGCTGAGTGGGCAGAGGGGGAGGAGAAAGAAGAGGGGGTGGTCTTGTTGTCTCATGGGTGGGGGAAAATCCATGGTGCAGTGGCACGATGGACCCACGCAATCCAGACCCACGTTGTTCAAGGGTCAGCTGTGTTTGGACCAGGTTCCTGGGGAAGAGGAAAGGCTGAGACAGAGGAGTAGATAAGACCTGTGCTCTGAAGGTTTCCAATGCTTCCTCCCTGCAGAGGTCATTGCCAGAGCTGTTGTGGGCATCCTCCTATTTCTCATCCTGGGGGGTCTGCTTATTTTCTTCCTGAAGAGGAGGTGAGACTCAGCGCAGGGCTGTCCACCTGGAGGGTGGGGGCCGGAGAAGAAGGAGGAGGACCCCTGGTTGCAGCCTCATTCCCTGAGCCTTTCATCCTAATTCTTTTTCCCAGGAATAAGAAGAACCAGCAGAAACCAGAACTCAGTGATTTGGTCTTCAGGTGAGCAGAAGGTTTGGGGGGCACATCGGAAAGAATCTGGTCGAATCAAGGGGTGTTTGGTGGCTGCTGGCTAAGTCAGAAGGTGGATCAGTGAATCTACCCACAAACACCTCAGAAGGGACCGATGCCCCTGAGACAGGATCCATAGGCCTTCCATTGCAGCTCACTCCCCAAGCAGCCTGGGCCAGTGACTTTAAATTCAGTTCTGGTGTCGGCTCCAGGACGTTCATTCATTCATTCATTCAGCAGATATCAGCTGAGCACCAGCATGTATCAGGCACTGTTCCAGCTGCCAAACAAGCAGTAAATTAAACCAGGAGTCCTGCCCTCTGGGGCTTCTATTCTAGTACCAGAGACAACAATAAGCAAGATCATAAACAATGTGATAAAAACTTGGAGACAGGACCAGGCATAGTGGCTCATGCCTATAATCCCAGCTACTCAGAAGGCTGAGGCAGGAGAATCACTTGAACCTGGGAGACAGAGGTTGCAGTGAGCTCAGATTGCGCCACTGCATTCCAGCCCGGGTGACAGAGCAAGACTCCGTCTCAAAAAAAAAAAAAAAAAAAAAAAAAAAGCTTGTGCAGTGTCTAACACCTATAATCCCAGCACTTTGGGAGGACAAGGAGGATGGATCACGAGGTCAGGAGTTCAAGAGAAGCCTGGCCAACACTGTGAAACCCTGTCTACTAAAATACAAAAAATTAGCTAGGGGTGGTAGTGCATGCCTATAGTTCCAGCTTGGTAGGCTGAGGCAGGACAATTGCTTAAATCCAAGAGGCAGAGGTTGCAGTGAATCGAGATTGTACCATTGCACTCCAGCCTGGGAAACAGAGTGAGACTGTCTCAAAAAAAAAGAAAGAAAGAAAGAAAGAAATATATATGTATTAATAATATATAAAATAATATAATACATTTGTAGACAAAGCAAGAGGAGGGGATAGGAAGGGTAGAGGAATATGTTAATATTCTTCTAATGTGAAAATTAGAGGAAATTAGAGGGAAAATCAGAGGATTTCAAAATTTTACTTTATTTATTAATTTGTTGAGACAGGGTCTTACTCTGTGGCCCAGGCTGGAGTTCAGTGTCTCAGTCATAGCTCACTGCAGCCTGGACCTCCTGGGCTCAAGTGATCCTCCCACCTCAGCCTCCCCAGTAGCTGGGACTTCAGGCACGCACCACAATGCCTGGCTAATTTTTTAATTTTTTTGGGAGGGGGTCTCACTAGGTTGTCCAGGCTGGTCTTGAACTCCTGGCCTCAAGCAATCCTTCCACCTCAGCCTCCCAAAGTGTTAGGATTATAGGCGTGAGCTGCCACACCCAGCAGGAATATTTTAGGCAGGATATTCAAGGAAAGTCTGGCTAACGGGATGACTAAGAGGAAGTCATCTGAGTACAGACCTAAGCAAGTGGGAGAGGAGCCGTGCATGCATCTGGGAAAGGCATTCTGAGGACAGGGCAGGCGAGCGGAGAGCCTGAGGCAGCAGCACACATGGGGTTCAGAGGACATCCTGCATTTCCAACAGAGCAGAGGAAGGGGAGGGCTGTGGGAAGTGAGGTCAGAGAGGCATCAGTGGGGCCAGAGCAGGTACAGGTTGGTTTGTAGATGAAAGTCAGGATTTTGGATCTACTGTGACATGGGAGTTTTGTGAAGATTTTGTATAGACTAGTGACACAGTTTAACGTGTAAGAAGCAAAGGGAAGAGATTTGTAATAATCCAGACAGGAGGTTGGGCGCAGTGGCTCACGCCCATAATCCCAGCACTTTGGGAGGCCAAGGCGGGCGGATCACTTGAGGTCAGGAGTTTGAGACCAGCCTGACCAACATGGCAAAACCCCATCTCTACTAAAAATACAAAAATTAGCCAGGCATGGTGGCCAGTGCCTATAATCCCAGCTATTCAGGAGGCTGAGGGAGGAGAATCGCTTGAGCTTGGGAGGCTGAGGTTGCAGTGAGCTGAGATTACACCACTGGGTAGCAGCCTGGGTAACAGAGTGAGACTCTGTCTCAAAAAGAAAAAAAAAAAAAAAGAAGAAGGAAGAAAGGAAGGAAGGAAAGAAAGAGAGAAATAAAGAGAAAGAAGGAAACGAAGAAAGAAGGGAAAGAAATAGAGAGAGAAAGAAAGAGAGAGGGAAAGTGAAACTGCAGGAATGGGCCAAACCCTGTAAGAAGTGTGTGTCCAGCGGCTTGGGGAGGAACAGTGGGGAACACGTACCTTTGAAGATGGACCAAGGAGGAGGGGCCTGCCCAGGAAATGGCAGCAGCCGGGCAGGTGGGGGCCAAGCCAGGCCTGGGTGTTAGGGAGCAGTGCAGATCCAGGAGAACAGGCAAGGCACAGCCGTGGCGCTGAACGCTGCTGAGCAGTCAGGCGGGTGAGGCCTTTGCAATTACAGACAGGGAGGCTGAGATGATTCTGGAGAAAGGTATTCCCTGCAGTAGTGGGTACAGCCTCAGGCCAGGTGATAGAATGACAAGAAGGAGAGAAAACTGGTCTGCATGAGAAGTTGGAGTGCAGGGCTGTCTGAGTAGGTTTATTATTATTATTACTATTATTAGTTTGAGATGGAATCTCACCCTTTTGCCCAGGCTGGAGTGCAGTGAGCGTGATCTCGGCTCACCGCAACCTCCGCCTCCTGGGTTCAGGCAATCCTCCTGCCTCAGCCTCCTGAGTAGCTGGGATTACAGGCAGACACCACCACACCCAGCTAATTTTTGTATTTTTAGTAGAGAAGGGGTTTGTTTCACCATGTTGGCCAGGCTGGTCTCGAACTCCTGACCTCAGGTCATCCACCCAATTTGGCCTTCCAAAGTGTTGGCATTACAGGCGTGAGTCACCATGCCTGGTCCTCAAAAGTGCAAGATTCAAAGAGGTTACAGTCTTTTCTCCCTACTCCCCCCAAACCGCAGCTTCCCAGGTGACATCCTGGCTGAAGACTTTGCTGACCAGGTCAGGAAGAATGAGAAGGACAGCAACTGTGGTTTTGCAGAGGAGTACCAGGTGGGGAGAGGACAGAGGGGCTGAGCTCAGCCTCCCTCTGTTGGCCCATACCCTCGCTCCCACCCTGACCAGACCTCATGGCCTTCGGAATCAAGCAAAGGCAACAACACATATGTCGTTGGATTGTCAGTGATTCCCAGGCATGCTTATCTTTCCACTCACTGAAATCTTTTTTATTTTTGAGATGGAGTTTTGCTCTTGTTGCCCAGGCTGGAGTGCAGTGGCGGGATCTCGGCTCACTGCAATCTTCTACTCCCTGGTTCAAGCTATTCTGCTGCCTCAGCCTCCCGAGTAGCTGGGATTACAGGCACGCACCACCACACCTGGCTAATTTTTGTATTTCTAGTAGAGACAGGGTTTCACCATGTTGGCCAGGTTGGCCTCGAACTCCTGAGCTCGTGATTCACCGGTTTCGGCATCCCAAAGTGCTGGGATTACAGGCATGAGCCACCACACCCAGCCCTTGAAATCTTAAAATAATGGTGTGTCAGTCCTAAAGTAACCATCTCCACTCCCACCAAGTGAGTCCTTTCTCCCTGACACCTGCTTTCTTGCCTGCCTGAAGAAGTCCCCACGGCTCTCTCAATGCCCCACAGAGTGGGCAGCACACATATGTCCTGTTTCTGCGGGTGCCATAGAATCTCGGGGCACAAGGGATAAACAAGGGGTGATGCCAAAGAAGGCAAGGGGAGCTTGGGGGTTCCCCTCAAGGGCAAGTAGAGAAAATCCAACACCAGGTACCCCCTCTGCCTGCACCCCAAGCAACTGTCCCTGGTGGGCACCAGCCAGTCTCAGATGGTGGCTTCAACTCCAGAGAACAACACCGAGAACTGCTACAGAAATGTGCTGCCCTGTGAGTCTTGGGCTTCCGCTGCTTTCGCCCCAGCCCCGATCTAGTCAGCACCCCACCCCAGTGCCCTTCTCCTACCTGCTATGAGAGACAAGACCCTCCCCCTACGTGGTCTTCCTTTTTTTTTTTTTTTTTACATGAGACAGAGTCTTGCTCTGCTTCCCAGGCTGGAGTGAAGTGGCACCATCTCAGCTCACTGCAACCTCCGCCTCTTGGATTCAGGGGATCCTCCCACCTCAGCCTCAAGAGCAGCTGGGAGTACAGGCACCCGCCACCATGCCTGGCTAATTTTTACATTTTTAGTCGAGATGGGGTTTCACCATGTGGGCCAGGCTGTTCTGGAACTCCTGACCTCAGATGATCCACCCACCTTAGCCTCCCAAAGTGCTGGGATTACAGGTGTGAGTCACCCCACCTGGCCGTGGGTCCCTTGAGAGTGCTCCTGGCCTGCTCCCCACAGCTGTGGTCCCTCCGCCTCTCTCCATCCCTGCATGGCTCCCAGGGTCTGCTCCCCACAGCTGTGGTCCCTCCGCCTCTCTCCATCCCTGCATGGCTCCCAGGGCCTGCTCCCCACAGCTGTGGTCCCTCCGCCTCTCTCCAACCCTGCATGGCTCCCAGGGCCTGCTCCCCACAGCTGTGGTCCCTCCGCCTCTCTCCATCCCTGCATAGCTCCCAGGGCCTGCCTGCATCTCGCCATGACTTCTGTCTGTGGGTCTTGGTCTTGGCTCTGTGCCTCTCTGGCTCTCTCGGCCTCTCACTGGTCTCTCTGCATGGCTAATGCTGGCCTCTTCTCCTAGATGACTGGTCCCGGGTGCCCCTGAAGCCCATCCCCGAAGAGCCAGGCTCTGACTACATCAATGCCAGCTTCATGCCCATAAGGCCGTGGTTGGGATTGAAAGGGTGCCCAGCAGGCCTGGAGAGATAGGAGCTAGTGGGGGTCATCCAAAGGCCCCCCGACCCACCTGCCTTCCTCAACCAGGGTCTCTGGAGCTCCCAGGAGTTCATAGTAACCCAGGGCCCTCTGCCACAGACAGTGGGCAACTTCTGGCACCTGTTGTGGGAACAGCAGAGCCACACCCTAGTCATGCTGACCAACTGCATAGAGGCCAGCTGGGTGAGAGATGCGAGTCCTGCATGCTGACTGGGTGCATGACCCCGCCCGAACACTGATCCAGTGTAGACCCCACACCCAGACCTTAGAGGTTCCTCCAGTGTCACCCCAGGCATCTTCAGTGTGACCTCTCCCCCACTCGCCCAGCCCATCTGCTGGTTCACATGTGGGGGCTAAGGCAGACCCCACAGACCTGGGGAGGAGGAGTTTTTCTGTTCTCTGAGCCCTCATCCTCCCCCAGGTGAAGTGTGACCATTACTGACCTCTGGACTCTCAGCCCTGCACCCACAGGCACCTGCAGGTGACCCTGGAGGGTAAGTTATGGAGAACTGGACGGTCCGGAACTGCAGCTTCTCCAGGTGCGTCCAGCCCTGTGATGGCCCTCAGCCTTTCCCTGTGGCACGCCAGGCACCCAGGATCCTCCACCAACTCCAACCTTCCACCTACTGCTCTGAGGAGCTGCACTGTGCTCCAGGGAACCTGCCCTTAGTGGCAGAAGCCAGGTTCTCCCTACGTTCATCTCCAGAGCCTGTGAGTGCTCCCTCCTTCCAGGTGGAGCAGCAGAAGACGCTCTCCATGCGGCAATTCCACTTCCTGGCCTGGCCGGATCACTGTGTTCCCTCCTCCCCAGACACCTTGCTGGCTTTCTGGAGGATGCTCCAGCAGTGGCTGGATCAGACCATGGACAGAGGCCCACCCATTGTGCACTGCAGGTGGGGAACAGCCCAGGATCCTCTCCCAAGAGAGAACCGCTCCCTTGGGGCTCAGAAAGTGGTGCTAGATGAAACCCTGGGAAGTCACAGGGAGGTGAAAAGGAAGAGAAGGAGACGGATATCGAAGATAAAAGGGGGCAGAAAGCAGATAAGAAGAGGAGGAGGATAAGGGTGAAATGATGGGAAGGAGAAATGAAAAGTCAGGCTGGGCATGGTGGCTCACGCTTGTAATCCCAGCACTTTGGGAGGCCAAGGTGGGTGGATCAGTTGAGTTCAGGAGTTTGAGACCAGCCTGGCCAACATGGTGAAACCCCGTCTGTACTAAACATTCAAAAATTGGCCGGGTGTGGTGGCAGGTGTCTGTAATCTCAGCTACTTGGGAGGCTGAGGCAGGAGAATTTCTTGAACCCAGGAGGAAGAGGTTGCAGTGAGCCGAGGTCACACCACTGCCCTCCAGCCTGGGTGACTTTGTCTCAAAAAAAAATAAATAAAAAGAAAGAAAGATGAAAGGGTAAAGGAAGAAAAGGTTGAATGCAGAAGAGAAGAAGGGATGAAGGCGCAGGAGGCGGATGAGGCCACAGATTGAGAGAAACATTGGAGACACTTCCTTGTGCTCAAGTACGGGGCCTCCCCATCAACTGCTTTCCCGATATTTATTTATTTATTTTATTTTTATTTATTATGAACATAACTTCAATACACAATTTCCTGATATACTCTATAAGTTTTATTTCTTTTCTTTTTTTTGTAGAATAAATTTTGGCAATTTTTGCTTTCAGATCTATTTAAGAAAACAAAAATCAAGATTTGTCTAGTAAAAAAGAATTTTAAGGTGTTTTTGACCTGAACTTTCCACATTCCTGAGCTGATCTGTGTCCTTCACTCTAGATTAGCGTTAATTTTAGAAATTTAGTGATATAGCATACTGTTGCCCACATCTTAAAATCTGATTGCCACTACTAATTTTTGATTTAGTAGTACCAGGTAGTGAAATTAAGAACTTACAAAATTGAAATATTTTCTAAAAATTTTAAATTTTGTGTTATAAATTAGTATTTTAAAGGTATTTTTCTAGAATATTCTATTATATTCTTTTTACTGAGCACACTACTAAGTTGGTAATTGGAGAATATGAGCAAGATTCATGTAATTTTTAATAGAACAGGTATTGCTGCCTCTAAGCCAGACCTGATCACCTGTCTGGAGCAAGGAAAAGAACCTTGGAATGTGAAGAGACATGAGATGGTAGCCGAAGCCCCAGGTAGGTGAGAGTGAAAGTGAGTACAACTGACGACACAGATGAGAGGTCTAAAATAAGAAAAAAGCCAATTCTTAAAATGATTTGGAAGTCTGTGTTTCAAAGGAAATAGTTTTTGGGAAGGCTGATTTTTTATTTTTTTTGTTTTCTGTGCTCTCACATGGAAGCATCTTCTGTGTTATCTTTTTAAAATCCCTAAAGAGTTACTTTCCCTTCAGTGATCTTTCTTCATGTTTACAGTGACAGCCTGTTTGTGGCATATATGCAAAATATGATCACTTTTTTATTGTTTTTGAAAACACAGAGATAGCTGCATAATTTTGAGAAACTTTATGTTAAACTGTTTTTTAAGTTCTCTTTTGACATGTCTAAGATGTGTGGGAGTAGTGGTTTCTGTTCCATTATTTTTATATTGCTAATTTTTCTGAACAATACATTTTGTCTTTTAAAGTCTTTAAGTGTAGTTTAAAATTATAAATTATGATGTTCTTCTGCTTTGTTCTTTGTTTTTAAGATTAGTTTGGCTATTCAACATTTATTATAGTTATACGTGAAATTTAGAATTGTATTTTGTATGACTGTAGAAAATATTCGAATTTTGATAGGGAGTTTATTGAATCTAAAGATCACTATAGATAACATGGCATTTAACAATATTCTTTCAATCAATAGACATAAAATGTTTTTATATTTATTTTTGTCATTTCAAGTTTTTAATTGATGTATCTTTTATTTGAAATATATTTAAGCTCCTTGGTTACATTACATTTGTTCTTAGAAATTTATTATTTTAGTGCTATTGTAAGATTGCCTTCTTTCTCTATTTTATCAGATAGTTTATTTAAAATGTATGGAACCATAACTTATACTTCTATGTTAATTTTCTGTTTTGTTAATTTATTGTGTAATTATTACTTTAATTAGGTTTTAAAGTACTATTTATGTTTTTTTAATATAAGATCAAATGATCTACAAAAAACAACTTTCTACTTTATTGTCTTTAATTTCAATGACTTAAAAATTTTTTTTGGCTAATTTTTGTTGCACCTACTTTCAGTGCTATGTTAAAATAGAAACATTGAGAATAGGCACAATATACATTTACATTGGTGTCTGTGAATTTGAAGGAGCAAATACCTCTTCAAGTTTTTATAAACTGGTTTCAGAAAGTGAAGGTCTTTTGTCGAGTCCCCAGAGTGATGGGATGCCCCACGTGTTTGTAGTGTAGAGAGGCTGTAGCTTGATCACAAAGGCTGCTGGGTCTGCATTAGGGTCCACCTTTAGTTGGCTTGTTACAAGGGGATTGGGTAGTTGTAATTCCCATTTTATTTTATTTATTTATTTATTTAAATTTTTATTGCATTATAGGTTTGGGGGTACATGTGCAGAATGTGCAAGATAATTGCATAGGTACACACATGGCAGTGTGTTTTGCTGCCTTCCTCCCCCTCACCCACACTTGGTATTCATCCCCAGGCTATCCCCCCCAGCCCCCCCCGCTGTCCCTCCCCCATTTCCCCCAACAGTCCCCAGTGTATAGTAGACCGCCTCTCTGTGTCTATGTGTTCTCATTTTTCTCACCCGCCTATGAGTGAGTATATGCGGTATTTCTTTTTCTGTTCTTGTGTCAGTTTGCTGAGAATGATGTTCTCCAGATTCATCCATGTCCCTACAAAGGACACAAACTCATCATTTCTGATTGCTGCATAATATTCCATGGTGTATATGTGCCACATTTTCCCAGTCCAGTCTATCATCGATGGGCATTTGGGTTGGTTCCAGGTCTTTGCTATTGTAAACAGTGCTGCAATGAACATTCGTGTGCATGTGTCCTTATAGTAGAACGATTCACAGTCTTTTGGATAGATACCCAGTAATGGGATTGCTGGGTCAAATGGAATTTCTATTTCTAGGTCCCTGAGGAATCGCCCATTTTATTTTTGAACAGAGTGAATATTCTTTAGGACTTGGCTTTGTTTGGCAGAATGTAGGGCAGATTTCTGCAATTGTGTCTGCATATGGTAGGCTTTAAATTAGGATGTAGATGAGTTTGGCTTCCACTGAGTACCAGAGAGGATTTCCCAAGGTCACTATGGGCTTCTACATAAGCAGAACTTGCCGTGCACTGTGGCTCAGGGAACTAAAACTGAGTCATGGAGCTGCTTCAGGGACCACAGTGAGAGCCAACATCTTCAGGCCTGCCGTCATGGCTATAAATGGGTGTCTTCCTTCAGGCCTCTGGAAGGGCAGGATCTTTCCCATACTGTGGATAGGAGGAGTTTGGGATGATTACAAGGTAAGTTCAGAATTCTCAGTGGGATCAAGTTTGATGGGTCATTTTCTTGTCTATAGCCAAGAATAAAGGTCCTGTAGTTTGCCACCTGAATGAAAGCGTGTCTTCTGAAAAGAACATTCCTGAATCCCAGGCATTAGCAGAGTTTCACAACTCCCTCCCTGGATCTCAAAGCTCTTTTAAGGGCACTTATTTTGGAGATGGGGTCTTGCTACGTAACCCAGGCTGTTCTTGAAATTCTGGCCTGAAGCAGTTCTCTGACTTATGTACCATGTAGCTGTCATTACAGGTTGGAGCCATGATTCCTGTTTTTCTTATAAAGGCATTTTTGTTAGGGATGGCTGACAAATTTTCTTGCTGTCAGAAAATAGGCAAATAGGACACCTTTTATTTTTCCATCTCAGTGATGTCAGTCTCCCTGTACACTTTTACTTTGTATTTTGATTTAGTCTGTAATTTCAGACTTAGACATTTAGGACAATATACTAGAATTTACATTTTATGCCTGAGTGAATTAAATAATTAGTAGGCAGGCAAAAAGAAAATATAGGCAGATAAAAAAGATTATAGGATTTTCACTTACTTTTGTCTGCCTATATCTAAAATATAACAAATTATTTCCAAATACTCATATTCTGAAAATATATATAAATATTCAGAATATATATATATATTCTGAAAAATATATATGTATGTATATGTATTTTTTATTTCTTTGCTGTCCATTATGGTATATTTTTTCTTTATTTAGCAATGTAAGCCTATTCTTTGCTTCTAAAGTTAGATTAGAGAAGTTTTATTTTGTGTAAGAATATTATATATTTAAAACATAAAAATATCTCATTTATTAAAATGCTTATTTATCAAAAGTTCGTCCTTACAATCTTCTGTTCGTGATTACACTGCATTTTATCTGAACCTTTACTGCATTACAGTGGATGCCAATGATTCAAAATCGTCATCTTCAAGGAGTGCACAGTTACAGTAAACTATTGCCGTTATCCACACAAATTATTTGTTAATGCTTCATCAATTCTGCATACCAGATTTTATGAGTAAATATTGTTTTGTAGTTTCATATTAGTGTTTTTTCTCAGTGTAGGTTTCTTATTTTTTTCTTTTTATAAGTCGGGGTTTCACCATGTTGGTCAGACTGGTCTTGAACTCCCGACCTCAGGTGATCTACCCGCCTTGGCCTCCAAAGTGCTTGGATTACAGGCGTGAGCCACCACACCCGGCCCAGTGTAGGTTTCTTAACATAAGTTTATTGTGTTTTTTGGTTTTACAATTTTAGACAATTTGCAATTCTGTTTATACAGGTAAGTCAGTGTGTGATTTAATTAAGAGATAAGTCAGCCATATGTCTATTACAATCTGATTATGTGTGTGTGTTTTTATCTATAAATATAACTCCAATTTTGGTTATGGCTCATCTTGTATTTATGTTTTCTTAGCTGATTTTTAATGGTGGCATTATCTTGTCTCAATGAGTAGTCATGGAAATAGTCTTATTTTTACCTTGTGTTTAATAATAAATATATAATTTCTTTGTATGAGAGAAACACTTTTGTGACTTGAAGGTAATTTTTGGAAAGATTTATAATTCTTTAAAATTTACCATCTTAAGTCTATTTAAGTCTATTTCATGGCCAGTGATAGTCCTGATTTACATCTAATCCCCAGATTTTGAAAACCCAAGGCAGCAAGACTGCTTGAGTCCAAAACTTGAGAACAGCTTGAGAGACATATGGATATTTCATCTCTATAAAATATTTTAAAAAATAGTCAGACACAGTGTGATCCTATCTACTTGGGAGATTGAGGAGGGAGGATCACTTGAACCTGGAAGTTTGAGGCTGCAGTGTGCCATAATTATGTCATACACTCCAGCTTGGGTGACAGAGTAAGACCCTGACTCAAAAACACTGTACATTTTAGGCATGTTAAGTATATTTAGATTGTTTTATAAAATATTTCTAGAAATTTTGTCATACACATTATAAAAGTACCAGTTTTCCCATTTTCTGGCACTTTTCAAACACCGTTCTGTTTTGTTTCTAAGAGAAACCGCTGTATGTATCTCATAACATGTCTGTGGCTGGCTCAGTTTATTTTGCATAATGTCATCAAGATTTACCTTTATAGTTAGAATATTTCGTGCTTTTTTGAAAATTTGAGTAAATATTTTGGTATTTTTATATTTCAAATTACACATTTACTGAACTATTTGGTGACAGAAATTTGTATTGCTTTTACCTATTGGCTTTCAGTGACAATGGTAAGATAATTATGGATATGCAAATGACTTTATATGACCATATATGTGAGAGTTTATATATGTGCTGCACCCTATTGCATTCATTTTTTTTCTTTTTTGAAACACAGTCTCACTCTTTCACCCAGGCTGGAGTGCAGTGGCATAATATTGGCTCACTGCAACCTCCACCTCCTGGATTCAAGCAATTTTCCTGCCTCAACCTCCTCAGTAGCTGTGATTACAAGCGCCTGCTGCCACACCCAGCTAATTTTTGTATTTTTAGTAGAAATGGGGTTTTACTTTGTTGGTCAGGCTGGTCTTGAACTCTTTACATCATGATTCACCTGCCTCATTTTTCCAAAGTGCTAGAATTATAGGGATGAGCCAGCACTCCCAGGCCATTCTATTTTATTTAGTATACATTTTCACCTTTATACTCCTACCAAATCGTTTTAATTCTCTAGCTTTGTAATGTGTTTTGAAATTAGAAACTGTAATGCCACCAGCATTGTTTTGTTTTGTTTTCAATATTTTGTGGTACTTTATTGTCTGTAGAGATTCTATATACTTGGGATTGCTGTTTCTATTTCTTAAAAAATGCAATGAGAAATTTAAAAAACTGTGTATTAAATCTGTAGATTTCATTGAGAAATATGAACATCATTACAATATTACCTAGGATTACAATATAGCTAGTATTACAGGCACCTACCACCGTGCCTGGCTAATTTTTGTGCTTTTAGTAGAGATGGGGTTTCACCATGTTGGCCAGGCCAATCGAAGTCCTGACCTCAAGGGATCCTCCCGCCTCGGCCTCTCAACGTGCTGGAATTACAGGTGTGATCCACTGTGCCTGACCTAAATCTGTAAGTTTTAATGTCCTTTGTTGTCTCCTTGGAATTTTGAGTTGAAGTACGTTTTAAAAATGTGACTTTTTTTGACTTAATATGTAGCTAGCATAATACTATTTTGATTTTTTCTGCTCTCATTTTATTACTGTTTTCATTTAATGTCTACTTCCATCTTGCTCCTTTCAGTGTTTATCACTAGATCTCAATTGACTTTTGTAGAAAAAGAAATGAATCTTTGGTTTTTAAATTTTTAATAAATTTATTGAAAGTATGTCTCTTGATTTGAAAGCTGATGTTATATGTGTATTTAATTTCTGAAAGAGACTTAATGTTATGTTTTAAATTATTTTATTCGATTCTTGCATCTTTGTTTCTCCTTTCCTGTCTTGTTTTATGTCGTTAGAGTTTTGTATTGATATGCTTTTGCTTCTAATTTTCTTTTGTGTATCTATAAAGATTTTTTTAAGTGGTATCTTGGGGATTATATAAAACCTCTATAAGAAAATCCAGTATATTTTTTATTTGGTACAAAATAAACTTCAGTTGAACAAAACATTTTTTCTCCTTACATCTGCCCTGAAATTTGTCACTGATGTTGGTATTTATGTTTTTACATTATGTATTCATTGACAGGTGTTTCTAATGTCTTTGCTTTTATTTTTCAAATATTAGAGAATGATTTAAAATATTTACTGCCAGTGTTTTCTTAAATTCTTTTATTTTCAGTTTAAGGAACTGCTTCCAGCATCTTTTATATTTATGGCATATGCAGTGCCAATATACTTTCTTGAAATTAGTTGTTTCAGAAGATTTGTTTGTGTTTGCTTGTTTCAGAAGAAGTCTCGTTCTGTCCCCAGTGCAGTGACATGATCTTGGCTCATCGCAACCTCTGCCTCCTGGGTTCAAGCGATTCTTCTGCCTCAGCCTCTCGAGTAGCTGGGACTACAGGTGCACCCAGCTAATTTTTGTGTTTTTAGTAGATGTGGGGTTTCACTACATTGGCCAGGCTGGTCTCAATACCCTGACCTTGTGATTCACCTGCCTCAGCCACCCCAAAGTGCTGGGATTATAGACGTGAGCCACCACACCCAGCCCAGAAGATTATTTTCTTTCTTTCTTTCTTTTTTTTTTTAGGAAATCCATAAGCATAAGCATAGGAAAACTGCATGGGAAACAAAATACAGGTATTTCTGACAGCACCAATGGATGAACAGAAGCTGGAATGAGGTCGAGGCTTGCAGACATTTGATGTAGCTCTACATCCTCATGCCTGATGTGGATTATGATATAATTACAATTGGCTCTGTCTAGTTCTCAGGCCTATGAAATATTTAAAACATCTTTTTCTAGCATATGTAAGATGCAAAGAACTTAGAATTTTCCTTCAATAAGCAAATCACGTTAAGAGAGTTGGAGATAGGCTTTCTTTTAAATCATGGCCTAATTTGGGGCTTGAGTTTCTTTCCAGGGGACTCATTCTGTATTCATGTTCAATCTGGTTGCGCGGCAGGGAAGTGTGGCATTGAGTTTGTGGTGCACAGGGTAAAAAACAAGACAAAATCATCATGACAGCAGAAAAGAATAAATTCAGTTTTTTCAAAATCTTTCAACAGCTGATCAGAGGGAGCCATTCCCATCCTACCTGAGATGAAGCTGTTCAGCAGCCATCCCCCAGGACTCTTCTGATTAAAGCCGTTTTTGCATAGCGTTAGCCAAATCTCAGTCAGTTCAAGGTCCTTTACGTGCTACACTTTCTTAAAATTGCAATATTCTATTTGATACCAAAACAGCACTGGATGGGAAGAAATGATCAACATGAAGGGCATTTACACAAAGGAAGATTCTGATTCAATTTCTCTCCCAATGGATAGATTCATTCTGGGCTCAGGATATTACATTGCGGATAGAATTTTTTTCAAGTCTCTGCTGTAGGCAATTTAACTTGTGTAGTTGTCTGTTTTCATTTCCAGTTCTCCTTGCAATAAAAGAAACAAATTCCTGGGCTCTGACAGAAGCTTTCTGGGCTGCCTTAGTGACCTGTACCAGCCATCAGAAGTCAGAACCAGCTCCAGAATGAGTGGGTGCAAATGTTCCTGAAAACCAGCTCTTGGTTTTCTGCAGGAATGGTGGAAATGAGAGCATTGACACTTCTGATGCATGAAAAACTGCCTAAGCCTCATTACGATCCTAAATCTCATCCTCCTCTTCCATTAGGTATTTGGATTCCAGATATACTAGTCAGTGGCTGCATTGAGCTACTTTTTGTTTTCTCTAGTTTGCTCTTAACTAGACTTGAGTAGAAAAATAAAGTGGCAAGACATCAGCAAAGCCTAAGAACCAGACAGTCCAGAAGTTGGATACTCATTTTCCAAATAGAATAATAGGGTATAGGCTCTGTTTGGTAAGGGCACTTAACTTTTTTTTTAATTGCATTTTAGGTTTTGGGGTACATGTGAAGAATATGCAAGACTGTTGCATAGGTACACACATGGCAGTGTGATTTGCTGCCTTCCTCCCCTTCATCTATATCTGGCATTTCTCCCCATGCTATCTCTCCCCAACTCCCCACCCCCCAGATTATTTTCTTTTTATTTGGCAGGACAGGTTTGTTGATGGTTATTCTCACTTGATTGCTTTCCCCGCCCCCTGCAGGAATTTGACTGTGTCACATGGTTTCTTTCTGGCCTACAAAATTTATTTTGGTAATTCACTTGTTATATCATAACACTGTTTGTAAATGACACATTGCTTTTATCTTGCAGCTTCCAAAACTATTTTCTAGTCTGATTTTTGAAAATCTACTTATATATGTATTTGTTATAAATATCTTTGCTTGTATCCTAATTAGTTTGTTGAACCTCTTCATTTTTACATCATTTTTTCTTATTTTTAGGATTTTCCAATTGTTTATTTTTCTATTTCTTGCCTCCAAAATTTGAGAAAATACTTTACATATTTTTTGCTTTCAGTCTTATTTTTATGATTTTTACAGTGGTCCATGTTCCTGTTTTACCCATTGAATATTATTCAACTTATTATCAGTGTTTAAAATTAATGTGTGTATCTTTTGTATGTTTTTTTGAGAATTATATAATATTTTCAATGAAATTATATTGCCCTATTGTAATCTTTGAGTTTTGAGCATTTAAAGAAAGCTACCTGTCACAATCTTTAAAATGTAGTTTCATGTGACGTAGTCTGAAAACAATTATCTTAGCTAGAGATTCTGGAAGTCTCTCAAACATGTCTTTAGAATTTGCCTTGTCTAAAATTATCTGTTTAGTTTATAGTTAAAGGATTTCATTCATGTTTCTTTCTTCTTTTTTTTTCTTTTGAGACAGTTTCTCTTCTGTCACCCAGACTGGAGTGCAGTGGCATGGTATTAGCTCACTGCAGTGTCTGCCTCCCAGGTTCAAGTAATTCTCCTGTCTCAGATTCTCACATAGCTGGGATTACAGGCATGCATATCCATGCTCAGCTAATTTGTATTTTTAGTAGAGGCAGAGTTTTACCATGTTGCCCAGGCTGGTCTCAAGCTCCTGACCTCATGGGATCCACCCACCTTGGCCTCTCAAAGTGCTGGGATTGCAGGTGTGAACCGCCACACTCGGCCTGTTTATTTCTTAATAACCAGTAATCACTTGCTACAATTGTTTTCTGTCTATGATACCACAGTCTTTCTGCTGCTGTAAAACCTACCTTTTGTCTCAGCAGACTCAAACTGTCATTTGAAAGAATACACTATTTTTTTTTTTTTTTTTTTTGCCAATCATTGAGAGCTTGTAAGGTTGCTGAGGTTGGTTGGCCTTGAACTCTTGGCCTCGCCTTCGCAAGCGCCACGACATCCGGCCGGAGAGAATACCACTATTTATTTCAGATCTTTACATAATGAGAGACAGGAACCAGTGGCTGTAAAAGATCCTAGCATCCAGAAATAAAGATGTATAAGGCAGTATTTTACTTGTCTTTTAAAAAAGAAACCAGCAGTTGGCAGTTCATTTGAAGTCACTATGTTTTATTGGAAATCAGGAAGATCTGTAGTGTGTAAATGTAGGAGACTTTTCTTCTATGTGGCTCTTTACATTGGGCTCACCAGGGGCATTGCACACACTTATTTTACTTTTTTATAAATGTAATATTTCTGTATATTTTTGTTACATTTATATGTCTTTGAAAAAATTCAGGCCTGTAATATTTTGCTATGCCATCTTTTGATGTGGTTTGTACAATTTTATACATAATATTTCTAAAGTATATTCATCTGAGTCTAGTAAGTGGAGTAATTTGTTATTTTTATTTGTTTCAGTTGTATGTTCTTATTTTGCCCAAGAACGTTGGCCAAAGCAGGGCATAAAAAATTGTTTCCAAAAAGTGATACTGAGAAGATATAAACAATGTAAACATAAAAATTTACAGTTAAGAAAATGTTGTCAAAGCGTGGATGAGTGTAAGGTGCTCAAAGAATGTTACAATGGACTTAACCAGTGTTTGACAACTACCCAGAGAAAAATACTTCAATGCAAAAAATTTGTGAAAGTCTTTCAAAACTTTTCATATTCAAGCAGCCATAAGATAAGACAAACTAGAAAGAAACCTTTTAAATGTAGAGAATGTGAAAAGACATTTTTCACGCTTTCACACTTAGTGCAACATAAAAGAATTCATAGTGGGGAAAGATCCCACAAACGTAAAGAATGTGGCAAAGCGTATAATGAGACCTCAAATCTTTCTACCTATAAAATAATTCATACTGGAAAGAAACCTTACAAATGCGAAGAATGTGGAGAAACCTTTAACAGGTTCTCACACCTTACTACACATAAGATAATTCATACCGGAGAGGTACTCTACAAATGTAAAGACTGTGGCAAAGCTTTTAGCCAGGCCTCATATCTTACTAAACATAAGATAATTCATTCTGAAAAGAATCCCTACAAATGTGAAAAAAGTGGAAAAGCCTTTAACTGGTTCTCACACCTTACTACACATAAGAGAATTCATACTGGAGAGAAACCCTGCAAATGTGAGGAACATGGCAAATCTTTTAGTTTGTCCTCAACCCTTACTACACATAAGAAAACTCATTCTGGAGAGAAACCCTACAAATGTGAGAAATGTAAAAAAGCCTTTAACCAGTTCTCACACCTTACTACACATAAGAGAAATCATACTGGAGAGATATCGAACAAATATGAAGAATGTGGCAAAGCTTTTAGCCAGTACTCCTATCTTACTAGACATAAGAAAATTCATACTGGAGAAAAACCCTACAAATGTGAAGAATGTGGCAAATCTTTTAGGTGGTCCTCAACTCTTACTACACATAAGAAGATTCATACTGGAGAGAAACCCTACAAATGTGAAGAATGTGGCAAAGCTTTTAGCCAGTCCTCAACCCTTACTACACATAACAGAATTCATACTGGAGAGAAACCTTACAAATGTGAAGAATGTGGCAAAGCTTTTAACCACGCCAGAACCCTTATTATACATAACAGAATTCATACTGGAGAGAAACCTTACAAATGTGAAGACTGTGGCAAAGCTTTTATCCAGTCTTCAATCCTTACTACACATAAGATAATTCATACTGGAGAGAAAGCCTACAAATGTGAAGAATGTGGCAAAGGGTTTATCTGGTTCTCACACCTTACTGCACATAAGAGAATTCATACTGGAGAGAAGCCCTACAAATGTAAAGACTGTGGCAAAGATTTTAAAGTATCCTCACACCTTACTAGACACAAGAGAATTCATACTGGAGAGAAACCCTACAAATGTGAGGGATGTGGCAAAGCTTTTAACCAATCTGCAACACTTACTACACATAAAAAAATTCATACTGGAGAGAAGGCCTACAAATATGAAGAATGCGGAATAGTCTTTAGCCAGTCCTCAAACCTTACTATATATATGATAATTCTTAATGGAGAGAAACCATAAAGTGTGAAGAATGTGGTAAAGCCTTTAATTAATCCTCAATTCTTAACAGAAATAAGATGATTTATACTGGAGAGAAACTCTACAAATCCAAAAGTTGTAACAATGCTAGAAATAGAAATTCCATTTGACCCAGCAATCCCATTACTGGGTGTATATCCAAAGGATTATAAATCATTCTACTATAAGGACACATGCACACGAATGTTCATTGCAGCACTGTTTACAATAGTAAAGACCTGGAACCAACCCAAATGCCCATCAACGATAGACTGGACAGGGAAAACCTGGCACATATACACCATGGAATATTATGCAGCCATCAAAAACGATGAGTTCGTGTCCTTTGTAGGGACATGGAGGAACCTGGAAACCATCATTCTCAGCAAACTGACACAAGAACAGAAAATCAAACACCACATGTTCTCACTCATAGGTGGGTGTTGAACAATGAGAACACGTGGACACAGGGAGGGGAGCATCACACACTGGGGTCTGTCAGGGGAAAATAGGGAATGGCCAGCGGGGGGTGGGGAGTTGGGGAGAGAGAGCATGGGGAGAAATGCCAGATATAGGTGAAGGGGAGGAAGGCAGCAAATCACACTGCCATGCGTGTACCTATGCAGCAGTCCTGCATGTTCTTCACATGTACCCCAAAACCTAAAATACAATTAAAAACACCTCAAATATTTTTAAATATAAAAGAAATTGTGCTGGTGAGAAATCATAGAAATATGAATAATGTGAGGAGGTCTTTAAACAGTTGACACACTTGATTGTAGGTAAAGTGGTTCATACTAGAGAAAACTTCTACAAGTATGAACGATGTGGCAAAACTTTTAAACCATGCTCACACCTTCTTGCACAGGAAAGCATTTATACTTGAGAAAAAAATGTACAAATAGTAGAACAGTGGTTAATATCTGCTCACAATGCTCACAATCTTACTCTACATCAGAGTTTATCCTTAATGAAAGCATTAAAAATGCAGGTTTCTCAAAAGATTCTTCAGAAAATATAAGACTTTAAAGTGCTGAAGAGGATTTATTTGGAAGACAAACATTACAAACATAGAGTTGTAGCAAATTTACTTGCAACACAGATCTTGTCCTCATTTTGTATTAGAGGCAAACTCAACCCAGTTGCTTACACTTTGTTCAATATCAGAAAATTTATGTAGAAGGAAAACCTTGCAAATGTAATAAATTTGGGGAAAAAATTACAGCTTAGAAAACTTCAGAGTCATAAAAATATATATAAATAAAAATAAAACCAGAGAGTTTATATTAAATATAATTTTGCAGATATAGTAAATAGAAAAAATAATTCAAAATTAAGTTATGTAAATATCAGAGAATTTACATTAGACATGCATTAGGCACTGACACTTCAGACTTTAAATCAGAGTTCTGAGTTCAGAAAATACAAATTGGTAGAAAAATTATTCGTATGTAACTTTAGAAGATTTTTTGGAGAGTTATAATTACAAGTATACTTTTTCTGGAAAGATTACAGATTTTGTGAAAAGCAATGTTGTTACTAATTCTCAAATTACTTCATACAAATAATCTTGCAATTAACTCAAATTACTTCATGGAAAAAAAATTAGTTCTTTTTTTTTTTTTTTCTTGAGATGATGTCTTGCTCTGTCACCCAGGCTGGAGTGAAGTGGCACAATCTCAGCTCACTGCAACCTCTACCTCCTGGGTTCAAGTGATTTTCCTGCCACAGCCTCTTAAGTAGCTGGGATTACAGGTACCTACCACTATGTCCAGCTATGTTTTATATTTTTAGTAGAAGTGGGGTTTTGACATGGGGCCAGGCTGGTCTCAAACTTGAGACCTCAGGTGATCCACCCAGCTCAGCCTTCCAAAATACAGGGATTACAGGTGTTAGCCACTGCACTCAGTCCATCATGTTTCTTTATTACTATTGTGTTTGGACATGAAAGCATGTTACCAACTGTTGCTGCATCAAAGACAGAAGAGATACTTTTTAGTAGGTGAACATCTATGACCTCTTTTATGAAAGAGTAAGGACATTAAAATGTAACACACATGATGAAAATCTAAAAAGGTTCTTTGTGGTTAACTTACAATAGTGAGTGATGCATGAGGTAGGTGTCCAGAGTAATATTCTTTTTTTTTTTTTTGAGACAGAGTTTCGCTCTTCTTACCCAGGCTGGAGTGCAATGGCGCGATCTCGGCTCACCGCAACCTCCGCCTCCCGGGTTCAGGCAATTCTCCTGCCTCAGTCTTCTAAGTAGCTGGGATTACAGGCAGGCGCCACCATGCCCAGCTAATTTTTTGTATTTTTAGTGGAGACGGGGTTTCACCATGTTGACCAGGATGGTCTCGATCTCTTGACCTTGTGATCCACCCGCCTCGGCCTCCCAAAGTGCTGGGATTATAGGCTTGAGCCACCGCGACCGGCCCCAGAGTAATATTCTTCTGCATTATATTGAGAGACAAATATTGCTAGTTTTAATTAAAATTAAACTCTCTTTGCCTGGTGGCTCAGACCTGTAATCCTAGCACTTTGGGAGACCAAAACTTGTGGATTACAAGGTCAGGAGTTTGAGACCAGCCTGGCCAATGTGTAAAACCCAATCTCTGCTAAAAATACAAAAATTAGCTGTGCTTGGTGGTGCACACCTGTAGTTCAGCTACTCGGGAGATTGAGGCAGAAGAACCACTTCAACCAAGGAGGCGAAGGTTACCAATGAGCTGAGATTGTGCAACTGCACTCAAGCCTAGGTGATAGAGCAAGACGCTGTCTCAAAAATAAATAAATACAATGAATTAGTATATTATTTTACCGATTGTACTTTTATGAAACAAAATGCAGTACATGCCAAAAAGTTTAGATTAGGTGTGAATTTCTTAATTCAATTCAACATTTTAAATATTGCACATTCAATTACATCTTATTCCATTTACTTTAACCTAGTCCTCCTTACTCAGGGTATAGGTAAAAGGTGAAAGAATACACTATTTGGTTGAATCACGGACAAACGTTCTCTAGTAATCTTTTTTGCCAGTGGCTTAAAATTGCCACAAGTTAATCAATATTGTTCCAGTAGGTAAAGTTCTTTTCCCTGCATTTAACTTTTCTCTTGTTAATTTTTGTGGGCACATATTTATATGTTATATATATGTATATATGTTATAAATATTCTGGCAGAGGAATACAGTATTTAATAACCACATTAGGTTAACTGAGGTATTCATCACCTCTAAAATTTGTTTTGTATTACAAACAATTCTACAGTTATACTAATTTTATGATGTAAAACTAAAATCATTGACTACAGGGTCAGTTTTGTAATAAAAATTTTATACAGTTAAAAATAAAATTTACACATATCTGAGTCCTGGATACTTTTTAAAATTTCTTAGTCTTCATACGTGGTCTGTATGCTTGCAAACACGTAGAAATTTTTAGTTTTAATTTACCCAGAGTTAAATATACACATCTGTTAATCTAAACATAAATTTTAGGTGGAAGAAAATAATTATCTTTAAGGAAGAGTTTGTAACTATTTTAAGAATAAACGATCAATATTGGTAAAAAGTCATTTTGATAAGATGTATAATTTTCTTTGTCTCTTCAATTTCTTTTTCTTTGAGGCAGTAAATATTGCACCTGTTAATGCCATTGACTCCTATGTGAGCAGACATTAGGCAAGAGAAGGGAATCACAGCATCCCAGTTATGAGCACAGACATATGTCCCAAAGCCCCAAGCAGGAGGTGCCAAGGCAGGAGGAGAGTGTCAAACGACCTAGGTGCTGGGTCCCACCCTACCTGCCACCGTCTGTGCCTCCCTCACTCCCTTCCCCCACCCTCTCTGCCTTCCGTCCTCTCCTCCCTCCACTCGTCCCTCCCTCTCGGTCTGGGATCCTCTCTACATATCTACCCGCCTTCTCCCCGGCCTAGAGAAAGCAGCCATTCCGTTTGCCCGCGGCTTAGCGGGGTAGTGGGCGGAGTGGTCTATGTTGAGCGGCCAGGCGCTACTCGGTGATGGCTGGAAAGCAGGCAGGGCACCGGTGTGCAAGCGATCGGTGGGCGAAGCGGGGAGGCAGAAGAGGGGTGCAGCGGAATGGAGAGCGGACCTGCCTGGGGAACCGGCCCGGTGTTTCGGGGGCAAAAACGACCCAGCTACCCACCCTACAGAAGCACTCGGGGTCGCGTGGGGGCAGGGCTGCGAGGAGGGATGACAGCTCTGCCTGCGCTTTTCCCCCGAAGCGCCGCCGCAGGCTGCCTGCAGACCCGCGCACGCACACTAGACCGCCCAGCTCCCGGGCCCTGGGCGGGTTCTGGGGTTCCCAAGATGCTGGGGAAAGAATGAATGACTGCACACCCCTGCCCTGTGTGCAGTCTCACACCGGACCGACCTGGAACTGAGGGATCCCAGACAGGTCAGCGGGAGGGCAAGACAGGCCTCCGGAACCTCAAATTCATGCACACACGCACACACGCACGCACACGCACGCACGCTCACACAAACACACACACACACACACACACACACACACACAGCCGACCGGAGGCTGAAGTCAGAAATCACGCCTCAATCGGCCTGAGGGTGACCCCTATGGGGATGAGACTCCCTCGCGCTCTGTTGCGGGGCTCCACGTGGGGATATGCAGTCTGTGAACCCTGTGGACGAAACCAGGACTGGCACGCATCGCATTGCGCTCCCGAAATGCTTTGGGAGTGTGGGGTCCCTCCGTTGGTCCTGGAGGCAGAAGACCGCTCTCATCTCTGACTATGTTCCTCTTCCCCGTGGTCCCCTTCTTTCTCCTTCTGTTCCACCCTGTTCCCGTCTTTCCCTTTCTTCCTCGGTCCCTCCAAACCTCCGTTTCTTCCTTTCTCTCTCCCTTTCTCTCTTTCTCCTTTTCACCCTCCCTTCCCTCCCTGCGTCCCTCCGCGTGTGTCCCTCCCTCTCCCTCGGTCTCTGCCTCCCTCCCTTCCTCCCTCTCTCCGTTCCGTCCTTTTCTCCCTTCACTCGTCCCTCCCTGTCGGTCTGGGATCCTCTTCCCACCTCTACCCGCATTCCCTCCCGCCAGGAGAAAGAAAAACTTCCGTTTGCCCGCGGGGTACAAGGGTTGCGGGCGGGGGGTGGTGGGGGGTCGGAAGGGGAAGTGGCCTCGGGTCTGCATTCAGCCGCCGGGCCCTGCTCGGTGATGAGGGAGAGGCTGGCGGGTGACCCGTGTGCCAGTGATCGGTGGGCGGAGGGAAGAGGCAGAAGAGGCGTGTGGCGGATTGGACGACCCGGCCCGGTGTTTCCCGGGCAAAGCGCCCACCCTCTGCCCACCCTCCTGAAGTACGCGGGGTGGCGTGGGGGCAGGGCTGCGAGGAGAGCTCTGCCTGCGCCGGTCCCCCGAAGCGCCGCGGGCTGCCTGCAGACCCGCGCACGCGCACTAGACCGCCCAGCTCCCGGGCCCTGGGCGGGCTCTGGGGTCCCCAAGATGCTCGGGAAAGTACGACAGCACAGCCCTGCCCTGTGTGTAGTAGTCTCTCACGGGACGGACGGACCTGGCACTCAGGGATCCCCGACGGGTCAGCGGGAAGGCAGGACACCAAGACACGCCCCTGGAAGCCGAGCCAGACGGTCACCTCACCGCCGGAGAGAGACCACCGCCCTGCCCCCACCCCTCCCCAAGCCGCGCGCGCCTCTTAAAGCTCCTCCAGCAGAGCCCGGTATTCTTCCTCGCTGAGGGGTGGCTCCAGCGAAGCGAGCTCTTCCACCTCCTTCAGCTCCCCCAGTGGCTCCGTGTCTAGGAAAGGTCGTGCCTGTTGCTGAAACTCTGGGGTCGACAGGAGCTCATCCAGCAGGCAGGAGGTGAGCGCAGACGAGCGCTCCTCCGGCTCCTGGAGCGCTTGGGAAGGCGCCTGCGGGGCTGGCAAGTGCCCCTGCCAGGCGGAGGCCTCCGGGGGTGCGGGCTGCGGAGGTGGAGGTGGCGCGGCTTGGGGTTCCCCTGCCGGCCCGGCCACCCGGGGCCCCTGGCCCGAGCCCCACCAGGGACCCTGGTGGGCCCTGTGTGGCGGCAGCAGCACACCTTGCCCCTGTGAGTCGGCTTGAGCGGGCCCAAGCTGTCCCACGGAGCACGTCCCCGGCAGGCCGGCGCGTTGCCGGTCCCGCTCCTCCTGGCGTCTGCTCGGGTGCGGAGGCCCCGGAAGGCTCTGAGGGTCGGGGAGCGCCACTTCCGAGGGAGCCAGGGCGGCGAACCCGAAAGCCCCGAGTGCTCCGAGTGTCGGGGCAGGTTGCGAGATTCCTTCTGCCTGTGGGGCCTGTCCGTGCAGGAGCAGGGGCACGGCCCCTGCTGCCTGGCTCACGACCGGCCCCTGTGGGAGGGCCCCAGGCGCGCAGGACACTTGGGGTGCGGGAAGCGCCGCCCCCCACGCCCCGGTGTGGGTGGAGGCAACCCAGGAGGGAGCAGAGGGGCCGCACCCGCCAGGGGCCGTGTCGCACAGGCCGCCTGCGGCCGCGGGTCCTCTGCCAGCCCGGCCTGGATGCCTGGCCCTTCGATTCTGAAACCAAATCTGAATCCTGGACTCCGGGAGGCCCGTCTCTCTGGCCAGTTCCTCCCTGGTGGCGAAGTCCGGAAAGCGATCTCGCTCGAAGGCTCGGAGGAGCACGGCGGTCTGGGACTGGGTGACGGCGGTCCGCTTTCGCCGGCCTTCCTGCGGGCCGCGTGGCCCCGGCCAGGGCCTGGATTCCCGCCGGTGCTGCCTCAGCCGGCGCGATCTCTCATTCTGAAACCAAATCTGGACCCTGGGCTCCGGAACGCCGATGGCCTGGGCCAGCTGTTCTCTGGTGGCCATGCCCGGGTACGGGTTCCGCTCGAAGGACGCTCGCAGGGCATCCCTCTGGCTCGGAGTCCAAACGAGCCTCTTTCGCCGTCCTCGCCCTCGGGCCTCCGCGGAGAGAGGGCTGCCGGGAGCTGTGGGGAGAGCCATCGCGGGGAGACCGGGCCCGAGTGTCACAGACAGACACAGGCACACAGAGGCCGGGAGGCTATTGTGCGCCTCAGCCAACCTCTGCTCTGCACCGCACCGCGGGCAGGTCAAGCCAGCAGTCTGGCCCCGCCAGCCAGGGGCCGCTCTTATAAAGACCTAGCGGCCCCACCCCTTCCTGAATATGCATGAGCTCTGGGGCCCAAGGGCGGGGTTGCCCGCCCTCTCAAGCCGGAATCCACAGGGACACCAGGGCCCTGTGGGGTGGTCGGGGCTGGGGCCTGAGCGGCGGGGGGAGGGGGAAGGACACTCGGGGCTTCGGGGGGCTGGCCCTCTGGCGTTCTCCAGGAGTTCTACAGAAACTGGAAACCTCTCTCCGGGCACGAACACGTCACCAGGGAGGGTGGCGTGCAGAAGCCAAACCCCGTGACGGGTCTGAGTTTTCCAGGCCCCCTCTCCGTGAAGGCGTCAATGTCTGTGGGTGTCGCCGTTGCCGCGGTAGTCTCACCCACGCAGCTGCGTGGATCCTGTTCGTGTTCCTGTAGAAAACGAGAGCCAAAGCACGGAGAAAAGAAACGCCCCGTGCAGGGACGGCCTGACGATGGATTCCTGTTTCCTGCAACACGGGGAGTCTCCCATACGGCCTGTGTGCAACCTGGATAGAAAGAGCACCGACACGGTGCTGCTTCTCCACGGATCCCTCGGAGTTTCTGTTTCCCCGCCGAGCTCGGGAAACAAAACGGTGAACATGATCACGTCACCACTACGTGGGAAGCCACAGAGACCTGAGCGACGGGCACCGTTGCAGAGGTCAAATAGAAAAATCACAAAAATAAATAAATAAATAAATAAATTAGCTGGGCGTGGTGGCAGACGCCCGTAGTCTCAGCTACTTGGGTAGCTGAGGCGGGAGAATTTCCCGAACCCGAGGTGTGGAGGTTGCAGTGAGACGAGATCGGCCCATTGAACTCCAGCCTGGGCGAGAGGGCGAGACTCTCTCTCAAAGAACCACCACCACCACCACCACCACCACCCCAGAGGCATTCCAACATGTAAAACCCCATGTCAGAAGGTCGCATCCTGCATTTGCCTTATGAGTCATCCACTTAGCACCGCGCCACGCGTACTTTCCTTGCTTCTGGTCCTCTTCCGTCGTTTGTTCATACACGTTTACTGCCGCTCTGAAACTCTCCTGCTTCATGGCCCTCAGTGGAGTCGTTTCTTCTGAGGAGGCGAGGATCTCGGATTCTGTAGACTCACACCCGTAGGAATTTATTTCCCGTAACAGGCAGCAGGTAGGAGAAATGAGGAACATCACCTAGGTGCTGGTCCAGAAATATGTCACCGTACCGTATCAGGGGAAAGCCCAAAGAAGAGTCATTACCTAGGCGAAGTGCTTAGAAATACATCCCAATACATCCTGTGGGTAGGACAAAGTCAGAAGACAAAAATAGGTAAATACCCGAGAGGCTGTGCTCATCTGTATGTCCCAATCAGCCCAGTGGGAAAAGCCAAGGCGTACTACGAGAGACACATCGTGTAGGTGCTGAGTCGGGTG
Organism: Saguinus oedipus; assembly: GCA_031835075.1. Taxonomy (NCBI): domain Eukaryota; kingdom Metazoa; phylum Chordata; class Mammalia; order Primates; family Cebidae; genus Saguinus; species Saguinus oedipus. The sequence goes on from CM063187.1 coordinate 20,314,552, forward strand.
ATATGTTACAGTGCCCTCGGGGGACACTTCCCAGGAAGAAGAGGAGACACCTGCCGTCATCTAGCAGAAGAGACCAAAAGGATGTAATGATGATTCCTGTGGGCAAGAATCCAGACAAGAAAATCACCTCACCTGTGTGCCGGGCCCAGTGACGGGTCACTCTTTCTTTTGAAAGCGTAGCCCAGTCAGGCGAGCAGAGTTACCTCACCTAGGTGCTGGGCCCGGAGACAAGTCACATCCTCTCCTGTGGGCAAAGAGCAGGGGTGACAAGACAATCATTTTGAAGAGTTGAGTCCCCAGAGATACGTCACAATGGTCTCTGTGGGCAGGGTTCATGCAGGAGACTCACATCCCATTGACTGTGGACTCAACAATAGGTCACAATGCTTTCTGGCAAGAGGGTCGTGACAAAAAAGGAACGTAACTTGCCACTGGGCCCAGCAAGAAGTTACTGACTCCTATGTGAGCAGATATCAGGCAAGAGAAGGGAATCACAGCATCCTAGTTATGAGCACAGACATAGGTCCCAAAGCCCCAAGCAGGAGGTGCCAAGGCAACAGGACAGTGTCACACGACCTAGGTGCTGGGTCCCAGCCTACCTGCCACCCTCCGTCCCTCCCTCACTCCCGTCCCCCTCCCTGTCTCCCTTCCGTCCTTTCCTCCCTTCACTCGTCCCTCCCTCTCCGTCTGGGACCCGCTCCCCATCTCTACCCGCCTTCCCTCCCGCCTGGAGAAAGCAGCCCTTCCGTTTGCCCGCGGGGTACGGGGGTTGCGGGGCGAGTGGTCTCGGGTCTATATTGAGCCGCCAGGCGCTACTCGGTGACGGCTGGCGGGGAAGCGGGCGGGGCACCGGTGTGCGAGCGATCGGTGGGCGAAGCGGGGAGGCAGAAGAGGGGTGCAGCGGAATGGAGAGCGGGCCTGCCTGGCGACCCGGCCCGGGCTTTCGGGGGCAAAAACGCCCTCTCTGCCCACCCTCCTGAAGTACTCGGGGTCGCGTGGGGGCAGGGCTGCGAGGAGGGATGACAGCTCTGCCTGCGCTGTTCCCCCGAAGCGCCGCCGCGGGCTGCCTGCAGACCCGCGCACGCGCACTAGGCCGCCCAGCTCCCGGGCCCTGGGCGGGTTCTGGGGTTCCCAGGATGCTGGGGAAAGAAGGAATGACGGCACAGCCCTGCCCTGTGTGCAGTCTCACACCGGACCGACCTGGAGCTGAGGGATCCCAGACAGGTCAGCGGGAGGGCAAGACAGGCCGCCGGAACCTCAAATTCATGCACACACGCACACACACGTACACACACACACGCGCGCGCGCACGATCACACATAAACACACACACACACACACACACACACACACACACACAGAGCCGACCAGAGGCTGAAGTCAGAAATCACGCCTCAATCGGCCTGAGGGTGACCCCTATGGGGATGAGACTCCCTCGCGCTCTGTTACGGGTCTCGACGTGGGGATATGCAGTCTGTGAACCCTGTGGACGAAACCAGGACTGGCTCGCGTGGCATTGCGCTCCCGAAATGCTTTGGGAGTGCGGGGTCCCTCCGTTGGTCCTGGAGGCAGAAGAGCGCTCTAATCTCTGACTATGTTCCTCTGCCCCGTGGTCCCTTTCTTCCTCCTTCTGTTCCACCCTGTTCCCGTCTTTCCCTTTCTTCCTCGGTCCCTCCAAACCTCCGTTTCTTCCTTTCTCTCTCCCTTTCTCTCTTTCTCCTTTTCACCCTCCCTTCCCTCCCTGCGTCCCTCCGCGTGTGTCCCTCCCTCTCCCTCGGTCTCTGCCTCCCTCCCTTCCTCCCTCTCTCCGTTCCGTCCTTTTCTCCCTTCACTCGTCCCTCCCTGTCGGTCTGGGATCCTCTTCCCACCTCTACCCGCATTCCCTCCCGCCAGGAGAAAGAAAAACTTCCGTTTGCCCGCGGGGTACAAGGGTTGCGGGCGGGGGGTGGTGGGGGGTCGGAAGGGGAAGTGGCCTCGGGTCTGCATTCAGCCGCCGGGCCCTGCTCGGTGATGAGGGAGAGGCTGGCGGGTGACCCGTGTGCCAGTGATCGGTGGGCGGAGGGAAGAGGCAGAAGAGGCGTGTGGCGGATTGGACGACCCGGCCCGGTGTTTCCCGGGCAAAGCGCCCACCCTCTGCCCACCCTCCTGAAGTACGCGGGGTGGCGTGGGGGCAGGGCTGCGAGGAGAGCTCTGCCTGCGCCGGTCCCCCGAAGCGCCGCGGGCTGCCTGCAGACCCGCGCACGCGCACTAGACCGCCCAGCTCCCGGGCCCTGGGCGGGCTCTGGGGTCCCCAAGATGCTCGGGAAAGTACGACAGCACAGCCCTGCCCTGTGTGTAGTAGTCTCTCACGGGACGGACGGACCTGGCACTCAGGGATCCCCGACGGGTCAGCGGGAAGGCAGGACACCAAGACACGCCCCTGGAAGCCGAGCCAGACGGTCACCTCACCGCCGGAGAGAGACCACCGCCCTGCCCCCACCCCTCCCCAAGCCGCGCGCGCCTCTTAAAGCTCCTCCAGCAGAGCCCGGTATTCTTCCTCGCTGAGGGGTGGCTCCAGCGAAGCGAGCTCTTCCACCTCCTTCAGCTCCCCCAGTGGCTCCGTGTCTAGGAAAGGTCGTGCCTGTTGCTGAAACTCTGGGGTCGACAGGAGCTCATCCAGCAGGCAGGAGGTGAGCGCAGACGAGCGCTCCTCCGGCTCCTGGAGCGCTTGGGAAGGCGCCTGCGGGGCTGGCAAGTGCCCCTGCCAGGCGGAGGCCTCCGGGGGTGCGGGCTGCGGAGGTGGAGGTGGCGCGGCTTGGGGTTCCCCTGCCGGCCCGGCCACCCGGGGCCCCTGGCCCGAGCCCCACCAGGGACCCTGGGGGGCCCTGTGTGGCGGCAGCAGCACACCTTGCCCCTGTGAGTCGGCTTGAGCGGGCCCAAGCTGTCCCACGGAGCACGTCCCCGGCAGGCCGGCGCGTTGCCGGTCCCGCTCCTCCTGGCGTCTGCTCGGGTGCGGAGGCCCCGGAAGGCTCTGAGGGTCGGGGAGCGCCACTTCCGAGGGAGCCAGGGCGGCGAACCCGAAAGCCCCGAGTGCTCCGAGTGTCGGGGCAGGTTGCGAGATTCCTTCTGCCTGTGGGGCCTGTCCGTGCAGGAGCAGGGGCACGGCCCCTGCTGCCTGGCTCACGACGGGCCCCTGTGGGAGGGCCCCAGGCGCGCAGGACACTTGGGGTGCGGGAAGCGCCGCCCCCCACGCCCCGGTGTGGGTGGAGGCGACCCAGGAGGGAGCAGAGGGGCCGCACCCGCCAGGGGCCGTGTCGCACAGGCCGCCTGCGGCCGCGGGGCTTCTGCCAGCCCGGCCTGGATGCCTGGCCCTTCGATTCTGAAACCAAATCTGAATCCTGGACTCCGGGAGGCCCGTCTCTCTGGCCAGTTCCTCCCTGGTGGCGAAGTCCGGAAAGCGCTCTCGCTCGAAGGCTCGGAGGAGCACGGCGGTCTGGGACTGGGTGACGGCGGTCCGCTTTCGCCGGCCTTCCTGCGGGCCGCGTGGCCCCGGCCAGGGCCTGGATTCCCGCCGGTGCTGCCTCAGCCGGCGCGATCTCTCATTCTGAAACCAAATCTGGACCCTGGGCTCCGGAACGCCGATGGCCTGGGCCAGCTGTTCTCTGGTGGCCATGCCCGGGTACGGGTTCCGCTCGAAGGACGCTCGCAGGGCATCCCTCTGGCTCGGAGTCCAAACGAGCCTCTTTCGCCGTCCTCGCCCTCGGGCCTCCGCGGGGAGAGGGCTGCCGGGAGCTGTGGGGAGAGCCATCGCGGGGAGACCGGGCCCGAGTGTCACAGACAGACACAGGCACACAGAGGCCGGGAGGCTATTGTGCGCCTCAGCCAACCTCTGCTCTGCACCGCACCGCGGGCAGGTCAAGCCAGCAGTCTGGCCCCGCCAGCCAGGGGCCGCTCTTATAAAGACCTAGCGGCCCCACCCCTTCCTGAATATGCATGAGCTCCGGGGCCCAAGGGCGGGGTTGCCCGCCCTCTCAAGCCGGAATCCACAGGGACACCAGGGCCCTGTGGGGTGGTCGGGGCCGGGGCCTGAGCGGCGGGGGGAGGGGGAAGGACACTCGGGGCTTCGGGGGGCTGGCCCTCTGGCGTTCTCCAGGAGTTCTCCAGAAACTGGAAACCTCTCTCCGGGCACGAACACGTCACCAGGGAGGGTGGCGTGCAGAAGCCAAACCCCGTGACGGGTCTGAGTTTTCCAGGCCCCCTCTCCGTGAAGGCGTCAATGTCTGTGGGTGTCGCCGTTGCCGCGGTAGTCTCACCCACGCAGCTGCGTGGATCCTGTTCGTGTTCCTGTAGAAAACGAGAGCCAAAGCACGGAGAAAAGAAACGCCCCGTGCAGGGACGGCCTGACGATGGATTCCTGTTTCCTGCAACACGGGGAGTCTCCCATACGGCCTGTGTGCAACCTGGATAGAAAGAGCACCGACACGGTGCTGCTTCTCCACGGATCCCTCGGAGTTTCTGTTTCCCCGCCGAGCTCGGGAAACAAAACGGTGAACATGATCACGTCACCACTACGTGGGAAGCCACAGAGACCTGAGCGACGGGCACCGTTGCAGAGGTCAAATAGAAAAATCACAAAAATAAATAAATAAATAAATAAATTAGCTGGGCGTGGTGGCAGACGCCCGTAGTCTCAGCTACTTGGGTAGCTGAGGCGGGAGAATTTCCAGAACCCGAGGTGTGGAGGTTGCAGTGAGCCGAGATCGGCCCATTGAACTCCAGCCTGGGCGAGAGGGCGAGACTCTGTCTCAAAGAACCACCACCACCACCACCACCACCACCACCACCCCCACCACCCCAGAGGCATTCCAACATGTAAAACCCCAAGTCAGAAGGTCGGATCCTGCGTTTGCCTTATGAGTCATCCACTTGGCACCGCGCCACGGGTACTTTCCTTGCTTCTGGTCCTCTTCCGTCGTTTCTTCATACACGTTTACTGCCGCTCTGAAACTCTCCTGCTTCATGGCCCTCAGTGGAGTCGTTTCTTCTGAGGAGGCGAGGATCTCGGATTCTGTAGACTCACACCCGTAGGAATTTATTTCCCGTAACAGGCAGCAGGTAGGAGAAATGAGGAACATCACCTAGGTGCTGGTCCAGAAATATGTCACCGTACCGTATCAGGGGAAAGCCCAAAGAAGAGTCATTACCGAGGTGAAGTGCTTAGAAATACATCCCAATACATCCTGTGGGTAGGACAAAGTCAGAAGACAATAATAGGTAAATACCCGAGAGGCTGTGCTCATCTGAATGTCCCAATCAGCCCAGTGGGAAAAGCCAAGGCGTACTACGAGAGACACATCGTGTAGGTGCTGAGTCGGGTGATATGTTACAGTACCCTCGGGGGACACTTCCCAGGAAGAAGAGGAGACACCTGCCGTCATCTAGCAGAAGAGACCAAAAGGATGTAATGATGATTCCTGTGGGCGAGAATCCAGACAAGAAAATCACCTCACCTGTGTGCCGGGCCCAGTGACAGGTCACTCTTTCTTTTGAAAGCGTAGCCCAGTCAGGCGAGCAGAGTTACCTCACCTAGGTGCTGGGCCCGGAGACAAGTCCCATCCTCTCCTGTGGGCAAAGAGCAGGGGTGACAAGACAATCATTTTGAAGAGTTGAGTCCCCAGAGATACGTCACAATGGTCTCTGTGGGCAGGGTTCATGCAGGAGACTCACATCCCATTGACTGTGGACTCAACAATAGGTCACAATGCTTTCTGGCAAGAGGGTCGTGACAAAAAAGGAACGTAACTTGCCACTGGGCCCAGCAAGAAGTTACTGACTCCTATGTGAGCAGATATCAGGCAAGAGAAGGGAATCACAGCATCCTAGTTATGAGCACAGACATAGGTCCCAAAGCCCCAAGCAGGAGGTGCCAAGGCAACAGGACAGTGTCACACGACCTAGGTGCTGGGTCCCAGCCTACCTGCCACCCTCCGTCCCTCCCTCACTCCCGTCCCCCTCCCTGTCTCCCTTCCGTCCTTTCCTCCCTTCACTCGTCCCTCCCTCTCCGTCTGGGACCCGCTCCCCATCTCTACCCGCCTTCCCTCCCGCCTGGATAAAGCAGCCCTTCCGTTTGCCCGCGGGGTACGGGGGTTGCGGGGCGAGTGGTCTCGGGTCTATATTGAGCCGCCAGGCGCTACTCGGTGACGGCTGGCGGGGAAGCGGGCGGGGCACCGGTGTGCGAGCGATCGGTGGGCGAAGCGGGGAGGCAGAAGAGGGGTGCAGCGGAATGGAGAGCGGGCCTGCCTGGCGACCCGGCCCGGGCTTTCGGGGGCAAAAACGCCCTCTCTGCCCACCCTCCTGAAGTACTCGGGGTCGCGTGGGGGCAGGGCTGCGAGGAGGGATGGCAGCTCTGCCTGCGCTGTTCCCCCGAAGCGCCGCCGCGGGCTGCCTGCAGACCCGCGCACGCGCACTAGGCCGCCCAGCTCCCGGGCCCTGGGCGGGTTCTGGGGTTCCCAGGATGCTGGGGAAAGAAGGAATGACGGCACAGCCCTGCCCTGTGTGCAGTCTCACACCGGACCGACCTGGAGCTGAGGGATCCCAGACAGGTCAGCGGGAGGGCAAGACAGGCCGCCGGAACCTCAAATTCATGCACACACGCACACACACGTACACACACACACACGCGCGCGCACGATCACACATACACACACACACACACACACACACACACACACACAGAGCCGACCAGAGGCTGAAGTCAGAAATCACGCCTCAATCGGCCTGAGGGTGACCCCTATGGGGATGAGACTCCCTCGCGCTCTGTTACGGGTCTCGACGTGGGGATATGCAGTCTGTGAACCCTGTGGACGAAACCAGGACTGGCTCGCGTGGCATTGCGCTCCCGAAATGCTTTGGGAGTGCGGGGTCCCTCCGTTGGTCCTGGAGGCAGAAGAGCGCTCTAATCTCTGACTATGTTCCTCTGCCCCGTGGTCCCTTTCTTCCTCCTTCTGTTCCACCCTGTTCCCGTCTTTCCCTTTCTTCCTCGGTCCCTCCAAACCTCCGTTTCTTCCTTTCTCTCTCCCTTTCTCTCTTTCTCCTTTTCACCCTCCCTTCCCTCCCTGCGTCCCTCCGCGTGTGTCCCTCCCTCTCCCTCGGTCTCTGCCTCCCTCCCTTCCTCCCTCTCTCCGTTCCGTCCTTTTCTCCCTTCACTCGTCCCTCCCTGTCGGTCTGGGATCCTCTTCCCACCTCTACCCGCATTCCCTCCCGCCAGGAGAAAGAAAAACTTCCGTTTGCCCGCGGGGTACAAGGGTTGCGGGCGGGGGGTGGTGGGGGGTCGGAAGGGGAAGTGGCCTCGGGTCTGCATTCAGCCGCCGGGCCCTGCTCGGTGATGAGGGAGAGGCTGGCGGGTGACCCGTGTGCCAGTGATCGGTGGGCGGAGGGAAGAGGCAGAAGAGGCGTGTGGCGGATTGGACGACCCGGCCCGGTGTTTCCCGGGCAAAGCGCCCACCCTCTGCCCACCCTCCTGAAGTACGCGGGGTGGCGTGGGGGCAGGGCTGCGAGGAGAGCTCTGCCTGCGCCGGTCCCCCGAAGCGCCGCGGGCTGCCTGCAGACCCGCGCACGCGCACTAGACCGCCCAGCTCCCGGGCCCTGGGCGGGCTCTGGGGTCCCCAAGATGCTCGGGAAAGTACGACAGCACAGCCCTGCCCTGTGTGTAGTAGTCTCTCACGGGACGGACGGACCTGGCACTCAGGGATCCCCGACGGGTCAGCGGGAAGGCAGGACACCAAGACACGCCCCTGGAAGCCGAGCCAGACGGTCACCTCACCGCCGGAGAGAGACCACCGCCCTGCCCCCACCCCTCCCCAAGCCGCGCGCGCCTCTTAAAGCTCCTCCAGCAGAGCCCGGTATTCTTCCTCGCTGAGGGGTGGCTCCAGCGAAGCGAGCTCTTCCACCTCCTTCAGCTCCCCCAGTGGCTCCGTGTCTAGGAAAGGTCGTGCCTGTTGCTGAAACTCTGGGGTCGACAGGAGCTCATCCAGCAGGCAGGAGGTGAGCGCAGACGAGCGCTCCTCCGGCTCCTGGAGCGCTTGGGAAGGCGCCTGCGGGGCTGGCAAGTGCCCCTGCCAGGCGGAGGCCTCCGGGGGTGCGGGCTGCGGAGGTGGAGGTGGCGCGGCTTGGGGTTCCCCTGCCGGCCCGGCCACCCGGGGCCCCTGGCCCGAGCCCCACCAGGGACCCTGGGGGGCCCTGTGTGGCGGCAGCAGCACACCTTGCCCCTGTGAGTCGGCTTGAGCGGGCCCAAGGTGTCCCACGGAGCACGTCCCCGGCAGGCCGGCGCGTTGCCGATCCCGCTCCTCCTGGCGTCTGCTCGGGTGCGGAGGCCCCGGAAGGCTCTGAGGGTCGGGGAGCGCCACTTCCGAGGGAGCCAGGGCGGCGAACCCGAAAGCCCCGAGTGCTCCGAGTGTCGGGGCAGGTTGCGAGATTCCTTCTGCCTGTGGGGCCTGTCCGTGCAGGAGCAGGGGCACGGCCCCTGCTGCCTGGCTCACGACGGGCCCCTGTGGGAGGGCCCCAGGCGCGCAGGACACTTGGGGTGCGGGAAGCGCCGCCCCCCACGCCCCGGTGTGGGTGGAGGCGACCCAGGAGGGAGCAGAGGGGCCGCACCCGCCAGGGGCCGTGTCGCACAGGCCGCCTGCGGCCGCGGGGCTTCTGCCAGCCCGGCCTGGATGCCTGGCCCTTCGATTCTGAAACCAAATCTGAATCCTGGACTCCGGGAGGCCCGTCTCTCTGGCCAGTTCCTCCCTGGTGGCGAAGTCCGGAAAGCGCTCTCGCTCGAAGGCTCGGAGGAGCACGGCGGTCTGGGACTGGGTGACGGCGGTCCGCTTTCGCCGGCCTTCCTGCGGGCCGCGTGGCCCCGGCCAGGGCCTGGATTCCCGCCGGTGCTGCCTCAGCCGGCGCGATCTCTCATTCTGAAACCAAATCTGGACCCTGGGCTCCGGAACGCCGATGGCCTGGGCCAGCTGTTCTCTGGTGGCCATGCCCGGGTACGGGTTCCGCTCGAAGGACGCTCGCAGGGCATCCCTCTGGCTCGGAGTCCAAACGAGCCTCTTTCGCCGTCCTCGCCCTCGGGCCTCCGCGGGGAGAGGGCTGCCGGGAGCTGTGGGGAGAGCCATCGCGGGGAGACCGGGCCCGAGTGTCACAGACAGACACAGGCACACAGAGGCCGGGAGGCTATTGTGCGCCTCAGCCAACCTCTGCTCTGCACCGCACCGCGGGCAGGTCAAGCCAGCAGTCTGGCCCCGCCAGCCAGGGGCCGCTCTTATAAAGACCTAGCGGCCCCACCCCTTCCTGAATATGCAGGAGCTCCGGGGCCCAAGGGCGGGGTTGCCCGCCCTCTCAAGCCGGAATCCACAGGGACACCAGGGCCCTGTGGGGTGGTCGGGGCCGGGGCCTGAGCGGCGGGGGGAGGGGGAAGGACACTCGGGGCTTCGGGGGGCTGGCCCTCTGGCGTTCTCCAGGAGTTCTCCAGAAACTGGAAACCTCTCTCCGGGCACGAACACGTCACCAGGGAGGGTGGCGTGCAGAAGCCAAACCCCGTGACGGGTCTGAGTTTTCCAGGCCCCCTCTCCGTGAAGGCGTCAATGTCTGTGGGTGTCGCCGTTGCCGCGGTAGTCTCACCCACGCAGCTGCGTGGATCCTGTTCGTGTTCCTGTAGAAAACGAGAGCCAAAGCACGGAGAAAAGAAACGCCCCGTGCAGGGACGGCCTGACGATGGATTCCTGTTTCCTGCAACACGGGGAGTCTCCCATACGGCCTGTGTGCAACCTGGATAGAAAGAGCACCGACACGGTGCTGCTTCTCCACGGATCCCTCGGAGTTTCTGTTTCCCCGCCGAGCTCGGGAAACAAAACGGTGAACATGATCACGTCACCACTACGTGGGAAGCCACAGAGACCTGAGCGACGGGCACCGTTGCAGAGGTCAAATAGAAAAATCACAAAAATAAATAAATAAATAAATAAATTAGCTGGGCGTGGTGGCAGACGCCCGTAGTCTCAGCTACTTGGGTAGCTGAGGCGGGAGAATTTCCAGAACCCGAGGTGTGGAGGTTGCAGTGAGCCGAGATCGGCCCATTGAACTCCAGCCTGGGCGAGAGGGCGAGACTCTGTCTCAAAGAACCACCACCACCACCACCACCACCACCACCACCCCCACCACCCCAGAGGCATTCCAACATGTAAAACCCCAAGTCAGAAGGTCGGATCCTGCGTTTGCCTTATGAGTCATCCACTTGGCACCGCGCCACGGGTACTTTCCTTGCTTCTGGTCCTCTTCCGTCGTTTCTTCATACACGTTTACTGCCGCTCTGAAACTCTCCTGCTTCATGGCCCTCAGTGGAGTCGTTTCTTCTGAGGAGGCGAGGATCTCGGATTCTGTAGACTCACACCCGTAGGAATTTATTTCCCGTAACAGGCAGCAGGTAGGAGAAATGAGGAACATCACCTAGGTGCTGGTCCAGAAATATGTCACCGTACCGTATCAGGGGAAAGCCCAAAGAAGAGTCATTACCGAGGTGAAGTGCTTAGAAATACATCCCAATACATCCTGTGGGTAGGACAAAGTCAGAAGACAATAATAGGTAAATACCCGAGAGGCTGTGCTCATCTGTATGTCCCAATCAGCCCAGTGGGAAAAGCCAAGGCGTACTACGAGAGACACATCGTGTAGGTGCTGAGTCGGGTGATATGTTACAGTACCCTCGGGGGACACTTCCCAGGAAGAAGAGGAGACACCTGCCGTCATCTAGCAGAAGAGACCAAAAGGATGTAATGATGATTCCTGTGGGCGAGAATCCAGACAAGAAAATCACCTCACCTGTGTGCCGGGCCCAGTGACAGGTCACTCTTTCTTTTGAAAGCGTAGCCCAGTCAGGCGAGCAGAGTTACCTCACCTAGGTGCTGGGCCCGGAGACAAGTCCCATCCTCTCCTGTGGGCAAAGAGCAGGGGTGACAAGACAATCATTTTGAAGAGTTGAGTCCCCAGAGATACGTCACAATGGTCTCTGTGGGCAGGGTTCATGCAGGAGACTCACATCCCATTGACTGTGGACTCAACAATAGGTCACAATGCTTTCTGGCAAGAGGGTCGTGACAAAAAAGGAACGTAACTTGCCACTGGGCCCAGCAAGAAGTTACTGACTCCTATGTGAGCAGATATCAGGCAAGAGAAGGGAATCACAGCATCCTAGTTATGAGCACAGACATAGGTCCCAAAGCCCCAAGCAGGAGGTGCCAAGGCAACAGGACAGTGTCACACGACCTAGGTGCTGGGTCCCAGCCTACCTGCCACCCTCCGTCCCTCCCTCACTCCCGTCCCCCTCCCTGTCTCCCTTCCGTCCTTTCCTCCCTTCACTCGTCCCTCCCTCTCCGTCTGGGACCCGCTCCCCATCTCTACCCGCCTTCCCTCCCGCCTGGAGAAAGCAGCCCTTCCGTTTGCCCGCGGGGTACGGGGGTTGCGGGGCGAGTGGTCTCGGGTCTATATTGAGCCGCCAGGCGCTACTCGGTGACGGCTGGCGGGGAAGCGGGCGGGGCACCGGTGTGCGAGCGATCGGTGGGCGAAGCGGGGAGGCAGAAGAGGGGTGCAGCGGAATGGAGAGCGGGCCTGCCTGGCGACCCGGCCCGGGCTTTCGGGGGCAAAAACGCCCTCTCTGCCCACCCTCCTGAAGTACTCGGGGTCGCGTGGGGGCAGGGCTGCGAGGAGGGATGGCAGCTCTGCCTGCGCTGTTCCCCCGAAGCGCCGCCGCGGGCTGCCTGCAGACCCGCGCACGCGCACTAGGCCGCCCAGCTCCCGGGCCCTGGGCGGGTTCTGGGGTTCCCAGGATGCTGGGGAAAGAAGGAATGACGGCACAGCCCTGCCCTGTGTGCAGTCTCACACCGGACCGACCTGGAGCTGAGGGATCCCAGACAGGTCAGCGGGAGGGCAAGACAGGCCGCCGGAACCTCAAATTCATGCACACACGCACACACACGTACACACACACACACGCGCGCGCACGATCACACATACACACACACACACACACACACACACACACACACACACAGAGCCGACCAGAGGCTGAAGTCAGAAATCACGCCTCAATCGGCCTGAGGGTGACCCCTATGGGGATGAGACTCCCTCGCGCTCTGTTACGGGTCTCGACGTGGGGATATGCAGTCTGTGAACCCTGTGGACGAAACCAGGACTGGCTCGCGTGGCATTGCGCTCCCGAAATGCTTTGGGAGTGCGGGGTCCCTCCGTTGGTCCTGGAGGCAGAAGAGCGCTCTAATCTCTGACTATGTTCCTCTGCCCCGTGGTCCCTTTCTTCCTCCTTCTGTTCCACCCTGTTCCCGTCTTTCCCTTTCTTCCTCGGTCCCTCCAAACCTCCGTTTCTTCCTTTCTCTCTCCCTTTCTCTCTTTCTCCTTTTCACCCTCCCTTCCCTCCCTGCGTCCCTCCGCGTGTGTCCCTCCCTCTCCCTCGGTCTCTGCCTCCCTCCCTTCCTCCCTCTCTCCGTTCCGTCCTTTTCTCCCTTCACTCGTCCCTCCCTGTCGGTCTGGGATCCTCTTCCCACCTCTACCCGCATTCCCTCCCGCCAGGAGAAAGAAAAACTTCCGTTTGCCCGCGGGGTACAAGGGTTGCGGGCGGGGGGTGGTGGGGGGTCGGAAGGGGAAGTGGCCTCGGGTCTGCATTCAGCCGCCGGGCCCTGCTCGGTGATGAGGGAGAGGCTGGCGGGTGACCCGTGTGCCAGTGATCGGTGGGCGGAGGGAAGAGGCAGAAGAGGCGTGTGGCGGATTGGACGACCCGGCCCGGTGTTTCCCGGGCAAAGCGCCCACCCTCTGCCCACCCTCCTGAAGTACGCGGGGTGGCGTGGGGGCAGGGCTGCGAGGAGAGCTCTGCCTGCGCCGGTCCCCCGAAGCGCCGCGGGCTGCCTGCAGACCCGCGCACGCGCACTAGACCGCCCAGCTCCCGGGCCCTGGGCGGGCTCTGGGGTCCCCAAGATGCTCGGGAAAGTACGACAGCACAGCCCTGCCCTGTGTGTAGTAGTCTCTCACGGGACGGACGGACCTGGCACTCAGGGATCCCCGACGGGTCAGCGGGAAGGCAGGACACCAAGACACGCCCCTGGAAGCCGAGCCAGACGGTCACCTCACCGCCGGAGAGAGACCACCGCCCTGCCCCCACCCCTCCCCAAGCCGCGCGCGCCTCTTAAAGCTCCTCCAGCAGAGCCCGGTATTCTTCCTCGCTGAGGGGTGGCTCCAGCGAAGCGAGCTCTTCCACCTCCTTCAGCTCCCCCAGTGGCTCCGTGTCTAGGAAAGGTCGTGCCTGTTGCTGAAACTCTGGGGTCGACAGGAGCTCATCCAGCAGGCAGGAGGTGAGCGCAGACGAGCGCTCCTCCGGCTCCTGGAGCGCTTGGGAAGGCGCCTGCGGGGCTGGCAAGTGCCCCTGCCAGGCGGAGGCCTCCGGGGGTGCGGGCTGCGGAGGTGGAGGTGGCGCGGCTTGGGGTTCCCCTGCCGGCCCGGCCACCCGGGGCCCCTGGCCCGAGCCCCACCAGGGACCCTGGGGGGCCCTGTGTGGCGGCAGCAGCACACCTTGCCCCTGTGAGTCGGCTTGAGCGGGCCCAAGCTGTCCCACGGAGCACGTCCCCGGCAGGCCGGCGCGTTGCCGATCCCGCTCCTCCTGGCGTCTGCTCGGGTGCGGAGGCCCCGGAAGGCTCTGAGGGTCGGGGAGCGCCACTTCCGAGGGAGCCAGGGCGGCGAACCCGAAAGCCCCGAGTGCTCCGAGTGTCGGGGCAGGTTGCGAGATTCCTTCTGCCTGTGGGGCCTGTCCGTGCAGGAGCAGGGGCACGGCCCCTGCTGCCTGGCTCACGACGGGCCCCTGTGGGAGGGCCCCAGGCGCGCAGGACACTTGGGGTGCGGGAAGCGCCGCCCCCCACGCCCCGGTGTGGGTGGAGGCGACCCAGGAGGGAGCAGAGGGGCCGCACCCGCCAGGGGCCGTGTCGCACAGGCCGCCTGCGGCCGCGGGGCTTCTGCCAGCCCGGCCTGGATGCCTGGCCCTTCGATTCTGAAACCAAATCTGAATCCTGGACTCCGGGAGGCCCGTCTCTCTGGCCAGTTCCTCCCTGGTGGCGAAGTCCGGAAAGCGCTCTCGCTCGAAGGCTCGGAGGAGCACGGCGGTCTGGGACTGGGTGACGGCGGTCCGCTTTCGCCGGCCTTCCTGCGGGCCGCGTGGCCCCGGCCAGGGCCTGGATTCCCGCCGGTGCTGCCTCAGCCGGCGCGATCTCTCATTCTGAAACCAAATCTGGACCCTGGGCTCCGGAACGCCGATGGCCTGGGCCAGCTGTTCTCTGGTGGCCATGCCCGGGTACGGGTTCCGCTCGAAGGACGCTCGCAGGGCATCCCTCTGGCTCGGAGTCCAAACGAGCCTCTTTCGCCGTCCTCGCCCTCGGGCCTCCGCGGGGAGAGGGCTGCCGGGAGCTGTGGGGAGAGCCATCGCGGGGAGACCGGGCCCGAGTGTCACAGACAGACACAGGCACACAGAGGCCGGGAGGCTATTGTGCGCCTCAGCCAACCTCTGCTCTGCACCGCACCGCGGGCAGGTCAAGCCAGCAGTCTGGCCCCGCCAGCCAGGGGCCGCTCTTATAAAGACCTAGCGGCCCCACCCCTTCCTGAATATGCATGAGCTCCGGGGCCCAAGGGCGGGGTTGCCCGCCCTCTCAAGCCGGAATCCACAGGGACACCAGGGCCCTGTGGGGTGGTCGGGGCCGGGGCCTGAGCGGCGGGGGGAGGGGGAAGGACACTCGGGGCTTCGGGGGGCTGGCCCTCTGGCGTTCTCCAGGAGTTCTCCAGAAACTGGAAACCTCTCTCCGGGCACGAACACGTCACCAGGGAGGGTGGCGTGCAGAAGCCAAACCCCGTGACGGGTCTGAGTTTTCCAGGCCCCCTCTCCGTGAAGGCGTCAATGTCTGTGGGTGTCGCCGTTGCCGCGGTAGTCTCACCCACGCAGCTGCGTGGATCCTGTTCGTGTTCCTGTAGAAAACGAGAGCCAAAGCACGGAGAAAAGAAACGCCCCGTGCAGGGACGGCCTGACGATGGATTCCTGTTTCCTGCAACACGGGGAGTCTCCCATACGGCCTGTGTGCAACCTGGATAGAAAGAGCACCGACACGGTGCTGCTTCTCCACGGATCCCTCGGAGTTTCTGTTTCCCCGCCGAGCTCGGGAAACAAAACGGTGAACATGATCACGTCACCACTACGTGGGAAGCCACAGAGACCTGAGCGACGGGCACCGTTGCAGAGGTCAAATAGAAAAATCACAAAAATAAATAAATAAATAAATAAATTAGCTGGGCGTGGTGGCAGACGCCCGTAGTCTCAGCTACTTGGGTAGCTGAGGCGGGAGAATTTCCAGAACCCGAGGTGTGGAGGTTGCAGTGAGCCGAGATCGGCCCATTGAACTCCAGCCTGGGCGAGAGGGCGAGACTCTGTCTCAAAGAACCACCACCACCACCACCACCACCACCACCACCCCCACCACCCCAGAGGCATTCCAACATGTAAAACCCCAAGTCAGAAGGTCGGATCCTGCGTTTGCCTTATGAGTCATCCACTTGGCACCGCGCCACGGGTACTTTCCTTGCTTCTGGTCCTCTTCCGTCGTTTCTTCATACACGTTTACTGCCGCTCTGAAACTCTCCTGCTTCATGGCCCTCAGTGGAGTCGTTTCTTCTGAGGAGGCGAGGATCTCGGATTCTGTAGACTCACACCCGTAGGAATTTATTTCCCGTAACAGGCAGCAGGTAGGAGAAATGAGGAACATCACCTAGGTGCTGGTCCAGAAATATGTCACCGTACCGTATCAGGGGAAAGCCCAAAGAAGAGTCATTACCGAGGTGAAGTGCTTAGAAATACATCCCAATACATCCTGTGGGTAGGACAAAGTCAGAAGACAATAATAGGTAAATACCCGAGAGGCTGTGCTCATCTGTATGTCCCAATCAGCCCAGTTGGAAAAGCCAAGGCGTACTACGAGAGACACATCGTGTAGGTGCTGAGTCGGGTGATATGCTACAGTACCCTCGGGGGACACTTCCCAGGAAGAAGAGGAGACACCTGCCGTCATCTAGCAGAAGAGACCAAAAGGATGTAATGATGATTCCTGTGGGCGAGAATCCAGACAAGAAAATCACCTCACCTGTGTGCCGGGCCCAGTGACAGGTCACTCTTTCTTTTGAAAGCGTAGCCCAGTCAGGCGAGCAGAGTTACCTCACCTAGGTGCTGGGCCCGGAGACAAGTCACATCCTCTCCTGTGGGCAAAGAGCAGGGGTGACAAGACAATCATTTTGAAGAGTTGAGTCCCCAGAGATACGTCACAATGGTCTCTGTGGGCAGGGTTCATGCAGGAGACTCACATCCCATTGACTGTGGACTCAACAATAGGTCACAATGCTTTCTGGCAAGAGGGTCGTGACAAAAAAGGAACGTAACTTGCCACTGGGCCCAGCAAGAAGTTACTGACTCCTATGTGAGCAGATATCAGGCAAGAGAAGGGAATCACAGCATCCTAGTTATGAGCACAGACATAGGTCCCAAAGCCCCAAGCAGGAGGTGCCAAGGCAACAGGACAGTGTCACACGACCTAGGTGCTGGGTCCCAGCCTACCTGCCACCCTCCGTCCCTCCCTCACTCCCGTCCCCCTCCCTGTCTCCCTTCCGTCCTTTCCTCCCTTCACTCGTCCCTCCCTCTCCGTCTGGGACCCTCTCCCCATCTCTACCCGCCTTCCCTCCCGCCTGGAGAAAGCAGCCCTTCCGTTTGCCCGCGGGGTACGGGGGTTGCGGGGCGAGTGGTCTCGGGTCTATATTGAGCCGCCAGGCGCTACTCGGTGACGGCTGGCGGGGAAGCGGGCGGGGCACCGGTGTGCGAGCGATCGGTGGGCGAAGCGGGGAGGCAGAAGAGGGGTGCAGCGGAATGGAGAGCGGGCCTGCCTGGCGACCCGGCCCGGGCTTTCGGGGGCAAAAACGCCCTCTCTGCCCACCCTCCTGAAGTACTCGGGGTCGCGTGGGGGCAGGGCTGCGAGGAGGGATGACAGCTCTGCCTGCGCTGTTCCCCCGAAGCGCCGCCGCGGGCTGCCTGCAGACCCGCGCACGCGCACTAGGCCGCCCAGCTCCCGGGCCCTGGGCGGGTTCTGGGGTTCCCAGGATGCTGGGGAAAGAAGGAATGACGGCACAGCCCTGCCCTGTGTGCAGTCTCACACCGGACCGACCTGGAGCTGAGGGATCCCAGACAGGTCAGCGGGAGGGCAAGACAGGCCTCCGGAACCTCAAATTCATGCACACACGCACACACACGTACACACACCCACGCGCGCGCGCACGATCACACATAAACACACACACACACACACACACACACACACACACACACAGAGCCGACCAGAGGCTGAAGTCAGAAATCACGCCTCAATCGGCCTGAGGGTGACCCCTATGGGGATGAGACTCCCTCGCGCTCTGTTACGGGTCTCGACGTGGGGATATGCAGTCTGTGAACCCTGTGGACGAAACCAGGACTGGCTCGCGTGGCATTGCGCTCCCGAAATGCTTTGGGAGTGCGGGGTCCCTCCGTTGGTCCTGGAGGCAGAAGAGCGCTCTAATCTCTGAATATGTTCCTCTGCCCCGTGGTCCCTTTCTTCCTCCTTCTGTTCCACCCTGTTCCCGTCTTTCCCTTTCTTCCTCGGTCCCTCCAAACCTCCGTTTCTTCCTTTCTCTCTCCCTTTCTCTCTTTCTCCTTTTCACCCTCCCTTCCCTCCCTGCGTCCCTCCGCGTGTGTCCCTCCCTCTCCCTCGGTCTCTGCCTCCCTCCCTTCCTCCCTCTCTCCGTTCCGTCCTTTTCTCCCTTCACTCGTCCCTCCCTGTCGGTCTGGGATCCTCTTCCCACCTCTACCCGCATTCCCTCCCGCCAGGAGAAAGAAAAACTTCCGTTTGCCCGCGGGGTACAAGGGTTGCGGGCGGGGGGTGGTGGGGGGTCGGAAGGGGAAGTGGCCTCGGGTCTGCATTCAGCCGCCGGGCCCTGCTCGGTGATGAGGGAGAGGCTGGCGGGTGACCCGTGTGCCAGTGATCGGTGGGCGGAGGGAAGAGGCAGAAGAGGCGTGTGGCGGATTGGACGACCCGGCCCGGTGTTTCCCGGGCAAAGCGCCCACCCTCTGCCCACCCTCCTGAAGTACGCGGGGTGGCGTGGGGGCAGGGCTGCGAGGAGAGCTCTGCCTGCGCCGGTCCCCCGAAGCGCCGCGGGCTGCCTGCAGACCCGCGCACGCGCACTAGACCGCCCAGCTCCCGGGCCCTGGGCGGGCTCTGGGGTCCCCAAGATGCTCGGGAAAGTACGACAGCACAGCCCTGCCCTGTGTGTAGTAGTCTCTCACGGGACGGACGGACCTGGCACTCAGGGATCCCCGACGGGTCAGCGGGAAGGCAGGACACCAAGACACGCCCCTGGAAGCCGAGCCAGACGGTCACCTCACCGCCGGAGAGAGACCACCGCCCTGCCCCCACCCCTCCCCAAGCCGCGCGCGCCTCTTAAAGCTCCTCCAGCAGAGCCCGGTATTCTTCCTCGCTGAGGGGTGGCTCCAGCGAAGCGAGCTTTTCCACCTCCTTCAGCTCCCCCAGTGGCTCCGTGTCTAGGAAAGGTCGTGCCTGTTGCTGAAACTCTGGGGTCGACAGGAGCTCATCCAGCAGGCAGGAGGTGAGCGCAGACGAGCGCTCCTCCGGCTCCTGGAGCGCTTGGGAAGGCGCCTGCGGGGCTGGCAAGTGCCCCTGCCAGGCGGAGGCCTCCGGGGGTGCGGGCTGCGGAGGTGGAGGTGGCGCGGCTTGGGGTTCCCCTGCCGGCCCGGCCACCCGGGGCCCCTGGCCCGAGCCCCACCAGGGACCCTGGGGGGCCCTGTGTGGCGGCAGCAGCACACCTTGCCCCTGTGAGTCGGCTTGAGCGGGCCCAAGCTGTCCCACGGAGCACGTCCCCGGCAGGCCGGCGCGTTGCCGGTCCCGCTCCTCCTGGCGTCTGCTCGGGTGCGGAGGCCCCGGAAGGCTCTGAGGGTCGGGGAGCGCCACTTCCGAGGGAGCCAGGGCGGCGAACCCGAAAGCCCCGAGTGCTCCGAGTGTCGGGGCAGGTTGCGAGATTCCTTCTGCCTGTGGGGCCTGTCCGTGCAGGAGCAGGGGCACGGCCCCTGCTGCCTGGCTCACGACGGGCCCCTGTGGGAGGGCCCCAGGCGCGCAGGACACTTGGGGTGCGGGAAGCGCCGCCCCCCACGCCCCGGTGTGGGTGGAGGCGACCCAGGAGGGAGCAGAGGGGCCGCACCCGCCAGGGGCCGTGTCGCACAGGCCGCCTGCGGCCGCGGGGCTTCTGCCAGCCCGGCCTGGATGCCTGGCCCTTCGATTCTGAAACCAAATCTGAATCCTGGACTCCGGGAGGCCCGTCTCTCTGGCCAGTTCCTCCCTGGTGGCGAAGTCCGGAAAGCGCTCTCGCTCGAAGGCTCGGAGGAGCACGGCGGTCTGGGACTGGGTGACGGCGGTCCGCTTTCGCCGGCCTTCCTGCGGGCCGCGTGGCCCCGGCCAGGGCCTGGATTCCCGCCGGTGCTGCCTCAGCCGGCGCGATCTCTCATTCTGAAACCAAATCTGGACCCTGGGCTCCGGAACGCCGATGGCCTGGGCCAGCTGTTCTCTGGTGGCCATGCCCGGGTACGGGTTCCGCTCGAAGGACGCTCGCAGGGCATCCCTCTGGCTCGGAGTCCAAACGAGCCTCTTTCGCCGTCCTCGCCCTCGGGCCTCCGCGGGGAGAGGGCTGCCGGGAGCTGTGGGGAGAGCCATCGCGGGGAGACCGGGCCCGAGTGTCACAGACAGACACAGGCACACAGAGGCCGGGAGGCTATTGTGCGCCTCAGCCAACCTCTGCTCTGCACCGCACCGCCGGCAGGTCAAGCCAGCAGTCTGGCCCCGCCAGCCAGGGGCCGCTCTTATAAAGACCTAGCGGCCCCACCCCTTCCTGAATATGCATGAGCTCCGGGGCCCAAGGGCGGGGTTGCCCGCCCTCTCAAGCCGGAATCCACAGGGACACCAGGGCCCTGTGGGGTGGTCGGGGCCGGGGCCTGAGCGGCGGGGGGAGGGGGAAGGACACTCGGGGCTTCGGGGGGCTGGCCCTCTGGCGTTCTCCAGGAGTTCTCCAGAAACTGGAAACCTCTCTCCGGGCACGAACACGTCACCAGGGAGGGTGGCGTGCAGAAGCCAAACCCCGTGACGGGTCTGAGTTTTCCAGGCCCCCTCTCCGTGAAGGCGTCAATGTCTGTGGGTGTCGCCGTTGCCGCGGTAGTCTCACCCACGCAGCTGCGTGGATCCTGTTCGTGTTCCTGTAGAAAACGAGAGCCAAAGCACGGAGAAAAGAAACGCCCCGTGCAGGGACGGCCTGACGATGGATTCCTGTTTCCTGCAACACGGGGAGTCTCCCATACGGCCTGTGTGCAACCTGGATAGAAAGAGCACCGACACGGTGCTGCTTCTCCACGGATCCCTCGGAGTTTCTGTTTCCCCGCCGAGCTCGGGAAACAAAACGGTGAACATGATCACGTCACCACTACGTGGGAAGCCACAGAGACCTGAGCGACGGGCACCGTTGCAGAGGTCAAATAGAAAAATCACAAAAATAAATAAATAAATAAATAAATTAGCTGGGCGTGGTGGCAGACGCCCGTAGTCTCAGCTACTTGGGTAGCTGAGGCGGGAGAATTTCCAGAACCCGAGGTGTGGAGGTTGCAGTGAGCCGAGATCGGCCCATTGAACTCCAGCCTGGGCGAGAGGGCGAGACTCTGTCTCAAAGAACCACCACCACCACCACCACCACCACCACCACCCCCACCACCCCAGAGGCATTCCAACATGTAAAACCCCAAGTCAGAAGGTCGGATCCTGCGTTTGCCTTATGAGTCATCCACTTGGCACCGCGCCACGGGTACTTTCCTTGCTTCTGGTCCTCTTCCGTCGTTTCTTCATACACGTTTACTGCCGCTCTGAAACTCTCCTGCTTCATGGCCCTCAGTGGAGTCGTTTCTTCTGAGGAGGCGAGGATCTCGGATTCTGTAGACTCACACCCGTAGGAATTTATTTCCCGTAACAGGCAGCAGGTAGGAGAAATGAGGAACATCACCTAGGTGCTGGTCCAGAAATATGTCACCGTACCGTATCAGGGGAAAGCCCAAAGAAGAGTCATTACCGAGGTGAAGTGCTTAGAAATACATCCCAATACATCCTGTGGGTAGGACAAAGTCAGAAGACAATAATAGGTAAATACCCGAGAGGCTGTGCTCATCTGTATGTCCCAATCAGCCCAGTGGGAAAAGCCAAGGCGTACTACGAGAGACACATCGTGTAGGTGCTGAGTCGGGTGATATGTTACAGTACCCTCGGGGGACACTTCCCAGGAAGAAGAGGAGACACCTGCCGTCATCTAGCAGAAGAGACCAAAAGGATGTAATGATGATTCCTGTGGGCGAGAATCCAGACAAGAAAATCACCTCACCTGTGTGCCGGGCCCAGTGACAGGTCACTCTTTCTTTTGAAAGCGTAGCCCAGTCAGGCGAGCAGAGTTACCTCACCTAGGTGCTGGGCCCGGAGACAAGTCCCATCCTCTCCTGTGGGCAAAGAGCAGGGGTGACAAGACAATCATTTTGAAGAGTTGAGTCCCCAGAGATACGTCACAATGGTCTCTGTGGGCAGGGTTCATGCAGGAGACTCACATCCCATTGACTGTGGACTCAACAATAGGTCACAATGCTTTCTGGCAAGAGGGTCGTGACAAAAAAGGAACGTAACTTGCCACTGGGCCCAGCAAGAAGTTACTGACTCCTATGTGAGCAGATATCAGGCAAGAGAAGGGAATCACAGCATCCTAGTTATGAGCACAGACATAGGTCCCAAAGCCCCAAGCAGGAGGTGCCAAGGCAACAGGACAGTGTCACACGACCTAGGTGCTGGGTCCCAGCCTACCTGCCACCCTCCGTCCCTCCCTCACTCCCGTCCCCCTCCCTGTCTCCCTTCCGTCCTTTCCTCCCTTCACTCGTCCCTCCCTCTCCGTCTGGGACCCGCTCCCCATCTCTACCCGCCTTCCCTCCCGCCTGGAGAAAGCAGCCCTTCCGTTTGCCCGCGGGGTACGGGGGTTGCGGGGCGAGTGGTCTCGGGTCTATATTGAGCCGCCAGGCGCTACTCGGTGACGGCTGGCGGGGAAGCGGGCGGGGCACCGGTGTGCGAGCGATCGGTGGGCGAAGCGGGGAGGCAGAAGAGGGGTGCAGCGGAATGGAGAGCGGGCCTGCCTGGCGACCCGGCCCGGGCTTTCGGGGGCAAAAACGCCCTCTCTGCCCACCCTCCTGAAGTACTCGGGGTCGCGTGGGGGCAGGGCTGCGAGGAGGGATGGCAGCTCTGCCTGCGCTGTTCCCCCGAAGCGCCGCCGCGGGCTGCCTGCAGACCCGCGCACGCGCACTAGGCCGCCCAGCTCCCGGGCCCTGGGCGGGTTCTGGGGTTCCCAGGATGCTGGGGAAAGAAGGAATGACGGCACAGCCCTGCCCTGTGTGCAGTCTCACACCGGACCGACCTGGAGCTGAGGGATCCCAGACAGGTCAGCGGGAGGGCAAGACAGGCCGCCGGAACCTCAAATTCATGCACACACGCACACACACGTACACACACACACACGCGCGCGCACGATCACACATAAACACACACACACACACACACACACACACACACACACACACACACACAGAGCCGACCAGAGGCTGAAGTCAGAAATCACGCCTCAATCGGCCTGAGGGTGACCCCTATGGGGATGAGACTCCCTCGCGCTCTGTTACGGGTCTCGACGTGGGGATATGCAGTCTGTGAACCCTGTGGACGAAACCAGGACTGGCTCGCGTGGCATTGCGCTCCCGAAATGCTTTGGGAGTGCGGGGTCCCTCCGTTGGTCCTGGAGGCAGAAGAGCGCTCTAATCTCTGAATATGTTCCTCTGCCCCGTGGTCCCTTTCTTCCTCCTTCTGTTCCACCCTGTTCCCGTCTTTCCCTTTCTTCCTCGGTCCCTCCAAACCTCCGTTTCTTCCTTTCTCTCTCCCTTTCTCTCTTTCTCCTTTTCACCCTCCCTTCCCTCCCTGCGTCCCTCCGCGTGTGTCCCTCCCTCTCCCTCGGTCTCTGCCTCCCTCCCTTCCTCCCTCTCTCCGTTCCGTCCTTTTCTCCCTTCACTCGTCCCTCCCTGTCGGTCTGGGATCCTCTTCCCACCTCTACCCGCATTCCCTCCCGCCAGGAGAAAGAAAAACTTCCGTTTGCCCGCGGGGTACAAGGGTTGCGGGCGGGGGGTGGTGGGGGGTCGGAAGGGGAAGTGGCCTCGGGTCTGCATTCAGCCGCCGGGCCCTGCTCGGTGATGAGGGAGAGGCTGGCGGGTGACCCGTGTGCCAGTGATCGGTGGGCGGAGGGAAGAGGCAGAAGAGGCGTGTGGCGGATTGGACGACCCGGCCCGGTGTTTCCCGGGCAAAGCGCCCACCCTCTGCCCACCCTCCTGAAGTACGCGGGGTGGCGTGGGGGCAGGGCTGCGAGGAGAGCTCTGCCTGCGCCGGTCCCCCGAAGCGCCGCGGGCTGCCTGCAGACCCGCGCACGCGCACTAGACCGCCCAGCTCCCGGGCCCTGGGCGGGCTCTGGGGTCCCCAAGATGCTCGGGAAAGTACGACAGCACAGCCCTGCCCTGTGTGTAGTAGTCTCTCACGGGACGGACGGACCTGGCACTCAGGGATCCCCGACGGGTCAGCGGGAAGGCAGGACACCAAGACACGCCCCTGGAAGCCGAGCCAGACGGTCACCTCACCGCCGGAGAGAGACCACCGCCCTGCCCCCACCCCTCCCCAAGCCGCGCGCGCCTCTTAAAGCTCCTCCAGCAGAGCCCGGTATTCTTCCTCGCTGAGGGGTGGCTCCAGCGAAGCGAGCTCTTCCACCTCCTTCAGCTCCCCCAGTGGCTCCGTGTCTAGGAAAGGTCGTGCCTGTTGCTGAAACTCTGGGGTCGACAGGAGCTCATCCAGCAGGCAGGAGGTGAGCGCAGACGAGCGCTCCTCCGGCTCCTGGAGCGCTTGGGAAGGCGCCTGCGGGGCTGGCAAGTGCCCCTGCCAGGCGGAGGCCTCCGGGGGTGCGGGCTGCGGAGGTGGAGGTGGCGCGGCTTGGGGTTCCCCTGCCGGCCCGGCCACCCGGGGCCCCTGGCCCGAGCCCCACCAGGGACCCTGGGGGGCCCTGTGTGGCGGCAGCAGCACACCTTGCCCCTGTGAGTCGGCTTGAGCGGGCCCAAGCTGTCCCACGGAGCACGTCCCCGGCAGGCCGGCGCGTTGCCGGTCCCGCTCCTCCTGGCGTCTGCTCGGGTGCGGAGGCCCCGGAAGGCTCTGAGGGTCGGGGAGCGCCACTTCCGAGGGAGCCAGGGCGGCGAACCCGAAAGCCCCGAGTGCTCCGAGTGTCGGGGCAGGTTGCGAGATTCCTTCTGCCTGTGGGGCCTGTCCGTGCAGGAGCAGGGGCACGGCCCCTGCTGCCTGGCTCACGACGGGCCCCTGTGGGAGGGCCCCAGGCGCGCAGGACACTTGGGGTGCGGGAAGCGCCGCCCCCCACGCCCCGGTGTGGGTGGAGGCGACCCAGGAGGGAGCAGAGGGGCCGCACCCGCCAGGGGCCGTGTCGCACAGGCCGCCTGCGGCCGCGGGGCTTCTGCCAGCCCGGCCTGGATGCCTGGCCCTTCGATTCTGAAACCAAATCTGAATCCTGGACTCCGGGAGGCCCGTCTCTCTGGCCAGTTCCTCCCTGGTGGCGAAGTCCGGAAAGCGCTCTCGCTCGAAGGCTCGGAGGAGCACGGCGGTCTGGGACTGGGTGACGGCGGTCCGCTTTCGCCGGCCTTCCTGCGGGCCGCGTGGCCCCGGCCAGGGCCTGGATTCCCGCCGGTGCTGCCTCAGCCGGCGCGATCTCTCATTCTGAAACCAAATCTGGACCCTGGGCTCCGGAACGCCGATGGCCTGGGCCAGCTGTTCTCTGGTGGCCATGCCCGGGTACGGGTTCCGCTCGAAGGACGCTCGCAGGGCATCCCTCTGGCTCGGAGTCCAAACGAGCCTCTTTCGCCGTCCTCGCCCTCGGGCCTCCGCGGGGAGAGGGCTGCCGGGAGCTGTGGGGAGAGCCATCGCGGGGAGACCGGGCCCGAGTGTCACAGACAGACACAGGCACACAGAGGCCGGGAGGCTATTGTGCGCCTCAGCCAACCTCTGCTCTGCACCGCACCGCGGGCAGGTCAAGCCAGCAGTCTGGCCCCGCCAGCCAGGGGCCGCTCTTATAAAGACCTAGCGGCCCCACCCCTTCCTGAATATGCATGAGCTCCGGGGCCCAAGGGCGGGGTTGCCCGCCCTCTCAAGCCGGAATCCACAGGGACACCAGGGCCCTGTGGGGTGGTCGGGGCCGGGGCCTGAGCGGCGGGGGGAGGGGGAAGGACACTCGGGGCTTCGGGGGGCTGGCCCTCTGGCGTTCTCCAGGAGTTCTCCAGAAACTGGAAACCTCTCTCCGGGCACGAACACGTCACCAGGGAGGGTGGCGTGCAGAAGCCAAACCCCGTGACGGGTCTGAGTTTTCCAGGCCCCCTCTCCGTGAAGGCGTCAATGTCTGTGGGTGTCGCCGTTGCCGCGGTAGTCTCACCCACGCAGCTGCGTGGATCCTGTTCGTGTTCCTGTAGAAAACGAGAGCCAAAGCACGGAGAAAAGAAACGCCCCGTGCAGGGACGGCCTGACGATGGATTCCTGTTTCCTGCAACACGGGGAGTCTCCCATACGGCCTGTGTGCAACCTGGATAGAAAGAGCACCGACACGGTGCTGCTTCTCCACGGATCCCTCGGAGTTTCTGTTTCCCCGCCGAGCTCGGGAAACAAAACGGTGAACATGATCACGTCACCACTACGTGGGAAGCCACAGAGACCTGAGCGACGGGCACCGTTGCAGAGGTCAAATAGAAAAATCACAAAAATAAATAAATAAATAAATAAATTAGCTGGGCGTGGTGGCAGACGCCCGTAGTCTCAGCTACTTGGGTAGCTGAGGCGGGAGAATTTCCAGAACCCGAGGTGTGGAGGTTGCAGTGAGCCGAGATCGGCCCATTGAACTCCAGCCTGGGCGAGAGGGCGAGACTCTGTCTCAAAGAACCACCACCACCACCACCACCACCACCACCACCCCCACCACCCCAGAGGCATTCCAACATGTAAAACCCCAAGTCAGAAGGTCGGATCCTGCGTTTGCCTTATGAGTCATCCACTTGGCACCGCGCCACGGGTACTTTCCTTGCTTCTGGTCCTCTTCCGTCGTTTCTTCATACACGTTTACTGCCGCTCTGAAACTCTCCTGCTTCATGGCCCTCAGTGGAGTCGTTTCTTCTGAGGAGGCGAGGATCTCGGATTCTGTAGACTCACACCCGTAGGAATTTATTTCCCGTAACAGGCAGCAGGTAGGAGAAATGAGGAACATCACCTAGGTGCTGGTCCAGAAATATGTCACCGTACCGTATCAGGGGAAAGCCCAAAGAAGAGTCATTACCGAGGTGAAGTGCTTAGAAATACATCCCAATACATCCTGTGGGTAGGACAAAGTCAGAAGACAATAATAGGTAAATACCCGAGAGGCTGTGCTCATCTGTATGTCCCAATCAGCCCAGTGGGAAAAGCCAAGGCGTACTACGAGAGACACATCGTGTAGGTGCTGAGTCGGGTGATATGTTACAGTACCCTCGGGGGACACTTCCCAGGAAGAAGAGGAGACACCTGCCGTCATCTAGCAGAAGAGACCAAAAGGATGTAATGATGATTCCTGTGGGCGAGAATCCAGACAAGAAAATCACCTCACCTGTGTGCCGGGCCCAGTGACAGGTCACTCTTTCTTTTGAAAGCGTAGCCCAGTCAGGCGAGCAGAGTTACCTCACCTAGGTGCTGGGCCCGGAGACAAGTCCCATCCTCTCCTGTGGGCAAAGAGCAGGGGTGACAAGACAATCATTTTGAAGAGTTGAGTCCCCAGAGATACGTCACAATGGTCTCTGTGGGCAGGGTTCATGCAGGAGACTCACATCCCATTGACTGTGGACTCAACAATAGGTCACAATGCTTTCTGGCAAGAGGGTCGTGACAAAAAAGGAACGTAACTTGCCACTGGGCCCAGCAAGAAGTTACTGACTCCTATGTGAGCAGATATCAGGCAAGAGAAGGGAATCACAGCATCCTAGTTATGAGCACAGACATAGGTCCCAAAGCCCCAAGCAGGAGGTGCCAAGGCAACAGGACAGTGTCACACGACCTAGGTGCTGGGTCCCAGCCTACCTGCCACCCTCCGTCCCTCCCTCACTCCCGTCCCCCTCCCTGTCTCCCTTCCGTCCTTTCCTCCCTTCACTCGTCCCTCCCTCTCCGTCTGGGACCCGCTCCCCATCTCTACCCGCCTTCCCTCCCGCCTGGAGAAAGCAGCCCTTCCGTTTGCCCGCGGGGTACGGGGGTTGCGGGGCGAGTGATCTCGGGTCTATATTGAGCCGCCAGGCGCTACTCGGTGACGGCTGGCGGGGAAGCGGGCTGGGCACCGGTGTGCGAGCGATCGGTGGGCGAAGCGGGGAGGCAGAAGAGGGGTGCAGCGGAATGGAGAGCGGGCCTGCCTGGCGACCCGGCCCGGGCTTTCGGGGGCAAAAACGCCCTCTCTGCCCACCCTCCTGAAGTACTCGGGGTCGCGTGGGGGCAGGGCTGCGAGGAGGGATGGCAGCTCTGCCTGCGCTGTTCCCCCGAAGCGCCGCCGCGGGCTGCCTGCAGACCCGCGCACGCGCACTAGGCCGCCCAGCTCCCGGGCCCTGGGCGGGTTCTGGGGTTCCCAGGATGCTGGGGAAAGAAGGAATGACGGCACAGCCCTGCCCTGTGTGCAGTCTCACACCGGACCGACCTGGAGCTGAGGGATCCCAGACAGGTCAGCGGGAGGGCAAGACAGGCCGCCGGAACCTCAAATTCATGCACACACGCACACACACGTACACACACACACGCGCGCGCGCACGATCACACATAAACACACACACACACACACACACACACACACACACACACACACACACACACACAGAGCCGACCAGAGGCTGAAGTCAGAAATCACGCCTCAATCGGCCTGAGGGTGACCCCTATGGGGATGAGACTCCCTCGCGCTCTGTTACGGGTCTCGACGTGGGGATATGCAGTCTGTGAACCCTGTGGACGAAACCAGGACTGGCTCGCGTGGCATTGCGCTCCCGAAATGCTTTGGGAGTGCGGGGTCCCTCCGTTGGTCCTGGAGGCAGAAGAGCGCTCTAATCTCTGAATATGTTCCTCTGCCCCGTGGTCCCTTTCTTCCTCCTTCTGTTCCACCCTGTTCCCGTCTTTCCCTTTCTTCCTCGGTCCCTCCAAACCTCCGTTTCTTCCTTTCTCTCTCCCTTTCTCTCTTTCTCCTTTTCACCCTCCCTTCCCTCCCTGCGTCCCTCCGCGTGTGTCCCTCCCTCTCCCTCGGTCTCTGCCTCCCTCCCTTCCTCCCTCTCTCCGTTCCGTCCTTTTCTCCCTTCACTCGTCCCTCCCTGTCGGTCTGGGATCCTCTTCCCACCTCTACCCGCATTCCCTCCCGCCAGGAGAAAGAAAAACTTCCGTTTGCCCGCGGGGTACAAGGGTTGCGGGCGGGGGGCGGTGGGGGGTCGGAAGGGGAAGTGGCCTCGGGTCTGCATTCAGCCGCCGGGCCCTGCTCGGTGATGAGGGAGAGGCTGGCGGGTGACCCGTGTGCCAGTGATCGGTGGGCGGAGGGAAGAGGCAGAAGAGGCGTGTGGCGGATTGGACGACCCGGCCCGGTGTTTCCCGGGCAAAGCGCCCACCCTCTGCCCACCCTCCTGAAGTACGCGGGGTGGCGTGGGGGCAGGGCTGCGAGGAGAGCTCTGCCTGCGCCGGTCCCCCGAAGCGCCGCGGGCTGCCTGCAGACCCGCGCACGCGCACTAGACCGCCCAGCTCCCGGGCCCTGGGCGGGCTCTGGGGTCCCCAAGATGCTCGGGAAAGTACGACAGCACAGCCCTGCCCTGTGTGTAGTAGTCTCTCACGGGACGGACGGACCTGGCACTCAGGGATCCCCGACGGGTCAGCGGGAAGGCAGGACACCAAGACACGCCCCTGGAAGCCGAGCCAGACGGTCACCTCACCGCCGGAGAGAGACCACCGCCCTGCCCCCACCCCTCCCCAAGCCGCGCGCGCCTCTTAAAGCTCCTCCAGCAGAGCCCGGTATTCTTCCTCGCTGAGGGGTGGCTCCAGCGAAGCGAGCTCTTCCACCTCCTTCAGCTCCCCCAGTGGCTCCGTGTCTAGGAAAGGTCGTGCCTGTTGCTGAAACTCTGGGGTCGACAGGAGCTCATCCAGCAGGCAGGAGGTGAGCGCAGACGAGCGCTCCTCCGGCTCCTGGAGCGCTTGGGAAGGCGCCTGCGGGGCTGGCAAGTGCCCCTGCCAGGCGGAGGCCTCCGGGGGTGCGGGCTGCGGAGGTGGAGGTGGCGCGGCTTGGGGTTCCCCTGCCGGCCCGGCCACCCGGGGCCCCTGGCCCGAGCCCCACCAGGGACCCTGGGGGGCCCTGTGTGGCGGCAGCAGCACACCTTGCCCCTGTGAGTCGGCTTGAGCGGGCCCAAGCTGTCCCACGGAGCACGTCCCCGGCAGGCCGGCGCGTTGCCGGTCCCGCTCCTCCTGGCGTCTGCTCGGGTGCGGAGGCCCCGGAAGGCTCTGAGGGTCGGGGAGCGCCACTTCCGAGGGAGCCAGGGCGGCGAACCCGAAAGCCCCGAGTGCTCCGAGTGTCGGGGCAGGTTGCGAGATTCCTTCTGCCTGTGGGGCCTGTCCGTGCAGGAGCAGGGGCACGGCCCCTGCTGCCTGGCTCACGACGGGCCCCTGTGGGAGGGCCCCAGGCGCGCAGGACACTTGGGGTGCGGGAAGCGCCGCCCCCCACGCCCCGGTGTGGGTGGAGGCGACCCAGGAGGGAGCAGAGGGGCCGCACCCGCCAGGGGCCGTGTCGCACAGGCCGCCTGCGGCCGCGGGGCTTCTGCCAGCCCGGCCTGGATGCCTGGCCCTTCGATTCTGAAACCAAATCTGAATCCTGGACTCCGGGAGGCCCGTCTCTCTGGCCAGTTCCTCCCTGGTGGCGAAGTCCGGAAAGCGCTCTCGCTCGAAGGCTCGGAGGAGCACGGCGGTCTGGGACTGGGTGACGGCGGTCCGCTTTCGCCGGCCTTCCTGCGGGCCGCGTGGCCCCGGCCAGGGCCTGGATTCCCGCCGGTGCTGCCTCAGCCGGCGCGATCTCTCATTCTGAAACCAAATCTGGACCCTGGGCTCCGGAACGCCGATGGCCTGGGCCAGCTGTTCTCTGGTGGCCATGCCCGGGTACGGGTTCCGCTCGAAGGACGCTCGCAGGGCATCCCTCTGGCTCGGAGTCCAAACGAGCCTCTTTCGCCGTCCTCGCCCTCGGGCCTCCGCGGGGAGAGGGCTGCCGGGAGCTGTGGGGAGAGCCATCGCGGGGAGACCGGGCCCGAGTGTCACAGACAGACACAGGCACACAGAGGCCGGGAGGCTATTGTGCGCCTCAGCCAACCTCTGCTCTGCACCGCACCGCGGGCAGGTCAAGCCAGCAGTCTGGCCCCGCCAGCCAGGGGCCGCTCTTATAAAGACCTAGCGGCCCCACCCCTTCCTGAATATGCATGAGCTCCGGGGCCCAAGGGCGGGGTTGCCCGCCCTCTCAAGCCGGAATCCACAGGGACACCAGGGCCCTGTGGGGTGGTCGGGGCCGGGGCCTGAGCGGCGGGGGGAGGGGGAAGGACACTCGGGGCTTCGGGGGGCTGGCCCTCTGGCGTTCTCCAGGAGTTCTCCAGAAACTGGAAACCTCTCTCCGGGCACGAACACGTCACCAGGGAGGGTGGCGTGCAGAAGCCAAACCCCGTGACGGGTCTGAGTTTTCCAGGCCCCCTCTCCGTGAAGGCGTCAATGTCTGTGGGTGTCGCCGTTGCCGCGGTAGTCTCACCCACGCAGCTGCGTGGATCCTGTTCGTGTTCCTGTAGAAAACGAGAGCCAAAGCACGGAGAAAAGAAACGCCCCGTGCAGGGACGGCCTGACGATGGATTCCTGTTTCCTGCAACACGGGGAGTCTCCCATACGGCCTGTGTGCAACCTGGATAGAAAGAGCACCGACACGGTGCTGCTTCTCCACGGATCCCTCGGAGTT
Organism: Saguinus oedipus; assembly: GCA_031835075.1. Classification (NCBI taxonomy): domain Eukaryota; kingdom Metazoa; phylum Chordata; class Mammalia; order Primates; family Cebidae; genus Saguinus; species Saguinus oedipus. The sequence goes on from CM063187.1 coordinate 20,345,854, forward strand.
TCTGTTTCCCCGCCGAGCTCGGGAAACAAAACGGTGAACATGATCACGTCACCACTACGTGGGAAGCCACAGAGACCTGAGCGACGGGCACCGTTGCAGAGGTCAAATAGAAAAATCACAAAAATAAATAAATAAATAAATAAATTAGCTGGGCGTGGTGGCAGACGCCCGTAGTCTCAGCTACTTGGGTAGCTGAGGCGGGAGAATTTCCAGAACCCGAGGTGTGGAGGTTGCAGTGAGCCGAGATCGGCCCATTGAACTCCAGCCTGGGCGAGAGGGCGAGACTCTGTCTCAAAGAACCACCACCACCACCACCACCACCACCACCACCCCCACCACCCCAGAGGCATTCCAACATGTAAAACCCCAAGTCAGAAGGTCGGATCCTGCGTTTGCCTTATGAGTCATCCACTTGGCACCGCGCCACGGGTACTTTCCTTGCTTCTGGTCCTCTTCCGTCGTTTCTTCATACACGTTTACTGCCGCTCTGAAACTCTCCTGCTTCATGGCCCTCAGTGGAGTCGTTTCTTCTGAGGAGGCGAGGATCTCGGATTCTGTAGACTCACACCCGTAGGAATTTATTTCCCGTAACAGGCAGCAGGTAGGAGAAATGAGGAACATCACCTAGGTGCTGGTCCAGAAATATGTCACCGTACCGTATCAGGGGAAAGCCCAAAGAAGAGTCATTACCGAGGTGAAGTGCTTAGAAATACATCCCAATACATCCTGTGGGTAGGACAAAGTCAGAAGACAATAATAGGTAAATACCCGAGAGGCTGTGCTCATCTGTATGTCCCAATCAGCCCAGTGGGAAAAGCCAAGGCGTACTACGAGAGACACATCGTGTAGGTGCTGAGTCGGGTGATATGTTACAGTACCCTCGGGGGACACTTCCCAGGAAGAAGAGGAGACACCTGCCGTCATCTAGCAGAAGAGACCAAAAGGATGTAATGATGATTCCTGTGGGCGAGAATCCAGACAAGAAAATCACCTCACCTGTGTGCCGGGCCCAGTGACAGGTCACTCTTTCTTTTGAAAGCGTAGCCCAGTCAGGCGAGCAGAGTTACCTCACCTAGGTGCTGGGCCCGGAGACAAGTCCCATCCTCTCCTGTGGGCAAAGAGCAGGGGTGACAAGACAATCATTTTGAAGAGTTGAGTCCCCAGAGATACGTCACAATGGTCTCTGTGGGCAGGGTTCATGCAGGAGACTCACATCCCATTGACTGTGGACTCAACAATAGGTCACAATGCTTTCTGGCAAGAGGGTCGTGACAAAAAAGGAACGTAACTTGCCACTGGGCCCAGCAAGAAGTTACTGACTCCTATGTGAGCAGATATCAGGCAAGAGAAGGGAATCACAGCATCCTAGTTATGAGCACAGACATAGGTCCCAAAGCCCCAAGCAGGAGGTGCCAAGGCAACAGGACAGTGTCACACGACCTAGGTGCTGGGTCCCAGCCTACCTGCCACCCTCCGTCCCTCCCTCACTCCCGTCCCCCTCCCTGTCTCCCTTCCGTCCTTTCCTCCCTTCACTCGTCCCTCCCTCTCCGTCTGGGACCCGCTCCCCATCTCTACCCGCCTTCCCTCCCGCCTGGAGAAAGCAGCCCTTCCGTTTGCCCGCGGGGTACGGGGGTTGCGGGGCGAGTGGTCTCGGGTCTATATTGAGCCGCCAGGCGCTACTCGGTGACGGCTGGCGGGGAAGCGGGCGGGGCACCGGTGTGCGAGCGATCGGTGGGCGAAGCGGGGAGGCAGAAGAGGGGTGCAGCGGAATGGAGAGCGGGCCTGCCTGGCGACCCGGCCCGGGCTTTCGGGGGCAAAAACGCCCTCTCTGCCCACCCTCCTGAAGTACTCGGGGTCGCGTGGGGGCAGGGCTGCGAGGAGGGATGGCAGCTCTGCCTGCGCTGTTCCCCCGAAGCGCCGCCGCGGGCTGCCTGCAGACCCGCGCACGCGCACTAGGCCGCCCAGCTCCCGGGCCCTGGGCGGGTTCTGGGGTTCCCAGGATGCTGGGGAAAGAAGGAATGACGGCACAGCCCTGCCCTGTGTGCAGTCTCACACCGGACCGACCTGGAGCTGAGGGATCCCAGACAGGTCAGCGGGAGGGCAAGACAGGCCGCCGGAACCTCAAATTCATGCACACACGCACACACACGTACACACACACACACGCGCGCGCACGATCACACATACACACACACACACACACACACACACACACACACACACACACACACACACACAGAGCCGACCAGAGGCTGAAGTCAGAAATCACGCCTCAATCGGCCTGAGGGTGACCCCTATGGGGATGAGACTCCCTCGCGCTCTGTTACGGGTCTCGACGTGGGGATATGCAGTCTGTGAACCCTGTGGACGAAACCAGGACTGGCTCGCGTGGCATTGCGCTCCCGAAATGCTTTGGGAGTGCGGGGTCCCTCCGTTGGTCCTGGAGGCAGAAGAGCGCTCTAATCTCTGAATATGTTCCTCTGCCCCGTGGTCCCTTTCTTCCTCCTTCTGTTCCACCCTGTTCCCGTCTTTCCCTTTCTTCCTCGGTCCCTCCAAACCTCCGTTTCTTCCTTTCTCTCTCCCTTTCTCTCTTTCTCCTTTTCACCCTCCCTTCCCTCCCTGCGTCCCTCCGCGTGTGTCCCTCCCTCTCCCTCGGTCTCTGCCTCCCTCCCTTCCTCCCTCTCTCCGTTCCGTCCTTTTCTCCCTTCACTCGTCCCTCCCTGTCGGTCTGGGATCCTCTTCCCACCTCTACCCGCATTCCCTCCCGCCAGGAGAAAGAAAAACTTCCGTTTGCCCGCGGGGTACAAGGGTTGCGGGCGGGGGGTGGTGGGGGGTCGGAAGGGGAAGTGGCCTCGGGTCTGCATTCAGCCGCCGGGCCCTGCTCGGTGATGAGGGAGAGGCTGGCGGGTGACCCGTGTGCCAGTGATCGGTGGGCGGAGGGAAGAGGCAGAAGAGGCGTGTGGCGGATTGGACGACCCGGCCCGGTGTTTCCCGGGCAAAGCGCCCACCCTCTGCCCACCCTCCTGAAGTACGCGGGGTGGCGTGGGGGCAGGGCTGCGAGGAGAGCTCTGCCTGCGCCGGTCCCCCGAAGCGCCGCGGGCTGCCTGCAGACCCGCGCACGCGCACTAGACCGCCCAGCTCCCGGGCCCTGGGCGGGCTCTGGGGTCCCCAAGATGCTCGGGAAAGTACGACAGCACAGCCCTGCCCTGTGTGTAGTAGTCTCTCACGGGACGGACGGACCTGGCACTCAGGGATCCCCGACGGGTCAGCGGGAAGGCAGGACACCAAGACACGCCCCTGGAAGCCGAGCCAGACGGTCACCTCACCGCCGGAGAGAGACCACCGCCCTGCCCCCACCCCTCCCCAAGCCGCGCGCGCCTCTTAAAGCTCCTCCAGCAGAGCCCGGTATTCTTCCTCGCTGAGGGGTGGCTCCAGCGAAGCGAGCTCTTCCACCTCCTTCAGCTCCCCCAGTGGCTCCGTGTCTAGGAAAGGTCGTGCCTGTTGCTGAAACTCTGGGGTCGACAGGAGCTCATCCAGCAGGCAGGAGGTGAGCGCAGACGAGCGCTCCTCCGGCTCCTGGAGCGCTTGGGAAGGCGCCTGCGGGGCTGGCAAGTGCCCCTGCCAGGCGGAGGCCTCCGGGGGTGCGGGCTGCGGAGGTGGAGGTGGCGCGGCTTGGGGTTCCCCTGCCGGCCCGGCCACCCGGGGCCCCTGGCCCGAGCCCCACCAGGGACCCTGGGGGGCCCTGTGTGGCGGCAGCAGCACACCTTGCCCCTGTGAGTCGGCTTGAGCGGGCCCAAGCTGTCCCACGGAGCACGTCCCCCGCAGGCCGGCGCGTTGCCGGTCCCGCTCCTCCTGGCGTCTGCTCGGGTGCGGAGGCCCCGGAAGGCTCTGAGGGTCGGGGAGCGCCACTTCCGAGGGAGCCAGGGCGGCGAACCCGAAAGCCCCGAGTGCTCCGAGTGTCGGGGCAGGTTGCGAGATTCCTTCTGCCTGTGGGGCCTGTCCGTGCAGGAGCAGGGGCACGGCCCCTGCTGCCTGGCTCACGACGGGCCCCTGTGGGAGGGCCCCAGGCGCGCAGGACACTTGGGGTGCGGGAAGCGCCGCCCCCCACGCCCCGGTGTGGGTGGAGGCGACCCAGGAGGGAGCAGAGGGGCCGCACCCGCCAGGGGCCGTGTCGCACAGGCCGCCTGCGGCCGCGGGGCTTCTGCCAGCCCGGCCTGGATGCCTGGCCCTTCGATTCTGAAACCAAATCTGAATCCTGGACTCCGGGAGGCCCGTCTCTCTGGCCAGTTCCTCCCTGGTGGCGAAGTCCGGAAAGCGCTCTCGCTCGAAGGCTCGGAGGAGCACGGCGGTCTGGGACTGGGTGACGGCGGTCCGCTTTCGCCGGCCTTCCTGCGGGCCGCGTGGCCCCGGCCAGGGCCTGGATTCCCGCCGGTGCTGCCTCAGCCGGCGCGATCTCTCATTCTGAAACCAAATCTGGACCCTGGGCTCCGGAACGCCGATGGCCTGGGCCAGCTGTTCTCTGGTGGCCATGCCCGGGTACGGGTTCCGCTCGAAGGACGCTCGCAGGGCATCCCTCTGGCTCGGAGTCCAAACGAGCCTCTTTCGCCGTCCTCGCCCTCGGGCCTCCGCGGGGAGAGGGCTGCCGGGAGCTGTGGGGAGAGCCATCGCGGGGAGACCGGGCCCGAGTGTCACAGACAGACACAGGCACACAGAGGCCGGGAGGCTATTGTGCGCCTCAGCCAACCTCTGCTCTGCACCGCACCGCGGGCAGGTCAAGCCAGCAGTCTGGCCCCGCCAGCCAGGGGCCGCTCTTATAAAGACCTAGCGGCCCCACCCCTTCCTGAATATGCAGGAGCTCCGGGGCCCAAGGGCGGGGTTGCCCGCCCTCTCAAGCCGGAATCCACAGGGACACCAGGGCCCTGTGGGGTGGTCGGGGCCGGGGCCTGAGCGGCGGGGGGAGGGGGAAGGACACTCGGGGCTTCGGGGGGCTGGCCCTCTGGCGTTCTCCAGGAGTTCTCCAGAAACTGGAAACCTCTCTCCGGGCACGAACACGTCACCAGGGAGGGTGGCGTGCAGAAGCCAAACCCCGTGACGGGTCTGAGTTTTCCAGGCCCCCTCTCCGTGAAGGCGTCAATGTCTGTGGGTGTCGCCGTTGCCGCGGTAGTCTCACCCACGCAGCTGCGTGGATCCTGTTCGTGTTCCTGTAGAAAACGAGAGCCAAAGCACGGAGAAAAGAAACGCCCCGTGCAGGGACGGCCTGACGATGGATTCCTGTTTCCTGCAACACGGGGAGTCTCCCATACGGCCTGTGTGCAACCTGGATAGAAAGAGCACCGACACGGTGCTGCTTCTCCACGGATCCCTCGGAGTTTCTGTTTCCCCGCCGAGCTCGGGAAACAAAACGGTGAACATGATCACGTCACCACTACGTGGGAAGCCACAGAGACCTGAGCGACGGGCACCGTTGCAGAGGTCAAATAGAAAAATCACAAAAATAAATAAATAAATAAATAAATTAGCTGGGCGTGGTGGCAGACGCCCGTAGTCTCAGCTACTTGGGTAGCTGAGGCGGGAGAATTTCCAGAACCCGAGGTGTGGAGGTTGCAGTGAGCCGAGATCGGCCCATTGAACTCCAGCCTGGGCGAGAGGGCGAGACTCTGTCTCAAAGAACCACCACCACCACCACCACCACCACCACCACCCCCACCACCCCAGAGGCATTCCAACATGTAAAACCCCAAGTCAGAAGGTCGGATCCTGCGTTTGCCTTATGAGTCATCCACTTGGCACCGCGCCACGGGTACTTTCCTTGCTTCTGGTCCTCTTCCGTCGTTTCTTCATACACGTTTACTGCCGCTCTGAAACTCTCCTGCTTCATGGCCCTCAGTGGAGTCGTTTCTTCTGAGGAGGCGAGGATCTCGGATTCTGTAGACTCACACCCGTAGGAATTTATTTCCCGTAACAGGCAGCAGGTAGGAGAAATGAGGAACATCACCTAGGTGCTGGTCCAGAAATATGTCACCGTACGGTATCAGGGGAAAGCCCAAAGAAGAGTCATTACCGAGGTGAAGTGCTTAGAAATACATCCCAATACATCCTGTGGGTAGGACAAAGTCAGAAGACAATAATAGGTAAATACCCGAGAGGCTGTGCTCATCTGTATGTCCCAATCAGCCCAGTGGGAAAAGCCAAGGCGTACTACGAGAGACACATCGTGTAGGTGCTGAGTCGGGTGATATGTTACAGTACCCTCGGGGGACACTTCCCAGGAAGAAGAGGAGATACCTGCCGTCATCTAGCAGAAGAGACCAAAAGGATGTAATGATGATTCCTGTGGGCGAGAATCCAGACAAGAAAATCACCTCACCTGTGTGCCGGGCCCAGTGACAGGTCACTCTTTCTTTTGAAAGCGTAGCCCAGTCAGGCGAGCAGAGTTACCTCACCTAGGTGCTGGGCCCGGAGACAAGTCCCATCCTCTCCTGTGGGCAAAGAGCAGGGGTGACAAGACAATCATTTTGAAGAGTTGAGTCCCCAGAGATACGTCACAATGGTCTCTGTGGGCAGGGTTCATGCAGGAGACTCACATCCCATTGACTGTGGACTCAACAATAGGTCACAATGCTTTCTGGCAAGAGGGTCGTGACAAAAAAGGAACGTAACTTGCCACTGGGCCCAGCAAGAAGTTACTGACTCCTATGTGAGCAGATATCAGGCAAGAGAAGGGAATCACAGCATCCTAGTTATGAGCACAGACATAGGTCCCAAAGCCCCAAGCAGGAGGTGCCAAGGCAACAGGACAGTGTCACACGACCTAGGTGCTGGGTCCCAGCCTACCTGCCACCCTCCGTCCCTCCCTCACTCCCGTCCCCCTCCCTGTCTCCCTTCCGTCCTTTCCTCCCTTCACTCGTCCCTCCCTCTCCGTCTGGGACCCGCTCCCCATCTCTACCCGCCTTCCCTCCCGCCTGGAGAAAGCAGCCCTTCCGTTTGCCCGCGGGGTACGGGGGTTGCGGGGCGAGTGGTCTCGGGTCTATATTGAGCCGCCAGGCGCTACTCGGTGACGGCTGGCGGGGAAGCGGGCGGGGCACCGGTGTGCGAGCGATCGGTGGGCGAAGCGGGGAGGCAGAAGAGGGGTGCAGCGGAATGGAGAGCGGGCCTGCCTGGCGACCCGGCCCGGGCTTTCGGGGGCAAAAACGCCCTCTCTGCCCACCCTCCTGAAGTACTCGGGGTCGCGTGGGGGCAGGGCTGCGAGGAGGGATGGCAGCTCTGCCTGCGCTGTTCCCCCGAAGCGCCGCCGCGGGCTGCCTGCAGACCCGCGCACGCGCACTAGGCCGCCCAGCTCCCGGGCCCTGGGCGGGTTCTGGGGTTCCCAGGATGCTGGGGAAAGAAGGAATGACGGCACAGCCCTGCCCTGTGTGCAGTCTCACACCGGACCGACCTGGAGCTGAGGGATCCCAGACAGGTCAGCGGGAGGGCAAGACAGGCCGCCGGAACCTCAAATTCATGCACACACGCACACACACGTACACACACACACACGCGCGCGCACGATCACACATAAACACACACACACACACACACACACACACACACACACACACACACACAGAGCCGACCAGAGGCTGAAGTCAGAAATCACGCCTCAATCGGCCTGAGGGTGACCCCTATGGGGATGAGACTCCCTCGCGCTCTGTTACGGGTCTCGACGTGGGGATATGCAGTCTGTGAACCCTGTGGACGAAACCAGGACTGGCTCGCGTGGCATTGCGCTCCCGAAATGCTTTGGGAGTGCGGGGTCCCTCCGTTGGTCCTGGAGGCAGAAGAGCGCTCTAATCTCTGAATATGTTCCTCTGCCCCGTGGTCCCTTTCTTCCTCCTTCTGTTCCACCCTGTTCCCGTCTTTCCCTTTCTTCCTCGGTCCCTCCAAACCTCCGTTTCTTCCTTTCTCTCTCCCTTTCTCTCTTTCTCCTTTTCACCCTCCCTTCCCTCCCTGCGTCCCTCCGCGTGTGTCCCTCCCTCTCCCTCGGTCTCTGCCTCCCTCCCTTCCTCCCTCTCTCCGTTCCGTCCTTTTCTCCCTTCACTCGTCCCTCCCTGTCGGTCTGGGATCCTCTTCCCACCTCTACCCGCATTCCCTCCCGCCAGGAGAAAGAAAATCTTCCGTTTGCCCGCGGGGTACAAGGGTTGCGGGCGGGGGGCGGTGGGGGGTCGGAAGGGGAAGTGGCCTCGGGTCTGCATTCAGCCGCCGGGCCCTGCTCGGTGATGAGGGAGAGGCTGGCGGGTGACCCGTGTGCCAGTGATCGGTGGGCGGAGGGAAGAGGCAGAAGAGGCGTGTGGCGGATTGGACGACCCGGCCCGGTGTTTCCCGGGCAAAGCGCCCACCCTCTGCCCACCCTCCTGAAGTACGCGGGGTGGCGTGGGGGCAGGGCTGCGAGGAGAGCTCTGCCTGCGCCGGTCCCCCGAAGCGCCGCGGGCTGCCTGCAGACCCGCGCACGCGCACTAGACCGCCCAGCTCCCGGGCCCTGGGCGGGCTCTGGGGTCCCCAAGATGCTCGGGAAAGTACGACAGCACAGCCCTGCCCTGTGTGTAGTAGTCTCTCACGGGACGGACGGACCTGGCACTCAGGGATCCCCGACGGGTCAGCGGGAAGGCAGGACACCAAGACACGCCCCTGGAAGCCGAGCCAGACGGTCACCTCACCGCCGGAGAGAGACCACCGCCCTGCCCCCACCCCTCCCCAAGCCGCGCGCGCCTCTTAAAGCTCCTCCAGCAGAGCCCGGTATTCTTCCTCGCTGAGGGGTGGCTCCAGCGAAGCGAGCTCTTCCACCTCCTTCAGCTCCCCCAGTGGCTCCGTGTCTAGGAAAGGTCGTGCCTGTTGCTGAAACTCTGGGGTCGACAGGAGCTCATCCAGCAGGCAGGAGGTGAGCGCAGACGAGCGCTCCTCCGGCTCCTGGAGCGCTTGGGAAGGCGCCTGCGGGGCTGGCAAGTGCCCCTGCCAGGCGGAGGCCTCCGGGGGTGCGGGCTGCGGAGGTGGAGGTGGCGCGGCTTGGGGTTCCCCTGCCGGCCCGGCCACCCGGGGCCCCTGGCCCGAGCCCCACCAGGGACCCTGGGGGGCCCTGTGTGGCGGCAGCAGCACACCTTGCCCCTGTGAGTCGGCTTGAGCGGGCCCAAGCTGTCCCACGGAGCACGTCCCCGGCAGGCCGGCGCGTTGCCGGTCCCGCTCCTCCTGGCGTCTGCTCGGGTGCGGAGGCCCCGGAAGGCTCTGAGGGTCGGGGAGCGCCACTTCCGAGGGAGCCAGGGCGGCGAACCCGAAAGCCCCGAGTGCTCCGAGTGTCGGGGCAGGTTGCGAGATTCCTTCTGCCTGTGGGGCCTGTCCGTGCAGGAGCAGGGGCACGGCCCCTGCTGCCTGGCTCACGACGGGCCCCTGTGGGAGGGCCCCAGGCGCGCAGGACACTTGGGGTGCGGGAAGCGCCGCCCCCCACGCCCCGGTGTGGGTGGAGGCGACCCAGGAGGGAGCAGAGGGGCCGCACCCGCCAGGGGCCGTGTCGCACAGGCCGCCTGCGGCCGCGGGGCTTCTGCCAGCCCGGCCTGGATGCCTGGCCCTTCGATTCTGAAACCAAATCTGAATCCTGGACTCCGGGAGGCCCGTCTCTCTGGCCAGTTCCTCCCTGGTGGCGAAGTCCGGAAAGCGCTCTCGCTCGAAGGCTCGGAGGAGCACGGCGGTCTGGGACTGGGTGACGGCGGTCCGCTTTCGCCGGCCTTCCTGCGGGCCGCGTGGCCCCGGCCAGGGCCTGGATTCCCGCCGGTGCTGCCTCAGCCGGCGCGATCTCTCATTCTGAAACCAAATCTGGACCCTGGGCTCCGGAACGCCGATGGCCTGGGCCAGCTGTTCTCTGGTGGCCATGCCCGGGTACGGGTTCCGCTCGAAGGACGCTCGCAGGGCATCCCTCTGGCTCGGAGTCCAAACGAGCCTCTTTCGCCGTCCTCGCCCTCGGGCCTCCGCGGGGAGAGGGCTGCCGGGAGCTGTGGGGAGAGCCATCGCGGGGAGACCGGGCCCGAGTGTCACAGACAGACACAGGCACACAGAGGCCGGGAGGCTATTGTGCGCCTCAGCCAACCTCTGCTCTGCACCGCACCGCGGGCAGGTCAAGCCAGCAGTCTGGCCCCGCCAGCCAGGGGCCGCTCTTATAAAGACCTAGCGGCCCCACCCCTTCCTGAATATGCATGAGCTCCGGGGCCCAAGGGCGGGGTTGCCCGCCCTCTCAAGCCGGAATCCACAGGGACACCAGGGCCCTGTGGGGTGGTCGGGGCCGGGGCCTGAGCGGCGGGGGGAGGGGGAAGGACACTCGGGGCTTCGGGGGGCTGGCCCTCTGGCGTTCTCCAGGAGTTCTCCAGAAACTGGAAACCTCTCTCCGGGCACGAACACGTCACCAGGGAGGGTGGCGTGCAGAAGCCAAACCCCGTGACGGGTCTGAGTTTTCCAGGCCCCCTCTCCGTGAAGGCGTCAATGTCTGTGGGTGTCGCCGTTGCCGCGGTAGTCTCACCCACGCAGCTGCGTGGATCCTGTTCGTGTTCCTGTAGAAAACGAGAGCCAAAGCACGGAGAAAAGAAACGCCCCGTGCAGGGACGGCCTGACGATGGATTCCTGTTTCCTGCAACACGGGGAGTCTCCCATACGGCCTGTGTGCAACCTGGATAGAAAGAGCACCGACACGGTGCTGCTTCTCCACGGATCCCTCGGAGTTTCTGTTTCCCCGCCGAGCTCGGGAAACAAAACGGTGAACATGATCACGTCACCACTACGTGGGAAGCCACAGAGACCTGAGCGACGGGCACCGTTGCAGAGGTCAAATAGAAAAATCACAAAAATAAATAAATAAATAAATAAATTAGCTGGGCGTGGTGGCAGACGCCCGTAGTCTCAGCTACTTGGGTAGCTGAGGCGGGAGAATTTCCAGAACCCGAGGTGTGGAGGTTGCAGTGAGCCGAGATCGGCCCATTGAACTCCAGCCTGGGCGAGAGGGCGAGACTCTGTCTCAAAGAACCACCACCACCACCACCACCACCACCACCACCCCCACCACCCCAGAGGCATTCCAACATGTAAAACCCCAAGTCAGAAGGTCGGATCCTGCGTTTGCCTTATGAGTCATCCACTTGGCACCGCGCCACGGGTACTTTCCTTGCTTCTGGTCCTCTTCCGTCGTTTCTTCATACACGTTTACTGCCGCTCTGAAACTCTCCTGCTTCATGGCCCTCAGTGGAGTCGTTTCTTCTGAGGAGGCGAGGATCTCGGATTCTGTAGACTCACACCCGTAGGAATTTATTTCCCGTAACAGGCAGCAGGTAGGAGAAATGAGGAACATCACCTAGGTGCTGGTCCAGAAATATGTCACCGTACCGTATCAGGGGAAAGCCCAAAGAAGAGTCATTACCGAGGTGAAGTGCTTAGAAATACATCCCAATACATCCTGTGGGTAGGACAAAGTCAGAAGACAATAATAGGTAAATACCCGAGAGGCTGTGCTCATCTGTATGTCCCAATCAGCCCAGTGGGAAAAGCCAAGGCGTACTACGAGAGACACATCGTGTAGGTGCTGAGTCGGGTGATATGTTACAGTACCCTCGGGGGACACTTCCCAGGAAGAAGAGGAGACACCTGCCGTCATCTAGCAGAAGAGACCAAAAGGATGTAATGATGATTCCTGTGGGCGAGAATCCAGACAAGAAAATCACCTCACCTGTGTGCCGGGCCCAGTGACAGGTCACTCTTTCTTTTGAAAGCGTAGCCCAGTCAGGCGAGCAGAGTTACCTCACCTAGGTGCTGGGCCCGGAGACAAGTCCCATCCTCTCCTGTGGGCAAAGAGCAGGGGTGACAAGACAATCATTTTGAAGAGTTGAGTCCCCAGAGATACGTCACAATGGTCTCTGTGGGCAGGGTTCATGCAGGAGACTCACATCCCATTGACTGTGGACTCAACAATAGGTCACAATGCTTTCTGGCAAGAGGGTCGTGACAAAAAAGGAACGTAACTTGCCACTGGGCCCAGCAAGAAGTTACTGACTCCTATGTGAGCAGATATCAGGCAAGAGAAGGGAATCACAGCATCCTAGTTATGAGCACAGACATAGGTCCCAAAGCCCCAAGCAGGAGGTGCCAAGGCAACAGGACAGTGTCACACGACCTAGGTGCTGGGTCCCAGCCTACCTGCCACCCTCCGTCCCTCCCTCACTCCCGTCCCCCTCCCTGTCTCCCTTCCGTCCTTTCCTCCCTTCACTCGTCCCTCCCTCTCCGTCTGGGACCCGCTCCCCATCTCTACCCGCCTTCCCTCCCGCCTGGAGAAAGCAGCCCTTCCGTTTGCCCGCGGGGTACGGGGGTTGCGGGGCGAGTGGTCTCGGGTCTATATTGAGCCGCCAGGCGCTACTCGGTGACGGCTGGCGGGGAAGCGGGCGGGGCACCGGTGTGCGAGCGATCGGTGGGCGAAGCGGGGAGGCAGAAGAGGGGTGCAGCGGAATGGAGAGCGGGCCTGCCTGGCGACCCGGCCCGGGCTTTCGGGGGCAAAAACGCCCTCTCTGCCCACCCTCCTGAAGTACTCGGGGTCGCGTGGGGGCAGGGCTGCGAGGAGGGATGGCAGCTCTGCCTGCGCTGTTCCCCCGAAGCGCCGCCGCGGGCTGCCTGCAGACCCGCGCACGCGCACTAGGCCGCCCAGCTCCCGGGCCCTGGGCGGGTTCTGGGGTTCCCAGGATGCTGGGGAAAGAAGGAATGACGGCACAGCCCTGCCCTGTGTGCAGTCTCACACCGGACCGACCTGGAGCTGAGGGATCCCAGACAGGTCAGCGGGAGGGCAAGACAGGCCGCCGGAACCTCAAATTCATGCACACACGCACACACACGTACACACACACACGCGCGCGCGCACGATCACACATAAACACACACACACACACACACACACACACACACACACACACACACACACACAGAGCCGACCAGAGGCTGAAGTCAGAAATCACGCCTCAATCGGCCTGAGGGTGACCCCTATGGGGATGAGACTCCCTCGCGCTCTGTTACGGGTCTCGACGTGGGGATATGCAGTCTGTGAACCCTGTGGACGAAACCAGGACTGGCTCGCGTGGCATTGCGCTCCCGAAATGCTTTGGGAGTGCGGGGTCCCTCCGTTGGTCCTGGAGGCAGAAGAGCGCTCTAATCTCTGAATATGTTCCTCTGCCCCGTGGTCCCTTTCTTCCTCCTTCTGTTCCACCCTGTTCCCGTCTTTCCCTTTCTTCCTCGGTCCCTCCAAACCTCCGTTTCTTCCTTTCTCTCTCCCTTTCTCTCTTTCTCCTTTTCACCCTCCCTTCCCTCCCTGCGTCCCTCCGCGTGTGTCCCTCCCTCTCCCTCGGTCTCTGCCTCCCTCCCTTCCTCCCTCTCTCCGTTCCGTCCTTTTCTCCCTTCACTCGTCCCTCCCTGTCGGTCTGGGATCCTCTTCCCACCTCTACCCGCATTCCCTCCCGCCAGGAGAAAGAAAAACTTCCGTTTGCCCGCGGGGTACAAGGGTTGCGGGCGGGGGGTGGTGGGGGGTCGGAAGGGGAAGTGGCCTCGGGTCTGCATTCAGCCGCCGGGCCCTGCTCGGTGATGAGGGAGAGGCTGGCGGGTGACCCGTGTGCCAGTGATCGGTGGGCGGAGGGAAGAGGCAGAAGAGGCGTGTGGCGGATTGGACGACCCGGCCCGGTGTTTCCCGGGCAAAGCGCCCACCCTCTGCCCACCCTCCTGAAGTACGCGGGGTGGCGTGGGGGCAGGGCTGCGAGGAGAGCTCTGCCTGCGCCGGTCCCCCGAAGCGCCGCGGGCTGCCTGCAGACCCGCGCACGCGCACTAGACCGCCCAGCTCCCGGGCCCTGGGCGGGCTCTGGGGTCCCCAAGATGCTCGGGAAAGTACGACAGCACAGCCCTGCCCTGTGTGTAGTAGTCTCTCACGGGACGGACGGACCCGGCACTCAGGGATCCCCGACGGGTCAGCGGGAAGGCAGGACACCAAGACACGCCCCTGGAAGCCGAGCCAGACGGTCACCTCACCGCCGGAGAGAGACCACCGCCCTGCCCCCACCCCTCCCCAAGCCGCGCGCGCCTCTTAAAGCTCCTCCAGCAGAGCCCGGTATTCTTCCTCGCTGAGGGGTGGCTCCAGCGAAGCGAGCTCTTCCACCTCCTTCAGCTCCCCCAGTGGCTCCGTGTCTAGGAAAGGTCGTGCCTGTTGCTGAAACTCTGGGGTCGACAGGAGCTCATCCAGCAGGCAGGAGGTGAGCGCAGACGAGCGCTCCTCCGGCTCCTGGAGCGCTTGGGAAGGCGCCTGCGGGGCTGGCAAGTGCCCCTGCCAGGCGGAGGCCTCCGGGGGTGCGGGCTGCGGAGGTGGAGGTGGCGCGGCTTGGGGTTCCCCTGCCGGCCCGGCCACCCGGGGCCCCTGGCCCGAGCCCCACCAGGGACCCTGGGGGGCCCTGTGTGGCGGCAGCAGCACACCTTGCCCCTGTGAGTCGGCTTGAGCGGGCCCAAGCTGTCCCACGGAGCACGTCCCCGGCAGGCCGGCGCGTTGCCGGTCCCGCTCCTCCTGGCGTCTGCTCGGGTGCGGAGGCCCCGGAAGGCTCTGAGGGTCGGGGAGCGCCACTTCCGAGGGAGCCAGGGCGGCGAACCCGAAAGCCCCGAGTGCTCCGAGTGTCGGGGCAGGTTGCGAGATTCCTTCTGCCTGTGGGGCCTGTCCGTGCAGGAGCAGGGGCACGGCCCCTGCTGCCTGGCTCACGACGGGCCCCTGTGGGAGGGCCCCAGGCGCGCAGGACACTTGGGGTGCGGGAAGCGCCGCCCCCCACGCCCCGGTGTGGGTGGAGGCGACCCAGGAGGGAGCAGAGGGGCCGCACCCGCCAGGGGCCGTGTCGCACAGGCCGCCTGCGGCCGCGGGGCTTCTGCCAGCCCGGCCTGGATGCCTGGCCCTTCGATTCTGAAACCAAATCTGAATCCTGGACTCCGGGAGGCCCGTCTCTCTGGCCAGTTCCTCCCTGGTGGCGAAGTCCGGAAAGCGCTCTCGCTCGAAGGCTCGGAGGAGCACGGCGGTCTGGGACTGGGTGACGGCGGTCCGCTTTCGCCGGCCTTCCTGCGGGCCGCGTGGCCCCGGCCAGGGCCTGGATTCCCGCCGGTGCTGCCTCAGCCGGCGCGATCTCTCATTCTGAAACCAAATCTGGACCCTGGGCTCCGGAACGCCGATGGCCTGGGCCAGCTGTTCTCTGGTGGCCATGCCCGGGTACGGGTTCCGCTCGAAGGACGCTCGCAGGGCATCCCTCTGGCTCGGAGTCCAAACGAGCCTCTTTCGCCGTCCTCGCCCTCGGGCCTCCGCGGGGAGAGGGCTGCCGGGAGCTGTGGGGAGAGCCATCGCGGGGAGACCGGGCCCGAGTGTCACAGACGGACACAGGCACACAGAGGCCGGGAGGCTATTGTGCGCCTCAGCCAACCTCTGCTCTGCACCGCACCGCGGGCAGGTCAAGCCAGCAGTCTGGCCCCGCCAGCCAGGGGCCGCTCTTATAAAGACCTAGCGGCCCCACCCCTTCCTGAATATGCAGGAGCTCCGGGGCCCAAGGGCGGGGTTGCCCGCCCTCTCAAGCCGGAATCCACAGGGACACCAGGGCCCTGTGGGGTGGTCGGGGCCGGGGCCTGAGCGGCGGGGGGAGGGGGAAGGACACTCGGGGCTTCGGGGGGCTGGCCCTCTGGCGTTCTCCAGGAGTTCTCCAGAAACTGGAAACCTCTCTCCGGGCACGAACACGTCACCAGGGAGGGTGGCGTGCAGAAGCCAAACCCCGTGACGGGTCTGAGTTTTCCAGGCCCCCTCTCCGTGAAGGCGTCAATGTCTGTGGGTGTCGCCGTTGCCGCGGTAGTCTCACCCACGCAGCTGCGTGGATCCTGTTCGTGTTCCTGTA
This sequence comes from Saguinus oedipus, assembly GCA_031835075.1. Classification (NCBI taxonomy): domain Eukaryota; kingdom Metazoa; phylum Chordata; class Mammalia; order Primates; family Cebidae; genus Saguinus; species Saguinus oedipus. The sequence goes on from CM063187.1 coordinate 20,361,798, forward strand.
GAAAACGAGAGCCAAAGCACGGAGAAAAGAAACGCCCCGTGCAGGGACGGCCTGACGATGGATTCCTGTTTCCTGCAACACGGGGAGTCTCCCATACGGCCTGTGTGCAACCTGGATAGAAAGAGCACCGACACGGTGCTGCTTCTCCACGGATCCCTCGGAGTTTCTGTTTCCCCGCCGAGCTCGGGAAACAAAACGGTGAACATGATCACGTCACCACTACGTGGGAAGCCACAGAGACCTGAGCGACGGGCACCGTTGCAGAGGTCAAATAGAAAAATCACAAAAATAAATAAATAAATAAATAAATTAGCTGGGCGTGGTGGCAGACGCCCGTAGTCTCAGCTACTTGGGTAGCTGAGGCGGGAGAATTTCCAGAACCCGAGGTGTGGAGGTTGCAGTGAGCCGAGATCGGCCCATTGAACTCCAGCCTGGGCGAGAGGGCGAGACTCTGTCTCAAAGAACCACCACCACCACCACCACCACCACCACCACCCCCACCACCCCAGAGGCATTCCAACATGTAAAACCCCAAGTCAGAAGGTCGGATCCTGCGTTTGCCTTATGAGTCATCCACTTGGCACCGCGCCACGGGTACTTTCCTTGCTTCTGGTCCTCTTCCGTCGTTTCTTCATACACGTTTACTGCCGCTCTGAAACTCTCCTGCTTCATGGCCCTCAGTGGAGTCGTTTCTTCTGAGGAGGCGAGGATCTCGGATTCTGTAGACTCACACCCGTAGGAATTTATTTCCCGTAACAGGCAGCAGGTAGGAGAAATGAGGAACATCACCTAGGTGCTGGTCCAGAAATATGTCACCGTACCGTATCAGGGGAAAGCCCAAAGAAGAGTCATTACCGAGGTGAAGTGCTTAGAAATACATCCCAATACATCCTGTGGGTAGGACAAAGTCAGAAGACAATAATAGGTAAATACCCGAGAGGCTGTGCTCATCTGTATGTCCCAATCAGCCCAGTGGGAAAAGCCAAGGCGTACTACGAGAGACACATCGTGTAGGTGCTGAGTCGGGTGATATGTTACAGTACCCTCGGGGGACACTTCCCAGGAAGAAGAGGAGACACCTGCCGTCATCTAGCAGAAGAGACCAAAAGGATGTAATGATGATTCCTGTGGGCGAGAATCCAGACAAGAAAATCACCTCACCTGTGTGCCGGGCCCAGTGACAGGTCACTCTTTCTTTTGAAAGCGTAGCCCAGTCAGGCGAGCAGAGTTACCTCACCTAGGTGCTGGGCCCGGAGACAAGTCCCATCCTCTCCTGTGGGCAAAGAGCAGGGGTGACAAGACAATCATTTTGAAGAGTTGAGTCCCCAGAGATACGTCACAATGGTCTCTGTGGGCAGGGTTCATGCAGGAGACTCACATCCCATTGACTGTGGACTCAACAATAGGTCACAATGCTTTCTGGCAAGAGGGTCGTGACAAAAAAGGAACGTAACTTGCCACTGGGCCCAGCAAGAAGTTACTGACTCCTATGTGAGCAGATATCAGGCAAGAGAAGGGAATCACAGCATCCTAGTTATGAGCACAGACATAGGTCCCAAAGCCCCAAGCAGGAGGTGCCAAGGCAACAGGACAGTGTCACACGACCTAGGTGCTGGGTCCCAGCCTACCTGCCACCCTCCGTCCCTCCCTCACTCCCGTCCCCCTCCCTGTCTCCCTTCCGTCCTTTCCTCCCTTCACTCGTCCCTCCCTCTCCGTCTGGGACCCTCTCCCCATCTCTACCCGCCTTCCCTCCCGCCTGGAGAAAGCAGCCCTTCCGTTTGCCCGCGGGGTACGGGGGTTGCGGGGCGAGTGGTCTCGGGTCTATATTGAGCCGCCAGGCGCTACTCGGTGACGGCTGGCGGGGAAGCGGGCGGGGCACCGGTGTGCGAGCGATCGGTGGGCGAAGCGGGGAGGCAGAAGAGGGGTGCAGCGGAATGGAGAGCGGGCCTGCCTGGCGACCCGGCCCGGGCTTTCGGGGGCAAAAACGCCCTCTCTGCCCACCCTCCTGAAGTACTCGGGGTCGCGTGGGGGCAGGGCTGCGAGGAGGGATGACAGCTCTGCCTGCGCTGTTCCCCCGAAGCGCCGCCGCGGGCTGCCTGCAGACCCGCGCACGCGCACTAGGCCGCCCAGCTCCCGGGCCCTGGGCGGGTTCTGGGGTTCCCAGGATGCTGGGGAAAGAAGGAATGACGGCAAAGCCCTGCCCTGTGTGCAGTCTCACACCGGACCGACCTGGAGCTCAGGGATCCCAGACAGGTCAGCGGGAGGGCAAGACAGGCCGCCGGAACCTCAAATTCATGCACACACGCACACACACGTACACACACACACGCGCGCGCGTACGATCACACATAAACACACACACACACACACACACACACACACACACACAGAGCCGACCAGAGGCTGAAGTCAGAAATCACGCCTCAATCGGCCTGAGGGTGACCCCTGTGGGGATGAGACTCCCTCGCGGTCTGTTACGGGGCTCGACGTGGGGATATGCAGTCTGTGAACCCTGTGGACGAAACCAGGACTGGCTCGCGTGGCATTGCGCTCCCGAAATGCTTTGGGAGTGCGGGGTCCCTCCGTTGGTCCTGGAGGCAGAAGAGCGCCCTAATCTCTGACTGTGTTCCTCTGCCCCGTGGTCCCTTTCTTCCTCCTTCTGTTCCACCCTGTTCCCGTCTTTCCCTTTCTTCCTCGGTCCCTCCAAACCTCCGTTTCTTCCTTTCTCTCTCCCTTTCTCTCTTTCTCCTTTTCACCCTCCCTTCCCTCCCTGCGTCCCTCCGCGTGTGTCCCTCCCTCTCCCTCGGTCTCTGCCTCCCTCCCTTCCTCCCTCTCTCCGTTCCGTCCTTTTCTCCCTTCACTCGTCCCTCCCTGTCGGTCTGGGATCCTCTTCCCACCTCTACCCGCATTCCCTCCCGCCAGGAGAAAGAAAATCTTCCGTTTGCCCGCGGGGTACAAGGGTTGCGGGCGGGGGGTGGTGGGGGGTCGGAAGGGGAAGTGGCCTCGGGTCTGCATTCAGCCGCCGGGCCCTGCTCGGTGATGAGGGAGAGGCTGGCGGGTGACCCGTGTGCCAGTGATCGGTGGGCGGAGGGAAGAGGCAGAAGAGGCGTGTGGCGGATTGGACGACCCGGCCCGGTGTTTCCCGGGCAAAGCGCCCACCCTCTGCCCACCCTCCTGAAGTACGCGGGGTGGCGTGGGGGCAGGGCTGCGAGGAGAGCTCTGCCTGCGCCGGTCCCCCGAAGCGCCGCGGGCTGCCTGCAGACCCGCGCACGCGCACTAGACCGCCCAGCTCCCGGGCCCTGGGCGGGCTCTGGGGTCCCCAAGATGCTCGGGAAAGTACGACAGCACAGCCCTGCCCTGTGTGTAGTAGTCTCTCACGGGACGGACGGACCTGGCACTCAGGGATCCCCGACGGGTCAGCGGGAAGGCAGGACACCAAGACACGCCCCTGGAAGCCGAGCCAGACGGTCACCTCACCGCCGGAGAGAGACCACCGCCCTGCCCCCACCCCTCCCCAAGCCGCGCGCGCCTCTTAAAGCTCCTCCAGCAGAGCCCGGTATTCTTCCTCGCTGAGGGGTGGCTCCAGCGAAGCGAGCTCTTCCACCTCCTTCAGCTCCCCCAGTGGCTCCGTGTCTAGGAAAGGTCGTGCCTGTTGCTGAAACTCTGGGGTCGACAGGAGCTCATCCAGCAGGCAGGAGGTGAGCGCAGACGAGCGCTCCTCCGGCTCCTGGAGCGCTTGGGAAGGCGCCTGCGGGGCTGGCAAGTGCCCCTGCCAGGCGGAGGCCTCCGGGGGTGCGGGCTGCGGAGGTGGAGGTGGCGCGGCTTGGGGTTCCCCTGCCGGCCCGGCCACCCGGGGCCCCTGGCCCGAGCCCCACCAGGGACCCTGGGGGGCCCTGTGTGGCGGCAGCAGCACACCTTGCCCCTGTGAGTCGGCTTGAGCGGGCCCAAGCTGTCCCACGGAGCACGTCCCCGGCAGGCCGGCGCGTTGCCGATCCCGCTCCTCCTGGCGTCTGCTCGGGTGCGGAGGCCCCGGAAGGCTCTGAGGGTCGGGGAGCGCCACTTCCGAGGGAGCCAGGGCGGCGAACCCGAAAGCCCCGAGTGCTCCGAGTGTCGGGGCAGGTTGCGAGATTCCTTCTGCCTGTGGGGCCTGTCCGTGCAGGAGCAGGGGCACGGCCCCTGCTGCCTGGCTCACGACGGGCCCCTGTGGGAGGGCCCCAGGCGCGCAGGACACTTGGGGTGCGGGAAGCGCCGCCCCCCACGCCCCGGTGTGGGTGGAGGCGACCCAGGAGGGAGCAGAGGGGCCGCACCCGCCAGGGGCCGTGTCGCACAGGCCGCCTGCGGCCGCGGGGCTTCTGCCAGCCCGGCCTGGATGCCTGGCCCTTCGATTCTGAAACCAAATCTGAATCCTGGACTCCGGGAGGCCCGTCTCTCTGGCCAGTTCCTCCCTGGTGGCGAAGTCCGGAAAGCGCTCTCGCTCGAAGGCTCGGAGGAGCACGGCGGTCTGGGACTGGGTGACGGCGGTCCGCTTTCGCCGGCCTTCCTGCGGGCCGCGTGGCCCCGGCCAGGGCCTGGATTCCCGCCGGTGCTGCCTCAGCCGGCGCGATCTCTCATTCTGAAACCAAATCTGGACCCTGGGCTCCGGAACGCCGATGGCCTGGGCCAGCTGTTCTCTGGTGGCCATGCCCGGGTACGGGTTCCGCTCGAAGGACGCTCGCAGGGCATCCCTCTGGCTCGGAGTCCAAACGAGCCTCTTTCGCCGTCCTCGCCCTCGGGCCTCCGCGGGGAGAGGGCTGCCGGGAGCTGTGGGGAGAGCCATCGCGGGGAGACCGGGCCCGAGTGTCACAGACAGACACAGGCACACAGAGGCCGGGAGGCTATTGTGCGCCTCAGCCAACCTCTGCTCTGCACCGCACCGCGGGCAGGTCAAGCCAGCAGTCTGGCCCCGCCAGCCAGGGGCCGCTCTTATAAAGACCTAGCGGCCCCACCCCTTCCTGAATATGCATGAGCTCCGGGGCCCAAGGGCGGGGTTGCCCGCCCTCTCAAGCCGGAATCCACAGGGACACCAGGGCCCTGTGGGGTGGTCGGGGCCTGGGCCTGAGCGGCGGGGGGAGGGGGAAGGACACTCGGGGCTTCGGGGGGCTGGCCCTCTGGCGTTCTCCAGGAGTTCTCCAGAAACTGGAAACCTCTCTCCGGGCACGAACACGTCACCAGGGAGGGTGGCGTGCAGAAGCCAAACCCCGTGACGGGTCTGAGTTTTCCAGGCCCCCTCTCCGTGAAGGCGTCAATGTCTGTGGGTGTCGCCGTTGCCGCGGTAGTCTCACCCACGCAGCTGCGTGGATCCTGTTCGTGTTCCTGTAGAAAACGAGAGCCAAAGCACGGAGAAAAGAAACGCCCCGTGCAGGGACGGCCTGACGATGGATTCCTGTTTCCTGCAACACGGGGAGTCTCCCATACGGCCTGTGTGCAACCTGGATAGAAAGAGCACCGACACGGTGCTGCTTCTCCACGGATCCCTCGGAGTTTCTGTTTCCCCGCCGAGCTCGGGAAACAAAACGGTGAACATGATCACGTCACCACTACGTGGGAAGCCACAGAGACCTGAGCGACGGGCACCGTTGCAGAGGTCAAATAGAAAAATCACAAAAATAAATAAATAAATAAATAAATTAGCTGGGCGTGGTGGCAGACGCCCGTAGTCTCAGCTACTTGGGTAGCTGAGGCGGGAGAATTTCCAGAACCCGAGGTGTGGAGGTTGCAGTGAGCGGAGATCGGCCCATTGAACTCCAGCCTGGGCGAGAGGGCGAGACTCTGTCTCAAAGAACCACCACCACCACCACCACCACCACCACCACCCCCACCACCCCAGAGGCATTCCAACATGTAAAACCCCAAGTCAGAAGGTCGGATCCTGCGTTTGCCTTATGAGTCATCCACTTGGCACCGCGCCACGGGTACTTTCCTTGCTTCTGGTCCTCTTCCGTCGTTTCTTCATACACGTTTACTGCCGCTCTGAAACTCTCCTGCTTCATGGCCCTCAGTGGAGTCGTTTCTTCTGAGGAGGCGAGGATCTCGGATTCTGTAGACTCACACCCGTAGGAATTTATTTCCCGTAACAGGCAGCAGGTAGGAGAAATGAGGAACATCACCTAGGTGCTGGTCCAGAAATATGTCACCGTACCGTATCAGGGGAAAGCCCAAAGAAGAGTCATTACCGAGGTGAAGTGCTTAGAAATACATCCCAATACATCCTGTGGGTAGGACAAAGTCAGAAGACAATAATAGGTAAATACCCGAGAGGCTGTGCTCATCTGTATGTCCCAATCAGCCCAGTTGGAAAAGCCAAGGCGTACTACGAGAGACACATCGTGTAGGTGCTGAGTCGGGTGATATGCTACAGTACCCTCGGGGGACACTTCCCAGGAAGAAGAGGAGACACCTGCCGTCATCTAGCAGAAGAGACCAAAAGGATGTAATGATGATTCCTGTGGGCGAGAATCCAGACAAGAAAATCACCTCACCTGTGTGCCGGGCCCAGTGACAGGTCACTCTTTCTTTTGAAAGCGTAGCCCAGTCAGGCGAGCAGAGTTACCTCACCTAGGTGCTGGGCCCGGAGACAAGTCACATCCTCTCCTGTGGGCAAAGAGCAGGGGTGACAAGACAATCATTTTGAAGAGTTGAGTCCCCAGAGATACGTCACAATGGTCTCTGTGGGCAGGGTTCATGCAGGAGACTCACATCCCATTGACTGTGGACTCAACAATAGGTCACAATGCTTTCTGGCAAGAGGGTCGTGACAAAAAAGGAACGTAACTTGCCACTGGGCCCAGCAAGAAGTTACTGACTCCTATGTGAGCAGATATCAGGCAAGAGAAGGGAATCACAGCATCCTAGTTATGAGCACAGACATAGGTCCCAAAGCCCCAAGCAGGAGGTGCCAAGGCAACAGGACAGTGTCACACGACCTAGGTGCTGGGTCCCAGCCTACCTGCCACCCTCCGTCCCTCCCTCACTCCCGTCCCCCTCCCTGTCTCCCTTCCGTCCTTTCCTCCCTTCACTCGTCCCTCCCTCTCCGTCTGGGACCCTCTCCCCATCTCTACCCGCCTTCCCTCCCGCCTGGAGAAAGCAGCCCTTCCGTTTGCCCGCGGGGTACGGGGGTTGCGGGGCGAGTGGTCTCGGGTCTATATTGAGCCGCCAGGCGCTACTCGGTGACGGCTGGCGGGGAAGCGGGCGGGGCACCGGTGTGCGAGCGATCGGTGGGCGAAGCGGGGAGGCAGAAGAGGGGTGCAGCGGAATGGAGAGCGGGCCTGCCTGGCGACCCGGCCCGGGCTTTCGGGGGCAAAAACGCCCTCTCTGCCCACCCTCCTGAAGTACTCGGGGTCGCGTGGGGGCAGGGCTGCGAGGAGGGATGACAGCTCTGCCTGCGCTGTTCCCCCGAAGCGCCGCCGCGGGCTGCCTGCAGACCCGCGCACGCGCACTAGGCCGCCCAGCTCCCGGGCCCTGGGCGGGTTCTGGGGTTCCCAGGATGCTGGGGAAAGAAGGAATGACGGCACAGCCCTGCCCTGTGTGCAGTCTCACACCGGACCGACCTGGAGCTGAGGGATCCCAGACAGGTCAGCGGGAGGGCAAGACAGGCCTCCGGAACCTCAAATTCATGCACACACGCACACACACGTACACACACCCACGCGCGCGCGCACGATCACACATACACACACACACACACACACACACACACACACACAGAGCCGACCAGAGGCTGAAGTCAGAAATCACGCCTCAATCGGCCTGAGGGTGACCCCTATGGGGATGAGACTCCCTCGCGCTCTGTTACGGGTCTCGACGTGGGGATATGCAGTCTGTGAACCCTGTGGACGAAACCAGGACTGGCTCGCGTGGCATTGCGCTCCCGAAATGCTTTGGGAGTGCGGGGTCCCTCCGTTGGTCCTGGAGGCAGAAGAGCGCTCTAATCTCTGAATATGTTCCTCTGCCCCGTGGTCCCTTTCTTCCTCCTTCTGTTCCACCCTGTTCCCGTCTTTCCCTTTCTTCCTCGGTCCCTCCAAACCTCCGTTTCTTCCTTTCTCTCTCCCTTTCTCTCTTTCTCCTTTTCACCCTCCCTTCCCTCCCTGCGTCCCTCCGCGTGTGTCCCTCCCTCTCCCTCGGTCTCTGCCTCCCTCCCTTCCTCCCTCTCTCCGTTCCGTCCTTTTCTCCCTTCACTCGTCCCTCCCTGTCGGTCTGGGATCCTCTTCCCAACTCTACCCGCATTCCCTCCCGCCAGGAGAAAGAAAAACTTCCGTTTGCCCGCGGGGTACAAGGGTTGCGGGCGGGGGGTGGTGGGGGGTCGGAAGGGGAAGTGGCCTCGGGTCTGCATTCAGCCGCCGGGCCCTGCTCGGTGATGAGGGAGAGGCTGGCGGGTGACCCGTGTGCCAGTGATCGGTGGGCGGAGGGAAGAGGCAGAAGAGGCGTGTGGCGGATTGGACGACCCGGCCCGGTGTTTCCCGGGCAAAGCGCCCACCCTCTGCCCACCCTCCTGAAGTACGCGGGGTGGCGTGGGGGCAGGGCTGCGAGGAGAGCTCTGCCTGCGCCGGTCCCCCGAAGCGCCGCGGGCTGCCTGCAGACCCGCGCACGCGCACTAGACCGCCCAGCTCCCGGGCCCTGGGCGGGCTCTGGGGTCCCCAAGATGCTCGGGAAAGTACGACAGCACAGCCCTGCCCTGTGTGTAGTAGTCTCTCACGGGACGGACGGACCTGGCACTCAGGGATCCCCGACGGGTCAGCGGGAAGGCAGGACACCAAGACACGCCCCTGGAAGCCGAGCCAGACGGTCACCTCACCGCCGGAGAGAGACCACCGCCCTGCCCCCACCCCTCCCCAAGCCGCGCGCGCCTCTTAAAGCTCCTCCAGCAGAGCCCGGTATTCTTCCTCGCTGAGGGGTGGCTCCAGCGAAGCGAGCTCTTCCACCTCCTTCAGCTCCCCCAGTGGCTCCGTGTCTAGGAAAGGTCGTGCCTGTTGCTGAAACTCTGGGGTCGACAGGAGCTCATCCAGCAGGCAGGAGGTGAGCGCAGACGAGCGCTCCTCCGGCTCCTGGAGCGCTTGGGAAGGCGCCTGCGGGGCTGGCAAGTGCCCCTGCCAGGCGGAGGCCTCCGGGGGTGCGGGCTGCGGAGGTGGAGGTGGCGCGGCTTGGGGTTCCCCTGCCGGCCCGGCCACCCGGGGCCCCTGGCCCGAGCCCCACCAGGGACCCTGGGGGGCCCTGTGTGGCGGCAGCAGCACACCTTGCCCCTGTGAGTCGGCTTGAGCGGGCCCAAGGTGTCCCACGGAGCACGTCCCCGGCAGGCCGGCGCGTTGCCGATCCCGCTCCTCCTGGCGTCTGCTCGGGTGCGGAGGCCCCGGAAGGCTCTGAGGGTCGGGGAGCGCCACTTCCGAGGGAGCCAGGGCGGCGAACCCGAAAGCCCCGAGTGCTCCGAGTGTCGGGGCAGGTTGCGAGATTCCTTCTGCCTGTGGGGCCTGTCCGTGCAGGAGCAGGGGCACGGCCCCTGCTGCCTGGCTCACGACGGGCCCCTGTGGGAGGGCCCCAGGCGCGCAGGACACTTGGGGTGCGGGAAGCGCCGTCCCCCACGCCCCGGTGTGGGTGGAGGCGACCCAGGAGGGAGCAGAGGGGCCGCACCCGCCAGGGGCCGTGTCGCACAGGCCGCCTGCGGCCGCGGGGCTTCTGCCAGCCCGGCCTGGATGCCTGGCCCTTCGATTCTGAAACCAAATCTGAATCCTGGACTCCGGGAGGCCCGTCTCTCTGGCCAGTTCCTCCCTGGTGGCGAAGTCCGGAAAGCGCTCTCGCTCGAAGGCTCGGAGGAGCACGGCGGTCTGGGACTGGGTGACGGCGGTCCGCTTTCGCCGGCCTTCCTGCGGGCCGCGTAGCCCCGGCCAGGGCCTGGATTCCCGCCGGTGCTGCCTCAGCCGGCGCGATCTCTCATTCTGAAACCAAATCTGGACCCTGGGCTCCGGAACGCCGATGGCCTGGGCCAGCTGTTCTCTGGTGGCCATGCCCGGGTACGGGTTCCGCTCGAAGGACGCTCGCAGGGCATCCCTCTGGCTCGGAGTCCAAACGAGCCTCTTTCGCCGTCCTCGCCCTCGGGCCTCCGCGGGGAGAGGGCTGCCGGGAGCTGTGGGGAGAGCCATCGCGGGGAGACCGGGCCCGAGTGTCACAGACAGACACAGGCACACAGAGGCCGGGAGGCTATTGTGCGCCTCAGCCAACCTCTGCTCTGCACCGCACCGCGGGCAGGTCAAGCCAGCAGTCTGGCCCCGCCAGCCAGGGGCCGCTCTTATAAAGACCTAGCGGCCCCACCCCTTCCTGAATATGCATGAGCTCCGGGGCCCAAGGGCGGGGTTGCCCGCCCTCTCAAGCCGGAATCCACAGGGACACCAGGGCCCTGTGGGGTGGTCGGGGCCGGGGCCTGAGCGGCGGGGGGAGGGGGAAGGACACTCGGGGCTTCGGGGGGCTGGCCCTCTGGCGTTCTCCAGGAGTTCTCCAGAAACTGGAAACCTCTCTCCGGGCACGAACACGTCACCAGGGAGGGTGGCGTGCAGAAGCCAAACCCCGTGACGGGTCTGAGTTTTCCAGGCCCCCTCTCCGTGAAGGCGTCAATGTCTGTGGGTGTCGCCGTTGCCGCGGTAGTCTCACCCACGCAGCTGCGTGGATCCTGTTCGTGTTCCTGTAGAAAACGAGAGCCAAAGCACGGAGAAAAGAAACGCCCCGTGCAGGGACGGCCTGACGATGGATTCCTGTTTCCTGCAACACGGGGAGTCTCCCATACGGCCTGTGTGCAACCTGGATAGAAAGAGCACCGACACGGTGCTGCTTCTCCACGGATCCCTCGGAGTTTCTGTTTCCCCGCCGAGCTCGGGAAACAAAACGGTGAACATGATCACGTCACCACTACGTGGGAAGCCACAGAGACCTGAGCGACGGGCACCGTTGCAGAGGTCAAATAGAAAAATCACAAAAATAAATAAATAAATAAATAAATTAGCTGGGCGTGGTGGCAGACGCCCGTAGTCTCAGCTACTTGGGTAGCTGAGGCGGGAGAATTTCCAGAACCCGAGGTGTGGAGGTTGCAGTGAGCCGAGATCGGCCCATTGAACTCCAGCCTGGGCGAGAGGGCGAGACTCTGTCTCAAAGAACCACCACCACCACCACCACCACCACCACCACCCCCACCACCCCAGAGGCATTCCAACATGTAAAACCCCAAGTCAGAAGGTCGGATCCTGCGTTTGCCTTATGAGTCATCCACTTGGCACCGCGCCACGGGTACTTTCCTTGCTTCTGGTCCTCTTCCGTCGTTTCTTCATACACGTTTACTGCCGCTCTGAAACTCTCCTGCTTCATGGCCCTCAGTGGAGTCGTTTCTTCTGAGGAGGCGAGGATCTCGGATTCTGTAGACTCACACCCGTAGGAATTTATTTCCCGTAACAGGCAGCAGGTAGGAGAAATGAGGAACATCACCTAGGTGCTGGTCCAGAAATATGTCACCGTACCGTATCAGGGGAAAGCCCAAAGAAGAGTCATTACCGAGGTGAAGTGCTTAGAAATACATCCCAATACATCCTGTGGGTAGGACAAAGTCAGAAGACAATAATAGGTAAATACCCGAGAGGCTGTGCTCATCTGTATGTCCCAATCAGCCCAGTGGGAAAAGCCAAGGCGTACTACGAGAGACACATCGTGTAGGTGCTGAGTCGGGTGATATGTTACAGTACCCTCGGGGGACACTTCCCAGGAAGAAGAGGAGACACCTGCCGTCATCTAGCAGAAGAGACCAAAAGGATGTAATGATGATTCCTGTGGGCGAGAATCCAGACAAGAAAATCACCTCACCTGTGTGCCGGGCCCAGTGACAGGTCACTCTTTCTTTTGAAAGCGTAGCCCAGTCAGGCGAGCAGAGTTACCTCACCTAGGTGCTGGGCCCGGAGACAAGTCACATCCTCTCCTGTGGGCAAAGAGCAGGGGTGACAAGACAATCATTTTGAAGAGTTGAGTCCCCAGAGATACGTCACAATGGTCTCTGTGGGCAGGGTTCATGCAGGAGACTCACATCCCATTGACTGTGGACTCAACAATAGGTCACAATGCTTTCTGGCAAGAGGGTCGTGACAAAAAAGGAACGTAACTTGCCACTGGGCCCAGCAAGAAGTTACTGACTCCTATGTGAGCAGATATCAGGCAAGAGAAGGGAATCACAGCATCCTAGTTATGAGCACAGACATAGGTCCCAAAGCCCCAAGCAGGAGGTGCCAAGGCAACAGGACAGTGTCACACGACCTAGGTGCTGGGTCCCAGCCTACCTGCCACCCTCCGTCCCTCCCTCACTCCCGTCCCCCTCCCTGTCTCCCTTCCGTCCTTTCCTCCCTTCACTCGTCCCTCCCTCTCCGTCTGGGACCCTCTCCCCATCTCTACCCGCCTTCCCTCCCGCCTGGAGAAAGCAGCCCTTCCGTTTGCCCGCGGGGTACGGGGGTTGCGGGGCGAGTGGTCTCGGGTCTATATTGAGCCGCCAGGCGCTACTCGGTGACGGCTGGCGGGGAAGCGGGCGGGGCACCGGTGTGCGAGCGATCGGTGGGCGAAGCGGGGAGGCAGAAGAGGGGTGCAGCGGAATGGAGAGCGGGCCTGCCTGGCGACCCGGCCCGGGCTTTCGGGGGCAAAAACGCCCTCTCTGCCCACCCTCCTGAAGTACTCGGGGTCGCGTGGGGGCAGGGCTGCGAGGAGGGATGGCAGCTCTGCCTGCGCTGTTCCCCCGAAGCGCCGCCGCGGGCTGCCTGCAGACCCGCGCACGCGCACTAGGCCGCCCAGCTCCCGGGCCCTGGGCGGGTTCTGGGGTTCCCAGGATGCTGGGGAAAGAAGGAATGACGGCACAGCCCTGCCCTGTGTGCAGTCTCACACCGGACCGACCTGGAGCTGAGGGATCCCAGACAGGTCAGCGGGAGGGCAAGACAGGCCGCCGGAACCTCAAATTCATGCACACACGCACACACACGTACACACACACACACGCGCGCGCACGATCACACATAAACACACACACACACACACACACACACACACACACACACACACAGAGCCGACCAGAGGCTGAAGTCAGAAATCACGCCTCAATCGGCCTGAGGGTGACCCCTATGGGGATGAGACTCCCTCGCGCTCTGTTACGGGTCTCGACGTGGGGATATGCAGTCTGTGAACCCTGTGGACGAAACCAGGACTGGCTCGCGTGGCATTGCGCTCCCGAAATGCTTTGGGAGTGCGGGGTCCCTCCGTTGGTCCTGGAGGCAGAAGAGCGCTCTAATCTCTGAATATGTTCCTCTGCCCCGTGGTCCCTTTCTTCCTCCTTCTGTTCCACCCTGTTCCCGTCTTTCCCTTTCTTCCTCGGTCCCTCCAAACCTCCGTTTCTTCCTTTCTCTCTCCCTTTCTCTCTTTCTCCTTTTCACCCTCCCTTCCCTCCCTGCGTCCCTCCGCGTGTGTCCCTCCCTCTCCCTCGGTCTCTGCCTCCCTCCCTTCCTCCCTCTCTCCGTTCCGTCCTTTTCTCCCTTCACTCGTCCCTCCCTGTCGGTCTGGGATCCTCTTCCCACCTCTACCCGCATTCCCTCCCGCCAGGAGAAAGAAAAACTTCCGTTTGCCCGCGGGGTACAAGGGTTGCGGGCGGGGGGTGGTGGGGGGTCGGAAGGGGAAGTGGCCTCGGGTCTGCATTCAGCCGCCGGGCCCTGCTCGGTGATGAGGGAGAGGCTGGCGGGTGACCCGTGTGCCAGTGATCGGTGGGCGGAGGGAAGAGGCAGAAGAGGCGTGTGGCGGATTGGACGACCCGGCCCGGTGTTTCCCGGGCAAAGCGCCCACCCTCTGCCCACCCTCCTGAAGTACGCGGGGTGGCGTGGGGGCAGGGCTGCGAGGAGAGCTCTGCCTGCGCCGGTCCCCCGAAGCGCCGCGGGCTGCCTGCAGACCCGCGCACGCGCACTAGACCGCCCAGCTCCCGGGCCCTGGGCGGGCTCTGGGGTCCCCAAGATGCTCGGGAAAGTACGACAGCACAGCCCTGCCCTGTGTGTAGTAGTCTCTCACGGGACGGACGGACCTGGCACTCAGGGATCCCCGACGGGTCAGCGGGAAGGCAGGACACCAAGACACGCCCCTGGAAGCCGAGCCAGACGGTCACCTCACCGCCGGAGAGAGACCACCGCCCTGCCCCCACCCCTCCCCAAGCCGCGCGCGCCTCTTAAAGCTCCTCCAGCAGAGCCCGGTATTCTTCCTCGCTGAGGGGTGGCTCCAGCGAAGCGAGCTCTTCCACCTCCTTCAGCTCCCCCAGTGGCTCCGTGTCTAGGAAAGGTCGTGCCTGTTGCTGAAACTCTGGGGTCGACAGGAGCTCATCCAGCAGGCAGGAGGTGAGCGCAGACGAGCGCTCCTCCGGCTCCTGGAGCGCTTGGGAAGGCGCCTGCGGGGCTGGCAAGTGCCCCTGCCAGGCGGAGGCCTCCGGGGGTGCGGGCTGCGGAGGTGGAGGTGGCGCGGCTTGGGGTTCCCCTGCCGGCCCGGCCACCCGGGGCCCCTGGCCCGAGCCCCACCAGGGACCCTGGGGGGCCCTGTGTGGCGGCAGCAGCACACCTTGCCCCTGTGAGTCGGCTTGAGCGGGCCCAAGCTGTCCCACGGAGCACGTCCCCGGCAGGCCGGCGCGTTGCCGATCCCGCTCCTCCTGGCGTCTGCTCGGGTGCGGAGGCCCCGGAAGGCTCTGAGGGTCGGGGAGCGCCACTTCCGAGGGAGCCAGGGCGGCGAACCCGAAAGCCCCGAGTGCTCCGAGTGTCGGGGCAGGTTGCGAGATTCCTTCTGCCTGTGGGGCCTGTCCGTGCAGGAGCAGGGGCACGGCCCCTGCTGCCTGGCTCACGACGGGCCCCTGTGGGAGGGCCCCAGGCGCGCAGGACACTTGGGGTGCGGGAAGCGCCGCCCCCCACGCCCCGGTGTGGGTGGAGGCGACCCAGGAGGGAGCAGAGGGGCCGCACCCGCCAGGGGCCGTGTCGCACAGGCCGCCTGCGGCCGCGGGGCTTCTGCCAGCCCGGCCTGGATGCCTGGCCCTTCGATTCTGAAACCAAATCTGAATCCTGGACTCCGGGAGGCCCGTCTCTCTGGCCAGTTCCTCCCTGGTGGCGAAGTCCGGAAAGCGCTCTCGCTCGAAGGCTCGGAGGAGCACGGCGGTCTGGGACTGGGTGACGGCGGTCCGCTTTCGCCGGCCTTCCTGCGGGCCGCGTGGCCCCGGCCAGGGCCTGGATTCCCGCCGGTGCTGCCTCAGCCGGCGCGATCTCTCATTCTGAAACCAAATCTGGACCCTGGGCTCCGGAACGCCGATGGCCTGGGCCAGCTGTTCTCTGGTGGCCATGCCCGGGTACGGGTTCCGCTCGAAGGACGCTCGCAGGGCATCCCTCTGGCTCGGAGTCCAAACGAGCCTCTTTCGCCGTCCTCGCCCTCGGGCCTCCGCGGGGAGAGGGCTGCCGGGAGCTGTGGGGAGAGCCATCGCGGGGAGACCGGGCCCGAGTGTCACAGACAGACACAGGCACACAGAGGCCGGGAGGCTATTGTGCGCCTCAGCCAACCTCTGCTCTGCACCGCACCGCGGGCAGGTCAAGCCAGCAGTCTGGCCCCGCCAGCCAGGGGCCGCTCTTATAAAGACCTAGCGGCCCCACCCCTTCCTGAATATGCATGAGCTCCGGGGCCCAAGGGCGGGGTTGCCCGCCCTCTCAAGCCGGAATCCACAGGGACACCAGGGCCCTGTGGGGTGGTCGGGGCCGGGGCCTGAGCGGCGGGGGGAGGGGGAAGGACACTCGGGGCTTCGGGGGGCTGGCCCTCTGGCGTTCTCCAGGAGTTCTCCAGAAACTGGAAACCTCTCTCCGGGCACGAACACGTCACCAGGGAGGGTGGCGTGCAGAAGCCAAACCCCGTGACGGGTCTGAGTTTTCCAGGCCCCCTCTCCGTGAAGGCGTCAATGTCTGTGGGTGTCGCCGTTGCCGCGGTAGTCTCACCCACGCAGCTGCGTGGATCCTGTTCGTGTTCCTGTAGAAAACGAGAGCCAAAGCACGGAGAAAAGAAACGCCCCGTGCAGGGACGGCCTGACGATGGATTCCTGTTTCCTGCAACACGGGGAGTCTCCCATACGGCCTGTGTGCAACCTGGATAGAAAGAGCACCGACACGGTGCTGCTTCTCCACGGATCCCTCGGAGTTTCTGTTTCCCCGCCGAGCTCGGGAAACAAAACGGTGAACATGATCACGTCACCACTACGTGGGAAGCCACAGAGACCTGAGCGACGGGCACCGTTGCAGAGGTCAAATAGAAAAATCACAAAAATAAATAAATAAATAAATAAATTAGCTGGGCGTGGTGGCAGACGCCCGTAGTCTCAGCTACTTGGGTAGCTGAGGCGGGAGAATTTCCAGAACCCGAGGTGTGGAGGTTGCAGTGAGCCGAGATCGGCCCATTGAACTCCAGCCTGGGCGAGAGGGCGAGACTCTGTCTCAAAGAACCACCACCACCACCACCACCACCACCACCACCCCCACCACCCCAGAGGCATTCCAACATGTAAAACCCCAAGTCAGAAGGTCGGATCCTGCGTTTGCCTTATGAGTCATCCACTTGGCACCGCGCCACGGGTACTTTCCTTGCTTCTGGTCCTCTTCCGTCGTTTCTTCATACACGTTTACTGCCGCTCTGAAACTCTCCTGCTTCATGGCCCTCAGTGGAGTCGTTTCTTCTGAGGAGGCGAGGATCTCGGATTCTGTAGACTCACACCCGTAGGAATTTATTTCCCGTAACAGGCAGCAGGTAGGAGAAATGAGGAACATCACCTAGGTGCTGGTCCAGAAATATGTCACCGTACCGTATCAGGGGAAAGCCCAAAGAAGAGTCATTACCGAGGTGAAGTGCTTAGAAATACATCCCAATACATCCTGTGGGTAGGACAAAGTCAGAAGACAATAATAGGTAAATACCCGAGAGGCTGTGCTCATCTGTATGTCCCAATCAGCCCAGTGGGAAAAGCCAAGGCGTACTACGAGAGACACATCGTGTAGGTGCTGAGTCGGGTGATATGTTACAGTACCCTCGGGGGACACTTCCCAGGAAGAAGAGGAGACACCTGCCGTCATCTAGCAGAAGAGACCAAAAGGATGTAATGATGATTCCTGTGGGCGAGAATCCAGACAAGAAAATCACCTCACCTGTGTGCCGGGCCCAGTGACAGGTCACTCTTTCTTTTGAAAGCGTAGCCCAGTCAGGCGAGCAGAGTTACCTCACCTAGGTGCTGGGCCCGGAGACAAGTCCCATCCTCTCCTGTGGGCAAAGAGCAGGGGTGACAAGACAATCATTTTGAAGAGTTGAGTCCCCAGAGATACGTCACAATGGTCTCTGTGGGCAGGGTTCATGCAGGAGACTCACATCCCATTGACTGTGGACTCAACAATAGGTCACAATGCTTTCTGGCAAGAGGGTCGTGACAAAAAAGGAACGTAACTTGCCACTGGGCCCAGCAAGAAGTTACTGACTCCTATGTGAGCAGATATCAGGCAAGAGAAGGGAATCACAGCATCCTAGTTATGAGCACAGACATAGGTCCCAAAGCCCCAAGCAGGAGGTGCCAAGGCAACAGGACAGTGTCACACGACCTAGGTGCTGGGTCCCAGCCTACCTGCCACCCTCCGTCCCTCCCTCACTCCCGTCCCCCTCCCTGTCTCCCTTCCGTCCTTTCCTCCCTTCACTCGTCCCTCCCTCTCCGTCTGGGACCCGCTCCCCATCTCTACCCGCCTTCCCTCCCGCCTGGAGAAAGCAGCCCTTCCGTTTGCCCGCGGGGTACGGGGGTTGCGGGGCGAGTGGTCTCGGGTCTATATTGAGCCGCCAGGCGCTACTCGGTGACGGCTGGCGGGGAAGCGGGCGGGGCACCGGTGTGCGAGCGATCGGTGGGCGAAGCGGGGAGGCAGAAGAGGGGTGCAGCGGAATGGAGAGCGGGCCTGCCTGGCGACCCGGCCCGGGCTTTCGGGGGCAAAAACGCCCTCTCTGCCCACCCTCCTGAAGTACTCGGGGTCGCGTGGGGGCAGGGCTGCGAGGAGGGATGGCAGCTCTGCCTGCGCTGTTCCCCCGAAGCGCCGCCGCGGGCTGCCTGCAGACCCGCGCACGCGCACTAGGCCGCCCAGCTCCCGGGCCCTGGGCGGGTTCTGGGGTTCCCAGGATGCTGGGGAAAGAAGGAATGACGGCACAGCCCTGCCCTGTGTGCAGTCTCACACCGGACCGACCTGGAGCTGAGGGATCCCAGACAGGTCAGCGGGAGGGCAAGACAGGCCGCCGGAACCTCAAATTCATGCACACACGCACACACACGTACACACACACACACGCGCGCGCACGATCACACATAAACACACACACACACACACACACACACACACACACACACACACACACACACAGAGCCGACCAGAGGCTGAAGTCAGAAATCACGCCTCAATCGGCCTGAGGGTGACCCCTATGGGGATGAGACTCCCTCGCGCTCTGTTACGGGTCTCGACGTGGGGATATGCAGTCTGTGAACCCTGTGGACGAAACCAGGACTGGCTCGCGTGGCATTGCGCTCCCGAAATGCTTTGGGAGTGCGGGGTCCCTCCGTTGGTCCTGGAGGCAGAAGAGCGCTCTAATCTCTGAATATGTTCCTCTGCCCCGTGGTCCCTTTCTTCCTCCTTCTGTTCCACCCTGTTCCCGTCTTTCCCTTTCTTCCTCGGTCCCTCCAAACCTCCGTTTCTTCCTTTCTCTCTCCCTTTCTCTCTTTCTCCTTTTCACCCTCCCTTCCCTCCCTGCGTCCCTCCGCGTGTGTCCCTCCCTCTCCCTCGGTCTCTGCCTCCCTCCCTTCCTCCCTCTCTCCGTTCCGTCCTTTTCTCCCTTCACTCGTCCCTCCCTGTCGGTCTGGGATCCTCTTCCCACCTCTACCCGCATTCCCTCCCGCCAGGAGAAAGAAAAACTTCCGTTTGCCCGCGGGGTACAAGGGTTGCGGGCGGGGGGTGGTGGGGGGTCGGAAGGGGAAGTGGCCTCGGGTCTGCATTCAGCCGCCGGGCCCTGCTCGGTGATGAGGGAGAGGCTGGCGGGTGACCCGTGTGCCAGTGATCGGTGGGCGGAGGGAAGAGGCAGAAGAGGCGTGTGGCGGATTGGACGACCCGGCCCGGTGTTTCCCGGGCAAAGCGCCCACCCTCTGCCCACCCTCCTGAAGTACGCGGGGTGGCGTGGGGGCAGGGCTGCGAGGAGAGCTCTGCCTGCGCCGGTCCCCCGAAGCGCCGCGGGCTGCCTGCAGACCCGCGCACGCGCACTAGACCGCCCAGCTCCCGGGCCCTGGGCGGGCTCTGGGGTCCCCAAGATGCTCGGGAAAGTACGACAGCACAGCCCTGCCCTGTGTGTAGTAGTCTCTCACGGGACGGACGGACCTGGCACTCAGGGATCCCCGACGGGTCAGCGGGAAGGCAGGACACCAAGACACGCCCCTGGAAGCCGAGCCAGACGGTCACCTCACCGCCGGAGAGAGACCACCGCCCTGCCCCCACCCCTCCCCAAGCCGCGCGCGCCTCTTAAAGCTCCTCCAGCAGAGCCCGGTATTCTTCCTCGCTGAGGGGTGGCTCCAGCGAAGCGAGCTCTTCCACCTCCTTCAGCTCCCCCAGTGGCTCCGTGTCTAGGAAAGGTCGTGCCTGTTGCTGAAACTCTGGGGTCGACAGGAGCTCATCCAGCAGGCAGGAGGTGAGCGCAGACGAGCGCTCCTCCGGCTCCTGGAGCGCTTGGGAAGGCGCCTGCGGGGCTGGCAAGTGCCCCTGCCAGGCGGAGGCCTCCGGGGGTGCGGGCTGCGGAGGTGGAGGTGGCGCGGCTTGGGGTTCCCCTGCCGGCCCGGCCACCCGGGGCCCCTGGCCCGAGCCCCACCAGGGACCCTGGGGGGCCCTGTGTGGCGGCAGCAGCACACCTTGCCCCTGTGAGTCGGCTTGAGCGGGCCCAAGCTGTCCCACGGAGCACGTCCCCGGCAGGCCGGCGCGTTGCCGGTCCCGCTCCTCCTGGCGTCTGCTCGGGTGCGGAGGCCCCGGAAGGCTCTGAGGGTCGGGGAGCGCCACTTCCGAGGGAGCCAGGGCGGCGAACCCGAAAGCCCCGAGTGCTCCGAGTGTCGGGGCAGGTTGCGAGATTCCTTCTGCCTGTGGGGCCTGTCCGTGCAGGAGCAGGGGCACGGCCCCTGCTGCCTGGCTCACGACGGGCCCCTGTGGGAGGGCCCCAGGCGCGCAGGACACTTGGGGTGCGGGAAGCGCCGCCCCCCACGCCCCGGTGTGGGTGGAGGCGACCCAGGAGGGAGCAGAGGGGCCGCACCCGCCAGGGGCCGTGTCGCACAGGCCGCCTGCGGCCGCGGGGCTTCTGCCAGCCCGGCCTGGATGCCTGGCCCTTCGATTCTGAAACCAAATCTGAATCCTGGACTCCGGGAGGCCCGTCTCTCTGGCCAGTTCCTCCCTGGTGGCGAAGTCCGGAAAGCGCTCTCGCTCGAAGGCTCGGAGGAGCACGGCGGTCTGGGACTGGGTGACGGCGGTCCGCTTTCGCCGGCCTTCCTGCGGGCCGCGTGGCCCCGGCCAGGGCCTGGATTCCCGCCGGTGCTGCCTCAGCCGGCGCGATCTCTCATTCTGAAACCAAATCTGGACCCTGGGCTCCGGAACGCCGATGGCCTGGGCCAGCTGTTCTCTGGTGGCCATGCCCGGGTACGGGTTCCGCTCGAAGGACGCTCGCAGGGCATCCCTCTGGCTCGGAGTCCAAACGAGCCTCTTTCGCCGTCCTCGCCCTCGGGCCTCCGCGGGGAGAGGGCTGCCGGGAGCTGTGGGGAGAGCCATCGCGGGGAGACCGGGCCCGAGTGTCACAGACAGACACAGGCACACAGAGGCCGGGAGGCTATTGTGCGCCTCAGCCAACCTCTGCTCTGCACCGCACCGCGGGCAGGTCAAGCCAGCAGTCTGGCCCCGCCAGCCAGGGGCCGCTCTTATAAAGACCTAGCGGCCCCACCCCTTCCTGAATATGCATGAGCTCCGGGGCCCAAGGGCGGGGTTGCCCGCCCTCTCAAGCCGGAATCCACAGGGACACCAGGGCCCTGTGGGGTGGTCGGGGCCGGGGCCTGAGCGGCGGGGGGAGGGGGAAGGACACTCGGGGCTTCGGGGGGCTGGCCCTCTGGCGTTCTCCAGGAGTTCTCCAGAAACTGGAAACCTCTCTCCGGGCACGAACACGTCACCAGGGAGGGTGGCGTGCAGAAGCCAAACCCCGTGACGGGTCTGAGTTTTCCAGGCCCCCTCTCCGTGAAGGCGTCAATGTCTGTGGGTGTCGCCGTTGCCGCGGTAGTCTCACCCACGCAGCTGCGTGGATCCTGTTCGTGTTCCTGTAGAAAACGAGAGCCAAAGCACGGAGAAAAGAAACGCCCCGTGCAGGGACGGCCTGACGATGGATTCCTGTTTCCTGCAACACGGGGAGTCTCCCATACGGCCTGTGTGCAACCTGGATAGAAAGAGCACCGACACGGTGCTGCTTCTCCACGGATCCCTCGGAGTTTCTGTTTCCCCGCCGAGCTCGGGAAACAAAACGGTGAACATGATCACGTCACCACTACGTGGGAAGCCACAGAGACCTGAGCGACGGGCACCGTTGCAGAGGTCAAATAGAAAAATCACAAAAATAAATAAATAAATAAATAAATTAGCTGGGCGTGGTGGCAGACGCCCGTAGTCTCAGCTACTTGGGTAGCTGAGGCGGGAGAATTTCCAGAACCCGAGGTGTGGAGGTTGCAGTGAGCCGAGATCGGCCCATTGAACTCCAGCCTGGGCGAGAGGGCGAGACTCTGTCTCAAAGAACCACCACCACCACCACCACCACCACCACCACCCCCACCACCCCAGAGGCATTCCAACATGTAAAACCCCAAGTCAGAAGGTCGGATCCTGCGTTTGCCTTATGAGTCATCCACTTGGCACCGCGCCACGGGTACTTTCCTTGCTTCTGGTCCTCTTCCGTCGTTTCTTCATACACGTTTACTGCCGCTCTGAAACTCTCCTGCTTCATGGCCCTCAGTGGAGTCGTTTCTTCTGAGGAGGCGAGGATCTCGGATTCTGTAGACTCACACCCGTAGGAATTTATTTCCCGTAACAGGCAGCAGGTAGGAGAAATGAGGAACATCACCTAGGTGCTGGTCCAGAAATATGTCACCGTACCGTATCAGGGGAAAGCCCAAAGAAGAGTCATTACCGAGGTGAAGTGCTTAGAAATACATCCCAATACATCCTGTGGGTAGGACAAAGTCAGAAGACAATAATAGGTAAATACCCGAGAGGCTGTGCTCATCTGTATGTCCCAATCAGCCCAGTGGGAAAAGCCAAGGCGTACTACGAGAGACACATCGTGTAGGTGCTGAGTCGGGTGATATGTTACAGTACCCTCGGGGGACACTTCCCAGGAAGAAGAGGAGACACCTGCCGTCATCTAGCAGAAGAGACCAAAAGGATGTAATGATGATTCCTGTGGGCGAGAATCCAGACAAGAAAATCACCTCACCTGTGTGCCGGGCCCAGTGACAGGTCACTCTTTCTTTTGAAAGCGTAGCCCAGTCAGGCGAGCAGAGTTACCTCACCTAGGTGCTGGGCCCGGAGACAAGTCCCATCCTCTCCTGTGGGCAAAGAGCAGGGGTGACAAGACAATCATTTTGAAGAGTTGAGTCCCCAGAGATACGTCACAATGGTCTCTGTGGGCAGGGTTCATGCAGGAGACTCACATCCCATTGACTGTGGACTCAACAATAGGTCACAATGCTTTCTGGCAAGAGGGTCGTGACAAAAAAGGAACGTAACTTGCCACTGGGCCCAGCAAGAAGTTACTGACTCCTATGTGAGCAGATATCAGGCAAGAGAAGGGAATCACAGCATCCTAGTTATGAGCACAGACATAGGTCCCAAAGCCCCAAGCAGGAGGTGCCAAGGCAACAGGACAGTGTCACACGACCTAGGTGCTGGGTCCCAGCCTACCTGCCACCCTCCGTCCCTCCCTCACTCCCGTCCCCCTCCCTGTCTCCCTTCCGTCCTTTCCTCCCTTCACTCGTCCCTCCCTCTCCGTCTGGGACCCTCTCCCCATCTCTACCCGCCTTCCCTCCCGCCTGGAGAAAGCAGCCCTTCCGTTTGCCCGCGGGGTACGGGGGTTGCGGGGCGAGTGGTCTCGGGTCTATATTGAGCCGCCAGGCGCTACTCGGTGACGGCTGGCGGGGAAGCGGGCGGGGCACCGGTGTGCGAGCGATCGGTGGGCGAAGCGGGGAGGCAGAAGAGGGGTGCAGCGGAATGGAGAGCGGGCCTGCCTGGCGACCCGGCCCGGGCTTTCGGGGGCAAAAACGCCCTCTCTGCCCACCCTCCTGAAGTACTCGGGGTCGCGTGGGGGCAGGGCTGCGAGGAGGGATGACAGCTCTGCCTGCGCTGTTCCCCCGAAGCGCCGCCGCGGGCTGCCTGCAGACCCGCGCACGCGCACTAGGCCGCCCAGCTCCCGGGCCCTGGGCGGGTTCTGGGGTTCCCAGGATGCTGGGGAAAGAAGGAATGACGGCAAAGCCCTGCCCTGTGTGCAGTCTCACACCGGACCGACCTGGAGCTCAGGGATCCCAGACAGGTCAGCGGGAGGGCAAGACAGGCCGCCGGAACCTCAAATTCATGCACACACGCACACACACGTACACACACACACGCGCGCGCGTACGATCACACATAAACACACACACACACACACACACACACACACACACACACAGAGCCGACCAGAGGCTGAAGTCAGAAATCACGCCTCAATCGGCCTGAGGGTGACCCCTGTGGGGATGAGACTCCCTCGCGGTCTGTTACGGGGCTCGACGTGGGGATATGCAGTCTGTGAACCCTGTGGACGAAACCAGGACTGGCTCGCGTGGCATTGCGCTCCCGAAATGCTTTGGGAGTGCGGGGTCCCTCCGTTGGTCCTGGAGGCAGAAGAGCGCCCTAATCTCTGACTGTGTTCCTCTGCCCCGTGGTCCCTTTCTTCCTCCTTCTGTTCCACCCTGTTCCCGTCTTTCCCTTTCTTCCTCGGTCCCTCCAAACCTCCGTTTCTTCCTTTCTCTCTCCCTTTCTCTCTTTCTCCTTTTCACCCTCCCTTCCCTCCCTGCGTCCCTCCGCGTGTGTCCCTCCCTCTCCCTCGGTCTCTGCCTCCCTCCCTTCCTCCCTCTCTCCGTTCCGTCCTTTTCTCCCTTCACTCGTCCCTCCCTGTCGGTCTGGGATCCTCTTCCCACCTCTACCCGCATTCCCTCCCGCCAGGAGAAAGAAAATCTTCCGTTTGCCCGCGGGGTACAAGGGTTGCGGGCGGGGGGCGGTGGGGGGTCGGAAGGGGAAGTGGCCTCGGGTCTGCATTCAGCCGCCGGGCCCTGCTCGGTGATGAGGGAGAGGCTGGCGGGTGACCCGTGTGCCAGTGATCGGTGGGCGGAGGGAAGAGGCAGAAGAGGCGTGTGGCGGATTGGACGACCCGGCCCGGTGTTTCCCGGGCAAAGCGCCCACCCTCTGCCCACCCTCCTGAAGTACGCGGGGTGGCGTGGGGGCAGGGCTGCGAGGAGAGCTCTGCCTGCGCCGGTCCCCCGAAGCGCCGCGGGCTGCCTGCAGACCCGCGCACGCGCACTAGACCGCCCAGCTCCCGGGCCCTGGGCGGGCTCTGGGGTCCCCAAGATGCTCGGGAAAGTACGACAGCACAGCCCTGCCCTGTGTGTAGTAGTCTCTCACGGGACGGACGGACCTGGCACTCAGGGATCCCCGACGGGTCAGCGGGAAGGCAGGACACCAAGACACGCCCCTGGAAGCCGAGCCAGACGGTCACCTCACCGCCGGAGAGAGACCACCGCCCTGCCCCCACCCCTCCCCAAGCCGCGCGCGCCTCTTAAAGCTCCTCCAGCAGAGCCCGGTATTCTTCCTCGCTGAGGGGTGGCTCCAGCGAAGCGAGCTCTTCCACCTCCTTCAGCTCCCCCAGTGGCTCCGTGTCTAGGAAAGGTCGTGCCTGTTGCTGAAACTCTGGGGTCGACAGGAGCTCATCCAGCAGGCAGGAGGTGAGCGCAGACGAGCGCTCCTCCGGCTCCTGGAGCGCTTGGGAAGGCGCCTGCGGGGCTGGCAAGTGCCCCTGCCAGGCGGAGGCCTCCGGGGGTGCGGGCTGCGGAGGTGGAGGTGGCGCGGCTTGGGGTTCCCCTGCCGGCCCGGCCACCCGGGGCCCCTGGCCCGAGCCCCACCAGGGACCCTGGGGGGCCCTGTGTGGCGGCAGCAGCACACCTTGCCCCTGTGAGTCGGCTTGAGCGGGCCCAAGCTGTCCCACGGAGCACGTCCCCGGCAGGCCGGCGCGTTGCCGGTCCCGCTCCTCCTGGCGTCTGCTCGGGTGCGGAGGCCCCGGAAGGCTCTGAGGGTCGGGGAGCGCCACTTCCGAGGGAGCCAGGGCGGCGAACCCGAAAGCCCCGAGTGCTCCGAGTGTCGGGGCAGGTTGCGAGATTCCTTCTGCCTGTGGGGCCTGTCCGTGCAGGAGCAGGGGCACGGCCCCTGCTGCCTGGCTCACGACGGGCCCCTGTGGGAGGGCCCCAGGCGCGCAGGACACTTGGGGTGCGGGAAGCGCCGCCCCCCACGCCCCGGTGTGGGTGGAGGCGACCCAGGAGGGAGCAGAGGGGCCGCACCCGCCAGGGGCCGTGTCGCACAGGCCGCCTGCGGCCGCGGGGCTTCTGCCAGCCCGGCCTGGATGCCTGGCCCTTCGATTCTGAAACCAAATCTGAATCCTGGACTCCGGGAGGCCCGTCTCTCTGGCCAGTTCCTCCCTGGTGGCGAAGTCCGGAAAGCGCTCTCGCTCGAAGGCTCGGAGGAGCACGGCGGTCTGGGACTGGGTGACGGCGGTCCGCTTTCGCCGGCCTTCCTGCGGGCCGCGTGGCCCCGGCCAGGGCCTGGATTCCCGCCGGTGCTGCCTCAGCCGGCGCGATCTCTCATTCTGAAACCAAATCTGGACCCTGGGCTCCGGAACGCCGATGGCCTGGGCCAGCTGTTCTCTGGTGGCCATGCCCGGGTACGGGTTCCGCTCGAAGGACGCTCGCAGGGCATCCCTCTGGCTCGGAGTCCAAACGAGCCTCTTTCGCCGTCCTCGCCCTCGGGCCTCCGCGGGGAGAGGGCTGCCGGGAGCTGTGGGGAGAGCCATCGCGGGGAGACCGGGCCCGAGTGTCACAGACAGACACAGGCACACAGAGGCCGGGAGGCTATTGTGCGCCTCAGCCAACCTCTGCTCTGCACCGCACCGCGGGCAGGTCAAGCCAGCAGTCTGGCCCCGCCAGCCAGGGGCCGCTCTTATAAAGACCTAGCGGCCCCACCCCTTCCTGAATATGCAGGAGCTCCGGGGCCCAAGGGCGGGGTTGCCCGCCCTCTCAAGCCGGAATCCACAGGGACACCAGGGCCCTGTGGGGTGGTCGGGGCCGGGGCCTGAGCGGCGGGGGGAGGGGGAAGGACACTCGGGGCTTCGGGGGGCTGGCCCTCTGGCGTTCTCCAGGAGTTCTCCAGAAACTGGAAACCTCTCTCCGGGCACGAACACGTCACCAGGGAGGGTGGCGTGCAGAAGCCAAACCCCGTGACGGGTCTGAGTTTTCCAGGCCCCCTCTCCGTGAAGGCGTCAATGTCTGTGGGTGTCGCCGTTGCCGCGGTAGTCTCACCCACGCAGCTGCGTGGATCCTGTTCGTGTTCCTGTAGAAAACGAGAGCCAAAGCACGGAGAAAAGAAACGCCCCGTGCAGGGACGGCCTGACGATGGATTCCTGTTTCCTGCAACACGGGGAGTCTCCCATACGGCCTGTGTGCAACCTGGATAGAAAGAGCACCGACACGGTGCTGCTTCTCCACGGATCCCTCGGAGTTTCTGTTTCCCCGCCGAGCTCGGGAAACAAAACGGTGAACATGATCACGTCACCACTACGTGGGAAGCCACAGAGACCTGAGCGACGGGCACCGTTGCAGAGGTCAAATAGAAAAATCACAAAAATAAATAAATAAATAAATAAATTAGCTGGGCGTGGTGGCAGACGCCCGTAGTCTCAGCTACTTGGGTAGCTGAGGCGGGAGAATTTCCAGAACCCGAGGTGTGGAGGTTGCAGTGAGCCGAGATCGGCCCATTGAACTCCAGCCTGGGCGAGAGGGCGAGACTCTGTCTCAAAGAACCACCACCACCACCACCACCACCACCACCACCCCCACCACCCCAGAGGCATTCCAACATGTAAAACCCCAAGTCAGAAGGTCGGATCCTGCGTTTGCCTTATGAGTCATCCACTTGGCACCGCGCCACGGGTACTTTCCTTGCTTCTGGTCCTCTTCCGTCGTTTCTTCATACACGTTTACTGCCGCTCTGAAACTCTCCTGCTTCATGGCCCTCAGTGGAGTCGTTTCTTCTGAGGAGGCGAGGATCTCGGATTCTGTAGACTCACACCCGTAGGAATTTATTTCCCGTAACAGGCAGCAGGTAGGAGAAATGAGGAACATCACCTAGGTGCTGGTCCAGAAATATGTCACCGTACCGTATCAGGGGAAAGCCCAAAGAAGAGTCATTACCGAGGTGAAGTGCTTAGAAATACATCCCAATACATCCTGTGGGTAGGACAAAGTCAGAAGACAATAATAGGTAAATACCCGAGAGGCTGTGCTCATCTGTATGTCCCAATCAGCCCAGTGGGAAAAGCCAAGGCGTACTACGAGAGACACATCGTGTAGGTGCTGAGTCGGGTGATATGTTACAGTACCCTCGGGGGACACTTCCCAGGAAGAAGAGGAGACACCTGCCGTCATCTAGCAGAAGAGACCAAAAGGATGTAATGATGATTCCTGTGGGCGAGAATCCAGACAAGAAAATCACCTCACCTGTGTGCCGGGCCCAGTGACAGGTCACTCTTTCTTTTGAAAGCGTAGCCCAGTCAGGCGAGCAGAGTTACCTCACCTAGGTGCTGGGCCCGGAGACAAGTCCCATCCTCTCCTGTGGGCAAAGAGCAGGGGTGACAAGACAATCATTTTGAAGAGTTGAGTCCCCAGAGATACGTCACAATGGTCTCTGTGGGCAGGGTTCATGCAGGAGACTCACATCCCATTGACTGTGGACTCAACAATAGGTCACAATGCTTTCTGGCAAGAGGGTCGTGACAAAAAAGGAACGTAACTTGCCACTGGGCCCAGCAAGAAGTTACTGACTCCTATGTGAGCAGATATCAGGCAAGAGAAGGGAATCACAGCATCCTAGTTATGAGCACAGACATAGGTCCCAAAGCCCCAAGCAGGAGGTGCCAAGGCAACAGGACAGTGTCACACGACCTAGGTGCTGGGTCCCAGCCTACCTGCCACCCTCCGTCCCTCCCTCACTCCCGTCCCCCTCCCTGTCTCCCTTCCGTCCTTTCCTCCCTTCACTCGTCCCTCCCTCTCCGTCTGGGACCCTCTCCCCATCTCTACCCGCCTTCCCTCCCGCCTGGAGAAAGCAGCCCTTCCGTTTGCCCGCGGGGTACGGGGGTTGCGGGGCGAGTGGTCTCGGGTCTATATTGAGCCGCCAGGCGCTACTCGGTGACGGCTGGCGGGGAAGCGGGCGGGGCACCGGTGTGCGAGCGATCGGTGGGCGAAGCGGGGAGGCAGAAGAGGGGTGCAGCGGAATGGAGAGCGGGCCTGCCTGGCGACCCGGCCCGGGCTTTCGGGGGCAAAAACGCCCTCTCTGCCCACCCTCCTGAAGTACTCGGGGTCGCGTGGGGGCAGGGCTGCGAGGAGGGATGACAGCTCTGCCTGCGCTGTTCCCCCGAAGCGCCGCCGCGGGCTGCCTGCAGACCCGCGCACGCGCACTAGGCCGCCCAGCTCCCGGGCCCTGGGCGGGTTCTGGGGTTCCCAGGATGCTGGGGAAAGAAGGAATGACGGCAAAGCCCTGCCCTGTGTGCAGTCTCACACCGGACCGACCTGGAGCTCAGGGATCCCAGACAGGTCAGCGGGAGGGCAAGACAGGCCGCCGGAACCTCAAATTCATGCACACACGCACACACACGTACACACACACACGCGCGCGCGTACGATCACACATAAACACACACACACACACACACACACACACACACACACACAGAGCCGACCAGAGGCTGAAGTCAGAAATCACGCCTCAATCGGCCTGAGGGTGACCCCTGTGGGGATGAGACTCCCTCGCGGTCTGTTACGGGGCTCGACGTGGGGATATGCAGTCTGTGAACCCTGTGGACGAAACCAGGACTGGCTCGCGTGGCATTGCGCTCCCGAAATGCTTTGGGAGTGCGGGGTCCCTCCGTTGGTCCTGGAGGCAGAAGAGCGCCCTAATCTCTGACTGTGTTCCTCTGCCCCGTGGTCCCTTTCTTCCTCCTTCTGTTCCACCCTGTTCCCGTCTTTCCCTTTCTTCCTCGGTCCCTCCAAACCTCCGTTTCTTCCTTTCTCTCTCCCTTTCTCTCTTTCTCCTTTTCACCCTCCCTTCCCTCCCTGCGTCCCTCCGCGTGTGTCCCTCCCTCTCCCTCGGTCTCTGCCTCCCTCCCTTCCTCCCTCTCTCCGTTCCGTCCTTTTCTCCCTTCACTCGTCCCTCCCTGTCGGTCTGGGATCCTCTTCCCACCTCTACCCGCATTCCCTCCCGCCAGGAGAAAGAAAATCTTCCGTTTGCCCGCGGGGTACAAGGGTTGCGGGCGGGGGGTGGTGGGGGGTCGGAAGGGGAAGTGGCCTCGGGTCTGCATTCAGCCGCCGGGCCCTGCTCGGTGATGAGGGAGAGGCTGGCGGGTGACCCGTGTGCCAGTGATCGGTGGGCGGAGGGAAGAGGCAGAAGAGGCGTGTGGCGGATTGGACGACCCGGCCCGGTGTTTCCCGGGCAAAGCGCCCACCCTCTGCCCACCCTCCTGAAGTACGCGGGGTGGCGTGGGGGCAGGGCT
Organism: Saguinus oedipus; assembly: GCA_031835075.1. Lineage (NCBI taxonomy): Eukaryota > Metazoa > Chordata > Mammalia > Primates > Cebidae > Saguinus > Saguinus oedipus. The sequence goes on from CM063187.1 coordinate 20,391,810, forward strand.
GCGAGGAGAGCTCTGCCTGCGCCGGTCCCCCGAAGCGCCGCGGGCTGCCTGCAGACCCGCGCACGCGCACTAGACCGCCCAGCTCCCGGGCCCTGGGCGGGCTCTGGGGTCCCCAAGATGCTCGGGAAAGTACGACAGCACAGCCCTGCCCTGTGTGTAGTAGTCTCTCACGGGACGGACGGACCTGGCACTCAGGGATCCCCGACGGGTCAGCGGGAAGGCAGGACACCAAGACACGCCCCTGGAAGCCGAGCCAGACGGTCACCTCACCGCCGGAGAGAGACCACCGCCCTGCCCCCACCCCTCCCCAAGCCGCGCGCGCCTCTTAAAGCTCCTCCAGCAGAGCCCGGTATTCTTCCTCGCTGAGGGGTGGCTCCAGCGAAGCGAGCTCTTCCACCTCCTTCAGCTCCCCCAGTGGCTCCGTGTCTAGGAAAGGTCGTGACTGTTGCTGAAACTCTGGGGTCGACAGGAGCTCATCCAGCAGGCAGGAGGTGAGCGCAGACGAGCGCTCCTCCGGCTCCTGGAGCGCTTGGGAAGGCGCCTGCGGGGCTGGCAAGTGCCCCTGCCAGGCGGAGGCCTCCGGGGGTGCGGGCTGCGGAGGTGGAGGTGGCGCGGCTTGGGGTTCCCCTGCCGGCCCGGCCACCCGGGGCCCCTGGCCCGAGCCCCACCAGGGACCCTGGGGGGCCCTGTGTGGCGGCAGCAGCACACCTTGCCCCTGTGAGTCGGCTTGAGCGGGCCCAAGCTGTCCCACGGAGCACGTCCCCGGCAGGCCGGCGCGTTGCCGATCCCGCTCCTCCTGGCGTCTGCTCGGGTTCGGAGGCCCCGGAAGGCTCTGAGGGTCGGGGAGCGCCACTTCCGAGGGAGCCAGGGCGGCGAACCCGAAAGCCCCGAGTGCTCCGAGTGTCGGGGCAGGTTGCGAGATTCCTTCTGCCTGTGGGGCCTGTCCGTGCAGGAGCAGGGGCACGGCCCCTGCTGCCTGGCTCACGACGGGCCCCTGTGGGAGGGCCCCAGGCGCGCAGGACACTTGGGGTGCGGGAAGCGCCGCCCCCCACGCCCCGGTGTGGGTGGAGGCGACCCAGGAGGGAGCAGAGGGGCCGCACCCGCCAGGGGCCGTGTCGCACAGGCCGCCTGCGGCCGCGGGGCTTCTGCCAGCCCGGCCTGGATGCCTGGCCCTTCGATTCTGAAACCAAATCTGAATCCTGGACTCCGGGAGGCCCGTCTCTCTGGCCAGTTCCTCCCTGGTGGCGAAGTCCGGAAAGCGCTCTCGCTCGAAGGCTCGGAGGAGCACGGCGGTCTGGGACTGGGTGACGGCGGTCCGCTTTCGCCGGCCTTCCTGCGGGCCGCGTGGCCCCGGCCAGGGCCTGGATTCCCGCCGGTGCTGCCTCAGCCGGCGCGATCTCTCATTCTGAAACCAAATCTGGACCCTGGGCTCCGGAACGCCGATGGCCTGGGCCAGCTGTTCTCTGGTGGCCATGCCCGGGTACGGGTTCCGCTCGAAGGACGCTCGCAGGGCATCCCTCTGGCTCGGAGTCCAAACGAGCCTCTTTCGCCGTCCTCGCCCTCGGGCCTCCGCGGGGAGAGGGCTGCCGGGAGCTGTGGGGAGAGCCATCGCGGGGAGACCGGCCCGAGTGTCACAGACAGACACAGGCACACAGAGGCCGGGAGGCTATTGTGCGCCTCAGCCAACCTCTGCTCTGCACCGCACCGCGGGCAGGTCAAGCCAGCAGTCTGGCCCCGCCAGCCAGGGGCCGCTCTTATAAAGACCTAGCGGCCCCACCCCTTCCTGAATATGCATGAGCTCCGGGGCCCAAGGGCGGGGTTGCCCGCCCTCTCAAGCCGGAATCCACAGGGACACCAGGGCCCTGTGGGGTGGTCGGGGCCTGGTCCTGAGCGGCGGGGGGAGGGGGAAGGACACTCGGGGCTTCGGGGGGCTGGCCCTCTGGCGTTCTCCAGGAGTTCTCCAGAAACTGGAAACCTCTCTCCGGGCACGAACACGTCACCAGGGAGGGTGGCGTGCAGAAGCCAAACCCCGTGACGGGTCTGAGTTTTCCAGGCCCCCTCTCCGTGAAGGCGTCAATGTCTGTGGGTGTCGCCGTTGCCGCGGTAGTCTCACCCACGCAGCTGCGTGGATCCTGTTCGTGTTCCTGTAGAAAACGAGAGCCAAAGCACGGAGAAAAGAAACGCCCCGTGCAGGGACGGCCTGACGATGGATTCCTGTTTCCTGCAACACGGGGAGTCTCCCATACGGCCTGTGTGCAACCTGGATAGAAAGAGCACCGACACGGTGCTGCTTCTCCACGGATCCCTCGGAGTTTCTGTTTCCCCGCCGAGCTCGGGAAACAAAACGGTGAACATGATCACGTCACCACTACGTGGGAAGCCACAGAGACCTGAGCGACGGGCACCGTTGCAGAGGTCAAATAGAAAAATCACAAAAATAAATAAATAAATAAATAAATTAGCTGGGCGTGGTGGCAGACGCCCGTAGTCTCAGCTACTTGGGTAGCTGAGGCGGGAGAATTTCCAGAACCCGAGGTGTGGAGGTTGCAGTGAGCGGAGATCGGCCCATTGAACTCCAGCCTGGGCGAGAGGGCGAGACTCTGTCTCAAAGAACCACCACCACCACCACCACCACCACCACCACCCCCACCACCCCAGAGGCATTCCAACATGTAAAACCCCAAGTCAGAAGGTCGGATCCTGCGTTTGCCTTATGAGTCATCCACTTGGCACCGCGCCACGGGTACTTTCCTTGCTTCTGGTCCTCTTCCGTCGTTTCTTCATACACGTTTACTGCCGCTCTGAAACTCTCCTGCTTCATGGCCCTCAGTGGAGTCGTTTCTTCTGAGGAGGCGAGGATCTCGGATTCTGTAGACTCACACCCGTAGGAATTTATTTCCCGTAACAGGCAGCAGGTAGGAGAAATGAGGAACATCACCTAGGTGCTGGTCCAGAAATATGTCACCGTACCGTATCAGGGGAAAGCCCAAAGAAGAGTCATTACCGAGGTGAAGTGCTTAGAAATACATCCCAATACATCCTGTGGGTAGGACAAAGTCAGAAGACAATAATAGGTAAATACCCGAGAGGCTGTGCTCATCTGTATGTCCCAATCAGCCCAGTTGGAAAAGCCAAGGCGTACTACGAGAGACACATCGTGTAGGTGCTGAGTCGGGTGATATGCTACAGTACCCTCGGGGGACACTTCCCAGGAAGAAGAGGAGACACCTGCCGTCATCTAGCAGAAGAGACCAAAAGGATGTAATGATGATTCCTGTGGGCGAGAATCCAGACAAGAAAATCACCTCACCTGTGTGCCGGGCCCAGTGACAGGTCACTCTTTCTTTTGAAAGCGTAGCCCAGTCAGGCGAGCAGAGTTACCTCACCTAGGTGCTGGGCCCGGAGACAAGTCACATCCTCTCCTGTGGGCAAAGAGCAGGGGTGACAAGACAATCATTTTGAAGAGTTGAGTCCCCAGAGATACGTCACAATGGTCTCTGTGGGCAGGGTTCATGCAGGAGACTCACATCCCATTGACTGTGGACTCAACAATAGGTCACAATGCTTTCTGGCAAGAGGGTCGTGACAAAAAAGGAACGTAACTTGCCACTGGGCCCAGCAAGAAGTTACTGACTCCTATGTGAGCAGATATCAGGCAAGAGAAGGGAATCACAGCATCCTAGTTATGAGCACAGACATAGGTCCCAAAGCCCCAAGCAGGAGGTGCCAAGGCAACAGGACAGTGTCACACGACCTAGGTGCTGGGTCCCAGCCTACCTGCCACCCTCCGTCCCTCCCTCACTCCCGTCCCCCTCCCTGTCTCCCTTCCGTCCTTTCCTCCCTTCACTCGTCCCTCCCTCTCCGTCTGGGACCCTCTCCCCATCTCTACCCGCCTTCCCTCCCGCCTGGAGAAAGCAGCCCTTCCGTTTGCCCGCGGGGTACGGGGGTTGCGGGGCGAGTGGTCTCGGGTCTATATTGAGCCGCCAGGCGCTACTCGGTGACGGCTGGCGGGGAAGCGGGCGGGGCACCGGTGTGCGAGCGATCGGTGGGCGAAGCGGGGAGGCAGAAGAGGGGTGCAGCGGAATGGAGAGCGGGCCTGCCTGGCGACCCGGCCCGGGCTTTCGGGGGCAAAAACGCCCTCTCTGCCCACCCTCCTGAAGTACTCGGGGTCGCGTGGGGGCAGGGCTGCGAGGCGGGATGACAGCTCTGCCTGCGCTGTTCCCCCGAAGCGCCGCCGCGGGCTGCCTGCAGACCCGCGCACGCGCACTAGGCCGCCCAGCTCCCGGGCCCTGGGCGGGTTCTGGGGTTCCCAGGATGCTGGGGAAAGAAGGAATGACGGCACAGCCCTGCCCTGTGTGCAGTCTCACACCGGACCGACCTGGAGCTGAGGGATCCCAGACAGGTCAGCGGGAGGGCAAGACAGGCCTCCGGAACCTCAAATTCATGCACACACGCACACACACGTACACACACCCACGCGCGCGCGCACGATCACACATACACACACACACACACACACACACACACACACACACACACAGAGCCGACCAGAGGCTGAAGTCAGAAATCACGCCTCAATCGGCCTGAGGGTGACCCCTATGGGGATGAGACTCCCTCGCGCTCTGTTACGGGTCTCGACGTGGGGATATGCAGTCTGTGAACCCTGTGGACGAAACCAGGACTGGCTCGCGTGGCATTGCGCTCCCGAAATGCTTTGGGAGTGCGGGGTCCCTCCGTTGGTCCTGGAGGCAGAAGAGCGCTCTAATCTCTGAATATGTTCCTCTGCCCCGTGGTCCCTTTCTTCCTCCTTCTGTTCCACCCTGTTCCCGTCTTTCCCTTTCTTCCTCGGTCCCTCCAAACCTCCGTTTCTTCCTTTCTCTCTCCCTTTCTCTCTTTCTCCTTTTCACCCTCCCTTCCCTCCCTGCGTCCCTCCGCGTGTGTCCCTCCCTCTCCCTCGGTCTCTGCCTCCCTCCCTTCCTCCCTCTCTCCGTTCCGTCCTTTTCTCCCTTCACTCGTCCCTCCCTGTCGGTCTGGGATCCTCTTCCCAACTCTACCCGCATTCCCTCCCGCCAGGAGAAAGAAAAACTTCCGTTTGCCCGCGGGGTACAAGGGTTGCGGGCGGGGGGTGGTGGGGGGTCGGAAGGGGAAGTGGCCTCGGGTCTGCATTCAGCCGCCGGGCCCTGCTCGGTGATGAGGGAGAGGCTGGCGGGTGACCCGTGTGCCAGTGATCGGTGGGCGGAGGGAAGAGGCAGAAGAGGCGTGTGGCGGATTGGACGACCCGGCCCGGTGTTTCCCGGGCAAAGCGCCCACCCTCTGCCCACCCTCCTGAAGTACGCGGGGTGGCGTGGGGGCAGGGCTGCGAGGAGAGCTCTGCCTGCGCCGGTCCCCCGAAGCGCCGCGGGCTGCCTGCAGACCCGCGCACGCGCACTAGACCGCCCAGCTCCCGGGCCCTGGGCGGGCTCTGGGGTCCCCAAGATGCTCGGGAAAGTACGACAGCACAGCCCTGCCCTGTGTGTAGTAGTCTCTCACGGGACGGACGGACCTGGCACTCAGGGATCCCCGACGGGTCAGCGGGAAGGCAGGACACCAAGACACGCCCCTGGAAGCCGAGCCAGACGGTCACCTCACCGCCGGAGAGAGACCACCGCCCTGCCCCCACCCCTCCCCAAGCCGCGCGCGCCTCTTAAAGCTCCTCCAGCAGAGCCCGGTATTCTTCCTCGCTGAGGGGTGGCTCCAGCGAAGCGAGCTCTTCCACCTCCTTCAGCTCCCCCAGTGGCTCCGTGTCTAGGAAAGGTCGTGCCTGTTGCTGAAACTCTGGGGTCGACAGGAGCTCATCCAGCAGGCAGGAGGTGAGCGCAGACGAGCGCTCCTCCGGCTCCTGGAGCGCTTGGGAAGGCGCCTGCGGGGCTGGCAAGTGCCCCTGCCAGGCGGAGGCCTCCGGGGGTGCGGGCTGCGGAGGTGGAGGTGGCGCGGCTTGGGGTTCCCCTGCCGGCCCGGCCACCCGGGGCCCCTGGCCCGAGCCCCACCAGGGACCCTGGGGGGCCCTGTGTGGCGGCAGCAGCACACCTTGCCCCTGTGAGTCGGCTTGAGCGGGCCCAAGGTGTCCCACGGAGCACGTCCCCGGCAGGCCGGCGCGTTGCCGATCCCGCTCCTCCTGGCGTCTGCTCGGGTGCGGAGGCCCCGGAAGGCTCTGAGGGTCGGGGAGCGCCACTTCCGAGGGAGCCAGGGCGGCGAACCCGAAAGCCCCGAGTGCTCCGAGTGTCGGGGCAGGTTGCGAGATTCCTTCTGCCTGTGGGGCCTGTCCGTGCAGGAGCAGGGGCACGGCCCCTGCTGCCTGGCTCACGACGGGCCCCTGTGGGAGGGCCCCAGGCGCGCAGGACACTTGGGGTGCGGGAAGCGCCGCCCCCCACGCCCCGGTGTGGGTGGAGGCGACCCAGGAGGGAGCAGAGGGGCCGCACCCGCCAGGGGCCGTGTCGCACAGGCCGCCTGCGGCCGCGGGGCTTCTGCCAGCCCGGCCTGGATGCCTGGCCCTTCGATTCTGAAACCAAATCTGAATCCTGGACTCCGGGAGGCCCGTCTCTCTGGCCAGTTCCTCCCTGGTGGCGAAGTCCGGAAAGCGCTCTCGCTCGAAGGCTCGGAGGAGCACGGCGGTCTGGGACTGGGTGACGGCGGTCCGCTTTCGCCGGCCTTCCTGCGGGCCGCGTGGCCCCGGCCAGGGCCTGGATTCCCGCCGGTGCTGCCTCAGCCGGCGCGATCTCTCATTCTGAAACCAAATCTGGACCCTGGGCTCCGGAACGCCGATGGCCTGGGCCAGCTGTTCTCTGGTGGCCATGCCCGGGTACGGGTTCCGCTCGAAGGACGCTCGCAGGGCATCCCTCTGGCTCGGAGTCCAAACGAGCCTCTTTCGCCGTCCTCGCCCTCGGGCCTCCGCGGGGAGAGGGCTGCCGGGAGCTGTGGGGAGAGCCATCGCGGGGAGACCGGGCCCGAGTGTCACAGACAGACACAGGCACACAGAGGCCGGGAGGCTATTGTGCGCCTCAGCCAACCTCTGCTCTGCACCGCACCGCGGGCAGGTCAAGCCAGCAGTCTGGCCCCGCCAGCCAGGGGCCGCTCTTATAAAGACCTAGCGGCCCCACCCCTTCCTGAATATGCATGAGCTCCGGGGCCCAAGGGCGGGGTTGCCCGCCCTCTCAAGCCGGAATCCACAGGGACACCAGGGCCCTGTGGGGTGGTCGGGGCCTGGGCCTGAGCGGCGGGGGGAGGGGGAAGGACACTCGGGGCTTCGGGGGGCTGGCCCTCTGGCGTTCTCCAGGAGTTCTCCAGAAACTGGAAACCTCTCTCCGGGCACGAACACGTCACCAGGGAGGGTGGCGTGCAGAAGCCAAACCCCGTGACGGGTCTGAGTTTTCCAGGCCCCCTCTCCATGAAGGCGTCAATGTCTGTGGGTGTCGCCGTTGCCGCGGTAGTCTCACCCACGCAGCTGCGTGGATCCTGTTCGTGTTCCTGTAGAAAACGAGAGCCAAAGCACGGAGAAAAGAAACGCCCCGTGCAGGGACGGCCTGACGATGGATTCCTGTTTCCTGCAACACGGGGAGTCTCCCATACGGCCTGTGTGCAACCTGGATAGAAAGAGCACCGACACGGTGCTGCTTCTCCACGGATCCCTCGGAGTTTCTGTTTCCCCGCCGAGCTCGGGAAACAAAACGGTGAACATGATCACGTCACCACTACGTGGGAAGCCACAGAGACCTGAGCGACGGGCACCGTTGCAGAGGTCAAATAGAAAAATCACAAAAATAAATAAATAAATAAATAAATTAGCTGGGCGTGGTGGCAGACGCCCGTAGTCTCAGCTACTTGGGTAGCTGAGGCGGGAGAATTTCCAGAACCCGAGGTGTGGAGGTTGCAGTGAGCCGAGATCGGCCCATTGAACTCCAGCCTGGGCGAGAGGGCGAGACTCTGTCTCAAAGAACCACCACCACCACCACCACCACCACCACCACCCCCACCACCCCAGAGGCATTCCAACATGTAAAACCCCAAGTCAGAAGGTCGGATCCTGCGTTTGCCTTATGAGTCATCCACTTGGCACCGCGCCACGGGTACTTTCCTTGCTTCTGGTCCTCTTCCGTCGTTTCTTCATACACGTTTACTGCCGCTCTGAAACTCTCCTGCTTCATGGCCCTCAGTGGAGTCGTTTCTTCTGAGGAGGCGAGGATCTCGGATTCTGTAGACTCACACCCGTAGGAATTTATTTCCCGTAACAGGCAGCAGGTAGGAGAAATGAGGAACATCACCTAGGTGCTGGTCCAGAAATATGTCACCGTACCGTATCAGGGGAAAGCCCAAAGAAGAGTCATTACCGAGGTGAAGTGCTTAGAAATACATCCCAATACATCCTGTGGGTAGGACAAAGTCAGAAGACAATAATAGGTAAATACCCGAGAGGCTGTGCTCATCTGTATGTCCCAATCAGCCCAGTGGGAAAAGCCAAGGCGTACTACGAGAGACACATCGTGTAGGTGCTGAGTCGGGTGATATGTTACAGTACCCTCGGGGGACACTTCCCAGGAAGAAGAGGAGACACCTGCCGTCATCTAGCAGAAGAGACCAAAAGGATGTAATGATGATTCCTGTGGGCGAGAATCCAGACAAGAAAATCACCTCACCTGTGTGCCGGGCCCAGTGACAGGTCACTCTTTCTTTTGAAAGCGTAGCCCAGTCAGGCGAGCAGAGTTACCTCACCTAGGTGCTGGGCCCGGAGACAAGTCCCATCCTCTCCTGTGGGCAAAGAGCAGGGGTGACAAGACAATCATTTTGAAGAGTTGAGTCCCCAGAGATACGTCACAATGGTCTCTGTGGGCAGGGTTCATGCAGGAGACTCACATCCCATTGACTGTGGACTCAACAATAGGTCACAATGCTTTCTGGCAAGAGGGTCGTGACAAAAAAGGAACGTAACTTGCCACTGGGCCCAGCAAGAAGTTACTGACTCCTATGTGAGCAGATATCAGGCAAGAGAAGGGAATCACAGCATCCTAGTTATGAGCACAGACATAGGTCCCAAAGCCCCAAGCAGGAGGTGCCAAGGCAACAGGACAGTGTCACACGACCTAGGTGCTGGGTCCCAGCCTACCTGCCACCCTCCGTCCCTCCCTCACTCCCGTCCCCCTCCCTGTCTCCCTTCCGTCCTTTCCTCCCTTCACTCGTCCCTCCCTCTCCGTCTGGGACCCTCTCCCCATCTCTACCCGCCTTCCCTCCCGCCTGGAGAAAGCAGCCCTTCCGTTTGCCCGCGGGGTACGGGGGTTGCGGGGCGAGTGGTCTCGGGTCTATATTGAGCCGCCAGGCGCTACTCGGTGACGGCTGGCGGGGAAGCGGGCGGGGCACCGGTGTGCGAGCGATCGGTGGGCGAAGCGGGGAGGCAGAAGAGGGGTGCAGCGGAATGGAGAGCGGGCCTGCCTGGCGACCCGGCCCGGGCTTTCGGGGGCAAAAACGCCCTCTCTGCCCACCCTCCTGAAGTACTCGGGGTCGCGTGGGGGCAGGGCTGCGAGGAGGGATGGCAGCTCTGCCTGCGCTGTTCCCCCGAAGCGCCGCCGCGGGCTGCCTGCAGACCCGCGCACGCGCACTAGGCCGCCCAGCTCCCGGGCCCTGGGCGGGTTCTGGGGTTCCCAGGATGCTGGGGAAAGAAGGAATGACGGCACAGCCCTGCCCTGTGTGCAGTCTCACACCGGACCGACCTGGAGCTGAGGGATCCCAGACAGGTCAGCGGGAGGGCAAGACAGGCCGCCGGAACCTCAAATTCATGCACACACGCACACACACGTACACACACACACACGCGCGCGCACGATCACACATAAACACACACACACACACACACACACACACACACACACACACACACACACAGAGCCGACCAGAGGCTGAAGTCAGAAATCACGCCTCAATCGGCCTGAGGGTGACCCCTATGGGGATGAGACTCCCTCGCGCTCTGTTACGGGTCTCGACGTGGGGATATGCAGTCTGTGAACCCTGTGGACGAAACCAGGACTGGCTCGCGTGGCATTGCGCTCCCGAAATGCTTTGGGAGTGCGGGGTCCCTCCGTTGGTCCTGGAGGCAGAAGAGCGCTCTAATCTCTGAATATGTTCCTCTGCCCCGTGGTCCCTTTCTTCCTCCTTCTGTTCCACCCTGTTCCCGTCTTTCCCTTTCTTCCTCGGTCCCTCCAAACCTCCGTTTCTTCCTTTCTCTCTCCCTTTCTCTCTTTCTCCTTTTCACCCTCCCTTCCCTCCCTGCGTCCCTCCGCGTGTGTCCCTCCCTCTCCCTCGGTCTCTGCCTCCCTCCCTTCCTCCCTCTCTCCGTTCCGTCCTTTTCTCCCTTCACTCGTCCCTCCCTGTCGGTCTGGGATCCTCTTCCCACCTCTACCCGCATTCCCTCCCGCCAGGAGAAAGAAAAACTTCCGTTTGCCCGCGGGGTACAAGGGTTGCGGGCGGGGGGTGGTGGGGGGTCGGAAGGGGAAGTGGCCTCGGGTCTGCATTCAGCCGCCGGGCCCTGCTCGGTGATGAGGGAGAGGCTGGCGGGTGACCCGTGTGCCAGTGATCGGTGGGCGGAGGGAAGAGGCAGAAGAGGCGTGTGGCGGATTGGACGACCCGGCCCGGTGTTTCCCGGGCAAAGCGCCCACCCTCTGCCCACCCTCCTGAAGTACGCGGGGTGGCGTGGGGGCAGGGCTGCGAGGAGAGCTCTGCCTGCGCCGGTCCCCCGAAGCGCCGCGGGCTGCCTGCAGACCCGCGCACGCGCACTAGACCGCCCAGCTCCCGGGCCCTGGGCGGGCTCTGGGGTCCCCAAGATGCTCGGGAAAGTACGACAGCACAGCCCTGCCCTGTGTGTAGTAGTCTCTCACGGGACGGACGGACCTGGCACTCAGGGATCCCCGACGGGTCAGCGGGAAGGCAGGACACCAAGACACGCCCCTGGAAGCCGAGCCAGACGGTCACCTCACCGCCGGAGAGAGACCACCGCCCTGCCCCCACCCCTCCCCAAGCCGCGCGCGCCTCTTAAAGCTCCTCCAGCAGAGCCCGGTATTCTTCCTCGCTGAGGGGTGGCTCCAGCGAAGCGAGCTCTTCCACCTCCTTCAGCTCCCCCAGTGGCTCCGTGTCTAGGAAAGGTCGTGCCTGTTGCTGAAACTCTGGGGTCGACAGGAGCTCATCCAGCAGGCAGGAGGTGAGCGCAGACGAGCGCTCCTCCGGCTCCTGGAGCGCTTGGGAAGGCGCCTGCGGGGCTGGCAAGTGCCCCTGCCAGGCGGAGGCCTCCGGGGGTGCGGGCTGCGGAGGTGGAGGTGGCGCGGCTTGGGGTTCCCCTGCCGGCCCGGCCACCCGGGGCCCCTGGCCCGAGCCCCACCAGGGACCCTGGGGGGCCCTGTGTGGCGGCAGCAGCACACCTTGCCCCTGTGAGTCGGCTTGAGCGGGCCCAAGCTGTCCCACGGAGCACGTCCCCGGCAGGCCGGCGCGTTGCCGATCCCGCTCCTCCTGGCGTCTGCTCGGGTGCGGAGGCCCCGGAAGGCTCTGAGGGTCGGGGAGCGCCACTTCCGAGGGAGCCAGGGCGGCGAACCCGAAAGCCCCGAGTGCTCCGAGTGTCGGGGCAGGTTGCGAGATTCCTTCTGCCTGTGGGGCCTGTCCGTGCAGGAGCAGGGGCACGGCCCCTGCTGCCTGGCTCACGACGGGCCCCTGTGGGAGGGCCCCAGGCGCGCAGGACACTTGGGGTGCGGGAAGCGCCGCCCCCCACGCCCCGGTGTGGGTGGAGGCGACCCAGGAGGGAGCAGAGGGGCCGCACCCGCCAGGGGCCGTGTCGCACAGGCCGCCTGCGGCCGCGGGGCTTCTGCCAGCCCGGCCTGGATGCCTGGCCCTTCGATTCTGAAACCAAATCTGAATCCTGGACTCTGGGAGGCCCGTCTCTCTGGCCAGTTCCTCCCTGGTGGCGAAGTCCGGAAAGCGCTCTCGCTCGAAGGCTCGGAGGAGCACGGCGGTCTGGGACTGGGTGACGGCGGTCCGCTTTCGCCGGCCTTCCTGCGGGCCGCGTGGCCCCGGCCAGGGCCTGGATTCCCGCCGGTGCTGCCTCAGCCGGCGCGATCTCTCATTCTGAAACCAAATCTGGACCCTGGGCTCCGGAACGCCGATGGCCTGGGCCAGCTGTTCTCTGGTGGCCATGCCCGGGTACGGGTTCCGCTCGAAGGACGCTCGCAGGGCATCCCTCTGGCTCGGAGTCCAAAGGAGCCTCTTTCGCCGTCCTCGCCCTCGGGCCTCCGCGGGGAGAGGGCTGCCGGGAGCTGTGGGGAGAGCCATCGCGGGGAGACCGGGCCCGAGTGTCACAGACAGACACAGGCACACAGAGGCCGGGAGGCTATTGTGCGCCTCAGCCAACCTCTGCTCTGCACCGCACCGCGGGCAGGTCAAGCCAGCAGTCTGGCCCCGCCAGCCAGGGGCCGCTCTTATAAAGACCTAGCGGCCCCACCCCTTCCTGAATATGCATGAGCTCCGGGGCCCAAGGGCGGGGTTGCCCGCCCTCTCAAGCCGGAATCCACAGGGTCACCAGGGCCCTGTGGGGTGGTCGGGGCCTGGGCCTGAGCGGCGGGGGGAGTGGGAAGGACACTCGGGGCTTCGGGGGGCTGGCCCTCTGGCGTTCTCCAGGAGTTCTCCAGAAACTGGAAACCTCTCTCCGGGCACGAACACGTCACCAGGGAGGGTGGCGTGCAGAAGCCAAACCCCGTGACGGGTCTGAGTTTTCCAGGCCCCCTCTCCGTGAAGGCGTCAATGTCTGTGGGTGTCGCCGTTGCCGCGGTAGTCTCACCCACGCAGCTGCGTGGATCCTGTTCGTGTTCCTGTAGAAAACGAGAGCCAAAGCACGGAGAAAAGAAACGCCCCGTGCAGGGACGGCCTGACGATGGATTCCTGTTTCCTGCAACACGGGGAGTCTCCCATACGGCCTGTGTGCAACCTGGATAGAAAGAGCACCGACACGGTGCTGCTTCTCCACGGATCCCTCGGAGTTTCTGTTTCCCCGCCGAGCTCGGGAAACAAAACGGTGAACATGATCACGTCACCACTACGTGGGAAGCCACAGAGACCTGAGCGACGGGCACCGTTGCAGAGGTCAAATAGAAAAATCACAAAAATAAATAAATAAATAAATAAATTAGCTGGGCGTGGTGGCAGACGCCCGTAGTCTCAGCTACTTGGGTAGCTGAGGCGGGAGAATTTCCAGAACCCGAGGTGTGGAGGTTGCAGTGAGCCGAGATCGGCCCATTGAACTCCAGCCTGGGCGAGAGGGCGAGACTCTGTCTCAAAGAACCACCACCACCACCACCACCACCACCACCACCCCCACCACCCCAGAGGCATTCCAACATGTAAAACCCCAAGTCAGAAGGTCGGATCCTGCGTTTGCCTTATGAGTCATCCACTTGGCACCGCGCCACGGGTACTTTCCTTGCTTCTGGTCCTCTTCCGTCGTTTCTTCATACACGTTTACTGCCGCTCTGAAACTCTCCTGCTTCATGGCCCTCAGTGGAGTCGTTTCTTCTGAGGAGGCGAGGATCTCGGATTCTGTAGACTCACACCCGTAGGAATTTATTTCCCGTAACAGGCAGCAGGTAGGAGAAATGAGGAACATCACCTAGGTGCTGGTCCAGAAATATGTCACCGTACCGTATCAGGGGAAAGCCCAAAGAAGAGTCATTACCGAGGTGAAGTGCTTAGAAATACATCCCAATACATCCTGTGGGTAGGACAAAGTCAGAAGACAATAATAGGTAAATACCCGAGAGGCTGTGCTCATCTGTATGTCCCAATCAGCCCAGTGGGAAAAGCCAAGGCGTACTACGAGAGACACATCGTGTAGGTGCTGAGTCGGGTGATATGTTACAGTACCCTCGGGGGACACTTCCCAGGAAGAAGAGGAGACACCTGCCGTCATCTAGCAGAAGAGACCAAAAGGATGTAATGATGATTCCTGTGGGCGAGAATCCAGACAAGAAAATCACCTCACCTGTGTGCCGGGCCCAGTGACAGGTCACTCTTTCTTTTGAAAGCGTAGCCCAGTCAGGCGAGCAGAGTTACCTCACCTAGGTGCTGGGCCCGGAGACAAGTCCCATCCTCTCCTGTGGGCAAAGAGCAGGGGTGACAAGACAATCATTTTGAAGAGTTGAGTCCCCAGAGATACGTCACAATGGTCTCTGTGGGCAGGGTTCATGCAGGAGACTCACATCCCATTGACTGTGGACTCAACAATAGGTCACAATGCTTTCTGGCAAGAGGGTCGTGACAAAAAAGGAACGTAACTTGCCACTGGGCCCAGCAAGAAGTTACTGACTCCTATGTGAGCAGATATCAGGCAAGAGAAGGGAATCACAGCATCCTAGTTATGAGCACAGACATAGGTCCCAAAGCCCCAAGCAGGAGGTGCCAAGGCAACAGGACAGTGTCACACGACCTAGGTGCTGGGTCCCAGCCTACCTGCCACCCTCCGTCCCTCCCTCACTCCCGTCCCCCTCCCTGTCTCCCTTCCGTCCTTTCCTCCCTTCACTCGTCCCTCCCTCTCCGTCTGGGACCCTCTCCCCATCTCTACCCGCCTTCCCTCCCGCCTGGAGAAAGCAGCCCTTCCGTTTGCCCGCGGGGTACGGGGGTTGCGGGGCGAGTGGTCTCGGGTCTATATTGAGCCGCCAGGCGCTACTCGGTGACGGCTGGCGGGGAAGCGGGCGGGGCACCGGTGTGCGAGCGATCGGTGGGCGAAGCGGGGAGGCAGAAGAGGGGTGCAGCGGAATGGAGAGCGGGCCTGCCTGGCGACCCGGCCCGGGCTTTCGGGGGCAAAAACGCCCTCTCTGCCCACCCTCCTGAAGTACTCGGGGTCGCGTGGGGGCAGGGCTGCGAGGAGGGATGACAGCTCTGCCTGCGCTGTTCCCCCGAAGCGCCGCCGCGGGCTGCCTGCAGACCCGCGCACGCGCACTAGGCCGCCCAGCTCCCGGGCCCTGGGCGGGTTCTGGGGTTCCCAGGATGCTGGGGAAAGAAGGAATGACGGCACAGCCCTGCCCTGTGTGCAGTCTCACACCGGACCGACCTGGAGCTGAGGGATCCCAGACAGGTCAGCGGGAGGGCAAGACAGGCCTCCGGAACCTCAAATTCATGCACACACGCACACACACGTACACACACCCACGCGCGCGCGCACGATCACACATAAACACACACACACACACACACACACACACACACACACACACACAGAGCCGACCAGAGGCTGAAGTCAGAAATCACGCCTCAATCGGCCTGAGGGTGACCCCTATGGGGATGAGACTCCCTCGCGCTCTGTTACGGGTCTCGACGTGGGGATATGCAGTCTGTGAACCCTGTGGACGAAACCAGGACTGGCTCGCGTGGCATTGCGCTCCCGAAATGCTTTGGGAGTGCGGGGTCCCTCCGTTGGTCCTGGAGGCAGAAGAGCGCTCTAATCTCTGAATATGTTCCTCTGCCCCGTGGTCCCTTTCTTCCTCCTTCTGTTCCACCCTGTTCCCGTCTTTCCCTTTCTTCCTCGGTCCCTCCAAACCTCCGTTTCTTCCTTTCTCTCTCCCTTTCTCTCTTTCTCCTTTTCACCCTCCCTTCCCTCCCTGCGTCCCTCCGCGTGTGTCCCTCCCTCTCCCTCGGTCTCTGCCTCCCTCCCTTCCTCCCTCTCTCCGTTCCGTCCTTTTCTCCCTTCACTCGTCCCTCCCTGTCGGTCTGGGATCCTCTTCCCACCTCTACCCGCATTCCCTCCCGCCAGGAGAAAGAAAAACTTCCGTTTGCCCGCGGGGTACAAGGGTTGCGGGCGGGGGGTGGTGGGGGGTCGGAAGGGGAAGTGGCCTCGGGTCTGCATTCAGCCGCCGGGCCCTGCTCGGTGATGAGGGAGAGGCTGGCGGGTGACCCGTGTGCCAGTGATCGGTGGGCGGAGGGAAGAGGCAGAAGAGGCGTGTGGCGGATTGGACGACCCGGCCCGGTGTTTCCCGGGCAAAGCGCCCACCCTCTGCCCACCCTCCTGAAGTACGCGGGGTGGCGTGGGGGCAGGGCTGCGAGGAGAGCTCTGCCTGCGCCGGTCCCCCGAAGCGCCGCGGGCTGCCTGCAGACCCGCGCACGCGCACTAGACCGCCCAGCTCCCGGGCCCTGGGCGGGCTCTGGGGTCCCCAAGATGCTCGGGAAAGTACGACAGCACAGCCCTGCCCTGTGTGTAGTAGTCTCTCACGGGACGGACGGACCTGGCACTCAGGGATCCCCGACGGGTCAGCGGGAAGGCAGGACACCAAGACACGCCCCTGGAAGCCGAGCCAGACGGTCACCTCACCGCCGGAGAGAGACCACCGCCCTGCCCCCACCCCTCCCCAAGCCGCGCGCGCCTCTTAAAGCTCCTCCAGCAGAGCCCGGTATTCTTCCTCGCTGAGGGGTGGCTCCAGCGAAGCGAGCTCTTCCACCTCCTTCAGCTCCCCCAGTGGCTCCGTGTCTAGGAAAGGTCGTGCCTGTTGCTGAAACTCTGGGGTCGACAGGAGCTCATCCAGCAGGCAGGAGGTGAGCGCAGACGAGCGCTCCTCCGGCTCCTGGAGCGCTTGGGAAGGCGCCTGCGGGGCTGGCAAGTGCCCCTGCCAGGCGGAGGCCTCCGGGGGTGCGGGCTGCGGAGGTGGAGGTGGCGCGGCTTGGGGTTCCCCTGCCGGCCCGGCCACCCGGGGCCCCTGGCCCGAGCCCCACCAGGGACCCTGGGGGGCCCTGTGTGGCGGCAGCAGCACACCTTGCCCCTGTGAGTCGGCTTGAGCGGGCCCAAGCTGTCCCACGGAGCACGTCCCCGGCAGGCCGGCGCGTTGCCGGTCCCGCTCCTCCTGGCGTCTGCTCGGGTGCGGAGGCCCCGGAAGGCTCTGAGGGTCGGGGAGCGCCACTTCCGAGGGAGCCAGGGCGGCGAACCCGAAAGCCCCGAGTGCTCCGAGTGTCGGGGCAGGTTGCGAGATTCCTTCTGCCTGTGGGGCCTGTCCGTGCAGGAGCAGGGGCACGGCCCCTGCTGCCTGGCTCACGACGGGCCCCTGTGGGAGGGCCCCAGGCGCGCAGGACACTTGGGGTGCGGGAAGCGCCGCCCCCCACGCCCCGGTGTGGGTGGAGGCGACCCAGGAGGGAGCAGAGGGGCCGCACCCGCCAGGGGCCGTGTCGCACAGGCCGCCTGCGGCCGCGGGGCTTCTGCCAGCCCGGCCTGGATGCCTGGCCCTTCGATTCTGAAACCAAATCTGAATCCTGGACTCCGGGAGGCCCGTCTCTCTGGCCAGTTCCTCCCTGGTGGCGAAGTCCGGAAAGCGCTCTCGCTCGAAGGCTCGGAGGAGCACGGCGGTCTGGGACTGGGTGACGGCGGTCCGCTTTCGCCGGCCTTCCTGCGGGCCGCGTGGCCCCGGCCAGGGCTTGGATTCCCGCCGGTGCTGCCTCAGCCGGCGCGATCTCTCATTCTGAAACCAAATCTGGACCCTGGGCTCCGGAACGCCGATGGCCTGGGCCAGCTGTTCTCTGGTGGCCATGCCCGGGTACGGGTTCCGCTCGAAGGACGCTCGCAGGGCATCCCTCTGGCTCGGAGTCCAAACGAGCCTCTTTCGCCGTCCTCGCCCTCGGGCCTCCGCGGGGAGAGGGCTGCCGGGAGCTGTGGGGAGAGCCATCGCGGGGAGACCGGGCCCGAGTGTCACAGACAGACACAGGCACACAGAGGCCGGGAGGCTATTGTGCGCCTCAGCCAACCTCTGCTCTGCACCGCACCGCGGGCAGGTCAAGCCAGCAGTCTGGCCCCGCCAGCCAGGGGCCGCTCTTATAAAGACCTAGCGGCCCCACCCCTTCCTGAATATGCATGAGCTCCGGGGCCCAAGGGCGGGGTTGCCCGCCCTCTCAAGCCGGAATCCACAGGGACACCAGGGCCCTGTGGGGTGGTCGGGGCCGGGGCCTGAGCGGCGGGGGGAGGGGGAAGGACACTCGGGGCTTCGGGGGGCTGGCCCTCTGGCGTTCTCCAGGAGTTCTCCAGAAACTGGAAACCTCTCTCCGGGCACGAACACGTCACCAGGGAGGGTGGCGTGCAGAAGCCAAACCCCGTGACGGGTCTGAGTTTTCCAGGCCCCCTCTCCGTGAAGGCGTCAATGTCTGTGGGTGTCGCCGTTGCCGCGGTAGTCTCACCCACGCAGCTGCGTGGATCCTGTTCGTGTTCCTGTAGAAAACGAGAGCCAAAGCACGGAGAAAAGAAACGCCCCGTGCAGGGACGGCCTGACGATGGATTCCTGTTTCCTGCAACACGGGGAGTCTCCCATACGGCCTGTGTGCAACCTGGATAGAAAGAGCACCGACACGGTGCTGCTTCTCCACGGATCCCTCGGAGTTTCTGTTTCCCCGCCGAGCTCGGGAAACAAAACGGTGAACATGATCACGTCACCACTACGTGGGAAGCCACAGAGACCTGAGCGACGGGCACCGTTGCAGAGGTCAAATAGAAAAATCACAAAAATAAATAAATAAATAAATAAATTAGCTGGGCGTGGTGGCAGACGCCCGTAGTCTCAGCTACTTGGGTAGCTGAGGCGGGAGAATTTCCAGAACCCGAGGTGTGGAGGTTGCAGTGAGCCGAGATCGGCCCATTGAACTCCAGCCTGGGCGAGAGGGCGAGACTCTGTCTCAAAGAACCACCACCACCACCACCACCACCACCACCACCCCCACCACCCCAGAGGCATTCCAACATGTAAAACCCCAAGTCAGAAGGTCGGATCCTGCGTTTGCCTTATGAGTCATCCACTTGGCACCGCGCCACGGGTACTTTCCTTGCTTCTGGTCCTCTTCCGTCGTTTCTTCATACACGTTTACTGCCGCTCTGAAACTCTCCTGCTTCATGGCCCTCAGTGGAGTCGTTTCTTCTGAGGAGGCGAGGATCTCGGATTCTGTAGACTCACACCCGTAGGAATTTATTTCCCGTAACAGGCAGCAGGTAGGAGAAATGAGGAACATCACCTAGGTGCTGGTCCAGAAATATGTCACCGTACCGTATCAGGGGAAAGCCCAAAGAAGAGTCATTACCGAGGTGAAGTGCTTAGAAATACATCCCAATACATCCTGTGGGTAGGACAAAGTCAGAAGACAATAATAGGTAAATACCCGAGAGGCTGTGCTCATCTGTATGTCCCAATCAGCCCAGTGGGAAAAGCCAAGGCGTACTACGAGAGACACATCGTGTAGGTGCTGAGTCGGGTGATATGTTACAGTACCCTCGGGGGACACTTCCCAGGAAGAAGAGGAGACACCTGCCGTCATCTAGCAGAAGAGACCAAAAGGATGTAATGATGATTCCTGTGGGCGAGAATCCAGACAAGAAAATCACCTCACCTGTGTGCCGGGCCCAGTGACAGGTCACTCTTTCTTTTGAAAGCGTAGCCCAGTCAGGCGAGCAGAGTTACCTCACCTAGGTGCTGGGCCCGGAGACAAGTCCCATCCTCTCCTGTGGGCAAAGAGCAGGGGTGACAAGACAATCATTTTGAAGAGTTGAGTCCCCAGAGATACGTCACAATGGTCTCTGTGGGCAGGGTTCATGCAGGAGACTCACATCCCATTGACTGTGGACTCAACAATAGGTCACAATGCTTTCTGGCAAGAGGGTCGTGACAAAAAAGGAACGTAACTTGCCACTGGGCCCAGCAAGAAGTTACTGACTCCTATGTGAGCAGATATCAGGCAAGAGAAGGGAATCACAGCATCCTAGTTATGAGCACAGACATAGGTCCCAAAGCCCCAAGCAGGAGGTGCCAAGGCAACAGGACAGTGTCACACGACCTAGGTGCTGGGTCCCAGCCTACCTGCCACCCTCCGTCCCTCCCTCACTCCCGTCCCCCTCCCTGTCTCCCTTCCGTCCTTTCCTCCCTTCACTCGTCCCTCCCTCTCCGTCTGGGACCCGCTCCCCATCTCTACCCGCCTTCCCTCCCGCCTGGAGAAAGCAGCCCTTCCGTTTGCCCGCGGGGTACGGGGGTTGCGGGGCGAGTGGTCTCGGGTCTATATTGAGCCGCCAGGCGCTACTCGGTGACGGCTGGCGGGGAAGCGGGCGGGGCACCGGTGTGCGAGCGATCGGTGGGCGAAGCGGGGAGGCAGAAGAGGGGTGCAGCGGAATGGAGAGCGGGCCTGCCTGGCGACCCGGCCCGGGCTTTCGGGGGCAAAAACGCCCTCTCTGCCCACCCTCCTGAAGTACTCGGGGTCGCGTGGGGGCAGGGCTGCGAGGAGGGATGGCAGCTCTGCCTGCGCTGTTCCCCCGAAGCGCCGCCGCGGGCTGCCTGCAGACCCGCGCACGCGCACTAGGCCGCCCAGCTCCCGGGCCCTGGGCGGGTTCTGGGGTTCCCAGGATGCTGGGGAAAGAAGGAATGACGGCACAGCCCTGCCCTGTGTGCAGTCTCACACCGGACCGACCTGGAGCTGAGGGATCCCAGACAGGTCAGCGGGAGGGCAAGACAGGCCGCCGGAACCTCAAATTCATGCACACACGCACACACACGTACACACACACACACGCGCGCGCACGATCACACATAAACACACACACACACACACACACACACACACACACACACACACACACACAGAGCCGACCAGAGGCTGAAGTCAGAAATCACGCCTCAATCGGCCTGAGGGTGACCCCTATGGGGATGAGACTCCCTCGCGCTCTGTTACGGGTCTCGACGTGGGGATATGCAGTCTGTGAACCCTGTGGACGAAACCAGGACTGGCTCGCGTGGCATTGCGCTCCCGAAATGCTTTGGGAGTGCGGGGTCCCTCCGTTGGTCCTGGAGGCAGAAGAGCGCTCTAATCTCTGAATATGTTCCTCTGCCCCGTGGTCCCTTTCTTCCTCCTTCTGTTCCACCCTGTTCCCGTCTTTCCCTTTCTTCCTCGGTCCCTCCAAACCTCCGTTTCTTCCTTTCTCTCTCCCTTTCTCTCTTTCTCCTTTTCACCCTCCCTTCCCTCCCTGCGTCCCTCCGCGTGTGTCCCTCCCTCTCCCTCGGTCTCTGCCTCCCTCCCTTCCTCCCTCTCTCCGTTCCGTCCTTTTCTCCCTTCACTCGTCCCTCCCTGTCGGTCTGGGATCCTCTTCCCACCTCTACCCGCATTCCCTCCCGCCAGGAGAAAGAAAAACTTCCGTTTGCCCGCGGGGTACAAGGGTTGCGGGCGGGGGGTGGTGGGGGGTCGGAAGGGGAAGTGGCCTCGGGTCTGCATTCAGCCGCCGGGCCCTGCTCGGTGATGAGGGAGAGGCTGGCGGGTGACCCGTGTGCCAGTGATCGGTGGGCGGAGGGAAGAGGCAGAAGAGGCGTGTGGCGGATTGGACGACCCGGCCCGGTGTTTCCCGGGCAAAGCGCCCACCCTCTGCCCACCCTCCTGAAGTACGCGGGGTGGCGTGGGGGCAGGGCTGCGAGGAGAGCTCTGCCTGCGCCGGTCCCCCGAAGCGCCGCGGGCTGCCTGCAGACCCGCGCACGCGCACTAGACCGCCCAGCTCCCGGGCCCTGGGCGGGCTCTGGGGTCCCCAAGATGCTCGGGAAAGTACGACAGCACAGCCCTGCCCTGTGTGTAGTAGTCTCTCACGGGACGGACGGACCTGGCACTCAGGGATCCCCGACGGGTCAGCGGGAAGGCAGGACACCAAGACACGCCCCTGGAAGCCGAGCCAGACGGTCACCTCACCGCCGGAGAGAGACCACCGCCCTGCCCCCACCCCTCCCCAAGCCGCGCGCGCCTCTTAAAGCTCCTCCAGCAGAGCCCGGTATTCTTCCTCGCTGAGGGGTGGCTCCAGCGAAGCGAGCTCTTCCACCTCCTTCAGCTCCCCCAGTGGCTCCGTGTCTAGGAAAGGTCGTGCCTGTTGCTGAAACTCTGGGGTCGACAGGAGCTCATCCAGCAGGCAGGAGGTGAGCGCAGACGAGCGCTCCTCCGGCTCCTGGAGCGCTTGGGAAGGCGCCTGCGGGGCTGGCAAGTGCCCCTGCCAGGCGGAGGCCTCCGGGGGTGCGGGCTGCGGAGGTGGAGGTGGCGCGGCTTGGGGTTCCCCTGCCGGCCCGGCCACCCGGGGCCCCTGGCCCGAGCCCCACCAGGGACCCTGGGGGGCCCTGTGTGGCGGCAGCAGCACACCTTGCCCCTGTGAGTCGGCTTGAGCGGGCCCAAGCTGTCCCACGGAGCACGTCCCCGGCAGGCCGGCGCGTTGCCGGTCCCGCTCCTCCTGGCGTCTGCTCGGGTGCGGAGGCCCCGGAAGGCTCTGAGGGTCGGGGAGCGCCACTTCCGAGGGAGCCAGGGCGGCGAACCCGAAAGCCCCGAGTGCTCCGAGTGTCGGGGCAGGTTGCGAGATTCCTTCTGCCTGTGGGGCCTGTCCGTGCAGGAGCAGGGGCACGGCCCCTGCTGCCTGGCTCACGACGGGCCCCTGTGGGAGGGCCCCAGGCGCGCAGGACACTTGGGGTGCGGGAAGCGCCGCCCCCCACGCCCCGGTGTGGGTGGAGGCGACCCAGGAGGGAGCAGAGGGGCCGCACCCGCCAGGGGCCGTGTCGCACAGGCCGCCTGCGGCCGCGGGGCTTCTGCCAGCCCGGCCTGGATGCCTGGCCCTTCGATTCTGAAACCAAATCTGAATCCTGGACTCCGGGAGGCCCGTCTCTCTGGCCAGTTCCTCCCTGGTGGCGAAGTCCGGAAAGCGCTCTCGCTCGAAGGCTCGGAGGAGCACGGCGGTCTGGGACTGGGTGACGGCGGTCCGCTTTCGCCGGCCTTCCTGCGGGCCGCGTGGCCCCGGCCAGGGCCTGGATTCCCGCCGGTGCTGCCTCAGCCGGCGCGATCTCTCATTCTGAAACCAAATCTGGACCCTGGGCTCCGGAACGCCGATGGCCTGGGCCAGCTGTTCTCTGGTGGCCATGCCCGGGTACGGGTTCCGCTCGAAGGACGCTCGCAGGGCATCCCTCTGGCTCGGAGTCCAAACGAGCCTCTTTCGCCGTCCTCGCCCTCGGGCCTCCGCGGGGAGAGGGCTGCCGGGAGCTGTGGGGAGAGCCATCGCGGGGAGACCGGGCCCGAGTGTCACAGACAGACACAGGCACACAGAGGCCGGGAGGCTATTGTGCGCCTCAGCCAACCTCTGCTCTGCACCGCACCGCGGGCAGGTCAAGCCAGCAGTCTGGCCCCGCCAGCCAGGGGCCGCTCTTATAAAGACCTAGCGGCCCCACCCCTTCCTGAATATGCATGAGCTCCGGGGCCCAAGGGCGGGGTTGCCCGCCCTCTCAAGCCGGAATCCACAGGGACACCAGGGCCCTGTGGGGTGGTCGGGGCCGGGGCCTGAGCGGCGGGGGGAGGGGGAAGGACACTCGGGGCTTCGGGGGGCTGGCCCTCTGGCGTTCTCCAGGAGTTCTCCAGAAACTGGAAACCTCTCTCCGGGCACGAACACGTCACCAGGGAGGGTGGCGTGCAGAAGCCAAACCCCGTGACGGGTCTGAGTTTTCCAGGCCCCCTCTCCGTGAAGGCGTCAATGTCTGTGGGTGTCGCCGTTGCCGCGGTAGTCTCACCCACGCAGCTGCGTGGATCCTGTTCGTGTTCCTGTAGAAAACGAGAGCCAAAGCACGGAGAAAAGAAACGCCCCGTGCAGGGACGGCCTGACGATGGATTCCTGTTTCCTGCAACACGGGGAGTCTCCCATACGGCCTGTGTGCAACCTGGATAGAAAGAGCACCGACACGGTGCTGCTTCTCCACGGATCCCTCGGAGTTTCTGTTTCCCCGCCGAGCTCGGGAAACAAAACGGTGAACATGATCACGTCACCACTACGTGGGAAGCCACAGAGACCTGAGCGACGGGCACCGTTGCAGAGGTCAAATAGAAAAATCACAAAAATAAATAAATAAATAAATAAATTAGCTGGGCGTGGTGGCAGACGCCCGTAGTCTCAGCTACTTGGGTAGCTGAGGCGGGAGAATTTCCAGAACCCGAGGTGTGGAGGTTGCAGTGAGCCGAGATCGGCCCATTGAACTCCAGCCTGGGCGAGAGGGCGAGACTCTGTCTCAAAGAACCACCACCACCACCACCACCACCACCACCACCCCCACCACCCCAGAGGCATTCCAACATGTAAAACCCCAAGTCAGAAGGTCGGATCCTGCGTTTGCCTTATGAGTCATCCACTTGGCACCGCGCCACGGGTACTTTCCTTGCTTCTGGTCCTCTTCCGTCGTTTCTTCATACACGTTTACTGCCGCTCTGAAACTCTCCTGCTTCATGGCCCTCAGTGGAGTCGTTTCTTCTGAGGAGGCGAGGATCTCGGATTCTGTAGACTCACACCCGTAGGAATTTATTTCCCGTAACAGGCAGCAGGTAGGAGAAATGAGGAACATCACCTAGGTGCTGGTCCAGAAATATGTCACCGTACCGTATCAGGGGAAAGCCCAAAGAAGAGTCATTACCGAGGTGAAGTGCTTAGAAATACATCCCAATACATCCTGTGGGTAGGACAAAGTCAGAAGACAATAATAGGTAAATACCCGAGAGGCTGTGCTCATCTGTATGTCCCAATCAGCCCAGTTGGAAAAGCCAAGGCGTACTACGAGAGACACATCGTGTAGGTGCTGAGTCGGGTGATATGCTACAGTACCCTCGGGGGACACTTCCCAGGAAGAAGAGGAGACACCTGCCGTCATCTAGCAGAAGAGACCAAAAGGATGTAATGATGATTCCTGTGGGCGAGAATCCAGACAAGAAAATCACCTCACCTGTGTGCCGGGCCCAGTGACAGGTCACTCTTTCTTTTGAAAGCGTAGCCCAGTCAGGCGAGCAGAGTTACCTCACCTAGGTGCTGGGCCCGGAGACAAGTCACATCCTCTCCTGTGGGCAAAGAGCAGGGGTGACAAGACAATCATTTTGAAGAGTTGAGTCCCCAGAGATACGTCACAATGGTCTCTGTGGGCAGGGTTCATGCAGGAGACTCACATCCCATTGACTGTGGACTCAACAATAGGTCACAATGCTTTCTGGCAAGAGGGTCGTGACAAAAAAGGAACGTAACTTGCCACTGGGCCCAGCAAGAAGTTACTGACTCCTATGTGAGCAGATATCAGGCAAGAGAAGGGAATCACAGCATCCTAGTTATGAGCACAGACATAGGTCCCAAAGCCCCAAGCAGGAGGTGCCAAGGCAACAGGACAGTGTCACACGACCTAGGTGCTGGGTCCCAGCCTACCTGCCACCCTCCGTCCCTCCCTCACTCCCGTCCCCCTCCCTGTCTCCCTTCCGTCCTTTCCTCCCTTCACTCGTCCCTCCCTCTCCGTCTGGGACCCTCTCCCCATCTCTACCCGCCTTCCCTCCCGCCTGGAGAAAGCAGCCCTTCCGTTTGCCCGCGGGGTACGGGGGTTGCGGGGCGAGTGGTCTCGGGTCTATATTGAGCCGCCAGGCGCTACTCGGTGACGGCTGGCGGGGAAGCGGGCGGGGCACCGGTGTGCGAGCGATCGGTGGGCGAAGCGGGGAGGCAGAAGAGGGGTGCAGCGGAATGGAGAGCGGGCCTGCCTGGCGACCCGGCCCGGGCTTTCGGGGGCAAAAACGCCCTCTCTGCCCACCCTCCTGAAGTACTCGGGGTCGCGTGGGGGCAGGGCTGCGAGGAGGGATGACAGCTGTGCCTGCGCTGTTCCCCCGAAGCGCCGCCGCGGGCTGCCTGCAGACCCGCGCACGCGCACTAGGCCGCCCAGCTCCCGGGCCCTGGGCGGGTTCTGGGGTTCCCAGGATGCTGGGGAAAGAAGGAATGACGGCAAAGCCCTGCCCTGTGTGCAGTCTCACACCGGACCGACCTGGAGCTGAGGGATCCCAGACAGGTCAGCGGGAGGGCAAGACAGGCCGCCGGAACCTCAAATTCATGCACACACGCACACACACGTACACACACCCACGCGCGCGCGTACGATCACACATAAACACACACACACACACACACACACACACACACACACACACACACACACACACAGAGCCGACCAGAGGCTGAAGTCAGAAATCACGCCTCAATCGGCCTGAGGGTGACCCCTGTGGGGATGAGACTCCCTCGCGGTCTGTTACGGGGCTCGACGTGGGGATATGCAGTCTGTGAACCCTGTGGACGAAACCAGGACTGGCTCGCGTGGCATTGCGCTCCCGAAATGCTTTGGGAGTGCGGGGTCCCTCCGTTGGTCCTGGAAGCAGAAGAGCGCCCTAATCTCTGACTGTGTTCCTCTGCCCCGTGGTCCCTTTCTTCCTCCTTCTGTTCCACCCTGTTCCCGTCTTTCCCTTTCTTCCTCGGTCCCTCCAAACCTCCGTTTCTTCCTTTCTCTCTCCCTTTCTCTCTTTCTCCTTTTCACCCTCCCTTCCCTCCCTGCGTCCCTCCGCGTGTGTCCCTCCCTCTCCCTCGGTCTCTGCCTCCCTCCCTTCCTCCCTCTCTCCGTTCCGTCCTTTTCTCCCTTCACTCGTCCCTCCCTGTCGGTCTGGGATCCTCTTCCCACCTCTACCCGCATTCCCTCCCGCCAGGAGAAAGAAAAACTTCCGTTTGCCCGCGGGGTACAAGGGTTGCGGGCGGGGGGTGGTGGGGGGTCGGAAGGGGAAGTGGCCTCGGGTCTGCATTCAGCCGCCGGGCCCTGCTCGGTGATGAGGGAGAGGCTGGCGGGTGACCCGTGTGCCAGTGATCGGTGGGCGGAGGGAAGAGGCAGAAGAGGCGTGTGGCGGATTGGACGACCCGGCCCGGTGTTTCCCGGGCAAAGCGCCCACCCTCTGCCCACCCTCCTGAAGTACGCGGGGTGGCGTGGGGGCAGGGCTGCGAGGAGAGCTCTGCCTGCGCCGGTCCCCCGAAGCGCCGCGGGCTGCCTGCAGACCCGCGCACGCGCACTAGACCGCCCAGCTCCCGGGCCCTGGGCGGGCTCTGGGGTCCCCAAGATGCTCGGGAAAGTACGACAGCACAGCCCTGCCCTGTGTGTAGTAGTCTCTCACGGGACGGACGGACCTGGCACTCAGGGATCCCCGACGGGTCAGCGGGAAGGCAGGACACCAAGACACGCCCCTGGAAGCCGAGCCAGACGGTCACCTCACCGCCGGAGAGAGACCACCGCCCTGCCCCCACCCCTCCCCAAGCCGCGCGCGCCTCTTAAAGCTCCTCCAGCAGAGCCCGGTATTCTTCCTCGCTGAGGGGTGGCTCCAGCGAAGCGAGCTCTTCCACCTCCTTCAGCTCCCCCAGTGGCTCCGTGTGTAGGAAAGGTCGTGCCTGTTGCTGAAACTCTGGGGTCGACAGGAGCTCATCCAGCAGGCAGGAGGTGAGCGCAGACGAGCGCTCCTCCGGCTCCTGGAGCGCTTGGGAAGGCGCCTGCGGGGCTGGCAAGTGCCCCTGCCAGGGGGAGGCCTCCGGGGGTGCGGGCTGCGGAGGTGGAGGTGGCGCGGCTTGGGGTTCCCCTGCCGGCCCGGCCACCCGGGGCCCCTGGCCCGAGCCCCACCAGGGACCCTGGGGGGCCCTGTGTGGCGGCAACAGCACACCTTGCCCCTGTGAGTCGGCTTGAGCGGGCCCAAGCTGTCCCACGGAGCACGTCCCCGGCAGGCCGGCGCGTTGCCGATCCCGCTCCTCCTGGCGTCTGCTCCGGTGCGGAGGCCCCGGAAGGCTCTGAGGGTCGGGGAGCGCCACTTCCGAGGGAGCCAGGGCGGCGAACCCGAAAGCCCCGAGTGCTCCGAGTGTCGGGGCAGGTTGCGAGATTCCTTCTGCCTGTGGGGCCTGTCCGTGCAGGAGCAGGGGCACGGCCCCTGCTGCCTGGCTCACGACGGGCCCCTGTGGGAGGGCCCCAGGCGCGCAGGACACTTGGGGTGCGGGAAGCGCCGCCCCCCACGCCCCGGTGTGGGTGGAGGCGACCCAGGAGGGAGCAGAGGGGCCGCACCCGCCAGGGGCCGTGTCGCACAGGCCGCCTGCGGCCGCGGGGCTTCTGCCAGCCCGGCCTGGATGCCTGGCCCTTCGATTCTGAAACCAAATCTGAATCCTGGACTCCGGGAGGCCCGTCTCTCTGGCCAGTTCCTCCCTGGTGGCGAAGTCCGGAAAGCGCTCTCGCTCGAAGGCTCGGAGGAGCACGGCGGTCTGGGACTGGGTGACGGCGGTCCGCTTTCGCCGGCCTTCCTGCGGGCCGCGTGGCCCCGGCCAGGGCTTGGATTCCCGCCGGTGCTGCCTCAGCCGGCGCGATCTCTCATTCTGAAACCAAATCTGGACCCTGGGCTCCGGAACGCCGATGGCCTGGGCCAGCTGTTCTCTGGTGGCCATGCCCGGGTACGGGTTCCGCTCGAAGGACGCTCGCAGGGCATCCCTCTGGCTCGGAGTCCAAACGAGCCTCTTTCGCCGTCCTCGCCCTCGGGCCTCCGCGGGGAGAGGGCTGCCGGGAGCTGTGGGGAGAGCCATCGCGGGGAGACCGGGCCCGAGTGTCACAGACAGACACAGGCACACAGAGGCCGGGAGGCTATTGTGCGCCTCAGCCAACCTCTGCTCTGCACCGCACCGCGGGCAGGTCAAGCCAGCAGTCTGGCCCCGCCAGCCAGGGGCCGCTCTTATAAAGACCTAGCGGCCCCACCCCTTCCTGAATATGCATGAGCTCCGGGGCCCAAGGGCGGGGTTGCCCGCCCTCTCAAGCCGGAATCCACAGGGACACCAGGGCCCTGTGGGGTGGTCGGGGCCGGGGCCTGAGCGGCGGGGGGAGGGGGAAGGACACTCGGGGCTTCGGGGGGCTGGCCCTCTGGCGTTCTCCAGGAGTTCTCCAGAAACTGGAAACCTCTCTCCGGGCACGAACACGTCACCAGGGAGGGTGGCGTGCAGAAGCCAAACCCCGTGACGGGTCTGAGTTTTCCAGGCCCCCTCTCCGTGAAGGCGTCAATGTCTGTGGGTGTCGCCGTTGCCGCGGTAGTCTCACCCACGCAGCTGCGTGGATCCTGTTCGTGTTCCTGTAGAAAACGAGAGCCAAAGCACGGAGAAAAGAAACGCCCCGTGCAGGGACGGCCTGACGATGGATTCCTGTTTCCTGCAACACGGGGAGTCTCCCATACGGCCTGTGTGCAACCTGGATAGAAAGAGCACCGACACGGTGCTGCTTCTCCACGGATCCCTCGGAGTTTCTGTTTCCCCGCCGAGCTCGGGAAACAAAACGGTGAACATGATCACGTCACCACTACGTGGGAAGCCACAGAGACCTGAGCGACGGGCACCGTTGCAGAGGTCAAATAGAAAAATCACAAAAATAAATAAATAAATAAATAAATTAGCTGGGCGTGGTGGCAGACGCCCGTAGTCTCAGCTACTTGGGTAGCTGAGGCGGGAGAATTTCCAGAACCCGAGGTGTGGAGGTTGCAGTGAGCCGAGATCGGCCCATTGAACTCCAGCCTGGGCGAGAGGGCGAGACTCTGTCTCAAAGAACCACCACCACCACCACCACCACCACCACCACCCCCACCACCCCAGAGGCATTCCAACATGTAAAACCCCAAGTCAGAAGGTCGGATCCTGCGTTTGCCTTATGAGTCATCCACTTGGCACCGCGCCACGGGTACTTTCCTTGCTTCTGGTCCTCTTCCGTCGTTTCTTCATACACGTTTACTGCCGCTCTGAAACTCTCCTGCTTCATGGCCCTCAGTGGAGTCGTTTCTTCTGAGGAGGCGAGGATCTCGGATTCTGTAGACTCACACCCGTAGGAATTTATTTCCCGTAACAGGCAGCAGGTAGGAGAAATGAGGAACATCACCTAGGTGCTGGTCCAGAAATATGTCACCGTACGGTATCAGGGGAAAGCCCAAAGAAGAGTCATTACCGAGGTGAAGTGCTTAGAAATACATCCCAATACATCCTGTGGGTAGGACAAAGTCAGAAGACAATAATAGGTAAATACCCGAGAGGCTGTGCTCATCTGTATGTCCCAATCAGCCCAGTGGGAAAAGCCAAGGCGTACTACGAGAGACACATCGTGTAGGTGCTGAGTCGGGTGATATGTTACAGTACCCTCGGGGGACACTTCCCAGGAAGAAGAGGAGACACCTGCCGTCATCTAGCAGAAGAGACCAAAAGGATGTAATGATGATTCCTGTGGGCGAGAATCCAGACAAGAAAATCACCTCACCTGTGTGCCGGGCCCAGTGACAGGTCACTCTTTCTTTTGAAAGCGTAGCCCAGTCAGGCGAGCAGAGTTACCTCACCTAGGTGCTGGGCCCGGAGACAAGTCCCATCCTCTCCTGTGGGCAAAGAGCAGGGGTGACAAGACAATCATTTTGAAGAGTTGAGTCCCCAGAGATACGTCACAATGGTCTCTGTGGGCAGGGTTCATGCAGGAGACTCACATCCCATTGACTGTGGACTCAACAATAGGTCACAATGCTTTCTGGCAAGAGGGTCGTGACAAAAAAGGAACGTAACTTGCCACTGGGCCCAGCAAGAAGTTACTGACTCCTATGTGAGCAGATATCAGGCAAGAGAAGGGAATCACAGCATCCTAGTTATGAGCACAGACATAGGTCCCAAAGCCCCAAGCAGGAGGTGCCAAGGCAACAGGACAGTGTCACACGACCTAGGTGCTGGGTCCCAGCCTACCTGCCACCCTCCGTCCCTCCCTCACTCCCGTCCCCCTCCCTGTCTCCCTTCCGTCCTTTCCTCCCTTCACTCGTCCCTCCCTCTCCGTCTGGGACCCGCTCCCCATCTCTACCCGCCTTCCCTCCCGCCTGGAGAAAGCAGCCCTTCCGTTTGCCCGCGGGGTACGGGGGTTGCGGGGCGAGTGGTCTCGGGTCTATATTGAGCCGCCAGGCGCTACTCGGTGACGGCTGGCGGGGAAGCGGGCGGGGCACCGGTGTGCGAGCGATCGGTGGGCGAAGCGGGGAGGCAGAAGAGGGGTGCAGCGGAATGGAGAGCGGGCCTGCCTGGCGACCCGGCCCGGGCTTTCGGGGGCAAAAACGCCCTCTCTGCCCACCCTCCTGAAGTACTCGGGGTCGCGTGGGGGCAGGGCTGCGAGGAGGGATGGCAGCTCTGCCTGCGCTGTTCCCCCGAAGCGCCGCCGCGGGCTGCCTGCAGACCCGCGCACGCGCACTAGGCCGCCCAGCTCCCGGGCCCTGGGCGGGTTCTGGGGTTCCCAGGATGCTGGGGAAAGAAGGAATGACGGCACAGCCCTGCCCTGTGTGCAGTCTCACACCGGACCGACCTGGAGCTGAGGGATCCCAGACAGGTCAGCGGGAGGGCAAGACAGGCCGCCGGAACCTCAAATTCATGCACACACGCACACACACGTACACACACACACACGCGCGCGCACGATCACACATACACACACACACACACACACACACACACACACACACACACACACACACACACACAGAGCCGACCAGAGGCTGAAGTCAGAAATCACGCCTCAATCGGCCTGAGGGTGACCCCTATGGGGATGAGACTCCCTCGCGCTCTGTTACGGGTCTCGACGTGGGGATATGCAGTCTGTGAACCCTGTGGACGAAACCAGGACTGGCTCGCGTGGCATTGCGCTCCCGAAATGCTTTGGGAGTGCGGGGTCCCTCCGTTGGTCCTGGAGGCAGAAGAGCGCTCTAATCTCTGAATATGTTCCTCTGCCCCGTGGTCCCTTTCTTCCTCCTTCTGTTCCACCCTGTTCCCGTCTTTCCCTTTCTTCCTCGGTCCCTCCAAACCTCCGTTTCTTCCTTTCTCTCTCCCTTTCTCTCTTTCTCCTTTTCACCCTCCCTTCCCTCCCTGCGTCCCTCCGCGTGTGTCCCTCCCTCTCCCTCGGTCTCTGCCTCCCTCCCTTCCTCCCTCTCTCCGTTCCGTCCTTTTCTCCCTTCACTCGTCCCTCCCTGTCGGTCTGGGATCCTCTTCCCACCTCTACCCGCATTCCCTCCCGCCAGGAGAAAGAAAAACTTCCGTTTGCCCGCGGGGTACAAGGGTTGCGGGCGGGGGGTGGTGGGGGGTCGGAAGGGGAAGTGGCCTCGGGTCTGCATTCAGCCGCCGGGCCCTGCTCGGTGATGAGGGAGAGGCTGGCGGGTGACCCGTGTGCCAGTGATCGGTGGGCGGAGGGAAGAGGCAGAAGAGGCGTGTGGCGGATTGGACGACCCGGCCCGGTGTTTCCCGGGCAAAGCGCCCACCCTCTGCCCACCCTCCTGAAGTACGCGGGGTGGCGTGGGGGCAGGGCTGCGAGGAGAGCTCTGCCTGCGCCGGTCCCCCGAAGCGCCGCGGGCTGCCTGCAGACCCGCGCACGCGCACTAGACCGCCCAGCTCCCGGGCCCTGGGCGGGCTCTGGGGTCCCCAAGATGCTCGGGAAAGTACGACAGCACAGCCCTGCCCTGTGTGTAGTAGTCTCTCACGGGACGGACGGACCTGGCACTCAGGGATCCCCGACGGGTCAGCGGGAAGGCAGGACACCAAGACACGCCCCTGGAAGCCGAGCCAGACGGTCACCTCACCGCCGGAGAGAGACCACCGCCCTGCCCCCACCCCTCCCCAAGCCGCGCGCGCCTCTTAAAGCTCCTCCAGCAGAGCCCGGTATTCTTCCTCGCTGAGGGGTGGCTCCAGCGAAGCGAGCTCTTCCACCTCCTTCAGCTCCCCCAGTGGCTCCGTGTCTAGGAAAGGTCGTGCCTGTTGCTGAAACTCTGGGGTCGACAGGAGCTCATCCAGCAGGCAGGAGGTGAGCGCAGACGAGCGCTCCTCCGGCTCCTGGAGCGCTTGGGAAGGCGCCTGCGGGGCTGGCAAGTGCCCCTGCCAGGCGGAGGCCTCCGGGGGTGCGGGCTGCGGAGGTGGAGGTGGCGCGGCTTGGGGTTCCCCTGCCGGCCCGGCCACCCGGGGCCCCTGGCCCGAGCCCCACCAGGGACCCTGGGGGGCCCTGTGTGGCGGCAGCAGCACACCTTGCCCCTGTGAGTCGGCTTGAGCGGGCCCAAGCTGTCCCACGGAGCACGTCCCCGGCAGGCCGGCGCGTTGCCGGTCCCGCTCCTCCTGGCGTCTGCTCGGGTGCGGAGGCCCCGGAAGGCTCTGAGGGTCGGGGAGCGCCACTTCCGAGGGAGCCAGGGCGGCGAACCCGAAAGCCCCGAGTGCTCCGAGTGTCGGGGCAGGTTGCGAGATTCCTTCTGCCTGTGGGGCCTGTCCGTGCAGGAGCAGGGGCACGGCCCCTGCTGCCTGGCTCACGACGGGCCCCTGTGGGAGGGCCCCAGGCGCGCAGGACACTTGGGGTGCGGGAAGCGCCGCCCCCCACGCCCCGGTGTGGGTGGAGGCGACCCAGGAGGGAGCAGAGGGGCCGCACCCGCCAGGGGCCGTGTCGCACAGGCCGCCTGCGGCCGCGGGGCTTCTGCCAGCCCGGCCTGGATGCCTGGCCCTTCGATTCTGAAACCAAATCTGAATCCTGGACTCCGGGAGGCCCGTCTCTCTGGCCAGTTCCTCCCTGGTGGCGAAGTCCGGAAAGCGCTCTCGCTCGAAGGCTCGGAGGAGCACGGCGGTCTGGGACTGGGTGACGGCGGTCCGCTTTCGCCGGCCTTCCTGCGGGCCGCGTGGCCCCGGCCAGGGCCTGGATTCCCGCCGGTGCTGCCTCAGCCGGCGCGATCTCTCATTCTGAAACCAAATCTGGACCCTGGGCTCCGGAACGCCGATGGCCTGGGCCAGCTGTTCTCTGGTGGCCATGCCCGGGTACGGGTTCCGCTCGAAGGACGCTCGCAGGGCATCCCTCTGGCTCGGAGTCCAAACGAGCCTCTTTCGCCGTCCTCGCCCTCGGGCCTCCGCGGGGAGAGGGCTGCCGGGAGCTGTGGGGAGAGCCATCGCGGGGAGACCGGGCCCGAGTGTCACAGACAGACACAGGCACACAGAGGCCGGGAGGCTATTGTGCGCCTCAGCCAACCTCTGCTCTGCACCGCACCGCGGGCAGGTCAAGCCAGCAGTCTGGCCCCGCCAGCCAGGGGCCGCTCTTATAAAGACCTAGCGGCCCCACCCCTTCCTGAATATGCATGAGCTCCGGGGCCCAAGGGCGGGGTTGCCCGCCCTCTCAAGCCGGAATCCACAGGGACACCAGGGCCCTGTGGGGTGGTCGGGGCCTGGGCCTGAGCGGCGGGGGGAGGGGGAAGGACACTCGGGGCTTCGGGGGGCTGGCCCTCTGGCGTTCTCCAGGAGTTCTCCAGAAACT
The DNA here is from genome assembly GCA_031835075.1 of Saguinus oedipus. Classification (NCBI taxonomy): domain Eukaryota; kingdom Metazoa; phylum Chordata; class Mammalia; order Primates; family Cebidae; genus Saguinus; species Saguinus oedipus. The sequence continues at coordinate 20,425,985 of CM063187.1, forward strand.
GGAAACCTCTCTCCGGGCACGAACACGTCACCAGGGAGGGTGGCGTGCAGAAGCCAAACCCCGTGACGGGTCTGAGTTTTCCAGGCCCCCTCTCCGTGAAGGCGTCAATGTCTGTGGGTGTCGCCGTTGCCGCGGTAGTCTCACCCACGCAGCTGCGTGGATCCTGTTCGTGTTCCTGTAGAAAACGAGAGCCAAAGCACGGAGAAAAGAAACGCCCCGTGCAGGGACGGCCTGACGATGGATTCCTGTTTCCTGCAACACGGGGAGTCTCCCATACGGCCTGTGTGCAACCTGGATAGAAAGAGCACCGACACGGTGCTGCTTCTCCACGGATCCCTCGGAGTTTCTGTTTCCCCGCCGAGCTCGGGAAACAAAACGGTGAACATGATCACGTCACCACTACGTGGGAAGCCACAGAGACCTGAGCGACGGGCACCGTTGCAGAGGTCAAATAGAAAAATCACAAAAATAAATAAATAAATAAATAAATAAATTAGCTGGGCGTGGTGGCAGACGCCCGTAGTCTCAGCTACTTGGGTAGCTGAGGCGGGAGAATTTCCAGAACCCGAGGTGTGGAGGTTGCAGTGAGCCGAGATCGGCCCATTGAACTCCAGCCTGGGCGAGAGGGCGAGACTCTGTCTCAAAGAACCACCACCACCACCACCACCACCACCACCACCCCCACCACCCCAGAGGCATTCCAACATGTAAAACCCCAAGTCAGAAGGTCGGATCCTGCGTTTGCCTTATGAGTCATCCACTTGGCACCGCGCCACGGGTACTTTCCTTGCTTCTGGTCCTCTTCCGTCGTTTCTTCATACACGTTTACTGCCGCTCTGAAACTCTCCTGCTTCATGGCCCTCAGTGGAGTCGTTTCTTCTGAGGAGGCGAGGATCTCGGATTCTGTAGACTCACACCCGTAGGAATTTATTTCCCGTAACAGGCAGCAGGTAGGAGAAATGAGGAACATCACCTAGGTGCTGGTCCAGAAATATGTCACCGTACCGTATCAGGGGAAAGCCCAAAGAAGAGTCATTACCGAGGTGAAGTGCTTAGAAATACATCCCAATACATCCTGTGGGTAGGACAAAGTCAGAAGACAATAATAGGTAAATACCCGAGAGGCTGTGCTCATCTGTATGTCCCAATCAGCCCAGTTGGAAAAGCCAAGGCGTACTACGAGAGACACATCGTGTAGGTGCTGAGTCGGGTGATATGCTACAGTACCCTCGGGGGACACTTCCCAGGAAGAAGAGGAGACACCTGCCGTCATCTAGCAGAAGAGACCAAAAGGATGTAATGATGATTCCTGTGGGCGAGAATCCAGACAAGAAAATCACCTCACCTGTGTGCCGGGCCCAGTGACAGGTCACTCTTTCTTTTGAAAGCGTAGCCCAGTCAGGCGAGCAGAGTTACCTCACCTAGGTGCTGGGCCCGGAGACAAGTCACATCCTCTCCTGTGGGCAAAGAGCAGGGGTGACAAGACAATCATTTTGAAGAGTTGAGTCCCCAGAGATACGTCACAATGGTCTCTGTGGGCAGGGTTCATGCAGGAGACTCACATCCCATTGACTGTGGACTCAACAATAGGTCACAATGCTTTCTGGCAAGAGGGTCGTGACAAAAAAGGAACGTAACTTGCCACTGGGCCCAGCAAGAAGTTACTGACTCCTATGTGAGCAGATATCAGGCAAGAGAAGGGAATCACAGCATCCTAGTTATGAGCACAGACATAGGTCCCAAAGCCCCAAGCAGGAGGTGCCAAGGCAACAGGACAGTGTCACACGACCTAGGTGCTGGGTCCCAGCCTACCTGCCACCCTCCGTCCCTCCCTCACTCCCGTCCCCCTCCCTGTCTCCCTTCCGTCCTTTCCTCCCTTCACTCGTCCCTCCCTCTCCGTCTGGGACCCTCTCCCCATCTCTACCCGCCTTCCCTCCCGCCTGGAGAAAGCAGCCCTTCCGTTTGCCCGCGGGGTACGGGGGTTGCGGGGCGAGTGGTCTCGGGTCTATATTGAGCCGCCAGGCGCTACTCGGTGACGGCTGGCGGGGAAGCGGGCGGGGCACCGGTGTGCGAGCGATCGGTGGGCGAAGCGGGGAGGCAGAAGAGGGGTGCAGCGGAATGGAGAGCGGGCCTGCCTGGCGACCCGGCCCGGGCTTTCGGGGGCAAAAACGCCCTCTCTGCCCACCCTCCTGAAGTACTCGGGGTCGCGTGGGGGCAGGGCTGCGAGGAGGGATGACAGCTCTGCCTGCGCTGTTCCCCCGAAGCGCCGCCGCGGGCTGCCTGCAGACCCGCGCACGCGCACTAGGCCGCCCAGCTCCCGGGCCCTGGGCGGGTTCTGGGGTTCCCAGGATGCTGGGGAAAGAAGGAATGACGGCACAGCCCTGCCCTGTGTGCAGTCTCACACCGGACCGACCTGGAGCTGAGGGATCCCAGACAGGTCAGCGGGAGGGCAAGACAGGCCTCCGGAACCTCAAATTCATGCACACACGCACACACACGTACACACACCCACGCGCGCGCGCACGATCACACATAAACACACACACACACACACACACACACACACACAGAGCCGACCAGAGGCTGAAGTCAGAAATCACGCCTCAATCGGCCTGAGGGTGACCCCTATGGGGATGAGACTCCCTCGCGCTCTGTTACGGGTCTCGACGTGGGGATATGCAGTCTGTGAACCCTGTGGACGAAACCAGGACTGGCTCGCGTGGCATTGCGCTCCCGAAATGCTTTGGGAGTGCGGGGTCCCTCCGTTGGTCCTGGAGGCAGAAGAGCGCTCTAATCTCTGAATATGTTCCTCTGCCCCGTGGTCCCTTTCTTCCTCCTTCTGTTCCACCCTGTTCCCGTCTTTCCCTTTCTTCCTCGGTCCCTCCAAACCTCCGTTTCTTCCTTTCTCTCTCCCTTTCTCTCTTTCTCCTTTTCACCCTCCCTTCCCTCCCTGCGTCCCTCCGCGTGTGTCCCTCCCTCTCCCTCGGTCTCTGCCTCCCTCCCTTCCTCCCTCTCTCCGTTCCGTCCTTTTCTCCCTTCACTCGTCCCTCCCTGTCGGTCTGGGATCCTCTTCCCAACTCTACCCGCATTCCCTCCCGCCAGGAGAAAGAAAAACTTCCGTTTGCCCGCGGGGTACAAGGGTTGCGGGCGGGGGGTGGTGGGGGGTCGGAAGGGGAAGTGGCCTCGGGTCTGCATTCAGCCGCCGGGCCCTGCTCGGTGATGAGGGAGAGGCTGGCGGGTGACCCGTGTGCCAGTGATCGGTGGGCGGAGGGAAGAGGCAGAAGAGGCGTGTGGCGGATTGGACGACCCGGCCCGGTGTTTCCCGGGCAAAGCGCCCACCCTCTGCCCACCCTCCTGAAGTACGCGGGGTGGCGTGGGGGCAGGGCTGCGAGGAGAGCTCTGCCTGCGCCGGTCCCCCGAAGCGCCGCGGGCTGCCTGCAGACCCGCGCACGCGCACTAGACCGCCCAGCTCCCGGGCCCTGGGCGGGCTCTGGGGTCCCCAAGATGCTCGGGAAAGTACGACAGCACAGCCCTGCCCTGTGTGTAGTAGTCTCTCACGGGACGGACGGACCTGGCACTCAGGGATCCCCGACGGGTCAGCGGGAAGGCAGGACACCAAGACACGCCCCTGGAAGCCGAGCCAGACGGTCACCTCACCGCCGGAGAGAGACCACCGCCCTGCCCCCACCCCTCCCCAAGCCGCGCGCGCCTCTTAAAGCTCCTCCAGCAGAGCCCGGTATTCTTCCTCGCTGAGGGGTGGCTCCAGCGAAGCGAGCTCTTCCACCTCCTTCAGCTCCCCCAGTGGCTCCGTGTCTAGGAAAGGTCGTGCCTGTTGCTGAAACTCTGGGGTCGACAGGAGCTCATCCAGCAGGCAGGAGGTGAGCGCAGACGAGCGCTCCTCCGGCTCCTGGAGCGCTTGGGAAGGCGCCTGCGGGGCTGGCAAGTGCCCCTGCCAGGCGGAGGCCTCCGGGGGTGCGGGCTGCGGAGGTGGAGGTGGCGCGGCTTGGGGTTCCCCTGCCGGCCCGGCCACCCGGGGCCCCTGGCCCGAGCCCCACCAGGGACCCTGGGGGGCCCTGTGTGGCGGCAGCAGCACACCTTGCCCCTGTGAGTCGGCTTGAGCGGGCCCAAGGTGTCCCACGGAGCACGTCCCCGGCAGGCCGGCGCGTTGCCGATCCCGCTCCTCCTGGCGTCTGCTCGGGTGCGGAGGCCCCGGAAGGCTCTGAGGGTCGGGGAGCGCCACTTCCGAGGGAGCCAGGGCGGCGAACCCGAAAGCCCCGAGTGCTCCGAGTGTCGGGGCAGGTTGCGAGATTCCTTCTGCCTGTGGGGCCTGTCCGTGCAGGAGCAGGGGCACGGCCCCTGCTGCCTGGCTCACGACGGGCCCCTGTGGGAGGGCCCCAGGCGCGCAGGACACTTGGGGTGCGGGAAGCGCCGCCCCCCACGCCCCGGTGTGGGTGGAGGCGACCCAGGAGGGAGCAGAGGGGCCGCACCCGCCAGGGGCCGTGTCGCACAGGCCGCCTGCGGCCGCGGGGCTTCTGCCAGCCCGGCCTGGATGCCTGGCCCTTCGATTCTGAAACCAAATCTGAATCCTGGACTCTGGGAGGCCCGTCTCTCTGGCCAGTTCCTCCCTGGTGGCGAAGTCCGGAAAGCGCTCTCGCTCGAAGGCTCGGAGGAGCACGGCGGTCTGGGACTGGGTGACGGCGGTCCGCTTTCGCCGGCCTTCCTGCGGGCCGCGTGGCCCCGGCCAGGGCCTGGATTCCCGCCGGTGCTGCCTCAGCCGGCGCGATCTCTCATTCTGAAACCAAATCTGGACCCTGGGCTCCGGAACGCCGATGGCCTGGGCCAGCTGTTCTCTGGTGGCCATGCCCGGGTACGGGTTCCGCTCGAAGGACGCTCGCAGGGCATCCCTCTGGCTCGGAGTCCAAACGAGCCTCTTTCGCCGTCCTCGCCCTCGGGCCTCCGCGGGGAGAGGGCTGCCGGGAGCTGTGGGGAGAGCCATCGCGGGGAGACCGGGCCCGAGTGTCACAGACAGACACAGGCACACAGAGGCCGGGAGGCTATTGTGCGCCTCAGCCAAGCTCTGCTCTGCTCTGTTCTGCACCGCACCGCGGGCAAGTCAAGCCAGCAGTCTGGCCTCGCCAGCCAGGGGCCGCTCTTATAAAGACCTAGCGGCCCCACCCCTTCCTGAATATGCATGAGCTCCGGGGCCCAAGGGCGGGGTTCCCGCCCTCTCAAGCCGGAAACCACAGGGACACCAGGGCCCTGTGGGGTGGTCGGGGCTGGGGCCTGAGCGGCGGGGGGAGGGGGAAGGACACTCGGGGCTTCGGGGGGCTGGCCCTCTGGGGTTCTCTAGGAGTTCTACAGAAACTGGAAACCTCTCTCTGGGCACGAACACGTCACCAGGGAGGGTGGCGTGCAGAAGCGAAACCCCGTGACGGGTCTGAGTTTTCCAGGCCCCCTCTCCGTGAAGGCGTCAATGTCTGTGGGTGTCGCCGTTGCCGCGGTAGTCTCACACACGCAGCTGCGTGGATCCTGTTCGTGTTCCTGTAGAAAACGAGAGCCAAAGCACGGAGAAAAGAAACGCCCCGTGCAGGGACGGCCTGACGATGGATTCCTGTTTCCTGCAACACGGGGAGTCTCCCATACGGCCTGTGTGCAACCTGGATAGAAAGAGCACCGACACGGTGCAGCTTCTCCACGGATCCCTCGGAGTTTCTGTTTCCCCGCCGAGCTCGGGAAACAAAGCGGTGAACATGATCACGTCACCACGACGTGGGAAGCCACAGAGACCTGAGCGATGGGCACCCTTGCGGAGGTCAAATACAAAAATTACAAAAAATTAGCTGGGCGTAGTGGCAGACGCCTGTAATCCCAGCTACTTGGGAGGCTGAGGCAGGAGAATTACTCGAACCCGAGAGGTGGAGGTTGCAGTGAGCAGAGATGTGCCATTGAACTCCAACCTGGGCGAAAGGGCGATACTCTGTCTCAGAAGAAAAACAACAGCAACAACCCAGAGGCATTCCAACATGTAAAACCCCAAGTCAGAAGGTCGCATCCTGCGTTTGCCTTACGAGTCCTCCACTTGGCACTCTGCCACGCGTACTTTCCTTCCTTTTGTTCCTGTTCCATAGTTTTTTACACACTTTTACTGTTGCTCTGAAATTTGCCTCGGTCTCTCCTGCTTTATGGCCCTCAGGGGAGTTGCTTCCTCTGATGAGGCAACAATCGCTGTTTCTGCAGACTCACACCCATAGGAATTCATTTCCCATAACAGGTAACAGGTAGGAAAAATGAGAAACATCACCTAGGTGCTGGTCCAGAAATATGTCACCATAACATATCAGGGGAGGGCCCCCAAAAAGTCATTACCTAGGCGAGGTGCTTAGAAATATATCCCAATACCTCCTGTGCTTGGGACAATGTAAGAAGAGGATAGTTAAACAACCAAGAGGCCGTGCTCAGCTGTATGTCCGTATCTGCCCAGTGGGAAAAGCCAAGGTGGAATATGAGAGAGACATCATGTGATGCTGAGTCAAGTGATATGTTACAGTTCCCAGGAAGAAGAGGAGACACACGTTATCTACCGGAAGAGACCGAAAGTATGTAATGATGATTCCTGTTGGCAAGAATCCAGACAATAAATCACATCACCTGTGTGCTGGGCCCAGTGATAAGTCACTCTTTCTTTTGTAAGCACAGCCAAGTCAGGAGAGCAGAATTACCTCACCTAGGTGCTGGGCCCACACAAGTCACATCCACTCCTGAGATAAAGGAAATTTTTCAAGCTAGATTAGGTACCAAATGATTCTCAACAAAAAGACATGGAACGATAAATATATTAATGTTTTCTTACATGACTGTGATTTCAGTTATTCATGATACCAAGCCCACTGTGACTTTATCCCAGAGCTAACTGCATACAATTTAATCTGCCCCTAATAACCAAGAGTCAATGAATTGAGTCATTCAAAATAAATTTAATTTAGGAACTATCTATCTCTTTCCATCTATATTGCCAATGAGTGATTTAATTATCTTATGAAAGGAATTAGGAAGAAAAACAAAGGCTGTATTCAGAAGAGGCCTTTAAATGCAGACTCTACATCTACAATTCTTACTTCTAAGAACAAAACTGAGACTTGCTCCTGGAAATAGCACTCACGACCCATAAGCACTGGCAACCCCTGAGTGCCTACCAGAAATACAGAATTACAGACTCACTCCAACACAAGAATGACAATCTGTCTTTGAAAAAGAATCCTCAGTAGGTCGAATGCACATCAGTTGGACACCAGCGTAGTTCCTCAAAGGGTCCTGAGGACGGGGCCGGCCCTAGATGTGCCATAGGACCAGGGGCCTTGGAAGAGTTTGGTTTTCAGTGTGCTGTACTCTTCTTCTTTCTAGAGGAGTGACCCCTCTAGATGGGCAGGTGATTAGGAGTCCTGCGGTTTGGAGCCAGAAACCTACGACACTGAGGTTTGAGAAACCAGGAGAAAAACAAAGAACGAGGGGCACAGCCCCTATGCTGGGACAAGGACAGAGGCGCACCAGAACGTAGGCGGACTACAGAGAAACCGGGCTGGAGTGCATTGGCCACACCCCTTGTGAAGCATACAGGACTAGAACACGCACACACACGTGAACACACACGGTGACTTACAAACAGGCACACAAATAGACACAAACATACACACACACACACACACACACACACACACACAGTCACAAACACACATAAAGACTAAGCCAGGCAGAGAAATCCAACAGTCGCAGCTAACACCTGAGGTTTCGGGGTTCTCTATTCCGGGAAGCCCCTCGGGGATAAAGCAGCCCGGCAGCACACAGGCTGACCTTACCTGTAAATCCCATAGGGACAGCTTTCAAGGAGGCGGACCCCAACACCGTCTGGGCGGGCCTGAAGCATCTAGGGGATCCTTGGAAATCTATCGTTCTGGGCATCCATGAAGCTCCGCTGGACGTTTTCTCAGCCTGGTTCCGCCAAGCCGGACTCCGGAAATCGCGGGACCGTGGCGACGATCGCCGTGGGAGAGGAGGGGCCTTCGCCCAACGTTGAGGCACTGCTGCAGTGGGCCCCTTCTCTCCCAAGCCACTCAGACGGTTCCCAAGGACACGGTGGCCGTCACTGTGACGCGAGCCCTGGCTCAGCGCTCGCGCTTGTGACGCCCCGCCTGCGCATGCGCACTGGTGGGCCCGGATGGCCGGCCGCAGTGTCTGAGCTCTCCGGCTGCAGCCGCACAGGACAATGCTGGAGGCGGTGCCCGGGGTTGTCCCGGGGAAGGAGGCTGCGTGGCATAAGCAGCGCAGGAGCCCGACAGTTCTGAACTCCTTACCTCTTGGAGCCAGCTTTCCTGATCGGTTCGGCTGGAGGAGGAAGGCGATTCGGATCGTGAAGTTGGCACTCGGAACTGCCCTCACCATTGCATCCCGGACGGCTTGGAAGGCGTGGGCCGAGGTCGGGTCCCATCGGGCTGGAGATTGTCTGATGAGGTGTGGCGGGGGTCGGTGGACCCCAGAAACATGGGTCTGAGACCCTCGAGGAGGTTGTCAGCAGAACATTGGCCTGCTCCGTGAGCTCACTGGCCCCCTTCAATATGGGCCACACACCAAGGGGCCCTGCCTTGGTCTCCAAGTCCAGGGACCCCTGCTTCTCAGCACCGCTGATGGAGAAGGCCGTACCGCAGAGGGCCCCTGCTTGCAAAACCGCTGGGACAGTGCCCCAGGCAACGGTGGCGGTCACTGTGACCCGAGCCCCAGGCACAAGCAGCACAGGATCTTGAGAGTTCCGAAAGAAAGAGCAGCAATCCCAGCGTGAGGCAAAGGTGGTAACACCTGGAACTGGCCTCCCACGGGGGCACATCAGGTGGAGAGAGCATCTCAGAAGCTTTTCGGGGCAATTCCAATCCCGAGACGGATTTCCTGGCATGCCGCTGCGTACCCCCCAAGAAAGCCAAGCACAAAATGCTAACAGAGCTTAGTCACTTTATTGTTTGAATAGAAAACATCATATTCTTGGTACAAAGTGTTTAGATCAAATCACGTTCCTCGCCTGTATACACAGAAGTTTGTCAACTTTCCTTGTCAAAAGACAAATCATTCATTCTGTTAAAAATGCAGATTGTTAATCTTATTGACACTTCAACCCAGAGTGAAACCATCGGTTGGATGTTCATCAGTGGCTGAAACCTGTTTCTGAACTCGTGTTTCCATTCAATCATACTTTAAAGGCCCTACACTGCCATTAGGTTTCACTTGTTTTCTTTGATTAGCAGATCATCAGCATGGAACCTTCATCCCGTCAAGACCAGGTTTGAGCAACCAACTTACTTGACAAGATTTTCATTGTCTCCAGTTCCCTTGCATGTGGCACATTCAGTTCTTCAATCTTCAGCTTAGGGCTTCTTTTGAAACACAGACCATCTTTATCTTCTCTCTCTAGGAACTCTTTCCTGCCATACAAGGGCTGAGAAAAGAACACAATGGAAAACGTGAGAAGGATATGAAGGAGCAATTTTAAGAAAGAAAACTTCTCGAAGGTAAGGAAAAGTGTTTAACTTACTCCAGCCTCATGTTTTCTTCCCTCAGAATGAAGTTTTTTTCTCTCCTGGTTCTCTGGGGAAGAAAAATCCAAACAATATCTAATGTTTAATTAATAATAAAAATAAATTTCCTCTGTGAAACATGATGGCCAAAGTAAGGTTCTTGAAAAATTATCTTCTTCTCATTAATACTCTATGGGACCACTGCATTTTGTGACCATTTATACCACAGGCAATAAAAGAAAACACATTAAATATACTTTATACATACTTTTATAAATGTCCATCATGAGGATTTACTCAGAGCGTGAAAGTTTTCGTAGGTTACATATGACTTTGTATAGCTGAAATGCTTACCCTGGGATCATACTACACATATTGGTTGCCCACATGTATGCAGGTGTATTCGTGTTTGTGGAAAGTAATAATTTTTCAGCAACAAAAGAAGAGCAGAAGGAAAAGGTCTCACAGCTCCTAAGTCCTGGTTAAGTTAAAACCAGTTAATATGCCACAGGAAACATCATTTTAAACTCATTCAGGTGCAATACCTGTCCTGTAGTTTAGAATATATTCACCATTCCAATGAATGCATACAGATGCTTAGAAAAACTGTAGGTACCTGAGTGTTTGCAGCCAATGTTAGAAATCTCCACCAATCGGCCGGGCGCGGTGGCTCAAGCCTGTAATCCCAGCACTTTGGGAGGCCGAGGCCGGTGGATAACGAGGTCAAGAAATCGAGACCATCCAGGTCAACATGGTGAAACCCCGTCTCTACTAAAGATACAAAAAATTAGCTGGGCATGGTGGCGCGTGCCTGTAATCCCAGCTACTCAGGAGGCTGAGGCAGGAGAATTGCCTGAACCCAGGAGGCGGAGGTTGCGGTGAGCCGAGATCGCGCCATTGCACTCCAGCCTGGGTAACAAGAGCGAAACTCCGTCTCAAAAAAAAGAAAGAAAGAAAGAAAGAAATCTCCACCAATCACAGCACACCTCTGTATAGATGTTGCAGTTTCTCATAGGCAGACCACTGTTCCTTCGAGACTGGAAGAGAAAGCAGGTGCTGCTCCCAAAAATTACTCAGACAGTTGAGATCAAAGAACATTCCCAAGCCAGATTCAGTACCAAACAATTCTCGACAGAAAGACATGGAAAGGTAAATATATTAATGTTTTCTTACATGACTGCGATTTCAATTGCAGGGATAACTGTGATGTTATCCCATGGCTGACTGTATCCAATTTAATCTGCCCCTAATAACCAAGAGTCAACGAATTGAGTCATTCAAAATAAATTTAATTTAGGAACTATCTATCTGTCTCCATCTATGTTGCCAATGAGTGATTTAATTATCTTCTGAAAGGAATTAGGAAGAAAAACAAAGACTACATTCAGAAGAGGCCTTTAAATGCAGTGGCTCATGCCTATAATTCCAGTACTTTGGTAGGCCAAGGTAGGTTGATCACGAGGTCAAGAGATCAAGGCTATCCTGGTCAACATGATGAAACCCCGACTCTGCTAAAAATACAAAAATTAGTTGGGCATGTTGGCGCAGGTCTGTAGTCCCAGATACTTGGGAGGATGAGGCAGAAGGATTGCTTGAACCCATAGGCGGAGGTTGCAGTGAGCCTAGATCGCGCCATTGCACTCTGGCCTGGGTAACAAGAGTGAAACTCCATCTTAAAAAAAAAAAAAAAAAAGGAAAGAAAGAAACTGTGGGGTGACTCACTCTATAAACCAACTATATATGATGTGATAGGAATGCAAACTTTGTAATATAAACCTGTCTACACATTGTAGTTAGCTAAAAAATGCCATTCAATCTTTCTTGGCTTGGAAAAATGGTGCTCGACATTCCAGTACAAATTATTAGCAACCTTCAACTCTTTTATGTGGCAGATGTCTTGTTTTCACCTTCCAGTTCTTCCACTCCAGCCTGTGTCATGAGGTCTGCGATGTTCTTCTCCAGATTGTCAATGTGACTACCCATATCATTAATTCTCCCAATGATCTGGTCCGACACGGTCTGAAATGTATCCTGCATCTGCTGCAGGAGCGTCTGCACCACCAAGGTGAAGTCCTGCGCGGTCTTGGGGTCAGTCTCGGTCATCTCCCTGATGCCCAGCTTGGCAGTCTGGTAACTCATTTCTAAATCCACTCATAGGCAGGACTCCCCTATCTGGACCGAGCTAGCTGGAGTTATGTTCACTCCGAAATCTTGGCTTAGGGCTACAGGTACCATCATTGATCCGTTCCAGCATGAATTTCTGAGTGTGAATTGTGACATTAATGCACACTGTATAATGCCATCAGTTGGCACAGAGAATGTTTTCACAGGGCCCAGCAGACACGTGAGATTGTGACACTCATATGAACACAAAGCTGAAAGTAAAGATGATCAACCTCCCACATCAACACAGTGCTCTGTTGAGATCTGAATCTCACACCCAGAGGCAGTCAGAAGACTTTTTTTGAAAAGGCTCTTGTACATAAGTGTGGTCCACAGGTGGATTGCTGACTCTCAGACCAGAATTCAGCACTCCAGGGAGGCTGGGACTTCACTAAGTAAACACAGTCTGCAATAGAAATTGAGACTCTGATGCATAGATCTGGTTCACTGATAAGATTGTGCCTCATGTAGCTGGGCCCAACATTCAGGAGGTGTTGACTCTAATACCTAAAACTGGGATACGTGCAGGATTGTTCGTCTCATCCCTGAACCTTTCTGCAGGTGTGATTGTGACATATCATGTGCCCAGCACCCAGCATGATTTGAGTCTCCCACCTGAACCCAGCCCACAGATGAAATTGTGACATACCACTGGACCCAGAACCTAGGTGATGTTACTCTTTTCTTCTGCCTTGGCCCTGCCTACATGGAGCACATGTTTCTAGACCCTGCACTCAGCACTCAGGTTATATGTCTCTTCTACCTGTGCCCAGATTGTATGGGTCATTGTGATATATTTTTTGGAGTGAGAATATTATTTTTTAATTATTCACCTGGATTATTTGACTCTTCTTTTCTCCCTGAGCACTGCACACAGCTGAGATTGTGACACTGATATGCACACCCAGCCAGCAGTATAGACTGTCCTCATCCCACATGAACACAGCTAACTGTTGAGGTTGAGTCTCCTACCCAAAGCCAGCCAAAAGTTGCCTGGGGGCTGCCTGCAGAAAGCATTTTGACATATCTATGTCACAGGTAACGTGAACCTTTTCTACTGCCTCGTTTCTGCCCACAGGGAAGATTACGGCTTCTTAGTGGGCCAACATCTAATTGATGTGACTCTTTTTCTCAGGTTCTGCCTACAGGGGAGATTGTGACATATTGCTGGGCTTGGCACCAAGGTGATTTGAGTTTCCTGCCTGGATTCTGCCTTGTAGGGGCATTGCGACATAGCTCTGATCCAATCACCTAGATAATGTGACTTTCCTCTTCTCTTACCTGAACGGTGCCCATAGAATAGATTGTGGCGTATCTCTAGGACCAGCAGTGAGGTGATGTGATTGTCCTCTCTTGCCTGGCCATGCCTACAGAAGGCAGTTACCGCCAGGTGCGGTGGCTCACGCCTGTAATCCCAGCACTTTGGGCAGTGAGGTGGGCAGATCCCAAGGTCAATAGATAAAGACCATCTTGGTCAACATGGTGAAACCCCTTCTCTACTAAAAATGCAAAAATTAGCTGGGTGTGGTGGCAATTGCCTATTGCTAAAGCTACTCTGGAGGCTGAGGTGTGAGAATCTCTTGAACCCAGGAGGGTGGAGGTGGCATGGAGCAAACATTGTGCCACTGTGCTCCAGCCTGGCGACAGAGCAAGACTCTGTCTCATTAAAAACAAACAAATGAACAAACAACAACAAAGGCAGTTACTTACGACTGGCCCCAGCACACAGGTGATAGGAGGCATGGAGACATTTCTCTGGGCCCATCATCTACATGATGTGACTCTTCTCTTCTTCATAGGACCTGTCCATGTGAGGAATATGACATATTGCTGGGCCCAGCATCTATGTGATGCATCACACCTCTCATGTCCTGTCTCTTTCAACTGGAATGATTGTGACTTGAAGCTGGGCCCAACCCCTAAGTTATGTGACTTTTCTTTTTCTTCTGAGCCCTACCCACAAGGGGGCATTGCAACATATGTTTGAGTCCCTCACCTAGGTGGCGTGACTTTCACGAGTGAGCCATCCACTCAGTGGGTATTGTGACACATTTTTGCACACAGCACTGAGATGATGTGACTCTCCTCTACTGCTTGGGCTCTCTCCAAGGAGGTGTTGTGATGTATCACTGGGTCCAGCACCGGGGTTATTTGACTTCCCTCTACTGCCTGGGCCCTGCATACATTGTGCATTGTGATATATGGCTGTGTCCAAAACACAGGGGATGCAACTCTCCTCCATTGGCTTTGCCCATAGAGGTATAGAAAAGGTTAATGAAAGAGAATTCTTAATTATTCACCTAGGTGATTTGATTCTCTTTTCTGCCTGAGCACTGCACACAGCTGAGATTGTGACACAGATAGGCACACTCAGCCAGCAGTATAGACTCATCATCCCACATGAACACAGCCAACTGTTGAGGTTCTGAGTCTCACACCCAAAGCCATGATTGACTCTCATATGCAGATTTTCCTCACATTTGGGTTTCTGACTCTTTAACCAACATTCAGCAAACCTGTGAGGCTGTCACTCTACTAAGAAGGCAGTGCACAGGACAGATTGATGCTGTTGTGCGTGGATCCAGCACAGCATTGAGATCATGACTCATGGACTTATGCCCAACATGACATTTCACTGGACCCAGTACCAAGCTGATGTCATTCCTCTATTATCTAGTTTCTGACTCCAGAGAAGATTGTGAAATATTGCTGGGGTCTTTCACCTAGTTGATGTGACTGTCTTACCTGTGCTCTTTTCTCAAGGGGTGTGGGGACATATTGCTCGACCCAGCACCTAGGTGATGTGACTCTTTTCTGCTCCTAGGGCTCTGCCTAAAACAGGATTGTGTTGTATTACTGGGCTCTGCACCAAGGTGACAATACTGTTAGCTGTGTCTGCATATCAGTCATAATTTCACCCTGTATAAAACTCTGAACCACCAGGGGGCACTATACAACATGCACAAATTTAATAATCTGTGGTGACTCATACAGGTAGGAGACCCAGGACACTAGCAGTTTTCTTAAGCCTAACTATAAGGGTCAGCATGTTTTTGGTTTCGTTTGCTTTTAATTGGCTGTGTCCAGTAATGGGAGTCATCACTGTGCCTGTGAACTACCATCACTCCTGTGACTAGATCTATATATGACAGTCAAATTTCCAACTGTGGACTGTGTCAGGACCTCACCAGAGGTCTCTGTTCATGTGTGAGGGTGACACTCATAACTGTTGGCTGGATGAGCATACAAGAGTCACTCCCCATCTCATCTGTGTGCTGGGTGCACTTATTTGTCAAAATCCCTCTTGTGGTGACATGGGTCTCCATCCCCACCTTTAAATTAAAATCAAAATGTAAAGGGGGATGGTGACCCATGTCACCACAAGAGGGATTTTGTGGGAAGTGACACAACATTAAAAATCCAACTGTGGATTGCATCTGTGAGTAAAATCCAGGACCTCACCAGTGGGTTCTGTCCATGTGTGTGACTGACAGATCTTACTGTTGGCTGAGTGTGCATGTGAGAATCACAATCTCCACGTTGTGCTGAGTTATGTAATGACATTCTCTTTACAACCCTCAGGGCATTATACAATATAAGTGAGTGCGATAATCCTCTGTGATGTTTATACAAGCAGAAAACCCAAAACCTTGCCTGTTGACCTAAACCTAGGGACAAGCGTCAACATACCTTCTATTGGCTGGGTTCATTGTGCAAGTGAGTTGGGTTCAGGAATTTGTTACCATCCAACCTGGCTGGATCCACATATGACGGTCACAATTTCAATGGTGGAATAGGTTCCTGTGTAAGATTTAGAACCTCACTAGTAGGCTCTGCCTATGTATGAGCATGGCAATTCAAACTGATGGCTAGGTGTGTATAGGAGAGTCACAATCTCACCTGTGGACTGGGCCATGTAATGACACTCTGTATTTCCCAAGAGATGTATACAACATACAAGAGTGTCATAATCTTCTGGTACCTTCCTACAATTAAAGAGCCCAGAACCCAAAGCCTCGCTACCAGAGTCAACATCTCTCTTATTAGCTGGGTCCAGGGATGAGAGCCATCACCACCATCCCTGTGAGCTGAATCCATGAGTCACCATCTCACTTCTGCTAAGATACACACATGACAGTCCCAATTCCAACTGTTGGCTGTGTTCACAGATGAGATTTAGGACCTCAACAGTGGTCTCTGTTCACGTGTAATAGTGACAATAGTAACTTTTGGCTGGGTTTGCCTACAAGAGTAAAAATCTCATCTGTGTGCTGGGCTGTTATATGTCACAATCTTACCTCTGGGAAAGGCTGAGAAATGAGTCACATTACCTTGATTCTTCACCTGGAATATGTCTCAATCCCCTCTAAGGGCAAGGCCCAGGCAGAAGAGTCACATAAGTTGTGTTCGGGGCCCAGTGACATATTATAATAATTCCTCTAGACAGAGGCAAGTCAGGAGAGTCATGATATTTGGGTGCCGGCTCAAGAGATGTGTCCCAGGGGCCTAAAGAATCTTTTTTTAGGCATGTCTAGGGCAGCAGAGAAGAGGCACATTATGTAGAAAATTAGTTCAGCGATATGTCACAATGTCCCCTCTGGGTGGCATGCAGACAGGTGAGGAGGGTCATATCATCTAGATAATGGGCCCACAATATGTCACAATGCCCCCTGATGGAAGGGCAAATAAAAGACAGTCACAGAGCCAAGGTGAGTAAACCAGAGATTTCACAATGATCCCTATAAGTAGGGATCATGGAAAAGAGGAGCATCATATAACCCAGGGGCTACACCCAGATACATGTCACAATCACCCCATTGGGCAGGGCCTAGACATGAGAGGAGAGTCACAGCACACAAATGCTAAGTCAAGTGATATGTCACAATTTCCACTGTGGAGGGGTCCAGGAAAAAGTCACATCATCTACATGCTGGGGCCACAGATACATATCAGTTTCCTGTAGGTATTGCCCAGGCAGAAGAGGCAAGTCAAGTCACCTGGGTGCAGAGCCAGGAGATATGTCACAATGTCTTCCATAGGCAAAGCCCAGGTGAAAAGGGAGGGTCACATCAAAGAGTTGATAGGCCCAGAGATATGTCACAATGCCCCTGTAAGCAGAGTCCAGGCATGAGACTCAAACCACTTTTGTGCTGAGCCCAGCAATATGTCACAATGACTTTTGAGAGCAGGACCAAATCAAGACAGGAATGTCACTTTATTTGGCCTAGTGATATGTCACTATGGTTTATGTGAGCAGAACATAGGAAAAAGAGACAAGTCATATCAGCTGGGTGCCAAGCCCAGAGATACATCTCGATCCCCCCCATCAACAGAAATCATGCAGAAGAGAGTCAAAACACATGGGTATGCTGGGGATGGTGATTCATGCCTATAGTCCCAGCATTTTGGATGGCTGAGGTGGGTGGATCACTTAAGGTCAGGAGTTTGAAAAGAGCCCGGCCAATATGGTAAAACCATGTCTCTAGTAAAAATACAAAAATTAGCTGGCCGTGATGGTGGGTGCCTGTAATCCCAGCTACTTGGAGGCTGAGGTATGAGAATTGCTTGAACCTGGGAGGTAGAGGTTGCAATGAGCTGAGATTGTGCCACAGCACTCCAGCCTGGGTGATAGAGCGAGACTCTGTCTCAAAACACATACCCACATGCAAATAAGGGACATAGAAATATTTCATAATGCCCCCTGCAGGAAGGGCCCAGACAGAAGAGTAAAATCTCCTGAGTGCTGAACTGTTCAGTCAGTCAAAATAGGCAATGTGGGTGGGCCACAGGCAAAAATCACATAACCTGAGTGCAGGGCCTATAAATACATCACAATGTCCTCTACGAACAGAGCCAAGACAGGAGAACAGATCACATCAGCTAAGTGCTGGGCAAAATGACGTGTCATAATCTCTACTAGAGGGTAGACCCAGGAAAGAGTCATTCAGATTCTGGGCAGAGGCTTACATCAGAATCACCTACAGGAAGGTCCAGGGATGAGATTCACAATCTCACACATGTCCCAGTTGTAGGTTTGGTCTAAGTACATGAGTCACAATCTCAAAAATAAACTGGATCTGTACAAAAGAGACTCAATTTCTTCAGAAAACTGTTTTCCCTTAGTGCAGACACAGCCTCACAGCTGTGGGGAATCTTGGTCTGAGATTCACCAACCCACCTGTGGACCAGATGCATGTATGAGAGTTAATTCTCCAACTTTCCACTGCCTCCAGGTGGGAGACTCAGAACCTCAACAGTGGGCCGTGTCCATGTAAAAGGAGACAATCTTTACTATTGGTGGCCTGTCCAAAGGAGGGTCACAATGTCACCTGTGTGCTGGCTCTGTGAGGACAGTCTCTCTACCATTCAAGGGCTGTGTATGCTATGTAAGAGGGTCAACATCTGCTCTGGGACCTTCATGGAGGTATGTACCCATGACTGTATGTGTGGCCCTAAGTCCATGTATGAGAGTCCACATCTCTCCTATTGGCTGAATCTAGATGGGAGAGTACTGACCTCTCAATGAGCTGGATTTAGGAATGAGTCACCATCCCAGCTGTGGCCAGGTGTTCACATGTGACAGTCAAAATTTTAACTGCAGACTGTGTCTGCTTGTGAGTTCAGCATTTCACCAGTAGGCTCTTTTAGATGTGAGGGTGACAATCCTAACAGTTGTCTGGGTGTCTGTATGAAAAACAGAATCTTGCTTGTTTTCTGGGCCCTGAGATGACATCCTCTGTACCACTGGAGGGCTTGATATAAGATACAAGGAAGTTATAGTTTCCTATGACTTTCATACAAAGAGGAAATGCAGGACCTTACCCATTTCACTAGGCCTAGCTATGAATGTATCTCTTATATTGACAGGTTTGAGGAAAGAGTCTCAGCATCTGACCTGTGAGATGGGCCAAGACATACATCATAATCCTGCCTATGGGTAGAGAGTGAGCAGGAGAGTCATCTCAGCTGGGAGCTGGACAAGGCATATGTCAAAATCTTCCTTGAGGACAAAGACCATGTAGAAGAGTCACATTACCTGGGTGCTCAGTCAGGGATATTTTACAACCCCTTCCTGAAAGCAGGGCACAGGATGCATAGTCACATCACCTGGGTGCTGGGCCCAGCGATATGTCACAATGCTTCCTGTGGGCAATACCCAGGCAGGAAAGACAAATCACCTCAATGGTGGGCCCAGCATTGTGTCCCAGTCTTTCCTGTGGGCAGAATGCTGGCAGAAAAGGAAAGTCACATATCCTAGGTGATGGATTCAGGGATATGTAGAAAGGCTTTCTGTTGGCAGGGACAACACAGGATCGTTAAATCTTATTGATTTAGGAATCAGCCATATGTCTTAATATCCCATATATGCAAGGGCCAGACAAATAAGACAGTCACATTACCTGGGAGCTAGATCAAGGGACATGCCCCTGTATCCTTTTTTGTCATGACACAGGCAGAAGAAGTGAGTCACAACATATGAGTGATGAACAAAAAGATGTTGTAATACCCCTGTTGGCAGGGCCCAGTTAGAAGAGTTGCATCACGTAGGTTTTGATCCCAGCCATGTATCACAACATAGAATATATGCAGAGCCCAGGAAGAAGGGGAGAGTCCCCAGCACCTAGATTCTCAGCTCTGTGATACATCACAATTCCTTCTTGGGCAGAGCCCAAGCAGTAGAAGACAGTCACATCATCATTTAGGTGCTGGGTCCAGCAATAGGTCACAATACCCCCAAGAAAAGAGCCTACGCATAAAAATCTCCTCACCTGGGCAGTGACACACAGGTGTCCCAGTGCTTTCTGTGTTAGGGCTCAGGAAGAAGAAGAAAGTCACAAAGCCTGTGGGACAGACCAAGTCATACTTCGCAGTCACCCTAGTGAGCATGGTTGAGGCATGAGTGGAGAGTCACATGATGTAGAGGCTGAGCTGAGTGATATATCACAACGTCCTCTGTGAGCAGGAACCAGGCAGGAGAAAGGAATCAAATCACCTGGGTGATGGTGCAGACAGATGTCACAATATTCCAGGTAAGAGTAATATCATCTTGGTATTGGATTCAGAAATATGTTGCAATGCCCTACGTGGGAATAACACAAGCAGGAAAGTCACAAAAACTGGGTGTGAGGACCGGCAAAATATATCATAATTTCCACTGTGGACACACTCAAAAAAGAAAAGGAGACTCACTTCATCTAGGTAATGGGCCCAGAGATATATTCCAATTACCTCTATTGGCAGGGACCAGGCAGAAGTTTCACATCACCTTTGCACTAGGCAATGTGCTGGGTCAAATCACCTAGGTGATAAACAGCAACACATCACTCTTTCTTTCTGTTTGACTGTTTTTTTTTTTTTTTTTTTTTGAGATGGAGTTTCACTGTTGTTACCCAGACTAGAGTGCAATGGCGCAATCTTGGCTCACCACAACCTCTGCCTTCTGGGTTCAAGCAATTCTCCTGCCTCAGCCTCCTGAGTAGCTGGGACTACAGGTGCACACCACCATGCCCAGCTAATTTTTGTATTTTTAGTAGAGACAGGGTTTCACCTTGTTAACCAGGATGGTCTTGATCTCTTAACCTCATGATCCACCCACCTCAGCCTTCCAAAGTGCTGGGATTATAGGTGTGAGCCACCACACCCGGCTCTTTCTAAACATAGTCCAGGCATAAAGGGAGCATCACATTTCCTAGGTGCTAGGCCCAGATGTGTTTCACTGTATCTGTTATAGGCAAAGATGTGGTAAGGGGAGAAAGTCCAATCAAATAGTTGATGAACCCAAAGAGATGTCACAATGCACTCTGTGGGCAGGGTCCAAACACAAGACCCACTTCACCTTGGCACTGGTAACAGCAGTATTCACCATGCCTTCTGTGGATGGTGCCAGGGTAAAAGAGTAATGTCACCATGGTTTTGGGCCCAGCTTTATGTCAAAATTTTCCCTGTGAGCAAAACCTCAGAAGACAAGAGAAGTCACATCAGCTCAGTAATGAACAAAGTGATGTTTTAGTCTCCCCTAAGAGCTAAGACCAGGCAAATAAAGATAGTCGCAGCACTTGGGTGACAGTTCTGGGATATGAAGCAATTTTCTGTACAGGGAGGCCTTAGGCAGGAGAGTTCAATGAAATGGGCATAGGCCCACTGGTACATTACAATGCCTCCTGTGGGCAGCATCAAGGCACCAGAGGAGACACACCACCTGAGTGCAAGGTCCAGTGATGTCAAAATGCCCCCTCTGCTCAGCACGGTTACATGTTACAATCTCATATGTGAGCTGGGTCCAGGCAGTGGAGTCAAATCACTCAAGTGCTGGACTGGGGCATATGTAACAATAACACCTACAGAAGGTCCAGGGTTGAGATGAACAATCTCACACATGTCCCTGTTCTAGGCATGGGTCCACTTCTGGAGGGTAGTTCTAAGTACACAAGTCATGATCTCAGTGGTCAACAGGATCTCTGTGTGAGAGCCCCATTCCTTTTGTGAACTGTGTTTTGAAAGTAGTCACAGCCTCACGGGTTTGCTGAATCTTAATTTGAGTGTCATGAACCCACTTGTGAAATAGATTCATGTATGAGAGTCAAGTTTGCAACTTTTAGCCACCTCAGGCTGTGAGATTCAGAACCTCAACAGTGAGCCATGTTCATGTGAAACAATGACAGTCTTTCCTCTCGCCTGGGTGTGCACATAAGTTACAATCTCACCTGTGTGCTGGGCCCTGCTAGAACACTCTGTGCCACTCGATGGCTTTATACAATATACGTGAGAGTCAAAATTTGCTCTGAGATTTTCACGTTAGAGGGACCTTTGATTGTACCTGTGGCCCTAAACCCAGGGGTGACAGTCAACATCTTTCTTATTGACTGTGTCCCGATAGGAGAGTTTTCAGCCGCCTACAAGCTGTGTTTAAACATGAGTAACCATTCCATTTGTGGCTTGATGTTGAGGTGTCAATGTCACAATTTAAGCTGTGGACTGTGTTTGCATGTGAGATTCAAAACATCACCGGTAGGCTCTATCGATGTGAGAGGGCGGGTGAGAGTAGAAACTTTCTGTAACCTTCTTACAAAGAGGAGACACAGGGCCTTACTCATTTTTCTAAGCCTAAATATGAGAGTCAGTGTCTCTTCTGTTGGCTGGTTCAACACACAAGGTATGCTAGTCATTATTACACCTGTGAGCTGAACCAAGGTATATGTCACAATGGCACCTCTCAGTAGGAACAAGCAGGAGAGACACAGCACCCAGGCACTAGGCCGTGGATATGTCACAGTCTGTTATGAAAGCAGAGACCAGGCTGGAGAGTCACGTCATTAGCGTGCTTAGCCAAGAATATTTTAAAATCTCCTCCTGAAAGCAAAGCAACAGGAACAAAAGCAGCTCACCTGGGTGTTGGGCCCAGCAGTCTGTCACAATGCTCTGTGGGAAAATCCCAGGCAGGAGAGACACATCAGGTTGCTGGGTGCAGAAATATGTCACAACTTTTCTTGTTGGCAAAGTTCAGGCAGAAAATGTGTCACAACTCTGAGGTGATGGATGCAGACATCTGTCACAGGCTCACTGCAGGCAGGGCTCAGGCAGGAGCCTCACATCCCCTGGGTTCTGGGCCTGTGATGGTCATAAGTGAATATGGCCACAGTTCCCATGGGGACTCATTGATGGACTCAGATGACAGGAACCGTGATAACTCTCATACCTCGATCCAGCCAATAAGAGAGATGTTCAATCTCATTCCTGAGTCTAGGGAATGAATAAGATTGTGGATCCACACAGGCATGAAGGTCTCAGAGCAGATACCGACCCTCAGGTGTATATTTTAAAGCCCTTTAGCTGCACAGTGTGTCATAATAGGGCCCAGCACACCAATGAGACTGTGACTCTTGTATCCACACCCAGCTGAAAGTAAGAACTGTCACCCTCCCACTTGAATATAGCACAGTGTTGAAGTCCTAAATCTCATAGCTGGAGGCAGTCAAAATTTGGAATTGTGTCTCAGACAAGAATCCAGTCCATGAGTGAGTTAATGACTCTCCGACCTGGATTTGACACAACTGTGAGGCTGTGAGTTCCCTACTGGGATACAGTCTGCTGGTGAGATTGAGGTCCCATGCACATACACAGTCCACCACTGAGTTTGTGACTCATGTTCTAGGACCCAACACACAGATGTTGAATCTCATACCTAGAGCTGGGACATATACAGGATTGTCAGTCTCATCTCTGCACCTTCCCACAAATGTGATTATGACATATGCCTTTGCCCAGCCCCTTAGTAATTTGACTTTCTTGCCCAGGCCCAGCCCCACACTGAAATTGTGACATATACCTGGGCAAACACCTACATGCTGTGACTTTCTTCTTTTGCTTGGGAGTTGAAAACAGAAAAGATTGTGACATATTGCTAAGCCCAGCATTTAGGTTATGTGATTATTCCTCCAGGGACATTGTGATATATTCTTCCCTGGAATATGGAACATTGGGACATATTCCTCCCTGGAATATGAGATATCGTGACATTCCTCCCTGTTCCTACAGGAGCATTGTGACATATCTCTGGGAACATTAACTAGACTAAGGGACTCCCCTCTCATCCCTGGGTCCTTCCCTCAGGGGGGATTATGAAAGATCACTGAACCCAGAAGCTAGGTGATGGGATTCTCCTCTGCTGCTCAGACCCCATCCACAGTATGAATGGTAATATATTGCTGAGCCCAGCAACTAGATGATGTCACTTTCCTCTCCTGTCTGGAATTTGCTTAGTAGGGAAGAGTTACATACCGCTAGGCCCAGCACCTAGGTAATGTTAACTCCCCTCCTCTTTGAGCTCTCCCCACAGTGGGAAATGTGACATGTCACTGGGCTCATCATATAGATGATGTAAAGCTTTGCCCCTTTCTTGACCCACCCACAGTGGGTGTTGTTACATATTATCGTGTTCAACAGTTAAATGATGTGACTCTTTTCTCCTGATTGAGCCCTGCTCATAGGGGTCATTGTGACATAGAGCTTGGCCTTGAATCCAGATAATTTAACTCTCCTACCCAGGCTCTGCTTATGGAGAACAGTGTGACATGTCTCCGCATCCATGTGATGTGACTCTCCTGTCTGGTTCTGGCTGACAGAAGAGAGTGTAACATATCACTGGACCCAGCACCTAGGTAATGTATTCCTATTTTTTTTCAAGGCCTTGCTTTTAGGGTGAATTGTGACATGTATTTGGAGGTATCACCCTTTTTATGCCTGGGCAATGCCCAAGGGAAGATTATGACATGTTGCTGAGCCCAGGACCGAGGTGACGTTTCTCTTCTGCCTAGCCTTGGCAGCCCACAAAAGGCATTGTGACATATCTTTCTGCTCATCACACAACTAATGGGACTCTTTTTTACCTGCCAGAGCCCCGTTCTTAGTCAAAATTGTGGCATATCACTGTATACTGCATGTAGGTAAGGTGACTCTTCTCCTCTGTGCTTCTCATAGAAAAAATTGTGACATATCCCTGAACCAAGAACCTAGGCGATGCGACTTTTCTCCTGTGCCTTACATACTATATATACTATATAGGCATATAGTATATATGCCTATATACTATAGGCATCTTACATGGTGGCAGGCACAAAGGCCTGTGCAGGGAAACCCCTTTATAAAACCATTAGATCTCATGAGACTTATCCACTACCCCAATATATATATATAGTATATAGTATTTTATATATATATATATATATATATATATATATATATATATATATAGTATTTTCCTGTGTCTTACATATAATATATATGTATAAATACACATATACACCTAGGTTAAATATATATACATATATATATATTTAACTATATATTATATATATAAATTATATATATAATATATATATATTTAACTAGGGGTGTGTGTGTGTGTGTGTGTGTGTGTGTGTGTGTGTGTGTATAAAAACTAGGTAGGGTGACTCTCCTCTATTACCTGGGCCTTGGCCAAAAGGGACATTGTGACATATCTCTGGCCCCATCACCTGGGTGAAGTGGCTATTCTCTTCTGAATAGGTGCTGCCCATAGCTGTGATTGTTACAAAACCCTGGGCCCAGCACTCAAGTGTTTTCACTCTGCTGCACGGACTCCACCCACAGAGGGCAGTGTGATACATGTATGGGCCCATCGACTAAAAATGTGACTTTCTATATAGTCTCTTCTCATACTGCTAATAAAGTCATACTCAAGACTGGGTAATTTATAAAATAAATAGGTTTAATGGACTCACAGTTCCACATGGATGAGGAGGCCTCACAATCATGGTAAAAGATGAAGGAAGAGGAAATAGGCATCTTACATGGTGGCAGGCACAAAGGCCTGTGCAGGGAAACCCCTTTATAAAACCATTAGATCTCATAAGACTTATCCACTACCCCAAGAACAGTATAGGAGAACCAGTTCTATAGTTCAATTATATTTACCTGGTCTCACTCTTGACACATGGGGATTATTAAAATTCAAGGTGGGATTTTGGTGGGGACACAACTAAACCATGTCACTCTTTCTCCTGTCTGGGCCCTGCCCATAGGGGAGATTTTGACACATCACTGAACCCAGCATATTGGTGGTGTGACTCTCCTGGGCCCTCCCCTCAATGAAAATGGTGACATGTCACTGGGCTCAGTACTTAGGTGATGTGACTTCCCTCTCCTGCCTGGACTCTGTCCTAAAAGAGAATGGTAAGATATCACTGAGACCAGCACTTAGGTAATGTGATTCTCAGCTTCTATCAGGGCCCTGTTTACAAGGGGCAAGGTGACACAGTGTGGGGACTATCTCTCAGGTGATGTGACTCTTCTGCATTGGCCTGGCCTAAAGGAGGAATTGTGATATATCTCTGCGCCTACCACCTAGGTGATGTGACCTTCCTCACCTGCTTGTGCTCTGCCCACAAGATTTCCATGTATCTCTGGGCCCAATACCTAGGTAATGGGATAATGGGACTCTTCTGCCTAAGCACTGCTTACATTAGGCCCAAGACACAATGATGTAACTTTTCACTTCTGCTTGGTTCCTATACAAAGTGGGCATTGTGACATAACATGGGGCCCATCACCTAGATGATGTAATACTTTTGCTTGAGCCTTGCCCACAGTATAGTGAGGTATTGCTAGGCATATCACCTAGGTGATGTGATATTTTTGCTCTGGCCTGTACCATAGAGGGCATGGTAACATATTGCTGAACTTAGTGCTCAGGAGATGTGACTGAGGGGCCAGGGCTGAATCTACAGATAGACTGTTTCTTGTTCAGCACCTAGGTGACATGACTCTTCTTCTTTTTTTTTTTTTTTTTTTTTTGCATGGGCCCTGACATCAGTGAGGATTTTGGCATATTGCTGGGCCCTACACCCAAATGATGTGACTCTGCTGCCTGAGCTCTGCCACAAAAAAGCATCATAACCTTTCCAATAGGCTAGAACCTACATGATGTGACTTTTCTCTCCTTCCTGAGCCCTGTAAATGGAGTTAATTGTGAAATACTGCTTTGCACAGGACCAGAGTGATGTGGTTCTCTAGGCTGGGCCCTGCCCACAAGAGGCATTGTGACATATTGCTGAGCTCAGCATTCAAGTAATGTGACTTTCTTGCCAAAGCACTGAACACAGAAGTTGCCTGAAATAACATTCAATCGGCATGACTCTCCTGTTTGGTCTCTTCCCACTGGCCTAGCTCACAGGCGTGATGATGACTCTCATATGTGGACCCAACTGATAGAAAAAATTTTGACGCTCATGGCTGGAATTAGGGGAATAGTTAAGGTCTTCTGCTTTCTACCTGTGGTAATGTCACAGAAGGGGATGACACTGAAGCACCAACACACAGGTGAGATTGTGCATCCCATAGGCACAGCCAGCCCACAATTAGAATTGTCGCTCTTACACATGGACAGAACCCACTGGTGAGGTCCTGAGTCACACATGCGGACATCACCCACAGTTAGAGTTGTGACTGTCATATGTAAATTCGGCAATGTGTGAGATGATGACTCATTTCTAGACAAAGCTCACAGATGCAATGATGACCCTCATATTTGAATTTAGCCAATAGAAGAGGTTTTTATTTTGTAGCTGGGCTTAGGGCATTGGGTAAGGCCCCATGTCTTCTGTTTTCAGAAAGTTCTGAGAGATTACCCCACTCATGCATATAATATAAAGCCCTTAAAGTTCAGAGAGTTTCATAACAGGACCCAGTACAAAGCTGAGATTGTGACTCCTCTATGCACATCCAGCTGACAGGATTATCACCCTCACACATGAACAGAGCCCACTGCTGAGGGTATGGGTCTCACTTATGGATACAGCTCACAGTTTGAATTGTGACTGTATATGTGAATTTTACCACAGGTGGGATGTCTTATTTCTGAACCCAGCTCATAGGCACAGTAATGACTCTCATACCTGGACCCAGCAAAGAGGAGAAATGATGAATCTTGTAATAGGAAGTTGTGCATGTGTATGTGTGTGTTTCAGTTCCTTGAGCTTTGAAAAATTGATTCTACATTATCTTATACAGATGCAAATGTATTAGGTTTTTTTTTTTTTTTTGCAAAGCTGTATGTATACTCCTCCTGTTGATTGAAATATTGTCATTGGTATTATGTAGATATATCTATAGATCTCAGAACAGAAACAATATCATAAATATTATAGCTTAATAAATGTTCATGGTATGCAAATATATAAATAATACATATTTAGAAGGTAGTTGTTAACAATTGCTTAGAGCTCACCTGGTCAGCCAAGGCCTATCTTCTTGAAAACCATGCTGAAATTGCAACTTCTTCATTACAGTATCTCCTGGGGGTGAAATAATCCTTACTAAGAATGGTCAAAATAAGATTTAAATTTTTTTTTTTTTTAGATGGAGTTTCGCTCTCATTACCCAGGCTGGAATGCAATGGCGTGATCTCAGCTAACCGCAACCTCCACCTCCTGGGTTCAGGCAATTCTCCTGCCTCAGCCTCCTGAGTAGCTGGGATTACAGGCACCCGCCACCGTGCCCAGCTAATTTTTTTTGTATTTTTAGTAGAGACGGGGTTTCACCATGTTGACCAGGATGGTCTCGATCTGTTGACCTTGTGATCCACCTGCCTTGGCCTCCCAAAGTGCTGGGATTACAGGCTTGAGCCACCGTGCCTGGCCAGATTTAAAAATTTGTTGCAGATAAATCTTATGTGAAAGAAACAGAGCTGTGGGGAGAAAATGTTCAGGGAAATATAAATAAATCAATTTTACCACAGTTATTTTTTAAAAAATAAATGCTTCAAAGTCAAATCAAATTTATTTATTTAACTAAAAATTGTAAATACAATGGTGAATGAAATTAAAGGCCTCTGACCACAAAGTTAACACTGTAGGGTTTGAAAAATAAAGACAATTAAATAATAAATAATTCTCACATAGTGCTGGTACTACATTCTGAAAGAGGGCTTGCCAATGTCTACACAAGCTGAAGAAAGAAATATATTTTAATTATATTTGTGGTTAAATATCTACATAATTGCACAAATTTATCTTTAAAAATCCACAAGATGGTCTAGAGAAGCGCTGAAAAACCTGGAAAATTGCCAGCTGTTCATTAACAGTTGAATGAGTGAATTTAGTTTATTTATATGATGTCACATTGTAGATCAATGAATATGCAAACTATAAGCAGAAACCTAGATTAATCTCACAAACAATGATGACCAGAAAACCTGGACCAAAATGAGAACTTACTGTTCTAATCTAAAGTTGAAAAACAGGCAAATATTATTTATCATGTAAAAAGCAGGATATATGTTTCTCTTGAGTGAACAGTGATGGGAAAGCAGAATAAAGGAGGGAGAGTGCCAGGTTGTTCACACTCTTCCATCACTGGGTGCTGGGTTCACAGAATATGCATTTTGTAAAAATTTATCAAGCTGTTCTTTTATAACATATGAGCTTTTTGGGTGTGTAAAATTAAAAACTTTTTTTTGAATTTTTCTATTTACCTTTTTTATTTCTTCCTCTATCAGTTTTTTGTCACTTATTTTTCTGGAAAAAAAAGGTAGTTTTACCTAAATTTTTAAATTTAATAAAATTGTTTAAAATATTATCTAATGTTTAAGTCTCAAATGTATCTATATTCTGTCTTTTTAATATTTTTATTGTTCTTAATGTAACTTTATCTAATTTATTATAACATTCAATAGCAACACGGATTTCACTGCCATGTTTTTTTTTTATTATTTTATTATTGCATTTTAGGTTTTGGGGTACATGTGAAGACCATGTAAGATTGTTGCATAGGTACACACATGGCAGTGTGATTTGCTGCCTTCCTCCCCATCACCTGTATCTGGCATTTCTCCCCATGCTATCTCTCTCCAACTCCCCACCCTCTGCTGTCCCTTCCCTATTTACCCCCAACAGACCCCAGTGTGTGATGCTCCCCTCCCTGTGTCCATGACTGCCATGTTATTATCTCTTAAGTAACAGAAAAATCAGAGAGGTTAAGAAACTTGCCCAATCCCAGCACAGCGTTCAAGAGAATTAAAAAAAAAGAAACTTGCCCAAAGTTACACAGGTACTCTGAGTCTGCTCTTCTAACCATTAAAGACACTGATCTAACCTAAGAAACATACATATAATACTACTTCTAAAGGTACATAAAATCACTATAGCTTTGCAAAGCAACATGGAAATTTAGGGAAAAAGTATACATAAATAGTGGGATCCCAAGATGGCCAAATAAGAGGCAGCTCCAGAAAGCAGCTCCCACAAGAGACACACAGAAGCTGAGTGGTCTCCACAATTCCAAATGAGGTACCAGGTTCATTTTGTGGGTCTGGTTGGACAGTGGGTATAAACTAAATAAGGCAAGTTGAGGCAAGGTGGGGCACTGCCCCACCCAGGAGGTGCTTGCAACCAACCAGAGGACCAGGGGATCTCCCGCTCTGGGACTTCAGTTTGGATACAGCACTCCACCAAGCCCTCTACAACCCACAGGACAGGAGCTCTTTGCTGGGCTTGAAAGCCTCAGTGAACTGCCTGAACAGGGCAGAACAGCAACTTCGGCGGTGCCGGGGCTGTCTGCATAGATCTAGGTGGAAGCACTGGCTGACGTGGAAGCCAGGAAAGCCGGATGGATGGAGCTACCCACCCCCAAGAAAAAAGGGGAACTAAAAACAGGGAAACAGCCCATACAGCAGGACGGATCCCCCCCACCTGCACAAAGCCCAGCAGGCTAAAAAAAAGTCTCTCACTCCAGAGTTTTGCACACAGAACATCAGTTAGAGAGCGATCAGGAACGATCAAGCTCTGTGGTGGGAAAGGGCAACCACCATTGCAGTAGCCGGCCTAATTTTTCTGAGTGAATAAAAGATGCAGCATCTCCACTGAAACTGTGGCAGCCCAGCAGCACCTCTGCAGGCAGACAATGGAAAGGCTGCCTCCCCAAGCAGCTACCTGAGATCAAAACTATACAAATCCAAACAGAAGGAAAAAAAAACAGCATAAGAAGAATGAAGCCATCAAAAACCAGAACATCTCTCCCCTATATCACAACTCCTCACCAGCAAGGGAGCAAAGCTGGATGGAGAATGAATTTGATGAAGTGACAGCAGCAGGCTTCAGAAGGTGGGTAATAACAAACTCCTCTGAGTTAAAGGAACACATTCTATCCCAATGCAAAGAAACTAAAAACCTTGAAAAAAGGTTAGATGAAATGCTAACTAGAATAACCAGCTTGGAGAAGAACATAAACGACTAGATGGAGCTGAAAAACACAGCCAAGAACTTCATGAAGTATACACAAGTTTCAATATCCAAACAGACCAAGCAGAAGAAAGGATATCAGAGATAGAAGATCAACTCAATGAAATAAAATGAGAAGGCAAGAAAAGAAACCAAAGAGTGAAAAGAAATGAACAAAGCTTTCAAGAAATATGGGATTATGTGAAATAGACCTAGTCTACACTTGATCGATGTACCAGAAGATGGCAGGGAGAATGAATCCAAGCTGGAAAACACTCTTCAGGACTTTATCCAGGAGAACTTCTTCAACTTAGCAAGGCAGGCCAACATTCAAATACAGGAAATACAGAGAACACCACAATGATGCTCTTCTAGAAGAGCAACCCCAAGGCATATAATCATCAGATTCACCAGGGTTGAAATGAAGGAAAAAATACTAAGGGCAGCCAGAGAGAAAAGTTGGGTCTCCCACAAAGGGAAGCACAACAGACTCACAGTGGATCTCTTGGCAGAAACCCTACAAGCCAGAAAAGAGTGAGGGCTAATATTCAACAGCCTTAAAGAAAAGAACTTTCAACCCAGAATTTCATATCCAGCCAAACTAAGCTTCATAAATGATAGAGAAATAAAATGCTTTACGGACAAGCAATTGCTGAGAGATTTTGTCATTACCAGACCTGCCCTACAAGAGCTCCTGAAGGAAGCACTAAACACAAAAAGGAAAAACCAGTACCAGCTACTGAAAATAAAAGAACCAAATGGTAAAAACCAATGAGAAAATGGAATAAATTATGCCAGCCAAAGGGCAAAACAACCAACCAGTAATAAAATGGCAGGATCAAATTCACACATAACAATATTAACATTAAATGTAAACTGACTAAATACCCCAATCAAAAGACACAGACTGGCAAATTGGATAAAAAGCCAAGAACTATCAGTGTGCTGTATTCAGGAGACCCAGCTCACATGCAAAGACACACATAGACTCAAAATAAAGGGATGGAAGAAGATTTACCAGGAAAAAAGCAATCCTAATCTCTGATAAAACTGACTTTAAACCAACAAAAATCCAAAGGGACAAAGAAGAGCATTACATAATGGTAAAAGAATCAATACAACAAGAAAAGCTAACTATTCTAAATATATATGCATCCCATACAGTAGCACCCAGATACATAAGGCAAGTCCTTAATGACCTACAAAGAGACTTAGACTCCTGCACAATAATAGCTGGAGACTTTAACACTCCACTGTCAATATTAGACAGATCAATGAGACAGAAAATCAACAAGGAAATCCAAGATTTGAATGCAGATCTGGAACAAGCAAACTTAATAAACATTTACAGAAGTCTCAACCCCAAATCCACAGAATATACATTCTTCTCAGCACCACATCACACTTACTCTAAAATTGACCATGTAATTGGAAGTAAATCACTCCTCAGCAAATGCAAAAGAACAGAAATCATAACAAACAGTCTCTCAGACCATAATGCAATCAAATTAGAATTCAGGATTAAGAAACTAACTCAGAACTGCAAACTTAATGGAAAATGAACAACTGGCTCCTGAATGTCTACTGGATAAACAATGAAATGAAGGCATAAATAAAGATGTTCTTCAAAACCAACAAGAACGAATACACGATGTACCAGAATCTCTGGGACACATTTAAAGCAGTGTCTAGAGGGAAATTCATATCAATAAATGCCCACATGAGTAGTAAGGGAAAGTCTAAAATCAACACCCTATTATCAAAATTGGAAGAGTTAGAGGAGCAAGATCAAAAAAAACTCAAAAGCTAGCATAAGACAATAAATAACTAAGATCAGAGCAGAACCGAAGGAAATAGAAACACAAAAAATCCCTTCAAAAAAATCAACAAACCCAGGAGCCGGTTTTTTTTAAAAGATCAACAAAATAGAGAGACCACTATCCAGACTAATAAAAAAGAAAAGAGAGAAGAATCAAATAAATGCAATATAAAATAATAAAGGGGATATTACCACCAATTGAAACTACCATCAGAGATTACTACAAACCACTCTATGCACACACACCAGTAAATCTGGAAGAAATAAATTCCTGGACAGTTGCACTGTCCCAAGACTAAACCAGGAAGAAGTTGAATCCCTGAATAGACCAATAACAAGGGCTGAGGTTGAGGCAGCAATTAATAGCCTACCAACTTAAAAAAGCTCAGGTTCAGACAGGTTTACAGCTGAATCCTAAGAGATGTACAAAGAGGAGCTGGTAACATTCCTTCTGAAATGATTCCAAACAATACAAAAAGAGGGAATCCTCCCAAACTAATTTTATGAGACCAACATCATCCTAATATCAAAACTGGGCAGAGACACAACTAAAAAAGAAAACTTCAGGCCAATATCCATGATGAACATTGATGTAAAAATCTTCAATAAAATACTGGCAAACAGAATGCAACAGCAAATCGAAAAGCTTATTCAACATGATCAAGTAGGCTTCATCCCAGGGATGCAAGGCTGGTTCAACATACACAAGTCTATAAATGTAATCCATCCTATAAACAGAACCAAAGGCAAAAGCCACATGATTATCTCAATAGATGCAGAGGACTTTGACAAAATTCAACAGCTCTTGATGCTAAAAACCCTCAATAAACTAGGTATTGATGGAACATATCACAAAATTTAAAAAGCTATTTATGACAAACCCACAGCCAATATCATACTGAATGGGCAAAAACTGGACGTATTCCCTTTGAAATCTGGCACAAGACAAGGATGCCCTCTCTCACCACTCCTATTCAGTATAGTATTGGAAGTTCTAGCCAGAGCAATCAGGCAAGAAAAAGAAATAAAGGGTATTCAATTACAAAAAGAGGAAGCCAAATTGTCTCTATTTGCAGATGACATGATTGTATATTTATAAGAACCCATTAACTCAGCCAAAAATCTCCAGAAACTGATAAGCAACTTCAGCAAAGTCTCAGTATACAAACTCAATGTGCAGAAATCACAATCATTTCTATACACCAGACAAACAGGCAAATCAAAAGTGAACTCCCATTCACAATTACCACAAAAATAATAAAATACCTAGGAATACAACTAATAAAGGATGTAAAGGACCTCTTCAAGGGGAACTACAAACCACTGCTCAATGAAATAAGAGAGGACACAAAGAGTGACTTTGCCAGGCATGGTGGCACGTGCCTGTAGTCCCAGCTCCTTGGGAGTCTGAGGTGGGAGGATCGCTTCAGCCCAGGAGTTCTGGGCAGTAGTGCACTATGATGATCAGGTGTCTGCCCTAAGTTCAGCATCAATATGGTAACCTCCTGGGACTGGGGGACCACCAGGTTACCTAAGGAGGGGTGAACCAGCCCAAGTCAAAAATGGAGCAGGTCAAAACTCTCGTGCTGATAAGTAGTGGGATCATGTCTGTGAATAGCCACTGCACTCTAGCCTGGGCAACATAACAAGACCCCATCTCTTAAAAAAAAAAAAAAGAGGCCTGGCGCGGTGGCTCAAGCCTGTAATCCCAGGACTTTGGGAGGCCGAGGCGGGTGGATCACGAGGTCAACAGATCGAGACCATTCTGGTCAACATGGTGAAACCCTGTCTCTACTAAAAGTAAAAAAAATTAGTTGGGCATGGTGGCACGTGCCTGTAATTCCAGCTACTCAGGAGGCTGAGGCAGGAGAATTGCCTGAACCCAGGAGGAGGAGGTTGTGGTGAGCCGAGATCGCACCATTGCACTCCAGCCTGGGTAACAAGAGCGAAACTCCGTCTCAAAAAAAAAAAAAAGAAGAGCGGACACAAACAGATGAAAAAACATTTCACACTCACGGTTGGGAAGAATCAACATCGTGAAAATGGCCATACTGGCCAAAGTGATTTATAGATTCAATGCTATGCCCATCAAGCTACCAATGACCTTCTTCACAGAACTGGAAAAAACCACTTCAAACTTCATATGGAACCAAAAGAGAGCCCATATAGCCAAAACAATCCTAAGCAAAAAAGAACAAAGCTGGAGGCATCATGCTGCCTGACTTCAAACTACTATAAGGCTACAGTAATCAAAACAGCATGGTACTGATACCAAAACACAGACATAGACCAATGGAACAAAACAGAGGCCTCAGAAGCAACACCACACATCTACAATCATCTGATCTTTGACAAACCTGAGAAAAACAAGCAACGAAGAAAGGATTCCCTGTTTAATATATGGTGTTGGGAAAACTGGCTAGCCATGTGCAGAAAGCAGAAACTGGACCCCTTCCCGACACCTTACACTAAAATTTACTCCAGATGGATTAAAGGTCTAAACATAAGACCTAACATCATAAAAACCTTAGAAGAAAACCTAGGCAAAACCATTCAGGACATAGGCATAGGCAAGGACATCATGGCTAAAACACCAAAAGCAATGGCAACCAAAGCCAAAATAGACAAATGGGATCTAATTAAACTCCAGAGCTTCTGTACAGTAAAGGAAACAACCATGAGCGTGAATGGGAAAAAATGTTTGCAATCTACCCATTTGAAAAATGGCTAATATCCAGAATCTACAAACAACTAAAACAGATCTACAAGAGGAAAACAAACAAACCCATTCAAAAGTGGGTGAAGGATACAAACAGACAGTTTATAAAAGAAGACATCTATGAGGCCAGCAAACATATGAAAAAATGTTTATCATCACTGGTCATAAGAGAAATGCAAATCAAAACCACATTGAGATACCATCTCATGCCAGTTAGAAAGGTGATCATTAAAAAATCTAGAGACAGGGCCGGGCACGGTTGCTCAAGCCTGTACACTTTGGGAGGCCGAGGCAGGTGGATCATGAGGTGAAGAGATCGAGACCATCCTGGTCAACATGGTGAAACCCCGTCTCTACTAAAAATACAAAAATTAGCTGGGCATGGTGGCGCGTGCCTGTAATCGCAGCTACTCAGGAGGCTGAGGCAGGAGAATTGCCTGAACCCAGGAGGCGGAGATTGTGGTGAGCCAAGATCGCGCCATTGCACTCCAGCCTGGGTAACAAGAGCAAAACTCCATCTCAAAAAAAAAAAAAAATTTGGCTGGCCTCAGTGGCTCATACCTGTAATCCCAGCACTTTTGGAGGCTGAGGCATGCAGGTGACTTGAGGTCAGGACTTCAAGACCAGTCTGGCCAACCTGGGAGGAAGAGGTTGCAATGAGCCGAGTTTGCACCATCATACTCCAGCATGGGCAACAAGAGTGAATCTCCATCTTAGAAAAAAAAAAGCAGCAGCAGCAGCAAATAAAAATTTAATACTTTGATGGAATTAAGAAAAGTATTCTAAAAATTCCTTTTGACTCATTATGATGATGATGATGATAAGGATTGTGATGGAATTGTTACAGCAGTGCGGTCTTAACCCACTCTCCCACTCTCTGCTTCATCATTCTCCAGCTATGGTCATACAACTTCTACACTTCTTTTCAGACAAATGTTAATTATTTAGCATAATCTTCACAGCCTCATATTTTCAAAAATGGTTCATTCTTAAGAAAATGTGATTACATCACCTACCACTTTTCCTTAAAATGAGTAACAAATTAACTATATAGTCTAGTGTATAGTTGATACATAAAAAATACAGATGTAGAGTCATCTATTTTAACTGCACACTTGGGAATAAAACACACCTTGGGCTACAGGCCACGAGCTTACAGAGAAGACAGCTCCCAAACTGTGGGGGACCTGGTATAGAAACATTTACCCCTGTACGTTACAGAGTAAAAATTCTCTTTCACTGCTGATTCCAACTATTAACTTGGAACTAAAGAAACATGTCATTATGCCACAAAACATCTTGTTATTTCTCGTTTAGGTTCAGGGAAGATGTGCAGATTTGCAGCATATGTACACTGCATGGCACTGAGGTCTGGATACTTAATAATCCCATTGCCCAAGTAGTGGACATCACACCTGAAAGTAGCTTTTCAATGCTTGTCTCCCTTTCTTCTTCCATCTTTTTAAACATTTATTTTCATCTTTTTAGTGTTTATTTTCATCTGCACCCAATGTTTACCTCCCACATATTAGTGAGAATGTGTGGTATTTGTTTTACAGATCTGTGTTAATTTGCTTATGTTAATGGCCTTCTGCTGCATTCATGTTGTGGCAAAGAAAAAAAATCATTCTTTTCTGTGGCTGCAAAGTATTGCATGCAGTATAAGCACCTCATTTTCTCTTACCCAATCTAAGATTTATAGACAGTTTAATTTATAAAATAAATTAATAAATTTATAAAACTGTTTAATTCTCTGTCTTTTGGTATTGTGAATTTTGCTGCCATAAACATGTCAGTGCAGTGTCTTTCGGTAAAAAAGAATTTGTTCTTCTTTGGGGTGATGTGGCTGGTGGATTAAATGGCAGCTCTATTTTTAGTTCTTTGAGAAATCCCCAAACTTCTTTCCACAGGGGCTACATTTTATTGCATTCCCAACAACAATTATAATGACACCTGTTTCTCCACAACTTAGACATGCTATTTTTTTGACTTATAATAACAGTCATTCTAACTGATGTGAAATTGTGTCACTTTGTCATTTTGGTTTACATCTTTCTGATGTTTGGAGTGTTAGGCATTTCTTGAATGTTTATTGGAAACTCTTATGTCTTCCTTTGAGAAGTGTCTATATTTCTGATTTTTCAAATTAAATTTCTTATAGATTCTATGTATTAATCACTTGTATGCAGTTTGGAAATATTTCATATTGTAGGGTGTCTGCTTTCTTTGTTGATAAGTTTCTTTGGCTGTGCAGAAGCTCTTGAGTTTAATTAGATGCAAAGTTTTTATTTTTATTTCTGTTGCACTCACTTTTTTTTTTTTTTTTTTTTTTTTTTTTTTTTTTTTTTTTTTTTGCCAATCAATGAGAGCTTGTAAGGTTGCTGAGGTTGGTTGGCCTTGAACTCTTGGCCTCGCCTTCGCAAGCGCCACGACATCCGGCCGGAGCCACTTTGGGCCCCTGTTGCACTCACTTTTAAGATGTTATTCAGAAACTCATTCCAGAGACAGTGTCTAGAAGAGTACTTTCTAAGTGTTCTTCTAGAATTTTTGTAGCTTGAAAACTCACAGCTAAGTCTTTAGTCTTGTTATACCCGAGTGAGTCAAGGAATGAACCACACTTTGGATTGAATTATGAGTCCTTTATTTTAGCTGGCAACCGAGAGGTGGCTAACACCCAAAATTGTCTCAGCCCCAAAGAAAGAGTTAAGAGGTTTCTTATACCCTAGGTTGAAAAGGCAGGGGGAACCTAGCTGAAGCAATTTTTTCACAGAAGCAGAGTAAGCAAAAAGTTGAAAGATAAACTAGTACATGAGAAATAAAGCAGTACCAGGTGCAAGGCTAGAGCTGTCATAAAAAGACATACATCTTATAGATATGGGCGCTCTGGGTACTGGACAGCACCTGCATTCCCAGGCTCTGCTGGTGCCACCTAACTTGGCCTCTTATCAGCAGATGCACTCCTGGATGTGCCCGGTGTCATCCTGCCCCAGCTACATACTACATTTACATACTTAATGATGGGAGTAACTAAAATGAAGACGCTAAGATGGAGTTTGTTCAGCTCAAGAAGCTAACATGAAGCCTGAACCACTCTCAGCTAAGAAAGAGTCAGTTTAAGCTAACAAAAAGCAGGTTATCAGAGTCTATCTTGACTTATATTTTCTATAGGGAAAGAGGTAGAGGTCCACTTTTTTCTGCATATGACCAAGCAGTTTTCCAAGTACTATTTATCATAATTAAAATAATAATTATTTTTTGAGATGAAGTCTTGCTCTGTCACCCAGGCTAGAGTGCAGTGGCATGATCTTGGCTCACTGCAACCTCTGCCTACCAGGTTCAAGCGATTCTCCTGCCACAGCCTTCCCAGTAGCTGGGACTACAGGCACACACCACCATGATGAGCTAATTTTTGTATTTTTAGTAGAGACAGGGTTCCACCGTATTGGCAAGTCTGGTCTCGAACTCCTGACCTGATGATCTGCCTGTCTCAGCCTCCCCAAGTGCTGTGATTACAGACATAAGCCACCACTCTCGGCCTGTCAGTAGCATTTCTATAAACTAACAAGTATCTCAAAATAAATTTAAAAACCAATTCCATCTACAATAACTGTAGTAACTATACTTTGAAATCAATTTTTCCAAAAATATAAAGCATCTTACATTGCACCCTAAAAAACATTAATGAAATTGATATATTAATCATTAATGAACTGCCATTATTAATAGTGTTAAATATTTGTATTACACATAATGATCTACAGATATAATGCAACCTCAATGAAAATATAAGTGACATACTTAATACAAATTGTTAGAAATAGGTCAGGTGCTGTGGATCACTACTGTAATTTCAGCACTTTGGGAGGCCAAGGTGGGTAGATCACAAGGTCAAGCGGTCGGTACCATCCTGGCAGACATGGTAAAACCCCATTTCTACTAAAAATACAAAAATTAGCTAGGCATGGTGGCTCATGCCTGTAGTACCAGCTACTTGCATGGGACTGAGGTGTCAGAAATGCTTGAACCCAGGAGGCAGAGGTTGCAGAAAGCCAAAATCACACCACTGCACTCCAGCATGGAAACAGAGCAAGACTCCATCTCAAAACAATAAAAAGATTATTAAAAATACATCTATAATTTATATGGTAGCACAAAAGAACCTGAATTGCTGAAGCCATCAAACAGAAAAAGTAAAGTTATCAGCCTATCTTTAAATATACTACAAAACTATAGTAACAAAAACATCATGGCAATTCAATAAAAACAGACACTGAGCGAAGGAAGCAAAAAAAAAAAAAAAAATCAGAAATATAGCCATATACTTACAGCTAACTGATTTTAAATAAAGGTACAATTTCTTAGGAAAAAGACAGTAAATGCTGTTGAGAAAACTTTATGGACACATGTAGGGCAATGAAAGGAGACCCTCAACTCACACCACATATAAAAATCCACTCAAAATAAATTAGATGCATAAATGTGTGGCTTCAAACTCTGAAATTACTATTACAAAAAAAAAAAAAAAAAGAGTGAAAGTTCCATAACATTGGTTGGGCAGTGATTAATTTAACCTCAAAATCCCAGGGAACAAAAGAAAAAATAAGAGTCAGAATACTTAAAATTAAAATTCTGCTGCACAGAAGATGATACAATCAACAGGATATCTAAAAAATGGAGCAAGGGATTAATATTAAAAAATGTAAGAAACTTAAATAAGCATACAACAATAAACAAGTAACTATTAAAATGAGCAAAAAGTGTATTTTTCAAGAGAATAAATACATATGGCAAAGATATACTGAAACATGCTAAATGTCAATTCGTTTTTTTTTAATTTTTTAAATTTTTATTGCATTATAGGTTTTGGGGTACATGTGCAGAACGTGCAAGATAGTTGCATAGGTACACACATGGCAGTGTGTTTTGCTGCCTTCCTCCCCTTCACCCACACTTGGCATTTATCCCCAGGCTATCCCTCCCCAGCCCCCCCACTGTCCCTCCCCCATACCCCCAATAGACCCCAGTGTGAGAATATGCGGTATTTCTTTTTCTGTTCTTGTGTCAGTTTGCTGAGAATGATGTTCTCCAGATTCATCCATGTCCTTACAAAGAACAAACACTCATCATTTTTTATTGCTGCATAATATTCCATGGTGTATATGTGCCACATTTTCCCAGTCCAGTCTATCATCAATGGGCATTTGGGTTGGTTCCAAGTCTTTGCTATTGTAAACAGTGCTGCAATGAACATTCGTGTGCATGTGTCCTTAGAGTAGAACGATTTATAGTCCTTTGGATATATACCCAGTAATGGGATTGCTGGGTCAAATGGAATTTCTATTTCTAGGTCCTTGAGGACTCACCACACTGTCTTCCACAATGGTTGAACTAATTTACACTCCCACCAACAGTGTAAGAGTGTTCCTATTTCTCCACATCCTCTCCAGCATCTGCTGTCTCCAGAATTTTTAATGATCGCCATTCTAACTGGTGTGAGATGGTATCTCAATGTGGTTTTGATTTGCATCTCTCTAATGACCAGTGATGATGAGCATTTTTTCATGTGTTTGTTGGCCTCATGTATGTCTTCTTTTGTAAAGTGTCTGTTCATATCCTTTGCCCATTTTTGAATGGGCTTGTTTGTTTTTTTCCTGTAAATCTGTTTGAGTTCTTTGTAAATTCTGGATATCAGCCCTTTGTCTGATGCATAAACTGCAAAGATTTTTTCCCATTCTGATGGTTGCCTATTCACTCTAGTGACTGTTTCTTTTGCTGTGCAGAAGCTGTGGGGTTTGATTAGGTCCATTTGTCTATTTTGGCTTTTGTTGCCAATGCTTTTTGTGTTTTGGTCATGAAGTCCTTGCCTACTCCTATGTCCTGAATGGTTTTGCCTAGATTTTCTTCTAGGGTTTTTATGGTGTCAGGTCTTACGTTTAAGTCTTTACTTTAATCCATCTGGAGTTAATTTTATTATAAGGTGTAAGGAAGGGGTCCAGTTTTTGCTTTCTGCACATGGCTAGCCAGTTTTCCCAACACAATTTATGAAACAGGGAATCCTTTCCCCATTGCTTGTTTGTGTCTGGTTTATCAAAGATTATATGGTTGTAGATATGTTGTGTTGCCTCCGATGCCTCTGTTCTGTTCCATTGGTTTATATCTCTGTTTTAATACCAGTTCCATGCTGTTTTGATTACTGTAGGCTTGTAGTATAGTTTGAAGTCTGGTAGTGTGATGCCTCCCGCTGTGTTCTTTTTACTTAGAATTGACTTGGCTATGCAGGCTCTCTTTTGGTTCCATATGAAGTTCATGGTGGTTTTTTCCAGTTCTGTGAAGAAATTCAATGGTAGTTTGATGGGGATAGCATTGATTGTGTAAATTACTTTGGGCAGTATAGCCATTTTCATGATATTGATTCTTCCTAACCACGAACATGGAATGTTTCTCCATCTGTTTGTGTCCTCTCTTATTTCATTGAGCAGTGTTTTGTAGCTTTCCTTGGAGAGGTCCCTTATGTTCCTTGTGAGTTGTATTCCTAGGTATTTTATTTTCTTTGTAGCAATTGTGAATGGCAGTTCGTTCTTGATTTGGTTCTCTTTAAGTCTGTTATTGGTGTATAGGAATGCTTGTGATTTTTGAACATTGATTTTATATCCTGAGACTTTGCTGAAGTTGCTTATCAGTTTCAGGAGTTTTTGGGCTGAGGTGATGGGGTCTTCTAGGTATACTATCATGTCATCTGCAAATAGAGACAATTTGGCTTCCACCTTTCCTATTTGAATACCCTTTATTTCTTTTTCTTGCCTGATTGCTCTGGCTAGAACTTCCAGTACTATGTTGAATAAGAGTGGTGAGAGAGGGCATCCTTGTCTAGTGCCAGATTTCAAAGGGAATGCTTCCATTTTTTGCCCATTCAGTATGATATTGGCTGTTGGTTTGTCATAAATAGCTTTTATTACTTTGAGATACGTTCCATCAATACCAAGTTTATTGAGGGTTTTTAGCATAAAGGGCTGTTGAATTTTGTCAAATGCCTTCTCTACGTCAATTGAGATAATCATGTGGTTTTTGTTTTTGCTTCTGTTTATGTGGTGAATTACATTTATAGACTTGCATATGTTGAACCAGCCTTGCATGCCCGGGATGAATCCTACTTGATCATGATGGATAAGTTTTTTAATGTGCTGTTGCAATCGATTTGCCAGTATTTTATTGAAGATTTTTGCATCTATGTTCATCATGGATATTGGCCTGAAGTTTTCTTTTCTTGTTGAGTCTCTGCCGGGTTTTGGTATCAGGATGATGTTGGTCTCATAAAATGATTTGGGAAGGGTTCCCTCTTTTTGAATTATTTGGAATAGTTTCAGAAGGAACGGTACCAGATCCTCTTTGTATGTCTGGTAGAATTCAGCTGTGAACCCATCTGGACCTGGGCTTTTTTTGTGTGGTAGGCTCTTAATTGCTGCCTCAACTTCAGACCTTGTTATTGGTCTATTCATAGTTTCGGCTTCCTCCTGGTTTAGGCTTGGGAGGACACAGGCGTCCAGGAATTTATCCATTTCTTCCTGGTTTACCAGTTTATGTGCATAGAGTTGTTTGTAGTATTCTCTGATGATGGTTTGAATTTCTGTGGAATCTGTGGTGATTTCCCCATTATCGTTTTTTATTGCATCTATTTGGTTGTTCTCTCTTTTCTTTTTTATCAGTCTGGCTAGT
This sequence comes from Saguinus oedipus, assembly GCA_031835075.1. Classification (NCBI taxonomy): domain Eukaryota; kingdom Metazoa; phylum Chordata; class Mammalia; order Primates; family Cebidae; genus Saguinus; species Saguinus oedipus. The sequence continues at coordinate 20,468,708 of CM063187.1, forward strand.
GGTCTGTCTATTTTGTTGATCTTTTTGAAAAAACAGCTCTTGGATTTATTGATTTTTTGAAGGGTTTTTCTTGTCTCTATCTCCTTCAGTTCTGCTCTGATCTTAGTTATTTCTTGTCTTCAGCTAGGTTTTGAGCTTTTTTGATCTTGCTCCTCTAGCTCTTTCAATTTTGATGATAGGGTGTCCATTTTGGATCTCTCCACTCTTCTCATGTGGGCACTTATTGCTATATATTTTCCTCTACAGACTGCTTTAAATGTGTCCCAGAGATTCTGGTACATTGTGTCTTCGTTCTCGTTGGTTTCAAATAACTTCTTTATTTCTGCCTTCATTTCATTGTTTATCCAATCAACATTCAAGAGCCAGTTGTTCAGTTTCCATGAAGCTGTGCGGTTCTGAGTTATTTTCTTAATTCTGAGTTCCAACTTGATTGCACTATGGTCTGAGAGACTGTTTGTTATGATTTCAGTTGTTTTGCATTTGCCGAGGAGTGCTTTACTTCCAATTATGTGGTCAATATTGGAGTAGGTGTGATGTGGTGCTGAGAAAAATGTATATTCTGTGGATTTGGGGTGGAGAGTTCTATAAATGTCTATCAGGTTTGCTTGTTCCAAGTCTGAGTTCAAGTCCTGGATATCCTTGTTAATTTTCTGTCTGGTTGATCTGTCTGATATTGACAGTGGAGTGTTAAAGTCTCCCACTATTATTGTGTGGGAGTCTAAGTCTCTTTGTAAGTCATTAAGAACTTGCCTTATATATCTGGGTGCTCCTGCATTGGGTCCATATATATTTAGAATCGTTAGCTCTTCTTGTTGTATCGATCCTTTTACCATTATGTAATGACCTTCTTTGTCCCTTTTGATCTTTGTTGCTTTAAAGTCTATTTTATCAGAGATGAGAATTGCAACTCCTGCTTTATTTTGCTCTCCATTTGCTTGGTAAATCTTCCTCCATCCCTTTATTTTGAGACTTTGTGTATCCTTGCATGAGAGGTGGGTTTCCTGGATACAGCACACCGATGGGTTTTGTTTTTTATTTTATCCAATTTGCCAGTCTGTGTCTTTTGATTGGTGCCTTTAGCCCATTTACATTTAGGGTTAATATTGTTATGTGTGAGTTTGATACTGCCATTTTGATGCTAGCTGGCTGTTTTGCCCATTGGTTCATGTAAATTCTTCATTTTGTTGATGCTCTTTAGCATTTGGTATGCTTTTAGGATGGCTGGTACTGGTTGTTTCTTTCTATGTGTAGTGCCTCTTTCAGGAGCTCTTGTAAAGCATGCCTAGTGGTGACAAAATCTCTGAGTACTTGCTTGTTCATGAAGGATTTTATTTTTCCTTCACTTATGAAGTTCAGTTTGGCTGGATATGAAATTCTGGGTTGAAAGTTCTTTTCTTTAAGGATGTTGAATATTGGCCCCCACTCTCTTCTGGCTTGTAGAGTCTCTGCCGAGAGATCTTCTGTGAGTCTGATGGGCTTCCCTTTGTGGGTGACCCGACCTTTCTCTCTGGCTGCCCTTAGTATTTTCTCCTTCATTTCAACCCTGGTGAATCTGATGATTATGTGCCTTGGGGTTGCTCTTCTTGCAGAATATCTTTGTGGTGTTCTCTGTATTTCCTGGAGTTGAGTATTGACCTGTCTTGCTAGGTTGGGGAAATTTTCCTGGATAATATCCTGAAGAGTATTTTCCAGCTTGGATTCATTCTCTTCATCACATTCTGGTACACCTATCAAACGTAGGTTTGGTCTCTTCACATAGTCCCACATTTCTTGGAGATTTTGTTCATTCCTTTTTGCGCTTTTTTTTCTAATCTTGGTTTCTCATTTTATTTCATTGAGTTGATCTTCAACTTCTGATATTCTTTCTTCTGCCTGGTCAATTCGGCCGTTGAAACTTGTGCATGCTTCGTGAAGTTCTCGTGTTGTGTTTTCAGCTCCTTCAATTCATTCATATTCCTCTCTAAGTTTTCCATTCTTGTTATCATTTCCTCAAATCTTTTTTCAAATCTTTTTTCAAGGTTCTTAGTTTTTTTGCACTGATTCAGAACATGTTCTTTTAGCTCACTAAAGTTTCTCATTATCCACTTTCTGAAGTCTGATTCCATCATTTTGTCACACTCATTCTCCGTCCAGCTTTGTTCCCTTGCTGGTGAGGAGTTTTGGTCCTTTGTAGGAGGTGTGTTGTTTTGGTTTTGGGTGTTTTCCTCCTTTTTGCACTAGTTTCTTCCCATCTTTATGGATTCATCCACCTGTCATCTTAGTAGTTGCTGACTTTTCGATTGGGTCTCTGAGTGGACGCCCAGATTGTTGTTGATGAAGTATTTCTGTTACTTAGTTTTCCTTCTAATGGTCTAGCCCCTCTGCTGTATGAGTGCTGAGGTCCACTCCAGGCCCTGCTTATCTGGGGTACACCTGTAGCAGCTGCGGATCAGTGAGGGATGCTACCAGTTTCTTCTCCTGCTATCTTTGTCCCAGAATGATGCCCACCAAATGTCAGTCTGATGAGTCCTTTTGTGGGGTGACTCTTTGGATATACAGGGGTCAGGGAGCTGCTTGAGGGGATGGTCTGTGCTTTATAGGAGCTCCAGTGCTGAGCTGTGAGCTTCGTTGTTCATTTAGGGTTGTTGGGAGGATGTGTTTATGTCTGCTGCAACAGAACTCACAAAACCCCCACTTTTTCCCCCGCTTCAATGCTCTGTCTCAGGGAGTTGGGGCTTTCTTTATGAGTATCTGTTGCACCATCCTACCTGGCTAGGAGGTAGTATATTCACTATTTGCCTGCCGAGGCTTTGCCCTGCTAGCACGGGTACGCCCTGCTGCCAAGGGGCTCCTTTCTGCTGTGGTGCACTCTGCCCTGCTGGCAGAGTCTCTCTGTTATGGCGGGTTGCCTCAGCAATGGCAGGCTGTGTCAGCACTGGGTGGTACTTCAGTAGGGGCGGATTGTGTCCATAGTGGTGGACGCCCCTCCCCCATCAGGCTGCGCCATCCAAGTTTCAACTGTGCAGGCAGCAAAACTCTCAGCCCCGAGTGCCTCCAATCGCTGCCCTGCTTGTCCCCATGAGGGTGGGGCCCGCCGAGCCCAATCACCCAGCTTCATGCCTCAGAGTCCATCCTCTCTCTCTCTCTCTCTTCCTCTCCCCAAGCTGAACAGTTGACTCTCTCACTGGCACCCCAGTAGCCTGCTGATAGGGCACTAGGATCCATGCGATCTCCTGTGCCGCTGCCCACTGCACCAGCTCAGATCACGCTTCCCAGGAATCTCCTGGTCTGGCTTATTGTCCAAGTCCTGTTCAATCAGATGGACCTGCTAATCTGCCTTTCCAAATCTCAGATTGCTGGTTTAACAGGGTACCCAGACCAGTGAGTTTTGTGCCCAGTGCCACTGCGCTGTGGCGCCGGACACCACCCGAACCGGCCGCGTGAGCCAGCTGCGCTGGCATCCCATGTCTCTCCCACACCTTGGACTTTCAACATTCTGTGGGCAAAAAAGGACCATCTGAGAATGCGGCTAGGACTCACCCTCTGCGCCTTCACTGAGAGCTGCAATCCTGAGTCACTTCTATGCCACCATCTTGCTGAATGTGTCCTAAATGTCAATTATTTTTTTTTTTGAGATGGAGTTTCACTCTTGTTACCCAGGCTGGAGTGCAATGGTGGGATCTTGGCTCACCACAACCTCCGCCTCCTGGGTTCAAGCAATTCTCCTGCCTCAGCCTCCTGAGTAGCTGGGATTACAGGCACGCACCACTGTGCCCAGCTAATTTTTTGCATTTTTAGTAGAGACGGGGTTTCACCATGTTGACCAGGATGGTCTTGATCTCTTGACCTCGTGATCCACCCGCCTCAGCCTCCAAAAGTGCTGGGATTACAGGCTTGAGCCACCTTCCCCGGCCAAATGTCAATTCTTAATAGAGAAAGCAAGCAAAAAAAAAATGATATCTCAACTCACTCATTAGAATGACTCTTAAAAAAAGAAAAAAGGGGCCCAGCGTGGTGGCTCACACCACCCAATTCCAGCACTCTGGGAGGCCGTGGCAGGTGGATCACAAGGTCAAGAGATCGAGACCATCCTGCTCAACAAGTTGAAACCCGTCTCTACTAAAAATACAAAAATTAGCTGGGCATGGAGATGCACGTCTGTAGTCCCAGCTACTCGGGAGGCTGAGGCAGGAGAATTGCTTGAACCCAGAAGGCAGAGGTTGCGGTGAGCCAAGATCGTGCCATTGCACTCCAGTCTGGGTAACAACAGCAAAACTCCATCTCAAAAAAAAAAAAAAAAAAAAAGGAAAAGGAAAAGGAAAAAGGATTTGTGCAGTGGCTCATGCCTGTAATTCTAGCACTTTGGGAGGCCAAGGCAGGTGGATCAGGAGTTTGAAACCAGCCTGGCTAACGTGGCAAATCCTCATCTATACTAAGAATACAAAAAAAAAAAAAAAAATAGCTGGGTGTGGTGGCAGGAACCTGTAATCCCAGCTACTCCGGAGGTTGAGGCAGGAGATCACTTGAACCTAGGAGGTGGAGGTTGCCATGAGGTGAGAATCACATCATTGCACTCAACCCTAGGTGAGAGAGCAAGACTCTGTCTCAAAAACAAATAAATAAATTAAATTAGGCCGGGCGCGGTGGCTCACGCCTATAATCCCAGCACTTTGGGAGGCTGAGGCGGGTGGATCACGAGGTCAAGAGATCGAGACCATCCTGGTCAACAAGGTGAAACCCGGTCTCTACTAAAAATACAAAAAAAAAAATTAGCTGGGCATGGTGGTGCGTGCCTGTAGTCCCAGCTACTCGGGAGGCTGAGGCAGAAGAATTGCTTGAACCAGGGAGGGGGAGGTTGCGGTGAGCCGAGATCGCGCCATTGCACTCCAGTCTGGGTAACAACAGCGAAACTCCGTCTCAAAAAAAAAGAAAATTAATTAATTAATTAATTTAATTAAAAAGCGTTAGTTGGCAAAGACGTGAATAAAAAAAAACGCTTCCATACTGTTGGTTTGAATGTAAATGAGGACAGCCATTATAAATAACAAAGTAGAGATTACAAAAAAAGAAAAAACTTAAAATCTAACTATTATATAGTAAAACCATTTCACTGTTGGATATATATCCAGAACAAACTCAGAATAAATATCCACACTTCCATGTTATTTGCAGCACTCTTCAGAACAGCCAAATTATACAGTCAACAGTTCAACATCTAATGAATAAATAAAGACAATATGGTATATATACCCAATGAAATACTATTTATATTTAGAAAATTCTATTATTTCCTATCACATGGATTAACCTTAAGGAAATCAGTTGAAATAAGTCATAGTTTTAGTATCTCATAATTTCACTTACACGTGGATTCTAAAAAACTTTTTTTTTTTTTTTTTTTTTTTTTTTTTTTTTGAGACGGAGTTTCCGCTCTTGTTACCCAGGCTGGAGCGCAATGGCGTGATCTCGGCTCACTACAACCTCCGCCTCCTGAGTTCAGGCAATTCTCCTGCTTCATCCTCCTGAGTAGTTGGGATTACAAGCACACGCCACCATGCCCAGCTAATTTTTTGTATTTTTAGTAGAGACTGGGTTTCACCATGTTGACCAGGATGGTCTCGATCTCCTGGTCGAGACCGACCGTGATCAACACGCCTCGGTCTCCAAAAGTGCTGGGATTACAGGCTTGAGCCACTGCGCCCGGCCAGCTTCTAAAAAACTTAATCTCACTGATGTAGAGAGCAAAATGGGACCACCAGATGCCAAGGTATTTAGAAAAAATAAGGAATTGGAAACTGTCTGTTAAAGAATACATAATTATTGTTGGATAGGAGTAAGTTCAATATTGTACAGCATTGTGACTACACTTTATAATATTGCATTTGTTATGTCTGAAAAATGCTAACACAATGTTATGTGATTTCACCACAAAAAATGTTAACTATTTGAGATAAAGCATTAATTACCTAGAGCTAAGCATTTGACCACGTGTATATCCTTCAAAATGTTGTTTCACAGAACAACTTATACATTTTATCTTTCAAGTTAGAGAATATATTTTTAAAACCTTAGAAAAAGATAACAATATTTTAAATAACATTTGTGTCTTTGTCATAAAGTTGGCTGACTAGTATAAAAAATAGTCTTGGTGCTGCTTTCATCATGTGCCAGTCATAACCATAGGAACTGTGATACTTGGCAGCCTGTTTTAAACCCATCACACTGCATGGGACGAGCAATGTACTTTAGTCCTTTATTTTAAGCTTGGGGCACCTGGAGTTTCTGGTGCTGCTGGTAATGGTATGAAGGACACTAAAAGGGCGTTACTTATGGTCCCAAGACTGGCCACTCTGTGAACACAGTAAACTAATCTGCATAAAAAATAACAAAAAATGTTTTAATCAAAAAGCTGCCATGATTTCTAGAAGTTTTCCAGAAAAAATAATTGAGAATACACTAATTTTAATTTAGAAGTCCATTAAAATTTTATATAAAAAGCTTAAATTTTATATTTAAAAGCTATAAATAGCTAATAAATTCCTATTATTATATGGAAAATGTGTGGTCTGCATGTACATCATCTATTAAGTGGTCTACAGTTTCTGCGTTTCAGAAACACTTATATGAGAATACTTCCCCTAATCGAATAATTTAAAAATACTAAGTTTTCTCAGTGACTAAAAAAGATAGGAATTACTGATCACTCACAGTGTCATTTTAAATGTTATTTAATGAAAAAAAATAAAGGTTCTTTTAAATTCATTTTAACATTTCTTTTACTTTTTCATTTTTATTAGAAAATAAATATGAAAGTTTATGTTACTACAAACCTATACATTTTATTCAAATCTAGACATAGCACTAATCTTAATAGATCTGTATGCTTAAGATTATGGAAAACCTATTTACACTTAGAAGATAAATAACTGCTTTTTAGTAAACCCAAGAGGGCAATTTTGACTCTCAATTATAAGCTGTTAAAATATTAATGCTATCATCTAGGTGGTAACTTTAGGTATCTGCATGTTCAGGTTGTTTAGCATATAATAAATCAGAAACTATGAATTTTTATAAACAACAAACTAAAAATCTAATGTATCACTTTCTTTTTCTCAGTTTTGAAATACTGTCATTATTTCCAGGTGACATAATGCTCAATTACGAGGCTGTGGCTGTTGAAACTAGAAATGTCATGGTTGATTCTTCTTTACTTGTTGCCTTTTTATTTCACACAGAGCAGCACAAGGCAGGCAAGAAATGCCACACCTTGATTGCAAACACACCAGCGCCCTTCTGTGGAGAATACATGTGTGAGCATATTAACTTGAAATTCGTGGCATGTTTTGTTCAAGTACAGACTTTTTTTTTCCCAATAGAAACGGGGTTTCACCATGTTGGCCAGGATGGTCTTGATCTTCTGACCTGGTGATCTGCCCGCCTCGGCCTCCCAGAGTGCTGGGATTACAAGCGTGAGCCACTGCACCTGGCCCTCAAGAACAGACTTTCATATGGCAAGTAATAAAAGCAATAATTTAACACTGCAATAGCAAATAAACCTAATCTAAAATACCTGCGGACCCATTATTTCTATTCTTCACTAGAATGATTGTAATGGAATGAGCATTTGCAGCACTGTGGTCTTAAATAATATGCACTTTCTGTTTTATTATTTTTGGAATATGACCATAAGATACCTTTGCTTTTTTTTAAATTTTTTAACTCAGTAATTTAGCATAATTTTTACAGTCTCACACTTTCAAAAGTGGTTCATTCTAGAAAAAAGTGATTAAACCACTTGCTGCTTTTCCCCCAAAAAGAGTAAATAAATTAAATCAATAGTCTAGTGTACAGTTAATACATAAATAGTAAAGATGTAGTTTATTTTAGCTGCACACTTGACCAAGTGTGCAGAGACCAAGAGCTTTCAGAGAGGTTAGCTTATAAAACGTGGGAGACCTGGTATAGAAATATTTACCCCTATGCTTTAAGGGGTGAAAATGTGTCTTTCAGCCCTAATTTCAACTACTAACCCAGAACTGGAGAAATAGAACATGTCATTATGCCAAAAAGCATTTTATTATTGTTATTTTATATTTAAGTGGTACATGTGCAGATCTGTATAACAGGAATACTACATGATGGTGAGGTTTGGGCACTTAATAATTTCATTGCCCAAGTAGTGTACATCATACCTAAGTAGATTTCAATGGGTGTCTCTCTTCCTTCTTTTTAGAATTCCCAGTGTTCATGGTTTTTATCTTTGTTTCCATGTGCATCCAATTTTTAGCATAGATGTAAGAGAACATGTGGCATTTGTTTTTCTGATGCACTAATTTGATCAAAATAATGGCCTTCTGCTGCATTCATGTTGCTGCAAAAGACTATCTCATTCTCTTCTGTTGCTGCATAGTATTGAAGGGTGTATGAGTACTTCATTTTTCTTTTCTTTTTTTTTTTTTTTTTTTTTTTTTTTGAGACAGAGTTTTGTTCTTGTTACCCAGGCTGTAGTGCAATGGCACAATCTCCGCCTCCTGGGTTCAGGCAATTCTCCTGCCTCAGCCTCCTGAGTAGCTGGGATTAGACGCACGTGCCACCATGCCCAGCTAATTTTTTGTATTTTTAGTAGAAACGGGGTTTCACCATATTGACCAGGATGGTCTCGATCTCTTGACTTCTTGATCCATCAGCCTCGGCCTCCCAAACGGCTGGGATTACAGGCTTGAGCCACCGCGCCCGGCCGAGTACTTCATTTTTCTTATCCAATAAAAAGATTCATGGGTAACTGGTTTAATTCTGTATTTACTATTGTGAATAGTGCTGCAATAAACATATGCGTGCTGGTGTCTCTTTAGCAAAATTACTTATTTTGGGGGTAGATACCCTGCAGTGGGGTTGATCAACTGGCAATTCTATTTTTAGTACTTCGAGAAATCTCCAAACTGCTTAGCACAGGGGCTAAATTAATTTGCATTCCCACTAACACTGTAGGAAGATTTCCTTTTCTCCATAACTTCAACCTCTTTTTCTTTACTTTTACTAAGTCATTCTTACTGATGTAAAATGGTATCATGTTGTCACTTTTATTTACATCTTTCTAATAATTAGAAATGTTGAGCAATTTTTACGTATTTATTGGCAGCTCTTATGTCTTCCTTTGAGAAAAGCCTATTCATATCATTTGCTTTTTAATAAAAATGTTTATGCATTCTGCATATTAATCCTTCATTTTCTGCAGTTTGCAAATATTTTATTTCATACTATACGTCATCAGTTTACTTTGTTGAGTTTATCTTACTGTGCAGAAGCAAAAAGATTATAAAATTTAATGTAATAAACTTACATTAAATTTATTGTTTTAATGTATTTCTAGAATTTTCTTGTGGCTATTGTAAATATAAATTTTTAAAAATTTTGTTCTCAGCTTCAATGTTATTGGTGTACAGAAATGCTATGCATTTGTGTTGATTTTGTATTCTGAGATTTTTTTTTAAGTCTTTTTTTAGGCTTAGAAGTCTTTTGATGAAATCTTTTTTTTCTTTTGTTGTGGGGAGGCGAGGGGAGAGCGGTGTGGAGAAAGCGGGTGGAGACCTGGTGAAATCTTTAAACTATTCTAGGTAGAGAATTGTATCATCAATAAAGGTAATTTTACTGTTTTGTTTGGATTCCTTTTATTTTGTTGCATTACTCTGGTTAGGACTTTCATAACTATGTTTTAATAGGACTGTTTAGAATGGATATTTTTGTCTTTTCTTATGGAGAATGCATCCAGCTTTTGCTTTTGTAGTATCATGTTGGCTAAGGATTTGTCATAGATGGCTCTTATTATTTTGAGGTATGTTTCAAAACTGTCTAGTGTGTTAAGAACAATTTTGTATCAATATTGGAATTACCTGAATGCTTTAACTGCCCCTATTGTGTTTAATATTTTTTTCTCTTAATTATCTTTACATGGTGAATCACACTAATTTACTTGCATATGAAAAAATGCACTTGTATTTATGGAATAAAGCTTACATGAGTACAGTAAAACAACTTTCTGACTTGCTTTGGAACTCAGTTTGCTAGTATTTAATGTGATTGATCTTCCAATGTTTACCCAAAATATTGACTTGCAGTTTTCTTTTTTTCTTCTCTAGATTTTGGTTTTATATAGTTCACGGATTTCATACGCGGAGTTAGGGTGAAATCCCACCTTGATTTTTTCGAGTACATTCTGTAGGATTAGGACCAGACTATCTTGGTATATGTGGTAAAATTTGGCTGTGATTTTACATGATCTAGGGTTTTTCATCGTTGGTACGTTTATTAATACTTATTTACGTCATTATACATTTTTGCTTTGTTAAAGACTTCTATCTTTTTCTGGTTCAATCTAGGAAAGTTGTGTGTATCTACAAGTTTATCTACTTTCTCTAAATTTTCCATTTTGCAGGCATGTTCATAGAAGTCTCTGAGGATCTTTTTTAAAAATCTATGCAGAATTAGATGTGATTTCACATCTCTAACATTTAAATAAATACAGAATAAAAGTTTAACGAAATTCAACATTCCTTCTTAATAAATTTCTGAAAATATTAGGTATAGAAAAACAAACCTCAAGCCAATAAATGCCATATATAACCAAAAAAGTACAGCTAATAAAATACTAAACAAAAAAAAGTGTAAGCTTTTACTATAAGAGCAAGAACAAGACCAAAATGCCCACTTTATTCAGTCTTATTAAACACAGTACTAAATATCCTAGAGAAATTCAAAAATCAAAGTACCCAGAGTAGAAAAAATGTTAAATTATTCCTGTGTCTTCTATTCCTACACATAAGCGTAAGTAAACAAAAGCCTAAGATATTACTAAACATTACTGGGAAAAATAAACCAACTCACCAAACTGGTGGATACAAAAGCAACATCCAAGTGTTTGTAGCATTTCTATCCACTGACAACTATCTCAAAATGAAATTGAGGCTGCGCGCAGTGGTTCACGCCTGTAATCCCAGCACTTTGGGAGGCCGAGGCGGGTGGATCACGAGATCAAAAGATAGAGACCATCCCGGCCAACATGGTGACACCCCATCTCTACTAAAAATACAAAAATTAGCTGGGCGTGTTGGTGTACTCCTGTAATTCTAGCTACGCGGGAGGCTGAAGCAGAATTGCTTGCGCCTGGGAGGTGGAGGTTGCAGTGAGGTGAGATTGCACAATTGCACTTCAGCTTGGGCAACAGAGTGAGACTCTATCTCTAATATATATATATATATATATATATTTAAAAAACGGGGCCAGGCGCAGTGGCTCATGCCTATAATCCCAGCACTTTGGGAGGCCGAGGCGATGGATCACGAGGTCAAGAGATCAAGACTATCCCGGTCAACAAGGTGAAACCCCATCTCTACTAAAAATACAAAAATTAGCTGGGCATGGTGGTGCGCGCCTGTAGTCCTAGCTACTCTGGAGGCTGAGGCAGGAGAACTGATTGAACCCAGGAGGCAGAGGTTGTGGTGAGCCGAGATCGTGCCATTGCACTCCAGTCTGGGTAACAACAGCAAAACTCCATCTCAAAAACAAACAAACAAATAAACAAACAAAAAACTGATAACACAATTGGAAAAATACTACCTTCATAAATCAACATTACTAATATTGTTAAATGTCTATCTTATACAAAATGGTGTACAGATATGATACAACCTCTATCAAAATACCAGTGACATAATCAACAAATTAAAAAATAATCTAAAATTTATATGGTATCACAAAAGACCCTGAATAGCCAAAGCAATCAAGCAATAAAGCAACAGAATAAGTGAAGGTATCACTCTACCTTTCAAACATACTACAAAGCTATAGTTAAAAAAAAAAAAAAAAGAACAAAAACACAGTATGGTACTTGAATAAAAACAGACACACAGGCCAATAGAGAAGAAAAAGGAGACCAGAAATATATTGATACATTTACAGTCAACCGATTTTAAATAAAGGTGGCAATTTCTTAGGAAAAAAGGCAATATTTTCAATAAATGGTGTTGAGAAAGTTTTATATCCACATGCAGAGGAATAAAATGAGACTCTCAATTCACATCATATATAAAAATCATCACAAAATAAATTAGATAATTCAACGTGAGGTCTAAAACTCTGAAACTACTAGAAAAAAAAAACGCACACTGAAAGCCCTTTAACATTGATTGGGCAGTGACTTTTAAAATTTGACCTCAAATCCTAAAGAACAAAATGAAAAAATAGATAAATCAGATTGTTTTAAATTAAAAAGCTCCTGCAGAGAATAGGATACAATCAACAGGATTGTATGTGATAGGGATTAATATCAAAACTATACAGACCAGGCATGGTGGCACACACCTGTAATCCCAGCAGTTTGGGAGGCTGAGGTGGATGAATCATAAGGTCAAGAATTCGAGACCATCCTGGCCAAAATGGCGAAACCCCATCTCTACTAGAAACTCCGTCTTAAAAAAAAAAAAATTACAAAAACTAGGCTGGGTGTAGTGGCTCACGCCTGTAATCCAAGCACTTTGGAGGCCAAGGTGGGCGGACCACCTGAGGTCGGGAATTCAAGACCAGCCTCACCAATATGGTGAAACCCCGTCTTAAAAAAATACAAAAATTAGCTGAGTGTGGTGGTGCACACCTTTGGTCTCCGCTATTTGGGAAGCTGAGGCAAGAGAATCGCTTGAATCCAGGAGGCAGAGGTTGCAATAAGGTGAGATTATCCAGCCTGGCAAAAGAGCAAGACTCCGTCTTAAAAAAAAAAAAAAAAAAAAAAAAAAAAAGCTATACAACAAACTCAAATGACTATAAAACAAACATTAGGCCGGCCAATCACGGTGGCTCACGCCTGTACTCCGAGCACTTTGGAGGCCAAAGTGGGCAGATCACCTGAGGTTGGGAGTTCAAGACCAGCCTGACCAATATGGTGAAACCCCATCTTTATTTTATTTTATTTTATTATTTTTTTTTTTTTGAGACGGAGTTTCACTCGTTACCCAGGCTGGAGGGCAATGGCGCGATCTCGGCTCACCGCAACCTCCGCCTCCTGGGTTCAGGCAATTCTCCTGCCCAGCCTCCTGAGTAGTTGGGACTACAGGCATGTGCCACCATGCCCAGCTCATTTTTTTGTATTTTTAGTACAGACGGGGTTTCACCGTGTTGACCAGGATGGTCTCGTTCTCTTGACCTCGTGATCCACCCGCCTCGGCCTCCCAAAGTGCTGGGATTACAGGCGTGAGCCACCGCGCCCGGCCCAACCCCATCTTTAAATTAAAAAATAAAAAATAAAATTAAAAACTATTAAAAATGAGAAAAAGGCTTACATATTTTTCAAAAAAAGACATACATATGGCCAATGGACCATTCAAAAAATAATCACTGTCTATTATCAGGGAAAGGCAAGCCAAAAAAAAAAAAAACACTAGGCAGTATCACTTGTTAGAATGACACTAATTAAGAAACAAGTGTTGGTAGAAATGTGAATTTAAAAAATTGCTTGCACACTTTTGGTTTGAGTGTATATTGTTTTATTTATGCTTGTGTAAATTTTATAATGACCATAAAAATGATGTTGTAGTCAATAACAATTTAAGTGCACATTTCAGAGTAACTAAGACTGCAGAAGTGAATTGTCTGTAATGAAAAACATAAAAGCCAGAGGTTAGAAGTACTTTATTTACCCTAACGCGATTACTATAAATTGTATGACTGTATCAAAATATACCATATATAACATAAATATATACACATATTAGGTACACACAAAAACTAAGAAAAATAAATTTAAATGTAAAAGAAAAAAATTAACCTACAGGAACCATATTTATCTTATTTGCCACTGGCAAAGAATACTAGAGACGTTAAAATGTAGTTTTATCGCCAGGCATGGTGGCTCACACCTATAATCCCAACACTCTGGGAGGCCGAGGCAGGTGGATCACAAGGTCAAGAGATCGAGACCATCCTGGTCAACATGGTGAAACCCCGTGTCTACTAAAAACACACAAAAAATTAGCTGGGCATAATGGCACGTTCCTGTAGTCCCAGCTACTGGGGAAGCTGAGGCAGGAGAATCACTTGAATCCAGGAGACGAGGTTGCGGTGAGCTGAGATCGTGCCATTGCACTCCAGCCTGGGAAACAAGAGCGAAACTCCATCTCAAAAAAAAAAAAAAAAAAAAAAAAAAATGTAGTTTTATCACATAAAAGTACAATTACTAGGCCGGGCACAGGGGCTCACGCCTCTAATCCCAGCACTTTGGGAGGCCGAGGCGGGTTGATCACGAGGTCAAGAGATTGAGACCATCCTGGTCAACATGGTGAAACCCCGTCTCTACTAAAAATACAAAAAAATTAGCTGGGCATAGTGGCACGTGCCTGTAATCCCAGCTACTCAGGAGGCTGAGGCAAGAGAATTGCCTGAACCCGGGAGGTGGAGGTTGTGGTGAGCCAAGATTGTGCCATTGCACTCCAGCCTGGATAACAAGAGCGAAACTCCATCTCAAAAAAAAAGAGATGTCATAAATAATAACCACCTAATAAAAAAGAGTCCCAATTCTTTGGTGCAGCAAGAATTGATCACATGCTTTTAATGCGAATACAATAGAAATGAAGAAACAGCATTAAGTAATTTAAAGTTGAATTCCATCATTTTTCAGTTTCCAAACTATATATATATAGTTTGGAAACTGTAACTATATATATATATATATATATATATATATATATATATATATATATATATTTTTTTTTTTTTTTTTTCCTTGAGACACAGTCTTGCTCTGTCACCCAGGCTGCAGTGCAGTGGCAAAATTTCAGCTCACCGCAACCTCCACCTCCCAGGTTCAAGTGATTATCATGTCTCAGCCTCCCAAGTAGCTGGAACTACATGTGTGCACCACCAAGCCCAGGTAATTTTTGTATTACTTTTTAGTAGAGGTGGGGTTTTACCATGTTGGCCACACTGGTCTTTCACTCTTGACCTCAAGTGATCTGCCCACCTCAGCATCCTGAAGTGTTGGCCTTACAGATGTGAGCCACTGTGTCTGGCCAAAAAAAAAATGTATATTTAAAAAAAAAAAGTATGCTGAATATAAGTCTTCAAAGATTTTTTTTTTCGGACGAACTCTCTTGTCACCCAGGCTGGAGTGCAGTGGCACGACCATGGCTCACTGCAACCTCTGACTCCTGGGTTCAAGCGATTCTCCTGTCTCAGCCTCCTGAGCAGCTGGCACCTGCCACCACACCCAACTAATTTTTGTAGTAGAAGTACATTTTCACTATCTTGGCCAGGCTCGTCTTGAACTTCTGACCTTGAGATCCACATGTCTTGGCCACCCAAAGTGTTGGAATTACAGGTGTGAGCCTCGGAGCCTGACCAAGATGTAGTACTTTTAAAGTTAGATACAAATAAGTTTTCTATCAACTTTATTTTTGAATTTTTCACTATACTCAGCAATTTGATTTAGTGCAATGTCTGATGTCTGAGAGACAGATATTTCTACTGTGAATTCCCTGATACTTACATGAACTTAATATTGGATTAATTTTTTTTTAATATTTACTGTATCCACAAAAATATATTTTAGTATAAACTCTCTGGTGTTTTATAATCTGTAGTATTTGAAAAAATATTTTTCCTAATTATATAAATTCCCTGATGTTAAACAAAGTGGGAACAACTGCCTCAGGGGTTTCCTTTAGTACCAAATGTGAACAATAAATTCTGTGATAGAAGTAAAAGGACTACAACCCTCTTTATATTTGTAATGTTTCTCTTGAGAATAAACATTCTTCTGCACTTTAAGGGCTTATATTTCTGAGAGATCTTTTGAAAGTAATTGCATTTTTAATGCTTTTATTTAGCATAAACTCTCTGATGTTGAATGTGAGCAGGTATTCATGACTTTCACACTTCCTTTTTTTTTTTTTTTTTTTTTTTTCAGACAGTCTCTCCCTGTAGTCCAATCTTGGCTAAGTGCAAGCTGTGCCTCCTGGATTCAAGTGATTCTCCTGCCTCGGCCATCAGAGTAGCTGGGATTACAGATGCCACCACCATGCCTGGCTAATTTATTTGCATTTTTAGTAAAGATGGGTTTTTGCCATGTTGGCCAGGCTGGTTTTGAACTCCTGACCTCAAGTGATCTGCCCATTTCAGCCTCCCAAAGTGCTCAGATTTCAGGCATGAGCCACCACCATGCATGGCCTACACTTTCTTTATATTTGAAGATTTGTTCTCAAGTATAAATGCTTTCCTGTGCAATAAGGTGTAAGCATTTGTTAAATATTCTGCCACATTGTCCACACTAGTAGTTTTCTCCAGTCAATCAAGTGTGACAGCCATTTAAAAGCTTTATTACATTTTTCACATTTCTAGGATTTCTCATCAGTATGATTTCTTTATACTTAGAAAAGTTTGAGGTGCTGCCAAAAGCATTGTCACATCTTTCAGGTTTGCAGTTTCCCTAGTATAAATTATCTTATGTCTGTTAAGAAATGAGGATCTGTTAGAGGCTTTCCCACATTCTTCACGTGTGTAGGGTTTCTTTCCAGTATGAGTTGTCTTATATGTAGTAAACCTCAGGGACTACTTAAAGGCTTTGACACACTGCACACACTTGTAGGGATTCCCTCCAGTATGAATGACCTTATGTTTAGTAAGAATTGAGGGGCCAGGCGTGGTGGCTCACACCTGTAATCCCAGCACTTTGGGAGGCCGAGGTGGGTGGATCACGAGGTCAAGAGATCGAGACCATCCTGGTCAACATGGTGAAACCCCGTCTCTACTAAAAATACAACAAATTAGCTGGGCATGGTGGCGCGTGCCTGTAATCCCAGCTACTCAGGAGGCTGAGGCAGGAGAATTGCCTGAACCCAGGAGGCAGAGGTTGCGGTGAGCCGAGATTGTGCCATTGTACACCAGCCTGGGTAACAAGAGCGAAACTCCGTCTCAAAAAAAAAAACAAACAAAGAATTGAGGAACAGTTAAAAGGTTTGCCACCTTCTTCACATTTCTAGGGTTTTCCCTCCAATATGAATTCTCTTATGATGAGTAAGGACTGATGACCGGTTACAGGCTTTGCCACATTCTTTACATTTGGAGGGTTACTCTTCAGTATGAATTACTTTATGTCTAGTAAGAAGTGAGGACTTTATTTAAAGACTTTGCCACATTCTTTACATTTGGAGGGGTTTATGATTTCTCTTATGTTCACTAAGGCTTGAGTGCCAGGTGAACCCTTTGCCACATTTTTCACATTTGTAGGGTTTCTCTCCAGCATGAATTTTCTTATGTTTAGTAAAAATTGAGAATTGAGTAAAAACTTTGCCACATTCTTCACATTTGTAGAGTTTCTCTCCAGTATGAATTCTCTTATGATTAGAAAGGCTTGAGGACCAGCTAAAGGCTCTGCCACAATCTTCACATTTGTAGGGCTTCTCTCCAGTATGAATTCTCTTATGATAAGTAAGGGTTGAAGACCGGTTAAAAGTTTTGCCACATTCTTCACATTTGTAGGGTCTCTCTTCAGCATGAATTACCTTATGTCTAGTAAGAAGCGAGGACTTTTTAAAGGCTTTGCCACATTCTTCACATCTGTAGGGGTACTCTCCAGTATGATTTCTCTTATGTTCACTAAGGCTTGAGGCCCAGGAGAAAGCTTTGCCACATTCTTCACATTTGTAGGGTTTCTCTCCAGCATGAATTAGTTTATGTTTAGTAAAAATTCCAAATCGATTAAAAGCTTTGCCACATTCTTCACATTTGTAGGGTTTCTCTCCAGTATGAATTATCTTATGATTAGAAAGGCTTGAGAACCAAGTGAAGGATTCGCCACATTCTTCACATTTGTAGGGTTTCTCTCCAGTATGAATTCTTACATGTTCCACAAGGTTTGAGGACCAGGTGAACACTTTACCACATTCTTCACATTTGTAGGGTTTCTCTCCAGCATGAACCCTCTTATGTTTAGTAAGCATTGAGAATTGATTAAAAGCTTTGCCACATTCTTCACACTTGTAAGGTCTCCCTCCAACATGAACACTCTTATTATGTTTAGTAAGGTTTGAGGACCGGTTAAAAGCTTTGCCACATTCTTCACATTTGTAAGGTTTCTCTCCAGCATGAACTCTCTTATGTTTAGTAAGGGTTGAGGACTGATTAAAAGCTTTGCCACATTCTTCACATTTGAATAAATCCTCTCTAGTATAAATTCTTTTATGTGGAGATAGGTGTGAAGGCATGCAAAATGATCTGTCATCTTCTTTACATTTCGAAAGTTTCTTTCCAGTATGCCTTATCTTGTGTCTGTTTGAATTTGAACATTTATGAAGGACGTTGGCATATTTATCACATTGAAATACTTTGCTCTGTGCAGTTGTCAAACTCTGGTTAACATTATTATAACCTTTTTTGTGAACTTGAGACTCATCCACATTGGTGCAACAAATTTTTAACTGCAAATTCTCATGTCCACATTTTCTATGTCTTCTCAATATCACTTTTTGAAAAGAATCTTCTACGCCCTGCTCTGGCCAAAGGTCTTGAGCAAAATAAGAACATACAACTGAAAAGAAATAAAAATAACAAATTAGTCCACTTATTAGACTCAGATGAATATATTTTACAAATCTAACCGATAAAATTATTCAATCCACAAAAATGAGATGACATTGCAATATACCACAGGCCGTAAGTACTTCAGAGACATGTAAGTGTTATAAAAACATACATACCGGCTGGGCATGGTGGCTCACATCTGTAATCCCAGCACTTTGGGAGACCAAGGTGGTCAGATCACCTGAGGTCAGGAGTTTGAGACCGGCCTGACCAACATGAAGAACCCCTGTCTCTACTAAAAATAGAAAATTAGCCAGGTGTGGTGGCACATGCCTCTAATCCCAGCTACTCAGGAGGCTGAGGCAGGAGAATCAATTGCTTAAACCCGGGAGGAGGTTGTCATAAGCCAAGATCGTGCCATTGCACCCCAGCCTGGACAACAAGAGCAAAACTCTGTTGCCCCCCCACACACAGAAAGCATACAAACCAAAATACATATGTACATAATTTATGAGTTAAGTGTGTACAGCACCTAATGTGAGTTCAATGCAAAAATCCACATAGAAAAAATAAAAAGTTTCTTACATTTACCCAACACAACACTTTCTGCTTCCTAATATTACATAGTTTCTTTAGAAGTAAGTTGTAAACTTCTGGTTTCTTTTTTAAAAGACAAGAAAAATATTGGCACATACAACTTAATTTCTGGTTTCAATGGGCCTTTTCACACTGTTTCTGTCTCCCATGATATAAAGTGCTAAAAGAAATGCTGATATATTTGAAATGAGAGTTTGAGTCAGCTAAGACCAAAGATCTTGGGCAAAATAAAAACATGCAACTGAAAAGAAATAAAATAACAAATTAGGCCACTGCAGAAGAGCACTGCAGTGCTGCAGAGAGAGAACAGGTGTCACAAGTGATTACTTACTTCTCAGAAGAAACATAAATAATCTCCTTTCGCTAGAAGTAAACACAAAACTTCAGACAGGACTAACCTGAAGATGATGTTCAGGAGACTCCCATATCTCCAGCCAAGACCACTGTTTTCTGACTATGCCAGGACAAAGCTACATTGTAAATTTTGTGACAGGTAGCCTTTTGAAATGTCCAAATCTGAAACAGTACAATCTATACAAACTAGGGCAATATAATCTCATAAAATACTATAAAATTTTCAGAAAAAAATCATTAAAAATGTATATACTAATTAAAAAAATTGAATAATAATGATTCAAACAGGAAAACAGACGACTATTGAAAATCAGAAAGATGATAAAACAAAAATATTTAAATTGTGTTGGTAAAAAATACAAAAAGAGCCAGGCGCAGTGGCTCACGCCTATAATCCCAGCATTTTGGGAGGCCGAGGCGGGTGGATCACAAGGTCAAGAGATCGAGACCATCCTGGTCAACAAGGTGAAACCCCGTCTCTACTAAAAATACAAAAATTAGCCTGGCATGGTGGTGCACACCTGTAGTCCCAGCTACTTGGGAAGCTGAGGCAGGAGAATTGCTTGAACCCAGAAGGCGGAGGTTGCAGTGAGCCGAGATTGTGCCATTGCGCTCCAGTCTGGGTAACAACAGTGAAACTCCATCTCAAAAAAAAAAAAAATACAAAAAGAAAAAACAATTCTAAAATTAAGAAAAAATGGTGTAAACATGAAAAAGCTAAAAAGCAAATTAGGATACATATAAAGACATTGGTAAGAAAAACATATTTATAATCACAATTTCTTTCTTTTTTTGTGTGTGAGATGAGTCTCACTCTGTTGCCTAGGCTGGAGTACAGTGGCATGATCTTGGCTCACTGCAACCTCTGCCTCCCATGTTCAAGCAATTCTCCTGCCTCAGCCTCCCAGGTAGCTGGGACTACAGGCACCCACCACCATGCCTGGCTAATTTTTGTATTTTTTTCATAGAGACAGCGTTTCACCATATTGACCAGGGTGGTGTTGAACTCCTGACCTTCTGATCCATCTGCCTCGGCCACCCCAAAGTGCTTGGATTACACGCATGAGCCACCGTACCTGGCCCTATAATCACAATTTCAACAGTTACAGACAAAAAGAGATACTTGAGAGCTGAAAGATAAAAGTGACGTGTCATCTGCAAATACAGTCTTATGAGATAACCAGTCAACTGTCAACAAAAAATATACAGGCCAGAAGAGAACCATGTGATATAGTCAAAGTCAAAAAAAATAAATAGTAATACCATCAGCAAATCTATCCTGCCTAAAATAAAAAATAAAGAAATAAAACTTTCAAAATAACCAAATTCTTAAAAAGTATATTGGCACTGCATATGTCTCTTCATAGGAGACACGCTGAAAGCAGTTCCTACCACTGAAAATAACGTGATTCAAGAAAACAACACCTAATCACATAAACATATATTATTTTCTAGAAAAGAAATGCACATACCAAAAACTGGATTTCTAGCATTGTTCAAAGGGTGCAGAAAACATTTTTAATTATTCTTTAACATTTGAGAGATAAAAGCATAGGAATTATTATAGACACCTGTTAACCACTATACAACATAAATACCCTTAGCAACATCAATGACAAATTTAAGGGCAGATGTAATAAGGAAGAATTTTTTTATCCAACTGAAGTTAAAATCTTACCAGATTTAAATATGTTTTTGTATTTTTAGAAGTTTCACGTAATCCCCAAAGTACTACCCCCCAAAAAAAATCTGTATAGATACGCAAAAGAAAGATAGAAAGTAAAAGCATATTGATAAAAAAATCAAAAAGAAAGAAAGAAAGAAAGAGAAAATGAGGGACAAAGATGTAAGAATCAAATAGAATAGGTAATAAAATAAAAGTAAGTCCTCCTCTTTCAGGAAATTATTTAAATATATAGAAAATTACCTTTTTTTTTTTTTTTTTTTGAGACTGAGTCTCTCTGTTGCCAGGCTGGAAAGCAGTGGCACTATCGTGGCTCACTGCAACATCCACCTCCTGAGTTGAAGCAATTCTCCTGCCTCAGCCTCCCGAGTAGCTGGGACTACAAGCGTGCACCACCATGCCCAGCTAACGTTTGTATTTATAGTAGAGACGAGGTTTCACCATGTCGGCCAGAATGGTCTCAATCTCTTGACCTCATGATCAGCCCACCTTAGCATCTCAAACTGCTGGGATTAAAGGCATGAGCTACCATGCACAGCCTAGAAAATTAACTTTCAGATCAACATATCTGCTTTTAATAGATTAAAGTTTGTTTTTGTTTTGTTTTGTTTTGTTTTTGAGACAGAGTGTCACTCTTGTTGCCCAGGCTAGAGTGCAATGGTGCTATCTCAGCTCACTGCAACCTCTACCTCCAGGGTTCAAGCAATTCTCCTGCCTCAGACTCCCAAGTAGCTGGGATTACTGGCATCTGCCACCACGCCCAGCTAATTTTTGCATTTTTAGTAGAGATCTGATTTCACAATGTTGGCCAGGCTGGTCTGGAACCCCTGAAATCAGGTGATCCACTCACCTCACCCTCCCAAAGTGCTGAAATTACAGGCATAAGTGACCACACCCAGCCTGTCAGAAAACTTTAAATATCAAGATCCAACTTGCCTTTCTACAAGAGTCAGTTGAAGTCTAATGATCAAAAAAAAAAAAAAAAAAAGACTTAAAGTAGCAAGATGGAAGTAGACATTTCATGCAAGTATTAATTAAATGAGAGCAGAAGAGCTCAAAATAATATTACACAAGCTAAATCTTAAATCAAAAACTCATATTTTATAAAATGCACTTGACATTGAAACTCCAAAGAGACAAAGAAAGATATCAAAAATAATAGATTTGTTAACTGGGAACCTATGATAAATTTGTATATACATGTGTCTGTGTGTCTGTGTGTGTGTGTGTGTGTGTGTGTGTGTCTGTGTCTCACATTAGGATTACAAATATATAAAGCAAATATTGACAGAATAGAAGAAACACATAGAGAGCAACATGATTACAGTAGGTGTTTTGTGGGTTTTTTTTTGAGATACACTCTCTTTTTTTTTTTTGAGATACACTCTGTTGCCCAGGCTGGGGTGCAGTAGCATGATCTCGGCTCACTGCAACCTCTGCCTAGTAGGTTCAAGTGATTCTTCTGCCTCAGCCTCTCGAATAACTGAGATTACAGGCACCAGCCACCACACCTGGCTAACTTTTTGTATTTTTTAGTAGACATGGGGTTTCACCATGTTGGCCAGGCTGGTCTCAAACTCCTGACCTCAGGTGATCCACCTGCCCCAGCCTCCCAGAGTGCTGGGATTACAGGCATGAGCCACCATGCCCAGCCAGTAGGATATTATTATACCAAACTTTCTGTAATAAAAATCAAAGAAAACAGCATATTAGTAAGAAAACAGACTACTTGAAGATGGTGTAAAACAACTATTTCTAACAGAGGTATAGAGAACACTCAACATCAGGATACACACCCTCCTCAATAGCTCATACATGTTTCTTGATAGGCCACCTCTTAAGCCAAAAAAGAAGTCTTATCACATTTTTTAAATATTGAAATGTTATGAATTATTTTTTATGACTAAACTGGAATGAGAGAATACAATAATAGGAAAAAAACTGAAAAAAATATATATATAGGAATTTAACAAAACACTTACTCGTGCTCTTATGCAAAGGCTGTAATAGTTAATATTGTAAAGATATTCATCCTGCTCAATATAATCTATAGATTTAATAACATGTTTCTCCAGCCGGGCATGGTGGCTCACCCCTGTAATCCCAGCAACTTGGGAGGCTGAGGCAAGTGGAGATCACCCAAGATCACGAGTTCAAGACCACCCGGGCCAACATGGTGAAATCCCATCTCCACTAAAAACACAAAACAATTATCAGAGCACAATGGCACACACCTGCAATCCCAGCATGTGCCATTATGCTCTTGGGAGGCTGAGGCAGGAGAATTGCTTGAACCAGGGAGGTGGGGTTGCAGTGAGCCAAGATCATGCCATTGCACTCCAGCCTCAGTGACAAGAGTGACACTCAGTCTCAAAATAAATAAATAAATAAAATAACATGTTTTTCAAATTTCTCATTGCATTTTTGAAGAAACAGAAACAGCAACCTCAAAAGTACATAATCTCAAAAGACAATAAAGTACCCAAGAAACTTAGAAAAAGAAAAAAAGAAAAATGTTGCAGGCTTAATGTATCTGATTTCAAAACACATTACAAAGTTACAGAATTAAAACAATCTGGTATGAGTATAAGAATAAAAAAAAAAAAAGAATAAAAAAGTAGGCCAGGTGCGGTGGCTCCCATAATCCCAGCACTTTGGGAGGCCAAGGTGGGTGGATCACGAGGTCAAGAGATCAAGACCATCCTGGTCAACAAAATGAAACACCGTCTCTACTAAAAATACAAAAATTGGCCAGGCGTGGTGGCTCACGCCTGTAATCCCAGCACTTTGGGAGGTCAAGAGATCGAGACCATTCTGGTCAACATGGTGAAACCCCGTCTGTACTAAAAATACAAAAAATTAGCTGGGCATGGTGGCGCGTGCCTGTAATCCCAGCTACTCAGGAGGCTGAGGCAGGAGAATTGCCTGATCCCAGGAGGCGGAGGCTGCGGTGAGCCAAGATCGCGTCATTGCACTCCAGCCTGGGTAACAAGAGCAAAACTCCGTCTAAAAAAAAAAAAATACAAAAATTAGCTGGGCATGGTGACGTGTGCCTGTAATCTAGCTACTCAGGAGGCTGAGGAAGGAGAATTGCTTGAACCCAGGAGGCGGAGGTTGTGATGAGCCAAGATCGCACCATTGCACTCCAGCCTGGGTAACAAGAGCGAAACTCTGACTCAGAAAAAAAAATAAAAATAAAAAAGTAGCAACTACTTTATACATTTTAACATATTTTCATAGGTGGAATCATTTACATATCAATCATTATTATTGTAAGCTAATAGGTAAAGGCAATGCAAATTTCTGTCACCAAATCATTCAGTAAATATAAATCGAAATATAAAAATACTGAAATATCACTCGGTTTTCAGAAAATACCAACTATAAAGATAAATCTTCATTACATTATGTAAAATGAAATGAGTCAACCACAAAAAGAAAAAGAACATATGTGATAAATAGATATATAAAGCAGTTACACTCTTAGAAGAAAAAATAAAAGGTGCCCTATTTGCTTATCCCAACAGCAAGAAAATTTATCAGTCATCCATGACAAAAATGTCTTAATGAGAGAACCAGGCATCATGGTTAACACAGTAATGACAGCTACATGGTACAGTAAGGTTGGAGAATTGCTTAAGCCAAAATTTAAGACCTGCCTGGGTTATGTAGCAAGACCCCATCTCAAAAATAAGTGCCTTTATTAAGACAGCTGTGAGATGCAGGGAGGGAGTTGTGAAACTCTGCTAAAGCTCAAGATTGAAGAGCATCCTTTCCAAAAGGCAGGCTTTCATTCAGGTGGCAAACTACAGGACCCCTGTTCTTGGCTACAGACCAAAAAATGTCCCACCCAACTTGGTCTCACTGAAAATTTTGAACTTACTCTATAAGCATCCCAATCTCCTCCCAGCCACAGTCTGAGAGGTCTTGCACTTTCAGAAACTTCAAAAGAGACACTCATTTATAGCCATGCTGGCAGGCCTGCAGACCTTGGTTCTTAATGTGGTGGTTCATGCCTGTAATCCAAGCACTTTGGGAGACTGAGGCAGGTCGATGATGAGGTCAAGAGATTGAGACCATCCTGGCCAACATGGTGAAACCCCATCTATATTATAAATACAAAATTTAGCTGGGCGTGGTGGTGTGTGCTTGTAGTGCCCGCTACTTGGGAGGCTGAGGCAGGAGAACTGCTTGATCCCAGGAAGCAGAGGTTGCAGTGAGCCAAGATTGTACCACTGCACTCCATCCTGGCAACAGTGAGACTCCATCAAATGAAGAAAAACTTTTCAAGCTAATAAATACACTAAAAACACTCTGTAAATTAGCAAAATATAAAATTAGCATACAAATATAAGTTACAATTCCATGCACTTAAAACAAACTATCTGATAAAATTAATTAAACAAGCTGGGCGTGGTGGCTCAAGCCTGTAATCCCAGCACTTTGGGAGGCCAAGGCGGGTGGATCACAAGGTCAAGAGATGGAGACCATCGTGGTCAACATGGTGAAACCCCGTCTCTACTAAAAATACAAAAAATTAGCTGGGCATGGTGGCGCCTGCCTGTAATCCCAGCTACTCAGGAGGCTGAGGCAGGAGAATTGCCTGAACCCAGGAGGCGGAGGTTGCGGTGAGCCGAGATCGCGCCATTGCACTCCAGCCTGGGTAACAAGAGCGAAACTCTGTCTCAAAAAAAAAAAACAATTAATTAAACAATCTTATTTACAATAGCACTAAAATAATAAATTTCTGAGAACAAATTTAACCAAGGAGGTCAAAAACATTTCAAGTGAAAGATTTATCAATGAAAAATAATTGGAGAGCACATAAATTTAAATGTTTTAAGTCTATTGATTCAAAAAATAAACGTTAAAGTGTCATATTGTCCAATGTGATCTCAAATTATATTTCAAGACTATAGTAATAAAAACAGGATGAAATGTGCAGAAAAACAACAACAACAAACAAAAAACCACAATGGAATAGAAAGCACTACTCTCACACATTTCAGAACTTTAGTTTAACATGGAGTATCTCAAAATGATGCAGATATCTGTGTATCCACAAAAACAAACAAAAAAGTCAGACTGTGCACTTTCTTGTATGACATGAACAGTACTTTGGCTGTCACTGTAAGTTGAAGGAAGATTACTGAAGGGAAATTAGAATTCTTAGAAATTTTAAAAGCATACAACAGAAGATGCCCCTATGTGAGAGTAAAATTATTGAAAAAAATACAAATTAGACTTTCCAGAAACCGTTTCCTTTGGAACAGTTTCCCAAATCACTTTAAGGTCTGGCTTTCTCCTTGACTTTGGACTGCTCATCCTTGTTGTCTGCTGTATTCACTCTCACCTACCTGGGGGTTTGGCCACCATCTCAGGTCTCTTCCTATTCCAGGGCACTTTTCCTTGCTCCAGACAGGTGATCAGGTCTGGCTTGGAGACAGCAATACCTGTTTTATTAAAAATGAGTAACATGCATCTTGCTCATATTCTACAATTACCAACTCGGTAATGTGCTCAATAAACAGGATATGATAGAATATTCTAATACATTTATCCCAATATACTAATTTATGACAGAAATTTCTAAGTATTTAGAAAATATTTTAATTGGCCGGGCGCGGTGGCTCAAGCCTGTAATCCCAGCACTTTGGGAGGCTGAAGCGGGTGGATCACAAGGTCAAGAGATCGAGACCATCCTGGTCAACATGGTGAAACCCCGTCTCTACTAAAAATACAAAAAATTAGCTGGGCATGGTGGCGCGTGCCTGTAATCCCACCTACTCAGGAGGCTGAGGCAGGAGAATTGCCTGAACCCAGGAGGCGGAGGTTGCGGTGAGCCAAGATCACGCCATTGCACTCCAGCCTGGGTAAACAAGAGTGAAACTCCGGCTCAAAAAGAAAATATTTTAATTTTGTAAGTTCTTAATTTTATCACCTGGTACTACTGAATTAAAAATTGGTGGTGGCAATTAGATTTTAAAGTATGAACAACAATATTTAATCCCAGTAAACTTTTGAAATTATCACTAATCTAAAGTGAGGGGCACAGATCAGCTGAATATGTGGTAAGGTTAGGTCACGATGAAACATCCTGAAGAAATTGTTTTTTTTTTTTGAGACAGAGTCTCGCTGTTGTTACCCAGACTAGAGTGCAATGGCACGATCTCGGCTCACCGCAACCTCCGCCTCCTGGTTTCAGGCAATTCTCCTGCCTCAGTCTCCCAAGTAGCTGGGACTACAGGCGCACACCACCATGCCCAGCTAATTTTTGTATTTTTTTTTTTTTTTAGTAGAGACGGGGTTTCACCTTGTTGATCAGGATGGTCTTGATCTCTTGACCTCATGATCCACCCACCTCGGCCTCCCAAAATGCTGGAATTATAGGCATGAGCCACCGTGCCTGGCCTAGAAATTGTTTTCTACATGGAAAAATCCCTATGATTTTCTTGAAAACAGAAATCTAAAAGCATAAATCACCAAAAAATAAAAACTTCTCAAAAGAGAAATGAAACCTATAAGGTGTACTAGAAGTTGCGTATTGAAGTTATTCTCACCCAGAAAGGCCAGGTTTCTGTAGTTCTCTAACATCACATTCCTATATAAATTCTGCTGTGCAGTGTCCAGGCATTGCCACTCCTCCAGAGAGAATTCTATGGCCACATCCTTAAATGTTAATGGTTTCTGAAAAACACACACACACACATTTACTAAGAGGTCATGGGCAGAATTTTTAATTTGACTCAAGGTAAAATGACAGAGTAAAGAAAACTGGTTCAATCACTCTTATAAGTGACTGAAATTATTTAATAAAATAATTTTCAACACAGAAATATTCTCTAATGTATTCTCTAACTCTGAAAAGAGTAGTATTACATCCATAATATCAGTGTATACACGATATTTTTCTGGATAATAAAACATAAAATTGAGGGCATAAACACCAACACGTACAATTTTGAGTGCTATATTTACATCATACAGAATTAGTTGTGTATATTTTTCAGATGGAAAAGACATAGTTGTGGATATTATTTGGATAAAACAGACCTATTGAGTTAGAAGGTATCACTCAAATTTTAATGTGTACAATACAATAAACTGGAGATCTTGTTAATGCAACTTTTTGTTTTTTAGTTTAGTTTTTGTTTTTGTTTTTTTTTTCCAGAAGATCTGGGGTAAAGTCTGAGTTGCTGAATTTCTAACCAGCTCATCAGTATGCCAATGTTTTTGTCCCGAAAAGACTATTTTGTCAAACACCTGTAATTGAATGAGTCTGTGTTTTTTTCAGTTTTTCTGGCCTGTAAACAAAGATGAGAGCCTTCGTTTTCCTAAAACAGATAAATGCAAAGGAAACCTAAGAAAGAAGGGTAGCTGCCAGATTAAATGTGATGGTTTATTCACATCAGCTGCGTAAAGATACTTAATGATAAAGAGAAAAATAATTAATTCTATAGTGAAAAAAATCTGTCAGAGAGCTTATCTACTAAGCGATTTATTAACATCAAATGCACTAGAACAAATTTTTATGATGTGCTGATGCACCCAGAAGGACAAGCATTACTTCTGAGATACTGCCCTCCCAAAAGTAAATTATAATCTAAACTTCACCATAGGAAACATCAGTTTTATGGAAAGTGCAGGTCTCTCCTATGTTCTGTAATTTTTCATAGTGATTTTAAATAGTCTTTCTTTAGCACCCTAGAGAACAGGTATCTCCTCATAATTTTTTAGAACTTTCTGGGTAATAAATACCATACTGCTTCAATGAGCATTTTTTAATCCTGCACTGCATAGACACAATAAAGAACACAGATGAAACCTCAACATTACATGTTTTCTATCTTCACTAAAAACCCAAGCTTTTTCCCAATAGGAATCTTGAGTATCCACACCTTCCCATGTTCAACAGCCACAAAAAGAACATTTTTAATATTGCAGATTATAAATTCATGGTGAGATTTCTGCATGGCATATAAGAAGCCATAATGTAGAGAAGGCTCTGGTATACAGAAAAAATATTTTTCAGAGACTTTGACTATCGTTAAGATTTTTTTTGGGGGGGTGGTTATTTTATCTTATTTTTCTTATTTTTTTATTTTTATTTTTATTTTTTTTGAGACAGAGTTTCACTCCTTACCCAGGCTGGAGTGCAATGGCACGATCTCAGCTCACCGCAACCTCCGACTCCTGGGTTCAAGCGATTCTCCTGCCTCAGCCTCCTGAGTAGCTGGGATTGCAGGCACGCGTCATTATGCCCAGCTAATTTTTTTGTATTTTTAGTAGAGACGGGGTTTCACCATGTTGACCAGGATGGTCTTGATCTCTTCACCTCGTGATCCACCTGCCTCGGCCTCCCAAAGTGCTGGGATTACAGGCATGAGCCACCGCGCCCGGCTTTGGTTTTTATTTTTATTTATATTCGTTAAGAATTTTTAAAAGTAGTTAAGACAAAAAAAAAAAGTAATTAAGACAAACGCATTAGGGAGGAAAAACACAGGTAGAGAAGTAAAGGTTTGCAAATACTAAACTCATGGCATCCCAGGAGGCAGAGTGAAGACAGATCCTGATCTGAGACATGTTTAGCTGGGGGCGGGGGAGGGAGCCATGTTTTTCCTCTTTCTCCTCCTTTTCTAGGATTCTTTCTCTCTCTTTTTTTTTTTTTTTTTTTGAGACGGAGTTTCGCTCTTGTTACCCAAGCTGGAGTGCAATGGAGCGATCTCGGCTCACCGCAGTCTCCGCCTCCTGGGTTCAGGCAATTCTCCTGCCTCAGCCTCCTGAGTAGCTGGGATTACAGGCACACGCCACCATGCCCAGCTAATTTTTTTGTATTTTGAGTAGAGACGGGGTTTCACCATGTTGACCAGAATCGTTCTCGATTTCTTGACCTCGTGATCCACCCGCCTCGGCCTCCCAAAGTGTTGGGATTACAGGCGTGAGCCACCGCGCCTGGCCTCATTGCCTGAACCCAGGAGGCTGAGGTTGCAGCGAGCCGAGATCGCGCCATTGCACTCCAGCCTGGGTAACAAGAGCGAAACTCCGTCTCAAAAAAAAAAAAATATCTGGACAAATTACACCTCCATCTTGAGAATATGCCTTTAAAGGTATGAGCACCACAGATCTACCGGCTGTCACCACAGCCACAGGCAGAAGAACGAAGACAGAAAAACTCCACCCATTTCCATCCTTTATAGCAGAAGAGATTCAGAAACAATGAGCTGCTCCAGAGATAAAAATGTTTCTCTATTTTTGTCTTCAGGAGCCATCACCTGACACAGACACCAGTAATTTCCGCTACAGTAATGGAAATATGAGCCACACTATCCTGTCCCTACCAAATCCAAACAGAACAGGTTCTTGGACTACCCTTTAATGCAAAGAGGGAACGTAACTCTCATAAATGTATTTTGAATTCTTCATACTTGATTCTGGCCTCACCTTAGAGTCACACAAGGCACTTAATTAAGACAACATGGATGCTTCCACCCAGAGCAATAAACAGAATCCATGACAAGGACACAAGTAAGGAGAGTTCTGCAAAATGGCCAGGTGATACTAATTAGAACCAAGGCTGATAAACCCTTAACTAAGCATTTCCTCTCAAGCTCTAACGAGCTTATAAATCACCTGGTAATTTTGGCCCCACTCTATGAAATGTAATTCTGCAGGTATGGAAAGGGTCCATAAATGGATCTTTTAAACAAGTGCCCTGTCGATAATGTTGCTCCTGCTGGGCTTACTAGCATTAGAGAAATAAGGCACAACACAGAGTCCCTTACACTCAAGCACTCTTGTCACAACACAAATACTTCTGGTACAAAGAAAGACAATCGTTTTTCATCAAAAAGTATTACATTCAATCCAAGCACTTTGGAGACCAAGGCGGGTGGATCACCTGAGGTCGGTAGTTCAAGACCAGCCTGACCAACACGGTGAAACCCCATCTTATAAAAAAATTAAAAGTATTACATTCTTTGCTGACTCTTTAAAGCTTACAGAGAGAACAGAAAGCAGCAATTTCTGAGTAAGTCTGCATTTCAAAACAACATATGCACATGTACTAAAGCAGTGTTTATTAAGCAGGTACTATGTGCTCGATACGATATTACAGAGCACTGCAATAGCACGTTAGGTGATTTAATACTAATACCCTGTGGGATGATAATGTGTTCAATAATTCCAAGGCTTTAAAGACCCCAGCATTTTTATTTCTATTTCTGTTTGTCATTAATTTTTTTCAAAAACATGCATAGAATAAAAGCTAAATATAGACGGAAGAAAGAAAAAAAGTTTAATGCAATTTAGGTAAATTTGTATTTACTTTCTTGGGACTTGTGAATCAATTACTAGATCTTAGGGAACAAACAAGTTGCTAAATGGAATGTCTCTGCAAGCACTGGTTTTAATGAAAAATGTAAGAAGTAAAATCCTGTAATACATACTTTATGTTTTCCATTTATCTGCTTTTGGGTTTCAAAAAATGTCGAGCACCAGCTCTAAGAAAGCAACAGGATTCATGACCCAAAACTCTGATCTCTTCTAATCAGTTCTGTGAGGCAAGACTCCAGGGTAGAGCCAGACATAAATAAGGCCTCCAGAAAGGTTGAATATGAACAAGCCTGGGTCACAGTGTACAGCCAGTGTAGAATTCTGTGCTCTATGCCACTGGGGGGTACTTTCAGGGTTTTTCTGTTTTGTTTTTGAGATGAAGTTTCACTCTTGTTGTCTAGGCTGGAGTGCAATGGTGCAGTCTCAGCTCACTGCAACTTCCACCTCCGGGGTTCAAGCAATTCTCCTGCCTCAGCCTCCTGAGTAGCTCGGATTATAGCCATGCACACCATACTCAGCTAATTTTATATTTTTAGTAGAGACAGGGTTTCTTCATGTTGGTCAGGCTGGTCTTGAACTCCCAACCTCAGGTGATCCGCCCACCTTGGCCTCCCAAAGTGCTGGGATTACAGGTGTGAGCCACCATACCCGGCCTTCAGTTCTTTTTTTTTAAGCTTATTTAATGGAACTTAAATCGGAGTTTCTTTAATTTAAATTTTTTTAAGCTTGAACCCGGGAGGGGGAAGTTGCAGTGAGCCAAGATTGAGCCACTACACTCCAGCCTGGGGGACAGAGCAAGACTCCGTCACAAACTCTGTGTGTGTGTGCGTGTGTGTGTGTGTGTGTATGTGTGTGTGTTTTCATAAAATGTATTTTTTTTTTTCAATTTTTTGGTTAACTTACAGATCTAAATATATTTTGTTTTTTTTTTGTTTGTTTTTTTTTTTTTTAAAGATGGGGTTTCACCATATTGATCAGGCTGGTCTTGAACTCCCAACCTCAGGTGATCCACCCACCTTGGCCTCCAAAGTGCTTGGATTACAGGCGTGAGCCACTATGCCCAGCCATATTTTGTTTTCCATATCATATAACAAAAGCATTCTGGTCAGACATGGTGGCTCATGCTTATAATCCCAGCATTTTGGGAGACCAAGACATGAAGACCGTTTAAGCCCAGGAATTCAGGTCCAGCCTGGGCAACATGGCAAAAAACCATGTCCACAAAAAATACAAAAATTAGCTTAGCATGGTGGCCTGTACCTGTAGTACCAAGCTATTCAGGAGCTAAAGTAGTAGGACTGCCTGAACCCAGGAGGTTGTAGCTGCAGTGAGCCCTGATCAAGCCATTGTACTCCATTCTGGATGACAGAGTGAGACCCTTTCTAAAATAAATAAGTAAATAAATAATAAAGTTAAACATATAAACTTATGGGGGTTTGGGGTGTTTTTTATTTAAAATTATTATTTCAATAGTTTGGGGGTACAGAAAGAAAGTTCTTTTGTGATAATTTCTGAGATTTTGGTGTACCCATCTCCCAAGCACTGTACACTGTACCCAATGTATAGTCTTTTATCCCTTCCCCTTTCTGCTGAGTGCCCAGAGTTCATTATATAATAATTTTTCATTTTATTTATAAAGACGGGGTTTCACCATGTTAGCCAGACTGGTCTTGAACTCCTGACCTCAGGTGATCCACCCGCCTCGGCCTCGCAAAGTGCTGGGATTACAGGCGTGAGCCACCATGCCGGCCTACATTATATAATTCTTATGCCTTTGCATCATCATGGCTTAGCTTCCACTTGTGACAACATACAATACTTGGGTTTTTCTTTCTTTTTTTTTTTTGAGACGGAGTTTCGCTCTCATTACCCAGGCTGGAGTACAATGGCATGATCTCGGCTCACCGCAACCTCCACCTCCTGGGTTCAGGCAATTCTCCTGCCTCAGCCTCTTGAGTAGCTGGGATTACAGGCACACGCCCCCATGCCCAGCTAATTTTTTGTATTATTAGTAGAGATGGGGTTTCGCCATGTTGAGCAGGATGGTCTCGATCTCTTGATCTCATGATCCACCCATCTCGGCCTCCCAAATTGCTGGGATTACAGGCTTGAGCCACCGCAACCGGCCAAGGGGTTTTTCTTTTCTTTTCTTTTCTTTTCTTTTTCTGAGATGAACTTTTGCTCGCCACCCAGGCTGGAATGCAATAGTGTAATCTCGGCTCACCGCAACCTCCTTCTCCAAGGTTCAGGTGATTCTCCTGCCTCAGCCTCCCGAGCCGCTGGGACTACCAACACCCACCACCATGCCCAGTTAATTTTTGTATTCTTAATAAAGATAGGGTTTCTTTTTTTTTTTTTTTTTTTTTTTGAGACAGTTTCGCTTTTGTTACCCAGGCTGGAGTGCAATGCCACGATCTCGGCTCACCACAACCTCCGCCTCCTGGGTTCATCCAATTCTCTTGCCTCAGTCTCCTGAGTAGCTGGGATTACAGGCACGTGCCCCCATGCCCAGCTAATTGTTTGTATTTTTAGTAGAGACGGGTTTTACCATGTTGACCAAAATGGTCTCCATCTCTTGACCTTGTGATCCACCCGCCTCGGCCTCCCAAAGTGCTGGGATTACAGGCTTGAGCCACCACGCCCGGCCGAGATAGGGTTTCACCAAGTTGGCTAGGCTGGTCTCAAACTCCTGACCTCAGGTGATCTGCCCATTCCAGCCTCCCAAAGTGCTGGGATTAAAAACATGAGCCACCATGCCAGGTCTATTTTTTTTTGTTTTAATTATGGTCTTTTTTGTTAGTTTGTTTATGAGATGGAGTCTCTATCTGTCACCCAAACTGGAGTGCGGTGGCACAATCTTCATTCACTGCAACCTGTTTCCCGGGTTCAAGCTATTCTCCTTCCTCAGCCTCAGCAGGGATTGCAGAAACACACCACCATGCCCAGCTAATTTCTGCATTTTCAGTAGAAACGGGGTTTTACCATGTTAGCCAGGCTAGTCTGGAACTCCGGACCTTGGGTAATTTACCCGTCTTGGCCTCCCAAAGTGCTGGGATTACAGGCATGAGCCACCATGTCTTGCCAATTATGGTCATTCTGCAAGAGTAAGGTGGTATCACAATGTGATTTTGATTTGCATTTCCCTGATCACTAATCATTAGTGATGTTCAGCATTTTTTTTGTTTGTTGGCCATTTGTACATATTATTTTGAGAACTGTTTAAGTCCCATCTTCTTGTTGCATTTGTTTTGGGGATCTTGGCCATGCACTCTTTGCCTAAGTCAATGTCTAGAAGAGTTTTTCCAATGTTATGTTCTAGAATTTGTATAGTGTCAGGCATAAGTATTTGATCCATCTTGAGTTGACTTTTTTATGAAGTGAGAGATGAAGATCCAGTTTTATTCTACAATCTGTGGCTTGCCAGTTATCCCAGCACCATTTATTGAACAGGGTGTCTTTTCCTTCCTTTTATCTTTGTCTACTTTGTCAAAGATCAGTTGGCTGTTGAGTATTTGGGTTTATTTCTGGGTTTCCTATTCTGTTTCATTGGTCTACATGTGAATTTTTATACTCATACAATGCTGTTTTGGTAACTATAGCCTTGTAGAATAGTGCAAAGTCTGACAATGTGATGACTTTAAATTTTTTTTTTGGTGTGCTTTTGGCTTTCTTGGGGGTTATGTTTTTTTTTTTAAGTCTTGCTTTGACTATGCAGGCTTTTTGTATATATATATAAACATATACATAACATATGCATATGTTAGGAGGCACTAATTCTAATTGAAAATATTTGGCAAATTAATTCACCCATATAACCTTCATACCTTCTTTTTATTTTATTTCATTTTTTTTAGATGGAGTCTCATTCTGTCATCAGGCTGGAACAGAGTGGCATGATCTCGGCTCACTGAAACCTCTGTCTCCTGGGTTTAAGCAATTCTCCTGCCTCAGCCTCCTCAGTAGCTGGGATTACAGGTGTGTGCCACCATGCCCAGCTAATTTTTGTATTTTTGTAGAAATAGGGTTTTACTATGTTGGCCAGGCTAGTCTTTGACTCCTGACGTCGTGATCCACTTGCCTCAGCCTCCCAATGTGCTGGGATTATAGGCATGACCCATCCCGCCTGCCCCTATTTATTTATTTTTTAAATGGGGTCTCACTCTGTTGCCCAGGCTGAAGCGCACTGGTGCAATCTGGCTCACGTTTGCAACCTCCACCTCCAGGTTCAAGCAATTCTCCTGCCTCGGCCTTCTGAGTAGCTGGTACTACAGGTGTGTACCACCACACTCGGCTAATCTATGTATTTTTAGTAGAGACAAGGTTTCACCATGTAGACTACACTGGTCTCAAACTTTTTACCTCAAGTGATCTGCCCACCTTAACCTCCCAAAGTGACCTTCATATCTTTTAAGAATAAACAGACAGGCCAGGCATGGTGGCTTAAGCCTGTAATCCCAGCACTCAGGGAGGTCGAGGCAGGTGGATTAGGAGGTCAAGAGATCAAGACCATCCTGGCCAACATGGTGAAACCCCATCTCTACTAAATACAAAAAAAATTAACTGGGCGTGGTGGTACGCACCTGTAGTCGCAGCTACTCAGTAGGCTGAGGCAGAATTGCTTGAACCCAGGAGGCGGAGGTTGCGGTGAGCTAAGATCGTGTCATTGCACTCATCGGGGTAACAACAGTGAAACTCCGTCTCAAAAAAAAAACACATCACAATCAACTTAAAGAGTTAATACAGTACTATTTTAATAAATGTAAAATATGAAGACCTTGCTGCTGAAGAGTTTCAATTGCCTCCTATTTTTGTGCTTTTAATAATTTTACATCAGCTGGGTGCAGTAGCTCACGCCTGTAATCCCAGCACTTTGGGAGGCCAAGGTGGGTGGATGACAAGGTCAGAAGTTCAAAAACAGCCTGACCAACATGGTGAAACCCCATCTCTACTAACAATACAATTAGCTGGGTATGGGTGGCATGCACCTGTAATCCCAGCTACTCAGGAGGTTGAGGCAGGAGAATTGCCTGAACCCAGGAGGCGGAGGTTGCGGTGAGCCGAGATTGCACCATTGCAATCCAGCCTGGGTAACAAGGGCGAAACTCCGTCTCAAAAAAAAAAAATACAACATGAGCCGAGAGTAATAGTACATGCCTGTAATCCCAACTACTCAGGAGGCTGAGGCAGGAGAATTGATTGAACCTGGGTAACGGAGGCTGCATTGAGCCAAGATCCTGCGACTGCACTCCAGCCTGGGAAACAAGAGCAAAACTCTATCTCAAAAAAAGAAAGAAAGAAAGAAAGTTGTTCAACAAAATTTAACATTCTTTATGTTAAAATCCCTCAACCAGGCCGGGCGCAGTGGCTCAAGCCTGTAATCCCAGCACTTTGGGAGGCCGAGGCAGGTGGATCACGAGGTCAAGAGATCGAGACCATCCTGCTCAACATGGTGAAACCCCATCTCTACTAAAAATACAAAAAATCAGCTGGGCATAGTGGCGCGTTCCTGTAATCCCAGCTACTCAGGATGCTGAGGCAGGAGAATTGCCTGAACCCAGGAGGCAGAGGTTGCGGTAAGCTGAGATCGTGCCATTGCACTCCAGCCTGGGTAACAAGAGTGAAACTCCATCTCAAAAAACAAAAAAGCCCTCAACCAATTAGGCATTGAAAAAATACATACTTCAAAATAATGAATTATCTATGACAAACCCACAGTCAACATACTGAATGGACACAAGCTGGAAACATTTCTCATCAAAAAATGGCACAAGACAAAGATGTCTTCTCTCACCACTCCTATTCAAGATAAGATTGGAAGTGCTGGCCAGAGCAATCAGATGAGGGGGAAAAAAAAAGGCATCCAGCCAGGCTCGGTGGCTCAAGCCTGTAATCCCAGCACTTTGGGAGGCCAAGGCGGGTGGATCACGAGGTCAAGAAATCGAGACCATCCTGGTCAACATGGTGAAACCCCGTCTCTACTAAAAATACAAAAAATTAGCTGGGCATAGTGGCGCATGCCTGTAATCCCAGCTACTCAGGAGGCTGAGGCAGGAGAATTGCCTGAACCCAGGAGACGGAGGTTGCAGTGAGCCAAGATCGCGCCATTGCACTCCAGCGTGGGTAACAAGAGCGAAACTCCCTCTCAAAAAAAAAAATACAAAAAATCAGCTGGGCATGGTGGCACGTGCCTGTAATCCCAGCTACTCAGGAGGCTGAGGCAGGAGAATTGCCTGAACCCAGGAGGCAGAGGATGCGATGAGCCGAGATTGCACCATTGCACTCCAGCCTGGGTAGCAAGAACGAAACTCTGTCTCTAAATAAATAAATAAATAAATGTACAAAAATCAGTAGCATCCATGTACATCAATAATGCCAGAACCAAAAGCCAAATCAAAAACAAAATCTCATTTACACCTACAACAAAAAAACATAATATCTAGGAATACAGCTAACCAGAGAGGTGAAAGATCTCTATAACAAAAATTAAAACAAACCAAAACAAAAAAACATCACTTAAATAAGTCAGAGATGACAAGCAAATGGAAAATCATTTTATGCTCATGGATAGAAAAGATCAATATTAAAATGGGCATACTGCCCCCAAAAATCCACAGATCGAATACCATTTCTATCAAACTACCAAAAATATTCTCTTCTTTTTTACCCCCACCCCCGCCTTATTTATTTATTTATTTATTTATTTATTTATTTATTTTTTGAGATGGAGTCTCACTCTGTTGCCCAGGCTGGAGTGCAATGGTGTGATCTCTGCTCACTACAACCTCCACTTTCTGGGTTCAAGTGATTCTCCTGCCTCAGCCTCCCAAGTAGCTGAAATTACTGGCACCAATCACCATACCCAGCTAATTTTTGTATTCTAGAAGAAACGGGGTTTCACCATGTTGTCCAGGCTGGTCTCAAACTCCTAACCTCAGGTGATCCACCTGGCTCCCAAACTGCTAGAATGAGAGGCCTGAGCCACTGTGCCCACCCAAAAACTATTCTTAAAAGAACTAAAAGAATCTAGTTTAAAATTCATATGGAACATTCCTGCTTGACAGATGGTAAAGAAAAAAAGAAAGAAAGAAGGAAAGAAAGAAAGAAGGAAGGAAGGAAGGAAGGAAGGAAGGAAGGAAGGAAGGAAGGAAGGAAGGAGAAAGAAAGAAAGAAAGAAAGATAGATAGAAAGAAAGAAAGAAAGAAAGAAAATTCATATGGAACAACAACAAAAAAAGAGCCCAAATAGCCAAGGCAATGCTAAGTAAAAGGAACAGAGCTGGAGGCCTTACATTACCAATCTTCAAATATACTACAGAGCTACAGTAACAAAACCAGCATGGTACTGGTACAAAAACATGCTCAGAGATCAAAACAACAAATTAAAGGGTCCCAAAATTACTCTGCACACCTACAACCATCTGATTTTTGACAAAGATGACAAGAGGAATTTAAGAGAAAAATTCCCTATTTAATAAACTTTGCTGGAATAACTAGCTTGGACTATTTAAAAGATTGAAACTGAACCCCTTTCTTACACCATATACAAAAATCAACTCAAGATTTATTAGGCCAGGGACCATGGCTCACACCAATAATCCCAGCACTTTGGGAGGCTGAGGCAAGGAAATTACCTGAGGTCAGGAGTTCGAGACCAGCCTGGCCAACATGGTGAAACCACATCTCTACTAAAAATACAAGAACTAGCTGGGTGTGGTAGAGGCACCTGTAATCCCAGCTACTCTGGAGGTGGAGGTAGGAGAATCGCTTGAAGCCAGAAGGCAGAGGTTGCAGTCAGCTGTGATCGTGCCACTGAACTCCAGCAGGGGTGACAAGAGCAAAACTCTATCTCAAATAAGAAAGACTGGTTAAAGACTTAAATGTAAACCTTAAATTAAAAAAAAAAAAAAAAACTCTGGAAGATGACTTAGAAAATACTATTTTAGACAGAAATTGGCAGAGACTTCATAATGAAGATATGAAAAGCAATTGCAACAAAAGCAAAAACTGACAAATAGAACCTAATTAAACTAAAGAGCTTTTTCATAGCAAAAAGAAACAATAAAATAAAATAATCACTGGTGGATCACACCTCCCAGTACTTTGGGAGGCTGAGTTGAGGGGAATCACAAGATTAGGTGCTTGAGACCAACCTGGCCAACATGGTGAAAGTCCATCTCTACTAAAGATACAAAAAAAAACAATTAGCTGTGCATGGTAGTGTGTGCCTGTAATCCCAGCTACTCAGAAGGCTGAAGCAGAACTGCTTGAACCCAAGAGGTGGAGATTGCCGTGAGCTGAGATCACACCATTGTACTCCAGCCTGGGCAACAGGATGAGATGCCATCTCATAAAAAATATATATGTATTCTGTCGGTATATAGTAGGTTTTTTATATATATATATTCTGTACAGAATAAAACAAAACATTTGAAACTATGCTACTATGCTTCTGAAAAAGGTCTAATATCCTGAAATCATAAAAAACTTAAGAAATTTCCAGCCAGGTGCGGTGGCTCACACCTGTAATCCCACCGCTTTGGGAGATCGAGGAGGGTGGATCACAAGGTCAAGAGATCGAGACCATCATGGTCAACATGGTGAAACTCTGTCTCTACTAAAAATACAAAAAAATTGGGCATAGTGGCACGTGCCTGTAATCCCAGCTACTCAGGAGGCTAAGGCAGGAGAATTGCCTGAACCCAGGAGGCGGAGGTTGCAGCAAGCCAAGATCGCACCATTGCACTCCAGCCTGGGTAACAAGAGCGAAACTCTATCTCAAGAAAAAAAAGAAACTTCCAAAAAAAAAAAAAAACCTCATTAAAAAGTAGGCAAAGGGGCCAGGCTCAGTGGCTGACACCTGTAATTCTAGTAGTTTGGGAGGCCGAGGTGGGTAGATAATAAGGTCAGGAGTTTGAGACCAGCCTGGCCAACATGGTGAAACCCCGTCTCTACTAAAAATAATAGAATTAGCTGGGTGTGATGGCAGGCACCTGTAATCCCAGCTACTCAGGAGGCTGAAGCAGGAGAATTGCTTGAACCCAGAAGGCAGAGGTTGCAGCGAGCCAAGATCAGGCCACTGCACTCCAGCCTGGGTGACAGAGCAAGACTCCATCTTGGATATTAAAAAAAAAAAGTAGGCAAAGGACATCAACAGATGCTTTTCAAAAAAAAGACATATAAGTGGCAAACAAGCCTATAAATAATGCTCATCACTAATCATTAGAGAAATGCAAAGAAAAACCACAGTGAGATACCATCTCATACAAATCTGAACGGCTATTACTAAAAAGTGAAAAAAAAATCAGTTGCTGTCAAGGTTGCAAAGGGAATGCTTATCCACTGCTGTGGGAGTGTGAATTAGTTCAACCATTGTGAAGAGCAATGGAGTGCAATGCCTCACAGAACTAAAAGCCACATTGCCATTTGACTCAGCAACCTTGTAATTGGGTATATACCCAAAGAAATATAAATTATTCTATCATAAAAACACATGCACATGCATGTTCACTGCACCACTATTCACAACAGCGAAGTGTTGGAATCAACCTAAATGCCTATCGATGCTAGACTGGATACAGAAAATGTGGTATGGGCAGATACGGTGGCTCATGTCTGTAATCCAACACTTCGCAAGGCTTCAAAGCAGGGGGATCGTCAGAGCTCAGGGGTTTGAGAGCAGCCTCAGAAACATGTCAAAACCTCTTGCCTACAAAAAATAGAAAAAGAGCCAGGCGCGGTGGCTCACGCCTATAATCCCAGCACTTTGGGAGGCTGAGATGGGTGGATCACGAGGTCAAGAGATTGAGACCATCCTGGTCAACAAGGTGAAACCCCGTCTCTACTAAAACTACAAAAATTCGCTGGGCATGGTGGCGCGTGCCTGTAATCCCAGCTACTCAGGAGGCTGAGGCAGGAGAATTGCCTGAACCCAGGAGGCAGAGGTTGTGGTGAGCCGAGATCACACCATTGCACTCCAGCCTGGGTGACAAGAGCGAAACTCCTCTCCAAAAAAAAATAAAATAAATAAATGTTACCATTTATAAGTAAGAGCTAAATAATAAGAACACACAGACACAAAGAGAACAGACACTGAGGGCTAGTTGATGGTGGAGGGTGGGAGGACAAAAAGATCACAAAAAAAACCTGTTTTTAGTATTTTTTTGTTTAGTAGCTCAGTGACAATATAATCTGCATACCAAATGCCCATGACACAATTTTACCTATATAGCAAAGCTGCATGTGTACCCATTAACAAAAAATAAGGAAAAAAAATCCATGAGTTTGGGAGTGTGCAATGTAGGCGACAGGACTGGTGTGTGGTACAGACCGTAACCCAGGTGTGACTCATTTTTTCTGGTTTCATACAGGCCGAGATTATGAACAGGTGGTCCAGAACCCTAGGTTGATTCAGGTTGGTGGAAACAGGTTGCTGCTGCAGATTCAGTGCCTGGGGGTGGGGATGTGCCAGGAGACTTGCAGACACTTTCGTAGGGTTTTGGCAAGAAACACTAGGATCAAAAATGCTGTGGTAAAATTCCTGAGTGTGGTGTCTAGCCCTGGGTGTGGTGTAGACACCTTAATGTCTAGTGGGAGTTTGTGAGTGGGTAGAAATCCTGGGCTGGCAGCTGTGGAAAAAGGGAATCTGCTATCAGAGCTTCTTTCCCTTAAGTTTTCAGTCATCTCTCACCCTGGGAGGAGACCTAGAATCATAAACAATGGGCAGTGTAACAGACAGGAGAGCAGAGCCGTGCAGAATTCCAGTCCAGGTCAGGCCTTTGTGATAGCTTTCTTCTGGCACCAAATCTGTAGAGTTTGCTGAACACCAACGTTCTCCAACATCAACGTATTGTCTAAAATCTGCATTCTGACACCATCCAGAGTCAGCACAGACCCTGATTCAGGGCTCAGTCCCACAATACTGTCCTTACTGCAGATGTCATTTAAAAACCTAATGGACTCATCTATGTTTCTGAGCTACTGTTTAAACATCGGGGACTCCTATAACCTCCCTCAAGTTCAATGATTTGATAGAGCCACTAACAGAACAAGCAAAGCACCACAGTTATGTTGACCAGTTAATTATGAAAGGTACAACCCAGAAAAAGCCAATGGAATAAATGTACAGGACAAAATCAATCAATCAATCTTTTTTTTACTGATCATACAGCCAGATACAGACTCTGCACATTTTCTTCTTTTTCTCATATAAAAATGAGCTGAATTTGGCCAGGTGATGTGGCTCATGCCTATAATCCCAGAACTTTGGGAGGCAGAGGTGGGCGGATCACCTGAGGTCAGTAGTTCAAGACCAGGCTGCCTAACATGGTGAAACCTTATCTCTACAAAAATATTAAAAAATTAGCTGGACATCATAGCAGATGCCTGTAATCCCAGCTACCTGAGAGGCTGAGTTGGGAAAATCGCTTGAACCCAGGAGGCAGATGCCATTGCAGTCAGCCGAGATCATGCCCTTGCACTCCACCCTGGGTGAAAGAGTGAGACTCCATCTCAAAAAAAAAAAAAAAAAAAATCA
Organism: Saguinus oedipus; assembly: GCA_031835075.1. Classification (NCBI taxonomy): domain Eukaryota; kingdom Metazoa; phylum Chordata; class Mammalia; order Primates; family Cebidae; genus Saguinus; species Saguinus oedipus. Next base: position 20,511,747 of record CM063187.1, read on the forward strand.
GCTAAATTTGTCTTCAATTTTCAAAATAAATACTTCTTGGCCGGGCACGGTGGCTCAAGCCTGTAATCCCATCACTTTGGGAGGCCAAAGCAGGTGGATCACGAGGTCAAGAGATCGAGACCATCCTGGTCAACATGGTGAAACCCCGTCTCTACTAAAAAAAGTACAAAAAATTAGCTGGGCATGCTAGTGCATGCCTGTAATCCCAGTTACTCAGGAGGCTGAGGCAGGAGAATTGCCTGAACCCAGGAGGCGGAGGTTGCAGTGAGCCAAGATCGTGCCATTGCACTCCAGCCTGGGTAACAAGAGCGAAACTCCGTCTCAAAAAAAAAAAATTAATTAATAAAATAAATAAATAAATAAATACTTCTTAAGTTTATCTCTTTTCCACCTGCTCCTGAAATTTGGGGTGCATTTAGTCTGAGCCAACACATTAACTCCATTTTATGTTCCTCCTAAGAACAGGCTGACTTCAGATAAAAAATTCTCTGGCTAGGTTCAGTGGCTCACACCTGTAATCCCAGCACTTTGGGAGACCAAGGTGGGCAGATCAGGTGGCCAGACCAGGCTGGCCAACATGGTGAAACTGTTTCTACTAAAAATACAAAAATTAGCTGATTGTAACGGCGCACATCTGTAATCCCAGCTACTCAGGAGGCTAAGGCAGAAGAATCATTTGAACCCAGGAGGCGGAGGTTGCAGTGAGCCGAGATCATGTCCTTGCACTCCAGCCTGGGCAACAGGCTGGAGAATTTGAGATGCCGTCTCAAAAAAAAAAGAAAAAGAAAAAATATCATCTGATCAAAACTCTAGAAATTCTCTTTTTTTGGTAACATAAATCTAACTTTACATTTTACAAAGTCTAGAAACTATCTCATAATAACTTCATCTTTAGTAAGACCTTCTGAGACCCCTTCTATTTTAACCTTAACTGCATCTGCCTGTGGGTCCCCAGCTTTCCAGAGCTCTGTAACTCCTCTCGGGATAAAGGCTTCTCATGGCTGTGATAAAATAGCTGGGACATCTTTGGGGCACTCTCCAGAAAGAATTGATTTGGCCTGCTGAACACGGTGACTCACGCCTGTAATCCCAGCACTTTGGGAGGACGAGGCAGGTAGATCATGAGGTCAGGAGATCGAGACCATCTGGCTAACACGGTGAAACCCCGTCTCTACTAAGAACACAAAACATTAGCCGGGCATGGTGGCATATGACTATAATCCCAGCTATTTGGGAAGGTAAAGCAGAAGAATCACTTGAACTTAGGAGGTGGAGGTTGCAGTGAGCCAAGATGGAACCACTGCACTCCAGCCTGGGTGACAGAGCCAAACTCCATCTCAAAAACAAAAAAAAACAGAATTAGGCCTTTAATAACCATTTTAGCAGGCTCAATATTAACCTCAGCTTGGAGTCACTGGGTTCAAGCTTTAATTTCTATGACAGAGTTACTCACTTAGGTTTTGAAACTGTTTAAAAAAATCTAGCAAAATTATCAAACATACTATTCATATAAGAAAAAAATATATTTTTTGTTGAGATGAAGTCTCACTCTATTGCCCAAGCTGGAGTGCAGTGGCATGATCTCAGCTCACTGCAATCTTCACCTCCTGGGTTCAAGTGATTCTTCTGCCCCAGCCTCCCCAGTAGCTGGGACTACAGGCATGTGCCACCATAACTGGCTAGTTTTTGTATTTTTAGTAGTGACAGGGTTTTCCTATGTTGGCCAGGCTGGCCTCAAATTCCCTGACCTTTGATTTGCCCACCTCGGCCTCCCAAAGTGCTGGGATTACAGGAGTGAGCCAACTTGCTTGGACCAAGGGAAAAAAAAAAATTTCAGGTCCTTACATTTTATACTTCAATAAGGAAAGCAACAGTATCTATTCCTGGCTGGGCACGGTGGCTAATGCCTGTAATCCCAACACTTTGGGAGGCTGAAGCAGGTGGATCACCAGAGGTCAGGAGTTCAAGACCAGCATGGCCAACATGGTGAAACCCCATCTCTATAAAAAATAAAAAAATTAAAAAATTAAAAAAGAAAGAGAAAAAAAAGTATCTATTCTTTTCAGACAATAAATGTATTATTGTATAAGTTTCACAAAAAATCATGTAGTGAACTAAATTAGTAATATGTGAACACTTCTAGGAGGTAACAAGTTTACTCTCATAAAATTTAGCACAAAACTAAGGATCAAAAAATCAAAATAACAGGATAAGGAATAGAGATATTCATTACAAACTTTCCCTGCAAAAAAAGAAACTGATGCTTTTATGAATCCATGTAACTCACCAATTATCTACCTTATTTTCTTATGGAACTGTATTCATTTTCTACTGCCAAAACAGGGAGGTTTTTTTATATTCTTTTCCTCGGTAGCATTCTAAAAACTAAGCCTTGGAATTTCATTTGTAACGACACAGACGTAAAAATACACACTTGAAAAAATTCCTAAATTCACTATGGAAAAGAAAATGTAAAAGTAAATGAGGGCTAGGTATGGTGGCACAGGCCCGTAATCCCAGAACTTTCAGACGCTGAGGCAGGCAGATTACTTGAGCTCTGGAGTTCCAGTCTAGCTTGGACAACATGGTGAAAACCCAACTCTACTACAAATACAAAAATTAGCCAGGATGGTGGCAGGCTTTCACGGACTTTCAGCCTGGATTGGTCTCAAACTCCTGAGTTCAGGTGATCCACCCACCTCGGACTTCCAAAGTGCTGAGATTACAGCATTAGACAGCACTCCCAGGTACCTTTGTAAATATTTTCTTACCTTTAAAGCCCTACTAATAAAATGCAACTTATAGTTTAAAAAACTGAGGTCAAGATAAGTGAAAACAATTGTTTTCAATGTCACAAACCCAGGGAGTAGTAATGCTGATTAAAAAACAGATGTGTCTGACTCATGTGTCAAGTATGACCATCCAATCACTTGAGAGATTCTCCCATCCCATCCTGTTCTAAGTGCTCAATGACCACCCTCTCAGGAGAGACTGCACTATGCCCCAGTGAGTGGCCCAGAATCATGTTACTTTGTAAGTTCTTGTACCATCTAACTGGGGTCAGTTTTCTTTTTTAAAATTTTTGTCTTTTGAAATACTATTTTTTGGCTAGGTGTGGTGGCTCATGCCTGTAACCCTAGCACTTTGGGAGTCCAAGGTGGGTGGATAACCAGAGGCCAGGTGTTCAACACCAGCCTGGCCAACATGGCAAAACCCTATCTCTACTAAAAATACAAAAATTAGCCAAAAGTGGTGGTGGGCGCCTGTAATCCCAGCTACTTGGGAGGCTGAGGCAGAAGAATCACTTGAACCCAGGAGGCAAAGATTGCAGTGAGCCAATACCACGCCACTGCTCCCAGCCTGGGCAATACAGTGAGACTCTGTCTCAAAAACAACAATAACCGGGTGCGGTGGCTCACGCCTATAATCGCAGCTCTTTGGGAGGCCGAGGCGGGTGGAGCACGAGGTCAAGAGATCGAGACCATCCTGGTCAACATGGTGAAACCCCGTCTCTACTAAAAATACAAAAAATTAGCTGGGCACGGTGGTGCGTGCCTGTAATCCCACCTACTCAGGAGGCTGAGGCAGGAGAATTGCCTGAACCCGGGAGGCAGAGGTTGCAATGAGCCAAGATCGCGCCATTGCACTCCAGCCTGGGTAACAAAAGCAAAACTCCATCTCAAAAAAAAAAAAAAAAAAACAGCAACAACAACAAAAACTTTTATCTTTTTTTTTTTTTAATTTAAAATTATTAGAGATGGGGTGTCACCACGTTGGCCAGGCTGGTCTCGAACTCCTGACCTCAGGTGATCCACCCATCTCAGCCTCCCAAAGTGCTGGGATTACATGCGTGAGCCACTGCTCCCAGCCAAAACTTTTACCTTTCACAAAATTTTCACTATTTTTAACTTCACTATTTCTCTGCTCATTTAGAGAATCCAAGGGGCAGAAATTATTTCTGTGTTTTTTACTAGCTTCTGATTGGCTTAACAGCAGTGTGTCTCTAAGAAATGGAAGCTGGGTTGGTTGAAGACAATCTTAATGTCTTTAAAAAACAATGACCGCCATTCTAACTGGCGTGAGATGGTATCTCAATGTGGTTTTGATTTGCATCTCTCTAATAACCAGTGATGATGAGCATTTTTTCATGTTTGTTGGCCTCATGTATGTCTTCTTTTGTAAAGTGTCTGTTCATATCCTTTGCCCATTTTTGAATGGGCTTGTTTGTTTTTTTCTTGTAAATCTGTTTGAGTTCTCTGTAAATAAAAAATAAATAAATAATAAAAAAAATTCATAATCCCATCGTCCAGAAAAAAAAAAGAATGACAAAAGGAGACTCCTCTCAGCCCTGGGGCAGCCACCTTCTTAAGAGGCTACACTCCGTGACTCAGGTTTTGCTGTTTATAAAAAATATTAGGCCAGGCACAGTGGCTCTCACCTATAATCCCAGCGCTTTGGGAGGCCCAGGCGGGTGGATCACGAGGTCAAGAGATCGAGACCATTCTGGTCAACAAGGTGAAACCCCATCTCTACTAAAAATACAAAAAATTAGCTGGGCATGGTAGCGCGCACCTGTAATCCCAGCTATTCAGGAGGCTGAGGCAGGAGAATTGCCTGAACCCAGGAGGCGGAGGTTGTGGTGAGCCGAGATCGTGCCATTACACTTCAGCCTGGTTAACAAGAGCAAAACTCCATCTCAAAAAAAATTAAAAATGACCAGGAGCTGATATCCACCAGATACTCCAGCAGATACAGCCATGGTGGGTATTTTGATTTATCCCCAGGCAGTACTGAAGCCCAGGACCAAGAACAAAACTAAAGGGTGGTTGAAGACATCTCACCTCATAGTTTCCAAAGGGAAACCGTGACCCAAAAACATTCTGATAAGATCTCTGTGCCTGCCAGGTGCAGTGGCTCACACCTGTAATCTCAGCACTTTGGGAGGCTGAGGCAGGTGGATCAGGAGGTCAGGAGATCAAGACCATCCTGGCTAACCTGGTAAAATCCTGTCGCCACTAAAAGTACAAAAAAAGAGAAATTAGCCGGGTATGGTGGCATGCACCTGTAGGAGAACCGCTTAAACCTGAGAGGCAGAGGTTGCAGTGAGCCAAGATCAGATTGTGCCACTGCACTCCAGCCAGGGTGACAGTGAGATTCAGTCTCAAAAAAGAAAAAAATCTCTGTGCCTGGCAAGATAAAGCCAAAACAGGAACAATTATTTTTTTTACACTACAGCGTCAGGAAATTATATTTGATTTCTTCTCATGGAAAGTATTTACAAATAGCAAACAAACGTTTTTAAAGTGCCATCCGAGGCCGGGCACGGTGGCTCACGCCTATAATCCCAGCACTGTGGGAGGCCGAGGCGGGTGGATCACGAGGTCAAGAGATCGAGACCATCCTGGTCAACAAGGTGAAACCCCGTCTCTACTAAAAATACAAAAATTAGCTGGGCATGCTGGTGCGTGCCTATAGTCCCAGCTACTCGGGAGGCTGAGGCAGGAGAATTGCTTGAACCCAGAAGGCGGAGGTTGCAGTGAGCCGAGATCCTGCCATTGCACTCCAGTCTGGGGAACAACAGCGAAACTCTGTCTAATAAATAAATAAATAAATAAATAAAGTGCCATCCAATGCTTTGTCAAAAAATGATTACTTAGGCCTGTGCAGTGGCTCACACCTGTAATTCCAGCACTTTGGGAGCCTGAAGCAGGCAGATCACCTGAGGTCATAAGTTTGAGACCAGCCTGACAGAGAGAAATCCCATCTCTACTAAAAATACAAAATTAGCCAGGCATGGTGGCACATGCCTGTAATCCCAGCTACTTGGGAGGCTGAGGCAGGAGAATCACTATTTTTTTTTTTTTTTTTGAGACGGAGTTTCGTTCTTGTTACCCAGGCTGGAGTGAAATGGCGCCATCTCGGCTCACCGCATCCTCCCGCTCCTTGGTGTAAGGCCGGCTGCCTTGCCGGGGATCAAACGAACACATTCATCACTCTCCATGCCTGATAACTGCTTCATCACCCAAGCTCATTATCTGGCTTCCCCACAAAGCTTCCGCGCACCGCCTCTGCATACCATGCCCAAGCCTACACTCAGCAATAAATTATGCATCCAACCTCCAGCCCGCTGTTAAAAAAACCCTGCAGAGAAATTTTTTTAAAAAGAAGCCCCACTGTTCCCTGCCCAGCAACAGCCTGCCCCGTATGCTCCGGGCAGGCCCGCATACCCAAGGTCCTGCCCGCCTACCAATGGCAGCTAGTTTCATGTACTTCCTACTTTAACTCCATGTGCTTCCTGCTCCTCAACAGCCAATAGAAATGCCTTCTCTTTGTTTCCCCAGTAGTCAATCAAGGCCCACTTACCCAAGGTCCCGCCTACCAATGGCAGCTAGTTTCATGTACTTCCTACTTTAACTCCATGTACTTCCTACTCCTCAACAGCCAATAGAAATGCCTTCTCTTTGTTTCCCCAGTAACCAATCGATTGCCTGCACACCCCATAAAAGCCCACGCCTTGAACAGCCGGGTGCGACTTCTCTGGCCCCTCTTGGACCACTGAGGTTGTCCAGGAGCTGAATAAATCGGCTTCTCACTTTTTTTTTTATACCTGCCTCAGTTTCCTTATTTTACCTCAGCAATAAATCTTACACTGTATTCAAGCAATTCTCCTGCCTCAGCCTCCCGAGTAGCTGGGACTACAGGCGCACGCCACCATGCCCACCTAATTTTTGTATTTTTAGTAGAGACGGGGTTTCACCATGTTGACCAGGATGGTCTCGATCGATCGATCTCTTGACCTTGTGATCCACCCGCCTCGGCCTCCCAAAGTGCTGCGATTACAGGCGTTAGCCACCGCACCCGGCACTTTAAAGAAATCTGACTCAAATGCATGTTTTTATAAATTACTGAATTGGGGGAAACAAAATTGAGGCTTAGCCAACTATAAACTGCCAATTAACCTCTGCATACATAACCAGGAAATGTCCACCTTGATTGTACAAATTAAGAAACTATGTAACTGTACCTAACCAATTAATTGAATTTGGTTTTCTTTATCATACCTTATGGAAGTCTTTTCTTCAAGCCCCTTCTATGGACGTGTTAGGGTCACAGCAAGGCAATTCCATAGACCCCCTCCCCGTTCTCCCCTGCTAAGCTGAGCTCACAAAAAAACAGCCTTACGCCCTGCAAACCGTCAGGCCGGTATCCTCGCCCAGAAGGTTCCCTGATATTCCACACCCCCCTCCTCCTGCCGCTGTCTGCCCCGTTCAGGAACATTGCAAGACAACCACGCCCCGGCTAATGCAATCCTAGCCAGCTCTTGCACCCAAAAAACCCGCCAGCCAAGGGCGGCCCGCCCCGTCCCAATCCCGCTCCCCCGGAGCCAATCAAAGCGCCCTGCTGTTGCCCGTGTCCCCATGCCAGAAAAACCCCACGCCCCAGAAAGTCAGCGCGACTTCTCCGGCCCCTCGCTGTAACGGTTACTGCCGAGTTTAAAATAAGGAAAACTAAGGCCAGTATAAGAACAATCAGATGCCAATTTATTTATCTCCCGCGAGGTTCTGTGGTCCTAAGGAAAGGGGGCCAGGGAAGTCACGCTTGACTTCTCGGGGCATGGGGTTTTATGGGGATTAGATGCATGGGGTGGGCTGCCACTGGGTAAGGCTTGGCGGGATTTCTTCAATTTTCGCGGGTTCAGCTGTATAGTTTAGTGCTGAGAGTGCACAGTTTAGTGCTGAGGTTCAAATGCATAGCTTGGTGCTGAGAGTGCATAGTCTAGTGCTGAATATAGACCTGGGGGCAGAATGCAGAAGTGGGCAGGGAAGCCCGAATGGAGGAGCCAGATGCTGAGTAATGTGTGTCTGGATGTAGTTCTAGGCCTGCTGCGCCGAGTAGTGGAAAAATAAAGCCAATTGAACGTCCAAGCTTTATTAGGAGCTCCGGGCGGACTAAGCACCACTGTACAGACCGAAGTGGGTAGCCGCGCCTAGGAGGTGGGCTGAGAGACTTATATACCAAGAGTCAGTAGTTTTCCACTGCGGTTGAGTGAGAGAGGGGGCGTGCTCTTCCTCAGGTAGGGAGGGGACGTGCACTTCCTCAGGTAGGGATTTTTGTGGCTTGGCTATCTCCTTAACAAGGGAGGGTTTCGAGGCCTGCCGGGGAAAAAGGGAAGGAGGAGGAGGGGGTCCTTGCAAACAGCTTATCTGGGAACCTGGCTAAACATTGACGGGGGTACTTTTCCACTGTCGTTCAGGTTTTTCCAGTTGACTGTTGTAGGGGGAAGGGGAGGCCGGTCCTAACAATGTGTTCTGCCTGAAACTGTTATCAGGCATAGAGAGGGGTGGGTGTTGTTTATCCGGCTCTTAGCAAGGCTATCGGCCTTACACTTGTGTCGGACCGCAGAAACTCGCCCAGGAGCCGATTAAATTTCTTTATTTTAATAACTGGCCTCAGTTGCCTCATTTAAACCTCAATTGCTTCATTCAGACCTTACACAAACAGGGGCACCTGGGTTCCAGGATGTGGTCGCACCTGGCCCTGGAACCCAGGATGGTGACCCAATTAAGCAGGATGTTGGCACTTAAGAACCAAGAGGCAGTTTTTCTTAGAATACCACCCTGCAAACTTTCTATACAACCCCCACAGTCTGTAAGCCAGGCTGCTGCCATCACTGCCTGTGGTGAGGCAGCCAGCCTGGCAGGTTGAAATAAAATTACTAAACCTGACCCTGAGTCTGCTTCTCCATCCTTTCAGTCAACCTCACAGGAGGACAAGCTACCTCACAGGAAGACAAGCTACCTCACAGGAAAACAAAGCATAGCTGGGTACGCTACAATTTTTTCATTACTATTTGATTAAATTCTTTAATATTTTTGCGGTGACTTCTCTACATGTTTATAGGAAAAAAGAGGCCGGGCGCGGTGGCTCAAGCCTGTAATCCCAGCACTTTGGGAGGCCGAGGCGGGTGGATCACAAGGTCAAGAGATCGAGACCATCTTGGTCAAAATGGTGAAACCCCGTCTCTACTGAAGTTACAAAAAATTAGCTGGGCATGGTGGCGCGTGCCTGTAATCCCAGCTACTCAGGAGGCCGAGGCAGGAGAATTGCCTGAACCCAGGAGGCGGAGGTTGCGGTGAGCAGAGATCGCGCCATTGCACTCCAGCCTGTGTAACAAAAAGCGAAACTCCGTCTCAAATAATAATAATAATAATAATTTTAAAAATAATAATAATAATAGGAAAAAAGAAAGACTCTGAACCTAACAGACCAAAGCTCTTCCCATTCATGAACCCGCAACACGAGTCAGGATTCTCCTGTGTCGACCCTTCCGTGGTCCCTGCACAATCTAGGAGGGAAAGGGCGCTGCGGGAGCAAAGCTGCCCAGAGAGGGCTCCAGGCAAGGGCACAGTCACTGCGCAGGTAAGAGACAGGAAGCCCGGGGCCCGGCCTCAGCACGCTGCCATCTTAAGGCTGAAGGGGGCTGAGGCCCAGCTAGGAGAGAACTCCGGACGCACATGGTGGAGCCACTTTGGGAAGGCCTGAGTCCCGCCACAGCCACTTCCCCTCCCTCCCGGGATCGGACCCAGCACTCTCACCATTTCCAGGCTTCCAGGGGGTCCTGGCGTCATAGCTGTGGATCTTCCAATACCTGCAGGTCACAATGCCACAGAGGCTGAGCTTCTACAAGCAGAGGACACAGCGCAGGAAACACGACACATTCAGCTCCCGCGACTTCTAGAGACAAAGGCCCCGGCAAACCCGGAAGCCGCCCTGTCCCGCTCCAGCTGCGTGTCTGATTGGACGGTTTCCAGTTCAGCGTCCTTGATTGGATAACGTTGAAGGCCCTGCCCCTTCAGGACCTGAATGACAGGAGATGTAATCAGATGCTGGGCTCAATGAATACTGAATGACAACCTAAGCTGCAGACTTTTCAGGGACGGACTCCTCCCTGAGCTGAGCCGAGATTGCGCCGCTGCAGGCCTCTCTGAGCAGACAGAGCAAGACTCCATCTCAAAAAGACAAAAAAAAAAAAAAAAGACTATCATACATTTAACCAGCCAATAGCAGAGATTTTTGTGTCTCTTTGCAAAGTTTGGCACCCACATAACTTTCTGGGTCTTCTCTTTATAAAGACCATACAGAATTGGCATTCACTTGCGTACTGTGTAAAGCTCTTGGATGGTACAGGCAGTGTCATCATAGAGCCTAGCACACAGGTGAGGTGTGTTTCTCATGTGCACAACACAGCAACCCTTAGGATTGGAACCCACCCACACAGAGCTCACTTCGGAGGTTCTTAATCTCATAAGTGGATACAGTCCACAGTTGAAATTGTGACTGTCATATGTGAATATCCAGCCAGAGTTGAAATGGTAAAATATTTCTAAACCAGCTCATAGCAGGTAAGAAATCTTTTATCCAGATTCAGCCAACTGGAGACATGTTGACTCTCATACCTGAGCCTAGGACCACAGGTATGATCATAGGTCCATACCAGCATAAAGGTCTCAGGCCATATTGCAAATCTTATGCATACAGTATAAAGCCCTCAAGTGGGACAGAAAATATCCTAACACATCTCAACACACAGGTGAGATTGTGACACTCATATGCAGACCCAGCTGGCAATAATGATTATCATCCTTCCACAGCCCACTGTTGAGATTCTGAATCTCAAAACCAATAAAAAAAGGCCAGCACGGTACCTCACGCCTGTAACTGCAGCACTTTGGGAGGCCGAGGTCGGGAGTTTGAGACCAGCCTGACCAACATGGAGAAACCCCATCTCTACTAAAAATACAAAATTAGCTGGGCATGGTGGCACACACCTGTAATCCCAACTACTCAGGAGGCTGAGGCACGAGAATTGCTTGAACCCAGGAGGCTGAGATTGTGGTAAATTGAAATCATGCCATTGTACTCCAGCCTGAACAACAAGAGCGAAACTCCATCTCAAAATAATAATAATAATAATAAAGTTTCAAAAGTTGAAAAATTGACTTTCATTCTTGAATAAAAGTCTACAGGTAAGCTGGTGACTCTCAAACCAAGATTCAGCACACCTGAGACTTGAGAAACTGTGAGTCCACTAAGAAGACACAGTCTAGAGGACGAGTTGAAGGTCTCATGCACAGATCAAGTCCATGGTTGAGACTGCAACTCCAGAACATAGATCCCACATAAAGGAGGTGTTAATTCTCATACCTGGAATCTCAACATGTGCAGGATGGTTCATCTCATTTATGGACCTTCCTGTAGCTGCGATTGTGACATACGCCTTATCTGGCACCTGAGTTTTTTGGCTCTCCTGCCTGGGCTCAGTCCACAGATTAGATTGTGACGCATCACTGAACCCAGGATCTAGGTGATGTAAATTTATTCCTGCCTTGGCGCTCCTCGCAGGGCGCACCGTGACATATTACTGCACCTAACATAGGGGAACCATAACCAGGTTATGTGACTCTCCTGCCTGTGCCTTGCCCACACAGACCACTGTGACATATTGCTGGGTCTAACGTAACTCTCTTGCCTAGGTCCTAGCTACAGAAAGTATTGTGACACATCTCTGTGCCCATCACACAGGTGACCTAACTCTCTTTTCCTGGGGGGTATTGAAAGAGATGGCTAGCCCCAGCACCTAGCTGATGTGACTCTTCTCTTCTTTCTAGGTTTTGCCCATGGGGAGCATTGTAACATATCGTTGGGCCCAACACCAAGGTGATGTTGCTCTTTTGCCTCTTCTGCCTGGACCCCGTTCACAAGGGCATTGTGATATACCTCTGGGCCCATCAACGATTTGATGTGTCTCGTCTGTCTAGCCTAGGCTTTCTCCATGGAAGATATTGTGACATAACTTTGGGCCCAGTACCTAGGCAATGTGACTTTTTCTTTCTGCCTGGACCATGCCCACAGAAGGGATAATGACTTATCACTAAGCCCAGCACTCACAATGTAATTTTTCTACCTGATCTTCCTGACAGGAATCATTTTGACATGTTTCTGAGTTCATCACCTAGCTGATGTGACCCTTCTTATTTTCAGACTTGTTCAAAGTGGAGATTGCTACATATTGCTTGGCCCAGCTCCTGTGTGATGTGACTCTCCTCTCATGCCTCAGTGCTCCCCACTGGAGTAATTTCGACATACAGCTTGGCCCTGGCTCTAGTTTATATGACTTTTCTCTTCCTCCTTAGCCCTGCTCACCTGGGGACATTATAACATATCTGAGCCCATCACCTAAGTAACGTGACTCTGTTGCCTGATCTCCTCCTCAGGGTGTATTGTTATATGTTGTCAGACACAGCAACTAAGTGATATGACTCTTCTCTGCTGCTTGGGTTCTGTCCAATAAAAGATTGTGATATGTCACCAGGCCCACGTTATGTGATGTCCCACTCCTCCCTGGGCTGTACATACATTGCTATTGTGATATGGCTGGGTGCAATGCCTAGGTCATGTGAGTCTCCTGTATGGGCCCTGCCCACAGGGGCATTATCACATGTCACATTAGTTACCTAGGTGATCTGATTCACCCCTTCCTTCTGGGTCCTGACAGACAGAAGGATACTGACTCATCACGGGACCAAGCACATAATGATGTGATTCTCTTGCATAATTTTGTTATTGTGACATATTGCTGGGTCCAAAACCTAGGAGATGAGAGACTTTTGCCTTGGACCTGACTACAGAGGGCTTTTTGATATTTCCCTGCATCTATCACCTGGGGGATGTGTTTCTCCTCTGCCTGCACCCTGCCTTCAAGGAAGATTGTGACAGAACTCTGGGTCCAACAACCAGGTCATGTGTCTCTCCAGCCTGGGCATAGCCCCCGAGAAAGCACTGTGAGATATTGCTGGTTCCAGAAACTAGGTGATATGACTATGCCGACAGTGCCCTCATTTTAGAAGAAAATTGTAACATATCACTGGCTAACTACTCAGATAATGTGACTGTCCTGCCTGATTTGAGGTATGAGAGTTATTATCTCTCATTTTGTTGATTTGAGGTATGAGAGTTATCATCTCACCTATGAGCTGAACAAAAATATACTTTACAGTTCCACCTGTGCATAGAGAGTGAGCAAGAGAGTTACATCATTTTGGTGCTAGACCAGAGATATGTCACAATTTTTTCTCATAGCAGAAACCAGAAAGAAGAGTCCCCTCACCTGGGTTCTTGGCCAGGGAACCACCCAGAAACTGAGTGCTGTGCCCAGTGATATGCCACAATGCTCCTGTGAGCAAGATCCAGGAAAAAAAAACACATCACCCTGTTTCTGAGCCAAATGTTACATCACAATCTTTCCTGTGGGCAGGATGCAGGCAGCAGAGGAGGGTCGAAACTCCTAGGCGATGAATGCAGACAGATGTCACGAGGCTCCTAGGAATGGTAGGGCTCACGCCCTGTTTACAGGGCATAGACAGGTACCTCCCATCTTCTAGGTGTTTGGCCTAGTGATATGTCACAGTACTCAAAATATGTGGGGCCTTTCCCGGGAGGCTCCCGAAGATGGCGGAGGTGCAGGTCCTGGTGCTCGATGGTCGAGGCCATCTCCTGGGCCGCCTGGCAGCCATCGTGGCTAAGCAGGTACTGCTGGGCCGGAAGGTGGTGGTCGTTCGCTGCGAGGGCATCAACATTTCTGGCAATTTCTACAGAAACAAGTTGAAGTACCTGGCTTTCCTCCGCAAGCGGATGAACACCAACCCTTCCCGAGGCCCCTACCACTTCCGAGCCCCCAGCCGCATCTTCTGGCGGACTGTGCGAGGCATGCTGCCCCACAAGACCAAGCGAGGCCAGGCCGCCTTGGACCGCCTCAAGGTGTTTGACGGCATCCCACCACCTTACGACAAGAAAAAGCGGATGGTGGTTCCTGCAGCCCTCAAGGTTGTACGTCTGAAGCCGACAAGGAAGTTTGCCTATCTGGGGCGCCTGGCTCACGAGGTTGGCTGGAAGTACCAGGCAGTGACAGCCACCCTGGAGGAGAAGAGGAAGGAGAAAGCCAAGATCCACTACCGGAAGAAGAAACAGCTCATGAGGCTACGGAAACAAGCCGAGAAGAACGTGGAGAAGAAAATTACCAAATACACAGAGGTCCTCAAGACCCATGGACTCCTGGTCTGAGCCCAATAAAGACTGTTAGTTCCTCAAAAAAAAAAAAAAAAAAAAAAAAAAAAAATATGTGGGGCCTATGCAAAATACAAGTGTCAGAATTACCTAGGTGCTACGTCCGGGAGTATGTCATCATCCCACATTTTGGCAGGGGCTGGGCAAAGAAAAACACGTCTAAACCATAAATGTAAAAATGTATCACAGCCAGGCACAGTGGCTTATGACTGTAATTACAGCAGTTTGAGAGGCTGAGGTGGGTGGGTCACTTGAGGCCAGGAGTTCAAGACCAGCCTGGCATACATGGTAAAACCCCATCTCTATTAAAAATACAAAAAAAAAAAATTGGCTGAGCATGGTGCTACATGCCTGTAATCCCAGCTACTCTGGAGGCTGAGGCACAAGAATCGCTTGAATCTGGGAGGCCTGATGATTAGGTTCAAGGCCAAATAGCAAAATATGTTTGTATTTAATCTCTTTTCCCCATATGTAAACATTGCTGGTCAAGAGTGTGCACAGATGTGAAGACTTAGAGTTTTCAGCTCCTTTGGCCCTGTCGTCCTTTGTTCACTGTCTGATCTCTGGAAGGAAGGTGGGCCAAAGATGGCCACAGTTGTCTATGTGTGGTTATTTTACTCCAGCTGCCCTCTGCTCTTTCTTTGGCCACTATCTTTTCCATCCCCGAAACTGAAGAGAGAGATCATTAGGAAGAGGCCCCTCCTTCACACTGGCAGAATAAATTTTTTCAGGCCCTTCACTGCCCCACTTCAGTGTGGCAGCTACTGGTCCTTTGTGGCTCCCGAGTGCCTGGAATGTGGCTGGGTCTACACTGTGATGTGCTAGAAAGGCAAAATACAGACTCAGTTCCAAAGACACAGTTCCAAACACATACATGCTACATTCATAATCACACCTTGCTCATATGGTATTTTGGATCTATTGGGTTACCTAAATTGTTACAATCAGTTTGACCTGTTTCTTCTTTCAATTTTTTTTTTTTTTGGAACGGAGTTTCGCTCTTGTTACCCAGGCTGGAGTGCAATGATGCAATCTCGGCTCACCGCAACCTCCGCCTCCCGGGTTCAAGCAATTCTCCTGCCTCAGCCTCCCAAGTAACTGGGACTACAGGCGTGCACTACCACACCCAGCTAATTTTTTTGTACTTTTAGTAGAGATGGGGTTTCACCATGTTGACCAGGATGGTCTTCATCTCTTGACCTTGTGATCCACCCGCCTCGGCCTCCCAAAGTGCTGGGATTATGGGCGTGAGCCACTGTGCCCGGCCTCAATTTTTTTTTAATTTTTAAGTTTTAAAATTTTTGTTTTTGAGAGTGAGTCTCACTCTTCTTTCTTTTTAAAGTTTGGCTACTAGAAAATTTAAAATTTGCCAGGCACAGTGGCTCACGCCTGTAATCCTAGCACCTTGGGAGGCCAAGGTGGGTGGATCACCTGAGGTCAGGAGTTCAAGACCAGCCTGGCCATGATGGTGAAACCCCATCTTAAAATAAAAAGATAAAGAAAAGAAAATTTAAAATTCACATTTGGCTCACATTCTATTTCAGAAAAGTGCCTCCTTCTTAAAATCTCGGCCTGATCAAAAAAAAAGTGAGAAGCCAGTAAGGTCATAAAAGCTGAAATTTTAAAATAATTGTTACTATATTATTTTTGTTTGTGAATATCATATATATTTTTTTTCTTTTCTTTTCGTTTTATTTTTTTTTTTCTTTTAGACAGAGTCTCACTCTGTCACCCAGCTGGAGTGCAATGGTGCGATCTTGACTCACTGCAACCTCCACCTCACAGGTTCAAGCGATTCTCCTGCCTCAGCCTCCCGAGTAGCTGGGACTACAGGCATGACCCACCGTGCTCGGCCATATAATGTATTATGTATAAACGCATGAGACCGGCCGGGCACGGTGGCTCAAGCCTGTAATCCCAGCACTTAGGGAGGCCGAGGCGGGTGGGGCACGGGGTCAAGAGATCGAGACCATCCCAGTCAACATGGTGAAACCCCGTCTCTACTAAAAATACAAAAAATTAGCTGGGCATGGTGGCGCGTGCCTGTAATCCCAGGTACTCAGGAGGCTGAGGCAGGAGAATTGCCTGAACCCAGGAGGCGGAGATTGCGGTGAGCCGAGATCGCGCCATTGCACTCCAGCCTGGGTAACAAGAGCGAAACTCCGTCTCAAAAAAAAAAAAGAGCGAAACTCCGTCTCAAAAAATAAAAAATAAATAAATAAACAAATAAACGCATGAGACCTTATACACAAGGTTAAATGCAAATACCATCTGAGGTGGCCCTGGCTCCGCTCAGGGAGGAAGCCCTCCCTGAAAACGCAGCAGCTGAGGCTGTTACAACGTCTTATTTCAGCCCAACATCTAATCACATCTCCTGTCACTCAGGGCCTGAAGGGACGGGGCTGTAAACGTCTTCCAATCAGGGACGCCGGGCTGGAAACCTTCCAATCAGACAAGCAGCTGGAGCAGACATGGCAGCTTCCGGGTTTGGCGGGGCCTTTGTCTCTGGCTGCGGTGGTAGCTTCAGGTCTCGTGTTCCCGGCTCTGTGTCCTCTGCTCCAGGAGGCCCAGTTCTGTGGCCCTTTGACCTTGCAGGTATTGGGAGAACCACAGCTAAAACGCCAGGACCTCCTGGAAGCCTAGAAATGGTGAGAATGCCGGGTCGGATATCCCGAGAGAGCGGGGAATGGGCTAGTTGGAACCAGTGGGAAGTGGCTGTGGCAGGGCTCGGGCCTCCCCGCAGTCAGCCCCACAATCTGCGCCTCAGTTCTCTTTGCCCAACTGGGTCTCAGTCCCTTCAGCCATAAGATGGCAGCTGCACTGACAGCTGGCCGGGGCGTTCTGTCTCTTGCCTGCGTAGTGACTGTGCCCTGGTCTGAGGCCCTCTCCGGGCAGCTCTGCATCCACAGCGCTAGGTCTCTCCCAGATTGTGCAGGGACGACAAAAGGGTCGTCAAGGGAAAATCCTGACTCGAGTTGCGGGTTTTGTCACACGTGTCGCTTACGTAAAGAGACCACCAGGCAAGCTTTGTGTGGGCAACAAGGCCGTTTATTTTGCGCTTGGGTGCAAGAGGGCCAAGTCCGAGAAAGGGGTAGGCAAAGGGGGTAGGAGAGGGAATTGGTTATATAGGTTGGGGCAAATGCTTAGGTAAAGGTGGAAATCTGTCTTGGGGAGTGGGAGGACATCACAGAATGCATGATTACAAGGTTAGGGGTTGGGAATTTACCTTGGGGAGGGGATTGGCATCACAGGATGCATGATCACAAAGGTAGGGCCGTTTATTACAGACAGGCATGATCGTAAGGGTGGGGAGTATCGGTTGCAGTCAAAAAGGAAGGTGCAGTAGATTACATAGTTACAGGGGTGGGCATTTTGAGAAACCCAATGTCCAGGGAGAAATTTTTGTAAGCCTGAACAGGAACGATGGTTACAGATTGCAGAGCAATTAGTCGAGGCAGTAACAGATTGTTTTACTTCTTTCTGTGGCCACCTGGTTACTTGTGGTTACTTCAGACTTTGCGGCTTCTGGGGACCATCTAGAGGTGTATGTGCGGGTCACCAAGGCTGTAATGGCCAGCCTTGGACTTGGAGGCCTAACAGGTTTATGAATGGGAAAAGCTTTGGTCTGTGGGGTTCTGAGTCACTCTTTTCTCCTATTAAAAATGTAGAGAAGTCACCGCAAAAATATTACATAATTTAATCAAAGAGTGATTCAAAAATTATAGAGTACCCAGCTATGGTTTGTAGTCTGTCATCCATAGGAGGGGCTTGAAGAAAAGACTTTCATAAGCTGAGATAAAGAAAACCAAATTCAGTAATTGGTTAGGACAGTTACATAGTTTCTTAATTTGTATGATCAAGGTGGACATTTCCTGATTATGTATTCAGAGATTAATTAGCAGTTTATTGTTGACTAAGCCTCAGTTTGTTTCCCTCAGTTTAGTAATTTGTGAAAACATGCGTTTGAGTTATATTTCTTTCGAGTAGAAATCCAGGGACTAGAGCCACCTAATTGCCTGCCACTTAATTATTTTTCTAGTTGCCTGCCACTTAATTGTTATCACAATCCACAGGAGACTAATTTGCTGCTGATTTTTTTTTTTTTTTTTTTTCCAGAGAAGGAGTTTCACTTTGTCACCCAGGCTGGAGTGTAGGGGTGTGATTTTGGCTCATTGCAACCTATGTCTCTCAAGTTTCAAGTGATCCTCCTGCTTCAGCCTCCCAAGTAGCTAGGATTACAGGCATGCACCACCACACTTGGCTAATTTTGTATTTTTAATAGAGACGGGGTTTCTCCATGTTGGTCAGGCTGGTCTCAAACTCCTGACCTCAGGTTATCCATCCACCTCAGCCTCCCAAAGTGCTGGGATTACAGGCGTGAGCCACCCCGCCTGGCCCTGGTGTAGTCTTATTTTGAAAAGGTAATCCCTTGAGATGTTAAAATTGTCTTGCCTGGCCTGATTAATCATTTTTTGACAAAGCATTGGATGGCACTTTAAAAATATTTGTTTTCTGCCGGGCATGGTGGCTCACGCCTATAATCCCAGCACTTTGGGAGGCTGAGGCGGGTGGATCATGAGGTCTAGAGATCGAGACCATCCTGGTCAACAAGGTGAAACCCCGTCTCTACTAAAAATACAGTAATTAGCTGGGCATGGTGGTGCACGCCTGTAGTCCCAGCTACTCGGGAGGCTGAGGCAGGAGAATTGCTTGAACCCAGAAGGTGGAGGTTGCGGTGAGCCGAGATCATGCCATTGCACTCCAGTCTGGGTAACAACAGCGAAACTCCATCTCAAAAAAAAAAAAAAAAAAAAAAATTTGTTTTCTATTTGTAAATACTTTCCATGAGAAGAAAGCAAAGTATAATTCCCTGATGCTGTAGTGTAAAAAAATTTTATTCCTCTTTTGCCTTTATCTTCTATAGGCACAGAGATCTTAGAATGTTTTTGGGTCACGGTTTCCCTTTGGAAACTATGAGGTGACATGTCTTCAGCCACCCTTTAGTTTTGTTCTTGGTCCTGGGCTTCAGTACTGCCTGGGGATAAATCAAGATACCCACCGTGGCTGTATCTGCTACAGTGTCTGGTGGATATCAACTCCTGGGTCTTTTTTGATAGCACAACCTGACTTACGAAGTGTAGCCTCTTAAAGAAGAAGATGGCTGCCCCAGGGCCAAGAGGAATCTCCTGTTGTTCTTTTTCGAACACATTAAGATTGTCTTCACCCAACCCAGCTTCCATTTCTTAGAGACACATTGCTGTTAAGCCAATCAGATGCTGGTAAAAAAAAAAAAAAAACACAGAAATGGCCAGGTGCAATGGCTCAGGCCTGTAATCCCAGCACTTTGGGAGGCCCAGGTAGGTGGATCACCTGAGGTCAGGAGTTCAAGACCAGCTTGGCCATCGTAGTGAAACCCCATCTTAAAAAAAAAAAAAGAAACATAGAAATAATTTCTGCCCCTGGATTAAGCAGAGAAATCGTGAAATAAAAATAGTAAAAAATATGTGAAATAAAAAATCGGGGTTTTTTGTTTTGTTTTGTCTTTTTTTAGACAGAGTTTCACTCTGTTGCCCAGGCTGGGGTGCGGTGGCCCGATAGTGGCTCACTGCAACCTTCGCCTCCTGGGTTCAAGTGATTCTTTTGCCTCAGCCTCCCAAGTAGCTGGGATTACAGGCGCCCACCACCACAGTTGGCTAATTTTTGTTTTTTTAGTAGAGATGGGGTTTTGCCATGTTGGCCAGGCTGGTCTTGAACACCTGACCTCTGGTTATCCACCCACCTTGGACTCCCAAAGTGCTAGGGTTACAGGCATGAGCCTCCACACCTAGCCAAAAAATAGTATTTCAAAAGACAAAAATTTTAAAAAAGAAAACTGACCCGAGTTACATGGTACAAGAACTTACAAAGTAACATGATCCTGGGCCACTCACTGGGGCATAGTGCAGTGTCGCCTGAGAGGGTGGTCATTGAGCACTTAGAACAGGATGGGGTGGGAGAATCTCTCAAGTGATTGGATGGCCATACTCGACACATGAGTCAGACACATCTGTTTTTTAATCAGCATTGCTACTCCCTGGGTTTGTGTCATGGAAAAGAATTGTTTTCAATTATCTTGACCTCAGTTTGGTTTTTTTGTTTGTTTGTTTTAAAAATTTTTACTTCTAGACTGCTCAGCAGGACTCAGTTTTTTAACTATAAGTTGCATTTCTTTAGTAGGGCTTTTCTTTTTTTCTTTGAGACGGAGTTTTGCTCTTGTTACCCCGGCTGGAATGCAATGGCGCGATTTCGGCTCACCGCAACCTCCGCCTCCTGGGTTCAGGCAATTCTCCTGCCTCAGCCTCCTGAGTAGCTGGAATTACAGGCACGCGCCACCATGCCCAGCTAATTTTTTTTTTTTTTTTTTTTTTTTTGTATTTTTAATAGAGACAGGGTTTCACCATGTTGACCAGGATGGTCTTGAGCTCTTGACCTTGTGATCCACCCGTCTTGGCCTCCCAAAGTGCTGGGATTACAGGTGTGAACCACCGCACCCAGCTCTTCTCAATTTTTGGGGAATACTTTGAGCAGAAATGGCACCAGGTTTTCTTTTTTCAACTTACAGAATTCAGTGGCAAATCTCTCTAGTCCTCAGAGTTTTGGATGGTAGGCTATATAATACTAATCCAGTTTTGGAGCTTGTAATTGATCTGTTCTGAGCTTCAACTTTTTGTGTGTTGAATCTTGGCAGGATATATTTGTCCAGGAATTTATTTATATTAGATATTCTTGTTTGTGTGCCTAAAGATGTTCATAGTAGACTTCAACAGTTATTTGTATTTTTGTAGGGTCAGTGGGAATGTCCCTTTGTCATTTCTAATTGTGTTTATTTGGCTCTTCATTAATCTTGCCAGTGGTTGGTTTATCTTATCAATTTTTTTCTTTCTTTCTTTTTTTTTTTTTTTTTTTTTTGAGACAGAGTTTCGCTCTTGTTACCCAGGCTGGAGTGCAATGGTGCGATCTCGGCTCACTGCATCCTCCACCTCCTGGGTTCAGGCAATTCTCCTGCCTCAGCCTCCTGAGTAGCTGGGATTACAGGCACACGCCACCATGCCCAGCTAATTTTTTGTATCTTTAGTAGAGACGGGGTTTCACCATTTTGACCAGTATGGTCTCGATCTCTTGACCTCGTGATCCACCCGCCTCGGCCTCCCAAAGTGCTGGGATTACAGGTTTGAGCCACCGCGCCCGGCCAATTTTTTTTCTTTCTTATTTTACTTATTTATTTTTGATTTTTTTAGTAGAGACAGGTTTCTCCATATTGGTCAGGCTGCTCTCAAACTCCTGACCTCAGGTGATCCACCTGCCTCAGCCTCCCAAAGTGCTGGGATTACAGGTATGAGCCACTGCACCAGTCCTAGCTTATGAATTTTTTTCAAAGATTTAACTCCTGGGTTTATTGATCTTTTGTATAGTTTTACATGTCTAAGTCTTCTTCAGTTCAGATGTGCTTTTGGTTATTTTTCACGTTCCGGTAGGTTAGGGCTTGATTTGCTTTTGCTTCTCATTCCTTGTTTTGTAACATTAGGTCACTAAATTAAGATCTTTCTAGCATTTTGATGTGAGCATTTAGTATTATCAGTTTCCTTCTTAACACTGCCTTAGCTGTGTTGCAGGGATTCTGGTATGTTGTATCTTTATTCTTAGTTTTTTCAAACAGTTTCTTGATTTTTGTCTTAATTTCATTATTTGCCTAAAAGTCGTTTAAATGCAGGTTGTTTGATTTTCATATAATCGTGTCTTTTCAAGTGGTTTTCTCTGTAGTTGAATGATATTTTCATCAGTCTGTGGTCTTAGTGTGTGGTTGGTATAATTTAGGGATTTTTGTATTTGCCAAGTGTTGTTTTATTTCTGGTTGTATGGCAAAATTTAGGGATTTATTTAATTTCTGATTGTTGGTATAATTTAGAGATTTTTGTATTTGCCAAGTGTTGTTTAGTTTCTGTTTTATTTCTGATTGTATGGTAGTAGATTTTGTTTCACGTGGTGATTAGAATAATGTATATTATGTTGTTTCTAGATAGAGAGTTCTGTAGATGTCTATTAGAACTATTTGGTCAAGTGTCATATTTAGATTCTGTTATCGTTGTTTATTCTCTGTCTCAAGGATCTAATAGTTTCTGTGGGGTGTTGTAGTCTCCCAGTATTTTTGTGTCAGAATCAAAATTTCCTCATAGGTCTCTAAGAACTTTCTTTATTCATGTATACCCATGGATTTTTTATAATACATTTCTCTCTTCTGCTTTTTTTCCCCCATAAACATTCTTTTTTTTTTTTTTTTTTTTTTTGAGCCGGAGTTTCACTCTTGTTACCCAGGCTGGAATACAATGGTGGGATCTCGGCTCACTGCAACCTCCGCCTCCTGGTTTCAGGCAATTCTCCTGCCTCAGCCTCCTGTGTAGCTGGGATTACAGGCACGCGCCACCATGCCCAGCTAATTTTTTGTATTTTTAGTAGAGACAGGGTTTCACCATGTTGACCAGGATGGTCTCGATCTCTTGACCTCGTGATCCACCCGCCTCGGCCTCCCAACCCAGAAACATTCTTTTAAGTGCGCAAAGTGTGCCCAAAGCTATTCCTCAGATGCCTGAATCCAATGTCCGCTGAAATTCAGATGTCCAAGAATTCAGGAACATGTCCAGAAAACATGACTGTTGCAGAAAAAAATATAAATTAGAAATGAAAGGCTTTATTCTTCTACCGTGAAATAAGGGAAGGTATTTTGCTCATCTCACTTTTCTTTTTTTTTTTTTTCTTTTTTGAGACAGAGTCTCACTCTGTCACCAGGTGCCAGGCTGGAGTGCAGTGGCGTAATCTTGGCTCATTGCAACCTCTGCCTCCTGTGTTCAAGCAATTATCTTGCCTCAGCCTCCCAAAGTAGCTGGGACTACAAGCGGGCGCCACCAGGCCCAGCTGATTTTTGTATTTTAGTAGAAACGGGTTTTCACCATGTTGGCTAGAATGGTCTCAATCTCTTGACCTCGTGATAGGCCCGCCTCTGCCTCCCAAAGTGTTGGGATTACAGGTGTGAGCCACTGCACCCAGCCTCATCTGACTTTTCTTAAAGCATTTAGATGATATGTATATTCATGTTTGTTACTTTGAAATATACACAAATTATGTTAATGGTGAAATAAACTTCTGTCTTTTTTTTTTCTTTCTTTCAATTTTAGTCTTTTTTTTTTTTTGGAAGACAGAGTCTTGCTCTGTCACCAGGTGCCAGGCTGGAGTGCGGTGGCGCAATCTCAGCTCACTGCAACCTCTGCCTCCTGGGGTCAAGCAATTCTCCTGCCTCAGCCTCCCGAGTAGCTGGGACTACAGGTGCGTGTCACCACTCCCAGCTAATTTTTAGTAGAGATGGGGTTTCAACGTGTTGGCCAGGATGGTCTTGATCTCTTGACCTCGTGATCCGCCTGCCTCAGCCTCCCAAAGTGCTGGGATTACAGGCATGAGCCACCGTGCCCGGCCTCATTTTTAGTCTTTTTTTTTTTTTTTTGAGACGGAGTTTCACTCTTGTTACCCAGGCTGGAGTGCAATGGCGCGATCTCGGCTCACCGCAACCTCCACCTCCTGGGTTCAGGCAATTCTCCTGCCTCAGCCTCCTGAGTAGCTGGGATTACAGGCACGCGCCACCGTGCCCAGCTAATTTTTTGTATCTTTAGTAGAGACGGGGTTTCACCATGTTGACCAGGATGGTCTCGATCTCTTGACCTCGTGATCCACCCGCCTCGGCCTCCCAAAGTGCTGGGATTACAGGCTTGAGCCACCGCGCCCGGCCATTTTTATTTTATTTTATTTTTTTTGAGACGGAATTTCGCTCTTGTTACCCAGGCTGAAGTACAATGGCGCGATCTCGGCTCACCTCAACCTCCACCTCCTAGGTGCAAGCAATTCTCCTGCCTCAGCCTCCTGAGTAGCTGGGACTACAGGCGTGCACCACCATGCCCAGCTAATTTTTGTGTTTTTAGTAGAGACAGGGTTTCACCATGTTGACCAGGATGGTCTCGATCTCCCGACCTCATGATCCACCCGCCTCGGCCTCCCAAAGTGCTGGGATTACAGGCTTGAGCCACCGCGCCTGGCCCATTTTTAGTCTTTCAAAGTAGACACAGATTTGTTTAGATCAAAACTCATTTTAAAAGCATACAAAAGTGGAGCACAAAAATAGAATTAAATTTGCCAATACAGAATGATAAAGACTAAAAGATACTGAGTAGTTTCTTTGACAGAAAACTGATTATTCAAGGTAATTATCTAATATTTGCAGGCTGAAGTACTCGCACTGCAAAAGAGAGCAGTTCAGTATATAACCTGAACAGTGAGGTCTTTAGTTAACTTATTACTTCATAACAGTTAGCATAGTTATGAATAGTGTTTGTAGACAACCTGCATTTATGTAAATTACAACATATTTCTGGTCTGGTGTGGTGGCTCACACCTGTAGTCCTAGCACTTTAGGAGGCCAAGGCAGGCAGATCATGAGGTCAGAAGTTTGAGACCAGCCTGGCCAACATGGCGAGACCCCGTCTCTACTAAAAGTACAAAAATTAGCTGGTGTGGTGGCACAGCCTGTAGTCCCAGCTACTTGGGAGGCTGAGGCAGGAGAATCGCTTGATCCCACGAAGGGGAGGTTGCAGTGAGCCAAGACCACACCATTGCACTCTAGGCTGGGTAACAGAGTGAGACTGTCTCAAAAAATATATATATTTTCTACAATATAGTATGACCGTAAGTCCACAAAATTTACTTTCAATTAATCTCTTAAAGAGGCATTTTAATATTATTATTTATACTTTTGAAATATAAAGTGTTTTAACTGAATTATGGTAACAATTTTTTTTTTCTTTTTTGACAGTCTCACTCGGTTTCCTGGGCTGGAGTGCAGCGGCACAATCTCAGCTCACTGCAGTCTCTGCCTCCTGTGTTCAAGCAGTTCTCTGCCTCAGCCTCCTGAGTAGCTGGGATTACAGGCACCCACCACCACGCCCTGCTAATTTTTGTTTGTAGTTTTAGTAGATATGTGGTTTCACTATCTTGGCCAGGTTGGTCTTGAACTCCTGACCTCATGATCCACCCATCTTGGCCTTCCAAAGTGCTGGGATTACAGTTGTGAGCCACTGTACCTGGCCTCTTTTTTTTGAAAAAGAGTTTCATTCTTGTCGCCCAGGCTGGAGTGCAATGATACGATCTCCATCTTGGCTCACCACAACCTCTGCCTCCCGGGTTCAAGTGATTTTCCTGCCTGAGCCTTCCAAGTAGCTGGCATTACAGGCACGCGCCACCACACCCTGCTAATTTTGTATTTTTAGTAGAGACAGGGTTGCTCCATGTTGGTCAGGCTGGTCTTGAACTTGCGACCTCAGGTGATCTGCCTGCCTTGGCCTCCCAAAGTGGTGGGATTATAGGCATGAGCCACTGCACCCGGCAGTTACAGACATTTAAAAAAAAATTTACATTCATTATGCCTAGTACATTAAAGTTATATATACTTAGATATGTATATTTAATATCCAAAAAAAATTACTATAAAATTGTTATAGTAGATATTAGTCTAAAATGCTTATTAATCTATCTAATAGGGATAACTCTAGGTAAGCATAATTTTAGTATCTTGTATTTCACTAACTTGGAATGCTGCTATTACAGGTGACATGGCCACCCAAAAACCCTAATAGTTCTTTTTTTTTTTGAGACGAAGTTTTGCTCTTGTTACCCAGACTGGAGTGCAATGGCGCGATCTCGGCTCACCGCAACCTCCGCCTCCTGGGTTCAGGCAATTCTCCTGCCTCAGCCTCCTGAGTAGCTGGGATTACAGGCACATGCCACCATGCCCAGCTAATTTTTTGTATTTTTAGTAGAGACGGGGTTTCACCATGTTGACCAGGATGGTTTCAATCTCTTGACCTCTTGATCCACCTGCCTCGGCCTCCCAAAGTGCTAGGATTACAGGCTTGAGCCACGGCGCCCGGCCCCATAATAGCTCTTTAGTTAACTGTGTTGCAAGTTCAAATATGTTCTAGTATATGAACAGAGAGGGATCTAATTCTTCTTCATCAGAAAGTGCTGGTGGAAGTTGTCAGGTGTATTTCAACATACATCCCCCATTCAGTGGCAGGAGATGAGAGAGCAGCAGAGATGAAAAAGAAACCTTATTAAATTCTGCTGAGAATTGGCTGGGCATGGTGGCATGTGCCTGTAATCCCAGCTACTGGGGAGGCTGAGGCAGAATTGCATGAACCCAGGAGGCAGAGGTTGCAGCGAGCCGAGATCGCGCCACTGCACTCCAGCCTGGGCGACAGCGCAAGACTTCATCTCAAAAAAAGTAAAATGAGAGCACAATTATGTCTTTCTCCCCCATTTTAGCTATGTATTCATCTCTTGAAACCATTCACCATTGCCACAAGTAGCTATCAATTTAACTAATAATGCAAACTGAACACTGTAAAACTTAAACTGGAAACCTTAATGATGTATAGCCAATCAATAGCCAATGTTATTGCTGTAAATCAGTAAGAAAGGTAGGTAAAGTTATGGTTATGACTCTGGGTACTTTGTTGCCTTGATCTCACTCCCAAAATTGTTTGTTGCTAACATTTTTGTACCGTCCCACTCTCTGTCCCACTTTTTACAGTCCAGAAATACTAGGAAAAACACAGGCTGTTTTACTAACTGGATGTTTGACAAAATATTCTTCTTGGGCCAAAAACATTGGCATTACTGGTGAACTTGTTAGAAATTCAGAAACTCAGACTCTATTCCAAATCTTCTGAAAAAATAATCTGCATTAACAAGTTACCCAGTTTATTGTACACTTTAAAATTTGAGGGGTACCTTCTATCTCAACGTGTCTTTTTGATCTGAAAAATATACACAACTCATTCTGTATCATGTGAATATAATGCTCAAAAATGCACGTTTGTGTTTATGCCCTTAATTCTATACTTGATTATTCAGAAAAATAGCATATATACACTGATGTTGTGGATCCTTTGCCACTCTCTTTTCTCAGAGAACACATTAGAAAATGTTTCTATGTTGAAACTTATTTTATTAGATAATTTTACTCACTTATAGATATCAGAACCAGTTCTGTACTCTCTCATTTGACCCTGAGTCATGTCAAAAATTTTGCCCACGGCTACTTGGTGAATATGTGTGTGGGTGTGTTTTGTAGAGAATACATTAGAGAATATTTCTGTGTTAAAAATTATTTTCTTAGGTGTGGTGGCTTATGCCTGTAAGCCCAGCACTTTGGAAGGTGGAGGCAGGCAGATCACTTGAGGTCAGGAATTCGAGACCAGCCTGATCAATATGGAGAAAACTGTCTCTACTAAAAATACAAAAAAAATTGGCCGGGCGTGGTGGTGCTTGCCTATATTCCCAGCTACTCAGGAGGGTGAGGCAGGAGAATCAATTGAACCTGGGAGGCAGAGGTTGTGGTGAGCCAAGATTTCGCCATTGCACACCAGTCTGGGCAACAAAAGTGAAATTCAAAAAAAAAAAAAATTTCTTGACCAGGCATGGTGGCTCACACCTGTAGATCCCAGCACTTGGGGAGGCCGAGGCAGGCAGATCACGAGGTCAGGAGTTTGAGACCAGCCTGGCCAACATAGTGAAACCCCGTCTCCACTAAAAATATAAAAAATTAGCCAGGTGTGGTGGTGTGTGCCTGTAATTCCAGCTACTCAGGAGGCTGAGGCAAGAGAACCAAGTGGACTCAGAAGGCAGAGGTTTCAGTGAGCCGAGATCACACCATTGCACTCCATCCTGGGCAAGAGTGTGAGACTCCTTCTCAAAAAAAAAAAAAGGAAAAAATTTAAAATTAAAAAAAATAAAATAAAAGCTGTTTTCTTGGGTAATTTCAGTCACTTCTATAAGTGAGAATCTATTTTCTCTATTCTTTAACTATATATTGAGTCAGATTAAAAATTCTTTCCGGCCGGGCACGGTGGCTCAAGCCTGTAATCCTAGCACTTTGGGAGGCCAAGGCGGGTGGATCACAAGGTCGAGATCGAGACCATCCTGGTCAACGTGGTGAAACCCCGTCTCTACTAAAAATACAAAAAATTAGCTGGGCACGGTGGCGCGTGCCTGTAGTCCCAGCTACTCGGGAGGCTGAGGCAGGAGAATTGCCTGAACCCAGGAGGCGGAGGTTGTGGTGAGCCGAGATCGCGCCATTGCACTCCAGTCTGGGTAACAAGAGCGAAACTCTGTCTCAAAAAAAAAAAAAAAAATTCTTTCCATGGCCACTTGGTAAATATATGCATGTCTTGTGTTTGTGTGTTTTTCAGGGGCCGTTGACATTTAGGGATGTGACTGTAGAATTCTCCCTGGAGGAGTGGCAATGCCTGGACACTGCACAGCAGAATTTATATAGGGATGTGATGTTAGAGAACTACAGAAACCTGGCCTTCCTGGGTGAGGATAACTTTAATACTCAATTCCTAATATACCCTAAAGGCTTTATTTCTGTTTTTGTTTGTTTGTAGAGTGTTTTCTGGTAATTTGGTGATTTTGATAATTATGCTTTGCCTAAATGAGTTTCAAATTTCTGTTTCAAGAAAATCATAAGGATTTGTCAGTGTAGGAAAAAAAATTTCCTCAAGATATTTCATCTTGAACTGATCGGTATCACTCACTCTAGATTAGTGGTAATTCCAGAAATTTAGCAGCATAAAATATTGTTGCCCACACCGTAAAAACTAATTGCTACCACCAATTTTTTTATTCAGTAGTACTGGGTACTGAAATTAAGAACCTACAAATATACAGTATTTTCTAAACATTTAGAAATTTCTGTTAAAAATTAGTATTTGGGGTAAATGTATTCGAATATTACATCCTTTTTACTGAGCCCATACTAAGTTGGTAATTGGAGAATATGAGCAAGATGCATGTTACTTATTTTTAATAAAACAGGTATTGCTGTCTCTAAGCCAGACATGATTACCTGTCTGGAGCAAGGAAAAGAGCCCTGGAATATGAAGAGACCTGAGATGGTGGCCAAACCCCCAGGTAGGTGAGAGTGAACCGAATAAAACAGATGAGAGGTCCAAAGGTCAAGGAGAAAGCAAATCCTTAAAATGTCATTTGGGAAGCTGTGTTCCAAAGGATATAGTTTCTGGAACCCTGAGTTGTTATTTTCTTTGCTTTCACATAGGGACATTTTCTGTCTTAGGCTTTTAAATTATCTAAAGATTCTATTTCCCTTTCAGTCATTTTCCTTCAAGTTTATAGTGAGAGCCAAAGTCCTCTTCATGGCATAGAAGAGACTGTACAATCTGACTGCTTTTTCATTGTTTTTAGGGACACACAAATATCTGCATAATTTTTGAAAACTTTATGTTAAACAATTTTTTATGTTCTCTTTTTGCATCATGTCTGAAATGAATGGAGTAGTGGTTCCTGGTCCGTTAAATTTTTGTTAATTTTTCTGCATATTCCATTATTATTATTATTATTTTGGATATTATTGAAAGATAATTTGGAATTCTTTTTTTTTCTTTTTTTGAGACAGAGTTTCACTTTTGTTACCCAGACTGGAGTGCAATGGCGCGATCTCAGCTCACCACAACCTCCGCCTCCTGGGTTCAAGCAATTCTCCTGACTTCAGGCATGTGCCACCATACCCAGCTAATTTTTGTATTTTTAGTAGAGACGGGGTTTCGCCATGTTGACCAGGATGGTCTCGATCTCTTGACCTCGTGATCCACCCACCTGAGCCTCCCAAAGTGCTGGGATCATTGGCATGAGCCACCACGCCCAGACTATTTGTACGTTTTTTATACAAAGTTAGCCAGGTGTGGTGGCACATGTTTGTAATCCAGCTACTCAGGAGGCTGAGGCAGGAAAATCGATTGAACCCAGGAGGCAGAGGTTATGGTGAGCTGAGATTGCACCATTGCACTCCAGCCTGGAAAACAAGAGTAAAACTCCATTTAAAAAAAAAAAAATAGGTTTGAAACCTTTAAAAAATTAGGTTTTCTTTTGTTGTTGTTTTTGAGACAGAGTCTCACTGTGTTGCCCAGACTGCAGTGCAGTGGCATCAGCTCACTGCAACCTCTGCCTCCTGGGTTCAAGCAATTCTTGTACTTTAATCTGCTGAGTAGCTGGGATTATAGGCACATGCCACCAAGCCTGGCTAATTTTTGTATTTTTAGTAGAGACGGGGTTTCACCTTGTTGGCCAGGCTGGTCTCAAACTCCTGACCTCAGGTGATCTACCTCCTTGGCATCCCAAAGTGCTGGGATTACAGGCATGAGCCACCATGGCTGGCCAAAATTTTAGGTTGGTTGGTTGTTTTTTTGAGATGGAGTCCTGCTCTGTCACCCAGGCTAGAGTGCAGTGATGTGGTCTTGGCTCACTGCAATGTCTTCCTCCCCGGTCAAAGTGATTCTCTTGCCTCAGCCTCCAAAGTAGCTGGGATTACAGACATATGCCACCACACCTAGCTAATTTTGTATTTTCAGTAGAGATGAGATTTCACTGTGTTGGCCAGGATGGTCTTGAACTCCTGACCTCAGGTGATCTGCCTGTCTCAGCCTCCTAAAATGCTAGGATTACAGGTGTGAGCCACCACACCTGGCTCAAAATTTTGGTTTAAAAACATTTGTTTAGATTTGTTTTCCAGCCTAACAAGTGGTCTATCCAAAAGAATGTTGTATGAGCTATTGCAAAGGGTGTGTTTCCTGATGTTGTGACGTGTTCTCTGTATCTCTATTAGAAATACTTGTTTTACACTGCCTTCAAGTCCACTGTTCCCTTACTAATATTCTCATGTTATTATCAGAGAAAGTGAAGTATCAAAATGTCCTACTATAATTATGCTTTCTATGTGTTTCTTGAATTATGTCAATATTTATGTTACATATTTGTAAACCTAATCTGAGATACACACACACACACACACACACGTTTTTCATAGGTTCTCAGTGAATAAATCTATTATTGCTTAAGGTACTTCTTTGTCTTTTTGGAGTTTTGACTTCATACACGTTTTATATGATATGAGGATTTGACTAAAGATGTAGCTTGTGGCCGGGCGCGGTGGGTCATGCCTGTAATCCCAACACTTTGGGATGCCAAGGCAAGTGGATCACATGAGGTCAGGAATTTGAGACCAACCTGGCCAACATGGCAAAACCCCATCTCTACTAAAAAATATAAAAATTAGATGGGTGAGGTGGCAGGCGCCTGTAATTCCAGCTACTTGGGAGACTGAGGTAGAAGAATCACTTGAACCCAGGAGGACGAGGTTGCAGTGAGCCGAGATTGGGCCATTGCACTCCAGCTTGGGAGACAGAATAAGACTCCATCTTAAAAAAAAAAAAATGTAGCTCGTGTATTACTACTTTGACTTTTCTGCTCTCATTTGGTTAATATTTGGATAAAATGTCTACTTCAATTTTGCCACTTTCAGGCTTTTTTTATTATTAGTTCTAAACTTACTCTTGTAGAAAGGCAAGGCAAGTCTTGAGTTTTTATTTTATTTATTTATTGAGACAGAATTTCGCTCTTGTTACCCAGGCTGGAGTGCAATGACGTGATCTCAACTCACCACAACTTCCACCTCCTGGGTTCAAGCAATTCTCCTGCCTCAGCCTCCTGAGTAGCTGGGATTACAGGCATGCTCCACCACCCCAGCTAATTTTGTATTTTTAGTGGATATGGGGTTTCTCCATGTTGGTCAGGCTGGTCTCGAACTCCAGCCTCAGGTGATCCACCCGCCTCAGCCTCCCAAAGTGCTAGGATTATAGGTATGAACCATCGAGCCCAGCCGAGTTTAATTTTTTTTTAATAAATCCCTTTGTTGAAAGTATGTGTCTTGATTAGAAAGTTAATTGTATATTTAAGTAATTTTCTGAAAGACAAAGACTTCCTGTTATTTTTGTATTTTACTTGATTCTTGTATCTTTATCCCTCATGTTCTCTCTTTCTGTCTGTGTCTGTTTCATTTTAGTATTGATACGCTTTTACTTCTTTCTTTTGGGTCTCTACAGATATTTCCTTTGTGGTACCTTGGGGATTGCATAAAACCTCTAAGGCCGGGCGTGGTGGCCCACGCCTGTAATCTCAGCACTTTGGGAGGCTCAGGTGGGTGGATCACGAGGTCAGGAGACCAGACCATCCTGGGCATAGTGAAACCCCATCTCTAATGAAATACAAAAAATTAGCCAGGCATGGTGGCATACATCTGTAGTTCCAGCTACTCAGGAGACTGAA
Source organism: Saguinus oedipus (assembly GCA_031835075.1). NCBI lineage: Eukaryota > Metazoa > Chordata > Mammalia > Primates > Cebidae > Saguinus > Saguinus oedipus. Next base: position 20,544,129 of record CM063187.1, read on the forward strand.
GCAAGGGACTCCCTTGAACCTGGGAGACAGAGGTTGCATTGAGCCAAGATCTCGCCACTGCATTCCAGCCTGTCAACAGAGTGAGACTCCATCTCAAAAAAAAAAAACTCTAAAAGATAAAACAGTATATATTCAATCTAATCTGGTGAAAAATGAACTTCAGTTACAGACAAACATTTTTCCTCATGACATCTGCCCTCAACTTTGTTACTGATGTTGCTGATTATATCTTTTCAAGGTGTATGTTTATTAACAAATATTTGCAATAATTTCTCTGCTCTTATTTTTCAAATTTTAGGGAATAATTATAAGTGTTTTCTGATCCAATATGGTAATGATAAGGAATTCTTTTTTTTTTTTTTTTTTGGCTCTGTGACTCGGATACGAACAGGAATTCTATTTTTGTGTGTGTGTATTTCCCAGGAACTTATGTGTTTTTTATGATTATGTGTTATTTTCTTGCATCATGTTATTTTTAGTGGAAAAAAGCTATTTCCAGCATCTTTGATATGTAGGCCATATGTGGTGTCAATATACTGTCTCAGGATTTGGTTATTTTTGGTCTTTTTTTTTTTTTTTTTTTTTTTGTCTTTGGTAGGACATTTTCGCTGTTGATTATTATTCTCACTTGACAGCTTTTTATTTTATTTTATTTTTTTTATTTTTATTTTTATTTTTATTTTTTGAGACGGAGTTTTGCTGTTGTTACCCAGGCTGGAGTGCAATGGTGCGATCTCGGCTCACCACAACCTCCGCCTCCTGGGTTCAGGCAATTCTCCTGCCTCAGCCTCCTGAGTAGCTGGGATTACAGGCACGTGCCACCATGCCCAACTAATTTTTGTATTTTTAGTAGAGACGGGGTTTCACCACGTTGACCAGGATGGTCTCGATCTCTTGACTTCGTGATCCACCCACTTCGGCCTCCCAAAGTGCTGGGATTACAGGCTTGAGCCACTGCGCCCGGCCTAATTTTTTTTTTCTTTTTTTTTTTTTCTTTTTTTGTATCTTTAGTAGAGACGGAGTTTCACCATGTTGACCAGGATGGTCTCGATATCTTGACCTCGTGATCCACCCGCCTCGGCCTCCCAAAGTGCTGGGATTACAGGCTTGAGCCACCGTGCCCGGCCTTTTTTTTTTTTCTTAAACTAACTGTTTAGTGTGTAAGTCTATGCTTATAAATGACACATCACCTTTATCTTGCAACTCTTGAGATTCTCTCGTCTGTGACATTTTAAATTGTTCTTATATATGTGCTTTTTAGAAATATCTTGTGTGTGTGTTTTAGTTTGTTGAGCTTCTTTATTTTTTATTTTATTTATTTATTTTTTTGGAGACAGTCTCACTCTGTCCCTAGGCTGGAGTGCAGTGCTGCGATCTCAGCTCACTGCAACGTCCGCCTCCCGTATTCAAGCCATTCTCCCGCCTCAGCCTCCCGGGTAGCTGGGATTACAGGCACTTGCCACCACACCCAGCTAATTTGTGTATTTTGAGTAGAGATGGGGTTTCACAGTGTTGTCCAGGATGGTCTCGATTTCTTGACCTTGTGATCCACCTTCCTTGGCCTCCCAAAGTGCTGGGATTACAGGTGTGAGCCACGCTCAGCCAAACTTTTTATTTTTATGCCATTTTTCTCTTTTGGAATTGGTTAGTTATCTCTTTTTGTATTTTTTACCTCCACAATTACTGTTTTTAAAATACTTCTAACATTTTTGCTAATTTTCATTTTTTTCTGATTTTCAGTAATTGTGCTCCTTTTACTCATTATTCAACTTAGTTTAAATTTCTAAAATTAATCTACATATTTTTATTTTATGATGATTGCTTTCTGAAAATTTTATAATTTTTTTGATGGGGCCATGTTGCCCAAATATTTTTCCATACATTGTAATCTTTGAGACTTAGACATTAAAAAAAGAAAAAAGCTACTTGTCACCTGAGTCTCGTAAGTGGAGTAATTTGTTATTTTAATTTCTTTTAGTGATTTGTTCTCATTTTGCTGAAGACCTTTGGCCAGAGCAAGACATAAAAGATTTTTTCCAAAAAGTCATACTGAGGAGATATGATAAATGTGGACATGAGAATTTACAGTTAAGAAAAGGCTGTAAAAGTACGGATGAATGTAAGGTGTGCAAAGGAGATTATAACAGACTTAACCGATGTCTGATAACTATCGAGAGCAAATTATATCAATGTGATAAATATGTGAAAGTCTTTTATAAATTTTCAAATTCAGATAGACATAAGATAAGACACACTAAAAAGAAAACATTCAAATGTAAAGAATGTGGCAAATCATTTTGCATGCATTCACAACTAACTCTACATAAGAGAATTCACATTAGAGAGAATTCCCACACGTGTGAAGAATGTGGAAAAGCCTTTAACCGGTCGTCATACCTTACTCGACATAAGAGAATTCATAGTGGAGAGAAACCCTGCAAATGTGAAGAGTGCGGCAAGGCCTTTAACCGGTCCTCATACCTAACTCGACATAAGAGAATTCACAGTGGAGAGAAACCCTGCAAATGTGAAGAATGTGGCAAAACCTTTAACCAGTCTTCATACCTTAGTCGACATAAGATAATTCATAGTGGAGAGAAACCTTACAGATGTGAACAGTGTGGCAAAACCTTTAACCGATCTTCACACCTTACTCGACATAAGATAATTCACACTGGAGAGAAACCCTACAAGTGTGAACAGTGTGGCAAAGCCTTCAACCGATCCTCATACCTGACCCAACATAAAAGAATTCATACTGGAGAGAGACCCTACAAATGTAAAGAATGTGGCAAAGCCTTTAATGACTTCTCAGCCCTTACTCGACATAAGACAATTCATACTGGAGAGAAACCCTACAGATGTGAAGAATGTGGCAAAGCCTTTAATTACTTCTCAACTCTTACTCGACATAAGATAATTCATACCGGAGAGAAACCCTACAAATGTGAACAGTGTGGCAAAGCCTTTAACTGGTCTTCACACCTTACTCGACATAAGATAATTCATACTGGAGAGAAACCCTACAAATGTGAACAGTGTGGCAAAGCCTTTAACTGGTCTTCACACCTTACTCAACATAAGAGAATTCACACTGGAGAGAAACCCTACAAATGTAAAGAATGTGGCAAAGCCTTTAAGCAGTCCTCAACTTTTACTCAACATAAGATTATTCATACTGGAGAGAAACCCTACAAGGGTAAAGAATGTGGCAAAGCCTTTAACGACTTCTCAACACTTACTCAACATAAAATAATTCATACTGGAAAGAAACCATACAAGTATAAAAATGTGGCAAAGCATAAGATAATTTATACTGGAAAGAAACCCTACAAATGTGAAGAATGTGGCAAACCTTTTAACTGTTTCTCAAACTTTACTGTACATAAGAGCATTCATGCTAGAGAGAACCCCAACAAATGAGAAGAATGTGGGAATGCTAGTAACTATTCCTCAAACCGTACTAAACATAACCCATGTTGGAGAAAAACCCTACAAATGTAAAGAATGTGTCAAAGCTTTTTTTTGAGACCGAGTTTCGCTCTTGTTACCCAGGCTGGAGTGCAATGGCGCGATCTTGGCTCACCGCAACCTCCGCCTCCTGGGTTCAGGCAATTCTCCTGTCTCAGCCTCCTGAGTAGCTGGGATAACAGGCACGCACCACCATGCCCAGCTAATTTTTTGTATTTTTAGTAGAGACGGGGTTTCACCATGTTGACCAGGATGGTCTCGATCTCTTGACCTCATGATCCACCTGCCTTGGCCTCCCAAAGTGCTGGGATTACAGGCGTGAGCCACCGCGCCCAGCCAGTCAAAGCTTTTAACGGTTCCTCAGTCTTTACTAAACATAAAGGAATTCATAATAGAGAAACCCTACAAATCTGAAGAATGTGGGCTGGCTTTTAACAAATCATCAATATTTACTAAGCTCAAAATAATTCATACTGGATAGAAACCCTTCAAATGGGATGACTGTCGCATAGCCTTTAACCCAGTTCTCAACTCTCACTAAACATGAGAATTCATGTAGAAGATAAAGCCTACAAATATGAAGAAAGTGAGAAAGCCTTTAAAAGTCCTCAACCCTTATTACACATAATTTATACTGGACAGAAATCCTAAAGTGTGAAGAATGTCACAAAGCCCTTAACAACTTCTCAATTCTTAACAGATATAAGATGATTTATACTGGAGTGAAATGCTACAATCCTGAATCACAGTGCTTTTAGCAACACCTCAACGTTTTCTAAACATAAAAAATATATAAACTAGTGCAAAACTCTAGAGACATAATGTGAAAAAGCTTTTAAATGGTTTTCACAGTTGATTGCAGGTAAAATAATTTATACTGGAGATAACTCCAAGAGTGAAGAATATGGCAAAACTCCTAACCAGTGTTCACAACTTATTGCGCAGGGAAGCATTTACATGTGAGAAATGGTATACAAATATAAAGAATGCGGCAAAGTCATTAGTATCTGCTCATCGTATTTTGCAACATCAGAGTTTATATTTAATAAAAGTATTATAAATACAATCACTGTCAAATGATCTTTTAGAAACATAAGCCTTAAAGTGAAGAAGAGTTTGTTCTCAAGACAAACATTACAAATACAAAGCGGGTTGTAGTACTTCTACTTGTATCACAGATTTTATTGTACACATTTTGTACTGGAGAATAACTCAAGCAGTTGCTCAAACTTTGTTTAACATTAGGGAATTTATATTGGAGAAAATTCAGCCAATGTAATGAATTTGGAAAGACTTTTTCAAAATCTGTAGCTTAGAAAATGCCAGAGAGCTCACACTAAAATGTACTTTTGCAGGTGCAATAAGTATGAAAAAATATTTAACTCAAATTGATACTTATGTAAATATCAGAATTAACAGTAGAAATATCTAAGGCACTGACACTTCAGATGTTACACTAAATCAGAGTGCTGGGTATAGGAAATCCAAAACTACAGTGGTAAGTAAATTAATTTTATATAACTTTAAAATGAGTAGAAATTTCTTTAAAAAGTTATAATTACATTCAGGTATACTTTTTTGATAAGATTTCAAAGTTTTTTTTTTTTTTTTTTGAGACTGAATTTCGCTGTTGTTACCCAGGCTGGAGTGCAATGGCGCAATCTTGGCTCATAGCAACCTCTGCCTCCTGGGTTCACACAATTCTCCTGCCTCAGCCTCCTGAGTAGCTGGGATTACAGTCACGCGCCACTATGCCCAACTAATTTTTTGTATTTTTAGTAGAGACGGGGTTTCACCATGTTGACCAGGATGGTCTTGATCTCTTGACCTCGTGATCCACCCCCCTCGGCCTCCCAAAGTGCTGGGATTATAGGTGTGAGCCACTGCACCCGGCCCTTAAAAGTTTTTAAAAGTAAATAATGGTGTGATTCAACTCAAAATGTAAAATGCGCTCATGCTTATAATCCCAGCACTTTGGGAGGCCAACGCGGGTGGATCACGAGGTCAAGAGATCGAGAGCATGCTGGTCAACGAGGTGAAACCCCGTCTGTACTAAAAAAAATTCAAAAATTAGCTGGGCATGGTGGTGCATGCCTGTAGTCCCAGCTACTCGGGAGGCTGAGGCAGGAGAATTGCTTGAACCCAGAAGGTGGAGGTTGCAGTGAGCCGAGATCGTGCCATTGCACTCCAGCCTGGGTAACAACAGCGAAATTCGGTCTCAAAAAAAAAAAAAAAGCATGATAAGAATAAGTGGAGAGGCTCTTTATGGTTAACTTTCTCAGTAATGTATGAGGTAGGTGTTCAGAGTAATATTCTTTCCTGTTACCATTAGAGAAAAACATTTTTAATTTTAGTAAAATGTAAATTAAAATAGTAGCATATAATTTTACTAATTGTACTCTAATAAAATGAACATTTAAAAATGTTTAGATTATGTGTGGACTTAATTTTTAATTAGATATTTTCTTTTACCATGTTAAGACTATTATACATTCTGGCTGGGTGTGGAGGCTCACACCTATAATCTCAGCATTTTGGAAGGCTGAGGTGGGCAAATTGCTTGAGGGCAGGAATTTGAGACCAGCCTGGCCAACATGGTGAAACCCTGTCTCTACAAAAATACAACAAATCAGCCACAGGTGGTGGACACCTGTAATCTAGCTACTAGGGAGATAGAGGCAGGAGAATCACTCGAACCTGGGAGGCAGAGGTTGCAGTGAACCGAGATCATGCCATTGCACTTCAGCCTGAGCAACAAGAGCAAGACTCCGTCTCAAAGAAAAAAAAGAAGATTGTTGTGCATTCAATGAAGCATTATTATTCCACTAACCCTAACATACCTCGCCTTACTCAAGGGTGCAGGTAAAATATGATAACAATATACCATTTTGCAACATAGTGGAATAACACCTCTAAGTCATCTCTTCTGCCAGTAGTTTCAAACTGCAAATCAGTTAAAATACTTTTTGCATAGATTACATTTTTGTTTTCTTCTTATTTATTTTTAATTTTTGTGGTTGCACAGTATGTGTATATATTTATGCCATATATGGCATATTTTGGTACAGGCATATAATATGTAATAATTACATCAGGATAAATGAGGTACCCACCTCTAGAATTTATCCTTTTTTTGTTCTGTTTTGTTTTCCTCTCTGATGCCTGGGAAGAATTTATCCTTTTTATTACAATTTGATTAGAATGACTAAAATACTGTTAGTTATTTTTAAATACTATTCGTTATTTTAAAATATTAAAATAGGGAGATAGAGGCAGGAGAATCACTCGAACCTGGGAGGCAGAGGTTGCAGTGAACCGAGATCATGCCATTGCACTTCAGCCTGAGCAACAAGAGGAAGACTCCGTCTCAAAGAAAAAAAAGAAGATTGTTGTGCATTCAATGAAGCATTATTATTCCACTAACCTTAACATACCTTTGTTGTAAAACTTTGTTTTACAATTTACAATTGTTCTTTACTACAGGGTTATTTTTTGGTAATTAAATTCATAGAGACGTATGCTGAGTGTATGATTACTGAGAAATGCTGAGTGATAAAATATATTGTTTGCTAATAAGAACAATGGCAAGGAAAACTGTTAATACTAATCACCTGTTCAGAGAGAATAAATGCACAAGTCAGAATCTGCTCAAGACCCTCAACCAGGAATGCTGTCAGCCCCCCGAGGCTCAGCTCCAACGGCTGTTGGCCCCTGGATAGTCCCACTTTGCTGTGCTACCTGGGTGTCTGCTTAATGCCTTCAGTGCTGCCTGGGTAGGGGTCTGTATTGTGGAGCTGGTCTCGGTAAGTGGTGCCCAGATGTGGGACTCAAACCTGGGACAAGGGTCGCCTGAGTGACAGAGAAAGGAGAAGCTAAGCTGAAGGTATCTCAGGAACTCTTGAAAAAATCTCCCAGGGTAAGTTGGGGGAGCCCAGAAGTAGCCTGATAACTCTTGAAAAAATCTCCCAGGATAAGTTGGGGAGCTTGGAATTAGTCTGTTAGGGTGAGCTGGAAGTATAAAATTGATTTGCAGTAGCTTTGAAGGGCTCTTGAAAAAAATAAAAGAAAAAAAAAAGAATAGACTGGGATACTTTAACCCAAACTTATCTCCCTCTCAATTTTTACAATTTAAGACCTGGTGGACTGATGAGGCTAATATTCAAGCTAATATAGTTCAACCTCCAATTAATATTGCCATAGAATAGTTCACAGGAACTGGTGTATAGGCTCCTTTACATGCACAGTCCACTATGGCTGATCAGTCATAGAGCAGATTAGAAAAGTGTGTTTGGCCGGGCATGGTGGCTCACGCCTGTAATCCCAGCACTTTGGGAGGCCGAGGCGGGTGGATCACGAGGTCAAGAGATCGAGACCATCCTGGTCAACATGGTGAAACCCTGTCTCTACTAAAAATACAAAAAATTAGCTGGGCATGGTGGCGCGTGCCTGTAATCCCAGCTACTCAGGAGGCTGAGGCAGGAGAATTGCCTGGACCCAGGAGGCGGAGATTGCGGTGAGCCGAGATCGCGCCATTGCACTCCAGCCTGGGTAATAAAAGTGAAACTCCGTCTCAAAAAAAAAAAAAAAAAAAAAAAAGAAAGAAAGTTACATATAAAATACTGGGATCAATCACAATGTCCATCTTTAGGCAGTTGGTTAAATCAGTTATCCATTGTTTGAAAAGAATTATGGAGGTCTGATATTGTGCTGAATTGGAAAGATATCTATGAAATATGTTACAGAAGAACACGGGATCCCGTGTGTGTGTGTTTTTAAATGAAAAATATGTATTGACTGGCACTTCTAGAATGATACCCAAACTCCTGCAGTGGGAATGGGGAATGCCTTCTACATACACACTTCTACCGTGTGAATTTTTTACTATGAGCCGAAATTGTGTAATCTTTTTTTAAATAAAGAAGAAAAAAAATCACTAAAAAAAATACTGGTGTGTCACTGCTTCTGAACCCTTTCAGCAGTTGAGTATGAAAATGTACATATTAATACATTCATGTAGGAATAAATCTTTTAATCTCTGCTTCCTTCTCTCAATGAATATTTATGAGACATAATTTGCCCAAATATTTCCAGCTAAGCATCGTAGCTCATGCCTATAATGTCAGCACTTTGGGAGATTGAGGAAGGTGGGTTAGGGGCTAGGAATTTGAGACCAGCCTGGCCAACATGGTGAGACCCCATCACTACTAAACAGAAAAAAATTAGCTAGGTGTGGCCAGGTGCAGTGGCTCACACTTGTAATCCCAGCACTTTGGGAGGCTGAAGCAGGCAGATCATGAGGTCAGGAGTTTGAAATCAGCCTGGCCAAGATGGCAAAACCCTGTCTCTGCTAAAGATACAAAATTTAGCTGCGTGCGATGGTGCATGCCTGTAATCCCAGCTACTTGGGAGGCTGAGGCAGGAGAATCACTTGAACCTAGGAGATGGAGGTTGCAGTGAGCTGAGATCACACCATTGTTCTCCAGCCTGGGTGACAGAGGGACACTTGGTCTCAAAAAAAAAAAAAAAATTAGCCAGGTATGTTTGTGCACACCTGTAATTTCAGTTACTTAGGTGGCTGAGTAATGAGAATCACTTGAATGTGGGAGGTGGAGGCTGCAGTGAGCCAAGAATGCACAACAGCACTACAGCCTGGATGACAAAGCAGGAATCTTTCTCAAAATGACAACAAATATTTGCAATTCCGGTCCAGCACTAAAGCACGTATTCTAAAACTCTCCGTTTCTTTTTTCAACTTCAAAGAAAAGCAGGCATTAATTACCATGTGTATAGTATGTGTGTAGGTATCTACGTGCGTATATGGCTGGGCGCAATGGCTCATGCCTGTAGTCCCAGCACTTTGGGAGGCCAAACTCCTGACCTCAGGTGATCCAGTGAGGTTGACAGAAAGGATGGAGAGGCAGATCCAGGATTAGGTTTAGCAGGTTTCTTTCAACCTGACAGGCTGGCTGCCTCACTACAGGCAGGAAAGGCAGCAGCCTGGCTTACAGACTGTGGGGGTTACATAGCGGGGTTTGCAGGTAGCCGGGTGCTAATCTAAGAAAAACCGTATCTTGGTTCTCAGGGGCTGACATTCTGCTGAATTGGATTAACAACCTGGGTTCGAGAGCCGTGTGCGACCACATCCTGGAACCCAGGTGCCCTGTTTACAAGGCTTGAGGCTGTTTTGTTATAAGCTCAGTTTAGCAGGGGAGGGGGTCTATGGGCTTGCCTTGCTGTGACCCTAACAAGCCATCTGCCTTGGCCTCCTAAAGTGCCGGGATGACAGGCGTGAGCCACTGTGCCTGGCGGTTAAATTCTTTTTTTGGGGGGGGGGGACGGAGTTTCGCTCTTTTTACCCAGACTGGAGTGCAATGGCACGATCTCGGCTCACCGCAACCTCCGCCTTCTGGGTTCAAGCAATTCTCTGGCCTCAGCCTCCCGAGTAGCTGTGGCTACAGGCGCGCGCTACCATGCGCAGCTAATTTTTGTATTTTTAGTAGAGAGGGGGTTTCACCTTGTTGACCAGGATGGTCTCGATCTGTTGACCTCGTGATCCAGCCGCCTTGGCCTCCCAAAGTGCTGGGATTATAGGGTTGAGCCACAGCGCCCGGCCGAATTCTCCTTTTTTTATTTACTGTATTAACTCTAAATTTCCCAAAATCATGTTTTTGTTTTTTTGCAGCAATGTGATGTTCATAAGATTTGATAACGGTTTAGAGTCACATACCCCTTTTCAAAGTACCACACAGGACTGTTTCATTGCCTTAATTTTCTTTCTCCTCCATCTCCCCTTTCTTCTTTCCCACTTTCTTCTCCATCTCCTCTCTCCTCTCCTGCCTTCTTTTTTTTTAATAGACGGAGTTTCGCTCTTGTTACCCAGGCTGGAGTGCAATGGCACGATCTCGGCTCACCGCAACCTCCGCCTCCTGGGTTCAGGCAATTCTCCTGCCTCAGCCTCCTGAGTAGCTGGGATTACAGGCACGCGCCACCGTGCCCAGCTAATTTTTTGTATTTTTAGTAGAGACGGGGTTTCACCATGTTGGCCAGGATGGTCTCGATCTCTTGACCTCATCGATCCACCCACCTCCGCCTCCCAAGGTGCTGGGATTACAGGTGTGAGCCACCGCGCCCAGCCCGGTTTTTTTTTTTTTTTTTTTTTTTTTTGAGACAGAGTTTCACTCTTGTTGTCCAGGCTGGGATCACTCCCGACCTCAGGTGATCCACCCACATCAGCTCCCCAAAGTGCTGGGATTACAGGCGTGAGCCACCAAGCCTGGCCTCCTCTTCTTTAATGTCTTGCTCTGTTCCCCAGGCTGTCCTCAAAAGCTCTGGGCTCAACAACTCTTTGTGATGTAAGGTTTCTTTTTATTTTTTTCCACTGGAAAGTCATAATTATATAATCAATGTAGAAGGAAATGTATACAATATTGTTGCAGAAAATACTGGGGTATTGTCACACGACCAGGAAAGATGAGGCCCACAGACACATAGAAGGGTGAGGAGTAAAATTAGCGAATAAAAAGGAAAAAACAACTCAGCAAAGTGAGGTACAGTCCTGCTAAAAGGCTCTCCTCCTAATAGCCGAGGTTGACTGGATGGCTCTCATCTAGCCTTGTCTGAGGTGGACCACACGGCTCTCGCCTAGCCATGTCTGAGGTCGACCATCCGTCTCTCACATAGCCCTGCCTGAGTTCCACAAAATGGCTCTCATCTTGCTTTGTCTGAGGTCTACCGAAGCTCTCGTCTAGCCACGTCTCAGGTCGACTCCGAGGCTCTCGACTGGTCAGCCAGTCTAGGTAGGCCACCTCTACCTCTACCTCCACCTCCTCCCTTTTCTTCTTGTCCTTCCCCTTCTCCTTTTCTGCTTCTCTTTTCTCTCTCTTTTTTTTTTTTCGCTTTCCTTCTGCTTTGTTACTCTTAAGGTCTTGCTGTTTCCCAGGCGGCTCTCAAAATCCCTGGGCTCAAAAAAGCTTTGTGATTTATTCTTTTTTTTTTTTCTGCTGAAAAGCCATAATTATATAATCGGTGTCGAAAGAAATGCATAAAATGTTGTTGTAGAAAATACTGGGTTCTTGGCTGGGCGCGGTGACTCATGCTTGTAATCCGAGCACTTTGGGAGGCCAAGGCAGAGGGATCACCTGAGGTCGGGAGTTCGAAACCAGACTGATCAACATGGAGAAACCCCGTCTCTACTAAAAATGCGAAAATCAGCCAGGCGTGGTGGTGCGTGCCTATAATCCCAGCTACTCCAGAGGCTGAGGCAGGAGAATCGCTTGAACCTGGGAGGCAGAGGTTACATTGGGCCGAGATTATGCCATTGCACTCCAGCCTGGGAAACTCCGTTTCAAAAGAAAAGAAAATATTGGGTTCCCTCTGGGCACGGTGGTGCATGCCTGTAGTCCCAGCTACTTGGGAGGCTGAGGTGGGAGGATCGCTTGAACCCAGAAATGGAGCAGGTCAAAAGTCCCGTATTGATCAGTAATGGGATGGGGCCTGTGAATAGCCACTGCAGTCCAGCCTGGGCAATATAGCGAGACCCGTCTCTTAAAAAGAAAAAGAAAATACTGGGTTCTTGTCACACAACCAGGAAAGATTAGGCTCGCAGACACACAGAAGGGTGAAGAGTAAAATTATTGAATGAAAAGGAAAAAGGAAAAACAGCAAAGTGAGATGAGGTACTGCTAACAGGCTGTCCACCAAGCTGATTTGATCCCATGTCTTCACACAGAAACAGGAAAGGCCAGACTCCTCCCCCCTGCAAATGGCATAAACTTCACAAGTCTTCACCCTGTCTTCCCAGTATGCAGGCGGGTTGGAGATTCTTCTGGAACCTTTTGTAACTTGGCCATTTCATTCTCCTGTCTAAAGAAGTACATCTGGGCCCCGGACAGTGGCTCACACCTGTAATCTCCAGCACTTTGGGAGGCTGAGTCATGGGGTCATGAGGTCAAGAGTTCAAGACCAGCGTGACCAACATTGTGAAAGCCTGTCTGTACTAAAAATACAAAAATTAGCTGGGCGAGGTAGCCTGCACCTGTAATCCAAGCTACTCAGAAGACTGAGGCAGGAGAATCGCTTGAACCGGGGAGGCGGAGGTTGCAGTGAGTCGAGATCATACCACTGCACTTCAACCTAGGCGACGGAGCGAGACTCCATCTCAAAAACAAAACAAAACAAAACAAAAACAAAAAAAGTACATCTAACTGCCATTAGAATGAGGATAAAGAGGATAAGGATGAAATCCGATTTGATTTTAACTGCTTTCTGCTGACAGGGGGCGCTGTTTTGGAAAAGCAACAGTCAGATCTCCTTCAGAAGCCTATCTGTGGGTTCCCAGCAAAAGTGGCAGTTGTCTGAGGCTCCCAGTTGCATGACCATTTAAAGATTGATGGCCTGAAGGCAAGAAGAGACAAACCAGGTTATTAGAAAATATGGATCAAAATGAAACAAGGGGAGTAAGGACCGCTGAAAAATCGCAAGACATTTTACCACTTTGCACAGGAAGAGGGATGCTAAAATCTTGACTGGTTAAAAAAAACTTGTACCCTGGCCAGGTGCGGTGGCGCATGCCTATAATCCCAACACTTCAGGAGGCCAAGGCGGATAGATCCCCTGAGGTCATGAGCTCAAGACCCGCCTAACCAACATGGAGAACCCCCCCCCCCAATCAAAAATACAAAAGTAGCTGGGTGTGGTGGTGCATGCCTGTAATCCCAGCTACCTTGTAGGCTGAGGCAGGAGAATCCCTTGAATCCTGGAGGCAGAGGTTGCAGTGAGCCAAGATAGTGCCACTGCACTCCAGTCTGGGAAACAAGAGCAAAACTCTGTCTCAAAAAAAAAAAAAACAGGCCGGCCGCGGTGGTTCACGCCTATAATCCCAGCACTTTGGGAGGCCGAGGCGGGTGGATCACAGAGTGGCGCGATTATGGCTGACTGCAACCTCCGCCTCCCGGATTCAAGTGATTCTCCTGCCTCAGCCTCCTGAGTAGCTGAAATTACAAGCGCCCACCACCACGCCTGGCTAATTTTTTGTATTTGTAGTGGAGACAGGGTTTCACTATGTTGGTTAGGCTGGTCTCAATTCCTGACCTCAGGCAATCCACCCGCATTGGCCTCCCAAAGTCCTGGGATTACAGGCGTATGCCACCAGGCCCGGCCTTGATGCTAAATTTTATAAGATGGTACTTGGCACCTTCTAAAAGTACTTACATGGCATTTTTTATTAAAATTTTTTTTTGAGACGGAGTTTCGCTCTTGTTACCCAGGCTGGAGTGCAATGGCGCAATCTCGGCTCACTGCAACCTCCGCCTCCTGGGTTCAGGCAATTCTCCTGCCTCAGCCTCCTGAGTAGCTGGGATTACAGGCACAGGCCACCATGCCCAGCTAATTTTTTGTATTTTTAGTAGAGACGGGGTTTCACCCAGTTGACCAGGATGGTCTCTATCTCTTGACTTCGTGATCCACCTGCCTCGGCCTCCCAAAGTGCTGGGATTACAGCCTTGAGCCACCTTGTCCGGCCAAAAAATTTTTTTGAGACCGAGTCTCACTTTGTCACCCAGGCTGAAGTAAAGTGGCACAATCTTGGGTCACTGCAACCTCTGCCTCCCAGGTTCAAGCAATTCTCCTGCCTCAGCCTCCTCAGTAGCTGGGATTACAGATACATTCCACCACGCCTGGATAATTTTTTTTTGTATTTTTAGTAGAGACTGGGTTTCACCGTGTTAGCCAGGATGGTCTTGATCTCCTGACTTCGGGATCCACCCACCTAGGCCTCCCAAAGTGCTGGGATTTCAGCCGTGAGCCACCACGCCTGGGTCTGTTAAATATTTTTAATAAAAATTGACGTTTATTGTCTGAAAGGGATAAACATTTGTTTTTGTTGCGATATAAAATGTAAATGCAGTTCCCTTTCATAAACACTGAGTTTGAGTGATTTTGCTAGATTCTTCAAACACAGAATTTTTGTTTACATTTTTGAGATGGTGTTTCACTCTTGTTGCCCAGGCTGAAGTGCAATGGTATGATCTCAGCTCACTGCAACCTTCGTCCTCCAGGTTCAAGTGATTCTCCTGCCCCAGTAGCTGGGATTACAGGTCATGCCACCACACCCGGCTAATTTTTTTAATTTTTAGTAGAGATGGGGTTTCACTATGTCAGCCAGGCTGGTCTTGACCTCCTGACCTCAAGTGATCCACCTGCCTTGGCTTCCCAAAGAGAATTTTTTAATATAAAACCAAGTGAACAACCCTCATTGGAAAATGGACACCCAAGGTCAGTGACTCCAAGCCAAGGCCAATCTTGAGCCCACAAGAGGAGATCATTGAATACCAAGTTGGTTGTTTATTCCTGGTGAGCTTCCTCTGCAGGTGTTCCACCCTGCTCACAGCAGCCATGGGAGGATTCTTTATACTGAGAGAAGTTACAGAGCCCTGGAAAGCTGGGAATTTGCTGGCAGATGCAGTTAGAGTTGGGATAGAAGGAGTTGGGGAGCCTCTTTCTGAGGAAGGACTTGTTACTGTCCTGGGGCTCTTGCTAGATTTTGTCAAATAAAATCCATTTAAATTTAGGGGAAAAATTGATCCTAAAAAAGCATTGTGACAAGGGAAAAATGCTAACCGTAAGATCTCTGAGAATCTCAAAGAATAGGCAGAAAAGGGCTTTCCCCCAGGATGGAGTGCAGTGGTGCGATCTCGGCTCACTGAAACTTCTGCCTCCCAAGTTCAAGCAATTCTCCTGCCTTAGTCTCCTGAGCAGCTGGTACTACAGGTGGGTGCCACCACGCCCAGCTAATTTTTGTATTTTTAGTAGAGACAGGGTTTTGCCATATTGGACAGGCTCGTCTTGAACTCCTGACCTTGTGATCTACCCGCCTTGGCCTCCCAAAGTGCTGGGATTACAGGTGTGAGCCACCGTGCCTGGGCTTTTTTAAAAATGAATGAGGTTTTTATGTTGTCCAGGCTGGCCTCGAACACATAGCCTTGTCTCCTCAAGCGCCAGGACAACTGGCCTGGTGCACCGTGGCTCCCTTTTTTTTTTTGAGATGGAGTCTCGCTCTGTCATGCAGGCTGGAGTGCAATAGCACGATCTCAGCTCACTGAAACCTCCGTCTCCTGGGTTCAAGCCATTCTCTTGCCTCAACCTCCCTAGTAGCTGAGATTACAGTCGTGCACCATCATACCCAGCTAATTTTTGTACTTTTAGTAGAGATAAGGTTTCACCATGTTGGCCAGGCTGGTCTTGAACTCCTGACCTCGTTATCTGCCCACCTTGGCCTCCCAAAGTGCTGGAATTCTAGGCCACCCCACCTGGCCTAGTAGAGGGCTTTTTAAAATTGGAAACAGCAAATAAGGTTAGAAGGAAGTTAGAAAGGAAGAGCAGGATGGAGGGTAGCAAAATCAGATTCTAGAACAGAGAATGTTCCCTCCTGAATTCAGCCTATTCTGAGGAGGTTAATAAGGAGAGGTTCAATGTTGGCTTAGGTTGAGAATAGACCAAAGTTGGCCTGAGGACATGACAGAAACTTAGGCAAAATTTAGTTAACATGCTGTTTTTTTTTAATGATCACTAAAGATGAAATTGTCCATCAGATTGTTTTTTTTTTTTTTTTTTTTTTTTGAGACGGAGTTTTGCTCTTATTACCCAGGCTGGAGTACAATGGCACGATCTCGGCTCACCGCAACCTCCGCCTCCTGGGTTCAGGCAATTCTCCTGCCTCAGCCTCCTGAGTAGCTGGGATTACAGGCACGCGACACCATGCCCAGCTAATTTTTTTGTATTTTTAGTAGAGACGGGGTTTCACCATGTTGACCAGGATGGTCTTGATCTCTTGACCTCGTGATCCACCCGCCTCGGCCTCCCAAAGTGCTGGGATTGAGCCACTGCACCCGGCCTGTTCAGCAGATTGTTTATGAGAAAAAAATAAAAATGATGGTCTGTGTCTGGCTTTGTGATGGGTAAAAATGGGAGTATCCTCAAAGTTGTAATAGGAAGGGTGTTTCTTTTTATTAAGCTACTTTTGGAGAACAAAACAGATTAGGAATTTTTTTTTTTTAAGACAGGGTCTCTGCCAGGCGGTGTGGCTCACGCCTGTAATCCCAGCACTTTTGGAGGCTGAGGCAGGCGGATCATGAGGTCAGGAGTTCCAGACCTGCCTGGCCAACATGATGAAACCCCGTCTCTACTAAAATACAAAAAAAAATTAGCTGGGTGTGGCTGCATGTGCCTGTAATCCCAGCTACTCAGGAGGCTGAGGCAGGAGAATTGCTTGAACCCAGGAGGCAGAGGTTGCAGTGAGCCGAGATCAAGCTATTGCACTCCAGCCTGGGCAACAGAATGAGACTCTGTCTCAAAAATCCAAAAAAATACAAAAATTAGCCAGGCATGGTGGTAGGCAAATGTAATCCCAGCTACTTGGGAGACTGAGCAAGAGAATAGCTTGAACCTGGGAGGCAGAATTTGCAGTAAGCCAAAACCTTGCCATTGTACTCTAGCCTGGGCGACAGAGCTAGACTCCGTGTCAAAAAAAAAAAAAAGACAAGGTCTCACTTTGTCATCCAGGCTGGAGTGCAGTGGTGTCAACACTGCCCAGACTCAAACAATCCTCTCACCTGAGTCCCCCTAAGTGGCTAGGACTACAGTTGCACACCACCATACCTAGCTAATTTTTGTATTTTTGTAGAGACAGTTTCACCATGTTGCCCAGGCTAATCTTGAATACCAGGGCTTAATCCATCCATCTGCCTCAGCCCCACAAAGTGCTAGGATTACAGGCATAAGCCACCACACCTGGCCGGATGAGGGATTTTTAAAATCATAGCTATTTAGCCGTGACCACAGCTATTGACCCACTGCTATCCCTAGTTCTATGCATCTCTTCCATTCGGCTGTTCCTGAGTCGTATGTTTTATAATAAACTATATGTAAGTTCAGTGCTTTGCTGAGTTCTCCGAGTAGTTCTGTCAGATTATTGAACTTGAGGTGGGGCATGTTTGTTAGCAGTAGTTCAGAAATAAAGGTCATCCAGAGGCATGTGACTGGCATCTGTAGTTGTGACAGTGTTGTGGGACTGAGCCCTGAACTTGTGGATTGTGTGTTTGACTCTGGGTGGTGTCAGAATTGAGTTGTTGGAAGCCAGTTGGTGCTGGATAATTGACTGGTGTTCAGAAAACTACGTTTTTTGTCAGAAGAAAGCTATCACAGGGGCCGTGTATTAGGGTTCTGTAGAGGGACAAAACTAATAGGCTGGATATATATGTACAGAAGGGAGTTTATTAAGTATTAACTCACACGATCACAAGGTCCCACAATAGGCGGTCTTCAAGCTGAGGAGCAAGGAGAGCCGGTCTGAGCCCCAAACTGAAAAACCTGGAGTCCAGTGTTTGAGGGCAGGAAGCATCCAGTGGGAGGAAGATGTAGGCTGAGCGGTTGCATTTTCCTGCCTGCTTTTATATCCTGGCCTCGCTGGCAGCTGATTAGACGGTGCCCACCCAGATTACGGGTGGGTCTGCCTTTCCCAGCCCACTGACGCAAATGTTAATCTCCTTTGGCAGCATCCTCAAAGACACAGCCAGGATCAATATTTTGTATCCTCCTATTCAATCGGGTTGACACTCAGTATGAATCATCACAGGCCTGGGCTGGAGGGAGACTTCAGATGTCTGACAGAAGTGAGGCTCTGTTCTGCACACAGGCTGTCATACATTGTCACACATTGTCCTGTTATTCTGGGTCTCCTAGGGTGAGAGGGAACAGAGAACTTAGAGTAAAAATGTTCTGAGAACTTATCCTCTCTCCCCACTTTGATGCCAACCCATTCTAACCCACTCATGGCCATCCCCGCTAAAAACTGACATGGCCACTTCTGTCCCAGGACAGGGTTTTATCCTCAGGAATTATGCCCACAACAGCTTTGCTCCTAGAGTTTCCTGCCTAGAAGACTTCTGGCTTATCTCAACCCCCAGACACTGAATCTGTAGCAGGAAGCTGTCTCCTTCACCAACTCAGGCTTCTGGACCACCTGATCATAATCTCTTCTGCCCGTACAGACACAGGAATAAGTCAGATCTTAGCCCTGTCTGGGCCTGTATGTGTAGCACAAACCGTTCCTTCATGAATCCTACACTGAACCCCAGTCATAGTTCTTGATAGCACCTTTTCCTCTTCGGCTTTTTTCTTCCCAACAAACCTCCTTTTCTGTGCACACCACACAGTGTGCCCAAGTCCGTCTCTCGGGTGCCTGAATCCTGTGCCGACTAAAATTCAGATGTTAATGAGCTCAGAACTAAGGCTTTAATCATTAATGATAAAGAGAAAACTTACAAACCTCATAGTGAAGCAATTCGGCAGAAAACACCTTAGCCAGAATAAAGTTAGCATCAGCTGTAATGAGACGAATTGGATTCAGGGGCCAGTGCACAGATAGGCCCATAATTACTGCTGTGATATTGGTGGGTGAAAAAAGCTCTATCACCCACACTGGAGTGGAGTGCAGTGGTGTGATCTCGGGTCACTGCAACATCCAGCTCCTGGGTTCAAGCAATTCTCCTGCCTCAGCCTCCTGAGTAGCTGGGACTACAGGCACACACCACCACAACTGGCTAATTTTTTGTATTTTAGTAGAGATGGGGTTTCACTGTGTTGTCCAAGCTAGTCTTGAACTCCTGAGCTCAAGCAATCCGCCTGCCTTAGCCTCCTAAAGTGCTGGAATTACAGGCACAAGCCACTGCGCCCAGCTGTAAATCCTACTTTTAACATAATCAGAAAAAAAGAAAGGAACCTGTAGGGGAAGACACAGGTGATGGTATTTCTTCAAACTGGCCATATAATCCTTACTGGAAGCCTAGGCTAAAATCATTCAGCTGACCGTTGCCTCTCAAACTTCAATGACCAAAGGTCATTTGGTATTCTGGGCCCTTCTTTAAGTAGTGTGATTCTGTAGGTTTTTAAGGGGTCTAGGAGTTAACTTGTTTAACAAAGTTTCCTGGCCGGCTGGGCGTGGTGGCTCACGCCTGTAATCCAAGCACTTTGGAGGCCAAGGCAGGCGGATCACCTGAGGTCGGGAGTTCAAGACCAGCCTAACCAACGTGGTGAAACCCTGTCTTTAAAAAAATAATAATAGGCCGGGCGCGGTGGCTCACGCCTATAATCCCAGCACTTTGGGAGGCTGAGGCGGGTGGATCACGAGGTCAAGAAATTGAGACCATCCTGGTCAACAAGGTGAAACCCCATCTCTACTAAAAATACAAAAATTAGCTGGGCATGGTGGTGCACGCCTGTAGTCCCAGCTACTCAGGAGGCTGAGGCAGGAGAATTGCTTGAGCCCAGAAGGTGGAGGTTGCAGTGAGCCAAGATCCTGCCATTGCACTCCAGTCTGGGTAACAACAGCGAAACTCCATCTCAAAATAATAATAATAATAATAAACCAAGGAGAGATTTGTTAGGCTAGGTGCGGTGGCTCACGCCTGTAATCCAAGCACTTTGGAAGCCAAGGTGGGCGGATCACCTGAGGTCGGGAGTTCAAGACCAGCCTAACCAACGTGGTGAAACCCCGTCTTTAAAAAAAAAAAAAATATTCCCTGGCAATGCTGATGTTGCTCTCCAGCACTCAGAGAAAGCAGGCAAGGCACACAGAGTGACTTATATCTAATACCCTTACTGCAACACAAATACTTTTTGTTTACAGTGAAGGCCACTAATCACCACTGTCCCAAAAGATTACATCCTTTGCCAATGAAAGTCTACAAGGTGGGCATGGTGCCTCACATCTGTAATCCCAGCACTTTGGGAGGTGGGGGCAGCCAGATCACCTGAGGTCAGGAGTTTGAGACCAGCTTAGCTAATATGGTGAAACCCCGTTTCTACTAAAAATACAAAAACTCAGCTGGGCATGGTGGCATGCGCCTGTAATCCCAGCTACTTCGGAGGCAGGAGAATTGCTTTAACCTGGGAGGCAGAGGTTGCAGTGAGCCGAGATCAGGCCATTGCACTCCAGCTTGGGCAACAAGAGCAAAACTCCATCTCAAAAAAATAAAAATCAAAAATAAAGTCTACAGAAGGCTGCAGAATGCAGCAATGTCTAAGTCTGCATTTGAAAAACAACACGTAGGACAGGTGCGGTGGCTCAAGCCTGTAATCCCAGCACTTTGGGAGGCCGAGGCGGTTGGATCAAGAGGTTAACAGATCGAGACCATCCTGGTCAACACGGTGAAACCCCATCTCTACTAAAAATACAAAAAATTAGCTGGGCATAGTGACGCGTGCCTGTAGTCCCAGCTACTCAGGAGGCTGAGGCAGGAGAATTGCCTGAACCCAGGAGTCGGAGGTTGCAGTGAGCCGAGATCGTGCCATTGCACTCCAGCCTGGGTAACAAGAGCAAAACTCCGTCTCAAAAAAAAAGAAAAACAACACGTATACTTGCATCAATACAATGTTTATTGAGCTTATACTGTGTGTTCATAAGTATGTTGTGTGTGGCATGCTAGGAAACTCACGTGAGTTAAACCACAAAAAAACTCCAGAAGATAGGTATTAAGTGTCCCATAATCTCCAGAATTTAGATGATGGCCCAGGCTTTCTATTTCTTCTTGTTTTCCTATCAGAAATACAGACAGATGGGAGGGATATAGAAATGGGGGGGTTATGTGGAGTTCCAAAAAACTTTTAATTGTTGTGTTTATATTTAATTTCTCATAATTTGTGGAATAACTACTGGATCTGCAGAAGTGTAGAACAGACTGCTGTGTGAATGTATCGGAAGCACTGATTTCAATGAGGAGAGAAAGGCTCCAAATAAGGCTCTTTACTCCCATTTATCTGCCTTTGGGTTTGGGGAAATTGTGACCTCCAGCTCTGAAGAGACACCCTGAAGGGTAGCCACACAAAAGTCTGATCTCCTCTAATCAGTTCTGTGAAGATTTCAGGGTGGGGCAAGACCTGGACAAGGCTCAGAAGAGGGGTAGAGCCAGGTAGGGCTGGGACAGGGAGCTGGCCCTCAGCTTCTCATCTCTATGTTGCTGATTTATTTTCAGTTCTTTCTGTTCTAAACCTGACCGACAAAAACTTGACTCCCAGAATGTTTTTTTTTTTTTTTTTTTTGAGACAGAGTTTTGCTCTTGTTACCCAGGCTGGAGTGCAATGGCACGATCTCGGCTCACCGCAACCTCCGCCTCCTGGGTTCAGGCAATTCTCCTGCCTCAGCCTCCTGAGTAGCTGGGATTACAGGCGCGTGCCACAGTGCCCAGCTAATTTTTGTATTTTTAGTAAAGATGGGGTTTCACCATGTTGACCAGGATGGTCTTGATCTCTTGACCTCGTGATCCACCCGCCTCGGCCTCCCAAAGTGCTGGGATTACAGGCTTGAGCCACTGCACCCGGCCCTTGTTTCTGGTTTTAATAGTTTAAGCCTCAACCCTATCTATTTTGCATAATACAATAACAATCAATTTAATGAAAACATGTAGGTCTTTCTAAAAAAATTATATTAGAAACTTTTTTTTTTGAGATAGAATCTCGCTCTATCGCCAGGCTGGAGTGCAGTGGTGCGATCCAAGCTCACTGCAACTTCCAGTTTTGAGTTTCAAGCAATTCTCCTGCCTCAGCCTCCCAAGTAGCTGGGACTACAGGCACGCACGCCCAGCTAATTTTTTTGTACTTTTAGTAGTGGAGACAGGGTTTCACCATGTTGGCCAGGATGGTCTCGATCTGTTGACCTTGTGATCCACCTGCCTTGGCCTCCCAAAGTGCTGGAATTACAGGCATGAGCCACCGCGCCCAGCCCAGAAACTATTCTTTTTTTTTTTTTGAGACAGAGTTTCGCTCAGGCTGGAGTGCAATGGCGCGATCTCGGCTCACCGCAACCTCTGCCTCCTGGGTTCAGGCAATTCTCCTGCCTCTGCCTCCTGAGCAGCTGGGATTACAGGCACGCGCCACCGTGCCCAGCTAATTTTTTGTATCTTTAGTAGAGACGGGGTTTCACCATGTTGACCAGGATGGTCTCGATCTCTTGACCTCGTGATCCACCCGCCTCGGCCTCCCAAGTGCTAGGATTACAGGCTTGAGCCACTGCGCCTGGCGGAAACTATTCTTAATAAGGGGAAAGCAATAGCAATAATAATAGTAACAAGAACTCTTCAATCCATGAGTAGTAGCCTTTCAGGTGGTGACATCAGTACTCACAAAAAGAACATAAGAGCAGTGTCCCGGATGAAGCCAAAATCCTCTATACAACTTTCTTTATTCTGATCACGTTACTCTTTTTCTTTTTTTTTTTTTAATACAGGGTCTCACTCTGTTGCCCAGGCTGAAGTGCACTGGTGTGATCTCGGCCCACTGTAACCTCCACCTCTTGAGATCAAGAGATTCACCAGTCTCAGTCTTCTGAGTAGCTGAGATTGCAGGTGCCCACCACTACACCTGGCTAATTTTTGTATTTTTAGTAGCAATGAAGTTTCACTATATTGGCCAGGCTGGTCTTGAACTCCTGCCCTCAAGTGATATGCAGTTCTGTTCACATTACTCTTTTTTTTTGAGATGGAGTTTCTCTGTTGTTACCCAGACTGGAGTGCAATGGCATGATCTCGGCTCACCACAACCTCCACCTTCTGGGTTCAAGCAATTCTCCTGCCTCAACCTCCTGAGTAGCTGGGATTACAGGTGCACACCACCATGCCCAGCTAATTTTTGTATTTTTAGTAGAGACGGGGTTTCACCATGTTGACCAGGATGGTCTCGATCTCTTGACCTCGTGATCCACCCGCCTCGGCCTCCCAAAGTGCTGGGATTACAGGCGTGAGCCACCGCGCCTGGCTGCACATTACTCTTAATTCAATGATTTGTTCTGTGGCTCTACAATAAAAATTCTTGGATGTCTGGATCCATGAGTGCTTCACCTCACGGCCAAATGAAATAGAAGCAATTTGTTAACCTATCAGTTTGAGCCTCCAGACCTCCTATTTTTTCTTCACCCAAGTATCAGAAAACTGAAGCAACTTCCATTTGGACACCAAAAAAGGAGATTGCTTCTGTGAGGGGAGAAGCAAGCCCTGGATTACTCATTCATTCTCTAAGATGGGAGGAAGGTTGGATTCTGTTGTCAGCCTGACCCCCATCTGCACAGGACATCCCCAAATGTCTCAAAGACTCCTAGGTATTAGTGAGAGGATCCGCAGTGGCCCTGGGCTGATGCTCCAGTAGTTATTCAAATAGTGGAGACTCAGGCTGACTCAGTGGGGCCGGAATGAAAAAGAGAACAGCCTTGCCTTGCGGGACACAAGTACTCTGCCCCCTTCTCAAACATCTGGGAATAGCCCCACTGCCACCTGCAGCCTCAGCCTTGACTGTTGCTTGTCACTGCCTTTGTTGCACTGTCATGTTGCAGGCATCTGCTGAGTGAACCTGGGGCTCCAAAGGATTAGCAGGGGCTATAGTGACCTGGGCCCAACTTAGCTAGGGTGGCATAGGGCGAGAGGCTCTGTGCTGTATTCCTTCTGAGGGTCCCTTTGCAGTCCCAGTATATGGTATGTGTACCAGCCCCAGCTGGAGCAGCCATAACTGCTGCCAGTTTAGGCACATGTCCTGGGTACAGGAAACCTGGGCTGCCTTCAAGCAACTCCCCTGAGATTCTGGGGCAGTCAGAAGATGTGGGCTCTGGGTGGGAGCAGCCCACCTTGGCAGCACTGTCACTGCCTTTGGCCACTTGAGGTGACTCCCAGGACTCCCCAGCCCTGTACAGTGCACCTGCGTTTATCTGTACAGCCCCTCACTCCTGCCTTCTGCATTAGAGTTCTCTCAAAACTGTGTGTAAGTGACAGTCTTGCCAATGGATGGTCTGGAATGTGACAAGGAGCACTTGCTCTGAGAGAAATTTCAGGGTAATTGTGTAAGACAGCAATCCTGTCACAGCCTCTTCTCAGGGACAGGCCTCAGCTCTAGAGCAGCCCAGCATCTGTTGCAGGCATCTGCTGTGTCCCTGGGGCTGAACGAGGCAGGGGATGCATGGGTGACCCCGTCTGTCGCTGGTGAGAAGCAAGGCTGCCTTCCACATGTTCCTCAGGATGCCAAGAGGCCTAGAAACTCAGAAACCCCTTCGAGGAGTTCCACTCAAGTGGCTCAAGAGTGCCAGAAAGGGCAGAGCTCCTGTCCCCAGGCCTAAGCATGCAGCTGGCTCCACCATCCCCACTTTCTCCTCTACCCCCAAACATGCAGGCTAGCCTTGTCCTGGGACCTGGTGGCCCTGCTCTGGGCTGGGGCCTTTCCAGCAGCCACCAAAGGTTGGCAGACTTTCTGCATTTGAGAAACATGAGAAATGACCCAGCAGCCCTCTGCATCCATCCCGGACTTCCCAGTCCAGCCCTGTCCCCAGGCACTGCACAACCTATTTGGGGGCCAGACCACCCCATTGCCCATCCTTGTCATCCATGAGTCTCTGGCCTCCACCAAGCATATGTGGCCATTGTGTGCCTGCTCTAGTGACTCGGTGGCTTTGTGAGGAGCAGAGTGTGTATGTTTTTTGCCTCAGAAACTATACTTTTCTGTGTAACAGACCAATAAACAGCATTTGTCAACCAAAAAAAAGGAAGGAAGAAAGAAAGAGAGGGAAGGAGGGAGGGAGGGGAAAAGAAAAAGAGAAAAGAACAGCCTTTAATTTTCAATCCAGATCTGATATTACCTATATCTGCTCAACTAACCGCTGGGTACAACGATGAGAATGCCTTTCTCCAGTAATACAATTCACACATGGGAGATGTAGCTGTCTTCATGGCTCTGGACAGTTTTGGCCCTGCCCTCCCTCTGCTCCTGTGTTTCTTTGCACTTAAGAGATTCTGCCACCAGATTCAGCTTACACCAGGAGACCCTCACACAATCACAACAGCTCACTGGACAAGATCCAAAGTCTGGTCCTTTCTTGTGAATCCCAGGTAGATATCAGCCCTTATGTGTGGATTCTAGGTATCATTAATCTGGCTCTGTATTCTGGCCATCACCTGTGTGCTGGGCCTAGTGATAAGTCACCCCCTCTTCTGTGATCAGGGCTCAGGCAGGAGAGAAGGGTAACATCACCTAGGTGCTTGGCCCAGATATGGTACAATGTCTCCTAGGGAAAAGCCCATGTAAAAGTGGAGAGTAACACAAAATAGATGATGGGTCGACCGGGTGTGGTGGCTCACACCCGTAATCCCAAAACTTTGGGAGGCCAAGGCAGGCAGATCACTGGAGGTCAGGAGTTCAAGACTAGCCTGACCAACATGGTAAAAACCTGTCAATACTAAAAATACAAAAATTAGGTGGGCATGATGGCACATGCCTGTAATCTCAGCTACTCAGGAGGCTGAGGCAGGAGAATTGCTTGAACACAGGAGGTAGAGATTGCAGTGAGCCAAGATCGAGCTATTGCACTCCAGCCTGGGCAACAAGAGTGAAACTCTGCCTCAAAAAAAAAATTCCATGTCCTAGAAAAAGATAGTTCTGAGTCAAAAATACTAAAAAAAAAAGGGACCTGTTTAGCAGCTAGAATAACTTTTATATATTTCAAGTAGGCAGAAAAAGAATTTAAATATAAGAGTTTTCTAAAGTAAATCCTTTAGGAAACAAAGAGAAACATCTGTTTCTTTATTTTCAAAAAGAGGATGAAGCCCGTATACCTAATTTGTATCAGTCCTTACAACGGCCATGTCTAGGGCCATGATCTTGAACTCGGGGACATCTGAATTCTAGCAGGTGCTGGATTCAGGCACCTGAGGGCTGGCCTTGGGCACACTGTCCATATCAGAAAGGGTCTGTGGAGAAGTAAAAGAAGAGTGAAAGGTACTGTCAAGACCATGCGTGGGGGACAGTGCACTGTATCCGGAAGGACTGGTTTATGCTCAGATACTGACCCAGGCAGGGCCATGTTCTGGATATTCCTGTGCCCACGCAGGTGGATGAGGTTATGATTGGTGGTCCACAAGCCTAGGTTGATGGAGAGACCAGGTTGCTGCTGCAGGTTCAGGGTCTCTGGTAGAGATAAGCCAGAAGTTCTTTAGGCACTTGTGTAATTTTTTGGCAAGAAATTCTACAGGCAAAGGCGCTATAGGCATAATCCCTGAAGGTCAAGTCTTCTGTTTTGTGAAATGTGTGGCCACATGAATTCCTAGTGGGTATGTATATGAGTAGGTGGGAATCATGTGGTAGCAGGTTGGGGGCAGGGAGTCTGTCCTCAGAACTGCTTTCATCTAAGTCCTTGGTCCCTTTTTACCTTGGAAGGAGATCTGGAATCAGATGACAGTATGCATTGTGACAGCCTGTGTCTAGGAGAACAGAGCCTCCCTTCCCAGAGACACATAATCTCCCTCCAGCCCAAGTATTTCTCAGTTTTCTTCCTGACACTGAATGTGTGGAGTTTGCTGAACAGCAACCAATTCTCCAACACCCATTGGTGGTCCAAAACTCAATTCTGACACCACCTTGAGTCAATGCAGACCCCGCAAGCTCAGGGCTCAGTCCCACAACACTGCCCCCCTCCCTATCTCAGTCACAATTTATAGGGACTCATCTGTATTTTTCAGCTACTGCTTATATGTTGGGGACTCCCATATCCTACTTCTCAAGTTCAATAATTTGATACAACTACTCGCGTAACTCACCTAACACTATAGTTGCATTTACCAGTTAATTATAAAGATGCAAGTCAGACAAGGCCATATACAGGAAGTATACAGGGCAAGAAAAAGTTCTAGAGGGAGATGGGGTGGATAGGTAACAGCTGTAGTTAACAAAATCCCACTTCCTTTGTGTTTTCCAAAAGCATCTTACTGCAAAAAAAAAAAAACCTTTCTTTTTGATATCACCAAGCCAGAGACTCTCTAAATTCCCATTTTTTGACTCTTAAACAATTAAGTAATAAATTTGTCTTTAACAGTTAGAACGAAATACCTGGTAATCAAACTTGGCTTAAGTTTTTCTTCTTCAGGCCCCCAAACCTTGACTCAACCTTACTGAGCTAACGTACAAGCTTTCTTAATGACCCTCTTAGGAACAGGGTGACTCCTGGGTGAAACAATCTCTCATCTAGGCTCTGATTTTACCATGTTATAGCTCTCCCTTTTCCTTGGATGCTTTTCTCTGACCTTCTTTGCTCATCCTAATGAAAGAGAGTCCTTTTCTGACTAACCTTTGAGATCCTCCAACATCTTATAGTTGGTGCTTTCCCCTTGTTGCAATACTCTTTCAGAATTAACTTTTTTTTTGAGATGAAGTCTCACCGTGATACCTAGGCTGGAGTGCAATGACAAACTGGGGTCACTGCAGCCTCTGATTCCCGGGTTCAAGAGATTATCCTGCCTCAGCCGCCCAAGTAGCTGGGACTACAGGTGTGCACCACCATGCCCAGCTATTTTTATATTTTTAGTAAAGATGGGGTTTCACCATATTGGCCAGGCTGGTCTCAAACTCCTGACCTCAAGTGATCCGCCTGCCTCAGCCTCCCAAAGCACCAAGATTACAAGAATAAGCCACTGTGCCCAACCAGGAATTAAGTAACTTCTTACCTAAATCTGAATTTGTCTTATTTTACAAAATCTGGAAACAGCCCTAGGTCAATAAAAACTCCATCCTCAGAAAGAGCCTCCCAACCCCACTTTCATTGCAACCCCAACTGCATCTGCCTGTGGATTTCTAGCTTTTCAGGGCTCTGCAGCTTCCCTAAGTGTAAAGGCTCTGTCCATGGCTATGATGAGCAGGCCGGGACATGTGCAGGGGAGGCTCCTCAGGCAGAACTGACTGCTTCTTCAATGATGTCCCTTTGCAGGAAAAACTATGTTTAGCTTGGAGTCACTGAGTTCAGGCTTCTACTTCCCAGTCAGTGTTATTCACTTAAATAAACAAATGAAGGCCGGGCGCGGTGGCTCAAGCCTGTAATCCCAGCACTTTGGGAGGCCAAGGCGGGTGGATCATGAGGTCAAGAGATCGAGACCATCCTGGTAAACATGGTGAAATCCCGTCTCTACTAAAAATACAAAAAATTAGCTGGGCACAGTGGCGCGTGCCTGTAATCCCAGCTACTCAGGAGGCTGAGGCAGGAGAATTGCCTGAACCCAGGAGGTTGCGGTGAGCCGAGATCGCGCCATTGCACTCCAGCCTATGTAACAAAGAGCGAAACTCCGTCTCAAAAACAAACAAACAAATAAATAAATAAATAAATAAATAAAATAAAAATAAACAAATGACCAGTATTTGAAGAAAAGAGCAAAATCACTCACAGTGTTTGAAGATTACTGTAAGGTGATTGTAAGACAGTTAAATTTTATACTTCAACGTGAAAAGCTGAAGTATCAGCCGGGCATGGTGGCTCACACCTATAATCCCAGCACTTTGGGAGGCCGAGGTGGGCAGATCACTTGAGGTTGGGAGCTCAAGACCAGCTTGACCAACATGAAGAAACCCGATCTCTACTAAAAATGCAAAATTAGCCGGGCGGGGTGGCACATGCCTGTAGTCCCAGCTACTCGAGAGGCTGAGGCAGGAGAATCACTTGAACCTGGGAGGTAGAGGTTGCGGTGAGTTGAGATCATGCCATTGCACTCCAGACTGGGCAACAAGAGCAAACTCCATCTCAAAAAAAAAAAAGCTGAAATATCTGTCTTTTTCAGACAATAAACACATCAACTAAATATTTCTATGATTTAATAAATAATAAGTGAACATTTCTAGAAGGTGCCAATTTCATCTCATAAAACTTAGCATTAAATTTGGACATCCAGACCACTGGATACAGAACATAGATATCAACTGTCACAAATTCTAAACCCTGCAAAAAAGGGGAGCTGATGTTTTGACAAATATATGCAATACACCAAATTATCTTTTTTACATTGCCTGTGAAAATGTATTCACTTTCTATAGCCATGAACAAAGGATTTTCTCTATTTCTTTTCTCCAGTAGCATTCACAAAGCAAAGCCCTGGAATTCTTTATTTGAAATCACCCCCCCCCCCAGAAAAACAGACATGAGAAACTAATGACACTCACTCTGGGAAAGATAAAGGTAAATAAGAATCTTTAACTGAGCCAGTCTCGGTGGCTCACGCCTGTAATCCCAACACTTTTGAGAGGCCGAGACAGGTGGATCACCTGAGGTTGGGAATTTGAGACCAGCCTGACCAAACCAGAGAAAACCCATCTCTACTAAAAATACACAATTAGTCGGGGGTGGTAGCACAGGCCTATAATCCTAGCTACTTGGGAAGCTGAGGCAGGAGAATCGCTTGAACCTGGGAGGCAGAGGTTACAGTGAGCCAGGATCACACCATTGCACTCCAGCCTGGGCAACAAGAGTGAAACTTGGTCTAAGAAAAGCCAAACAAAGAAACAAACAAAAAAAATCTTTAACAAATAAAATATATCACTAGATTTTTCTGACACCTACATTTCATGGTCTTTGACTTTGAAAAAATCTTTTAGGTTGGGGGTAGGGAGGTTGGAGAGGGATAACACTTGGAGAAATGGCTGATGTAGGTGACAGAGTGTTAGAGACAGACCACCATGGCATGTGTGTATCTATGCAACAATAAGATCTGCACATGTACCCCAGAACTTAAAGTACAATAAAAAAAAAGAAATACATTTAATATTATACTTGTACTAAATAGGGTTGAGCATTAAATGTTATAATATATTCATAGTAAGGTTGTACATCTATTTCTCAGAAATTCCAAGTCTTACTTGAAAGCCAGGCTTATCCCAACACCAAGTAGAAAGCTGGGAGATTCTTCTCTAGAGAAAATGTATAGGATACATAATTTAGTAAGTGTTCAATAAATGTACACTATTAAAAAAACTTTTAGGCTCTACTGATACAATGTAATTTACAGTTATTGAAAAATTGAAATTGAAATCAGTGAAAAAAATCCTCCAAATGTGACAAACTCAGGAAGTGGCAGTGCTGATTGGAACATAAATATGTCTGACTCAACAAGTCAAGTCAGACCATGCTATCACTCAAAACATTCTCCCATCTCCATCCTGCCCATTAAATTACTCAGTGACCACCTTCCCAGGAGACACTGTACTGTACCCACTGTGGGCCTCAGGTATATTTTGCTTTCGGGTTCTTGCATTGCCTTCCTGGGATAGATTCTTCTTGTCCTTCAGGAAAAAAAAAAAAAAATATATATATATATATATATCTTCAAAAATCAGAAAGAGGCCAGGCACGGAGGCTCACACCTCTAATCCCAGCACTTTGAGAGGCCAAGGTGGGCGGATCACAAGGTCAGGAGTTTGAGACCAGCCTTACCAACATGGTGAAATCCCATCTCTACTAAAAATACAAAAATTGGAGAGAAATCCAAGATGGCTGAGGAGAGAGATCCAAGATGGCTGATCGCTAACAGCTCGGGATTGTAGCTCCCAGTGAAAGATCGGAAAACATGAGGATGCCACATTTTCAGAGGAATTTTTGTCGCCCACGGACCAGAAGATTTCCAGTGGAGGAGCCCCGTGGGTCGCCAGTGCGACTTCTGTGGCCGGTGCAGCGGTTTTGCCGTCACCTCGGCGCAGTGGCTCTTCGTGCACAGTAAACGGGACTGGTTCCCCTACTGACTGGTGTTTGGAGCTCCGGGAAGGCAGAGCCGCTTGTTGCGGACTCAAGAAGGAAGCCAGACCGGAGATTCCCAGGCAGAAGAGCACCATCAGTCTTATCGCTGTTGTTTTGGCCGGTGCAGAGGGTTGCTCGGATTCCAGCACTGGGAATCAATAAATTGGACGTCCTCTCAGGAACCTAATCAGAAAGGCGCTAATTATAAAGACAACAGATGGATTAAAATCACAATAAAGGGAAAAAAACAGCCTAAAAAGGCTGAGAATACCGAAAATCAGAACCCCTCTTCCTCTACAGGGGATAGTAATTCCTCATCAGGAACGGAACAAGCCCTAATGGAAGAGGACTGTGTTCCAGTATCTGAAGTAGGCTTCAAAAGGTGGATGATAAAAAAATTTTGGGAGTTGAAACAACTTGTTCTAACCCAATGTAAAGAAACTAAGAACTTTGAAAAAAGGTTAGATGAAATGTATACAGAGGAATATAAATGAACTAATGGAGTTGAAAAATACAACACGAGAACTTAGTGAAATATGCACAAGTTTGAATAGCTGAATTGATCAAGCAGAAGAAAGGATATCAGAGGTTGAAGACCAACTTAATGAAATGCAACGAGAAGACAAGAATAGAGTAAAAAGGATAAAAAGGAATGAGCAAAGTCTCCAAGAATTATGGGACTATGTGAAAAGACCTAATCTACGTTTGATAGGTGTACCTGAATGTGATGGAGAGAATGAATCCCAGCTGGAAAATACTCTTCAGGATATTATCCAGGAGAATTTTCCCAATCTAGCAAAGCAGGATACTATTCAACCTCAGGTAATACAGAGAACACCACAAAGATATTCCTTAAGAAGAGCAACCCCAAGACACATAATCATTAGATTCACCAGAGTTGAAACGAAGGAGAAAATACTAAGGGCAGCCAGAGAGAAAGGTCAGGTTACCCACAAAGGGAAGCCTATCAGACTTAAAGCAGATCTCTCAGCAGAAACCCTACAAGTCAGAAGAGATATTTAACATCCTTAAAGAACAGAACTTTCAGCCCAGAATTTCATATCCTGCCAAAATAAGCTTCACAATTGAAGGAAAAAGAAAATCTTTTATGAACAAGCAAGTACTCAGAGATTTTATTACCACCAGGCCTGCTTTACAAAAACTTCTGAAAGAAGCATTACACACAGAAAGGAACAACCAGTATTAGCCTTTCTAAAAACATACCAAAAAGTAAAGAGCATCAACATAAAGAAGAATTTACATCAACGAATGGATAAAATATCCAGTTAACATCAAATGGCAGTAATCTTAAATTGAAATCGACTAAATTCCCCAATTAAAAGATGCAGCCAAAACCTAACGGTATACTACATCCAGACCCATTTCATATCCAAAGATACACAAAGACTAAAAACAAAGGGTTGGAGAAAGATTTACCAACCAAATGGAGAACAAAAACAAATAAATAAACAAAAAGGAGTTGCAATTCACGCATTTGATAAAACAGATTTCAAAGCAACAAAGATAGAGTGGTATAAGGATCAATGCATCCTAACACCCAGATACGTAAGACCCATAAAGAGATTCAGACTCAACGAGACAGAAAATTAACAAGGATATCCAGAATCTGAACTCAGATCTGGAATAAGTAAACTTAATAAGCACTTGTAGAGCTCTCCACTTTAGATAAATAAAATATACATTCTCCACTTTAAATACACAAAATAATGATCGGCCATTATTAATACCCATTCATAGAATAAAGCAATATTCCTGTTCTCTCTCCCTCTTTTTCTTCCTCTCTTTTCCTTTCCTTCTTAAAAAATAAGAAGAAAAGAAAAAGAAATTACATGGGGATATGTAGTCTCTCTCCCTTCTGGCTCCTTTCCGCCTTGGCTGAGTTCTAAAAAAAAAAAAATTAGCTGGGTGTAGTGGTGTGCATCTGTAATCCCAGCTACTCAGGAGACTAAGGCAGGAGAATCGCTTGAACCCAAGAGGTGGAGGTTGCAGTGAGCTGAGATCACGCCACTGCACTCCAGCCTGGCAACAGAGCAAGACTGTCCAAAAAAAAAAAAGCCCTGGCTCAGTGGCTCACGCCTGTAATCACAGCACTCTTGGAGGCCAAGGTGGGCAGATCACCTGAAGTCAGGAGTTTGAGACCAGCCAACTTGGATAAACCCCATCTCTACTAAAAATACAAAATTAGCTGGGCATGGTGGCTCATGCCTGTAATCCCAGCTACTTGGGGTGGGGAGGGTAAGGCAGGAGAATTGCTTGCCTGAACCTGGGAGGCGGAGGTTGCAGTGAGCCAAGATCATGCCACTGTACTCCAGCCCAGGCAACAAGAGTGAAACTCCATCTCAAAAAAAAAAGACTAAAAGAATACAATAGTAGGAATTATTCCTGCCTTTTCTCCTCAGTACCAACATCTGACTGGCTGATCACCAATGTCTAAAAAGAATAAAAATTAGGTCGAGAAAAGAACATTTTTTTAACACACTTGCACGTTTTCTTTTTTGAGACAGTCTTTTGCTCTTTTTGCCCAGGCTGCAAGTCTTGAACTCTTCTCAGAAGTCTTGCTTCTCAGCTGCAAGTCTTGAACTCTTGACTGCAGGTAATCCACCTGCCTCAGCCTCCCAAAATGCTGGGATTACAGGTGTAGGCATGAGCCACTGCACCTGGCCTAAAAGTTTTTAAAAAAATAATTTTGGTTGCTTTTCCAATAATTTCCTGAGAGCATTTTAATTCCATTTGTATATATATGCTCTTATATATTGGAAATTCACATAACACAGATGAACACGGCTCCACATATCTGCCTTGTACGAATTTATAGTCATTAGCATAGATAGATGGAAAAATGATTAATTTATTCTGGAGAATAATGCTTGTAAATAAAAAGACTTATAAGGTATTGATAGTTGAATGGTAGTAGTGATCAATATTGCCACAACAAACATAGCATTGGGAAATCAAGGAGGCCTTTTTTTTTTTTTTTTTTTGAGATGGAGTTTCGCTCTTCTTACCCAGGCTGGAGTGCAATGGTGCGATCTCGGCTCACCGCAACCTCCGCCTCCTGGGTTCAGGCAATTCTCCTGCCTCAGCCTCCTGAGTAGCTGGGATTACAGGCACGTGCTACCATGCCCAGCTAATATTTTTTTTTTGTATTTTTAGTAGAGACGGGGTTTCACCATGTTGACAAGGATGGTCTCGATCTCTTGACCTCGTGATCCACCTGCCTCAGCCTCCCAAAGTGCTGGGATTACAGGCTTGAGCCACCGCGCTCGGCCAAAGAGACCTTTTTATAGAAGGTGACTTCTCAGTGTCAGAGTTTAATAGAAGTTTTTGTGTCAATTCTGATACAGAGTATACCCCTTTAAATAAATGATTAAAAACAAATTTTGCCCCTTGACTCTGAAATTTATTTACAGATTTTCCCAGTGAAATAAAAATTCACAAGTGGCCGGGCATGGTGGCTCATGCCTATAAACCCAGCACTTTGGGAGGCCGAGGTGGGTGGATCCCTGACTCAAGGAGTTCGAGCCTAGCCTGGCCAACATGGTGAAACTCCGTCTCTACTAAAAATACAAAAAATTAGCTGGGTGTGGTGGCAGGGGGCTTAATCCCAGCTATTCTGGAGGCTGAGGCAGGAGAATCACTTGAACTGGGGAGGTGGAGGTTGTGGTGAGCCAAGATTGAGCCATTGCATTCCAGCCTTGGCAACAAGAGTGAAACTCCGTTTCAAAAAAATAAAAATAAACACAATTAACAATTAAAATTGTTTCTGAAATATATAATAAAGGACAAATAGTTCATAGTGTGGTAAACTGGAGAGAAGTTGGCCTCATTTTCTGCGTTTGAGAATGTAGGAATGGTTGGGCATGGTGGCTCACGCCTATAATCCCAGCACTTTGGGAGGCCGAGGTGGGTGGATCACGAGGTCGAGATCGAGACCATCCTGGTCAACAAGGTGAAACCCCGTCTCTACTACAAATACAAAAATTAGCTGGGCATGGTGGTACGCGCCTGTAGTCCCAGCTACTCGGGAGGTTGAGGCAGGAGAATTGCTTGAACCCAGAATGCGGAGGTTGCGGTGAGCCAAGATCGTGCCATTGCACTCCAGTCTGGGTAACAAGAGCGAAACTCCATCTCAAATAAAAAAAAAAGAGAATGTAGGAATGAAAGCGGAAATTTATAATTTTATTGCAAGTCTGAGTTAGGCTAGTGGAAAAGGGTAGTGAATTAGAGGCCCTGCTTGCCATACATTAGGAAGACACAGAAAGAAAAAAAAAAACAGTCCTTTTGTATAGTGTTAAAATAATTAATGAGCGGAAAATTAGACTGAAGTGGCTTTAGTGCCCTGTTGTTCCTAGATAAAAAAAATCTAAAACCTAACTCAAATGCATTTGTTACGAATTACTATCTAAGACAGAAACAAAATTCAGGCTTAACCAATCGTCAACCTGCGATTAATTTAACCTCTGATTATATAACCGAGAAATTTCTACCTGGACCCTGCAAAGAAGGAGACTACATAAATGTAACCAATTCTTGAATTTGGTTTGCCTTCTCAAGCACTTTATAGAAAAACCTTCTCTTCATGCCCCTCAGGTGGAGCACAAATCATGACTGGGTGCTTTCCATTTCACCAGTCGCTGTTTGCTCAAATAAAGTCGTTTCCGTTTTAAAATGGACTCTCTTTAATTTTTTTTTTTTTTCTTTTTGTTTGAGACGGAGTTTCGCTCTTGTTACTCAGGCTGGAGTGCAATGGCGTCATTTCGGCTCACCGAGACCTCTGCCTCCTGGGTTCAGGCAATTCTCCTGCCTCAGCCTCCCGAGTAGCTGGGATTACAGGCACACGCAACTATGCCCAGCTAATTTTTTGTATTTTTTAGAATGTTGACCAGGATGGTCTCGATCTGTTGACCTCGTGATCCACCCGTCTCGGCCTCCCAAAGTGCTGGGATTACAGGCTTGAGCCACCGCGCCCGGCCTGACTCTCTTTAATTTTTAACAGGAGAGGTCGTGCGCGGTTGTTCCTATCCGCAATCCCAGCACTTTGGGAGGCCAAGGCCGGCGGATCACCTGAGGTCGAGATTTCGAGACTAGCCTTGTCAACATGGTGAAACCCCATCTCTACTAAAAAATACAAAAATTAGCAGGTCACAGTGCCGGGCGCTTGTAATCTCAGCTGCTCCGGAGGCTGAGGCGGGAGAATCGCTTGAGCCAGGAAGGTGGAGGTTGCAGTGGGCCGAGATCGCTCCCGGCCTTTAAAAAAATGTTTTTAACAAGAGAGACTGAAGACCCCACAGGCCGCAGCCCCTCTCACGCACACACCGAGAGGTATTCTGCCCCGATGACCCTCCTGGAATCCCTGAACAATTCTGGGAACTACTCGGGGCTCCGGCTGCCCAAGGAGCTTCAAACAGGGCGCGGCGCAGGGACAGGCGGGACGTGGGGGTCTCGGCTGCGGGCCCAGCCTCCATCTTGTTGCCAGAGGGACCCGGGGCTAGACGGGCCAGCAGCCACTCAGGTCGGTGATCCGGGAGCGGACGGTGGGGAGGCCGGTCCTGCTGGTTTCACAGCTAGTTCACCCGTCTCGGATGCCCAACCCTGTATAGTCACCATTTCCCAGTTTCCAGAGTGTCCTGGCGTCTTAGCTGTGCGTCTCCCAGGACCTGCAGATCACAGGGCAACAGAGGCTCTGACAAAGTCACCAGGATACAAGGAACAGCAAAGCTGGATCCTAAACTCTGGCGGGGAAGACAAAGACCCCGCCACGCGCCGGAAGCCACGCCCCTCTCCGACTGCGTGCCTGATTGGGCGGTTCCCACGCCGGCGCCACTGATTGGATAAAGCCTCAGGACCCATCTCCCACCCTCAACCTCCCCAGCATCGGTGTGTTTTATGGACAGGGAAACAGGCTCAAGTAGGCGGGGGTCGCATGCCCCAGGGAGTAACAGCTAATTTACAAGTGAGTTTAGGCTTGAACTGCACTTGATCTTTCCCTTACCTGGGTCGGCTTATATAATGCATCTTATTTGCTATTTAAAGGCAAGAAGTAAAATATTTGGACACCCTTTCGACAACTTTATAAACATTTTGATAATGCAGGGAAGACCTTCATCCCATTCCTGAGCCCGTCTTTCACCATGCTGTACCACACTACTATACGCATATGGTGATGACCATTAGGAATAGGGGGCAGCGGGGGCTGGGAATGGACAAGCATTAATTAAGTTGCCCAAATTTGCTTATCTTAGAACGGCTCCTCAACCATTCTGTATAAAGTGGCTGTTCTCAGAGAAATTATGCCCTGACTTCGCTGCATCTCAGTCTTTTTTTTTTTTTTTTAAATTACTGGATTACTCTCATTAACGGAGTTATTTCACTTTCTATTAAAAATGAAATTGGCCTTAGCCATGAGCTCAAGGAAAAAGAAGCTAAATAAAATTTAAAAATTTTTTACTACTAATAATAAAAAAGAATGTTCTCA
Organism: Saguinus oedipus; assembly: GCA_031835075.1. Lineage (NCBI taxonomy): Eukaryota > Metazoa > Chordata > Mammalia > Primates > Cebidae > Saguinus > Saguinus oedipus. Next base: position 20,581,664 of record CM063187.1, read on the forward strand.
CTCATAGGTGGTTGTTGAACAATGAGAACACATGGACACAGGGAGGGGAGCACTACACACTGGGGTCTGCTGGGGGGAATAGGGGAGGGACAGCGTGGGGTGGGGAGTTGGGGAGAGAGAGCATGGGGAGAAATGCCAGATATAGGTGAAGGGGAGGAAGGCAGCAAATCACACTGCCACGTGTGTACCTATGCAACTATCTTGCATGTTCTTCACATGTACCCCAAAACCTAAAATGCAATTAAAAAAAAGGAAGCACTGAAAAAAAAAAAAAAAGATAATCAACAAGGGTCATGTCAAATAAATTATAGCACCTCCGTAGGAAAAAAAAAAGGGGGTGGGGCCGGGCGCGGTGGCTCACACCTATGATCCCAGCACGTTGGGAGGCCGAGGCTGGTGTATCACGAGGTCAAGAGATCGAGACCGTCCTGGTCAACAAGATGAAACCCCGTCCTACTAAAAATACAAAAATTAGCTGGGCATGGTGGCGCGTGCCTGTAGTCCCAGCTACTCGGGAGGCTGAGGCAGGAGAATTGCTTGAACCCAGGAGGCGGAGGTTGCGGTGAGCCGAGATCGTGCCATTTCACTCTAGCCTGGACAGCAAGAGCAAAACTCTGTCTCAAAAAAAAAAAAAAAAAAAAAAGAGTCCGGGCGCAGTGGCGCACGCCTGTAATTCCAGCAGAGAGGCCGAGTGGGGAGGATCACGAGGTCAGGAGTTTGAGACTAGCCTGGCCAATATGATGAAACCCTGTCTCTACTAAAAATACAAAAAAAAAATTAGCTGGGCATGGTGGCACATGCCTGCAATCCGAGCTACTCGGGAGGTGAGGCAGGAGAGGTGCTTGAATTGGAACTGGGAGGCACAGGTTGCAGTGAGCCAAGATCGTGCCACTGCACTCCAGACTGGGCTGCAGAGTGAGACTCTGTCTCAAAAATAATAATAATAACTCAAAATTTTCTCAATATTCATTATATTTAACAGTGATAGCTTGGAGGGCAGAGAGGGAAAACAGGTGACATAAACTTAGAAATTCAATTTTGTTATAAGTTGTTTTTTTTTTTTTTTGAGATGGAGTTTCGCTGTTGTTACCCAGACTGGAGTGCAATGGCCCGATCTCGGCTCACTGAAACCTCCACCTCCTGGGTTCAAGCAATTCTCCTGCCTCAGCCTCCCGAGTAGCTGGGACTACAAGCCGTGCCACCATGCCCAGCTAACTTTTGTATTTTTAGTAGAGACGGGATTTCAGCATGTTGACCAGGATGGTCTCAATCTCTTGACCTCGTGATCCACCCGCCTCGGCCTCCCAAAGTGCTGGGATTATAGGCGTGAGCCACTGCGCCCGGCCAAGTTTTTTTGTTTTGAATTTGGAGACAAGGTCTTACTCTCGGACTCAAGCTGGAGAAGAGTGACACAATCATAGATCATATTTTAGTTGTGACAGTCTTTTGTAAAATATTTTCCTCTGGGTGTGGTAGCTCACATCTGTAATCTAAAGGCTTTGGGAGGCCATGGAATGATCATTTAAGCCCAGGAGTTGAAGATTCAGTCTGGGCAACATAGTGAAACTCAGTCTCTACGAAAAATTCTAAACATTGACTTGGTGTGGTGTTGCATCCTTGAGAAGCTGAGATGGAAGAATCATTTAAGTTTCAGAGGCTGCAGTAAACCATGATTCGGCCACTGTACTCCAGCCTGAGTGACGGAGTGAGACCTGTATGTGTGTGTATAGACACACATGCACTTATGTATATATAGTAATAATATGTATGTAAAAAGATTCAAGTACAGAAGACACACACACACATATATATGTATACATAATAATAATGTGTATGTAAAAAAAAATTCAAGCACAGAAGAAAAGTGAAAGACCCTTGTGAGGGATGTGAAGAAAAGTGAGCTACTTCATGCTGTTCGTGTTTGATAGAAACCATCGTGGAAGACTATACTTTCAGGGATCCTTTCTATAGTTTGTTACTAGAGAAGTTTCTCTGAACATGTAGAGTACCATTGGAACCAACCCAAACACCCATCAATGATAGACTGGATAAAGAAAAATGTGACATAGGCCAGGCACAGTGGCTCACACCTGTAATCCCAGCACTTTGGGAGGCCGAGGCAGGTGGATCACAAGGTCAAGAGATCAAGACCATCCTGGTCAACATGGTGAAACCCCGTCTCTACTAAAAATACAAAAAATTAGCTGGGCATGGTGATGCGTGCCTGTAATCCCAGCTACTCGGGAGGCTGAGGCAGGAGAATTGCCTGAACCCAGGAGACGGAGGTTGCGGTGAGCCAAGATCGCGCCATTGCACTCCAGTCTGGGTAACAAGAGCGAAACTCCATCTCAAAAAAAAAACCAAAAACATTTCTGCCCTGAGGGGCATGTGAGGAATCAGGATGGATCATGTAATGATAAAATTCCAATTACTTCTTGCCACTGGACTCATCTCTCAGAGGTAGGCAATGAGGAAGATAACTTCTATCATTTGGGAGAATTTTATTGAAAATCATCTTTGTACTTTGGGTAGCTGTGTGACCTTGAAGAAATTACCTAACCTCTCTGTGCCTTAGTTTCCACATCTCTAAAATGTGGGTAATAATAGTACAGTCATGGTGGTTCATGCCTGGAATCCTAGCACTGTGGGAGGCCAAGGAGGGAGGGAGTAGTTAAAATGAAGTTTAAAAAATAATAGTAGAGTATAAGAGACACGATCGATGAGCCTATTTCTGATTCATCATCCTAGGAGCCCAGGAGTTTGAAAGCAGCATGGCCAACATAGTGAGAATTTGCCTCTACCAAAAATAAAAATTAGCCGGGTGTGGCGGCACACACCTCTAGTCTAGTTACCCAGGAGACTGAGCTAGAAGGATGGCTTGAGCCCAGGAGATCAAGGCTGCAGTAAGCTGTTATCATGCCACTGCATTCCAGCCTGGGTGACAAAGTGAGACCCTTTCTCAAAAAAAATTAAAAAAGGCCGGGCACGGTGGCTCATGCCTGTAATCTCAGCACTTTGGGACCTGAGGTGGGTTGATCACCTGACGTCAGGAGTTCGAGACCAGTCTGGCCAAAATAGTGAAACCCCATCTCTACTAAAAATACAAAAATTAGAAGGGCGTGGGGGTGTGTACTTGTAGTCCCAGTTGCTCAGGAGGCTGAGGTGTGAGAATTGCTTGAATCCAAGAGGAGGAGGCTGCAGTGAGCTAAGATCACACTGCTGCATTCCAGCCTGAGTGACAGAGTGAGACTCCATCTAAAAAAAAAAAAAAAATTGTGCTTACCTCATACATATAAACATTTATCCTGTTAGAGCACCTGGTACTCAATAAATATTAGCTGCTAATGTTATTACCATATTTTTGTGCAAATACATAAACATCTGTGGCAACCACTGATGCGTGCCTCTCAGATCTCCTACTGTGGGTGGGGGAGGGGGTGCATAATTTACTCCTGACCCCAGCTCTGAATCATAACACCTTGAACACAGTGAGGTCACACTTTCCACAGACTGTTCCTAGTCAATGACTGAGCAGGACAGACCCACTTTTTTTTTTTTGAGACTCGCTCTGTTGCCCAGGCTGGAGTGCAATGATGCCATCTTGGCTCCCTGCAACCTCCATCTCTCGGGTTCAAGCGATTGTCCCTGCCTCAGCCTATCCATAGCTGTGGATACAGGTGCCTGCCACCACGCCCAGCTAATTTTTTGTGGTTTTAGTAAAGACGGGGTTTTGCCATGTTGGCCAGGCTGGTCTGGAACTCCTGACCTCCGGTGATCTACCCGCCTTGGTCTCACAGGCATGAGCCACTGTGCGCCAAGATCATGATATTCTTAAACATTGGCAATTGACTGAAACATTTTTCAACATTTGTGTCAGCCAAAACAAACCAAAAAATCAATAACTGATCAACACAGCTGCACACTGTGGCTGAGGAGTTGTAGTCCCACATGCCCTTATTAGGATGTCAGAGCAAGAAGTCTCCTTAAATCATCCAGCCTGGTGGTTTCTGAATGCCAGCCTCTGAGTTGGCTATATCAGAATCACTGGGAAGGTCTAGAAAAATACAGAAAATACGCATTCTAGGGCCCCCAGAGCCCTCGATCTGTGGAACCAGAATCTCTGGGCTGGATCTGGGGCATCTGCAGTGTTTCAGAGCTCTCCAGGTACTGCTGATGAGGAGCAGTTTTACTCCCAGGGGGGGATTTCCTAACGTTCCAGAGGATCACAGTTCTCAGAGGCTCTTGAAAAAAACATAGCTTCCTAGTTCCAGTTTCTAGAAAATGCTGATTTAGTGAGTCTGGGATGGGGCCTGGGAGTTTGTTTATAAGAAACTTATCAAGGCTGGGTGCAGTGGCTCAAGCCTATAATCCCAGCACTTTGGGATCACAAGGTCAAGAGATTGAGATCATCCTGGTCAACATGGTAAAACCCCATCTCTACTAAAAATATAAAAAATTAGCTGGGCATGGTGGCGCATGCCTGTAATTCCAGCTACTCAGGAGGCTGAGGCAGGAGAATTGCCTGAACCCAGGAGGCAGAGGTTGCGGTGAGCTGAGATCGCACCATTGCACTCCCGCCTGGGTAACAAGAGCGAAACTGTCTAAAAAAAAAAAAAAAAAAAAAAAACTTACCTGTGAGGAAAATCCTTGCACTAGTGGCCACCTGAAGCTCAATGATGGGGAGCCACATAGCAAGTTGCCACAGTCCATCCAGCCTCCTGATTCTCAGAGAAGGCTCTTTGAGGCTGGCACTGCTGAGGCAGTTGTGAGCAGAGGGCAATGTTCTCAGCAAGGGGCACACCACTGGCATGTGCAGGGCACTCTACATGCAGTTTGGCAGAGGACAGACTGGAGGGTGGGTTTGGTTTCTGCAGCATACTGGGATGGAGCTTTGGGCTGGGCAGCAGCAGAAAGATCCCTGGTGGGATGTCTGCAGGGCGCTCAGGCATTCATGTGAGCTGGAGGAGTCTACTGTGGACAGCCAGGATCCTGGAAGCTGGGTATATAGAACAGGTATTTTTCTGTCTCATTACAGTTGTTGCACATATGTTGAAATAAGGTTTCCATTCATCACTACTATGAGCAGATTACTTGAGGCCAGGAGTTCAAGACCAGCCTTGCCAACATAACAAAACCCCATCTCTACTAAAAATACAAAAACTCGCTGGGTGCGGTGGCATGCGCCTGAAGTCCCAGTGACTTGGGAGGCTAAGGGACAAGAATTGCTTGAACCTGGGAGGTGGAGGCTGTGGTGAGCAGGATTAAGCTACTGCACTATGGCCTGGGTGACAGAGGGAGACTCTGTCTCAAAAAAAAAAAAAAAATGACCATAGCTGTTAAATTTGCCACAAAATCTTGTTTAAAGTATAATTCCACACCTGCTTTTTAAATTACTTTTTGTTTTGTTTTGTTTGAGATGTCTCACTCTGCCTCCCAGGCTGGAATGCAATCGTGCCATCATGGCTCACTGCAGCCTCAAGCTCCTGGGCTCAAGAGATCCTCCCACCTTAGCATTCCAAGTAGCTGGAGCTATAGGTGTGGACCACCATGCCTGGCTAATTTCTTTTTTTGTAGTGACAAGGTCCCATTATGTTGCCCAGTTGGTCTTGAACTCCTAGGCTCAAGTGATCCTCACACCTTGTTCTTCCAAAGTTCTGGGATTATAGGTAGGAATGATTGTGCCTGGCCTTAAATTATTTTGGTAACTGTATTTCAATATAATCGATTTCCTTGGTAGTGATCTGTATTTAATTTATTTATTTATTGTGACAGGATCTTACTCTGTCGCCCAGGCTGGAGTACTGTGATGCCATCTCGGCTCTCTTGGCTCACTGCAACCTCCACTTCTTGAGTTCAAGTGATTCTCCTGCCTCAGCCTCCTGAGTAGCTGGGATTACAGGCATACGCCACCGTGCCTGGCTAATTTTTGTATTTTTCATAGATATGGGGTTTCACCGTGTTGGCCAGGGTGGTCTCAAACTCCTGACCTCAAGTGATTCACCTGCCTCGACCTCCCAAAGTGCTAGGATTACAGGCATGAGTCACTGAGCCCTGCTACTCCTATGTATTTTATTTTATGTGTTTCAAAACATTGTTCTGAGAAGGAGTTTGTGGCAAAAAAGGATAAGAATTCAGGCCTTACTGGGAAATCCAAAGGACAGAGCCACAGAGAGAGGTTTTTAAACTGCAAGGACCTGAGCAGAGGTCTGCCAGATTTTTCCATCCCTGGAACCTTTCTTTAAACGTATTCTTGTGCGTAAAAGGGAGAAACCAGAGCAACTCTGTTGAAATGGTAGTTAGGGGCCAGGGAGACCCACTGGCCTGGTCTTTCTCCGTCTCCCTATTCCAGGAGGCCTGGAGAGATTTGCAGAATGCTCATGCACCTGGGAGCACATTTTTTAATCCATCAGGCTAATAATAATCATAATCATAATTGCTGTCATATTCAATCAGTGGCTCAGACACTGCTAAACATGGAGTGGCTCACTGGGTTTCATCCTCACGACAGCATCCAGAGTGTAAGTTCTCTGATTAACTGCATTCTACAGAGTCATTCAACAAATGCCAAAAAGGACTAACTTCTGAACACTTCTGACACTTAAATCTTCAACAAAGAATAGAAAGGGCCAAGGTAGCTCACACCTGTAATCCCAACACTTTAGGAGGCTGAGGAGGGAGGATTGCTTGAGGTCAGGAGTTGGAGGCCAGCCTGGGCAACATAGCAAGACTCCCATCTCTGCAAAAAAAAAAAAAAAAAAAAAAAAAATTGGCCGGGTGCGGTGGCTCACACCTATAATCTTAGCACTTTGGGAGGCTGAGGTGGGTGGATCATGAGGTCAAGAGATCAAGACCATCCTGGTCAACAAGGTGAAACCCTGTCTCTACTAAAAATACAAAAATTAGCTGGGCATGGTGGTGCGCACCTGTAGTCCCAGCTACTCGGGAGCTGAGGCAGGAGAATTGCTTGAACCCAGAAGGTGGAGGTTGTGGTGAGCCGAGATCGTGCCACTGCACTCCAGCCTGGGTGACAGAGCGAGACTCTGTCTCAAAAAAAAAAAAAAAAGTCTTGGCTTCCTAGACTACATTGGGAGGGGTGGGAGAAAACAAATAAATCGAAAAATTAATGAAAGTGTTAAGTGATATGGTATGTCCGAAGTGCTGTGGGAAAAAAATAAAGAAAGGAAGGGAGAGATATAGGGAGCTGCAATTTTAAAATAAAGTCATTATTTGGCCTTATCGAGAAGGAGACAAGCAAAAACTCAAAAGTGAGCAGTTTAGCAGAAAGAAGAGTGTTCTAGGCGTAGGGGCTGCTCTGCCAAACCCTGAAGCAGGAGTGGGTCTGGCCTGTGGGGGAAACACAAGGAGCCAGTGGACAGAGTGGCGGGAGCTGAGGCGGGCTCAGACGGTGGAGCTGGAAATGAGACTGCAGAGGTCAGCTCGCCTGGGGCCTCATACAGGCCAGAACTCTGTATTTTGCTCTGGGTGAGGTGAGCGCCATTGCAGAATTTTGAGCAGAGTAGGACCATGATCGGGCTGGTTTTGAATGAATCTTTCTGGCTGCTATGTTGAAAATAATAGGGGAAGGGCACCTGGGGTAGGCAATAGTGGAAACAGGGAGCCTTGTTAAGAAGTTGCCATAGCGCGGCCGGGCGTGGTGGCTCACGCCTGTAATCCAAGCACTTTGGAGGCCAAGGCGGGCGGATCACCTGAGGTCGGGAGTTCAAGACCAGCCTGACCAACACGGTGAAACCCCGTCTTTAAAAAAAAAAAGAAGTTGCCGTAGCAATTTACGCCTAGTGCAGTGGCTCACACCTGTAATTTCAACACTCTGGGAGGCTGATGTGAGTGTATCACCTGAGTTCAGGAGTTTGAGACCAGCCTGGCCAACATGGAGACAAATCGTCTCTACTAAAAATACAAAACTTACCTGGGCGTGGTGGCATGTGCCTGTAGACCCAGCTACTTCCGAGGCTGAGGCAGGAGAGTGGCTTGAACCCAGGAGATGGAGGCTGCAGTGAGCCAAGATCGCGCCACTGCACTCCAGCCTGGGTGACAGAGGAGAGACTGTCTCAACCCAAAACACAACAGCAAAAGAAGTTACTGCAATGATCCAGATGGAGAAACTGAGGCACGAAAAGATGAAATCGCAGAGTTAGTAGACAGTCCAGGGAGGATTTGAATCCAGATACTCTGACTCCAGCCGCCCCGTCCTGGCCGCTCTGGTCCCTGGCCATCGGCAAAGACCTGGGTCTGGCCTGGGCCTCTAGGCATTCGTGGTTCTCTCCCTGCAGGGCGTGCAACGGAGAGCCGGGCGGCACTGGACATCGTGCACCCGGTTCGCGTGGACGCGGGGGGCTCCTTCCTGTCCTACGAGCTGTGGCCCCGCGCACTGCGCAAGCGGGATCTGTCTGGGCACCGCGACGCGCCCGCCTTCTACCAGCTGCAGTACCGCGGGCGTGAGCTGCGCTTCCACCTGACCGCCAATCCGCACCTGCTGGCGCCCGGCTTTGTGAGCGAGACGCGGCGGCCTGGGACGCGCGCACATCCAGGCCCACAGCCCCGCCTGCCACCTGCTTGGCGAAGTGCAGGACCCGGAGCTCGAGGGTGGTCTGGCGGCCATCAGCGCCCGCTACGGCCTGGTGAGTGCGCTGGGACGTGGGTACTCGGGGCGGTCTCGCGTGGTGGGATGTGGAGAGGGGCTCTCGCCTTGCCACGCACTTGTCCAGTGGCTTGGCCCAGCGCAGTTCTCCTCTGCCAGCTTCGGTATTCACGCCTGTAAAATGGGAGTGACAGCGCAGGCCCCGTTGATCTCTTGGACAGCAGTTCTGAAAGTTTAACATGAAAGCCGCGTGGCTGTGCACCTGTAGTCCCAGCTATTTGGGAGGCCAGGAGTTCGAGGATGTAGGGTGTGACGATTGCGCTTCGCTGAAGACACAGTTGAGACCCCCGGCACTCTCAAAAAAAAATAATAATAACAATGTGAGCTTGAATCACCAGCAGGCCCTGTTTAAACAGAATTTTTGCAGGGAAGGGAAGGTCTGGGATGGCGCCCAAACACCTATGTTTCTGAAAACCTCGCAGGTAATATTGAAGATCCAGGTCCGGAGACCCCCACTTCGAGAAGCTCTGTTTGACTGGACTAAGCAACTGAAAAAGCAGTTGATTTCTCTTTTTTGGGGGCATCTGTTATGACTGTCCCTTGACAGATCCATTTAGGCTGCTCTTCAGGAAAGCCAGCCCTCACCCTGTAGCCGTTCTGCAGGGCGTGGGGAGGAGCCCCTTTCAGCTCCTCTGCTCTGATCAGAGCTCTGGGAAAAGCAGGCCTCAGTTTTCTGGCTTCCTCTGGCTGGATGGTGGTGCTGGCTACTGCCTGCTCCCCGAGTGAGCACTGATGAGAGCAGCTTCCACTCCAGGCAGAGTAGGGCCTTTTCTGTTCATGTTCAGGAGACCGGCCCCACTCTCCCAGCTCTGAGTGGGGACTTGGAGGGGTAGGGGATGTGCCCACTCTCAGCGTCCACTGTTCCCAGGAGGCCCGTGGCTGAGATTGCTCAGGCAGAAACCACAGGCTGCAGCCGCACAGGGCTAATGACGGGACAACCCACAACACAAGCTGCAGGACATCTGGGCGGTTGAAGGCCCATCTGCCCCACACGGTATCCTCATTTATGGAGACTGTGCCTCTCCCTTCATGTACAGTTAATCTTGTTGAGCAGCTGTGCATATGGGGGATCATTCCCATTTCACAGATGAGGAAACAGGCTCAGAGGGAAACTTGCCTAGGGTCGCCTAGTCATTTAGTGGGTGCTGTGTGTGTGGGGGGGGGCGTCCACATTCAAACCCAGTTTTCCAGAACTAAGAGCTGATGCACTTTCCAGCTGTCCAGGCTCCCTGGTCTCGTGTGGCCCAAGGGGCAGAATGGCTGCCTATGAGGGGCAGTCCGAGGGACGTAACCTTCTTCCCTGGTGCCCTGAGCATCTTCAGGAGGTAGTGGGCATCAAAGATGCTTCCCAGGGCCCCTCCCCTCCCTGGACTCTGAATGCTGGCAGTCATGCCCAAGATACTCCTGCCAGCTTCCTTCTGTGGGCAGCCCTGGGCCCAGAGAACTGGATGTCTTGGTGGCTGTGGACATCTCCTCCATGTGGGTGTGGGTGTAGATGCTTTTGGAGTGATTCATTGCCTTAGGGGGAGATAGAGAGCAGGTCGTAGGTCCTGGCCAGCTGGGAGGTGGCACAGTGCTGGAAGTGGCTGGCATGCAGAGGAGATGCAGAATAGCCTGGAGGCCTGGGCACAGGCTGCCCCAGGCAGGGCACCTTGTGGGACTCTGGAAGACACCATTTTGTCAGATTTGGATGTAGACCCATTTGCCTTTCCGAATGGGGTGGGTGTGTGGGGCATCCCCAGCGGCAGAGGCTTTTGAGCTCTGCTTTGAAGGTTTGGCTGTGTGTGGAATGGCAGAGAAGGGCATTCCAGATGGAGGCTGCAGAGTGAGCAAAGGCCCAGCGGGTGGAGAGTGCAGTGTGTCCCCAGCAGTCACAGGTGGTGTGCGCAGTGGCAGCTCAGCTGGGTGGGACGGGCCTCTGGGACGTGCGAGAAGAGCAGCCCTCCCTGTGTAACCCTGGTTCTTCTTCCCCGGAAAGGTGTGTTCCAGCTCTCTAACAAGGACTACTTCATTCAGCCCCTGGACGGTGCCCTGGCTAGGCCCGGCCATGCCCGGCCACGCCCAGCCCCACATGGTGTACAAGCATCAGGCCCTGGAGAGGCTGGCACAGCGGGGTGATTCCATTGCTGCAAGCACCTGTGGAGTGTCAGGTATGCTCCTCTGCTCCCAGTTCTTGGCCAGGGGATGTGAAGGGCCCTTTCTAGAAGCTCCTCTGAACATCCCCATGCCCAGCATCCCTTAGACCAGAGGACACAGAAAGACAGATGGATCCATCACCATAGTCTGTGCCCTTAATTATGTCACAAGACTGTGTCCTCTGCCTTTTGGGCCTGTCCCAGTCAATCCCTCATCTGACCTCCCTCGCTCCATGTCACCTGCCTCTCCCACATTGGGGCTTGACCTTCCTCTGCCCCTGCCCACCCATAGCCTATGGCACTCGGCTCTGCCAGCCATTCCTCCACCAGCACCCAGGCCAGATGGGCCCTGCCCAGCTCCAACAGGGCCACTAGCCAGGAACCTCCTTCCCCCACCACTCTGCTCCCACCCAGAATAACTGACCTTTATTACTGGGACCCAGAGTCTCCTCTGCAGAGCAGCAATAGTGCCAGCTGGCCCAGGTGAGGAGCTGCTAACTAAGGGTTGCTAGGGCTTGGGCAATGCTTGCCTGGCATGCCAACCTCAAGCTGCCCACAGCTCTGGTACTCTATTTGCTGGAGCACAGATCCACAGAGGCATGCTTCTTGGCCTCAGTTTCCCCAGCTTCATAGATGTGCTTCCTCTTCTGATCTGGAGCTGCCTGGGTGAGGGAAGCAGGCCCAGTAGCTGGGCTGGGTGGTGGCCAGCCTCCCCAGGCCGGGGTTTTGAGGGTGGGATCTGCCTGTGCTGAGGTACACTAACCCCCAGGGTGGGAGAAGTGACACGGGGTGATAGGGCCCAGGTGCCAGCTTTGTCAGACCCAGGAGTTCCCCTCCCACAGACACATGACTTTACCATGTTTATATCCACCATTTCATTTGTCACCCTCTGAGGCAGATCAACTTAATTCCTATTTTTAGTCAGAGAATCTCAAAATCAGAGAAGGCAAGGGACCAGGCAGAGCCACACAGCACGGGTCTGGGGCAGAGCCAGGAGGGGAATCCAGGACCCTCACCTCTGATCCCAGTGTGGTTCCCAGTGCCCCAGAAAGAGCTTGCTGTGGGGAGGCCCTGGAGACATGTGCCCTGGGCCAGTCCACTGGCAGCTAACCCCACCCCATCTGGGCCTCCAGTGTCCTCGGAGCTGGAGTCTCGACGGGAGCGTTGGGAGCAGCGGCAGCAGTAGCGGTGGCGACGGCTGAGGCATCTACACCAGCACTGGGTCAGCAAGAAGTGGGTTGAGACCCTGGTGGTAGCTGATGCCAAAATGGTGGAGTACCATGGACAGCCGCATGTTGAGAGCTATGTGCTGACCATCATGAACATGGCAAGTCTGCTGTGGGCTGTGAGGGGGTGGCAGGGATGGTGTTGGGGGGTGGGGCACAGAGAGTGGGTGCAGGGCAGGAAGGCTGGCAGGCTGGACCCCAGACCCATGTCCAGGCCCCAGGCAGGATGAAGGGTCTCCAAGCTCCTGAGGCCAGGAAGGGGTGGGGGGCTTGGCAGCAAGTCACAAGGAGAGTGCCTGGGCAGAGGGCTGCTGTGGGGATGCGATAGGGTGTCATGTTACCGGGAGGGGGCATGGGAGGGGGAGACTGAGGCAGCCACAGCCCTGTGCCTGCTGGGGTTTTGTAGACTAGTTGGTTCATTCCCTCCTCCCTGCACAGACACCTCCCTGCTTTGCGTCAGGACCTGTGCTAGATGCTGGAAACAGAAATGTCTGATGAGACCACGCCCTGCCTGAGACCCTGCCTGAGACATCAGCAATGTTACAGTTAGAAGGATCTGTGCAGTTCTGTGGTCTACCAGCTGGCAGCCTTGGGCAAGGCACCGTCCCTGTCTGAGCCTCAGCTGCTCATCTGTGAACTGGGCATGATGATACTACCTTGTGGGGTTGGCAAACCGCTCCTGAGCCCACACACTGGATGAGATATCAGGGGACCTGAGAGGGCGAGTGGCTTTGCCCGGGTCACACAGCCAGGCAGGGCAGAGGCAGATGGGAGCCCAGGTGTCCTAAGTCACACCGGGGGCACTGTGGCTGATTGCAGCTGGTGATTCCTGGAGCCGACTACTGCATAAAGGGCACTCCCTTCTCCTGCCCTGTGGGGGCCGGTGGGAGGCCTCAGGCTCCAAGCTGCTTCCTGCAGCCCCTGGGAGGAAAGCTCTCTGCCCCTGGCATTCTTAGCAGCCACCTGGTGGTCAGGCCACCATATTACTCTGTTTCTCTCCTGGGCTGGCTGGTCAGGGCAAGGTAAGGGTGTGTGCTGTGAGCAAGATGACATCTAAAGGAGCCCCAGTGCCAGGATCCTCTGCCTCTACTTCCCCTGCCAGCCCCTCACCTTCAACCCTAAAGGAAGTACCCTCTGAGATCATCCAGTGTCTGGCCCCCTAGTTTATAGCTGTGAGGCCTGAGGCTCAGAGAGAGGAAGGGGCTGCGTCCAAGGCTGTTCTCTCTACCTGCTGGCCACCAAGTCCCCACTGCTTGAGTCCACATCAGCCAGTGCAGCTCAGGGCTGGTTCTTCTCTGACTGGGACACCCTCATTGGCTCCCTGTTTCATATGGAATAAAAGTCATAGCCTTCTGCCTGGCATTCGAGGCCTTGAAGACCTTAGCTCAAGCCTCATCTGCCCAGGGAGGGAAGCCACTAACAGCCAGGCTTCAGCAGGGGCTATTGCTGGACAGCAGAGCCCAGCCCCTGGGCTATAGGGGTTGGAGCAAGGGGCAAGGCCAGGTTGTCAGGTCCTGAGGTCCCCTCCTGCTCATTCTCAGCATTTTGGGGGCTCAACCTGAAGGACCCAGGAGCCTGGCTGGAGCCACCGATGGTTATCTGGGTTCATTTCACCCTGCTTTTCTGAGTGTTCCTGTGCTCCAGATTCTGGGCAGAGTATGAACCACCCCACCAGGTATGGTGGTTCACAGGTGTAATCCCAGAACTTTGGGAGGGCAAGGTGGGCAGATCACTTAATATCGGGAGTTGGAGACCAGCCTGGCCAACATGTGAAACCCTGTCTCTACCAAAATACAAAAAACAGTTGGGTGTGGTGGTGCACACCTGTACTCCCAGCCACTTGGGAGGCTGAGGTGGGAGGATCGCTTGAGCCCGGGAGGCAGAGGTTGCAGTGAGCTGAGATCATGCCACTGCACTCCAGCCTGGGTGACAGAGTGAGACCCCCACCTCAAAAAAAAAAAACAAAACCAAAAACAGACCCACCCAGCCCAACAGGTCCCCATGACTTAACCTGGGTGACAGGATTGAGGTCTTTTTGCCACAGGGCCTGGCCCCTTCCTGGCTGCCTTGCCCTGGCTTACAGGACCCATGCATTCACTTTGTGAGTCTCATTCCAGGGGACAGGGTGGGCCTGGTTCTCACACTCACTTGCTCTGACAATATCAAGCTCTCCTGAGCTGGTGAGCCCAGCATTGGCCAGGACAGGGTGGGGGCACCTATGAGCCTGACAATGCTGGACCCTCTGAGAGGCTGCAGGGATGGCAGGGACATGGGAGCCCATGTGGCCAGCCCCTGAGGAAGGAGCCTTGTGGATATCTGTCTACCTTTTGTCCAGTGTTCAATACCCACCACCTCATCTAAACCTCACCCCCATTGATTGATTGATTGATTGACGGAGTTTTGCTCTGTTGCCCAGGCTAGAGTGCAATGGCGTGATCTCGGCTCACTGCAACTTCCACCTCCCAGGTTCAAATGACTCTCCTGCCTCAGCCTCCTGAGTAGCTGGGACTACAGATGTGCGCCACCATGCCTGGCTAATTTCTTTTTGTATTTTTAGTAGAGACAGGGTTTTGCTATATTGGCCGGGCTGTTCTTGAACTCCTGACCTTGTGATCCATCCACCTGCCTTGGCCTCCCAAAGTGCTGAGAATACAGGTGTGAGCCACAATACCCTGCCAGTTTTACCCCATTTTCACCCCCAATTCTGTTCTTGCTCTCTAAGACCACAGGCCCTTTTTGAGGAGTTTTTTCACACTTTCAGCTCAGCGAGAGCCTGTGGTTACCTGTGATCTCCAGATCTTACCTTCACAAACACTGCACACCCCTGGCATGCTCACCAGGTCTGCAGCAGAACAGGGTCAGGCTTCCCTGGGTATCATTTATCCAGTTGAAACACCCCACATTGACCTTAGGCCATTAACCAAAGCTACTTGGTGGAGTTGATCAGCCAATGAGGAGCCTGCCTCTCTCCGACATCTCCCAATGAAGAGCCTGCCTCTCTCCGACATCTCTCCCAATGAGGAGCCTGCCTCTCTCCGACATCTCCCAATGAAGAGCCTGCCTCTCTCCGACATCTCCCAATGAGGAGCCTGCCTCTCTCTGACATCTCCCAATGAAGAGCCTGCCTCTCTCTGACATCTCCCAATGAGGAGCCTGCCTCTCTCCGACATCTCCCAATGCCTGCGTTGCTTCTGTAGCTCCTGGGAGACAGCGAGGTTATACATGCTGAGGGAAGGCCTTCGTGGTGGCACTAAGCCGCCCAGCCCTGGCCCAGCATATAACATGGGTCAGTCTTCAGGCAGGCCGAGCAGACCTTCAGGGGCTTCTGGTCCTCTGGAGCCACTTTGCTGGGGACTGACACCAAGCTTACCTGTCTGTGGTCTAGGAAAGATTTGTTCTTTTGATCTTTCTCCAGGGTGCCTTTCTCATTTTCCACTGTTGCTGGTCTTTTTCTTTTTCTTTTTTTTTTTTTTTTTTTGAGACGGAGTCTTGCTCCGTCGCCTAGGGTGGAGTGTAGTGGTGCATTCTTGGCTCACGGCAACCTCTGCCTCCCAGGTTCAGGTGATTCTCCTGCCTCAGCCTCCCGAGTAGCTAGGATCACAGGTGCACACAACCACGCCCAGCAAATTTTTGTATTTTTAGTAGAGACAGGTTTTCATTATGGGAAACCTCTTTAGTAGAGATGGGGTTTGAACTCCTGACTTCAGGTGATCCACCTGCCTTGGCCTCCCACAGTGCCGGCCTTATAGGCATGAGCCACCATGCCCGGCCTCCACTGTTTCTTTTTAATGAGATAATACATTGGAAATACTGAGGAAGTACCCAAAGCACATTCACTCATTGAACAAATATGTCTTGAGTGCCCATCATGTGCGAGGTACAAACATCACTGGGGCTGTGAGAGGGAGTTCATATAGACCTGGCCCTATCCTCATGGAGCTTGTGGTCTGGTGAGGGAAACAGACATTAGTTAATGAAACCATTACGTTGTTGCAAAGGAGCAATGGAGAGAGGCGCTAGGAAGAACAAGTTCATGGTGTTTTAGGAGTGTTAGCTCAAATAAAGACTCCCCAGAGGACATGACGAGGGGTGGAGGGGCAGGAGAGAGGATAGGAGGTAACCTGGGGAAGACAGGTGGGAACATGTTCCAGGTGGAGGCTACAGCATCTGCAAAGACCCTGTGTTAGGAAGAATCATGGGATTCTAAGAGGAAGACAGGGGTTGGAGCCAGAGAGTGAGTGGGGAGGGGGGGCAAGGGGAGATCAGCGAGGAAGGCAGGGACCAGATCTAAGAGGGCTGTTGGCTAGGCTGGGGACTCCTGTCCTTTTCCCGGACATTAAGAGCCACTTACTGCTTTAGGCAAGGGTGTGGTATGATTGGGTTTGCATTTCACTTTTTTGTTTTCTTTTTGAGGTGGAGTTTCGCTGGAGTGCAATGGTGAAATCTTGGCTCACTTAAACCTTAGCCTCCTGGGTTTAAGCTATTCTCCTGCCTCAGCCTCCCGAGTAGCTGAGATTACTGGCATGTGCCACCATGCCTGGCTAATTTTGTACTTTTAGTAGAGATGGGATTTCTCCATGTTGGTCAGGCTGGTCTCTAACTCCCAATCTCAGGTGATCCACCCACCTTGGCCTCCCAAAGTGCTGGGATCACAGGCGTGAGCCACCACACCCAGCCCTGGGTTTGCATTTTAAAGGCAGATGACTGAGCTGCTAGGCTGCGGGTGGCCTGGAGGGGCTGCAGAGTATGGGGACACTCATAGGAGACCTCAGCAGCTGAACAGACAAGATGATGATGGCACCTTGGACGGGGCAGTGGTGTTGCAGATGGAGAGAATGGACAGAGTCAGGCAAAACTTGGGAGGCAGAATTGGTTGAGTGGAGAAAATTGATTCAGGGTTGCTGGGCTCCCAGGCTGAGCGTGGGGACGACAGGGCTGACGATAGTGCTTTTATCTTCCCCATTTCTGACCTTGGGTTCTGAGAGTGTTGTTCATGCCCATAATCAGGAGCTTTGGTGCCGTGTTTGTTTGGTTCCTTCCTTTTTTTTTTTTTTGAGATGGGAGTTTTGCTCTTGTTGCCCAGGCTGGAGTCCAATGGCATGATCTTGGCTCACCGCAACCTCCACCTCCCAGGTACAAGCGATTCTCCTGCCTCAGCCTCCTGAGTAGCTGGGATTACAGGCACCCACCACCATGCCCAGCTAATGTTGTATTTTTAGTAGAGACGGGGTTTCTCCACGTCGGTGAGGCTGGTCTCGCACTCCTGACCTCAGGTGATCTGCCCGCCCCGGCCTCCCAAAGTGCTGGGATTACAGGTGTGAGCCACTGTGCCTGGCCTGGTCCCTTCCTATTTGAATATTCTTTTTCTTGATGCATTGCTAGAAGTCAACTCACAACTGGCCTGTTCTGCCATCCTGGCCCTCTGGGAACCTGCTGGCTGTCCCCAGTCATAGGCTGCCTCTTTCATGTTCTGAGGGAGTTTTAAAAAAGCAGATGGCTTTCCCCACCCATTTCCCCTCACCTTGGCTTATCTTCCATCTTTGGGGACAGACCCCTCTCCTGGGGCTCAGTAGGGAGCCCCCTGTAGCCATGGGGCCTCTGACAGATGTGCACACCTCCCCTCTTGGTCCCCTGGCTATCAGCCCTGGGGGATGGGATAGTAGAGCAGTGGGGAGGCTTCACAGGCCTGTGCCTACCCTCACTCTACCCTCAGGGCTCTGCCCAGGTCTGTGCGTCATTGGAGGGTGCACTCCTGGGATGATGCTCCTGGCATCCCCAGGGCAGGAGAGTGCTGCTATCATAGCCCAGGGGCAGTGGGAGGACTGGGGCCCTGAGACAGGCCACAAAACCAGCATTTGGAGGCCTGAGCTGCTGTTGCCTGTGTGGGGTGGGCATGGAGTTAGTACTTGGAAGCAGATCCCAAACTGTGCTCAGGGTAGGCTGCAGGCCTGGGAAGCGGCCTCGGAGACCTCTTGTCCTCTCCAGGTTCTGCCGCTGCCAGGTTGGGGCAGTGTGTATGAGGTGTGGGGACACTTGTGCATTGGTGCCTGTGTATCACGTGTCAGCTGTGCACCCTGCATGCACCTGTGCCAGCGTCCCTGTGTGTGAGCGTGGGTGTGCGTCGTGCTGTGTGGATCGGGGTGGGCATTCTTCATCCTGATGGCAGCCTGACTGACCCGCCTCTCTTGGGCAGGTGGCCAGTCTATTTTATGACCCCAGCATCGGGAACCCCATCCACATCACCATTGTGCACCTGGTCCTGCTGGAAGATGAGGAGGTGAGTGGCCCTGTGGTCCCATGCTGCCTGGCAATGCCATGGCTGCCAGAGTCCTCTTGCCCCATGACCTGTGCTGTGCTGTATGGAAGGGCACAGTGAAGGCCTCCTTGGCCTGGACTGTGTCCCCTGCCATGCCCCTGGTCCCTGACTGATCCTTTCTCAGGTCCCCTGCAGGAGGTTCCTACAGGAGAGGTGGTCAGGCCAGAAGCAGGACCGGTGCCCGTGGGCCTCCCACCACCCTGCTGGACCTGTGTCTCCTGCCTTGTATGGAGGAGAATTGGGCTTGAACCTCTTGGAACTCAGGGGAGGCGTGAGCAGTCACTCTTTCTGCCCCCAGGAGGACCTAAAGATCACGCACCATGCAGACAACACCCTGAAGAGCTTTTGCAAGTGGCAGAAAAGCATCAACATGAAGGGGGATGCCCACCCCCTGTACCATGACACCACCATCCTGCTCACCAGGTGTGGTCAGTCACAGGAGGGTGGGAGCCTGCAGCTCAGGGAGGTGCTTCCTGGCCCTGTGGGAGAAGCCTTTGTGGGAGGGGAGTCTGCACACTTTTGGCCCAAGACTGGATTCTGTCAGCACTTGGGGAGGTCTTTTTATTCTGAAATAATTGTGGATTCTCGTGCTGTTGTCAGAAATGATATAGACAGAGGGCCTGTATGGCCTCCACCCATTCCCCCTGCGGTAACAGCTTTCATGACTAGAATACAGGATCCCAGCCAGGAAACTGACACTGATGCTATTTACAGACTTACTCAGACCTCGTCAGTTCCACACACACTTCCCTTTGTGTGTACATGTATGTTTGTGTATTCAGTTCTATGCGGTGTCATCCCTTGTGGGTTCACCTACCCACTGCATAGTCTAGGTACAGATCTGTCCCTTGAGAAGGATGTCTTGTGCCACGTGTTCATAGTCACAACCACCTTCCTCCCTCCTCCTGTACCTTCCAGCCCATCTGTCCGGAGGCTATTTTTCCCTTTGCTGGACTCTGGTAGCTTCTGTCAGTGCCCCTGCTGGGACAGTAACCAGAATTGTTCCGTGCGGTCCTGTGCTCCTGAGTCCCAAAGAGATGTCCAGTGGGTGGTGTGTGAACGACAGCACCTGCTTCCCGAACGGTCACTGTGCTGGCCTGATGTCACAGAACATTGGAAGGGACATCCTTTTCACTTGGGATCAGTGGGGGGGGGGGTGACCCTTCCCCAGCTTGAGCTCAGGTGGGCCTGGCACTGGACCAGGTTAGCCTGAAGGCCGCTTCTCTGCCTGTGCAGGAAGGACCTGTGTGCAGCCATGGACCAGTCGTGTGAGACCCTGGGCCTGTCCCACGTGTCGGGCATGTGCCAGATGCACCACAGCTGCAGCATCAATGAGGACACGGGTCTGCCGCTGGCCTTCATGGTGGCCCACAAGCTCAGGCACAGGTACCATGCCCACTCCTGCTGCTACACTGAGAGCTGAGCCTCACCTTCCCAACCTGGGGGCACCAGGCAGCCAGCCTGTGGGTCACAGAGTCCGGGGGATAGGAAACACTCTGGAGAAGGAGCCCAGCTGGCCACATGCTGCCCTGCACAGTCCCCTCCCCACAACCAGGATGCTTCCCTGTTAAGCAGGAGAAAGGCCCACCTAGGCATCTCTGGCCTGGCCTGGAGGGAGTCTTATTTAAAGTGGGGTTGTGATGGGCGGGCAGGTCATTGTAGGTCTTTGGCTGTCCCTCCCCATTGCCCTTAGTGCTGTATTTTTTACTCACGATCCCCATCCCTGCTCCTGTTTGCTGTGTGGGCTAGACCAGTGCCTACCCTCTCTGGGCCTGTGTGAGCTTCCCATAGATGAGGGGGTTGGATTCAGCAATGTCCAAGGTCCCTCTGTCTGCTGCCGCCTGAGGCTCCTGTCTTCACATGCCCCCAGCCACCCTGCCACAGGACTGCAGTTTCCTGGCTCTGTTACCCTGGCTAGTTCCATAGACTCTGAGCCTCCTGGGGGTAATAATGAGAACCGAGTGGGATTCTGTTTTTGAAAGGACCTAGCATGGCTCCTGGCACATAGTAGATGCTCAGGAAATCATTTTTCTCATGTGCTTCCCAAGAATGGTCTAGGAGACCTTGCCGTGATGCAGCAGCTCAGATCCCTTAACTCAAGTGCACAACCTTGGGACAAGGACCTGTGAGGGGAAACATCTGTCAAACTGTTCTTCAGGCCAGTGAGCTTGCAGGGGCCATTGCAGGCCCCCATCTGTGCCACCTGGTTTGCCATTGCTGGCCAGCACCCGGGCTGGGTCCCTGGCCCTCATTTCAGGCTCAGGCTGGAGCAGGAGCGCTTGGGATACTGGCTTTCATCCCCCCATTTTACATAAAGGGAAACTGAGGCTCAGAGAGGGAATGTGACTTTCTTAAAGCCGCGGCCATTAAGTGGCAGAACCAGGCCTGGGAACTAGGACAGTGTGCCTTGTAGGTCTCCGGGGGAGGGCAGGCTGGCAGCCTCCCGCCGGCTCACCCACCCCTGGGGTCTGTGTTGTCACACAGTTTTGGCATTCAGCATGACGGAAGCGGCAATGACTGTGAGCTGGTTGGGAAACGGCCTTTCATCATGTCTCCACAGCTCCTGTACGACGCTGCTCCCCTCACCTGGTCCCGATGCAGCCGCCAGTACATCACCAGGTTCCTTGAGTAAGTCCCTCCCCCAGCCCCGGGCCCCTGTGCCTTGATCCATGAGGTCAAGGTCTAATGGGAGAGGTGTAGTCATGTTGCAGGGCTGGGGTACAGGGAAGCAGAGGGGCACGTGGCAAAGGTGAGGTGGTGGTGTCCCAAATGTCCTCCTGGAAGGGACCCCTGAGCTTGAACTTGGAGGAGGAGCAAGAGTTCACATATGTGCAGAAGGGAGAAGAATGGTGTCCCTGGTAGAGGAAGCCTGAGAAAGGCCTGCAGCCTTTCCTCTTTCCTCCCATGTCTTCATTTTCTGCATAAAGGTTGGCTAATACAAGGATGTTAACATGAGTGAGAAGGGACAATGAGACTTCTCGGTCACTGTCTTCTTTCTGCATTTGAAGTAAGTCTGGTTCAAATGAAAAATGCTGCCTCTGGGTCCATCAGTGCCCCCTGCCCCTTACTTGATCACAGACATAACGTGTTTATCTTCTAATTGCTTTTGATCCTCACCAATTCCTACACATTATAGATTCTGAGCTCATGGAGCAAAGTAAACGTTAGATGCAAGTGGGGGTGCAAGGAATGGTGGGCACAGACATTGCTGTCTCCTCTGCTCACACACAGGCTCCCTTGTCCCATTAGACCTTGCTTACTGGCTGGGCACGGTGGCTCACGGTTGTAATCCCAGCACTTTGGGAGGCCAAGCCGGGCAGATCACTTGAGGTCAGGAGATCGAGACCAGCCTGGCCATCATGGTGAAACCCTGTCTCTACTGAAAATACAAAAATTAGCCAGGTATGGTGGCAGGTGCCTCTGATCTCAGCTACTTGGGAGGCTGAGGCAGGAAACTGCTTGAACCTGGGAGGTGGAGGTTGCAGTGAGCCAAGATCATGACACTGCACTCCAGCCTGGGTGACAGAGTGAGACTCTGTCTCAAAAAAAAGAAAAAAAGAAGAAAGAATAAAAGAAATAGACCTCGCTTACAAGGCACAAGGTCAACGATATGAAGAATTCAAGATGGCAGGCTATGTGAGGTGGTTAAGAACCTAGGTTGTGGCCCAGGCTTCTGCCTGTGTTGGCAGACAGGTTAATTATCCCTTAAGCCTCAGAAAATGGAAATCATCATGGGAGCACCTTGTGCATTCGATCTGATGAGTAAATGAGAAAACACGTGGGGTGCTTAGCACAGTGCCTGCCACACAGTAAGCGTTTCATACATGCTCACTACTGTCATTTCCACTGTTACCAAGTGATACACTGCATGGACTTCACCAGAGAGGGCCTGAAGGTGGGGAGAAGGGTGTGTCTCCTTCCTCAGAGAAGGGCAGAGAATGAGAGGATGGTTTCAGCAAATCAGAATAGTAGCTGTCCCCAGCACAGCCCCAGGGCTTGTTCCCAGCTGCCCTGACCCAGGGTGCCACCCAACAGCTCTAGGACAGACAGACAGATGAGCCTCTGTCCTCATTCAGCTGCTGGAATGCCTGAGGGACTCGGCTTGGGGCCTGGGGTGAGGATGGGAGGACAGCCTGAGAGTCAGAGCCAGCCGGGGCCTCCTGGAGCCTTGGCACCGGGGAGAGCCAGACAGAAGCAGGACAATACATGCCCCACCAATGGAGGAGTGTTTGGGGAGAAGGAGAACCCCATCTTCCCGAGGTCCTTTCACACTTTCACCTTTGCAACCTAGGAGTCACACAGCAGGGTGCTCCCAAAGCTCAGAAGAGGGTGTGTGGAGATGCAGAGTGGGCGGGGGCACCAGCCTGTGGACTCCCTGCTGGGGGTGGGATAGGAGAGAGAGGATGGACTCCACCCAAGAAGGTTTGGGGACAGAATGAGTGAGATTGACCAAATGTACCAAATGGTCCGGCTGTGTTTCCAACACTTGGGGTGTCTCAGAGGCACTCACAGACCACCCCCTCATCATGGCTGGACCTGAAGCCCCTTGGCCTCCTGTGTATAGATGCTTACATCCAGCCAAGTCAATCCACAGGGCTGAATCTAAACTCGTTCTGGCTGTGTCTACAAACCCCCATGTCCATAGGGCCCTGTGAGTGGGGACAGTGGTAAAGGAGACAGACGTGGTGCCTGTCCTCCAGTCCCTCACACTGGGGGACAGGCAGATGGGAGTGGGAGATGATTGGCACTGAGGCACACAGTCCTCTTGGGTCTGTAGGAATGGGGAGAGGGGCACCAACCCTCCTGGGGTCATGAACAGCAACTCAGAGGAGTCCTGGAGCTGCCTCTAAAGGCCAACTTCCACCACAAGGAAGAAGGGCGCTGTAGGTGGAGGGCAGGCTGGGCAGAGGCCGGGGCCATGCCAGTGTAGGGTGGGGCAGAAGAGCCCTCAGGAGGTGGTGGGGGATGGGCTGGAGGGCAGCCTCTGGAGCCTGTCCAAGAGGGTTGGCCTGAAAAACTCAGAGACTTTCTGGGCTGACAGGTGCTCTAGGGGCTCCGGGGAGCTGTCACAGCATTTCACCAGTGTCAACTTGGACCAGGTGGGGAGGAGGGGAGTTCCTGCTCCCTGATTCCCTTAAAGCCGGCATTTCTACAGGGAGAGAGGCAGGCTGGGTCACACGTGGGGTCCTCTACTAAATCCCATGGATCCCTCATCCAGCGACTCCATGGCCAGATCTTGGGGAGGGGGCAGGGGATCGGGCCCCCAGGTCTCTCCTGTTGGTGGTGGGCAGTGCTTTGCTGTCTCCAGGTTACATGGAGGATTCTGACCCAAGTCACATACTGTCTGCTCTGACCTCCTGTGGGACTGCCCAGCCCCGCTATAATTAGCTCGAGGAGGGGCATGGAGGGGAAGGGCTGACGGGCTTGGGGATCCGTGTGTGTTGGCAGCACAGAGGACCTGGCAGTGAGCCAGTCAGAGGAAGGAAGGGCTGGCTGCCGGCCGCCTGTGTGATTTTTCCCAAGAAGACACTGCTGTTTATACTCCTGTAGCTTGGGATCGGCCTCTTGTAGATGAGGACGTGAAGGCCCAAGGCCACAAGCATCTACAGCCAGGCAAAGAGTAAAAACTTGGGTTTCTGACTCCCAAGACAGCACCTGGACTCCTGCAGTGGATTCGGTGAGGGTCGCCTCATGCTCCCAACTTCTCCTGTTTACCCAGGGGGAGCTGACAGGTTGTGGCTTCAGCTGCCCAGCAGCAGGCCCGCAGGAGCCACATGAGCAGCGAGTCAGCACTGGGGCCCAGCCAGGAAACAGAAGGGCTGGGCTGCAGCCCAGGGACTGTCAGTGCGGGGTGAGGCACATTGGATCCCTCAGCCACCGGGTCAGAGGACCCCTTAGCTAGGATGGGTGAGCCCCCATCAATGTCCTCGAACCATGGAATGCTAGAGGGAAGGAAGGAACCCAGCGCCAGCTGACCCCATCACCCTCTGCCGACACTCTGCCCTGGGTGCAGGCCCAGGGAGGCTCAGGGAGCCCCAAGCTGCCGGAGCACTTGGGACACTCCTTTCTCCCTGCCAGGCCTTGGCTGCCATGGTTTTAAACTTGTATTTGGAGTGAAGTATTTGAGGCCGGGCTCGGAGTTGAATGGGAGGAGCCCTGCCCTGGGGGCAGCCCAGTGAGCAGACACAGCCCGGTGCAGGCAGCCTAGACTTGGCTTGAGATCCTGGCCATCACGTTCCTCTTGTGTGGCCCAGGGCAGGTGACAGATGGGTCCTGAGTGTGTGAGGGGAGATGATGGTCGAGTCTGCCTGGGATGTTGTGAGGAGTGAATGAGAGGGTGTGCACCTGCTACCCGGGACCAGCCTGGCACGTGGTCATCTTGGGGTTGTGAGGAGTGAATGAGAGGGTGTGCACCCGGTGCCCGGGACCAGCCTGGCACGTGGTCATCTTGGGCACTATGACTGCATGCAGCAGCTACTCCTCTGCCCACTCCCATGTTAGAGGGATCTGTTTCCAGCCAGCAGGACAGTCTGGGTGACTCCAGGAGGATTCCAGGGTCCTCAATAGAAGTTTGGTCACCTTGGCTTTCTTCTCCGCAGCTCTGGGCACAGCCAGGGGCCTGTCACTGGCCAGCGGACTTAGGAGACCACAGAGACCGCTCACCCAGCCTGGACCTCCCTGCTGCCAGGCCCCTCCTCTGAAATCTGGGCTTTGGGATCCTACAGTCTGAGCCACCCTCCCAGCCTCACCCCACACCTGCCTTCGGTGGTACTGGCTGTTCCTGACTCTTTCATGTTCTTCCAGCCTCTCCACATCTGTAGTGTTTCCTCCTCCTCTCTCTTCTGCCCTCCAGGATCTGTCCCCTCTGCTTTCTTCCCTGTGCAGTCCCTGCCTGGCCCACCCAGGACTGTGGCTCATCCTGGCCCTTGGCCTGGCACCACCTGCCCTGAGACCTCCCAGATGGGAGACTGGAGGGTTTTTGCCTCCCCATCATCCCTGCCTGGCTAGAGGCCCCAGGTCCCATGGGTCATGCCTCTGTTGTTTCTGCCCAAGTCGTGGCTGCTGGGGTCATCTCAGTCCTGATTGTCCACATGGCTCAATTCTCCCCAGAGCTGCTGCCCCCAGAAGGCCCCCAAACTTTTCTCCAGTTTCTCCAGGACAGCAAGGAGCTGAGGGGTGGGCTGGTCAGCATGCCAGGGCACTCCTGCCGCTAAGCCGTAGTCATGCCAGCCTAAGGTCCAGCAGGGGCAGCAGGATGGACACTGGGCTCAGACACAATAGCCACACCCGAGGGCCATGCAGAGTGAGGCAGGGGCAGAAGCAGGTGCCAGATGGGCCTGGGCCACCCTCCCCAGGGCCCCCCACCTGCATGCCCCCTGCCTTGTGTGTGTCTGGGTGGGCAGCCTTGTCTTTGCCACACCACAGCAGCAGGAGTGTGTGGTGGGTACAGATCATGCCTGCTCTCGTCTACCCTGTTCCTCACCACCGCTGCCAG
Organism: Saguinus oedipus; assembly: GCA_031835075.1. Lineage (NCBI taxonomy): Eukaryota > Metazoa > Chordata > Mammalia > Primates > Cebidae > Saguinus > Saguinus oedipus. The sequence continues at coordinate 20,607,495 of CM063187.1, forward strand.
GGAATGCGGCTGGAGGAAGGTGGGAGTAGATAGGGTGTGACAGAACTGAGGCCAGCCCTGCAGGGGGTGGGGGGGCAGGGGACAGGCATGGCTGCCTGGGCTCTCTCCCAGGGGAGGGCTGCTTTCCCGACCTAGTCCTTCCATAGATGACCTGAGGTCTCTGCCTGGGTGGGGCCAACAGAGGCCCGGGGTCTGGGCTCAGGGATGTAGGCTGTGGGGTTGGGGACATGAGGACTTGGTGATCCAGGAGGCCTTCAGAGGGTAGCACCCTGGGGCTGCATCTGGAGGGAAGTCTGCAGCCATAGGGCAGGAGGAGTGGGGTGGAGGTGGCAGCATGTGCAGAGGCCGGGCACTGGGGCTGCGGTTGTTGAGCTGGAGTGCCCAGGAGGTGAGATGAGCACGGCCGGGAGGGCCTCTGCTGCTGGCTGCAGGGTGGCTGAGGCAAGCAGGGGTCTGGAGTTCTCCTGCAGTGGTGGTGCTCTGTGCCACTCCCTCCTCCCCTCCCAGCCCAGCTGAGGCCTCTCTGGTGGGTCTCACAGGCTGCCCCTGCTCATCCTTCTGTCCCATCTCTAGCTGAGGGTGGGGCCTGTGTCTGGATGACCCTCCTGCCAAGGACATCATCGACTTCCCCTCGGTGCCACCCGGAGTCCTCTATGATGTGAGTCACCAGTGCCATCTCCAGTATGGGGCCTACTCTGCCTTCTGTGATGACATGGATGTGAGTGGGCTAGGGTGGGTATGAGGGTGTGGGGACCCAGCTGGAGGGCTCAGGGGGCAGCCCTCACCAGCCCATGGATGCCAGCCTGGGAGGAACCTCGCTTGGCCTGGGCTGCAGTCCTGAATGACACTATGACTCGTCTGAGGCCTGTGGGAGAGGCCAGGGATGGGAAGCCACAGACATGGCTCTGAATTCTGGGTCAACCACGGATCCACTGTGACAAGTCCCTTAGCCTCCCTGGGGCTGGCTTTTAAGAGGGAAAAGGAACCCATGTGGGGAGGGTCTGTTTATCCTGGAGAAGACCGCCTGGAGTGATCTTCTAATGGGAGTGTTTTCAGAGGTGGGGCTGGGCCAGGAGGGGGCTGGACAGCTGGGGAGTGCAGCTCTGGGCCACCTAAACCACCACAGGGTCTCAAGAGGAAGGTGGGAGCAGACACAGAAGGGACCTCTAGGGGTCTGTGGACCCCTGCCATGTGGAAGGGTGTCCAGGGGGCCCTTGGGGACAGGGTGGGGGCAGGGCAGGTAGTGGCATGGGGGTGGGTGGGGTGAGGGTGTGGGCTGTGTCCCCTCCTTGCAGAATGTCTGCCACACACTTTGGTGCTCCATCGGGACCACCTGTCACTCCAAGCTGGATGCAGCCGTGGATGGCACCCGGTGTGGGGAGAACAAGGTAGGAGGTGCCCAGTCCCAGTGGTGGGAGGGAGAGGCCAGACCTCCTGCTGTGTCCGGGCCCAGGGGTCAGCCCCAGCTCACAGTCTTGCTGTGCTCCTAGCAGACCCTTATTCTCTGCAGCCCAAGCCTCTGTCTACAAAGTGGAAGCATTGGGGATAGGGCTTCATTCCATGATTCCCTGGGTGTCTGCAGCTGAGTCGGCACGTGGGCTGTTTTACTCCCTGCTCAGCTCTGCCATGCGGCCTGGGCCAGACATGATAGTGATGATTGTGAGGGGCCTCTCTCACCTTCCATCCTTCCCCTCTGTGCCTTTCATGGCCTTCCCACCCACCTTGTTCTCACTAGGGTGAGAGTGACTGATAGGGCTGGGGGTGGGGTAGCTTTAACTCCATCTGTCTTGGTAGTGGTGTCTCAATGGGGAGTGCATGCCTGTGGGCTTCCAGCCTGAGGCCACAGACAGTGGCTCGTCCAGCTGGAGCGCCTGGTCCATCTTATCGCAGAGCTGTGGCATGGGTGTGCAGAGTGCTGAGTGGCAGTGCACACAACCTGTGTGAGTGTGGGGATCAGGGTGTCCTGGGCTAGGGGATGGAGGGACCCAAGCAGTCAGCCAATGGCAGGAGCTTGGCTCTATCCCAGCCCCTGGCTCTTAGAAGTGTCCTCATAACAGTCAGTCCGAGTGTCCAGGCCACTTTGAGTCACTTTCAAGGAGTGTTCTGGGGCTAACAGGTCCCCACTGCTGACCCCTTTGCAGAGAGGGGGACACTGAGGCACAGAGACTAGAGAGACTCATCACAGGCCACAGAGCAAAGCAGCTGCTGGCTGGAGGGAGGAAGGAGAGGGCAGTGGGGAAGAGCATGGGCCCTGGACCTTAGATGGCTCAGGATTTGAATCCCCTCTTCAACTCTTCTCTGGGCCTTCATTTCCCCATTTAAATGGGTGGGATGTGAGGATCTGGTAAGATGCAGAGCCAAGCAGTACCATAGACAGGCACTGCCCAGCTGATTCCCTCTTCACGAGGCCATCCAGAGAAGGCATGGGGTTCCCAGTCAGCACCACCCAGGGCCCTGTGCTTGGCTAAGACTGGCCTGTGCCCCTCCCTGCCTCCTGACCTCCAGGTCTGAGCTGGGTTGGGTCTGGCTACCCTGGTCTAGATGGGGAGGATTTCAGGAGCTGAGACTGGGCAGACCTCTCAGCTGGCTGGGGCCCTGGGGGCTTTTTTTTTAACACCTGGGCTGGGGGAACTGCCACCAGGAGGGAGACTGAGGACTCAAGGGCTCATTAGGATGCTGGTGTCATGGGCTGGGGACTAAGAGCAGTCCCTCCAGACAGTGCCAGTCATGCCTGCAGCTTGTCACAGCCTCTCAACAGCCCTCTGCAGAATCAGCCCCAACCCCATTTTACAGATGAGGAAACTGAGGCCCAGGGAGTGGCTAGAGACTTGCCCACAGTCACACAGCAGGTTGGGGACAGAGCTCAGGCTTACTGCTGCCACTTCCCCACAGGTCCTTACAAACAGGGAGGGTGTGTCTGGGCCAGAGCGGGGGCAGCCCACTCTGGAGAGTAGAGCAGTGTGTGCAAAGCTGGGTGGCAGGGATCTTGGGGTGCAGGGAACAGGAGGATGCCACTTGCTCTGGGCTGTGGCCATGCAATAGCACTCACCAGGCCCTCCCTGCTTCTCCCCACAGGCCCAAATACAAGGGCAAGTACTGTGTGGGTGAACGGAAGCGTTTCCGCCTCTGCAACCTGCAAGCCTGCCCCGCTGGCTGCCCCTCCTTCCGCCACATCCAGTGCAGCCACTTTGACACTATGCTGTACAAGGGCCAGCTGCACACATGGGTGCCTGTGGTCAATGACGGTGAGTGCTGCCTCCCACGGGGACACTGAGGGCTGGGGCTGTGTGCGCCCAAGGCTACCTTGTGATGCAGCAGGAGGTCCAGTCTCCACCCCAAGCCTGGGCCATGCCACTGTGCCCTGGGGCTGCTGCTCCCCCCAGCTCCCCAGTCTGAAGCCTTACAGATAGCTACCAGCCCAGCTGGAGCCTCCAGCCTGCCATAGATGTGTGTCATGGAGGGGTCTTCCTGGTGGCCTCCATAACTCCTGCCCCGGTTGTGGCTGATGGCTCTTCTACTTGGCCCCCAGTGAACCCCTGTGAACTGCACTGCTGGCCCTCAAATGAGTATTTTGCTGAGAAGCTGTGGGATGCCATGGTCAATGGTACCCCCTGCTACCAGGGCAGGGTCAGCCAGGACCTCTGCATCAATGGCATCTGCAAGGTGTGCCTGGTCAGGAAGAGGCTCTCCTAGACTGCACCCCCCTCAGCCCCACTGGCAGGCCCCAGGTTCTCCCCTGGGTCCCTCCTGGTCCTCTGGCCACCCTCCCTATGCTCTACCATTGGGCTTTTCAGAACCCACCCTCTATACCACTAAGGCAAAGCCCCTACCAGGCCTCCTGGCACTGGAGACCCCTCCCAGTCAGGGCTTGCCACTCCTCATCTCCTTGGATGTTTTGCCAGCACTGCCCCAGCTGGGAAACCAGAGCCCAGGCAGGGACTTGACCTCTTGTCAGCTGGCTGACCCCAGGCAGTGGTTTCCTCCCTGATAGAAGGGGTTAAATGAGGTGGCACAGGTGACATGAAGGGTTCTGAACCCCAAAGAGTAGCGCTCGGTATTTGGTAACAATTCCTATTCTTATTTTCAATACAAGGATGGCCTCTCATCTTTGCCCATCTCCCCAGCCACCTACCTGCCCCCTGCTTCTAGCCCCCTAAGCCACTGGGGTGTCTGGGCCTGGGCTCAGAGGGGGACCAGCAGGGAGGGGCCAGCCCCTAGCGCCTCTGATGTTCAATTCCCTGCACGTGCTGGTCAGAAGTCCGTGTCGAGTCAGGTCCCTGCCTGCCCGCAGCCTTTGCAGAACTCCCTTCTCTTGTAGCATGTGATGCTTGAGACATGCCTTTAAGGGAGGGGTGGGTCTCCCCATCCCACATCTGAGGACACTGAGGCTCAGGGAGATAGAGAAGTTCACCTGGGTCAGAGAGAGGCCTCCCGACCCCCACTCCCAGATGTCTCCTCCGGACCCTGACTGGCCCCCAGGGCTGGGGCCACAGAGGGCTGGCTGCCAGCACCACGGCACTCCCCTCCCTTGTGTGTTGCAGAATGTGGGCTGTGACTTTGAGATTGACTCCAGTGCCATGGAGGACCGCTGTGGCGTGTGCCATGGCAATGGCTCCACCTGCCACACCGTGAGCGGGACCTTCGAGGAGGCCGAGGGCCTGGGTATGGGGTGGGACCACCGTGGGGGAGGGGTGTGCTCTTTACCTGGTGGCTGCTTCCTATCTGCCCCAGGCCCCTGCTTGGCCTCGTGGTTCCCACCCAGCCATAGATGACTAAGCAGGGAAGCCTTGCTGGGGTGGAATTCTTGTAGGAGTCAGGGACCCCTAACCCAAGCACAGAGGCCTGTCCTGTGGGGTGTCCTCTTGTCCCAGAGACCCCAGGTGGGGCCAGCTCAGCTTGTGTGTGGCCCCTAGGCCTTTCAGAGGATGGTAGTCTCCTCCCAAAGCTTCTGAGACCCCCAGCTCCACACCCTCACCCCAGGTCTGCTTTGCACACACCATTCGAGTGCTGACTGTGCTAGGTGATGGGGACATGCAGGTGAATTGCTCAGTCCCGCAGGGGACAGAACCTTCTGTGTGGCCAGTGCAGTGCAGGGAGGCCCAGAGGGCTGTGGGAGCACCAAGGAAGATGCTCCTGGCCTGGGGAAGTCAGGGAAGGTTTCCCATGTGAGGAAAACCCTGTTGTCCTCAGATGCCAGCAGGACGCTCATTCATGTTACTATCCCTGCCTGCCAATAGTACCTACATTCTAGGGTTGCTATTCATTTTACACGTGAGAAGTGCCCAGTGCATGATGGGTGTTACAGAAGCAGGTGAATGAAAGCAGCTGTGTGGGCTGAGGAGGGTGATGCAGGAGAAAGGCCTGAGCATGCTGGCATTTTAGAAGGAGAATGCCAGCTGGCCCTGAGTGTTGGGTGGACATAGCCTTGTGATGAGACCAGTTTAGGTTCCCAGGAGAGGGGTGATGAGTCATGGCCACGGGGTCAGGATTTGGGGTACCTCTGTGAGGTTTTGGTGACCTATGACATACCTGAGCAATTCGGGGAGCTCAGACTTTTAAGGTAACGGTGGAATCTTTGACATCAGCAGGCGGGGGGCAAGTGGGGAGAGAGGTGAGGGTGGTGGGTGGGGATAGGCAACCCTGTCACCCTGAGCACAACTTATACACAACCCCTGGCTGGCAGGGTATGTGGACGTGGGGCTGATCCCAGCCGGCGCATGTGAGATCCGCATCCAGGAGGTGGCCGAGGCTGCTAACTTTCTGGCACTGTGGAGCCAGGACCCAAAGAAGTACTTCCTCAATGGTGGCTGGACCATCCAGTGGGACGGGGACTACCAGGTGGCAGGGACCACCTTCACATACACACGCAGGGGCAACTGGGAGAACCTCACATCCCCAGGTCCTACCAATGAGCCTGTCTGGATCCAGGTACCTGCTTCCTGAGGCCCAGGAGGGGGAGCAGAGGCAGAGACCCCAGGCCCATGGCAGGGTCTCATCCTGGAGGAGTGAGCCCTGGGGCAGTCACAGAGCCTGGCTCTCAGCCAGGCCCTCCTGTTGCAATGTCTGCCTCAGTTTCCCCATCTTTTAAAATGGCCCCATGATGTAGCTGCATTTCAGAGGTGGGTGGGGTCAGCTCCATTAGGTCTGGGTGGATGGAGAGGATGCCTTGTGCTCACGGGGCCCGCCTGCCCACCCAGCTACTGTTCCAGGAGAGCAACCCCGGGGTGCGCTATGAGTACACTGTCCACAGGGAGGCAGATGTCCATGGCGAGGTCCCGCCGCCCGAGTTCTCCTGGCACTATGGACCCTGGAGCAAGTGCATGGTCACCTGCGGCACAGGTGAGAGGAGGGGCAGGCACAGCCCCACCAGCAGGGGCTTTGGCTCTGGACAGGGATGCTGGCTTCAGCCTCCAGCTCACTGCTGGGCCACCACGGGTCTGGACAGGGATGCTGGCTTCAGCCTCCAGCTCACTGCTGGGCCACCACGGGTCTGGACAGGGATGCTGGCTTCAGCCTCCAGCTCACTGCTGGGCCACCACGGGTCTGGACAGGGATGCTGGCTTCAGCCTCCAGCTCACTGCTGGGCCACCACAGGTCTGGAGGTTTGCCTCTCTGAGCCTTGGTTCCCCATCATGATATGAGGCTGGCAATTGCCCCATGTCTCATGCCCACTGGGAGGTAAATAGATGAGGCAGGTGGGGGCAGCTTGCGGCGAGTGCTCAGTGTGCCCCAGCTCTTGGTGTTCTCCCTCCAGCGGGCACAGCTCCCTCTTGATTTTTTCCTGGCTCAGCTCTGGCAGGTCTCATGCCTGCATTTCTGCTCCATCCTGGAGATGACCCCACCCCCGACCCCCATAGAGCCTTAGCCGTTGGGCCTGTCGGGGTGGGCTGCTTCCCTCCTCTGGCCCCTCCAGTGGTCCAGAGCCTGGGGCTCCCTGGTGGCCACCCCAGGAGGAGCTTCCCAGACAAAAGGAGGGGGAACAGTGGAAAGTGGCAGGGAAGGGGGCAGTGAGGGGAGGGAGGCCAGGGCACAGCCAGGTTTCCCACCCCACTCTGAGGCCAGCCCAGTGGCCCCTCACCATGCTGACTTACTTCTTTGAACTATATTAAAAGTATGATGGTTTCATTAACTCTGACTTTTCCTCCCCATATTTCCCATAGTGCCCCCCATGCACCTCAGCCTCCCTGCCTCAGAATCCTCCCATCGCAGGTCTCCCACCCTGCCCCTTGGTCTTCCCCCGCCATGCCCCTCAGTTCCCCCCCAACCCTCAGTCTTTCCCCTCACCCCTTGGTCTCCCCAACATGCTTCTCAGTCCCCCCTCTGTCTCCTCCCCACCCCTTGGTCTTCCCTTCTGACCCTCAGTCTCCCCCCACCCCTCAGTCTCCCCCCACCCCTGGGTCTCCCCCCACCCCTTGGTCTCCCTTCTGGCTCCTTGGTCTCCCCAACCCCTCAGTCTCCCCCCCATCTCCCCCCTCCTCAGTCTCCCCCTCCTCATGCCTCTCAGTCCCCCTGCCCCTTGGTCTCCCCCCACCCCTCTGTGTCCTCCCACCCCTCAGTCTCCCCCTCTCCTGTGCCTCTCAGTCCCCCCTGGCCCCTGGGTCTCCCCTTGCCACCTCTGGGTCTCCCCCACCCCTCAGTCTCCCCCTACTCCTCCATCTCCCCTCTCTTGGTCTCCCCTCACTCCTCAGTCTCCCCCAACACCCCTAGCTCTCCCCCCAGCCCCTCAGTCTCCCACTCTTTTAGTCCTCCCCTTTCCCCTCAGTCTTTCCATCATTGACACCCAGTGTCCTCAGGGTCTCAGAATCAGGAATCTGAGATAGAGACACTTGAGCATTCCTTAAAATGCTATTTTAAAATTATGATTACTATTTGGAGGAAAGAGGTGAGGGAAGGAAAGGGAGTAGGGAGGAGGGAAAGGAGAAGTGGGAGAGGGGGTGGGCCAGCAGAGGAAGAGTGGAAGCCTTAAAATGCTGTTATGGGCCGGGTGTGGTGGCTCATGCCTGTACTCCAAGCACTTTGGAGGCCAAGGCAGGCGGATCACCTGAGGTTGGGAGTTCAAGACCAGCCTGACCAACATGGTGAAACCCTATCTTTTAAAAAATAATGATGTTATGATGACAACATGAGAACGGAAGAACTGGGTAAATGCCTTCCAAAGCCAGGAAACCCATTTTATCTAATACAGCTATCTTTATTTTATTTTATTTATTTATTTTGAGATGAAGTCTTGCTCTGTCACCCAGGCTGGAGTGCAGTGGTGTGATCTTGGCTCACAGCAGCCTCTGCCTCCCAGGTTCCATTGGTTCTCCTGCCTCAGCCTCCTGAGTAGTTGGGATTTACAGGCATGCACCACCATGCCTGGCTAATTTTTTGTTATTGGTAGAGTTGGGGTTTCACCATGTTGGCCAGGCTGGTCTTGAACTCCTGACCTCAGGTGATGCACCTGACTCAGCCTCACAAAGTGCTGGGATTGATTACAGGCATGAGCCACTGCACCTGGCATAATTCAGGTGTCTCTAAATAGACAAACGTGAGAAACCAACAAATACATTTGCAGCACGAGACATTTGGAGATTGTCTTTCAGCAAATTGGCTGCCTCACAGGTGAACCATGTAGGAGTGTACACAGAGGCAAGTGCCCCGCAGTGGCCGGGACAGACAGGGGTTCTTGTCTCAGGCAGGAAGTCCCAGGTGCACAGTCCAAGCTGGCGGGACCTGGAGCTGACTGTCCCTCAGCTGAAACATCCTTGCCACTGCAGCCCTCCCCTCCTGCTTGTCACAGATGGCATCCTCCCTTCCAGGCCTCTTGCCATGTTCTGGGCAGGAAGAAGGAGGGGAAAGGGCTGACTCCCAGTGAGGAGCTCATGTCCATTTCTCCCCAGCCAGGACTGTGTCCCAGAGCCCCTAGTTTTGAGGGGGTGGCCTCAGGGTGTTTTCAGCAGGTCCCTTACTGTAATTGGGACCTTGAGCAATATCAGAATCTGTTGGTGAGGAAAGGGGGACCGGTGTGGGACTGGCAGCTCAGGGGAGGGACAGCATACTCTTGCAACCCTGGGGGAGCAGAGAAAGCAGAGCCACCAGCAGAGGGGTCCTGAGGCTGGGTCTCAGTAGGCAGTATGGAAGTGAGTTTAAGTGAGGAGCGTGGCTGTGGAAAAGCCCCCGGGTGGGCAGTGGCAGAGGGTATGAGGGACAGGAGCAGTGCCAAAGCTAGTGTGGGGGTGGGGAGCGGGGCCTGCCCCTTGATGCATTTCTTCTCCAGATGTTCTCTGAGCCATTGTCAAGGGCATGGACAGTGGGGCAGCCTTGATGTCATGGCTGGGTTTGCATGCTAGCAGCAACTGCCATGGATTGAGCCCTTAGCATGTGCCAGGCATGGGCTGAGCCCGCACATGCAAGGCCATGAGCAGTCCTCCCTCTGGGGCTTGGAGGCAGACAGGATTGTCACTCCAACTTCACAGAGGAGGACGCTGAGGTTCAGAGAGGCCAAATGAGCCACCCAGGCATCTCAGTTAGGAAGCAGAGGGTCTGGGGACCTAACCCACTAAACCTCCACACAGTGCCACCTCTCCAGGGACAGTCAGCGGGAGGCTACTTAGGAGAGGGAGGGCGGACAGCAAGGAAGAGGCAGTGGTGGAGGTCTGACTTCATCCTGACATGGGCAGTGAGGTGCTGTTCTGGGAGGGTTCTGGCAGAAATGGTGTCTTTAGGTCTTGGGCTATGGGCACCTGGGTGCCAGGCCGAGGCTGAGCCCCATGGCCCCTAGGTGTGCAGAGGCAGAGTGTGTACTGCTTGGAGCAGCAGGCAGGGCCTGTGGATGAGGGGCACTGTGACCCCCTGGGCCAGCCCAATGACCACCAGGGCAAGTGCAGCGAGCAGCCCTGCCCTGCCAGGTGAGCCGCCCCACTCCCCTGCCAACTCCCCACCCCCAGGTGGCCCGGGTCTGCCACAGACCCCTACTTCTGGACCCCAGAGGCCCCAGGGAGGAGCACAGGCAGCCAGGTTTTCATGGGTCTTCCCAAGGCTGAAGCCCCAGCTCCTGGTCACCCCTTACTCCAGCCTGGGCCAGCCTGGACACCTGTGATCCTCCTCCTTAGCCCCCTGGATATGGAAATAGGCCTCAGGTCATGCTCAGTTCCCCTGAGGGGAGGGTGGCAGGAGTGGAGGGGCTGGGCCATGTCACCAGACTTAGGGGGCAGGACACCTACCTGGGCTTGGAGCTCTGGAGAAGCAGCCACTGGCCTCGGTCCCAGCTCTGCCCAAACCCTGAGGGCCTGGGAGCCTGGCCTGGCCCCCCCTGCTGGTGAGCCTGCTGATGCCACACTGATGCCACCTGTGTGCCCTTGCCAGGTGGTGGGCAGGTGAGTGGCAGCTGTGCTCAAGCTCCTCTGGGCCTGGGGGCCTTTCCCACCAGGCCATGCTCTGCATCTGCAGCATGGGGCTGGATGAACAGAGTGCCCTGGAGCCGCTGGCCTGTGAACACCTTCCCCAGCCCCTGGATGCAACCCCCTGCAACCACCACATGCCCTGTCCAGCCACCTGGGCTGTGGGGAACTGGTCTCAGGTGAGTGCAGGATGGGAGGGGCTGCCTCCAGTGCCACCCTTGGTCTCAGGCTACAGTGAGGCAGACAGCCTTCCTCCAGCCCTTACTGCCTGGTACCATGGGTGGGAGGGAGTCTGGGGCATTCCAGGGTCCAGCCTCTGACTCCAAAGCCTCAGGGATCAGAAAGCCCCTGCAAAGCCATGGCCACAGCCATGACCTTGAGCTGGGTAGGGTCAGAGAGGGCTGGTTGGGGTCCCTGCCACTCTGACACCAGGCAGTGGACAGGTTACCCTGCCTTGCCCCAGCATCCCCTGGTGGCTTGCCTCCCAACATGAGCCCCTCACCCTGGCTTCCCCCACAGTGCTCAGTGACATGCAGGGAGGGCACTCAGCACCGGTGTCCTCTGCACCAATGACACTGGTGTCCCCTGTGATGAGGCCCAGCAGCCAGCACACCAAGTCATCTGCTCTCTGCCACCCTGTCTGTGGCCCCTGGACACACTGGTTCCTGAAGGCTAAGGCAGTGGCTCTTCCAGCCATGAGCTCTTCAACGAGGCTGACTTCATCCCGCACCACCTGGCCCCATGCCCTTCACCCACCTCAGCACCCAGGCCAGCCGGCATGGGCAACGCCATCGACGAGGAGGCCCTGGAGCTGGACCTGCCGGGGCCCATGTTTGTGGATGACTTCTACTATGACTACAATTTCATCAACTTCCATGAGGACTTGTCCTACGGGCCCTTTGAGGAGCCTGATCAAGACTTGGTGGGGACAGGGGATGGGATGCCTGCACCACGCGGCCATCCTGCTGCACCCTCCATGGGTAGCCTTGTGCCTGCCACAGAGCCTCCTGCAGCCACAGAGGAGGGGGCACTGGGACCTTGGTCCCCTAGCCCTTGGCCCAGCCAGGCTGGCCACTCCCCACCCCCACCCTCAGAGCTGACCCCTGAGAACTCTTTGGTCAGTTTCCTACCTGAGGAAGATGCCCCAATAGGGGCCCCAGACCTTGGGCTCCCCAGCCTGCCCTGGCCCAGGGTTTCCCCTGATGATGTGCAGATGTCTGCCACCTCTGGGAGCCAAAATGACTTGGTTGGTGAGGATAGCCAGCGCCAGCTGCCCCCTCCATGGTGGGACAGGACCAATGAGGTTTCTGAGGATGATGAGGAACCCGGGGGCCACAGAGTCCCCCACCTGCCCCTGAGACCCAGCCCCATGCTGCCCCCTTTGTCCCCTGTTGGCAGCACCCACTCCTCTCCTGGTCCTGATGTGGTGGAACTGTGGACAGGAGGGACTGTGGCTTGGGAGCCAGTTCTGGAGGGTGGGCTGGGGCCTGGGGACAGTAAGCTGAGGCCCACTGTGGAGGTGGCTCCTCCCCCTCCTCCTCCCATAGCCCCTCCACCAGAGATGGAAGGCAGAGACAGCCCCCTGCAGCCGGGGACTTCCAACTCCCCAACCCCAGGACAAGGCTCCTGGGACCTGCAGCCTGTGGCAGTGTGGGGCACCTTCCTCCCCATGACACTGACTGGCCTCGGGCACACACCTGAGCCTGAGCCTACCCTGAGCCTGAGACCTGAGGGCCAGCCTGAGTCCCTCAGACCTGAGGTGCCCCTGAGCTCTGGGCTGCTGTCCATGCCAGCTTGGGATAGCCCTGCAAACAGCCACAGAGGCCCTGAGACCCAGCTCCTGGCCCCCAGCCTGGCTGAGGTGGGGCCACCTGTGGACCCACTGGCTGCCAGGAATGCCAGCTGGCAAGCTGGGGACTGGAGTGAGGCAAGTGGTGCAGGCTGGGTTGGTGGGGAGTTCACGTGGGACTTGGTGATTGTTGCCTTGTCTGAAAATGAGCAGAGTGGGACACAGGTGCTGTCCATCCTGCCTCCCTCAGGGCAGGAGTTCCCAGGATTAGGGGGATGAGGGGACCCCAGCGCCCATTCCTGAGCAGCACAGGGGACCCGAGGGAAGCCAGGGGCAGGCACACTCTGGGAGCACACCCCAGGATGGAGTTCAGACAGCTGTGCAGTGGGGAGGATCCCTGCATGGCCTGCAGGCCCAGTCCTGCCCAGAAGGCAGCAAGCTTCCCCTGAGGCTCAGCCTGGCTCCTCCAGGCTGGGCTCAGCCCACTGCCACCTGGCTCTGCCCTCTAGCTCCACCCTCCTTTGGCAGTGACCTGCAGCAGTCTGAGCTGCATGAAAGAAGCTGGCCAGTGCCCCCTCCCTGGGTCCCCAGATAGTCACTGCAGGAGAAGCAAGCTTCTGTTCAGATCCCTAATTTGGGGGTGGGAAGGGGCAGGCTGGTCAGGATAGCTGGCCAGGGTTGCCCACAGGGTCCCCTTCCCGTGCCTCTGCACCAGTGACACTGGAACCCAGGCCCTTTGTCCTTTGTGGGCAGGGGTAGTTGGTTGCTGGGGTGGGGGGTTGATTTTTTATTCTCATGGTCTTCCTGGGAGGTGGGTGGAGGGGAAAACTGAGGCCCAGAAGAGGGGCCTATCTTGCTGAGGTTTCGCTAGCCTAGGTGGGTAGTTCCTGGCTGTGGGGCCTGGGTCTGCCTGGCTTTCACGGGTCCGTGCCTCCTAGTGCTCCACCACCTGTGGCCTGGGTGCCATCTGGAGGCCAGTGTGCTGTAGCTCCGGCCAGGATGAGGACTGCGCCCCTGCCAGCTGGCCCCAGCCTGCCCACCGCTGCCGCCTGAGGCCCTGTGCCACCTGGCACTTGGGCAACTGGAGTAAGGTGCATGAGGATGGAGCCAGGGCAGGGAGCCCCAGGACATGGGTCAGAGCCCTGGGTCCCCACGGCCTGTGTTCCGAGAGCAGCAGGGCAGGGGAGGGCTCCGGGCTGCACATCTGGGCACCCAATCAAACTGGATCTGAATCTCCTGGGAGTCTTCATTTTTGTCTGGCTTGGCCTGTCTCCTCCCCTCTGTATTTCTGACCCCATCTGGACTTGTGTTTCACAAGCTTGCCTTTGTTCCTCCCTTTCTCCATCTGTCCCTGCCCATGGCAGCCCCTGGCTGGGCACCTTTTGCCTGGGGCCTGCCAGCCTTGGCCTCTCACTGGGGCTCTTCAGGGATTTGCCCCTGGCTGGAGTGGCTGAAGGCCTGATGCCTTCTCTGACACATGCCTCATGGGGTCACACGTGTGGGCCTGCATGTGGGGTGTGTCCACACACATCCCTCCATCTGCAGTGCTCCTGCAGCTGTGGTGGAGGCTCCTCCATGTGGGATGTGCAGTGTGTGGACACACGGGACCTCTGGCCACTGCTACCCTTCCATTGTCAGCTGGGGCCAGCCAAGCTGCCCGCACACCAGCCCTGTGGGGCCCAGCCCTGCCTCAGCTGGTACACCTCTTCCTGGAGGGAGGTGAGGCCTGGGGGTCCATTTGGGGGGAGGGGGAACCCTCAGACCCTGGCTGTGCCCTGACTCCTTCCCTGCTCCCCAGTGCTCTGAGTCCTGTGGTGGGGGCAAAGAGCAGCAGCTGGTGACCTGCCCGGAGTCCAGGCCTCTGCGAGGAAGCACTGAGACCCAACACCACGAGGCCCTGCAATACCTACCCCTGCACGCAGTGGGTGGTGGGGCCCTGGGGCCAGGTGAGCTGAGCTGCATGGAGGAGCAGGGAGCAAGGGCTTCATGGCACCTGGTCAATCCTGGGTTGGGTGAAGCAGATATTGAGTGTGGCTGAGAGCCAGACTCTCTGGCCACTGCTCGTGCAGCAGTGACTGGATGAGGTCCCACCCTGCTGGTGCTCACAGCCTGCCAGGGAGAAACAGACAAGGAAAGGGCACATGTGCTGTGATATCAGGGAAGGCCTTCCCAGGAGGGGCCTGGGGTTGAGACCCAAGGGAGGAGTCAGTGATGCCAAGGACAGGGATAAAAGGGACAGTAGGTGTGAAGTCTGATGCAGGAATGACAGGCTTGGGGTGATCAGGGAGCCTGGCAAAGGCCAGTGGCAGAAGGGGACAGAAGAGGAGCCTTGGGTGGGCAGGATACCTTCTGCCAGGTCTGTTTGGAACCAAAGGGATCAGAAATCTCAGCTCTGGGCCCTGAGCCGGGCCCTGGAGTCAGCTGGGCCAGCGTTCGAGTCTTTGTCCCACTGGCTGCTGAGTGACTCTGGGCAGGTTGCTTTGCCTTGCTGGATCACTGTTTTCTCATCTGTAAAATGGGGACAGCTTGGGAGAGGAGGGGCAGGAGGATTAAATGAAGTAATGGGATGAAGCACAGGGCCAGGCACAGCATGACACTGGCACAGACTCAGAGCATGTTTAGGGCTTTCAGACCCACATCTGATAACACCAGTCTGGTGGACTGGGCCCTGGCTGTGAAACCTGTCTCCTCCCCTCCTGCCTGTGGGCTGGGCAGGTCCTCTGCCCCATCCCTTGGGCACAGTGGTGTCTCGCCCATGTCTCTGTCTGCTGCTGCATTAGGGCTCCATCCTGGGGCTCTGCCCAGGTCTCTCAGGCATGTCCTGTGCGAGAGGCTTGCTGCCCTGCAGCCTTGAGGGCTGTCCCCACTGTTGTCATGGCCCTCCCTGCTGCAGGAGATGATCCCACAAATGTGAGTGGGGTTTGAGTACCAAGTGGGCTCTAGGCATGGGACCAGGCCCTCCCAGGAGGCACTGAGGGTGGGACTGGGAGCAAGGGCAGGCCAGTCAGGCACAGGGCACAGGGATGGCTTCCCAGTGGAGGTGTCACTGCCCCTGATGCTAAGGTGGCCCAGGGAGACACTTCTTCTTTCCCACTCCCTGCAGTGCTCAGCCCCCTGTGGCAGGGGTGTCCAGCAGCACCTGGTCAAGTGTGTCAACACCCAGATGGGGCTGCCTGAGGAACATCAACCAGTGTGGCCATGAGGCCTGGCCCAAGAGCTCCTGGCCATGTGGCATTGAGGACTGTGAGCCCATCCAGCTGTCCCATGAGTCCCCAAACCCCTGGCTCTCTGCTAAAGTGAGGTGGGGTGGGGAGGGTAATGGGGAGTGGGATTGTCAAACCATCAAAGCCATGGCACTGGCTGGCTCCATCTGTAGTCTGGGCTCAGGAGCCATGTGGTCACTGAGAATCCTGAGGCCACAGGATGCCATACTGGAGCCTGGGCTGTGCTGGGAGTTGGCCTGAGGGTCCCAGCCACATGATACCCTGCTGACAGATGTCTGGCCTCAGGGGAGGAGAGGGAGAGGCCCTGGCCCCTGAGCTGCTGTGTGAACCTGCATAAGCTCTTTCCCTCTGGGTCTCAGTCTTCCCATAGTGAGGCCAGGGATGTCCCTGAGGCTGTGTGAAAGCTGGGCCTGGGTGAGTCTGTGTCCCCAGCCCTGGCCGGCCCATTCCCTGGCCAGAGGGCTGCCTAGAGTGAGCAGTGGAACTGCAGGGAGGGCCTCCCTCCCAGGGTCCTGCTAGTCCCAGCAGCGGGGGTTTCCTGTCCAGCTGTGTCCTGGCAGAAGGGCCTGAGCCAAAGTGGTTTGAACACCCTGACCCCTGCTGCTGACACACACACACACACACACTCTCTCTCTCTCTCTCCCCTGACCCCCTGCCCCTGAGACACACACACACTCTCTCTCCCCTGACCCCCTGCCTGATACAGACACACACACACACACAGCCTCTCTCTCCCAACCTGCTGCCCCTGAGACACACACACTCTCACACTGTCTCTCTCTCTCCCCCAACCCCCCTGCCCCTGACACACACACACACACTCTCACACTGTCTCTCTCTCCCCCCAACCCCCTGCCCCTGACACACACACACTCTCTCTCTCCCCTGACCCCCTGCCTGATACAGACATACACACACACACACAGTCTCTCTCTCCCGACCTGCTGCCCCTGAGACACACACACTCTCACAGTCTCTCCCCCAACCCCCTGCCCCTGACACACACACACACACACACACACACACACACACACACACACACTCTTCCTTCCTGCAGCCCCAGCTGCTCCCAGCAGTGCTGAGTGCAGGAAACCATGGCCCTGGAGTCTCACCTGGGCTCCCTCACCAGCTGTGTGGCCTTGGGCTCCATTTCCCTGTCAGGGCCTTCATGTGCTGAATCACGGGGCTGTCAAGCACCATCCTTGCCTAAATGAGGTCTGGGCATGAAGCGCCCTGCACTGTGTGGGCATCCAGGTGGTGCTCAGGGAGGGCGGCTTTTTCCCCTTCCCCAAAGCCACTGTCATCCCCAATTGCAAGGTCAGGAAGAGGGCCTGGGTCTGCCCCTGGCAGTCTAGGGCACCCAGAAGTGGCAGTGGGAAGAGCTGTGGCCCCCTGTGCTATTGGCTGTCTGCCCCCTGCTCCTTGGACAGAGTTGGCAGCCAGGGCACTCAGGCTGGCATTCGGGGCCCCCTGCAGTCTCCCGGGTCTGCCTCTCTTCTTGTCTTGTGTAGTCTTCTCTATCTGCTCCTGAACAGCCCTCATTCAGGCTCAGAGTGGCCCCTGCCATGCCTCGCTACCCTGCCTCTGACAGGGGTGGCCTTCCTGCCTCAAATCCCATTACCTCAAGGCCCAGAGGCAGTGCCCCCACCCTGCCCTGCCTGTCCTCAGCACGCACCCAGCCAGCATCTGGGAGCACTCCTGTGTGCCACCTGAGCTGAGTGCTGACATCACATCTCTTGCTGTCAGGGCTAGGCTGGCTACAGGGAACAGGTGGTTACCATCCCTGGTGGTGAGGACCAGATGGGGCAGAGAATGGGAACTGCGGTGTCTGGGGGCCCAGAACCAGGGACAATGGCCCACGAGGCTCTGGGCTTGCAGGGTCTCCAGGGGTGGGTGTGAGTGGGTGGAGGGAGTGGGTGGGGCTGCTTAGGCAGCTGAACTAGAAACTGTCTTAAGTGAGTTTTCGGCAGTCAGTGAACAGTGGAGGGGAAACAGGAAGGTGCTTGCACCTTGAGACCTGGAATTCCCAGGATGTTTTGCTGGTCCATGGCCCTTTCCTCCAGAAACCTCAGCCCACCAGCGCCTGTTCTCCAATCTTGGCGGTTGGCCATGGGAAGGTGTGGGACAGAGACAGCCACAGCTGGAGATGTGCAACTCTGGTTCGGGAGCTCCTCCAGAAACCGGGGCCCTCTGCATAGCAGGGAGCTGCTGGAGACTCCTTAAGGTGACTGGTGTGGGGAGCCAGGTTCTGTGTACCCCAAACCACTGATGCCTCCCTGACCCCACTCCAGGCTGTTAGCGGGACCGCCTGTCATTTGGATTCTGTGAGACACTGTGCCTGGTGGGCCGCTGCCAGCTGCCCACTGTCTGCACCCAGTGCTGCCGCTCATGCCCTCCACCCAGCCATGGCACCCCCTCCCGAGGCCATCAGTGGGCTGCCCACCGCTGACCGCATCAGGATGCACAGACCGACCAACAGACCTCAGTGCCCACCATGGGCTGTGGTGGAGCTCCCGCCTCCTGTGCCCTAATGGTGCTAACCCCCTGTCCCCATCCAGCAGCAGACTGGGGACCTCCTCTCCCTCAGAAAAAGTATTCTTTTATTCTATCAGTTTGTGTAACATTTATTATTATTTTACATAAATGAGCATCTATCATTCCAAAGCACAGTGTGACTTCTTCTTGGATTTGGAGAATCTTAAAGTCAGAAACTCTTCTCCTGACCCTTCTGCCCCAATCTCCACTGCACAGCACCTCAGCAGGCAGTGGCTTTTCACCTGCTCCCCTGGGGCAGATCTGCTGGGGGCAGAGCAGCAGGTGAGTCTGTGAGAGCAGGCCTCAGGAGCCGGGGGGTGCTACCCTGGGAGACATGTCTGCAGAGGGCTGGGTTCTGGGGCAGGAAGGGTTTCTGGGCAGGGGTACAGCCTGGCCCTTACTTGCTGCCTGCCTCCAGCTCAGGCACCCAGCTTTACCTGGGGCCCCACTCTGAGGTCCTCAGAGACCTGCCCACCTTGCAGGTGTCACTTGCAGGCACTGTCCCCTGGAGTGATGTGGGCACCTCCCTTCTAAGTCCCCATGTGTCCCTTTATCTCTGTGCCCAGAGATGGGACTGGGCTAATTCCTACTGCCTCAGGGTGGTCCCTTCCCCACCACCAGCCCCAGAGCCAGGTTCCTACCATCCTGATATGTGGTCTAGCAACCTGGTACCTGCCTACCCACACACAGCCCCTTTCCCTCCTATAAAATCTAGTCCCATGGAGAATGTGGTGCCCACAGCAGGGAGCAGATGGGCATGAAGGTGCTTTGAAGAGTGTCCTGGCCTGGCCAGGGGTGGAGGGGCTGGGGAGGGGGCACACACTGTCCTCCCAGGCCCAGGCCCAACCCCAGATCCCACCTGCCCTCTGGTTGTGAGCCTTGGACTCAGCCATTGACAATTTCCTTCTTAGCGTCCCCCTGGAAGGTGTAATGCCCCTTCTCCAGGTGGGGGTGCTAAGGTTCAGAGGTCACCCTGCAGCCTACCGGGGTCATTGCTCACATTTCTACTCTTCCACATATGGCATCCCTGGACAAAAGGTGAGTGGGACCCTGGAGCCTGCATGCAGCAGCTGTGGCTACTTGGCTGGATGTATGCTGGGGACAGAAGGGACACCACTGAAAATCACTCCTTAGGGACTGAGACCAAGAAACCATATCAGAGGCTGAACCCCTTGGTGATGAGCATCTGTCCCAGGACTTGGAAGGGATGAAGGGAGCTTGGCCAGGGTGGCTGCCTGTGGGGTATGCCCTGCTGCTCCCAACTCCATGTGCTCACCTCATCTGACACCAACAGCCCCATCTTCAGAGGAGGAGCTCAAGGCTCTGAGAAGTAACTGGCCCAAGGCCACATGCTCTGGTGACACAGGGCATCCTCGGCCCTGATTGCTCACCTCCAAGCTCTAAGCCACCCTGAGCAGGTCCTAGTGGTGGCTTTGCACAAGAGGGCAGCCTGCCAGAGGTCACGCAGGAAAGCAAGTCACTCAGCAAGCTAGCATGGGTCCTGGCCCCACTGTGCAGCCTGAGGGTGGAGGAGCATCAGGCGTTCTTCCTGTCTGTGTCTGCAGCAGCCTGGCTGGCCCAAAGAGACCCTGGGGACCCACACTCTGAGTCATGGCTTCCCAGGTCTTAGTCAAAACTGCCCCTGGTGGCAACCCCTTCCAAGGGGTGGGGAGCAGGGCTGTCGACTTGCTCCTGACCCACACACTGAGACAGTCCCTGGCCCAGCTCTGCCACCACTGCCACACTGTGTGACTTCAGGAACCCACAGCCTCACTGAATCTGTGTCTCCAGAAGAGAAGCCTGTCAGACCTTGGCCTGCTCTGTCATTCTTGGGTGTTTTCTGCTGATGGCTGGGGGTGTCTCCAGCTGGGTCTGAGCTGTCAGTCAGGCAGGAGATAAACAAGCCTGTGACTCAGGCAGGGCATGGCACAGCTGGTGGAAGGAGGGATGCCTGTTCTTTGTGGCTGGATGGCAGTGGGGGCAGTTATCCGGACACAGGGAGTCTCCAGCTCCTGGTTTTCCCACCTCAGTGCCCCCAGCCCATACCTGCAGGTTGGCCAAGGTCCTTGGGGCCTCCCAAGGCTGCCCCTGCTGGCAAAGCCATCCTGATACACCCACCCCAGAGCAGGGACAATCAGAAGCACCAGGCTGGAAGGTCTGAGAGCCCCTCGTTCTCCCCCAACACTAATAAGCCCTCCCCCACCCTCAAGCACTTGGGGTGAGCCCCATTATAGGTGATTATAACTGAATCTCAAGGTGGAATATTATACAAATTAGTTTCTTTCTTCCTTTAGTATTACAATTCCAAAATATAACTTGAAGATCAGCACAGGTGCTGCTGTGATATAAAAGGACAGAGTCACTGGGCACCCCCTGGTGTCCTCCACTTGCCCAGCCATGGTGGACACTCAGTGGTGCACACTGGGTCTCTATCAGCTCCCACCTGCAAGCATTTCCCCAGGCAGGCCCAGCTGTCCAGAAGCCCAGGATCACACAGGAAGATAACACTATAGGATGGCACGGGGAGGGGGGGAATCTGTGCAACACAAGCACATGGTCAGAAAAGCCAACTGAGGATCTGTCTAGCACACTCGCTACATCAACACACTGCAGTTGAAGCCAGAACTGCCTCCAGCCAGCAGCAGTCTTGGCTGCTACTGTACAGCTGTCAGCACAGTGACAGGGAGCGTCCGAGGCTACCTGTGTAAGAAGTGTCCTGCACATCACATCGGTGAGTCAGTGAGAGTCAGGTCCAGAGGGAAGCGCAGCTCGGAGGCTCAGGCTGGTGCAGATACACACCAGGGAGTCACACACACAACATAAGGATTTGCTCTATAAAATAGATGTGTGGAATCTGGAGACACCTTGAGAAAACAGCCTAAAAATATATAAACCGTAGGGAAAACATACAGAAGCATTAGCAGAGAAGTTCAACCCATAAAAGAACCCCATCCATTTAAAAACTGGCAATTTTCAGCAGGTGTGGGGAGGAAGATTTCCTGGGTCCTGGCAGGTGATGGAGGCCACCCTTTGGGTTTTGCAGCTGGCAAGGTCTCCCTTGCAGGTGCCATGGGCTGGGTGTTGGGGTGAAGGTTCAGAGAAGAAACAGCCACATGGGGAAGCCCCTGCCAGAAGGGACCCCTGCCATGGCAGCCAGTGGAGGCCAGGGACCTTTGGGGTATTGGAGGTGACAGCAGCTCTTTCCTCAATGACATGAGGGATGGGAAGTGTCAGCTTGAAAGAGTGGAGCCCACAGTTCTGGAAAGAGGAGTTGGCTCCATCCTGTTCCCAAATTGGAACCAGGTGGGCCACCCTCTCTCACCTTCTGGACACGTGACACTTGATTCCAGGGAGGAGAACCTCTGAGAAAACATCCCCAGTCCCTTTCCTCCAGGACGTCTCCTGCTCTCACACACACTGCCCGGCAGCTGCTGGAAACTGTCTGGAAACACTAACATTCACTGCAGGCTGCAGCCACGAAGGCTCCGGTCAGGCCCATCTCCCAGGGCAAACTGGACACCACCTCTCCCTAAAGGCAGTGGCTTAGCCCCAGGACACAGCAGTGTGCGCTGGCATGTTCCAGGGGCCAACGGCTTGGAAAGTAAAACCTGAGGGCAGCTGGAGCTGGCTCAAAGGCCCAGTCCCATGCCTGCTGCACCTCCTCAGCAGCCGCCCCCCCAGGGCTGACAGCTGCCATTTCATGATGGGCTGGGGGGGCAAGATTCAAGCAGACTGCAACACCCAGCTCACAGGACACATTCCCGAAGGAGTCAGACCTCAAACTGCTGCTCTCAAAGACAATGACCACAACAAAAACCCCTTTCTGATGCCCGAACGATGCTAAATACAGAGGCCAGCCCTGTCCACACAGTGAAAAATTAACGAAATCCACAGAAGACATGGAGCCCAGGCTCAGTCTAGTGTCCAAAATGCCAACTTTGCTTTGCCAGAGCTAGAAAGTTGACAATAAAAAATAATAGGAAAAAAGTGCTTCTTCAAACTGCATTGCTTCAATTCTTAGTCTCAGTGTATTTATTTCAACCAAGGATGATTTCTAGTTTTTTTTTGGGTAATGTGAAACATTCCTCTGAGAGGGGAGGGCCCACATCTGGGAGAGCTCCCCAAGCCTGCGCTGCAAGCACAGGAGTTTCCCAGCCCTGGCACTGGCAGCCAGCCTCCTGCACAACCCAGTCAGGTGGAGCAGACACCAGGAACACTGGCCATCCCCAGCAGGCCAAGGTTTTCAGCTGTCCAAGAGCATTCACACTGCAGCTGCACTACTGCCCTGCAAAGCAGCCCCCAAAAGAGTCCTCCTTCCCCTCAACCAAGTCCAGCCCAGGGTTGGGCCTACTTTGCAATATGACAGTCCACCGCTTAAGTGGAATCCCACCCCATTGTACTTGGTGAATGATTTCCGTGAGTCGAGGGGGCATTCCATAGAATCTCATGGAGCCATGCCAGGTGCAGGGCAAGCTGGGGACAGAGCAGCTCAGCTATCTGCAAACCCAGGCTGGCCGTGAGAAGTGAGAGTGGTTGTGTGGGCAGCCAGGCCCCCTCCATGCAGGCTGGGAGATGGAAGGGTTGTGTGTGGAAGAGCAAAGGCTATTCTAGAAATGGGGCATGGTTGGCAGCTTAAAGTTACAGTGGAAAATTCACAGGCTTACTACAGTGGCCATTTCTGAACAAGGGATGTGCCTGCTTTTCTTTCTTTTTTTTTTTTTAAGATGAGGTTTTGAGGCAGAGTCTTACTCTGTTGCCCAGGCTAGAGTGCAGTGGCACAATCTTGGCTCACTGCAACCTTGCCTCACAGGTTCAAGTGATTCTCCTGCCTTAGCATTCAGAGTAGCTGGGATTACAGGCACCCACCAACATATTCAGCTAATTTTGGCATTTTTAGTATATATAGACAGGGTTTCACCATGTTGGCAAGGCTTATCTCAAACTTTTGACCTCAAGTGATTGCCCTTCTCAGCCTCCCAAAGTGCTGGGATTATAGGTGTGAGCCAGCCCCAGGTCCTGAGTTTTTGATTAGAAAAATATAGACACTCTGGTGGGTAATGGGGTGCATGGCTGGTGTGGTCCCGTAGGCATGTTGTTGCTATAGACATCTCACAGAATACTTTTGTGTCTCTGTCCCATCAGAGGCAAGAGCAGGCCATGGAAGAGAATGCAGGTGTTTCTGTTGGGCCCTACCTCTTGTTTGTGTATGAATGCAAGCAAATACTGGAAGATGCTGCTGCTCTGATTATCCACCATGTGAAGAGGAGACAAGCATTCAGAAGGAGAAAAAGTGTAAGATAAAGCATGCATCATTTTATTCCAGGTTTGCTCTTTGCCCAGAGAGGTAATCTCTTGGATGTGGAGGAAGAGGAATAAGAAGGGATGGATGTAGATGAAGCCACAGGGGCAGCTGAGCAGCACGATGCTGTTGGGGTCTGTCCCCCTAAGTCCAGGTTACAGTTTAGTAACACAAATTAAGAGGAATGGATGAAGTATACAACCTCTTCTATGTTAATAACAACTGGCATATTTTTATATCACTGCACCAGATCCTCTGCCTGAAGCTGCTGCGGATTTGTTTCCAAGCTGAATGGCAAATTGAAGAAAACTGAGAGAGAGAATGCATGGGAAGTGCAGGGCATAAAGTGAGACAGGAGTGACAGCCCTGCCATTTAACCACGTCTCTAAACCTAGTGAGTGCTTAGACCTCTGATTTACAGAGGATGTGTGAGGTTGAGGACCTCAGAGCTACCTAGACTTGGGACTGCTTCTTTCATTAATGGAGCACAGGCCTTAGAGTCTGTGTGGGATTCAGATCATGGCTCTGCCATTCACTGGTTGTGTTACCTTAGTTAAACTCTCTGAACCTGTTGGTTCTAGTTGCCTTGTGGTATTGCTTTGTGCAAAGTACCCTACGCAGGGCTTAGATCATGCATGTCTGGTCAGTGGTTGGTAGTGTAGACACACCAGGGAAGGGTTAATTTCTTAAGTGGCAGTTTGAGAAATCAGTTAATTTCTCAAATGGCAGATTTCCAAGTTACTGTCAGCTGTTTCAAAGTACATATAGGGACTAAAATGTCACAGTCCATTTCCATCCATGACAACATAAGTTCCTAGTGCTTAAAACAGATTCTCATATGTTTGGGCAGGACTTCTGTTGAACCAGTGGGGTTTATGACTCCTTCCTAATATGCAGAAATGGTTTATGGAAAGGGGACTGGAACTCAAGAGGCAATGTGAGACATGGAGAACAGGCAGAACAGGGATAAGAATGTAGAACTCACCCAAAGAACTATAAATCGTTCTACTATAAAGACACATGCACAGGTATGTTCATTGCAGCCCTGTGTACAATAGCAAAGACCTGGAACCAACCCAAATGCCCATCAATGATAGATTGGACAAAGAAAATGTGGTACATATACACTATGGAATACTACACAGCCATAAAAAACAATGAGTTTGTAGGGACTTGGATGAATCTGGAAACCATCATTTTAAGCAAACAGACACAAGAACAGAAAACAAAATACCACATGTTCTCACTCATAGTGGGTGTTGAACAATGAGAACATGTGGACTCAGGGAGAGGAGCATCACACACTGGGGGCAGTTGAGCAGGGAGGGGATGGAGAGTGGAGGGTGGGGAGGGAGGGGAGGGTGGGGAGGGATAACATGGGGAGAAATGCCATATATAGTATGCACCTAAAGTAAAATAAATTTTTAAAAAGTCATTTAAAAAATGTAGAACTCAGGAAGAGGGCATAAGTAAGGGTTCAGGACCCTGTCATGTGCTTTGTGTAATTTTGTGCTGCCTGCTTCCAGTTCACTTCATAAATTAAGTACTTGAGCTGTGAGCCAAAGCTTCTTCATAAAGCATTTCTTCTGGGCTCCTAGAGAAATTGCCAGTCTGAGGAGTGTATCTTTTTTTTTTAAAGTGTTGCTGATATAGGAAGCCCAGATGTGGCCCTAGCCTTCTATCTGTTGAAGAGCTAATGACACTGGAAATCTGTTCTAAAAGCTTTTATCTGGACCAGTCTTAGCTTGAAAGAGATAAATTTTAGACCTGATTATAATGATTCCGTCTCCTTGGGCAGAAATTAGAAATAAAATGGCCTGTTCCTGGCTTGACCACTGACTTAGCCTGGTTTGAGGCTTACATAATGTCTTGTGTGATAATGCCAACCCTCACATTTAGAGCTTGTTTGGACACATCTGTGGTTTGGACTCAAAGCTTTACTCTGGCAAAAAGGCAGTTTTCATAGCAGTGGTATATTTTGGAGTCTATGGCCGATACCTATTTTATGGACCTGAACAATGTGATACTCTGTGATGAAACTCAAGCCAGTTGCTTATTTGAAACTGATTATCCTGTTTTGCCTGTCTTTAATGAATCTGTCACACTTCCCATACATGGAGACAACTCCCTGTATTTTTGCTAGTTGTGCTCCTAGTTTTGCTCCTAGCCTCTTTTCCCCAGCACAAGCATGGCTAGTAAGTAACCAGTCAATGACAGATAGTTGGTTTCGTAACTTTTTTCATTTTAGTCAACTTTTTACTGAAGTGCAGTATATAAGCCAGGTGGCTCACACCTGTAATCCCAGCACTTTGGGAGGCCAAGGCGAGAGGACTACTTGAGGCCAGGAGTTTGAGAGCAGCCTGGTTAATAAGTGAGACCCCATCTCTACCAAAAAAAAAGTAAGATATACACACACACACACACACACACACATATATGTGTGTGTGTGTGTGTGTGTGTGTGTGTGTGTGTATCCAAATCAGAACTATGCAACTTAGTAAATTTTTACAGACTGGATGTACCTATGATCAAGAAATGAAACATAAGCAATACTCTGACAACCAATCGTTTAAACAAAGGACTGACAAATTGCTTTGTTATTCATGAAGATTTAATTTATACTCCTATTTTTCTGTTCCCAAGAAGTTTCCCAGTGTTGGAGTATGGCTGTGTCTGCCTTTTCTTTTTTATTTTTTAAGATGGGGTTTCACCATGTTGGTCAAGCTGGTCTTGAACTCCCGACCTCAGTTGATCCACCTGCCTTGGCCTCTAAAGTGCTTGGATTACAGGTGTGAGCCACCACGCCTGGACTGTTTTTTTTGTTTTTGTTTTTGTTTTTTTTTTGCCTTTTCTCATCTGTATTTTGTGCTTCGTTGAAATAGCATTATGAGCAAGTGGCCCATGTGAGGAATGCTCTTGTGTAGCCGGGAAAGCAGGCTCATGTCAGCAGGGGAGCCGACAGCTCTTTGAAGGACTGGCTTCCCTAAGAGATTTTCCTCTCCTGAAATAGTCCAGCCCTACCATAAAGAAGTATCTTTCTAGCATGGTCATGTTAGAAGCCACTGTTAAAAGTTGCCGAGTCACTCTCTGATAAGACAGTGCTGGTGATTGTAGTCACCAGTCAGATTTCATCTGTTTACATTGGAATGAGTGAGTATGTTTTGAGTACCTAGCATTCATACTTTCAAATGCCATTTAGGCAAGCTGTGGGATTAGCCCTGGACTCTATCTCTAGTCTTTTTTTTTTTTTTGGAGATGGAGTTTCACTCTGTCTGTATCCCAGGTTGATTTGCAGTGACACGATCTCGGCTCACTGCAACCTCCACCTCCTGGGTCCCAGTCCAAGCACTTCTCCTACCTCAGCCTCCCAAGTAGCTGGGATTACAGGCATGAGCCACCATGCCCAGCTAATTTATGTATTTTTTAGTAGAGACGGGGTTTCACCATACTGGCCTATCTGGTCTTGAACTCCTGACCTCATGATCCACCCACCTCGGCCTCCCAAAGTGGTGGGATTACAGGCATGAGTCACTGCACCCTGTCTCTACTCTTCTTCTTAGCAGGGTAAGGCCTCACTTATGCCATCTCTCCCACAGCGGACATTGATGTAGAGGATTATAACCCAGCTTCCCTGGACATGGTGTGGAGCCTGCTAATGGCAACATAGACTCATCATAGTATGAAGATTTGCTGAGAGAGATGCCCACCATTCATGCCTACATTGCCTTTACTGTGGACACCCTGATCCAGAATGTCAGGTGAGGTTGCAGCAGAGGCTAGGGTGAGTGATGAAGTTCTGACCTAGAGGTGGGCCAGGCAAAGGAAAGGCCACTTTTTCATATAACAGTGTTTTTGAACGTAGGATTCTGAAGAGAGGAGGGGAGGTTAATGTGATGCCCGATTTCTCATGTTAACACAATTGCAGTGTATGAGCCTACCTAGCCCATATCTTTTTTTGCTGGCTACCTGTAAAGTGCAATGCCCCTGACCCTAGTCCTGCCCAATGTGTCTATCTCTTACCTTGTCTGTCATGCATACAGTGTGAGAATTGATCCTGGTCAACATGGTGAAACCCCGTCTCTACTAAAAACACACAAAAAAATCAGCTGGGCATGGTGGCATGTGCCCGTAATCTCAGCTACTCAGGAGGCTGAGGCAGGAGAATTGCCTGAACCCAGGAGACGGAGGTTGCGGTGAGCTGAGATCGTGCCAGTGCACTCCAGCCTGGGTAACAAGAGTGGAACTCCGTCTCAAAAAAAAAAAAAAAAATGACACAGCAGAAGCGGAGGTCTCCTGTTCGCCCCTTCTCCAGTTCACCGCCAAAACCTACTGAAACAGACTGCTCGGTGAGATAAACGAGCCACCCTGCCGGCAGGGATGACCCCCTCCCCATGGCTAGTCACTGACTCAGAAACACACACAGGCTGGCGAGCGGCGACAAGAGCTCTACTTCCAGGCCTATCTCCCATCCCTGGGACAGTGAAAGCAGAGAGAGTGGAATCACAGTGGAGGTCTGTTCCTCAACTTGGCCAACTAAACAGAAAAATCATCAGATAAGGGCAATCCATGCGGAGTTAACCCAGTGTCACCACAAACTAATATTCTTGGCTCCAATAGGTAGCAACTGGAGGGAAATAAATCATTACTTAAGGATGGGGCCTTGTGGCAGGAACATGGCGGAGATGTGTGTGCGTCCGCTTCCACCACGCCGTAGCCTGGCAACAGGAGACATGACCACAAGTACCCAAGTAGTCCAGGATAAATCACAGGCCCAAGTAGTCCAGGATAAATCACAGGGTCCAAGAAGCAAGGAGTCCTGACTGCAACACGAAAGCCCCAGGAACTTCCACCATGGAGTATCTGTGTGTGTATGCATTTATGGAATGTAATGTCACATACTATATATATATGTTATATACACACGTACGTATGGACCCATACACCCAAGTGCACATACACACATGCACACAGACAGAATGACAGAAGGGACTGGAATACTTTTAAATGTGCTTGGCACTCAGGACCGTCTCTAGAATAAGTGCTGGTCAAGCTCTCTGGGGAGAAAGGCAGATAGTCATCAAACTTCCCCATAAAATCCTAGCAAAGGGAAGGAGTCCACGTTTTTCAGAGGCCTAACCCAAACCTATTCCCAACTTCCTTCCAAAGGGACTTTTGAACTAGAAAGGCCAAGATTTCCTGCCATGTACATCCCATTAAGGCAAAAGCTGCTAACTGGCTCCTGAGTGAAGAACACAGCACACGGTGGGTGTGGGTAACCCCCCATCTGGGGACGGAGGAAGGAGAGCTAAGCAGATTCCCAGCACAATTAGTGCCTGAAGAATATCTTAGTTTATAGTGTTACTTCTCAGTTATTTCCTTCATATAATCCTTTATATAGAATCGTGTATTAGTTTATAGTCAGAACAATTGTGCCTAAAGAATATCTTACTACTCAGTTATTTTCATATATATATATATAAATATATCTTCGTGTGTAGCCAGAGGACCGTCTAGAGCAGACACAGCACAGAGCCTGAATTAAAGGATAAACAGCTATACATAAATAAACATATCTTGCTTATAGTCAGAGGAATGTCTAGAGGAGACACGGTGCAGAGCATGATTTAAGGAAAAAACAGCTATACCAGGACAAGATTTGCAGCCCAGGCAGCAGCGTTCGGTATCGTAAAGATACCCTCTGTATGGCAGGCTTGAAGCAAGAGTAACTCCTCCTGAAAAGGAGTTGCAGTACCTTGCATCCAGTTCTTGTGGAAAGCTGGCCTCAGTGGGGCAAGCCTGTGAGCATCTGAGGGTTTAAAACCCCTCCAGTATAATCATGCCTCGGTGGCTGTAAAACCTGTCAAAACTCTAGCTACTGTGCTGACTCAAAGCATCCTCCTATAGAAATCACTGGAAGCTGCCAGCACGTGGCGGGAGACCCTGTCAGCTCTGTCGCTGCTGTGGTGACTCAAAAGCATCCTCCTACAGATATCCTTAGAAGGAGCCTGCCTGTAGATAAGAGATGATGCACACTGTGCCCTCCTTACTGCACACCGCCCACCTCCTTGGTGACCTAATGGGGGTGAACCCCTTGTTGTGCACAGCCCGCCTCCTTGCTTTGTAACCTAATGGGGTGGGCTCCTTGCTTATAGCTCACTTGAATGTCTTCACCCTATCACTATCCTTAAGATGGCCACACTCACTACCCTGCCCGCTACACTATACCCAATAAGTACAGACACTTCTGGATGTTTGCGGATCACCTGTCTCCGCTTGTAGGTGACATGATCCCCTGAGCCCAGTTGAGCTTTCTTTGTCCTTCTGTGTCCTGTCTCTTTATTTTTTTGGATCCTGTGCCTCAGCACAGTGATAGGGGACATCCTACAACCCTAGTGGGTCTGGATCCTACAGCAGGGAGTCCCTCCAGAGAGGGCTTAATGAGAAGGAAGCAGCAGCCCAGCTGAGCTCCCTGGGATACCCACAGTGACAGTGCTAACAAGGTGGCAGGGTCAGCCTTATGATGGGGTGTATAAAACATCAACCCCTAGAGGACTTGGCTTGTGAAATATACATTCCGGCCATTACTTGGTCCATCAAAAGGACATTAAAAGAGGGGTTTTTCACAGCAATTCACCACCAAGGGAGCAGGTGACTTCCTTCTCCAATCATAGATGTGGGCTAAGAGCTTTGTTCCTTTTCCACCCGACTGCCTCTGCAGACACGAAGAGCTGCATTAGGTGCATTATGTGTCCTGCCAATGCCTGCACTGCAATGGACCACAGTGGGTGGCTCAGGGCACTGCCCTTTGGAGCGTACTCCCATGTTGCTCACAGCCAGACTCTGCTGGTTTCTGATCACTCTCAAGAAGTCAATGAGGGGCTGGGCGTGGTGGCTCATGCCTGTAATCCCAGCACTTTGGGAGGCTGAGGTGGGTGGATCATGAGGTCAAGAGATTGAGACCATCCTGGTCAACATGGTGAAACCCCGTCTCTACTAAAAATACAAAAAATTAGCTGGGCACAGTGGTGCGTGCCTGTAATCCCAGCTACTCAGGAGGCTGAGGCAGGAGAATTGCCTGAACCCAGGAGGCACAGGTTTTGGTGAGCCGAGATCACGCCATTGCACTCCAGCCTGGGTAACAAGAGTGAAACTCTGTCTCAAAAAAAAAAAAAAGAAGTCAATGAGGGAAGCTGCTGAGGAAGGGACTCCATAGTCTGGCCGGCTCAAGAACTGGAAATGGGTCACCTTCTGTTGCTCCTTAGATGAGAAAAGAAGCAAAAGTTGATAAGGCCATTTCTGCCTGCCCCTAGGTACCTCTGGCATTTCCAGATTCTCAACACCCTGATTATCCCTACCACCAAAGCCCCTATTCACCACTGTTGATTTTTTCCCATAATTACCTCTTTACTACAAACCCAAAGGAAGAGTTGATTAAATGTTTGGAAAAGGCAGAATTCCTATAGTGTAAGGTCCAATTTTTTTTTAGACAGAATCTCACTCTGTCACCCAGGCTGGAGTTCAGTGGCACGATCAAACTTACTGCTGCCTTGACCTCACAGGTGTGCGCCACCATGTCTAACTTATTTTTTCTGTTTTGTAGAGATGGGATTTCACTATGTTCCCTAGGTTCTCTTGAACTGCTAGGCTGAAGTGATCCTTCAGCCTTGGCCTCCCAGAGTGCTGCGATTATAGACATAAGCCATTGCACCCAGCCCTAGATTTTCTTTCTTTCTTTCACCCTCTTTCTTTCTCTTTCTTTCTTTTCTTCCTTCCTTCCTTCTTGTCTCTCTCTCTCTCTCTCTCTCTGATGGACTCTTGCTCTGTCACCAGGCTGGAATGCAGTGGTGCAATCTAGGCTCACTGCAACCTCCACCTCCCAGGTTCAGGCAATTTTCTTGCCTCCTCCTAAGTAGCTGAGAATTCAGGTGCATGCCACCATGCCCAGCTACTTTTTGTATTTCTAGTAGAGACAGGGTTTCACCATGTTGGCCCAGATGGTCTTGATCTCTTGACCTCATGATCCACCCACATTTGCCTGCCAAAGTGCTGGGATTACAGGCATGAACCACTGTGCCCGGCCCCCAGATTTCTTAAATTGTAAGCTTTATTGCTATTTTATGCTCCTTTGTGCTGCAGTAATATATATTGGCTATATTGGCTGTGAGTTAAAAATCCTCATCCTGTCCCCAGAAAAACAGAGGCAACTCACAACCTCCCTGGTATCCTGCCTATTCCCTCTGGAGATTTTCTTTACAGTAATTTTTCCCCCCGGTTTCAACAAGGTGAGGAAAAAGAAACCTGGCTTTACCTCTGTGCTGTGAATTTTTAGCATTGTTTTCTTATAATGATTAATGTTCTCCATGCCTAGATTGGCCACTGTGAGGAAGCCAAATCAGATCCGAGAGTCTTTTTCCAAAGGCCCATACTGGCCACACTTTCTCCTCCTCCTTCCTCAAAGCTGAAGACACACACAGCAAGGTAAGCCTTTCATCCTTCCTCTCCACAGCAGTAACCTGGCTTCTGCAAAGACCTGATATGCCCCCAGGCACCAGTATCATCTCGTGCACTGCTTCTGACTTACTCCATTGATTCTCAGCAGAAAGAAAGGAAACCATTTCATTGTAAACAAATGTACTCACAGCTAAAGTTTCTGCATGTGCTCATATAGCAGGCAGTTACTGAGCACTTACCACATCAGTTGGTCTTTTCCTAATATGCAATAATACTTCTCACATATGTGGGATAAATACTGGCTGAACAGAGAAAAAAACTATATAGTAGCTGTGTGCAGTGGTGCATACCTGTAATCCCAGCTACTTGGGAGGCTTAGGCAGGAGAATCACCTAAGACAAAGAGTTTGAGACCAGCCTGGGCAACATACTAAGACTCCATCTCAAAAAAAAAAAAAAGAAAGAAAGAAAGAAAAGTTTGGGCATGGTAGCTCATGCCTGTAATCCAAGCACTTTGGAGGCCAAGGTGGGTGGATCACCTGAGGTCTAGAATTCAAGACCAGCCTGACCAACATGGTGAAACCCTGTCTTTAAAACAATAAATAAATAAAATTAATAAAAAATTTAAAAAGGAAGAACAAAGAAAAAACAGAAGAGAAAATATGAAAATATGATAGGTCAGAGAGAACTTTCTGGCCTATACCTCAGCCACTGTATATTGTCTTCCCCAATAAAAGAGGGCTGAGGAAGACACATCTCTTGGAATGTTAGTGGGAGGTTTTTGTAAAGCCCTAAAGTCCCACCAGGGCAAGATGGAAACCCTGTCTCTACTAAAAATACAAAAATTAGCCAGGCATGGCAGTGGGAACCTATAGTTTTAGCCACTTGGGAGGCTGAGGTAAGAGGATTGCTTGAATCTGGGAGGTTGAGACTACCATGAACTGAAATGGTGCCACTGCACACCAGCCTGGATGACAAAGTGAAACTCTGTCTCAAAAAAAAAAAAAAAAAAGGCCAAGGCCAGGCACAATGACTGATGCTTGTCATCTAGCACTTTGGGAGGTCAAGGCCAGTGGATTGCCTCAGGTCAGGAGTTTGAGATCAGCCTGGCTAACAAGGTGAAACCCCATCTCTACTAATTATACAAAACTTAGCCAGGTGTGGTCACAGATGCCTATAAGCTCAGCTACTTGGGAGGCTGAGGCAGAAGAACTGCATCACTTGAAACCAAGAGGTGGAGGTTGCAGTGAGCTGAGCTTGTGCCATTGAACTTCAGTGTAGACAACAGACTGAGACTGCATCTCAAAAGGAAAAAAAGCCTAAATCTACCTTGCCACCATCCAGTGGCCCCAAAGTATTCCAAGGTGGTACTTCTCCCACTATCTCCGCTTTAAACAAGGGGTGATTCTAACAATGCTGAGGGAAGAGACTGAACATTCTAATTCATTGTTTTTCCTTCCTCATCTGTAATAGATTATCCCTTAAAGTTGCCAGATTTGTAGACCAAAGTTTCAGAAATATTTCTTTTATTAAAAACTTCCTGGCTGGTGCGGTGGCTCACATCTGTAATTCCAGCACTTGGGGAGACTGCTGCAGGCGAATCACGAGGTCAGGAGTTCAAGACCAGCCTGAATAACAAGGTGAAACCCCGTCTCTACTAAAAATACAGATATTAGCCGCGTGTGGTGGTGCGTGTCTGTAATCTCAGCTACTCAAAAGGCTGAGGCAGGAGAATCCCTTAAACCTGGGAGGCAGAGCTTGCACCACTGCCATTTAGCCTGGACAACAGAGTGAGACTCTTATCTCAAAAAAAAAAAAACAAAAACCTACCTGACTCATTATGATTCACCCATGATGTTTTTTGCTGTTCTACTATAGGTGAAAATATGAAGAACCAAAAACCAAATGGCCAAAAAGTAGCAGCAGGCCAGGCACAGTGGCTCATGTCTGTAATCACAGCACCTTGGGAGGTGGAGGTGGGCAAATGACTTAAGGTCAGGAATTAAACACCAGCCTGGCCATCATGGTAAAACCCTGTCTCTGGCCGGGCGTGGTGGCTCACTCCTGTAATCCAAGCACACAACCATCGCCGCCATCTGTCTCCACGGCTCTTTTCTTTCTTTCTTTTCTTCTTTTTGAGACGGAGTTTCGCTCTTGTTACCCAGGCTGTAGTGCAATGGCGCAATCTCGGCTCACCGCAACCTCCGCCTCCTGGGTTCACGCGATTCTCTTGCCTCGCCCCCCCCTTCCGCCGCCCCAGTAGGTGGGACTACAGGCGCGCGCCGCCAAGCACAGCTAATTTTTTTTTTTTTTTTTTTTTTTGAGATGAAGTTTCGCTCTTGTTACCCAGGCTGGAGTGCAATGGCAAGATCTCGGCTCATTGCAACCTCCCCCTCCTGGGTTCAAGCAATTCTCTTACTCTCAGCCTCCCCAGTAGCTGGGACTACGGGAGCGTGTAAACATGCCTTGCTAATTTTTGTACTTTTTTCTTTTTTTGAGATGGGGTTTCCCTCTTGTTACCCAGGCTGGAGTGCAATGGTGCGATCTCGGCTCACCACAACCTCTGTTTCCTGGGTTCAAGCAATTCTCTTGCCTCAGCCTCCAGAGTAGGGCGGACTACACACGGGCACAGCCAAGCACAGGTAATTTTTTTTTTTTTTTTTTTTTTTTTGAGACGCAGTTTCGCTCTTGTTACCCAGGGTGGAGTGCAATGGCGCGATCTCGGCTCACCGCAACCTCTGCCTCCTGGGTTCAAGCAATTCTTCTGCCCTCTGGAGTAGCTGGGACTATAGGCTCGTGGCTCCATGCCCAGCTAATTTTTCTACATTTTTTTTTTTTTTTGAGACGGAGTTTTGCTTTTGTTACCCAAGCTGGAGTGCAATGGCGCAATCTCAGCTCACCGCAACCTACACCTCCTGGGTTCACAGGATTCTCTGGCCTCACCCGCCCCCCCACAGTAGGTGGGACTACAGGCGCCCGCCACCAAGCCCAGCTAATTTTTCTACATTTTTTTTTTTTAATTGAGACGGAGTTTCGCTCTCATTACCCTGGCTGGAGTGAAATGGCATGATCTCGGCCCACCGCAACCTCCGCCTCCTGGGTTCACACGATTCTCTGGCCTCACGCCTCCCCCAAAGTAGGTGGGACTACAGGCGCGCGCCACAAAGCCCAGCTAATCCTTGTACTTTTTTTTTTATATGGAGTTTTGCTCTTGTTGCCCAGGCTGGAGTGCAATGGCACGAGCTCGGCTCACTGAAAACTCCGCCTCCTGGGTTCAAGCAATTGTTCTGCCTCAGCCTCCCGAGTAGCTGGGACTACAGACGGGCACCTCCATGCCCAGCCAATTTTTGTTTTTTTTTGTTTTTTTTTTGAGACGGAGTTTCGCTATTGTTACCCAGGCTGGAGTGCAATAGCATGATCTCGGGTCATCACAACCTCCGCCTCCTGGATTCAAGCAATTCTCTTACGCTCAGCCTCTCCAGTAGCTGGGACTACGGGCACGGTGCAACCATACCCTGCTAATTTTTGTACATTTTCCTTTTTTTGAGACGGGGTTTCCCTCTTCTTACCCAGGCTGGAGTGCAATGGCGCGATCTCCGTTCACCAAAAACTCCGCCTCCTGGGTTCCAGCAATTCTCTTGCCTCAGCCTCCAGAGTAGGTGGGACTACACACGTGCGCCGCCAGGCACAGGTAATTTTTTTTTTTTTTTTTTTTTTTTTTTTTTTTTTTTTTTTGCAGTTTCGCTCTTGTTACCCAGGCTGGAGTGCAATGTGCGATCTCAGCTCACCGCAACCTCCACCTCCTGGGTTCAACCCCTCCCCCTCCCCCACAGTAGGTGGGACTACAGGCGCATGCCACCAAGCCCAGCTAATTTTTGTACTTTTTTTTTTTGAAAGGGACTTTCGCTGTTACCCAGGCTGGAGTGCAATGGCGCGATCTCGGCTCACTGCAACCTCTGCCTCCTGGGTTCAAGCAATTCTTCTGCCCTCCGGAGTAGCTGGGAGTATAGGCATGCGTGGCTTCATGCCTAGATAATTTTTTTTTTTTTTTTTTTGAGATGGAGTTTCGCTCTTGTTACCCAGGCTGGAGTGCAATGGCACATCTCGGCTCACCTAAACCTCTGCCTCCTGGATTCAGGCAATTCTCCTGCCTCAGCCTCCCGAGTAGCTGGGATTACAGGCACCCGCCACCATGTCCAGCTAATTTTTTGTATTTTTAATAGAGACGGGGTTTCACCATGTTGACCTGGATGGTCTCGATCTCTTGACCTCGTGATCCACCCGCCTCGGCCTCCCAAAGTGCTGGGATTACAGGCGTGAGCCACCGCGCCCGGCCGCATGCCTAGATAATTTTTCTACATTTTTTTTTTTTTTGAGACGGAGTTTCACTCTTGTTACCCAGGCTGGAGGGCAATGGCGCGATCTCAGCTCACCGCAACCTCAGCCTCCTGGGTTCAAGCAATTCTTCCTCAGCCTTCTGAGTAGCTAGCATCAGAGGCACTCACTTCCATGCCCAGGCAATTTTTTTTTTTTTTTTGAGACGGAGTTTCGCTCATGTTACCCGGGCTGGAGTGCAACAGTGTGATCTCGGCTCACTGAAAACTCCGCCTCCTGGGTTCAAGCAATTCTTCTGCCTCAGCCTCCAGAGTAGCTGGGACTACAGGGGGCACCACCATGCCCAGCTAATTTTTTTTTTTTTTTCTGAGACAGAGTTTTGCTCGTTACCCAGGCTGGAGTGCAATGGTGAGATCTCGGCTCACCGCAACCTCCGCCTCCTGGGTTGACACAATTCTCTTGCCTTACCCCCCCCCCCACCCAGTAGGTGGGACTACAGGCGAGCACCACCAAGCCCAGCTAATTTTTGTACTTTTTTTTTTTAGACGGAGTTTCGCTCTTGTTACCCAGGCTGGAGGCAATGGCAGGATTCGGCTCATCGCAACCTCTGCCTCCTGGGTTCAAGCAATTCTCTTACGCTCAGCCTCCCCAGTAGCTGGGACTATGGGCATGTGTAAACATGCCTTGCTAATTTTTGTACTTTTTTCTTTTTTTGAGTTGGGATTTCCCTCTTCTTACCCAGGCTGGAGTGCAATGGCGTGATCTCAGCTCACTGCAACTTCTGCCTCCTGGGATTAAGCAATTCTTCTGCCTCTCCCTCCTGAGTAGCTGGGACTATAGACGCGCGCCTCCATGCCCAGCCAATTTTTGTTTTTGTTTTTTTTTTTTTTTGAGACGGAGTTTCGCTCTTGTTACCCAGGCTGGAGTGCAATGGCGCAATTTCGGCTCACTGAAAACTCCGCCTCCCGGGTTCAAGCAATTCTGCCTCAGCCTCCCGAGTAACTGGGACTACAGATGTGCACCTCCATGCCCACCCAATTTTTGCATTTTTTTTTTTTGAGATGGAGTTTCGCTCTTGTTACCCAGGCTGGAGTGCAATGGCGCGATTTTGGCTCACCAAAAGCTCCGCCTCCTGGGTTCAAGCAATTCTTCTGCCTCAGCCTCCCGAGTAGCTGGGACTACAGGGGCGCACCACCAAGCCCAGCTAATTTTTGTACTTTTTTTTTTGAGACAGAGTTTCACACTTGTTACCCAGGCTGGAGTGCAATGGTGCAATCTTGGCTCACCTCAACCTTCCCCTTTTCGGTTCAAGCAATTCTTCTGCCCTCCGGAGTAGCTGGGACTATAGGCGTGCAGCTCCTTGCCCAGCCAATTTTTCTACATTTTTTTTTGAGACAGAGTTTCACTCTTGTTTCCCAGGCTGGAGTGCAATGGCACGATCTTGGCTCAACACAACCTCAGCCTCCTGGGTTCAAGCAATTCTCTTATGCTCAGCCTCCCCTGTAGCTGGGACTATGGGTGCATGCAACCATGCCCTGCTAATTTTTGTACTTTTTTCTTTTTTTGAGATGGGGTTTCTCTCTTGTTACCCAGGCTGGAGTGCAATGGCATGATCTCGGCTCAGTGCAACCTTCGTTTCCTGGGTTCAAGTGATTCTCTTGCCTCAGCCTCCAGAGTATGTGGGACTACACACGCTCATCACCAAGCACAGGTAATTTTTTTTTTTTGAGATGTAGTTTTGCTCCTTACCCAGGCTGGAGTGCAATGGCACGAACTTGGCTCACCACAACCTCCGCCTCCTGGGTTCACACGATTCTCTCACCTCACCCCCACCCCCCACAGTAGGTGGGACTACAGGCATGCGCCACCAAGCCCAGCTAGTTTTTGTACTTTTTTTTTTTTTGAGATGGAGTTTTGCTCGTTACCCAGGCTGGAGTGCAATGGTGCAATCTCGGCTCACCACAACCTCTGCCTCCCGGGTTCATGCAATTCTCTTGCCTCACCCCTTGCCCCCAAAGTACGTGGGACTACAGGCATGTGCCCCAAGCCCAGCTAATTTTTGTACTTTTTTTTTTTTTGATACGGAGTTTCACTCTTGTTACCCAGGCTGGAGTGCAATGGCGTGATATCGGGTCACAGAAAACTTCGCCTTCTGGGTTCAAGCAATTCTTCTGCCTCACCCTCCCGAGTAGCCGGGACTACAGATGCATGCCTCCATGCCCAGCTAATTTTTGTATTTTTTTTTTTGAGACGGAGTTTCACTTTTGTTACCCAGGCTGGAGTGCAATGGCATGATCTCGGCTCATCACAACCTCCCCCTCCTGGGTTCAAGCAATTCTCTTATGCTCAGCCTCCCCAGTAGCTGGGACTATGGGCATGTGTAAACATGCCTTGCTAATTTTTGAACTTTTTTCTTTTTTTGAGACAGCGTTTCCCTCTTGTTACCCAGGCTGGAGTG
Source organism: Saguinus oedipus (assembly GCA_031835075.1). Classification (NCBI taxonomy): domain Eukaryota; kingdom Metazoa; phylum Chordata; class Mammalia; order Primates; family Cebidae; genus Saguinus; species Saguinus oedipus. The sequence goes on from CM063187.1 coordinate 20,645,967, forward strand.
CAATGGCATGATCTTGGCTCACCACAACCTCTGTTTTCTGGGTTCAAGCAATTCTCTTGCCTCAGCCTCCAGAGTATGTGGGACTACACATGCGTGCCACCAAGCACAGGTAATTTTTTTTTTTGAGATGCAGTTTCGCTCTTGTTACCCAGGCTGGAGTGCAATGGCATGATCTTGGCTCACCACCACCTTTACCTCCTGGGTTCAAGCAATTCTTCTGCCCTCTGGAGTAGCTGGGACTATAGGCATGCAGCTCCTTGCCCAGCCAATTTTTTTACATTTTTTTTTTTTTGAGACAGTTTCGATCTTGTTACCCAGGCTGGAGTGCAATGGCTCTATCTTGGCTCACCACAACCTCAGCCTGCTGGGTTCAAGCAGTTCTTCTGCCTCAGCCTTCTGAGTAGCTGGAATCAGAGGCACTCGCTTCCATGCCCAGCCAATTTTTGTATTTTTTTTTTTTTTTTGAGATGGAGTTTCACTCATGTTACCCAGGCTGGAGTGCAATGGCCCAATCTCGGCTCACCGAAAACTCCGCCTTCTGGGTTCAAGCAATTCTTCTGCCTCAGCCTCCCGAGTAGCTGGGACTACAGGGGCATGCCACCAAGCCCAGCTAATTTTGTACTTTTTTCTTTTTGAGACGGAGTTCTGCTCTTGTTACCCAGGCTGGAGTGCAATGGCACAATCTAGGCTCACCCAACCTTCCCCTTTTTGGTTCAAGCAATTCTTCTGCCCTCTGGAGTAGCTGGGACTATAGGCATGCAGCTCCTTGCCCAGCCAATTTTTCTACATTTTTATTTTTTTGAGACAGAATTTTGTTCTTGTTACCCAGGCTGGAGTGCAATGGTGTGATGTCTGCTCACTGCAACCTCAGCCTCCTGGGTTCAAGCAATTCTCTTATGCTCAGTCTCCCCTGTAACTGGGACTACAGGTGCGTGCAACCATGCCCTGCTAGTTTTTGTACTTTTTCCTTTTTTGAGATGGGGTTTCTTTCTTCTCACCCAGGCTGAAGTGCAATGGCACGATCTCAGCTCAGTGCAACCTTCGTTTCCTGGGTTCAAGCAATTCTCTTGCCTCAGCCTCCAGTGTATGTGGGACTACACACACTCATCACCAAGCACAGGTAATTTTTTTTTTTTTTGAGATGGAGTTTCGCTCTTGTTACCCAGGCTGGAGTGCAATGGTGTGATCTCAGCTCACCACAACTTCCGTCTCCTGGGTTCAGGCAATTCTCCTTGCCTCAGCCTCCTGAGTAGCTGGGATTACATGCACGTGCCACCATGCCCAGCTAATTTTTGTATTTTTAGTAGAGACGGGGTTTCACCATGTTGACCAGGATGGTCTCGATATCTTGACCTTGTGATCCACCTGCCTCGGCCTCCCAAAGTGCTGGGATTACAGGCTTGAGCCACCATGCCTGGCCGGTAATTTTTTTTTTTTTTTTTTGAGATGCAGTTTCGCTCATTACCCAGGCTGGAGTGCAATGGCGCAATCTTGGCCCACCACAACCTCCGCCTCCTGGGTTCACACGATTCTCTTGCCTCACCCCCCCACTTCCGGACAGTAGGTGGGACTACAGGCACGTGCCACCAAGCCCAGCTAATTTTTGTACTTTTTTTTTTGATACGGAGTTTTGCTCTTGCTACCCAGGCTGGAGTGCAATGGCGCGATCTCGGCTCACCACAACCTCCACCTCCTGGGTTCAGGCAATTCTCCTTGCCTCAGCCTCCTGAGTAGCTGGGATTACAGGCATGCACCACCATGCCCAGCTAATTTTTGTATTTTTAGTAGAGACAGGGTTTCACCATGTTGACCAGGATGGTCTCGATATCTTGACCTTGTGATCCACCCACCTTGGCCTCCCAAAGTGCTGGGATTACAGGCTTGAAACACCATGCCTGGCTGGTAATTTTTTTTTGAGATGCAGTTTCGCTCATTACCCAGGCTGGAGTGCAATGGTGCGATCTTGGCCCACCACAACCTCTGCCTCTTGGGTTCACATGATTCTCTCGCCTCACCCCCACTGACAGTAGGTGGGACTACAGGAACGTGCCACCAAGCCCAGCTAATTTTTGTACTTTATTTTTGATACAGTGTTTCGCTCTTGTTACCCAGGCTGGAGTGCAATGGCGTGATATCGGGTCACAGAAAACTTCGCCTTCTGGGTTCAAGCAATTCTTCTGCCTCAGCCTCCCAAGTAGCTGGGACTACAGATGCACACCTCCATGCCCAGCTAATTTTTGTATTTTTTTTTTTGAGATGGAGTTTCGCTCTTGTTACCCAGGTTGGAGTGCAATGGCATGATCTCAGCTCATCGCAACCTCTGCCTCCTGGGTTCAAGCAATTCTCTTATGTTCAGCCTCCCCAGTAGCTGGGACTATGGGCACATGTAAACATGCCTTGCTAATTTTTGTACATTTTTCTTTTTTGAGACGGGGTTTCCCTCTTGTTACCCAGGCTGGGGTGCAATGGCGTGATCTCAGCTCACTGCAACTTCCACCTTTTGGGATTAAGCAATTCTTTTGCCTCATTCTCCTGAGTAGCTGGGACTGCAGATGTGTGTCTCCATGCCCAGCCAATTTTTGTAATTTTTATTTTTTGAGATGGAGTTTCACTCTTGTTACCCAGGCTGGAATGCAATGGCATGATCTTGGCTCACCAAAAACTCCGCCTCCTGGGTCCAAGCAATTCTTTTGCCTCAGCCTCCCAAGTAGCTGGGACTACAGACATGGGCCTCCATGCCCAGTCAATTTTTGTATTATTTTTTTTTTTTTGAGATGGAGTTTCACTCTTGTTACCCAGGCTGGAGTGCAATGGCACGATCTTGGCTCACCACAACCTCAGCCTGCTGGGTTCAAGCAATTCTTCTGCCATCTGGAGTAGCTGGGAGGCATATGATAGCTGACACCATGGGGTGGCAAGGCCCCATGGGTGGATGCCTCAGAGTGGGAACCAGTGCTTTGGTGGGGAGGGCTGGCTTAGGATGAGTTTCTGCTGCTCCTGATTCCCAAGCACAGCCTGGGTGGGCCCAGTGGTTCCTATGGAGAGCCAAGACCAGGCACCATGGTGTTTCCAGACCCCACTCCAAGCTTCAGTTGGTAGCCAACTGGGGCTACCACAAAAAAGAGATACTGGACTTTGGAGGGTGAGTATGAGTGGCTTCACTGAAACTGGCCTGTGCCACCCAGTGGCCAGCATGACAAGGTGGGACTCTAACGGTATGACTCTGCATCCTGTTCTAGGCTTTTTGGCTTTGCCAACCCAGCTGCTCCATGCTAGGAGAAGGAAGAGCCGCCTGCCACATGCTGGAGGCTGGAGCTTGTGGCAACACAGCTCACCTCACTGTGGCTGGGGGCAGTGATGGAGACTGCAGAGCACCAGGAAGGTAGGAGGACAGCTGCTTGCCGCCGGGGGCAGGGGCAGGGGTTTGGTGGTCACCAGATGGTAAGAGACTCATAAGATGGGCCTCTGCATTGAGCGCAACAGCAGTGGTATTGGTATTGGTGCTAGTGGTGGCAGCAGCAGTGAGTCTGGGGGCCAGGAACGTGGGTATGAGTGTTTGGGCTGGCCTGGCCTGGCCTGGGGTGGGTGGGAAGCTGCAGGTGCTGTACTGCAGGTATGGCAGTGGTAGAGACAGCCAGGTCAAGGAGGAGTCTTCCCTGCTTCTCCTGCAGAATCTGGAGAATACACTCCACCTGCTGGCACCTGAGCCAAGTGACAGTGGTAGTATTGTGTCCCAGGCTGGAGTGCAAATTATTAACAAAGTTTGGGGGTGATTATTTGTTTATACTTTTGCTTGTTTTTTTAAATTGGGGTAGTCTTTCAAATTTCATGAATCAGGGAGGGGACAAAAGGCATAATAGGTCTCCTGATTCCCTTACTTGTTCTTTCTCCTTTCTTCCAGTCTGGTTTTTCTTCTCCTTAGTATTTTCTTGTTGGTCTTCATTTTCTTATACTGCTGTTTCTATTTCTTGTATCTATTCTTGTTTCTCTTTTTAAAACATTTATTTATTTTACATTAGATTCCCTTTTTTTCTTTATCCCAAGCAATGGCCTTAACAAACAATCCAAACTTAACAATCCAAAACTGACTTAAGAATAGACTAGTTGTTTTTGTTTTCTTTTGTTTAATTACATTTTAGGTTTTGGGGTACATGTGCAGAACATGCAAGATAATTGCATAGGTGCACACATGGCTGTGTGATTTGCTGCCTTCCTCCCCTTCACCCACATCTAGCATTTCTTCCCCATGCTATCCCTCCCCAGCTCCCCCCTGCTGTCTCTCCCCTATTCCCCCCAATAGACCCCAGTGTATAGTGCTCTCCTCCCTGTATCCATGTGTTCTCATTGTTCATCACCCGCCTATGAGTGAGAACATGTGGTATTTCATTTTCTGTTCTTGTGTCAGTTTGCTGAGAATGATGTTCTCCAGATTCATCCATGTCCCTAAAAAGCACACAAACTCATCATTTTTGATTGCTGCATAATATTCCATGGTGTATATGTGCCACATTTTTGCAGTCCAGTCTATGATTGATGGGCATTTGGGTTGATTCCAGGTCTTTGCTATTGTAAACAGTGCTGCAAAGAACATTCATGTGCATGTGTCTTTATAGTAGAACAATTTATAGTCCTTTGGATATATACCCAGTGATGGGATTGCTGGGTCAAATGGAATTTCTATTTCTAGGTCCTTGAGGAATTGCCACACTGTCTTCCACAATGGTTGAACTAATGTACACTCCCACCAGCAGTGTAGAAGTGTTCCTATTTCTCCACATCCTCTCCAGCATCTGTCTTCAGATTTTTTAATGATTGCCATTCTAACTGGTGTGAGATGGTATCTCAATGTAGTTTTGATTTGCATTTCTCTAATGACCAGTGATGATGAGCATTTTTTTCATATGTTTGTTGGCCTCATGTATGTCTTCTTTTGTAAAGTGTCTGTTCATATCCTTTGCCCATTTTTGAATGGGCTTGTTTGTTTTTTCCTGTAAATCTGTTTGAGTTCTTTGTAAATTCTGGATATCAGCCCTTTGTCAGATGGGCAAACTGCAAAAAATTTTTCCCATTCTGTTGGTTGCCGATTCACTCTAATGACTGTTTCTTTTGCCATGCAGAAGCTGTGGAGTTTGATTAGGTCCCATTTGTCTATTTTGGCTTTTGTTGCCAATGCTTTTGGTGTTTTGGTCATGAAGTTCTTGCCTACTCCTATGTCCTGAATGGTTTTGCCTAGATTTTCTTCTAGGGTTTTTATGGTGCCAGGTCTTATGTTTAAGTCTTTAATCCATCTGGAGTTAATTTTAGTGTAAGGTGTCAGGAAGGGGTCCAGTTTCTGCTTTCTGCACATGGCTAGCGAGTTTTCCCAACACCATTTATTAAACAGGGAATTCTTTCCCCATGGCTTGTTTTTTGTCAGGTTTATCAAAGATTGTATGGTTGTAGATATGTTGTGTTACCTCCGATGCCTCTGTTTCATTCCATTTGTCTATATCTCTGTTTTGGTACCAGTGCCATGCTGTTTTGATTACTGTAGCCTTGTAGTATAGTTTGAAGTCCAGTAGTGTGATGCCTCCCACTGTGTTCTTTTTGCTTAGAATTGACTTGGCTATGCAGGCTCTCTTTTGGTTCCATATGAAGTTTAAGGTGTTTTTTTCCAGTTCTGTGAAGAAGGTCATTGGTACTCAATATAGTACTGGAAGTTCTAGCCTGAGCAATTAGGCAAGAAAAAGAAATAAAGCATATTTGAATAGGAAAGGAGGAAGCCAAATTGTCTCTGTTTGCAGATGACATGACAGTATATCTAAAAGACCCTTCATCTCAGCCCAAAAACTCCTGAAACTGATAAGCAACTTCAGCAAAGTCTCAGGATACAAAATCAATGTGCAAAAATTACAAGCATTCCTATACACCAATAAGAGACTTAAAGAGAGCCAAATCAAGAATGAACTGCCATTCACAATTGCTACAAAGAGAATAAAATACCTAGGTATACAACTAACAAGGAATGTAAAGGACCTCTTCAAGGAGAACTACAAGCCACTGCTCAATGAAATAAGAGAGGACACAAACAGATGGAGAAACATTTTCTGTTCATGGTTAGGAAGAATCAATATTGTGAAAATGGCCATACTGCCCAAAGTAATTTACAGACCCATCACTATCCCCATCAAGCGACCAATGACCTTCTCAGAACTGGAAAAAACCACCTTAAACTTCATATGGAACCAAAAGAGAGCCTGCATAGCCAAGTCAATTCTAAGCAAAAAGAACACAGCAGGAGGCATCACACCACCGGACTTCAAACTATACTACAAGGCTACAGTAATCAAAACAGCATGGTACTGGTACCAAAACAGAGATATAGACCAATGGAACGGAACAGAGGCATCGGAGGCTACTTATTAGTGTGTTGTATCCCTGCCTCTCCCCTCTAACAGTCTTGCTCTTTCACCCAGGCTGGAGTGCAGTGGCTTTATGTCAGGTCACTGCAACCTCCACTTCCGAGGTTCACGTGATTCTCCTGCCTCAGCCACCCAAATAGCTGGGATTACAAGCGTGAGCCACCATGCTCAGCTAAAGTTTGTGCTTTTAGTAGAGATGTGGTTTCACCATGTTGGCCAGGATGGTCTTTATCTCTTGACCCCATGATTGGTCTGTCTCAGCCTCCCAACATGCTGGGACTAAAGGCATGAGCCACTGTGCCCTGCCAGTTGCATAATTATTTAGATACTTGAGTAGCTGTGTTTTTATGATATTGTTAATGTGTTGTCACTCGTTATTTACTGAATCAAAAAATGAATTATTGAATAAAATACTGATAACCACCAGCCGTTTCATATCTCTCACATGTTAGTCCATAGATACACAAGAGGCACAGGGCAATAAGTTCCAATTTCTGAGATGATTAAATAAATCATATTTCCTTCATTTTATTTCTCTGCTACCATTTTCAAGAGTATTGTCAACTGCACAAGCAAATCTGGTTTGTCACCACATCTTTGCAAGAGGAAAAGGAACCAGAAGATGATGTGTGTAATATTTTTAGGCCAAGATTCACAACCAAAATAAGACTTTTTATTAGCTTTTGCATTTAAAAACCTGCAGTTCTAGCCCTCTTTCATTCCTAGTGTTACTACATTTCTGATGAACTCTTTACTGATTAAGAGTTTGTGCATTTTATTGACTACCTTGAACAATCCATATTCTATTTTTCCTCAAGCCCACAGAAATGTGTAAGGCTTATAATTTTGACACTTTTTAGTTATTTTTAAGATCAAGATCCAGTCTTCTTATTAGTAGGTCTGTATTACAAAAAGGAAAAAGTACACAATTATTATTATCTTTTGAATTTTGCTTTGGCATTTGTTTCTTGGAGACAGAGTCTTGCTCTGTCACCCAGGTTTGAGTGCAGTGGTGTAGTCTCGGCTCACTGCAACTTCCACCTCCGAGGTTCAAGCAGTTCTTCTGCCTCAGCCTCCCAAATAGCTGGGACTATAGGCACACACCACCATGCCCAGCTGATTTTTGTATTTTTAGTAGAGACAGGGTTTCACCATGTTGGTCAGGCTAGTCTTGAACTCCTGACCTTGGGTGATTCACCTGCTTCAGCCTCCCAATGTGCTGGAATTACAGGCATGAGCCACTATACCTGGCCATCAGTTTTTTGTTTCAAAGATGGCTGGGCTCAGTCATCTGGATCCTGCTTTCCCCCAGGCCAGGAGGAACTGAATCTGCCTTTCACCTTGTTCCTCCCCCACCTCTGCCCTCGCCCCTTCCCCAGCTTGGCAGAACTTTGGTTCTTTGGGAGCCCACTTGTGTGAACTCTAGGTGGAGAATGTAGGAACTATATTTTTTTAACCTCCTGTGTTCTTGATGCTCTGGCATCTAGGGCCTCACTCACCAGGAGACACTGCCCCTCTAGGATTTGCTAATTGTAGATAGCAAAGGATTCCACCCAAAGTTCATGCTGCCCATCACCTCCTTTACTGAACTCATAGACTGCACCGATATTCCTCTGCCCTAATTAAACCTGGGCCAGGGACCTGATGGCTCAGGGCAGCCCTTACACCCAAGAGCCCACTGAAATTATTCAAACTGGCCAATCGTAAGGCTGCTTGCCTTGCTTTGACTGTTTCTTACCACAAAAGCCACAATGAAGTCTCTGCTCATGTTCTCCCCTTGTTTTTCTTTGCCTCCTGCCTGACCCTTTGTGCTTCCTGGCATGGCAGGGTGTACCTTCTCTTGCAAACTGTGAATAAAAACCTCTATTTTTCTTTCTGTTTTCAGAGACAGAGTCTGGCTCTGTCATTTGGCTGGAGTTCATGGCTTGATCATAGCTCCCTGCAGCCTTGACCTCCCAGGCTTAAGTGATCCTCCCATTTCAGCCTCCCAAGTAGGTGAAACTACAGCCACCATGAATGGCTAATTTTTAAAACTTGTTTTTTTGTAGCCATGGGGTCTCCCTATGTTGCACAGTCTGGTCTCAAACTCATGGCTTCAAGTGATCTTCCTGCCTCAGCCTCCCAAAGTTCTAGAAGTACAGGCATGAGCCACTGTGCCTGGCCTACAGACTCTTGTCAATAGAGGTCATCTCCAGATCTTTTGGACTCACCACATCTAAATAATAGTAAGACTTGCATTTTTTTATATAGGGGAAGAGGAGGGACACAGGTGGTGTTATGGGAGAGGAGAGTAGGAAAAAGGTAGGAAGGACTGGAAATGAGAAGTAAGTAGAGGACATGTGTTTTGCCCTCTGCACTTGTCATCTCCCCCTCTTTCTCCTCCTCAGTATCTCCCTGGAGTCCCCTCATCTCCCTTTGCCCTGAGTTTTCCTCATCATAGACAATGAATGAACTTTGAATGTGAAGACTGAGGCCTCCCATGTGCATGAAATATGGGAGAGAAAGTCTCCCTTTGAGGGCAGGAAGAGTTCTCAGTTAGCGGACTCCACAGAATGATGATGAACAGGTCTGAGATATCTGGATCCTGTGTCCAGGCTCATCTGTCAAACCTCAGATAAGAGAAAATAGGATTTGTCTTTGGGGAGCTGAGCTCAGAGAGGTGTGCTGGTGTCTCAGCCAAGGCTACCTTGCTTTATCCTTCTAGAAGAAATTTTTAGGAGACAGTGGTGGGTGAGCTTTGAGGAGACAGCAAACACTTTAGTTTGCAATGGGATTTTGCCTGGAGTGGCACTGAGACGTGTGTGGGCTGGAATGTGGTGTTTGGCCACTCCACCCCTAGACCTTCTCTCAGTGCTGGGGTCAGTGGTTTCCTGACACTCAGGCCCAGGCACAGCCCAGTCACTCCCTTGATTTGCTGCACCTATGGGGCCCCCACAGTACAGGATGGAGAGAGAACCAAACTTTCTATTAAGATTCAGTCAGGCACAGATGTGTGGGATGAACTGCCTGAAAACCCTAGGAGGGATGGACTAAAGGGAGAGATCATGGAGTCTTTCAGGAAATTCACCAGGGTGATCTGTTGAGGGGACCAGTGTGAGAGCAGAGCCCAGGGGGTGGGTGAGGCAAGTCCAGGGTTGGCTCTGGGTCTGGTGTGACACTGTTCCTAAGGCTCCTGTATTTAGCCCACTCACCCCTCCAGGGCCTGGGTGTTCTGGGACAGAGAGCACAGAAGAAAAAACTCTGATAGGAAATCCCTTTTTAGAGAGGCTTATAGGAAATAGAAGTTATTTTTTCCACAGGCCAGAGAGGAAGATGAATGACTGAGAGGGGAGAGAAGTTGTGTGCTGGGGATGGTGTGGAGGTCACCAGCAAACCGACAGAATCCACCCAACACCAGAGCAGAGGAGCTGCACACGGAAGCTCTGGTTCTGTGTCCTTAACATTCTGTCCTCAATGCTGCTCACCACCACTACCCCAGTTCAAGGTGACTAATGGGAATAATCAGGGAGAAATCACAAGAAAATCCAAAAGTAGAGTATAAGGATTTTAGCTTTCCTGTAATTATGACTTATCATTACTCTTCTTCTTTCTCTCATCCCTCCATCATTGCTTTCTTCCTTCCTCCTCCTCTCTCATTCACTCTTTATTCTTCCATCTTCTCTTTCTCTTTCCTCCCTTCCTTGTACCTATTTCCTCCATACTCTGTCCTTTCTCTCTTTTCCTTATCTCTCTTCCCTTTCTGTCACTAAACATCCACTGACCACTCAGGCTGTTCCTGGCTGTGTGAGGCTTGGTGGGGCACAGAATCTGTGGCAGAATCCTGTGTCTTCATCTCCCCCAGCTATAAGCCCCTGCAGGACATGCTTGTAAATGGACACTTATAACTGAACATGGTTAACACTGATACAGGGATTTACAAGGCCCCAAGGAACCGAGGAAAAGAAACACTTAAGATAGTGCTTGCTGCTGGAGGTGGGTCTTGAGGGATGAATAGGAAGTAGGCAGGTGGATGAGAGGGCAGGAATGTTGGTTGGAGGCATCCTTCAGAAAGAACACAACATTTAGTAGAGGCCTGCCAGAGTCCTGGGGGAGCCACAGGTGGGGTGAATGATGGAGATCCCCAATGTTGCTATGAATGGCATCCAGGATCAGTTTTTCCTGACAGCCAGTGCAGAATGAGATCACTGCCAAGTGGGAGGATCCCAGAGTAGTGGACTCATTGCTCTTATCTTATATTTCCAGTCATGTAGTATTAGTCCATTTGTGTTGCCCTAAAGGAATGCCTGGGTATGGGCAATTTATAAGGAAAGAGGTCCATTTGGCTCATGGTTGTGCAGGCTGCACAAGAAGCATGGCACCAGCAACTGCTTTTGGTGAGGGCCTCAGGAAGCTTCCACTCAGGGTGGAAGGGGAAGGAAAGCAGGCATCACATGGCAAGAGGAGGGAAGCAAGAGAAGCTTGAGCTGTCAGTCTCCTTTTTAAAAATTTTTATTTGGGAGGCTGAGATGAGCAAATCATGAGGTCAGGAGTGAGACCAGCCTGAGCAACAGGGTGAAACCCTGTATCTACTAAAATACAAAAAATTAGCCAGGCATGGTGGAAGACACCTATAATTCCAGCTACTCAGGAGGCTGAGATGGGAGAGTTGCTTGAACCCAGGAAGCAGAGGTTGCAGTGAGATTGTGCCACTGCACACCAGCCTTGGCAACATAGCGAGACCCCATCTCTAAAAAATATAATAATTAACAAAAATGAAATAAAAAGCCAGGCATGGTGGCATGTGCCTATTGTTCCAGCAGGGTCAGGGAGGGGCCAAGGCAAGAGGAGGGCCAGATCAGAACCAGAGCCAGCACGGGCTAAAGTCAGGACCAGAGCCAGGCAGGACCAGGATAGGAAAGACCAGGAAAAGGTCAGGACTAAGGCTGGACTAGGACACATAGGGCCAAGGGAGGGCCAGGGGAGGGGAGGGTCAGGACATTGCCAGGGCAGAACCAGGGAAGGGCAGGATCAGGTCCATGGATTGGACAGGGCATGAGCAGCACCAGGCAATAGCCAGGGCAGGTCCAGGGATATGCTGGGCCAAGAGGGGCCAGGGCCAAACAAGCGCAGTGTGGGGCCAGTGCCAAGGCACAGCCACTGGGGGCCAGGGAGTTGCCAGGGCCACCGTAGGGCCAGGCCAAGGCTGAGACAGGGATAGGGCCAAAGGGCAGGGTCAGGGAGGTTCCAGGGTAAGGATAGTACCAGGGTAGGACCAGGGCACGACAAAGGCAGGGTCAGGGCAGGATATAAACACAGGGTTCTGCATCACTCAACCCTGGAACTACCTGGTCCTGCCTTGGCACTTACTCTACCCTCTCTATAGCCTGGCTCTGGTCCTGCCATATTCCTGGGCCTGGCCCTACCTTTGACCAAGCTGTGATCTGCCATGTTCCTGTCCTGGAAGGACAGGATCTGGTCTTACCCTCACCCTGCATTGGTCTTGCACTGGTACTGTTCTACCCTGGCTTGGCCTTGTCCCTGCCTTCTCCTCAAACTTGCCCTGGCCTTCCCTGAGCTGACCTCAGGACTCTATGCCTGACCTGGTCCTGGACATGCCCTCCTCTGCCCTGTCCCTGCCATGCCCTGCCCTGTCCCTGCCATCCTGTGCCCAGTGCTTGCCCTAACCCTGTTCCTAGTCCTGATCCTGCTATGGCCCTCCCCTGCTTTTGGCCATGCCCTGTGCAGGGGCTGTCCCTGTGGGGTGACATGCCAAGTGGTGAGCACTAAGGGCTGACCAGAGCCTCCAGAGCTGGGCAGAGTGGCTCACACCTGTAATCCCAGCACTTTGGGAGGCCAAGGCAGGAGGATCACTTGAAGTCAGGAGTACAAGACCAGCCTGACCAACATAGTGAAACTCCATCTCTACTAAAAATACAAAAATGAGCTGGGCATGGTGGCAGGCTCCTGTAGTCACAGCTACTTGAGAGCTTGAGACACGAGAATTGCTTTAACCAGTGTGGCAGAGGTTGCAGCGAGCTGGTACTGTGCTACTGCTTTCCAGTCTGGGGGACAGAGTGAGACTCCATCTCCAGGAATAAAAAGAACTTAGGGTACAGTGATGTGGTGGCTCCCAGCAGGCCGTGGGGACCCCAAAAAGAGGGATCAGGAGGATGAGGGGATTGGAGAGGGTTTTCTGGAAGGAAGGCCCCGTTTGGGTCTTAGGGTAATATTGGACTTTGAGAGGCAGAGATAAGGGTGGATTGTGTTTTGGGGGGTGAATGACAGGGGTTTGGGGGTCCCTGTATGCCAGAGGTGTGTTTCCAGAGCTCTGAGAGGAACAGAATGGTCAGATAATGTTGGAAAGGTGGAGCAAGCAGAAGTTGCAGCAGGAAAATGCAGTGAGTGTGGCTCCGGTGGACACCTGGATGAGGGCATTGGGTTTCTAGCCCTGCACTGGGTGCTTTTTGCAGATGACTTTCACATGTATTTCAGGAGGTCCTGCTGAGGTCAGGTGGTGTTCTAGGAACTAGGGTTACAGCAGAGTGCAGACAGAGGAGGCATCTCATTTACTCCTCGTACTTAGTAGGTAGGTGCTAGAGGCCACCTTATAGAGGGGGAAACTGAGGCTCAGTGTGAGTGATGTATTTAGAAACTGACACTCAGTGTGAGTGATGTATGAATACTCTGTGTCCTGGGGCTAGCAGGTGGCCTTGGCCCCAGCCCTCAGGGATGGGCCTGCCAGCCCCTTTCCAGGCATTTGCACCCAAGCCAGGTATCCACCTGGAGAGCCAGCTCCACACTTACTCATGCTGCTAGTCACATGGGGCTGGGAACCTGTCCAGGCTCCCGGGAGTCTCCAAGGGTTCACCAGAGGTCATTGAGTGCTCCTCCTGTGCCACAGTGGGCTTTTCTCAAACCCTCCCTCACACAGTCCCTGAAGCCTGGCATGGGTCAACACCAGCAGTTCCAAGGTGAAGCAGAGCAGAAGCTCAGGTCTGCTGGAGGAGACAGAGATGTTAGCAGGCCCCTTCTTCTGGAGGCAGATGTCCCAGGGCATGTGGAGGGGTGGCAGATAGTCTGCAGAGAGGGGGTGGCTGGGGACAGTGCCCAGGAGTCAGGCTTCAGAGTCCCTGGCAGCATGTGGGCCATGGGAAAGCACCATCTTTTTCAAGTCCCTGTACCTCCCTGACTAGCCATGGGAATCTGAGCCTTTACTTCCTTACTGCTAAGATGGACAAGCACACCTGCCTCACCAGGTGATCTGAACAAAGAAAAAGAGGGGCAGTGTTAGGTGAGCTGGGAGGACTGTTTTCCCCCAATTGCCCCTCCTTTTTTTGAGACAGAGTTTCACTCTTGTCACCCAGGCTGGAGTGCAGTGGTACAATCTCGGTTCACTGCAACCTCTGCCTCCCAGGTTCAAGTGATTCTCCTGCCCCAGCCTCCCTAGTAGCTGAGATTATAGGCATGTGCCACAGCATCTGGCTAATTTTTGTATTTTAGTAGAGAGGGGGTTTCACCTTGTTGGTGAGGCTGGTCTCCAAATTCTGACCTCAAGTGATCAGCCCTCCCCAACCTCCCAAAGTGCTGGGATTATAGGCATGAGCCACCACACCTAGTTGAGATTATGCTTTTTTGAAGATGGATCAGTCATTAATTTGTGACAGCCCTACTGCACCCTGAAACTGTGGCACCCTGCACAGCTGTGGGGTGAGAGGACAGCCACTTATGAGCTGCTTCTGTTCTGGGTCAAAAGAGATGACATCGTGGTTCATACCTATATGCCAGCATTTTGGGAGGCCAAGATGGGAGAATTACTTGAGTCCAGGAGTTTGAGACCATCCTGGGCAACACAGCAGGATCCCATCCTGCAAAGACATTTTTTTAAAATTAGCCATACATGGTGGGGACAAATGCCTGTACTCCCAGCTACTCAGGAGGCTGAGGCAGGAGGATCCCTTCAGACTAGGAGTTGGAGACTGCAGTAAGCCAATTCTGGCTTGGGTGACAGAGTGAGATCTTGTCTCTAAAAAAGAAAAAGAAGCTGGGTGTGGTGGCTCATGCCAGTAATCCCAACACTTTAAGAGGTCTAGGTAGGCACATCACCTGAGGTTGGGAGTTCAGGACCAACATGGAGAAACTCCATCTCTACTAAAAATACAAAATTAACTGGCTGTGGTGGTGCATGCCTGTAATCCCAGCTACTTTGGAGGCTGAGGCAGGAGAATCACTTGAACCTGTGAGATGGAGGCTGCAGTGAGCTGAGATCATGCCACTGCATTAAAGCCTGGGCAACAAGAGCAAAACTCCAACTCAAAGAAAAAAAGGAGAGAGAGAGAGAGAGAGAGAGAGAGAGAGAGAGAGAGAGAGAGAGAGAGAGAAGCCTAGAATGTCTTTAATGTTTTCCTGACTGGGGATGTCACATCTGCCCTCAGTGCTTCAGTTTTTCCACTAGAATCTAGAGGCCTTGTCTGCTCTGACATGCTGAGTGGCAGTCAGGCATCTGTCTGGAGAAAAAGGCAGACTTGGACTTGGACCAAGCTACAGAGGGCAGTGGGTGAATTTCAGGCCTCAGGTCAAGGGAGCTGTGGACCAGGGATTTCTGAGGGCCAGGGGTGCTAGAAGGTACCAGGCTTAACTGGAGGGGATCTGTTGGGGGTCCTGGGGTTGCAGAGGGATGGGGGTCTGGGTCCCATAACTTGCACCAGTAGGAACTCCAACCCTGCCTGCAAGGGGCTGAGACAAGCCATGCTCTGGAGGCTGAGCACCATTGGTAACTGTGCACTACCCAGCCAGGCCACACCCCTGCCTGCAGCAACAGAGTTAAATTAGGGAGACTCAGCTGGGCACAGTAGCTCACACCTATAATCCTGACACTCTGGGAGGCCAAGGCGGGTGGATCACTTGAGGTCAGTAGTTCAAGACCAGCCTGGGCAACATGGTGAAAGCCTCTCCAGTAAAAATACAAAAATTAGGTGTGGTGGGGCAAGCCTGTAATCCCAGATACTCTGGAGGCTGAGGCAGAAGAATCGCTTGAACCCAGGAGGCATGCGTTGCAGTGAGCTGAAATAGCACCACTACACTCAGGCCTGAGCAACAGAGCACAAATCTGTCTCAAAAAAAAAAAAAAGAAAAAGAAAAAAGGAAACCCAGGACAACAAAATGGGGCTGTTCAGGTTGTGCTGGAAAGAAGTTGTGGTGACTAAGGCAGGAGAGACCCTCTACCCAGGTGGCTCTGTAATATTCCATCCACAGAACATTCTAGTACCTAAAGGGGGTCTGGCATGATAGTTCATGCCTGTAATCCTGGCACTTTGGGAGGCTGATAAGGGAGGATTGCTTGAAGCCAGGAGTTGGAGATCAGCCTCGGCACTATAGTGAGACCCTGTCTCTAAAAAAATTTTTTTTTTTAATTAGCTGGGCATGGTGGTTGGTGGTGGTCTATGCCTGTAGTTTCAGCTACACAGGAGGCTGAAGTGGGAGAGTCACTTGAGCCCAGGAGTTTGAGGCTGCAGTGAGCTGTGATCACATCACCTCACTTCAGCCTGGGCAACAGAGTGAGATCCTGACTCTAAAACACACACACACACTCTCTCTCTCTCTCTCTCTATCTATCTCTCTCTCTCTCTCTCATACACACACCCCTAAAGAGAAATGCAACTATATGCCCATGGTAGACATTTGGAAAATAATGGAAATCTAACAACCCAGATGGCTATTCATATTGATGATGATACATTTCTTCCAGATTTCCCCCAAGCTTTTACATCTCACAATCCTTTCTATAAATTTACACACTTAACCTTAAAACATAAACAGTGCCCATTTCTTTAAAAATCTCTGTTTCCTCATTAGTCTGTATCATGGTTATGTAACTACCCTGTCCCTCAATGATGGACATTTGAGCAGCCCTTCACACCATGGACACCTAACACTAGGGTTACACTTTTATTTTGAGATGGAGTCTCGCTTTGTCGCCCAGGCTGGAGTGCAGTCACATGATCTTAGCTCACCACAACCTCCGCCTCCTGGGTTCAAGTGACTCCTGCCTCAGCCTTTCAGGTGGCTGCAATTATAGGCACCTGCCACCATGCCAAGCTAATTTTTGTATTTCTATTAGAGATGGGGTTTCGCTATGTTGGCTAGGCTGGTCTCTAACTACTGACCTCAGGTGATCCACCTGCTTTGGCCTCCCAAAGTGCTGGGAGCTGGGATTACAGGCATCGGTCACTGTGCCTCACCATGTCACATTTATGATTCATTGATTGCAAAGCCCACTCACATTACCACATCATCTCCCCCAGTAGCCAGCCTTATTGGAGGGGACTGAGGTTCAGAGAGATTAAGCAGTTTTCTCAAGGTCACACAGCATAGTGTGGCAGAGATTTGAACCTAAGTCTTTACCATTTTATTATACTTCAGAACCCAGGGCAGACTCTACCACTAGCCTAGGGCTTGGTGTCAGTCTCTGAAGTAGGTTGTGGCCATGTCTCTTTCCCCACCACCCATCTTAATCTCATCCACCTTGGGTGGCTCTTTGCTGTCTCCTGGATATCAGCAGCTATTACACTGGTCCTGCCTGTGTAAACCTTTAGGCTTATAGTTAATCCTTTGGGTTCAATTATTTGTACAAAAAAAAAATGGAGGGCCAAGTGCAGTGGCTCACACCTGTAATCCCAGTACTTTGGGAGGCCAAAGTGGGTGGATCACCTGAGGTCAGAAGATTGAGACCATCCTGGCCAACATGATGAAACCCTATCTTTACTAAAAATCCAAAAACTAGCTGGGCATGGTGTAGTGAGCCTGTAATCCCAGCTACTTGGGAGGTTGAGACAGTAGAATCACTTGAACTTGGGAGGCAAATGTTGCAGTGAGCCAAGATTGTGCCACTGCACCCAGCCTGTGTGACAGAGCAAGACTCTCTGTCTCAGAAAAAAGGTGGCTAGGCATGGTGGTTTACTCCTGTAATCCCAACATTTTGGGAGGCTGAGGTGGGTGGATCACCTGAGGTTGGGAGTTCGAGACTAGCCTGACCAACATGGAGAAACCCCATGTCTTCTAAAAACTACAAAATTGGCCAGGCATGGAGGTGCATGCCTGTAATCCCAGCTACTCAGGAGGCTGAGGCAGGAGAATCACTTGAACTCAGGAATCGAAGTTTGTGGTGAGTTGAGATCCTGCCATTGCACTATACCCTGGGCAACAAGTGGGAAATTCTCTCTCAAAAAAAGAGAGAGGTGGAAAGCTGGCAGGTGAAGCCCAGGGAGAAACTCTTATTAGGAGGTGACGGGTTGCACCAGCCTCTGTAGGAGGTCAGCCCTGAAGCCTGAGACCAGACAGAGGGACTAAGCAGCAGGTTACAGTGGGTGGTTCAGAGCCATTTTGGGGGAAGTGTTGGGGGCCAGAGTGGAATGGTGGGCTCAGGAGAGAATGAGAAAGGCAAGAATCTGCCAAAAACAGATCACCCTTTAGAGGTCAGGAGAGAATGAGCAAGAGTGGAGGGAGAAATGGATGCAGAGAGGGCTTTAGTTTTTGGGTGGGGGGTACAGTGTTGCTCTGTCACCCAGGCTGAAGTACACTGGCCCAGTCTCAGCTCACTGCAAACTCCACCTCTGAGGTTCAAGTGATTCTCCTGCCTCAACCTCCCAAATAGCTGGGATTACAGGCACCTGCTACTAAGCTCAGCTTTTTGTAGTTTTCAGTAAACACAGGGTTTCACCATGTTGGCCAGGCTAGTGTCAGACTCCTCACCTCAAATGATCTGCCCACTTCTCCCTGTCTTAGACTCCCAAAGTTCTGGGATTACAGGTGTGAGCAAAGAGACCCAGCCAAGAGGGGGTTTTAGAGATAGGAGTGGCAACAGCATGATCTTCAGCAGATTCAATAGAGAGGGAGGTGAGAGATGGGAGAGGAAGGAGGGTGGGGGAATGACAAAAAAAGGGACACCCTGCTTAGAGAGGGAATGGAGCCAGGTGCAGTGGCTCATGCCTGTAATCTAGCATTTTGGGTCACTTGAGCCCAGGAGTCTGAGGCCAGCCTGGGCCACATGGTGAGACCCCATCTCTATTTTGTTTTTAAAAAAAGAAGAAACAATATGGGCCAGGTACAGTGGCTCATGCCTGTAATCCCAGCACATTTGGAGGCCAAGGTGGGCAGATTATGAGGTAAATCCCTGCAGAGATGAGGAGCTGGGAAATCCCCTTCTCCCATGCTGCATGTCCACATGTGCCTGATCCTGTGCTGCAGGCTTTTCTTTCTTTCTTTTTTTTTTTTGAGATGGAATCTCACTCTGTTGCCAGGCTAGAGTGCAGTGGCTGGCAGGATCTTGGCTCACTGCAACCTTCCACCACCTGAGTACAAGTGATTCTCCTGCCTCAGACTCCTGAGTAGCTGGGACTACAGTCACATGCCACCATGTCCAGCTAATTTTTGTGTTTTGGGTAGAGATGGGGTTTCACCATGTTGGCCAGGATGGTCTCAATCTCTTAACCTCATGCTCTGCCTGCCTTGGCCTCCCAAACTGCTGGGATTACAGATATGAGCCACTGCACCCAGTAGGTCTGATCCTTTTAATTCTCCTCTGACCCTGTGGTTTAGCTATCCCTGCCAGCTTGAGGGGATTCTGGGAAGGCAGCGGTCCACCTCTCCTTCCCCAGGTCAGGGGCTTCAGACCCTATCTATGGAGCAGAGCTGCTAGCTTCCCGTGTGACTCCAACAAGTCAGGCTTGCCTACCTTGGCCTCAGTTTCCCTACTTGTAAAATGGGGTGCATGACCAGGTGAGGAGGAAGGATGGGCTGTCATGGGTGGGAGTTGGTGAGGCCGAGATGCCTGCCAGGCTGGAGTGTGGAGGGCCTGCGAGGCCTGGCTTTGCAGCATGGACTGGACCCTTTAGGCTGGCCCTGGAAAGCTCTTCTGCTGACATCCCCATGGCTGAGGAGCCTGTACAGTCCCACTGGCTGGGACCAAGCTCTTGGTGGGCTCCAGCTTTATATAGGAGATTCCCACATCATATTCTCTCTAAGCTTTTCATTTTTGTCTCAGTTTAAGGGAATACATCACATTACATGCTGCTTGCTGGGAGCAGTGGCTCACACCTATAATCCTAGCACTTTGGAAGGCCAAGGCAGGAGGGTTGCTTGCATCCAGGAGTTTGAAACCAGCCCGAGAAACATAATGCGATCTCATCTCAAGAAAAAATAAATACATTTGCTGGGCATGGTAGCGTGTGCCTGCAGTCCCAGCTACTTGGGAGGCTGAGGTGTGAGGTGGGAAGATCGCTTGAGTCTGGGAGTTGGAGGCTACAGTAGGCTATGATTTTGCCACTGTATTCCAGCCTAGGCAACAGAGTGAGACCCTGTCTCAAAAGAAAAATACATATATTGCTGAGGAAGATCATTCCACTTAACACTCATCTGTTACCGCCCCCCCCAGAATTGTTTGAGGCCCATTTTGAGAAGCTCAGCTGTGGGTGAAAGGTCTGCCAGGCAGAGGGCTGTGATCCCATTTTCAGGGGTATAAGTGGAGAAAGGCCAGAACCATCAAATGCAGTGACACAACTTGTCATTGTTCTCTTTGATCTCCTACTAAGCCTGTCTCTTCCATGGGGTGTCCTATCACCCAGTGGGTGCTGTGGTGGGATGGGCTTCCTGGAGAAGATGACCTGAGCCAGGCCTGGATGGTAGTTTAGCATTGACCTCTACAGAGCACACTGGGGGGACATGGGGAGGGACTGAACAGTAACAGGCACAGGAAAAGGTCTCTTTTTGCCTTCTCAGGAACCAGTACCATCACTTTTGAGCTGCGTGATCTTGGAAAAGTTAACCCGCAATCTCTGATCTTGGATAAGTTAACTTGCTGTCTCCAATCTTGGATAAAAGTTAACTTACTATCTCTGATCTAGATAAGTCAACTTACTGTCTCTGATCTTGGATAAGTTAACTGTGTCTTTGGGCCTCCATTTCTTTCTTTTTTTTTCTTTTGAGACAGAATCTTGCACTGTTACTCAGGCTGGAGTGCAGTGGTGCAGTGTCAGCTCACTAAACCCTCTGCCTCCCAGGTTCAAGTGATTCTCCTGACTCAGCCTTCCAAGTAGCTGGGATTACAGGCACCTGCTACCACACCCAGCTAATTTTTTTGTATTTTTAGTGGTAACGGGGTTTCACCATGTTGTCCAGGCTGGTCTCAAACTCCCGACCTTGTGATTCCCCTTACTCAGCTTCCAAAAGTGTTGGGATTTCAGGCATGAGCTACCATGCTTGGCCTGGGCCTCCATTTATTTGAGGTCATATGGAACAAGGACACTCTTATCCTCCCTTCTGCCACCCGAGACCTCAGAGTCATTTCCTTGTCCCCAGTCACACACAGGCACACACCCTGTGGCCCCTGCCTTCCTCTCTCAGCCTTCCCCACACCCTCTACACCCTTCCAACTCTGTCTTGAGCTCTTGAGAGCTCTTTTGCTCTTGAAAGCTCAACATAAAGCCGTCCTTTCTCAAGTTTCTAAAGATACCACAATTCCAATGCCAGCCACATGTTTCTCCACTGAATTATCTCTGCTTGTCTTTATTATTTAGGCCTCCATAATAATCTTCCTTCTGCCTTCCCTGGGAGAGCTGGCATCTGCGGGGAGGGTTTGGAGGCCTTTGTGGGCAGACCAGATGTGCTGCAGCCAGGCCCAGAATTGGCCTGATGCCTCCTTTCTTCTGAAGTGGCAGAGTGGTCATGAAATGATGGGATGTCAGGAAGGGCCCAACTTCTCCTGGCTGGTGGGGACTCAGCTGGGGTCATTGTAGCCCCATCCTGCCCAGCCACCTTCCACATGTGGGGAAAGGGAACCTCAAGATTCTCAGACTTTGTTAGACAGGGACTTCCAGTCTGGGCACAGTGGCTTACACTTGTAATCCCAGCACTATGGGAGGTTGAGGCAGGCCTGGGCAATGTGGCAAAATCCCATCTTTACAAAAAATTAGCTGGGCACGATGGCACACCCTGTAGTCTCAGCTACTCAGGAGGCTAAGGCAAGAGGCTCCTTAGCCTAGGCTTGAGCCTAGGAGGTCAAGGATTAGGTAAACCATGATCATGCCACCGCACTCCAGCCTAGGCAACAAAATGAGACCTTCTCTCGACCTTCCAAATTGCTGGGATTACAGGTGTGACCCACGATGCCTGGCCTATGCTGGACTTTAAATCAACACTGATTTAAAAAACTGGCTGAGCACAGTGCCTCACATTTGTAATCCCAGCACTTTGCAAGGCTGAGGCAGGTGGATTGCCTGAGGTCAGGAGTTTGAGACCAGCCTGGCTAACATGCTGAAACCCCATTTCTACTAAAAATACAAAAAATTGGCTGGACATGGTGTAATCCCAGATACTCAGGAGGCTGAGGCAGGAGAATTGATTGAACCTGGGAGGCAGAGGTTGCAGTGAGCTGAGATCACACCATTGCCCTCCAGCTTGGGCAACAAGAGCAAAACTCCATCTAAAAAATAAAAACAGCCTCACAGAGCTTATGTATTGGGGCAGGGGGATAAACAGAAAATCTGCAAAGCATAAAGCATGGTTGATGCAATTGCCAAGGAGAAGTGGGGCAGCGGGTAAGAGCAATTGTGTTTATTTTTAGGGGACTGCAACATTATTTATGTGGAGGCCACAGGGAGGCCTTAGAGTAAAGGCATGAAGGGGCAGCAGAGAACAGCATTGCAGGCAGAGAAAAGAGCAGCTTCAGAGGCCCTGAGGTCACCTGCCAGGGTGTTGGAGGAAGGTCAGTGGTGGTGGGAGGAGATGAGCTGGAGATGGACAGGGAAGATGGAGTATGGCCAGATAACGACTTTGACTTTTGCTCAGAGTGAGCTGGGAGTTGGTGGTGCAGTTCTGGGCAGAGGGGAACAGGATCCATCTTGTTTTAACAGGATCCCTTGGTTGCTCACTTTAGGACAGATAAGGGAGAGAAGACATAGGAGGTTGTAATAATCCAGGCAATGCCTGTGGTAGCATTGGGGTGGTGAGTCACTGACTCTTAGGTGTATGTTGCAGCTGAAGCCAACAGAATGTGCTGATGTAAGCTGTGAGAAAGGGAGGAGTTGACTGACTTCAGAGATTCTGGCTGAACTTGGGGAAGGATGGAGGTGCTGTCGGTAGAGACAAAAAATGGAAGAGTAACTGGTGGGGCAGGAGGTGGCTTGTTCAATCTAGGGTCTTATCCAGTCAAAGTTGGAAGCACGTCAGGGCTCAGGGGAGCAGCCCAGGCTTGAGCTATAATTTGGGGAATCATGAATTTATAACTAGTATTTCAAGCCCTAAAACAGGCCAGGTCCAGTGGCTCATGCCTGTAATCCCAGAACTCTGGGAGGCTGAGACAGGAGGGTCACTTGAACCCAAGAGTTCAAGACAAGCCTGGGCAATATAGGAAGATCTCATTGCTAAAAAAATATAGCTGCATGTGGTGCACACCTGTGGTCCCTGCTACTAGGGATGCTGAGGTGGGAGGATCACTTGAGCCCAGGAGGTAACGCTGCAGTGAGCCATGATTATGCCACTGAATGCCAGCATGGGCAACAGCGAGACCTGTCTCAAAAAAAATAAACAAACAAATTACCTAAACATAGTGGCTTAAAACACCAGTTTATTGCCTTACAGTTGTGGAGGTCAGAAGGCTGAAATGAGTATCTTCCAAGGCTAAAGTCAACGTGTCTGGGCCAGGTGCTGTGGCTCATGTCTGTAATTCCAGAACTTTGGGAGGCTGAGGAGGGTGAATCACTTGAGGTCAGGAGTTTGAGACCATTCTGGCCAACATGGTGAAATCCCATCACTACTTAAAATACAAAAATTAGCCAAGCATGGTGGCATGAGTCTGTAATCCCAGCTAATCCAGAGACTGACACAGGAGAAACTCTTGAAACCGGGAGATGGGGGTTGCAGTGAGACAAGATTGCACCTCTGCACTCCAGCCTGGATGACGAGCAAGACTCCATCTCAAAATAATAATAATAAACAAACAAATATACAAAAATTAGCCAGTTGTGGTGGTTCATGCTTGCAATGGCAGCTACTCGGGAGGCTGAGCAGGAGAATAGCTGGAACCCAGGAGGCAGAGGTTGCAGTAAGCTGAGATCATGCCATTGCCATCCAGCCTGGGTGACAAGAGTGAGATTCTGTCTCAAAAAATTAAAAATTAAAAAATAAATAAAGATGTTGGCAGAGCTGAATCCTTCTGGAGGGTCTAGGGGAGAGTCCATTTCCTTGTCTTTTTTTTTTGGTTTTGTTTTTGAGACAGAGTCTGCTCTGTCCTTCAGGCTGGAGTGCAGTAATACAATCTCAGCTCAGTGCAATCTCTGCCTTCCCGGTGCAAATGATTCTCCTGCCTCAGCTTCCTGAATAGCTGGGACTGTGGGGCACCACCATGCCTGACTCATTTTCCTATTTTTTGTAGAGTTGGGGTTTCACCATGTTGCCCAGGCTGGTCTCAAACTCCTAACCTCAAGAGATCTGCCCACCTTCAGCTCCCAAAGTGCTGTGAGTACAGGTGTGAGCCACCTGGCCAGGCCCCAATTCTTTGTCTTTTCAGCTTCAGGAGGATGCTTCCTTCCTTGGCTCATGCTTCTTTCTGCTTCCATCTTCAAAGTGCACAACTCCAGCCTCTGCCTCTTTGTTGCCCTATCTTCCAGTTTTGACCTCTGGCCTCCCTCTAATCAGGATCCTTGTGGTTACATTTAGTGCCCACCTGGAGGGCCCAGGACAATCTCCCCCTCCGGAGATCCTTAACTTCATCACACTAGGAAAGTCCCTTTTGCTCTATGAGAAGATGTGTCCACAGACTCCAGGGATTAGGATGTGGACATCTTGGGGGGACCCATGCAGCATATCCCAGGCTTGGAGGCAACCAACATCTCTCGAGTGACTGTGTAGGGGACAGGGGACAGGAACCCATGAAACACCCAGGGAGGAAACAGGTTTGAGGGACACCTGGCACTCAGAGGCAAAGGTGCGGCTGGGTGTGGCGGCTCATGTCTGTAATCCCAGCACTTTGGGAACCTGAGGTGGCAGATCACAAGTTCAGGAGTTTGAGACCAGCCTGGACAACATGGTGAAACCCTGTCTTTACTAAAAATACAAACATTAGCCGCGCATGGTGGTGGGTGCCTGTAATCCCAGCTACTCGGGAAGCTGAGGCAGGAGAATTGCTTGAGCCTGGGAGGCGGAGACTGCAGTGACCCCAGATCTGTAACCTCCTCCTCGGGTTCAAGTGTTTCTCCTGCCTCAGCCCCTCCAGTAGCTGAGATTACAGGCGGGCGCCACCATGCCAGGTTAATTTTTGTGTTTTTAGTAGAGGTGCAGTTTCAGCATGATGGCCAGGTGGCTGGGATTCCCCCACCTTGCCCTAGATTCCCGGGAGAGGCTAGCATGGCCCTCCCATGGGTGGCACAGAGACAGATGCGATGAGGGTCCCTCTCCCTGGGAAGGGGCTGGCTGGGTTCAGTCCACAGGGCCCCTCCAGGTGCTGACCTAGGATGGAATTGAGGTGCAGCAGTGCTGGACCCCAGGGCCCCTGCCTGCCTCCTGGGGAGCCGGATGACCCAGGCAGCCCCAGTGAGGCCGCGGGTGTCTGGGCCCTAGGAGGCCACCAGGCTCCCACAGGATGGATGCAAACAGGGAGGCCAGGGAGGCCCTGCTGCCCTCAGGACTGTCCCTCCAGCCCCCAGCTTTCCGTGATTTTAAGGGCCCCCTCTGCAGAGGGACAAGGGAGTCCGGCCTGCATCCTGAGGCGCCGCACTTGAGGGACCCCAGAGCTCCGGCCAGGCCGCTTCCTTTGCGGATCGCAAAGCTGAGGTCCAGAGTCGGGCAGGGGTAGGTCCTGGAAGCTCCCGAGGCAAAGAGAGCTGATCTCGGGGCTGGGGCCACAGGGCTCCACTCCTGTGATCTCTAGGGCCCCAGATCCAGGAGGAGATACTGGATGCCTTTCGTCCACCTCTGGGGCTGGGCAGAGGCTCAGCCTGTGCGGCAAGGCCAAGCTGCTTCTGTGCAGTCCGAGCCGCGGTCCCTTTAAGATGGAGTGGTGCTTCAGCCAATCGCTAGGGTCGCTGCCGTCATGCCGGCAGAAGCCACGGCGTCGTTGAAGCAAGCAGAAGCCGTGGCGGTGTGGTCGGAGAGAGCGAAAGCGGCGGCAAGAGGTGGCGGCGCGGTCCCATGGAGCAGAAGAGGCGTCGTGTCCCAAGGAGCAGAAGCCATGGCGTCCAGAAGTGGTGGCGCGGTCCCAGCCAGCAGAAGAGGCCACGCGGTCCCAGCGAGCTTCGGAGAAGCTGTGGTGGCTTCCACGTTTTAAGGGAGCAGGAGGCAGGTCTCCGCGGTGTAAGTGGCGGGGCATGGACCCCACCGGGAACCCTCTGGGCCTTTCTGCTCCCTCCCCGCTGCTCGCTTTTGGGCCCTGACTCTTTGTGGGCATCTGGGCCACAGTCGTCTGCGTGGCGGAGGTTGTGGGGTCCTGGCCGCCCCAGCGTCCGCACCCTGGCCTGGAACGGTGTGCGACCCGCGTCCAGCATATAGGAGCGCCTGGCCCAGAGGCTGCGGTGAAGCGCGGGACCTGGGACCCTCCGAGCCCCACGGGCCTCTGAGCTCAGGTCCAGAGTTATTTTGATGTCTCAGGACCTTTAGAAAGAGACCTCGCTAGAGCACAATAGAGCAGGGGACAGCTGTAGTGTCAGTTGTTTGAGGAGTCTCCAGGTATTTAGCTGTTTTCTGTGGTGTGTATTCTGACTTTTCGTTTCTATCTACAGTGTATGAGTTCCCTTTTCTCGAAAACCATACCCGCGTTCCTTTTCTTTTTTCTTTTCTTTTTTTTTTGGAGACAATTTTGCTCTGCCCAGGCTGGAGTGCAGTGGTGCCATCTGGACTCATGGCAGCCTGGGCTCCTGGGTTCAGGTGATTCTCATGCCACAGACTCCCAAGTAACTGGGATTACAGGCATGTGCCATCAGGCCCAGCTAATTTTTGTATTTTTAGTAGAGATGTGGTTTCTGCATGTTGGTCAGGCTGGTTTCAAACTCCTGACCCAGCCAGGCAAGGTGGCTCACACCTGTAATTCCAGCACTTTGGGAAGCTGAGGTGGCAGATCACAAGTTCAGGAGTTTGAGACCAGCCTGGACAACATGGTGAAACCCTGTCTTTACTAAAAATACAAACATTAGCCGCGCATGGTGGCGGGTGCCTGTAATCCCAGCTACTCGGGAAGCTGAGGCAGGAGAATTGCTTGAGCCTGGGAGGCAGAGACTGCAGTGACCCCAGATCTGTAACCTCCTTCTTGGGTTCAAGTGTTTCTCCTGCCTCAGCCCCTCCAGTAGCTGAGATTACAGGCGGGTGCCACCACACCCGGTTAATTTTTGTATCAGTAGTAAAGACAGGGTTTCTCGGTGTTGATCAGGCTAGTCTCAAACTCTTGACCTCAGGTGATCTGCTGCCTCGGACTTCCAAAGTTCTGGGATTACTGGTGTGAGCCACCGAGCCTGGCCTCTCCTATTTTCTTAAAAATTTTCTAGGAATGTTCAATAAGTGTGAGATTATCTGTGTGGTTTTCAATTAAACCACACACAGTTAGTTAACTTTGCTGGATAGTTAATTTTGAGGACCTTTTATCTGTTGTTCAGTTTTATGTCGCAGAATTGCCTGTTCAGGTCCTTTGTGAAATATTAGATTGTTTTGTTACTTTGTAGTGTTTTTTTGTGTACACCTCAGAAGACAACATATGAATTACATGATTACCTGAAAGTTTTACCTAATCTATAGGATGCTTTTTAAATTTGGAAAGTTGTTTCTTTGCCATGCAGAAACTTTTCTGGTTGATGTAGTCCACACTTATTTTCGCCTTTTATGCATGTAACTTTGGTCATCCATATAACAAAATAGGTATCAGTTACAAAGCATTTAATTGTCAATGAGCTTTTTCTTCCAGGGTGTTTCTTTTTTTCTCTTTTCAAAGGTGAACAAAGATTGAAGTGACCCAGAATATATGCTCAACCTGTGTTTTAGTTAAAAGCATTTTGTGGTTTATGGTCTTTTGTTCTGGTCTTCAGGGGTTTGTGTGTGTGTTTTTTTGGGGGGGTGTGGGGAATGCAGGGGTTGATTTTCATATATCATGTAAAATCAGGGTCCTGTTTCTCTCTTCTGCATCCAGATAACATTTTTCTCAAAGGCATTCATTGAGCAGCCTCTGCCTTCCACATTGCGGTGGTCTTTATCAAAGTGAGTTGACTATGTCCATATTTGCATTGATCTTGTTTTGTCCTCCCTGTTTTTGTCCACAGTCCTAGGTATTGTTTTTATCCAAGTACTATATATCTGCAGCATAACTGCAGCTTGGCAGTGTGATTTAACATCAAGGATTGTGGGTCCTCACTTTGATTGTATTTCTCAGGATTCCTTTAGATATGAAGTGTTTTTATGGTTCCCTGTGATTTTTAGCAATATGTATTTATTTCTGTTAACTTTTTTTTTGAGATGGAGTTTCGCTCTTGTTACCCAGGCTGGAGTGCAATGGCGTGACCTTGGCTCACCGCAACCTCCACCTCCTGGGTTCAGGCAATTCTCCTGCCTCAGCCTCCTGAGTAGCTGGGATTACAGGCACATGCCACCATGCCCAGCTAATTTTTGTATTTTTAGTAGAGACAGGGTTTCACCATGTTGACCAGGATGGTCTCAATCTCTTGACCTCATGATCCACCCACCTCGGCCTCCCAAAGTGCTGGGATTACAGGCTTGAGCCACCACACCCAGCCCTCTTCTTTTATTCTTAACTGTTCACTATTTTTCCTCTTCTTTTCTTCCTTTTTATTTTTTTTGGCATCACTTTCAAAGCATCATTTCAGGATGAGTATTTCATGTCAAGTGGATTCAAGGAACAGTGTAAAGGATCCATGGCCTCAGTCACCATGAAGACCCTCCCAAGAGCCAACCATCCTGGGCCCATATAAATGAGTGGAGACATGGAACTCACCCTTACAAGGCCTAGAACCTGACAGAGCATACAAGACAGAAGCCCAAATAACTAAGAACAGGAAGCTGAGGTGAGAGGTGGGCCCCAAAGGATTCTGTGAAAATGCTTTGTGTTCATGGATTTATCATGCAGAATGAAACCTTTGTTTTTATTCACAAGTTAGACACACTCTCTATATAGAATCTATGAAGGGACATTTCTGAGTTTTTTGAGGCCTAAAGTGAAAAATGGAATATCTCAGGCAGCTCAGGATGAATAATGCAGTCACCAAGAGGGGCAGGGTGGCCACAGGTGGCCAGCAGTAGGGATGGGCATTGTGAGCCATTGGATGGAATTGTGGGAAGGGGCATTGTGAGCCACTGGCCTGACTTTGTTGTTTCCTGGTAACCAGGTGACATGGGAGGCTTTGTGGGTAACAGGCATCAGCCAGGGCCAACAGCCTTCAGTCGGAAGCTGGTAGTGGGAGGAGGAGGAGCTCCGGCTACTCTCACGGAAGTGTTTTTGCCCTTGGCGCTTGCTCTGTTGCTTTGCTTTTTCTTTTTTCTTTTTTTTTTTTAAATTTTGTGTGTTGCTGGTTTTTTTTTCTTTGTGTGTGTGTGTGTGTTGCTTTGTTTTGTTTTTTCTTTTTTTAATTGCATTTTAGGTTTGGGGGTACGTGTGAAGAACATCCAAGATTGTTGCATAGGTACATACGTGGCAGTGTGATTTGCTGCCTTCCTCCCCATCACCAATATCTGGCATTTTTCCCCATGCTATGTCTTCCCAACTCCCAACCCCCCCAGTGTCCCTCCCCTATTTCCCTACAACAGACCCCAGTGTGTAGTGCTCCCCTCCCTGTGTCCATGTGTTCTCATTGTTCTTTTTTCTGATTTTGTTTGTTGCTTCTTTTTGAAAGTCCCCTTGTAGGTCACCCATGGGGAATTGCCTAGGCCCCGGGGCTTGCCTCTGTTGTGCCTCATGCCAGCAGGCAGTGGCGCCATCTTGTGAATGTGAGACTCAGTCTGTGGCAGCTGCAGCACCAGCATCCACCACTGCAGAGCCTGCCGTGTTACATCCCGGAGTGGCAGAGGTCCAGCATGTGCAGCCCATCAAGTCAAAGTGGCACAAAGGTAAAGAAGCCATGGATGCCATTTGCTCTCTGGCCACTACCTCCCCCATCTCCTTCCCATCCCCTCACCCCAGAGACATCCTCAGCTTCCAGCTCCCTCCTGCCTATAGCCAGCTTTCCCAGGGCTGGGCATGGGGGACAAAGGCTAGTCCTGCCTCTTGTCTTTGTTGTTGAGCCTTCTTGCTTGAGGCATTTTTGGTCTAGTCTTTTTCTTTCCCCAATGAAAATTCAGATTCTTTAGTTTTGGAATCTCCATCCCATTCTCTAGCCTTACCTATCCAGCTACTATGGTACCTCAGTGAAGGAGCTGGTTAAAGGCCCAATCATTTGTCTGCTATTCGGTAAGGTAGCTAATAATTGGGATAATTTAGACTCAAATATTTGGAGACTTCTTAAATTTAAAATAGAATTTGCCATGGAAGAGATTATATGGTGTTCTTAATAGATGGTTTGAAGTCACCTTGACAGAAGCAGCTTTATTTCTTCCAATTGTAATTTGAAAACCAAAGGAACAATTGAGGGACATGCTTAAAATGACTGCAAAAGGTATGAAATGTTACTGCCAGAGCTGTAAAAAAGTTGTTTTGGTTTTGGTTTTACCCAAAAGTTAAGCCGAGGAGCTCTGATTACTTTAAAATTCCCACTTTGACATGAATGTCTCTTTAGCCCTTCTCCAGTAACTTCACAGGCTTTGTTTACCTCCTTGTTCTGAAAGACAGGTAGAGCTAGCTCATGGTTACAGGTTCCAAAAGAGACCAAATGACTTTAGACTTGAATTTCTAAGGTAGAGACTTGAGAGTTAGAAGGCCAGACCCTGCCTATGGAAAAGAGTTTGTTTCCATGGCTCCCCTTCCTACAGGATGGGAAAGGGGAGGAGAGAGGAAACATTTCATTTTTTTGCTATGGTCAAATTGAAGACAAAAATTAACACCTGTAAGACAGGAGAAGAGCATTAAGTTACAAAATCAGTTAAACATTTGTGCATCACTACATTTGTTGAGCAAAGAAAAGCTACCAGACTCAGAAAAGCAGAGATGCTAATGGAACTGACATTAGTAACCAGGGTTTTCTAGTGAGTTCAGCACCCAGGGTGACTTCCAATAACAACCACCCTCCCCTCCACATACTTTTCTCAGAACTGGAAAGCTCAGGCAGCCCAGGATGAATAATGCAGTCACACGGTGAGGTGGGGGATGGTGACCACAGGTGGGCAGCAGCAGGGATGGGCATTGTGAACCATTGGGTGGGGCTGTGGGGCAGGGCATTGTGAGCCAGTAGCCTGACTTGGTTGTTTCCTGGTAACCAGGTGACATAGGCTTTTTGGGTGACAGGCATCAGCCAGGGCCAGCAGCCTTCAGTCTAAAATCCTTTAGGATTTTAGAAATAGATGAATCTAGTAACAGTTAATTCTGGGTAACCAATTCCTTGAACAAAAACTAATTCCACTGAAATAGAAAACATTATATCATAAAGACATAGAAATATGATCAGCTCATTTCTTTCATTTTAATGGCAGAGATTTTATTAGTATGGAGAAAATGTCTTACAGCTCTTGTGTTTAAACTTCAGTTTAGCTCTTACCTTCATTCACAGAATAATTAAGCCTCACGATGGGTGTGCCTTTGTAACAAGGAAGTGCTGTACTCCCTTTTCAGAATATTGAAAAATTGTGAAAGAATGAACAAATAATTATAAGACTTAATAGATTGTACCTTATACACAAAGCATGCAAGTACCTGTGGAAACTCCTTGCTTGGTGGTGTATGGCAAGCCTCTGTGTCATATTCTGTCTGATTTGGTAGATGAGGTAGTGAGAGAACAAAGTGAGCCTTTTCCTTATTCTTTAGGATGTAAAACATGTTTTCATGTACATCTTATTGGAACCTTTCAAATACAAATAAGGCCTGTGTATATTCTCCCTATGTTGCTGATGCAGAAAGGAAGGCTTAGAGATCTGAAGGGATTGTGTGAGACAGCTGCTGAGCAGAACTGAGGTTCTAAGTCATCAAAGTAGACATTGGAGGTCATAGTGATGCCAAACTCAGTTCTTAAAGAACTTGACAAACTCCAGAATGTCTTCTATTTTAAGGTCTACCCATAACATAGACCTGTCTTAGAACTTACTTTCATCTTGATTAGTTCCTTTTGCATTTTATTTTACACCACATTTACCTCTCCATTTTTCCTCCTAAAGAGATGGGTCCTCACTGTGTGGCACAGGCCAGCTTCTGCCTCCTGGCCTGGGCTCAAGCACTCCTGCTGCCTCAGCCTGTAGGAGAGAGGACAATACAGGCAGGTGCCATCTCTCCTGGCTCTGCCTTCTGTCTATACATTTATTGAAATAGATAAGGATAAAAGTAGGGGTAACAAAGAGTTTCTTGTGCTAACTGATTGGAAGCTGAGAATGCCCTGGTTGGGAGGAGCTGGCAAGAGGGCAGGTAAGGCCCCACACATTAAGCACAGGCTGTGAGTAAGAAGTGTTAAGTCAGAACAGTTGAAGAAAAAAGTTTTTGAGCGCAGAATTTACCATTTTATGTATATGTGCATGAAAGTAAGTTTCAAATGTATTTTTATGGTATTCAGTAAAGGAATAATAGAAACCTCAATTTCATTGTTTATTCTTTGGCCAGGCATGGTGGCTCATGCCTGTAATCCCAGCATTTTGGAAGGCTGAGGTGGGTGGATTGCCTGAGGTCAGGAGTTTGGGACCAGCCTGGCCAACATGATGAAACCCCTTCTCTACTAAGTATACAAAAAATTAGCCAGGCATGGTGGCACATACCTGTAATCCCAGCTACCTGGGAGGCTGAGGCAGGAGAATCACTTGAATCCAGGAGTTGCAGGTTGCAGTGAGCCGAGATCATGCTGGTACACTCCAGCCTGGCTGGGCAAATAAAACAAGAAAGCAACATGTTCAGAACACTCAATATAAAGTATAGACACATTCAAAGTTTGTTGTTAATATCTTTCTTTCAGAAAATTGTGTATCACTTTTCTTGGAAAGTGATAAATTCCTACTTAGATATGAAACATTTTAACCTTTCTATAATGTCAAATTGAATTCTTTTGGTGACTTAGACAAATATCACAGTAACCAGTGCTCCAACCACTCTGTGGCACACTAAACAGTCATTTAAAGTCATCAGGTAGAGCAGGGTGCACTGCTGTGGAAAGGCATCCTGGAGTGCTCTCTAGGTGGCAGTAAGTTTCAGGAACTTATGCCATAAATGATGCTCTGCTTCATTGTTCTCTTCTGAAATATTTCAAAAGAACATAGTGTCTTGAAGCCATTTCAAAGAGAAGTTCTAAGAACCCAGTTTAGCTCTCAGACTCAAACATATTTTGTCCTATCATGCCTTTATTTAGCAGTATATGTAATATGACTGGGTAATATAAGTAACACAGATTAAGATAGTAGGAGCTCATTATCTAATTTTATCACTACCCATCGACTTTTCATGCAGCCTTTTGTGTTCTTACCATAGGAACACTTCTAGTTTGCTGGTTCTCTCAAGTGAGGGGTCAGGGAAGGAAAAGAATGGGCATATGATTTAGAGACTTCTGAGCAGCTGGTCTTTTTGCTTTCTAGTAGCTATTTTGAACCCTCCTTTTAAAATAACTATCAGTATGTTTCATGTAAAAGATGTAGGAAATAAAGAAAAGTTATTATACTCAGAATACCCAGAGCTCACTTGTGTCACTGAGTACTGGTTCTTCTGGACATTTTTGGTATGCATTTGAATATAATATTTATTTCACAAACTTTTTGATAAAATAAAACTTTTTGATCATTTTATATGTGCTGCCTTGTAACTTTTACTTAAAGCAGTGAAATAATGGCATAAGTTTCTCAAACAGTACTTGACACCTAGAGAGCCCTCCAGGGTGTCTTTGCATGCCAGGACACCCTGCTGTACCTGATAACTTTGAATAACTGCTTAGTGTACTATGGACCAGTTAAAGCACTATTTATTTACCTAAGTAAATGTGATTGGCCATCTTTTTTCATGAAGTCAGACACAATCCTGTCATGTTTGATTCTGAGAATACACATAAAGCACATTTTGATGACAGATGCCTGGTATCTTGTTATAAAATTCAGCTAATATGTTTTGTCTAGTGACATAATTAAACCGATGAAATGAGTCACTTTGTATTTAAGGTATTTTAGTATTAAATGTACTTGTGTCAAACTGCAGTTACTGTTGACTTTTAAATAGACATGAACATTCTTCATTTATATTTTTGTGGATCTTGATGGCTGTGTCTTTAATTCTAAATAGCCATCAGTTTAAAAAATCTGATGCTGTCTTAGATGATAAATCAAAAGACAACTTTAGCAGATCTGGGAGAATTGGGAGAAGCCTAACTAGTTTGGGGTAAAATGAAATATATGTATTGAGCACTTTTAAATGGCATGGCAGTGTTGCAGATGCAGGGCAAACAGTGGAACACAACAGAGAGCCCCATTCTATGTCTGACCCTTACATTCAATAGGGAAATAAGGGCACCTAGCACATGAATAGTCAAGAATGGCAGGTGCTGATGTGTTGGGAAGATAGTAAAGCAGGGTAACGGATCAGAGAGGAGGGCAGTTTTATGGAGGGTTGGTGCTAAGAGCTGGATGTTCTCTTTAAGTGACATGTGAACAGTCTGAAAAGTGAAATGGGCTGGGTACAGGGGTTCCTACCTTTAATCCCAGCACTTTGGAAAGCCAGGATGAGGGGATTCCTTGAGGCTGGAAGTTTTAAGACCAGCCTGGCCAACACAGAGACACCCCATCTTATTTATTTTTAAAAATAAAAAAGTGAGGGGAACCTTGTGAGGATGATGGGAGAGGGCTTCCAGAGAGGGATATCTGCTTTGGAATTCCTGAAATAGAAACAAAGTTGTTTTAGGCAAAGGACAGAAAGACACAAGGGTGGCTGCAGCAGAGTGAAAGGATGCTGGGATGAATAAGGTGGGTGAAGGCCTCGTACACCTAGTGAGCACTCACAGAGAAGATGGACTTCAGTTGAGATGGAAAACCACTGCAGGATTATAGCCCAGGATTACTGTTAATTCTCTAAGAAAAAGACCGAACAGCAGCTCTATGTGAATATACTGTAATACAGGCAAGGGTGGAAGTAGGAAGAGCAGCTAGGAGGCTGGTGGAGTAGTTCAGGTGAGAGCCAACAGTGAAGAGAAAAACTACAATGACCTGAAAGAGGCTGACTTGAGAAAAAACAAGTGAAACTAAAAGCAGATAATCAAGTGGTAAATAGACAAGTCACAGAAAAAGAAATGCAGGTGACTTTTAAACACATCTTCCCTCATAAAAGAAAGGCAAATGACAGCTCTACTGCAGTGTCTCTCCTATTGAGGTAAATCCCAAAACCATGGCAAAACCTTCTTTGGTGTGGCTGTAAGGAAAGTTGCATTCATATATTGCTGGTGGAAATGCAAAAAGGCTCAACTTTATGAAGGGGAATTTGGAAATTTGGCACAGTCTCACAACTGTGAAAATGCATTTGAACCAGACCTTCTACTTTGAGGAATTTTATCCTGAAGGTGTGCTCCATAAATATAAAACAAACTATGTGCAAAGTTCTGGTAGCATTATTTTCAATAGTTAAATATTGGAAATAACTGACATGCCTAGTAAGAGACTAGTAAAATAAGTAGGTACTTCTACATGAAGGAGCGGTATGGAGCTGTGAGTAAGATG
Source organism: Saguinus oedipus (assembly GCA_031835075.1). NCBI lineage: Eukaryota > Metazoa > Chordata > Mammalia > Primates > Cebidae > Saguinus > Saguinus oedipus. The sequence continues at coordinate 20,681,141 of CM063187.1, forward strand.
TCTTTTTACTGCCATGGAGTGATTCCCAAGATAGAGTAAGCAGAAAAGCCAAAAGGTGAACATGCAGTAATATACAGGAAAGAAAGCAGGGGAAATAATGTGTATTTCATTATTTAAAAATAAAAGACAACTTTGGGGAAGTCTTGATGATGACCTGTGACAGTTTTCTCCTAACTTCGCTGGGTAGCCAAAGTGCATATTTTCTCAAAGTATTATTTTGCTATGGGTTCTGCAAAGGATGTTAACTGCACTTTTGGCCTTTGAGTTAGAGAAAGCTTTGCTTTGTAATCTATTGTGTCTTGTGTAGTTACAGACTGCTCTTTCTTTAATTTTATTCTATCCTCTCAATGTTTTGAGTTAGGTATAATATGGGAATTATACTTGTGTTACATATGAGGAGGCTGGTTCTAAGAAGAAGACTGAGTAGATCAAGAATGTAAATTCTAGATGTATGGCATATAAAACTAGAATTTATAAAAAGGCATGCAAGTGTCCTTCTTTAAAATACTACCTTTTCTAAAAAACCTTTTTTAGCTTACTAAAGCAATTAAGCCTCAGGATGAAAACAGCAATATTAAATAATGAGAAATAAAATGGGGATACTTGTGACAGAGTAATGCTATTTTGAAGAGACAGGGTCTTGCTCTGTCACCCAGGCTGGAGTGCAGTGGCATGATCATAGCTCACTGCAGCCTCAATCTTTTAGGCTGAAACGATCTTCCCATAACAATCTTCCATGTAGCTAGGGATGGTCTTAAACTTCTGACCTTAAGCAATCATTCTGCCTTAGCCTTTAAAAATTTCAGGATTACAGCCATGCCCCAGAAATGTTCCTCAAAGTCTAAAAAAAAAATAAGTTAAATGTTATTAAGAAATACATAAAAAGATAAACATATACTATGGCATATAAAATGTCACAGTTCAGTCATGGTCACTACAACAGTGATTAAAATACCCAACAGTTGAGGCAAGTCTGAGAACTGAGAGTGACATACAGGATTTGTTTGGAAGCCAGAATTAGGATTGTCAGAGCTGGGAAAGCAGAAGCAAGGCAAGAGTGTGCCCAGGAGTGGGGTATGCAGCAGCTCCATGGTATGCTGTGTTCACAGGAGTGGGGCATGCAGCAGCTCCATGGTATGCCATGTGTCCTCTTTTATGCCAGGCCAGCTCCAGCCCAGCAGATGAGAATCACCTGATGGGTAGAAAGAGTGGACTCAGGTAAAATCTCTGATTGTGCATCATAACTGAAAGACTTAAAATGTCTGCCTTATGGATCATAAAACTAATACAAGTGACAACATAGGGATAATAGAGTAGGTCAGTAAATGTGGTAAGCCACCTGCCACCTCTCCAGAGCTTCAACCATCCCACAGAAATGTTGCGGCAGCAGGATTTGACAAAACTTGTGAGAAGAGCTCTCAGTCCAGGGTCCAGGGCATGATCTAGAGGACTCAGGTGTTCCAGGATCTCTATCCCCGGGGAACCAACTACATTATTACCTCAGATATATCACTCCTCACTGTGGTGACCCTGGGCAAGTCACTCAAAATGTCTGAGTTTTAATTCACTGAATTGAAAAATATCGGTTGTAGCCCCTTCCCTGCCTGTCCTTTGGGGTTGATGTGGGGATCAAGGAAATCACAGATCTCTGTCATCAGCTGGAAATCATGTGGCCATGGAAACTGTGAAGTCACTTTCCATCCTACCCTGCACAGGAGATATGCAAGCTCCCACTCTGTATTCAACCACTACCAAGTATCTGAATTATCCTTCTCGACACTGAATGATTGAACATTTTATGGCATTTACAAAATAAATGAGTCTTTTTACGTCTTTATCTGCATTTCATCCTTTTAGGCACTATAGACCTTAGTAGGTCTATAGCATAGACCTACTAATGTTTCCACATCTCAGAATAGGGAAGAGAGGCACAGATGGGTTCATATCCATCTCCCAGGTATGTGCAGATTTGAAGTAGGATTTGAACCCAGCCTATTCTTGGTAACTTGGATCTTCTGCTTTTCTATATTGTCTCATCTGAATAAAGGTATCTGCCTGGACAAACAAATCTTCCTAGAACCCAGATCTAATTCAGGTAGCATTGAAAGGCAGTCGGTGAAAACTAGGATCAAAAGTTTAAACTGAATAAGTTTTTACTAATTTCTCTGTGGTCTTCTGCCAGCAAGATGTCAAGCACTGTCTTTATTATAATAAATTTCTACCTTGCAGGTTTGGTTGGCCGCACCAGGAGCTGGGTACAAAAAAAACAGAAGCATAAGAAAATGTGCCCCATTGAAAATGAAGGTAGGGTGGAAATTACATCATTAAGTTTACTGAAGCAAATAATTCCAGTTTACTCATCCAGTGTCCCAGAGAAACCCAGTAAATTCTATGTCATGTTCTTCATTTATTTCATTTGTGCCTATTTAATGCATTAAATCAACAGATGATGCAACTACACAAGTAAAGTTACATTGACAACTTAGAGTTTGGTTCTTTTTGTTTGTTTGTTTTTGTGAAAACGTCTCATTTTGTAACCCAGGAGTGCATTGGTGCAATCACAGCTCATTGCAATCTTGACCTCCCCATGTTCAGGTGATCCTTCTACCTCAGTCTCCCAAGCAGATGGCTGTAATGCACATGCTTTATACCAAGTTTTTTATTTTTATTTTTTATTTTGTAGAGATGGGGTTTCATAGTGTTGCCCAGGCTTGGTTCACTTTTGATAGTAAAGGCATCTCAAATGTTTAGACATTTGCTTTCAGTTTGGGCAATTATGAATACAGCAATTGTAAACCTTATTGTGTCTTGTTTGGAAACATAATTTTTAAAATGTAACTAAGGAAATACTAAAATTATGATTACTTGATCGTATGATAAGACTACATTTCTTTGTAAGAATTTTGGTAGAATTTACCGATGAAATCGTCTGAAGGTAGTTTTTGTTCTTTTGAGAAGATACTAATTATTGATTCAATTTCTAATATAAATATAGGCCTATTCAGATGATTCATTTATCATGAGAAGACTTTTAACCTTCTGAAACAGATTAAAAAATTAGCTCATTTCATATAATGTTTCCAAGTGTGAGCACAGATGTGTTCACAATATTCCTTTATTACTTTTTTTGATTTCACTCCTCTTGAACTGATATTATTAGTACATCGTGACTTCCTTCTTTTTCTTTGAGGTTAGACAAGGCAGAAGTTTATCAGTGTTATTGATCTTTTCAAAGAACTGGCTTTTGGTTTTGTTGATTTTTCTCTGATGATTTCCTGTTTTATATTCCATTAATTTCTGCAGTCATTATTTATTTTTCCTCTATTTGACATTATACTGCTGTTTTTCTTTCATTGCCCAAGGTGGAAGCTACATTATGAATTTAGATTTTTCTCATTATTGAAACAGCATCATGAATGTTACTCACTAAATATAATATTATTGAAATGCACACTTAATAAATAAAATAATAAATATGTAAGCTTTTAAAATTTTAAAAATACAACAGGATAGATGATTAATGTAATAGCAGGATATGTAGATCCACAGAAGTTAAATAATCCTGTAACATTTCATAAAATGTTGGGATTTGCCTAGACCTTCATGTGGGCAGCAGGTGTGACGAGACGCTCTCACTGAGCCATACATTGCCTTTCTGTATTAACCGGTTCTCAGACTATTTCACACTGATGAGGTTGCCCTAGCTAGAAAGCCAAGGTTCTTTCATTTCTTTCTTCCCTTCTCCTTTGCCTGCCTTCAGCACCAAGGAGAGTGATCCAGCAGCAGCTCAGTCCATGCTTGTCAACAGCCCACCTCCATACACTGCAGCTTTGGTCCACATCCCCCAAGCCTCCTTGTGGGATTCCTCAGCATCACCAGTGCACTGACTGTCTCTCTGTGTTCTCCTAGCTCCTGTTCAACACCCAAAGGAGTGTACAACTAAAAAGCTTCAGGAGGAGATGTCACCTGACATAGTAAGATGCATTTCTTTGTCTTGAAGAGAAATGTCTTTTTCTGGGGCTTCTAGAATATCAAGTGAATATCATTTTTGACTGCCATTGTGAATCAGGCCTCAGCTGTCATGAACTCTAGCTACCAGTCATTGGAATGTATGACCAACTGAGGCCTGATTGATGATGTCAGTCAAAAGATGGCATCACTCACAAACTAGTAGTGAGCATATTTCTCAGTAGCAACATTTGCTTCTTGAAAAATAATTTTGTATTTAGCCGCCAACATGGACTTGCTAAATTTTCCATGAAAACCTACTGCCTCAGTGGCTCACACACGGAATCCAGCACTTTGGGAGGCTGAGGCAGACAGGGCCAATATAATGAAACCCTGTCTCTACTATAAAAACAAACATTAGCTGGGCATGGTGGCAGGCACCTGTGGTCACATCTAGTTGGAAGGCTGAGGCAGGAGAATTGCTTGAACCCAGATAGCTGAGGTTGTAGTGAGCCGAGATCATGCCACTGCATTCCAGCCTGGGTGACAGAGCAAGAATATGTCCAAAACCAAAGACAAAAATCCACTGCTTTTTCTCCAAGTATCTTCTATGCTTTATTTGGGGGTCAGTGACTTGATCACTGTTTGATACCTGGTTTTCTAACACCACCAAGTAAATAAAAGACTTGTGCAGTCAGGACCCAGTATGATCTGATCCTCATAATGTTTTTTTTCTCCCCTCTTACTGCAGGAAAACGCTACAAGTGAATATCACCACAGTACGTATTCTTTTTTTAACAAAGCTTCCTTGGGATGTAGTTGACATGCAACCCAATTCACCCATTTAAAGTGGGTGATTCAGTGTTTTTACTATATTTATAGGCTATGCACCCATGTTACAATCTTATTTTAAAACCTCTTCATTCCTCCTCAAAGAAACATCATTAGTAGACACCCCTCTGTTTTTCCCAACCTTGCACCCCTGGTTCTAAGCAGCCCTAATGTACTTCTTGTTTGTATATACAATGCCTTTCTATAGTAACCAGTTGTTAAGGTGACTGTTTCACGTTGAAGAAGTTGCCCTAGCTAGAAAGCAAAGGCTCTTTTATTTCTTTCTGCCTCTCTCCTTTTCCTTCATTCAACACCAGGAGGATGGTCCAGCAGCAGCTCAGTCCATGCTTGTGAACCACCCAGCTCCATCACTCCAGCCCCTCCATGCACACATCCCCCAAGCCTCCTGTGGGATCCCTCAGCAGCACCAATGAACTGACTGTCACTCTGTGTCTCCTAGCTCCTGTTGACAACCCAGAGGAGTGTACACTTGGCAGTGAGGAGGAGAAGGTGACCTCTGACACGGTGACATACATTTCTTTGTCTGGAAATTTATTTTTTCTGGGGCTTCTAGAGTATGAACTGAATATGATTTTTGACTGCCATCATAAATTAGGCCTCGGGAGTCTTGGACCCTAGCTACTGGTCATTGGAGATTATGACCAACTGAGGCCTGATGGATGATGTCTGTCAAAAGAGGACATCACCTACAAATTGGTCATGAGCACATTTATCAGTAGCAGCATTTTCTTCTTGAAAAAATAATTTTGTATTTCCTAAAGAACAGAGACACCTGCTAAATTTTCCAAATGCACTGCATTTTCTGCAAGCATCCTGTATGCATCATCTGGAGCCAGTGACTTGATCACTGTTCTACATCTGGTTTTCTCATCGTTGTTTTGAAACAGAGACTTTCTCTATCACCCGGCTACAGTGCAGTGGTGTGATCTCAGATCAGTGTAACCTCCACGTACTGGGTTCAAGCAATTCTCCTGCCTCAGCCTCCTGAGTAGCTGGGATTACATGCTCACGCCATCACCATGCCGGGTTTCTTGTAGTTTTTAGTAGAGACATGGTTTCACCATGTTGGCCAGGATGGTCTCAATCTCTTGACCTCATGATCTGCCTGCCTTGACCTCCCAATTTGCTGGGATTACATGAGTAAGCCACCACACCCAGCCTGCCATCTGGTTTTCTAATATCACCAAGTGAATATAAGACTTGTGCCAACAGGACCCAGCATGATGGAATCCTCATGGTGTTTCTTTTTCTCTTATTGCAGGAGAAGCCTGCGGCCCAGTATCACCACCGTACGTATTCTTTTTCTTTTAACCAGTTACCGAGATGTAGTCAACATGCAAACCAATTCACCCATTTAAAGGAGGTGATTCAGTGTTTTTCCTATGTTTACAGGGTTGTGCAATGATTGTTAGAATCTAATTTTAGAAGCTCCTGGTTCCCTCTCAGAAAATCCCCTTAGTAGCGACTCCTCTGTTTTCCCCAACCCCCAACACCCCTGGTTCTAGGCAGCCTTAATCTACCTCCTGTTTCTATAGTACACTGCCTTTCTGTATGAAACGGTTCTTCAAATGATGATTTCATGTTGATGAGGTTGCCCAAGCTAGGAAGCCAAGGCTCTTTGATTCCTTTCTGCCCCTCTGCTTTTCATTCCTTCAGCACCAAGGAGTATGGTCCAGGAGCAGCCCGATCCATGCTTGTCAAACTCCCAGCTCCATACACACAAGCCTGGTCCACATTTCCCAAAGCTCTTTGTGAGATTCCTCAGCAACACCAATGCGCTGACTGACACTCTGTGTTCTCTTAGGTCCTGTTGAGTTCCTAAAGGACCTTGTCTTAGAAGATATTGAAGACAATGAGATTCCCTGTGATGTGGTAAGATGCATTTCTTTGTCTCGAAGAGAAATGTCTTTTTCTGGGGCCTCTGGGATATCAGGCGAGTATCATTTTTGACTGCCATTGTGAATCAGACCTGAGTTGTCATGGACTCTAGCGACCAGTCTGTGGAGTTTCTGACCAAGCGAGGCCTGATGGGCGATGTCAGTCAAAATATGGCATAACTTACAATCTGGTCATGGGCATATATCTCGGTAGCAACATTTTCTTCTTGAAAAATAATTTTGTATTTCCCAGCCAGCATAGACACCTGCTAAATATTCCGAACCCACTGCATTTTCTGGAAGCATCCCCTGTGCTCCATTAGGGGCCCATGACTTCATCACTGTTTGACATCTGGTTGTTTTGTTTAGTTTAGTTTTGTATCTGAGACAGAATCTCTCTGTCAGCAGGCTGCAGTGCAGTGGTGTGATCTCAGATCACTGCAACATCCACCTACGGCGTTCAAGCAATTCTCCTGCCTCAGCCTCCCGAGTCGCTGGGACTGTAGGCTCTCGCCACCACCACACCCACCTTCTCTGTAGTTTTTAGTAGAGATGGGGTTTCACCATGTTGGCCAGGACGGTCTCAATCTCTTGTCCTCATGATCTGCCCACCTCTGCCTCCCAACATGCTGGGATTACATGTGTGAGCCACCGCACCCAGCCTGCCATCTGGTTTTCTAAAGTCACCAAGCAAATACAAGACTTGTGCCAACAGGACCCAGCATGATGTAATGCTCATAGTGTTTCTTTTTCTGTTATTGCAGGAGGAGCCTGCGGCCCACTATCACCGCCGTACGTATTCTTTTTCTTTTCACCAGTTACTGAGACATAGTCGACATGCAAATCAATTCACCCATTTAAAGGAGGTGATTCAGTGTTTTCCCTATGTTTACAGGGTTGTGCAACCATTGTTAGAATCTAATTTTAGAAGCTCTTGGTTCCCTCTCAGAAAACCCCCTTAGTAGTGACTCCTCTGTTTTCCCCAACTTCCCCACAGCCCTGGTTCTAGGCAGCCTTAATCTACCTCCTGTTTCTATAGTAGACTGACTTTCGGTATGAACCGGTTCTTCAAATGATGATTTCACATTGATGAGGTTGCCCTAGCTAGGAAGCCAAGGCTCTTTGATTCCTTTCTGCCCCTCTGCTTTTCCTTCCTTCAGCACCAAGGAGAATGGTTTAGTAGCAGCTTGGTCCATGCTTGTCATACACCCAGCTCCATACACTCCAGCCCGGTCCACATTTCCCAAAGCTCTTTGTGAGATTCCTCGGGAGCACCAATGCACTGACTGTCACTCTGTGTTCTCTTAGGTCCAGTTCAGGTTTGCTCTTAGGTCCAATGCCTTCCTTAGAAGACATTGAAGACGATGACATTCCCCGTGATGTGGTAAGATGCATTTCTTTGTCTCAAAGAGAAATGTCTTTTTCTGGGGCCTCTGGGATATCAAGCGAGTATTGTTTTTGACTGCCATTGTGAATCAGACCTGAGTTGTCATGGACTCTAGTGACCAGTCAGTGGAGTTTCTGACCAAGCGAGGCCTGATGGATGATGTCAGTCAAAAGATGGCATAACTTACAATCTGGTCGTGGGCATATTTCTCAGTAGCAACATTTTCTTCTTGAAAAATAATTTTGTATTTCCCAGCCAGCATAGACACCTGCTAAATATTCCAAACCCACTGCATTTTCCGGAAGCATCCCCTGTCCTTCATTTGGGGTCCGTGACTTCATCACTGTTTGACATCTGGTTTTTTGTTTAGTTTAGTTTTGTGTCTGAGACAGAATCTCTCTGTCACCAGGCTGCAGTGCAGTGGTGTGATCTCAGATCACTGCAGCATCCACCTACTGCATTCAAGCAATTCTCTTGCCTCAGTCTCCCGAGTAGCTGGGAATGTAGGCTCTCTCCACCACCACACCCACCTTTCTTGCAGTTTTTAGTAGAGATGGGGTTTCACCATGTTGGACAGGATGGTCTCAATCTCTTGTCCTCATGATCTGCCCACCTCTGCCTCCTGACATGCTGGGATTACATGCGTGAGCCACCGCACCCAGCCTGCCATCTGGTTTTCTAATGTCACCAAGCAAATACAAGACCTGTGCCAACAGGACCCAGCATGATGTAATCCTCATAGTGTTTCTTTTTCTGTTATTGCAGGAGGAGCCTGCGGCCCAGTATCACCACCGTACATATTCTTTTTGTTTTCTTGACTTACTGAGATGTAGTCAACATGCAAATCAATTCACCCATTTAAAGGAGCTGATTCAGTGTGTTTTTTATGTTTACAGGGTTGTGCAACCATTGTTAGACTCTAATTTTAGAAGCTCTTGGATCCCTCTCAGAAAATCCCCTTAGTAGTGACTCCTCTGTTTCTCCCAACTTCCCCACAGCCCTGGTTCTAGGCAGCCTTAATCTACCTCCTGTTTCTATAGTACACTGCTTTTCTGTATGAACCGGTTCTTTCAATGATGATTTCACATTGATGAGGTTGCCCTAGCTAGGAAGCCAATGCTTTTAGATTCCTTTCTGCCCCTCTGCTTTTCCTTCATTCAGCACCAAGGTGAATGGTCCAGCAGCAGCTCGGTCCATGCTTGTCAAACACCCAGCTCCATACACTCCAGCCCAGTCCACATTTCCCAAAGCTCTTTGTGAGATTCCTCGGCAGCACCAATGCGCTGACTGTCACTCCATGTTCTCTTAGGTATGGTTGAGGTGTGCTCTTAGGTCCAATGCCTTCCTTGGAAGACTTTGAAGATGATGAGATTCCCCGTGATGTGGTAAGATGCATTTCTTTGTCTCAAAGAGAAATGTCCTTTTCTGGGGCCTCTGGGATATCAAGTGAGTATCATTTTTTACTGCCATTGTGAATCAGACCTGAGTTGTCATGGACTCTAGTGACCAGTCAGTGGAGTTTCTGACCAAGCGAGGCCTGATGGACGATGTCAGTCAAAAGATGGCATAACTTACAATCTGGTTGTGGGCATATTTCTCGGTAGCAACATTTTCTTCTTGAAAAATAATTTTGTATTTTCCAGCCAGCATAGACACCTGCTAAATATTCCAAACCCACTGCATTTTCCAGAAGCATCCCCTGTCCTTCATTTGGGGTCCATGACTTCATCACTGTTTGACATCTGGTTTTTTGTTTAGTTTAGTTTTGTGTCTGAGACAGAATCTCTCTGTCACCAGGCTGCAGTGCAGTGGTGTGATCTCAGATCACTTCAGCATCCACCTACTGCATTCAAGCAATTCTCTTGCCTCAGCCTCCCGAGTAGCTGGGAAAGTAGGCTCTCACCACCACCACACCCACCTTTCTTGCAGTTTTTAGTAGAGATGGGGTTTCACCATATTGGTCAGGATGGTCTCAATCTCTTGTCCTCATGATCTGCCCACCTCTGCCTCCTGACATGCTGGGATTACATGCATGAGCCACTGCACCCAGCCTGCCATCTGGTTTTCTAATGTCACCAAGCAAATACAAGACCTTTGCCAACAGGACCCAGCATGATGTAATCCTCATAGTGTTTCTTTTTCTGTTATTGCAGGAGGGCCCTGTGGCCCACTATCACTGCCATACGTATTTTTCTCTTAAGCAGTTACTGAGATGTAGTCAACATGCAAACCAATTCACCCATTTAAAGGAGGTGATTCAGTGTGGTTCCTATGTTTACAGGGTTGTGCAACAATTGTTAGAATCTAATTTTAGAAGCTCTTGGATCCCTCTCAGAAAATCCCCTTAGTAGTGACTCTTCTGTTTTCCCCAACTTCCCCACAGCCCTGGTTCTAGGCAGCCTTAATCTACCTCCTGTTTCTAAAGTACACTGCTTTTCTGTATGAACCAGTTCTTTAAATGATGATTTCACATTGATGAGGCTGCCCTAGCTAGGAAGCCAATGCTCTTCGATTCCTTTTGCCCCTCAACTTTTCCTTCCTTCAGCACCAAGGGAATGGTCCAGCAGCAGCTCGGTCCATGCTTGTCATACACCCAGCTCCATACACTCCAGCCCAGTCCACATATCCCAAAGCTCTTTGTGAGATTCCTTGGCAGCACCAATGCACTGACTGTCACTCTGTGTTCTCTTAGGTATGGTTGAGGTGTGCTCTTAGGTCCAATGCCTTCCTGAGAAGACTTTGAAGATGATTAGATTCCCCGTGATGTGGTAAGATGCATTTCTTTGTCTCGAAGAGAAACATCTTTTTCTGGGGCCTCTGGGATATCAAGTGAGTATCATTTTTTACTGCCATTGTGAATCAGACCTGAGTTGTCATGGACTCTAGCGACCAGTCTGTGGAGTTTGTGACCAAGCGAGGCCTGATGGACGATGTCAGTCAAAAGATGGCATAACTTACAATCTGGTCGTGGGCATATATCTCGGTAGCAACATTTTCTTCTTGAAAAATAATTTTGTATTTTCCAGCCAGCATAGACACCTGCTAAATATTCTAAACCCACTGCATTTTCTGGAAGCATCCCCTGTGCTCCATTTGGGGTCCGTGACTTCATCACTGTTTGACATCTGTTTTTTTTGTTTAGTTTAGTTTTGTGTTTGAGGCAGAATCTCTGTGTCACCAGGCTACAGTGCAGTGGTGTGATCTCAGATCACTGCAGCATCCACCTACTGCATTCAAACAATTCTCCTGCCTCAGCCTCCTGAGTCGCTGGGACTGTAGGCTCTCTCCACCACCACACCCACCTTCCTTGCAGTTTTTAGTAGAGATGGGGTTTCACCATGTTGGCCAGGATGGTCTCAATCTCTTTTCCTCATGATCTGCCCACCTCTGCCTCCTGACATGCTGGGATTACATGCGTGAGCCACCGCACCCAGCCTGCTGTCTGGTTTTCTAATGTCACCAAGTGAATACAAGACCTGTGCCAACAGGACACAGCATGATGTAATCCTCATAGTGTTTCTTTTTCTGTTATTGCAGGAGGAGCCTGCGGCCCACTATCACCGCCGTACGTATTCTTTTTGTTTTCTTGACTTACTGAGACGTAGTCGACATGCAAATCAATTCACCCATTTAAAGGAGGTGATTCAGTGTGTTTTTTATGTTTACAGGGTTGTGCAACCATTGTTAGACTCTAATTTTAGAAGCTCTTGGATCCCTCTCAGAAAATCCCCTTAGTAGTGACTCCTCTGTTTCTCCAAACTTCCCCACAGCCCTGGTTCTAGGCAGCCTTAATCTACCTCCTGTTTCTATAGTACACTGCTTTTCTGTATGAACCGGTTCTATAAATGATGATTTCACATTGATGAGGTTGCCCTAGCTAGGAAGCCAATGCTCTTAGATTCCTTTCTGCCCCTCTGCTTTTCCTTCATTCAGCACCAAGGTGAATGGTCCAGCAGCAGCTCGGTCCATGCTTGTCAAACACCCAGCTCCATACACTCCAGCCCAGTCCACATTTCCCAAAGCTCTTTGTGAGATTCCTTGGCAGCACCAATGTGCTGACTGTCACTCCATGTTCTCTTAGGTATGGTTGAGGTGTGCTCTTAGGTCCAATGCCTTCCTTGGAAGACTTTGAAGACGATGAGATTCCCTGTGATGTGGTAAGATGCATTTCTTTGTCTCAAAGAGAAATGTCCTTTTCTGGGGCCTCTGGGATATCAAGTGAGTATCATTTTTTACTGCCATTGTGAATCAGACCTGAGTTGTCATGGACTCTAGTGACCAGTCAGTGAAGTTTCTGACCAAGCAAGGCCTGATGGACGATGTCAGTCAAAAGATGGCATAACTTACAATCTGGTCGTGGGCATATTTCTCAGCAGCAACATTTTCTTCTTGAAAAATAATTTTGTATTTTCCAGCCAGCATAGACACCTGCTAAATATTCCAAACCCACTGCATTTTCTGAAAGCATCCCCTGTGCTCCATTTGGGGTCCGTGACTTCATCACTGTTTGACATCTGGTTTTTTGTTTAGTTTAGTTTTGTGTCTGAGACAGAATCTCTCTGTCATCAAACTACAGCACAGTGGTGTGATCTCAGATCACTGCAGCATCCACCTACTGCATTGAAGCAATTCTCCTGCCTCAGCCTCCTGAGTAGCTGGGACTGTAGGCTCTCACCACCACCACATCCACCTTCTTTGTAGTTTTTAGTAGAGATGGGGTTTCACCATTTGGGCCAGGATGGTCTGGATCTCTTGACCTTGTGATCCACCACCTTGGCCTCCCAAAGTGCTGAGATTATCGATGTGAGCCATCATGCCTGGCCTAGAATTATGCAATATTATAATCACTGCCAAAAGGTCTGTTGTGCTCCTTCTCTGTTCTTGCCACCAGTAACCAGTATTCTCAATTTTTTTCACTATAAATTATTTTTGCGTATTGTAGATTTCATATAAATATAACCTTAAAGTCTAGGTTATTCTTTTCTTATAAGGATTATTTCACTCAGCATAATGTTTTTGAGATTTTTCTATGCTGTATGAGTCAGTAGTTTGTTCTTTTTTCTTTCTAATTAAAGTAGTCTGTTATATGGATAAACCACAATTCACTTATCCATTCTTTTGTTGATGGATTCTAGGACTGTTTCTAATTTTTTACTTTTGTGACTGAAGCTACTCTAAGTAGTCTAGCATAAATTATTTTGTGGACATATGCTTTTGTTCCTTTTGGTTAAATACCAAGATGTGGAATTGCTGGGTCATAGGATAGGTATATGTGTAACTTGTGTAAAATTTTTTGTTTTTGAGACAGAGTTTTACTCTTGTTTCCCAGGCTGGAGTGCAATGGTGCAACTTCTGCCCACTAGGTTCAAGTCATTCTCCTGCCTCATGCTCCTGAGTAGCTGGGATTACAGGCATGCACCACCATGCCTGGCTAATTTTGTATTTTTAGTAGAGTTGGGGTTTCTCCATGTCTCTACTAACAACATTTATAAGGAATGATTCAGGCCGGTCTTGAACTCCCAACCTCAGGTGATCCACCTGCCTTTGCCTACCAAAGTGCTGGTATTACAGGTGTGAGCCACTGCACCCAGCTGTATATGTGTAGCTTTTTAAGAAACTGCTTGACCTTTTCCCAAAATAGTGATCCAATATTACACTCATGCCAGCAACGTGTAATAAAACTATATTTGCTCTACATCCTTTCCGTCATTTGGTATTAATCAGCATTTTAATTTTAGCCATTCTGGTGGGTGTGCAGTGGTATCTCATTGTGGTTTTGATTTGTATTTTCTTGATGGCTAATGATTTTGAGTAGTTTTTTCATGTGCTTATTGTTCATTTTCTGTATTCCTTTCTTTTTAAAGTTTTTATTTTAATACTTGTTAATTAAAAGGAAGTATAAACATCATGATGACCTCTGGGTAGGGAAGGACTGATTAAGCAAGTTACACAAGGCATTTACAGAAAGGAAATGGTTAATAAATTCAACTATGTTAAAATAAACAACTTCTCTTCAGAAGAGAGTGAAAAGGAAAGTCACAGACTGGAAGAAGATATTTGCAATGCAAAATACCAATAAAGGATTAGTACTCAAGGAACTCCTAAAAGTCACTAAGGAAAGGCCAGCTGAAAAATTGGAAAAGGTTGGGACAGACATGGCAGTGAGAGGAAATCAAATAGCTGATAAGTATATGAAAAGATGTTCAGCCTCATTGGGGAAATGCAAATTAAACCCACAGTGAAATAACATACCCATCAATTTGCAGACATTTAAAAGACTGGCAGTAGTTTTAGGAACTAAAACATTAGGTAGAAGTGTAAAGTAGTTCAACCACTAGGGAAACCCATTGTCATTACAGGTAGAGTTGAACATGTGAGCCTGTGACATAGCAGCTTCTCTCCTAGAAACTCTTTACTGGATACATGTTTGAAGATTTTCAGAGCAGATTACTTATAATTCCAAACTTTTCTGTAAAACCAAAATGTCTGTTAACAACATAATGGATAAACAAGTTGTGATATGTTCAAAGAAAAAACTACTTTACAGCTGTGAAAAAAAAGAATGGATTACAGCTCTAGGTATTAACTTTGATAAATCTCAGAAACAATATGGAGGGAAAGAAGAAGCCATCAAGAACATTTATAAGCTATGATTCTTTTTAGTTAAACATTAATAGTATGTGACTGGTGGCTCACAGAGTGGGATTACAAAGTGCTGTAATCCCAGCACTTTGGGAGGCTGAGGCAGGAGGATTCCTTGCTATGTTGTCCAGGTCAGGAGTTTGAGATGAGCCTGGACAACATAGCAAGACCCCATCTCTAGCACCAAAAAGGAGATTAATAGCTAAACAATATGTAGTAATGTACACATAGGTGTTAAGACAGCATAAAATCAGTTTAGGCAAATAAAGTTTATTTTAAGGACTTAAATGTTTAAAAGGTTAATTTGAGGGCCTAATATACATGCTTTAGAAGGATAATAGACCCTGATCTCAGGGAACAATTAGTCCTTTCTGGAAAGATAGGGTAGGTGTCTGACCTGGCAGTGATGATGGCACCTTGAGGGATAGATCATGGAGGTGGGAGCTTGGTCTGAATTGGTCATAAGGTACAGAAAGAGGAAAGGATGCAGAGATTTGACCTGGGCTTAAAAGACTGAAAGGATGTGGATAAGTGGAAAATATGTCTCTGGATAAGGGAAGGGTGTGGGGGTTGGGTGCATGTTCCAATTATGAGGAGCCTGATGAGGGTTGGGAGGGAAGGTCTAAAAGACATGTTGAGGAGTTTGAAGTTCATCCTGTAAACCTTAGAGAACTCCCAAAGACATTTCATTTTCAGCAGGGCAGTTGAAGGATAAACGTATTTCATGAAGATTAGGTTTCAGGCAAAAATTGCAATGGGAAAGGTAAGGGAAACCTAGAGGTGGGACACTATCCAGGACCTATTGCAGTGGTTTGGGCACAAGGTATGACCAGGTATAACTAACTTAGTGCAGTGGTTTGGAAAAGGAGGGAATAAGGGAGAAAAAAAACTGAAAGACTAGTGACAGATTGGATTTAGTGAGTGAAGGGGTGGAGAGTGGAGGGTGACTCAGAAATTGGGGTTTACCAGCTTAGAAGGACTGTGATAACATGCCACAATTTGTACAGTGCTTTATGGTTTACCAAAAGCTATTTTTGTACACCATCTCATTTGATGTTCCCCAGACCATGGGGAGGTAGAAAGGAGGGATTTTATTTTCCCTGTTTAAGGCCTACAGAAGCAGAAATTCAGAGATTGAATGACTTGTTCAAGTTTGTGGTGACCACTTACAGAAACAGGTTCATTGTAATAGCAGAAGTAAGATGAAAGAGAAGTTAAGGAGTTTTTTTTAAAAAAAAACCTTTCTTGTCTTTTGGTTCTGGGTTCATCTTATAAAAATGAACTTTTACTTGTTCTGATTGCAAAAATCATATTCATAAGTCAGAGGAAAGAGAAGTTAGGGAGTTTTAAAAAAAAATTCTTCTTGTCTTTTGGTTCTGGGTGTATCTTACAAAAATAAACTTTTACTTTTCCTGATTGTAAAAGTCATATTCATTGTAGAAATCTTGAAAAATATAGAAAACAACAGGGATCACTTAAATCGTACAGTCATTTGAATTGCACATTCAGGAGATAATGTCTCCTAAAATTGTGGTGTGTTTCCTTCCATCCATGTAGATTGCTTTAAATAACTAATTTGAATTTTTTTTTTTTTTTTTTTTTGGCTGGGCATAGTGGCTTATACCTGTAAATCCCAGCACCATGGGGAGGACAGGATGGGAGAATCACTTGAGGCCAGGAGTTTGAGACCAGCTTGGGAAACATAGTAAGACCCCCACTCTCTATAAAAAATAAATAAATAAATAAATTAGCTGGGCATGAGGCACAGGCCTTTAATCCCAGCTACTTAGGAGACTGAGGCAGGAGGATTGCTTGAGGCCAGGAGTTTGAGTTTGCAGTGAGCTATGATTATACCACTGTTCTCCAACCTGGGGACAGAGTGAGACCCAGTCTCTTAAAAAGCAAAAAGCAAAAATATTTTTAAAGCAGTTTTCTGTTTTAGTTCTAGTAAACATATAGCTATTATTTATTTAAATGTCATTCCCTTAAATTTTCTCATTTCTCCTCTTCAGCTCCATCTAAAAGATTGATTGAGACCATCTTGATCTGTTCCCCAAGTCTTTTCACTTTTCTTTTTTTTTTTTTCAAGTACAATTTCCATTTTATTTTTCTCCAGAGAATAGTTATCTTCAGTCTTTTACTCAGCTCCTTACATGGGTTTTGGTGGGGGTCGTGGGGCAGCACCCGCAGGTCTAAATCGGGGTGGGGGTGTTCGGTCCTTGTGGGCTTCACGAGATCGATTCCTGACTACTTTGCTGTGAATTGCACAACTCACACAGTAATGTAGCTTCACATAGAGCTTGGGAAGTACATAGGCATCAAAGACGCTCGCTTCAGAAATATCCCTGACTGTTGTGGCCTCCACTATGTTTCGAATGATGAATTTTTTAATGACCTTATCCTTGGGCATGCATCGGGCACAATTCATGCAGCGAATAGGCTGAACATGGCCGAGGCCCTTTTTGGCATGACCGTTGTTCCTTCTTTTCTTTGTCATTTTGGAAGCTCACAGCAGAGAAAGAACTCACTTTTCTTTTATTTCCCCTCTCTGTGCCATCTTCTGGAAGCATTTTTAAACTCAGTCTCTTAAGTCATGAATTTATTCCTCAAGGTCTACTCAGCTCTTTAGCCCACTGAGTTTTTAAATTTGAGTTTTTGCCCTCAATCTGTGGTTTGCTGTTTTTTATGACTGCTTATTCATGTTTTGTTGTTGCAGCATACTCCCTTATCTTTTTGAGGATATTAATTGTACTCACTTTAAAGTTCTATTCTGATTGCTGTTTATTAAAAATACTCTTTATTGAATTATAAATGCAGTCAGCAAAGTGTACAATATCCCTAAGTGTACAGCTTGATGAATTTTCCTCATGCTCCCATGTAATCACCACCCAAATCAAGACAGAACATTTCCTGCATTTCAGAAGGCTGCCTTAGGGCTATTCACTGTTTTTTAGTATTTTTAACATTTTTACAGCAATCTTGAAGGATTTTCACAGGGTACCCCTGTATATCCAATGCCTGTATTTTATGTTAGCATTTTACTGTACTTGCTTTATCACATATATCCATGGTTTCATCCTTCTACCTGTCATTCTCCTTTTTCTTTGATATATTTTAAAGTAATTGCAAATGTTAGTATACTTCTTCTTACATATTTCAGCATCAGTTTGATGTTTGTTTAAGTTTTTTCCTTTTGAGGCAGCATTTACATACAATGAAATCCACAAATATTTAGTGTATATTTGCTGAGTTTTGACAAATGTATGCCTATGTAATCCAAACCTCTATGAAGTTATAGAACATTGTTTTCACCCCAGAAAGTTTCATCATGCTCCTTATTGGAGAATCTCTTCTTGCAACCACGCTTCTGATTTTTTTTCTTCCCCATTGATTAGTTTTGCCTGTTCTAGAACTTAATGTAAGTGGACTTATACAGTATGCATTTTTTTCTTTTTCTTTTTTTTTTTGAGGCAGGTCCCCCTGTGTTGCCTAGGCTGGAGTGCAGTGCTGTGATCATAGTTCCTGCAGCCTTGACTTCCCTGGCTCAAGTGATCTTCCCATCTTAACCTCCTGAGTAGCTGGGACTATAGGTACTCAGGGTCTCACTGTGTTGCCCAGGCTGGTCTCAAACTCCTGGGCTCAAGTAATTCTCCCTCCTCAGCCCCCTGAGTAGCTGGGATTATAGGCATGCACCACCATCCCTGGCTCTCCCATTGTTTTTAAGGTTATGAAACTGAAATATTTTCTTTCTATAATGTAGGTAATCAGTATTATCAACACTGTCTGGGAAAGCAGTCCCATGGCTGTGACAGAGCCCTAGACCACATGCTGGAAATTCTAAGAACCACTGAATTATATTCATTGCAGCTTTGTCTTAAGGATGATGATCCTTATGCCAGTGACCTTGTTGAGGGCTTAATGTCTGTAAGGATATTTGACTAGGCTCCTGACTAGATCCTGTATTTTCTTGGCTGTTTTCTCAGAGGTTATTCATTTAAACAGATCTCTTTGAAGAGGCAGGCAGGGCACTATAGGGTTTAGTCAAGGCCTCAACTCTCCTTCATTGCCTGAATTCTACTATTCTCTGGCCAAACACCCACCTGCTGCCTGCCTCCTAGGGAGAGCTTATCTTGGAGCAGAGTATGGAAGAATGTAATCCTGACAGCCTGCTGAGGTAGTTCTCCAGTGTTGCTTAGGGCTGTTACAGTAGTTTATCTAAATAAAGCTTGTTTAGTTGTATTAAGGATCTTGAAAAGTGGCTTAGTGCAGAACAGAAAAAATGTCTTTCTTCCATCATATGTATTTAAAATGATGACTGGGTGTCCAACAGTTCAGACTTTAAAGCATCCCACACACATTTGGATGACTGTAGGAAAGAGGGGTTTGGGTATCTTTCACTAGAAAGGGGCTTTGTGCCATAGACTCTTGAGGGGCCCTGGATGCCTCCTTCAACATGTCTGGTATAGATCTCTCACTAGAGAGTGACAACCTTGTGCAGCATAGATTATTCCATTGCTCTGTTAGCTTTTGTCTTGGTCAGTGGCAAATTCTCCCTCCCAATTCCTGCTTTCTGAAGTCACTGGATTTTATAAAAATAAGGTTCCAGGCAGAAATCTAGAAGATACAGTGGTTTCCAATGTTGATAATATCTAACTGTGGTCTTGCTTGTTTGAGACAGAGTCTTCTTCAGACTGTAGGTGAGAGGAGAAAATGATGAGGGATGGGGTGGGATAGTGTCCTGGAGGTGAGTAGATGAGAATAGCCATGGGAATGGAGAAGAGGGGGCTGCTGAGAATCTGGGGTTGGGCAAAGTGGTCTGGGAGCAGTGGTGAGGAACCCAGGAGTGTCAGCTGGGGGAATGAGGTCATTTAGAAGGTGAGACAGGATCTAATGTTCCCAGGAAAGCCTCATGTTCTTAGAGTGAGGAGGGTGGCAGGAAAATGGAAAAGCACAGAAGGCAGAGCAGAGTTGTCCCTAAGAAACCAAATGGTCCTAGAGTGCAGGCAAGAATGCTGGGCTTGAGGACCACCTGCCCTGCAAAAGATGCAAGCTTGAGCTGGGTGCAGTGGCTCATGCCTGTAATCCCAGCACTTTGGGAGGCTGAGACAGGTGCATCACCTGAAGTCAGGGGTTCAAGACCAGCCTGACCAACATGGTAAAACCTTATCTTAAAAAGAAAAATGCAAGTTCACTGCTCGGATGTTGACCCTGTAGCTGAATTTAGCTTCCAGTGGGGCCAGGCCTGTCCTTCCCATTGGTAGCCTATTGTGCTCTCCAGTAAGTGACTGAGGTCAGCGTTTGACTACAGTGATGATCACAGGGGTAGACCTGCTGGGCCCAGGGCAGCCTTGAGTGGATTGATTGAGAGGGCTGCCCTGAGCTGTCCTCTGGGAAGACCACCTGGAGTTTCCAGGAAGGAAAGAATAGTTGTGACTTTTTCTTGTTTCCTTGATTTTTATCAGGATCGTTTACGAAGACCATCAGGGAATGAATATGTTCCTTCAACAAAAAGTAAGTCTTTCCTTTTTAATTTTTTAGATCACTATGTATAATATTGCAGTCTAGCTTAAGTGATGAAAATAATTTTTCAGATAAAAGTTTTTAAATAATTTTTCACCTCATTAAGAAGTGTCTTGTTATGTCAGAAAGCCTCAGAAAAAAAGCAACTGTCTCTGAGGCAGTACTGTCTTCCCTAAGAAATAGTTAATCATGGCTGGGTGCGGTGGCTCACACCTGTAATCCCAGCACTTTGGGAGGCTGAGGCAGGTGGATCACCAGGTCATGAACTCAAGGTCAACCTGGCCAGCATGGTGAATTCTTGTCTCTACTAAAAATATGAAAATTAGCTGGGCACGGTGGCATGCACCTGTAGTCCCAGCTACTTGGGAGGCTGAGGCAGGAGAATCACTTGGACCTGGGAGGTGAAGGTTGCAATGAACTGAGATCACACCACTGCACTCCAGCCTAGGCAACAGAATGAGACTCCATCTTCAAAAAAAAAAAGTTAATCCTCTAAAGCCTATTAATTTTGTTGTCCAAATTACATCACTTTACAGATATTCAGATGGTTTCAGGGAGTATAATCAATCCCACCTCCCTTGATGATTCCCCACCATGGATAGCTTGGGCAATGGACAAGGAGGAATTCTGGGAGTTCAACATTTTTGAATTGCAGGCTGCCACCCACAATAGGTGAGTTCATGCAGAGCTCAGCAGGGGGAGAACTAGATACCCACAGCCTGTGTGAGAGGCTACCTAAGGATTGTGGATTGTGCATAGATCTGGTCCCTGGGCAGGGAGGGGCTCTCAGGAAGGAGTGGTCAGGCAGCAGATGGCTCTGGGTTACCAGGGCCTGGGGGAGAGTCTGCTGGTTTCAGTAATAGCACATTCTTGGAAAGCATGCAACTATGCCAGTGACTTCTCCAAGCAGCACAGGACTTTTTTCTGTGAAATAAAAGTATTTCTCCTGTAGGTGGTAATACGTAAGAGATCTGCTCAGAGCCTAGAACCAAAATTTATTAGAAACACACATATAGATGTGATAAGAGCTGCCCCCAGATCTTGATTGCTTGTTGCAGATAGGCATAGGGACACCCAAAGCCTTAGTCATGCTTATCTGTGTTTGATCACAGAGAGTGGGAGCAGGAATGGGGTTTTGACTTGAGTTTTGTCCCTTGCCAGAGAAGAGCTGTTTGCCAAAGGTTGGCAGTTTGCTGGGCACATAAGAAAGGGAGGTGCACAGAGCTGATTCCAGCCAGGACTGCCCCCAAGGGTGTCTTGGGAGAGGTGTGCTCGGTTGGGCCATGGGATGGCTCCTCAGGTCTCATCTCAGTCTGGATGACCTGTCTCCAAGATAGCCTCCTGACTTTTTCAGGCTCACCTTGAGTTAACCTTCTGATACATTCTACTTCCCCATCTCCCAGCACAGCCAAGGAGAGTGGAAAAGTATACTCCCTTGGCATATGAATCTTTGAACACCTGGTTAGTATCCTAATGATGTTACATCCATGTGAATCAGGCTAAGGCAGGTCAGTTTAAGTTCTGTGATCACCTCTGGATACTACCTCAACACAGCCAGTTTCTTGGCCTTCAAAGGCAAGGGCCAGATGCTGGGTCAAGGTGATTTCTCAAATAGGAACCTAACTTGATGACCAGTGGGTCACCTTTGGGAAAATCCCCTCTTAATGTAATTTCCACCTCCAGATTATTGAGAAAATTTCATGGCGTATGGAAGTGACTGGCTCATATGATGTTTTGAGGAAATGTTTTCTTATAGGCAGGATGTCTTGCCAATGACATCAATCCAGCAAGTCCAAAGGAGAGGATAGTGTTCAAGGTGGCACAAGCTTAGCATTGAAAAAGAATTATTTGGAGAAATCCAGTAGTGCAAGTAGAAAGCTGAACCTGGAAAGACAAAACGAGCAAGCTTCCCCAGGCAAATCGGGAATCCCAACCAGGCTGAGGCCAGAGCTGCTGCTGTGGGGGGACAGCCCACTCTCACCCATACATCTTGTTGCCCTGAGGGCAAGAAGTGAAACCAGGGTTGGTCAGCCCCCACAGAAAGAGGCCAACACAGCCCAAGCAGTCACCACTTTGCTGCCTTGCACTCTCTGAAATTTCGCTTGGAACTTACTCAGGGCTCAAACACTTGGCCTGTTTGTTTGCTTTGTTCTAACATTGTGGATGTTTTTCTCTATAGGCCTTTGACATATCTTGGTCTCAAAATCTTTGGTCGGTTTCAAATCTGTCAGTTCTTACACTGCTGCAAGTCAACGCTGAGTTCATGGTTACAAATTATTGAAGGGAATTATCATTCTTCCAATCCCTACCACAATTCAACACATGCTGCTGATGTGCTTCATGCCACTGCCTATTATCTCTCCAAGGAGAGGATAAGGGTGAGCTGTGTTTACACACTATGTTTAATGGGCAGGAGCACCGGGGGGAGTCTAATGCTCCTGCCTCCATTGAGATACACAGCATGACTGCTCATGTGCACAGCCTGGCATAGGAAGGGCAAGGCCACATGAGGAATCAGGCAGGAGGCCACACTGTAGCTTTGGGAAATTGATGTGTTAATTTGTGACAAAAGCCTTCCCATTCCATAAGTGTACAAGAAGCAGGGTTTGGCTCTGGAGGAGAAACCCAACAAGAAAAGGATTAGGGCTCTGCTTCTGGGGGTTTCACTCCAAGCCTGTGCACTAGTAGAGCCAAGTAACTGTTAGATATCCCCACTTTAGGGCCTCCATCTGTACATCAAAGTCTGCAGGGGTCTAAGGCCAAGTTCATCATCTCTTCCCAGCACTGCTCCCACCCAGGGTTATCTACCTAATCCAGGGTTCTGTCATCCAACCAGATACCCAGGCTAGAAACTGAGTCATCCTTGGTTCTTTCCACTCCTCAGCCCCTGACATCTGGTTTATCATCTGACCTTGCCTCCTGTCACACCTAAATGTTCTCAGATGTGTCTCCTCATAATGCCCCTGCTGCTGTCCCAGTGAGGCCCCTCAGAATCCTCTCCTATCTGAGCAGTTCCCAACTAGAACTCCTACCTGTTCTGCCTCCTGTGGAATGCCCTCACACTACTGCCATTGCGATTCTGTCATTCCCAGGAGCAGCTTCCCACCTCCCTCAGGATTTAGACTTTAAACTCTACAGCTCTCCATGCTCACCTCAACAATGAGCTCCTCTCATCATTTCCTCTCCTGTGCCCCAGGAACTGGTCACTTTTGGACCATGCCAAACCACTTTAGTTTCTGAAACTTCTGCCCTTGACCTGCTGCTCCCTTGGCAGGGCCTGGATGACTGCTGCCATGCAAGGCCAGGGCAAGTGGCTTCTGGTAGAATTTCCTCCTCTGTATCACGGGACTTACATTTGGCAGAGAGCAAAGTGGAAGATGACATCTGGCACACAGGGAGTGAACAAGTGTTCATTCCTCACCTTGAAGGGCAGTCCTTCTCAGAGCTTTCTCTGCTCCCTCTAGTTCTTACTGCTGCTGTTTTTTTAAGTAAAAAAAATCAAATCAGGCTGTAGGTAAAATACATGTCCAGAGAAGGGACTGTTTTCTAAATTATGAAAACAGATAACAGAGGGACATCTGTGTTAATATGGCTCAGCATATAAATAACCTAATTTTGCTGTATTGCTTTTGAACTACTGTATAGACAACATACAAATATATTTAGAGAGCTAACAAAACACAGTTTTTAAGAGCATTTGTTGAAATGTCACAGCAGCTCACACCTGTAATTCCAGCACTTTGGGAGACCAAGGCAAATGGATCAGGAGTTCGAGACTAGCCTAGCCAACATGGTTAAACACCCTGTCTCCTAAAAATAGAAAAGTTAGCTGGGCTTGGTACCACATGCCTGTAATCCCAGCTACTTGGGCAGCCAAGGCAGGAGAATCACTTGAACCCAAGAGGTGGAGGTTGCAGTGAGCCATGATGACACCACTGCAATCCAGCTTGGGTGACAGAGCAAAACTCCATCTCAAAAAAAAAAAAAATTGTATTGAAATGTAATTCAATAATTTAAATTATTGAATTTTAATTTGAATCAACTTAAATAAATTTGCAAGGCTGATTTATTAACTATACATCTTCTTTTCAAGTGTCTGCAGTGTATTTACAAAAATGATCTTATACTGGGACATGTGTTTAACTTCTAAAGTTCATAGGCTTTATTTTCTAACCACAACACAACAAAATAGAATTTAATAACTAATGGTTAATTTAAAATGTCAGCTACAACAAATGAGAAAATATTCTGAACAATTTGGGGATCAACAAATAAATAAAACTAAAAATTGAATTAGTTAGAAAACAACAAAGTGAGAAATTTATCTATCAAAACTTATAGAATGAAGCCAATTGTATATTTAAAGGCTTATGTTTAAAATGCCTTAATCACTTAGGCAAGGAAAAGAACATGAGAAGAGCAAAATGAGAATCCAAAGTGGCTCCTAGAAGAAAAATACAGTCCAAGAAAATAGATAAAGTTCTAGCCAAACCAGTTAAGATATATAAAGACACAAAAATGTACACGTTTAAAGTAGAAATTAGTATAAGGAAGTACCACACACATAGGTACTAAATCAAAAGCTTTAAAATAGTTTTTAATGGAATGTTTTAAATTAAATTGATGTAAGGGAAAAAGGTCAATAACATGGAAGTAATTTTAGTAATTTTTAAATTACTGAATTTCTTCAAAAGTTGGCTCCTGACCCAGATAGACAGGTGAATTCTTTAGCCCTTTAAGGAATTTTTCCATGTTACATAAATCTTTCTAGAGCTTTGAAAAATATGGAAAACTTCCAGATCATTTTGTCAAACTCACAAAACTCTGACATCAACCTGACAAAGGTAGCAGTAAAGGGGGGAAGAAAACTAGATCAATTCCCAGTTAATGTTAAGTGGTGCCTATTTTAAATGTTATTTAAAATTATTTCTTTCCTTTATTAATATGAGTTTATGTTGGTCTAAGTCAATATCTCAGACAAAGGACTTTTTTTGTGATGGGTCTAGAGAAAGACTGGCTGAGGAGGTGACTCCTAGCTGTTGAAAACACCTGTATTTTGGTAAGTCCTTAACTTGTGTGAGACTAACAAACATTTGCAAAAATGTAACTTTTAGGGTGGAGATAGGAAAACTAGATTTGCTCAGCTAGTGTGCTTTTCTTAGAAATCTGAAATATTGTTACCTTAAAGTAGTAGGGGAGAAAGAAAACTATACAGAAGGCTTCCTTGCCTTCAGTGTCATAACCCAGTTTTTAAAAGCTCTCTTGTTTTCAGGAAACTTTCAATCCAGTTGATGAGGCTGCTGCACTCATTGCAGCCACCATTCATGATGTGGATCACTCTGGGAGAACAAACTCCTTCCTCTGTAATGCTGGAAGTGAGGGGGCCATTTTGTATAATGATGTATCTGTGCTAGAGCGCCACCATGTGGCCTTGGCCTTCCAGCAGACCATCGGAGATGATAAATACAATATATTTAAAAACATGGAAAGGTAAGAACAATGATTGAGGATTGTGTTGATCCCTCTTTTCTTTCTTAAACAGCTATATTGAGATATAATGCACATATTACACAGTTCACCCATTTAAAGTGTACAGTGGGCCAGACATAGTGGCTCATGCCTATAAACCGAGCACTTTGGGAGGCTAAGACAGGAAAATCGCTTGAGCCCAGGAGTTTGAGACCACCCTGGGCAACATAGGGAGACTCTGTCTCCATAAAAAGGAAAAAAAAATAGCCAGGCTTGGTAATTGTATCTGTAGTCCCAGCTACTTGGGAGGCTGAGGTGGGAGGACTGCTTGAGCCAAGAGGCTGAGGTTGCAGTGAGCTGTGATCACACCACTGCATTCCAGCTTGAGCAACAGAGTGAGACCCTGTCTCAAAATAATAATGTGTACAGTGGTTTTTGCTAAATTCATAGAGTTGTACAGCCATCACCACAATCAATTTTAGAATATCACCCCTTTGATAAAACCTCAAATTTATGAGCAGTTTCTTTCTATTCTGCCTCAACTCCCCTTGTCCTAGAGAACTACTGATCTGCTTTCTATTCATAGATTTGCCAGTTCTGGACATTTTATGTAAATGGAATCATATGCAACATGTGATATTTTGTGACTGGCTGCTTTCACGTAGCACGTTTTTGAGATTCAGCCCCTTTATGTCTTGATGTTTCAAGATGAAGTATAATGCTGATACCTTGAGCTCTCAGAGACTCAGAGCAGCAGTCATGTTACATCTCTCCCTGAAGCACTCCACTCCATGCCTCTGTGGCCAGCATATGTCTCCTTGGCGTTGTCTCTGTTTACATGTCACTTTCTTCAGGAAGTCTTCCCTCATCTCTCATGCTAAGTTAAACCCTCTCTCTATTCAATCCCAGATTCCTCCATAGCACATATCACATTTCTTGCTAAATAATTACTTTTTAATTATTTGCTGAATGTCTGATTAGATTCTTAAGCTCTGTAAGGTCCCAAGGGTCATATGTCACCATGCCCTCAGCGCCTAGTACAGCACTTGGTACATACTAGGATTTTTATTGAATATCAGTTGAAGAAGGAAAAAACATTGTATCATGAAGAATATTTACTAATTTGGAGTTTTAAAGAAGAGGATTCTTGATTTTGTAAAACTCCCTTCTGCCATGTTCTAGGATTTCAGAGATGGAGTTAAAGTAGTTTCTATTTATATTTGCATATAGCTACATCAGTTGTCAATGGAAAACTGTATCAGTCCCTATTAACTTTCCAGGGAAAGTTTTCTACCCAACTGCAGAAAAGGGGTTGAGTAGACTTTATTTTATATTCATTTGTACCCCTTCAAATATTGAATTATATGGATTATCCCTTCAAGAAATTAATTTTTAAAGTACTAAAATAAAAACAAGGGTTAGAGTTAGAGGTACTCCCTACGATTTTCTCAGCTATCAGAAGATCTGTCCTCACATTCTGTGGGCACTAGAATTGTTGGGTCTCAAGGTACCTTCATGTGTGGTATATTCTTTATAACCACAGATCTCTATCTTCATTAAGAGAACTGGTATCACTCACCTTTTTTATATTCTTATTCAAAGAACTATATACATCATACTACAGAATGACAAGATAAACACTGCAGCTATGAAGCTTTGCCTTTAGCTTTCGGTTTTAACTTCTGTTTGGGTTCTCCTTGCTAATGATCTAGGCAGTAACCCATAACTTCCACATCCTTTTAAAATGTGTCTTGTGACTTTCAGTGACATTAGACTTATAGCTTCAGAGGACACATAACCTGGATAACAGATTGTTGTCAGGAGTACCTGTCTGGTCTGGATCAGTAATCTGTAGCAGCCTCTAATTTGTCATCAAAAACAGGAATGACTATGAGACACTGCACCAGGGGATTATTGACATGGTCCTAGCCACAGATATGACAAACCACTCTGAGCACATCAATGAATTTGTCAACAGCATCAACACACCCTTGGCAACACTAGAAGAAAATGGGGTAAGGGAAACTTGCTGCAAAGAGAACCTGTGTCTGGGGTCCTTGTACCACTGGGTCATGGAGACACATGGGCTGAGATAGCCACAGAAGGGTTTCCTCAGTGGGTGTATTAGGTTTCTCTTAGAGGGACAGAACTAATAGGATATATATGTCTGTGTGTATACACACATATATATACAGGTGTGTATATATACATATACATACACACACACACATGCATACAAAGGGGAGTTTATTAAGTATTAACACAATCACAAGGTCCCACGATAGGCTGTCTGCAAGCTGAGGAGCAAGGGGAGCCAGCTTGAGTCCCAAACTGAAGAACTTGAAGTCTGATGTTTGAGGGCAGAAAGCATCCAGTATGGGAGAAATGCAGGCTGGGAGGCTAGGTCCGTTTCTCCTTGTCAGGTTTTTCTCCCTGCTTTATATTTGATGGCAGCTGATCAGACTGTGCCCACCATCTTAAGGGTGGATCTGCCATCCCCAGCCCACCAACTCAAATGTTAATCTCTTTTGGAAACACCCTCACAGACACACCCAGGATCAATACTTTGTATCCTTCTATCCAATCAAGTTGACACTCAGTATTAACCATCTCAGTGGGCTCACTAAATTTAGTTTTTATTGGTTAAAAAATTATTTAAAGTGCAAAAACTTGGCAGGAAAAAATTAGCACATTTAACTAGATGAGAAAACTCGAAAGGAAGATCAGATTTTAAATAAACTAACTTCAGACAGGTAGACTATTCCTGTCCTCTTTGCCATTCTGTGTTCAGTTAGAGCCCTTGACATCTCTCTCTGGCCACTCCCACTGGGCATATATCATAGTAGCAGCAGCCATTCTCTCTTGGTCTACACTTAGAGGACTGTGTCAATTGGGTCACAAGTGTGATGTTATTGTTGCCCCCTTTCTACATTTGAGGCATAGAGTTCACAATAACTGCTGGGCAAGGATAACATTAACCCTCTCACCAGGCAGGAGACTCCAGCTGAGAAAGCAGACAGGCTTGAGTTCCCACCTTATTTCTACTGTACCATTTGCTTATCTGTAGAATGGGAATAATAGGTCTAAAGGAATAGGAGTGATGAGCATGGTACATGGTAGGCACTTAAGAACTGGAGCCTGTTATAGTAGATTGGTTGTGTCAGCAACTTAAAGAATATGTTCTTTCATGAACCCTTTTCCTCTGAGGCCCACATTTGCTGAACATGTTGGCAGCACCTTACAGTCTTCTCTACCACCCTCCTTCCCAGCTTCTATCACCATCCTGAGACAGTTGCCACACACAGGGATGACTCACCCTTGCAGGCTAGACTTTAACTCCATTTTACTTCTGCAACTCATTTGTTTGAACATGGCCTTTGTCTACTTTATGGCTTTCTAGCATATTACCCCTTGACATTTACTTCAGTTTAAGCTGATGTTGAGAACTCTGTTCCTTCACCCTTTCCTGTTCTCTCACTTTGTCAGCCTGCCCCTGACTTCACTCTTTCCAAAGACTTTCAACACAGAGGTGCCTCTACCAGCCTCTTTTATTGGCTCCTGCCCTGTCATTCTGGATCAGGCCATTTGTCACCCAGCCACCACTCCTGGCTGGGAATAACATGCCTCACAGACTTGGTTTCCTCTATCTAGTCTGGACAGCCCCTAGACTTAGCTGAGTTTTCTGCTCCACTTAACATTATGTTCTCATCTCTGTTGTCAATACGTGGGGTTACTTCTGAGAGACTGAAATCAATATCCAGTGGGTCAGAGCAGGAGGAAGGAAGATGATAGAAAAGTTTCCAGGCTGGCAGTACTAAACTATAGTCACACTGCAGGTATTAACAGATCTGAAGAAAGAAGTGTCAGCATAGAGCTAGTCAGAAGGGGAAACCTGGAGTGAGGAGAGCTACTGAAGTAGCACTTGTATAGTCATTTTGGCACTCTCCAGGATGCCTAGAGTCAGGTTGCCACCTGCCCATCTTGATGGTAAATCTGTTCCCTCTGAGCTGGGACCATCAGGCCTTCTGAGACCACTGTTGTTGCATATTGAAATGATATGACTAACTCCCTTGCAAGGTTGCTTGATGGGCATGGAATCAGACTGAGGACACTCAATTGGCTCTGGTCTTTTCCATTGCTCTCTGCCCCAGTAGCCTCTAACCTGAGTTCTCTTCAGAGAGCCTATGAATAGAGGTTCTATTATGTCATAAATTAATCCATAGCCGGTGGGGATCCTTGTGATGCAGACAGCAGGTAGTACTGTGAGTGGAAGGCAGCCTGGGACTAAAGGCAGAACTTAAGTTCTTATCCTGGCTCAGCTGGGTTGCTTTGGACAAGTCACTTCACCTCCCTGAGTTGCAGTGTCCTCACTTGTAAAATGAATAAATACTTTTTATGCTTACCATTAGGTCTTCTCATGAGTGCAGATCAACAGAAAATGGCTGTTAAGTTGTTTATACATCAAAAATGTTAGGGCAAATTCCCAGGATCACACCTATCACAGGACTGGGTTGAGAAGTAAGGAGCCTGTTGGGCTACAAGAGCCTTACTTGTTGACCTTACTTACTGGCCTTACTTGTTGTGACGGCAGAGAAAATGTTTTTTCAGCTCATACTTTTTTAAAATAAATATAATAAAAGATCAAACCAGTCTTTGAGTTCTTACCAAGGGAGTGGGGAGAGTGGAACAGAAAAAAAAGGCAACTGTGACAAAGATTTAATGAGAGGAAGAGAAGAAAGAGGCAAGGAAAAGGGAAACAGCAGATACACAAACCGCTGTGCTACCCTCCACTCCTAGGTCCTGTTGGTATCTCACTGAGCCTTGGTTTTCTCCTTTGTAACATAAGAGGCCAAACTCAATGCTCATGGTATCCTTGGCAGTGTTTTGTGAGAGCTTTAACTTATAGATCCTGACTAGTGTTCTTCTTGTGCTTACAGTGGGACCAGACCAGTAAGAGAGGGCTTGGCACCTAGGGACCCATTTTGATTGCTTTCACTCATGTTTTAGGAAACTGATGAACATCAGGAAGCCATAAACAGTATGCTTAGGATTCCCAAGAACCGGGCTGGAATTAAACGAATGCTCATTAAATGTGCTGATGTGTCCAATCCCTGCCGACCCCTGCAGTACTGCATCGAGTGGGCTGCATGTATTTCAGAAGAATATTTTTCTCAGGTAAGATGCTGCCTCTTTTAAGTTTCTAGAGTGAGAAGGAGATTAAAACCATAAGAGATAATGGACTTAATACTAGGAAATAGGTTCTAAACAAAATCCTGTCCTTGTATTGCATGTTTACTGGTAATGAATTTTGTTTTCCTCTCTCAGAATATGTTTATTTTCCCTTTATTCTTGCAGGATATTTTTGCTAGATATGGCATCCTGGGTTGATGATTATTTTTCCTGAAAGTACTTTAAAGGAGCCTGGTCTTATCTGGTCTTCATATTCTTTCTGAGTAAGAAAAAAACCTCTCTTGGGGCAGAAAAATATACTAGGAAATATACTGGCTAAGATCTTTCCAGATTTGGTAGAGGGCATATGCATATGTGTACAAAGCCCAGTGAACTTTAACCCATGTCAGATTTGTCATAGTCAAGCAGCTAACAAGCTAAAGATAAATCTTGAAATCAGCCAGAGATAAAGCAATACATTACTTAAAAAAAAAAAAAGAAAAAATAAAACAGTGATTCTCTGTTCTCTGACTCCCCATCAGAAACTATGAAGGCCAGAAGACACTGGAACATCTTTAAAGTGCTGTTAGTTTTAGGACCCAAGGTAGGAGGATCACTTGAACCCAGGAATCTAAGAGCAGCCTGGGCAACATAGTGAGACCTTTGTCTCTACAAAAAATTTAAATATTAGCCGGGCATAGTGATGCACTCCTATAGTCCCAGCTACTTGAGAGGCTGAGGCAAGAGGATCTCTCAAAGCTTAGGAGGTTGAGGCTGCAGTGAGCCATGATTATGTCCCTGCACTCCAACCTGGGCCACAAAGTGAGGCCCTGTCTCAAAGAAAACATACAGCTAACATTTTATTTAATGGTGTGAGATATTGAATACATTCTTAAGATTGGAAGGAAGGTAACGGTGCTCATTCTTACATCTTCGGTTCAACATTGTATTCGTGGTCCTCGTCATTACAACAGGCAAGGGAGAAAAAGGTTTAAAGAACAAAAAGTAAGACATACATTTGCTTCTGTTTGCAGATGACATGACTTTATGTAGAAAATTCTAAGGGATGTACAAACAATTATTAGCCTTAGTAAGTGTATCTGATTTAGCAATGTCATAGAGCACAGCCCAATATACAAAAGTCAGTTGTATTTTATATACTAGCAGCCAACAACTGGAAAAAGAAACCAGGAGCTTAGTTTTATTTACAATAGCAATAAAAAAAATTAAAATTACTTAGGAACAAATCTAATAAAAGGTGATCAGAACTTTACAATGAAAACCATAAAACAGTGCTGAAACATTTGATAAACACTTGAATAAATTGTAAGGCATATCATGTTCACATACCAGAAGGCTCAGTGTTAACATTCACTTCTACCCAAATTGGTGTTTCAGTTCAATGCAATCCCAAGCAGAATCTCAGCAGGCTTTTTTTTTTTTTTTTTGGTAGAAATCAACAGACTGTTTCTAAATTATATATGAAAATGAGAAGGACATTGAAAAGCAAACTTAAAAATATAAAAAGTTCAAAGATATGCCCTATTTGGCTTCAAAACTTAAAATAAGGTAATGTGGTGCTGGCGTAAAGATAACAAGTATCTCTATGGGACAGATAGAAATCCCAGAAACAGGACAGGCACAGTGGTTCATGCCCATAATCCCAGCACTTTGGGAGGCTGAGGCAGGTGGATCACAAGGTCAGGAGTTCAAGACCAACTTGGCCAAGATGATGAAACCCCATCCCTACTAAAAATACAAAAATTAGCTGAGTGTGGTGGCACGTGCCTGTAATCCCAGCTGTTCAGGAGGCTGAGGCAGAGAATTGTTTTAACCTGGGAAGCAGAGGTTGTAGTGAGCTGAGATTGCACCACTGCACTCCAGCCTGGGTGACAGTGAGACTCTGTCTCAAAAAGGAAAGAAAAAAAAAATCCCAGAAACAGATCACATTTATATGATCAGTAGCTAATGTGAAATTTTTTCAGCAAATGGTGTTAAGATAATTAGATATTCCTATTTAAAAAAAGAGAACTACAACTCTTATCTCATACCATGGAGAAATATCATAGACCTACATAGCTAAAACCATAAAACTTTTAGAAAGAAACATAGCAGAATATTCTCAGCAACTTGGAAGTGGACAAAGATTTCTTAGATGCAGAAAGTGACAACCAGCCAGGTGCAGTGGCTTACACTTGTAATCTCAGCACTTAGGAGGCCTAACTGGGAGGATTACTTGAGCCCAGGAGTTTGAAACTAGCCTGGGCAACATAGTGAAATCCCATCTGTAAAAAAAAAGAAAAATTTTTTAATTAGTTGCATGTGGTGGTGGCACACACCTGTGGTCCCAGCTACATGAGAGGCTGGGGTAGGAGGACTGCTTGAGCCCAGGAGGTTGAGGCTGCAGTGAGCCATGATTGTGCCACTGTACCACAACCTGGATGACAGGGCAAGACCATGTCTTAAAAAAAGAAAAAAGAAAGCAACAACCATAAAAAGAAAATTTGATAAATTAGACTTCTTCAAAATTTAGTTTGCTCATTCAAACACAGCTTAGAAAATGAGCAGGGAAGCCACATTGGAGGAAAATACTTACAAATTATATCTGAAAGAACTGTATCCATAGATACACAAAGAACTGTAACTCAGTAATAGAAGAAACCACCCAATTTATCTGGACAAGTATTTGTCCAGACACTTCCTTAAAGAGGCTATTATGAAAAGCCAATAGTCACCTGGGAAATTTAGATTAAAACCACAGCAAAACACCAGTACACACTCAATGGCATAGCTAAAAATGGGAAAGGCTGACAACACCAAATGTTGAAGATGTGGAGCAGCTAGAATTCATGCATCTGTAATAGATGTGTAGAATGCTGTAAGCACTTTGGGAAGCAGTTTTGCAGTTCTGTTTTTCTTTTTGTGGTAAAGTGTACCATTTTAGATTATCTGGGTTTTCTTCCCTTTATTCTGTTCATGTGGTATGTTACACTGATCGATCTTCATGTGCAAAACCAGTCTTGCATTTCAGGAATAAATTCCACATAGTTGTTGTGTATAATCCTTTAACATGCTGCTGAATTGGGTTTGGTAGCATGTTTTAAAGGATTTTTTGCATCAGCATTCACAGGGGATGTTGGCCTGTGATTTTCCTGTAGTGTCTTCATCTGGCTTTGTTATTAGCATAATGCTGGCCTCATGTAATGAGTTAGGAAATGCTTCTTTTCTTTTTGATTTTTCTGGAAGAATTTGAAAAAGATTGACAGTAATTCTTCTCAAAATGTTTAGTAAAACTTACCCAGTGAAACCATCCTTTTTTGGGAGGTTTTTGATTCCTGATTCAGTCTCCTTGCTAGTCATAGGTCTATTCAGATTCCCTGTTTCTTTATGACCCAGTGCTGGTGGGTTGCATGTTTCTAGTAATTTATTTATGATGTTGGCATACAGTTGTTCATGGTACTCTCTTATAAACCTTTTTATTCCTGTGAAACCTGGAGCCATATTCCCACTTTGATTCTGATTTTAGTAATCTGGGTCCTGTCTTTTTTTCTTAGTCCATCTAGCCAAAGATTTGTCAATCTTGTTGATCTTTTCAAAAAATTATCTTTTGGTTTTGATTTTTCTGTACTAATTTTTCTGTTTTCTGTGTACCTCTGTTCTTTATTATTTCCTTCCTTTTGCTAACTTTAGGTTTAGTTTATTCTTTCTATAGCTCCATAACATGTTCAATTAGGTTGTTGATGTAAAATCTTGTAGACATTTACAGCTATGAATTTCCTTCTTATCACTGTGTTTGCTGCATAACTTCTGGTATAGTGTGCTTCATTTTCATTTGTCTCAAAGTATTTACTAATTTCCCTTATGATTTCTTCTTTGACCCATTGGTTGTTAGTCCCTTTGCATTGCTACAAAAAAATACCTGAGGCTGGATAATTTATAAAGAAAAGAAGTTTATTTTGGCTCGTGGTTCTGCTGCTTTACAAGCATGGAAGGGACATCTGCTCAGCTTCTAGTGAGGACCTCGGGAAGTCAATGATCATGGCAAAGGGGGAAGCAGATGTATTACATGGCAAGAGAGCAGGGGGAATTGCCTCGCTCCTAACCAGGTCACCTGTGAACTCAGAGCAAGTTCTGTCTCATTACCATGGGGAGGGCACCAAGCCATCCATGAAGGATCTCCCCCCATGACCCAAACACATCCCACCAGCACTGGGGATTATTTTTCAACATGTGATTTGGTGGGGACAGAAATCAAACCATATCAAAGCATATGCTGTTTAATTTTTTTTTTTTTTTTTTTTTTTTTTTTGAGACAGAGTTTCACTCCTGCTACCCAGGCTGGAGTGCAATGGTGCGATCTCGGCTCACTGCAACCTCTGCCTCCTGGGCTCAAGCTTTGTCCTGCCTCAGCCTCCTGAGTAGCTGGGACTACAGGTGCGTGCCACCATGCCCAGCTAATTTTCATATTTTTAGTAGAGATGAGGTTTCACCATATTGGCCATGCTGGTCTCAAACTCTTGACCTCAGGTGACCCACCCACCTCAGCCTTTCAAAATAGTAGGATTACAGGTGTAAGCCACCACCCCTGGCCTGTTGGGTTACTTTTCATAATTTCTCTCTTTGCTGCTATTCTCACTGAGTCATTCATCTGCCATTTTCCTGATTTCCTGTAGTTTTTAGTCTGTTTTGTTGTTGTTGTTGTTGTTGTTCTTTGATCATATTTAAGACAGTCATCTTCAATTTTTATCCAGTGCCTGTACGTCTTTATTTTCTTCCTTTGGGCCATATTTTCTAATTTCTTTGTATGCCTTGTGATTTTTGTGGAAAATTAGGCATTTTAGCAACAGCCACCTCTCCTACTCTTTGAAGACCATCTGTGAATCTTGGAGTTAACCCAACAAGAAAGTTTAAAATTCTCTGAAACATTTTTCTGAGCATGTCTTGCCTGAGTCTGCATATACATACCCTTAATTCTTCTATATACACAGCTGCTTTTGATTGTCTGAATCTCTGAGAATCTTGTCCAAGGAAGGCCTTAGATGGTCAATTGGTCTTCTTTCATAATCTCTCATCTTCATGTGTGCATGTCAGTCATCTCCCTGCAGCTTTCCTGAGTGGTAGTCACCGCTTCTTTACCTGGGAGCGAAGTGAAACAGAGACCAGTCCTGTAGGCAGCCCACAGACTTGTCAGAATGTTGCAAAGAAGGTCTGGTCTGCTTCCTCCTGTTCAAGGGATGCAGTTGGAAACTGGGCTGCTGCCTCCGACTGACCAAGATTGTACCACACTGGGGAGGGCAAGGTTAAGCGAGAATACCCTTAAGTTTTCTACTTGTTTGAACGTGGCTTTTCTTGATGAGCATTCACTTGGTTGCTGTAGGCTTTTGACTGTTTTCCAGAGTTCCTCTAGGTTATTTTAGAGGAAAATATCTCATTTTTTGATATTTTCATGGAGGAATGGGGGCTTGGAGCTTCCTAATCTACCGCATTACTGATGTTACTCTAGTGCTCAGGCTTTGATTTTGAAAGTCATTGAGACACAGTTGCTTCTTGTATTGCATGGGGTTAGGTTTGCAAGTTCCCTCCTTCCAGCCACCCTCTCTGTTGAATAGCATGGACACCAAGAGCACCAGGGCCTGAAGCAAGGTGAAGAGGCACCTCTGGTTTCTGTCTGGGGCTGCTTGACTTCATGGGGAATGGGACTTGAAGACCACTTACCTGGCTCTGCGCAAGGAGTTGTACAGTTTTTCTTACTTTCACTTGGGGCACAAGGGTGAAATATGAAACTTGTAGACCCTGCCCTGGGGATGGGGGTCACGGTCACAGAAAGGAAGAATCTACAGGTGTGGAGCTCTCTCTGGTGACTTAGATGAGTTCCTGGGCCATGGTTTAACTGGTCTCCTTAGCAAACAGCCATCTTTGTGAGGTAACTGGGTCCCTGGAAGCTCCGT
Organism: Saguinus oedipus; assembly: GCA_031835075.1. Lineage (NCBI taxonomy): Eukaryota > Metazoa > Chordata > Mammalia > Primates > Cebidae > Saguinus > Saguinus oedipus. The sequence continues at coordinate 20,717,953 of CM063187.1, forward strand.
GCACTTGTCACATTGGGCCAAAGAGAAGAAATCTGAGCATGAGGGTCTTCACTGACCTTCAACCAGCCAGCTGCTTCCATGTGGATTAGGTGGGCAGGCCCTAAGAGCAAAGAGACAGAAAAGCCTCTGGATGCATGAGTGGCTGAGCTGACTGAGCCTTTGCCATGGCTGCCCAGGGAGAGTTGGTTTAGGGTCTAACATGACCAAGGGGGGTACATCAGGAGAGTGCTCCATTCAGAGCCCTGCTGTTTGAGCTGGACAGGCCAATGGGCTGTGAACTCAAAGCCCTCTCTGTGCCCCCACCCCTTCCCATATATATTACATGGCAGAGACTTGTGTAAGGCTGACTGTGCTCCTCTGAGACAGCACCAGGGCTGGGGCTGCCAGCATGTGGCCAACAGCTGGGCCTTCACCAGCCAGTGGCTGCTGAGCCAGCATTCCCAACTCCTCTTACCCAAGCACATGAATTCTGTATTCTGAACCACCTGGAACAGCAGGTTCTTACTTCTGGCTATTGTCCAGTCCCAGTCTAGCACTGTCCACCTGAAAACAGGGAGCACAGACCTCTTTCTGGGCATTTGTAGCCAGCAGCATGAACACTTACCTAGTGTAGACATACCTCAGTGCACTGTGCTAGGTACGGTGCCATCCTAGGGAAACCTCCAGAGGTTTGTCTGCTGTTCTCAAGTGGAGAGCCCATATGGAGAGCTGAAGTGAGTTCTTTGCACAGGGCAGGATGCACAACTGGTAGAGCCAGCCCTCTGGGGTCCTTCTGGGAGAGCCTGAGGTGTTGGGCCAGGTGCAGTAAGGAAGATGGGGAAGGGTAGCTGAGGGCACAGAAGAAAGACAATGGAGTCAGTGACTTGAGGAAGCCCCGTGCAAGTGCTGCAGCTGGTTCTGTAGAGGTGTGGTGGGGTAGAGATGCTGGGATGAGAGGACTTTCTGGCCTGGCACAGCATTCCCTGGAGAGCTTATGAATGCAAGCTTGGGAATATTCTTGGCCAGGTGCTGTGGCTGTGGTGAGGCCCTGTGGAGTAAGGGCTAAGGGGAGGAGCTGTGAGTGGGTTCTGCCAGTTGCCAGAAGCCTGGCTGTGATGGGGTCAGTTCTGCTGGCCATTTGGTAGGTGGGAGTACAGCTCTGAGTGTAGAAGACACATTTTGTGAGTGGCCAACAGTCAGATGAGACTTTAGTAGTCATTCTGCGTGCTCAGCCAGCCTTCTCCCATCATTCTTACCATACCTGGCCCAACACCTCTGGCTCTCCCAGAGTGACCCCAGAGGGTTGGCTCCACCCCCTCCAGCCCCAGCATTGAGGAGAAAGGATGGTGTTCAGCACAGCAGTGACCATCCTTTCACCTGGCCCCACACATGTACTAGGGTCCCATCTAGAAGAGCCATTCCCCGCAGCCCACTCCCACCTCACTCCACCTGTGTCAGCCCTGCCTCTCATCCTGACATGACTCCCAGCACAGGTACCCTGGCCCAGCAGGCAGGGACCTTGTGGGGCTTCCAGTTGCACATGCACAGGGGCCTCTAGAGAATGCCTGCATGACTGCAGCCTCATTCCAGTGTCTCATTACTGTTCCAGGGGCCTTGCCTCACCCTTTCTCCAGCACCATTCAGGCAAAATGAGACCTTCTCAAAGAAAGAACAGGACACCTGCTTTTTTCCTCAGGTTCTTAATTATGTTTTTAATGTTTTGCAAGGCTCTGTGGAATCCTGAAGAGACAGATGATTTGACTAAAGTATATAAAAACTCCCCTCAGAGGTGGTTTTTTAACTTCCAGGATCTCAAGGGTATTCAGAACCTTTTCAGATAAATAATTCAGCCTTAGATGAGAAGCAGCCACTAGGCCTTTCCTGTGAAGCAGGGGCTGTGTTTCTCTCTCATCATTGTGGCCCCTGTGTGGGCTTCAAGCTGGGTACAGGGATGGCTGGACTGTGATAGCAGTGAGAAAAGAAAGGACCTTTTTCTCTGCAGAATGTGAGCCCCTTTTAGTTGTCAGGCCCAGAGATGCAGTGAACAGTGACAGCAGTTACATTTCACTCCCCACCTTGACATAAGTAATCACCTGCTCTCAGTACTCTAGGCCAGTAGCCATAAATTGACCTACCAATGCCACAGTTCACACCCTACCATTCAGCAGTATATAGCCAATTACTAATTAGTGTTCTTTCAGTAAACCAGTTCAATAAAATTTCTAAAACCAGGAGCATCTCCTTTATTCTCCAGAACAATGTTTCCTGAGCAGCTGGCCTCAACTTCACCCAAATAAACTCTATTAATTTTGACTCAGTTTCTTTAGGTGAGTAGGAATGACAGTGGTGGCTGACTACATTTGCCATTGGGATCTCACCTGAGGAGCTTCTGCAGGGCAGCTTTACAGTATTCAAAGTTTGGCTTCAGTCGGGGTGTCCTCAGACCCCCCTGACATGGAGTGGTTCACATTCTGAGAACTGGGTATCTGCTATGAAACATGGTTTGGCTGAGTGGGGTGGCAGTTGGCTTCTCCTTACAAGCCACCTTAGGCTGTCAGCAGAAGTGCTCCCTGGGGGAGGGGCTGCCCCTAGGTGGAGTGGAACCAGATGCTGGGGCCTCCTGATCATGATGTTTTCTGCTTTGCAGACTGATGAGGAGAAGCAAAAGAACCTACCTGTCAGCATACCAGGTTTTGATCGGAAGACGTGCAGCATCCCCAAGTGCCAAATCTTTTTCATTAATGAATTAATCAAACGGATGTTTGATGCTTGGAATGGTAAGAAATCTTCCTTAAAATAGCACATTTTCCTTTAACTGATGGGGAACAGCATCTGAAACAACAGGGTGCATTTGTCTCCAGAATATTATTTGGGGTTTAGGCTTTTGAGAACGAGAGAAGTGAATCATCACTGAGGGCGCCTGAGGGCTGGATGTTCTTTCTTAACACTCCTGGCAGGCACAGGTGTCATTACACCTGTTTTATAGATGAGGGGATTGAACTGGGAGCCCCACAGCTTGTAGTAGAGCAGCCAGGGTTCAAAAGCAATAGTGCTGGCTCCAGAATCCATGGTGTTTCTACACCAGCCCTTTGCCCTCTGCTGTCCCCTACTTCTCCCAGCCTTATTCTACACAAGACCAGAAGGACTGGTCTGTCTCTGACCATGTCACCCTCCTTTAACTTCAGGTGGGGCACAGGAGCCTGTCAAAGAAACCAGAGAACAGGATCCACTGATATTCCATGGGCATCTTCACTCTGAGGGCTGCACCCTGGGGGAGGGGCTACAGGGCTGATAAATGTCCAGATCCAGTCAGGAAATAAACCTGTGTCTCAAAGAGGCCATAGAACTGTGGCATGTGGCTAGGGAGAAGGACTGAAGCAGTGAAGATAGCTGTGGCTTTGGGGGAAACTGCCAGCTCTGCAGCTCATGGCTTCTGAGACTGAGACCAGATGCCTGAGGCTCCAGGCTGCAGGTAGAAGGGGATGCTGGTGTATGTGAAGCACACACGGAGTGAGAGTGAGCACACAAGGGCCATGCCATAAGGTGGGGGGGCACATGACATTTTGCTTTCTTTTTTTTTTTTTTTTTTTTTTTTTTTTTTTTTTTTTGCAGACTCCCAAATCTCCTTTATTGAAGGGAATGGGCCTCTTCGGGGTCCTCACTGCACGGCTTGTTCATTGGCACTGCTTCCCGAGTCCTGGGGCTTCATCACGTCGGGCAGCTCAGGCGGGCTGGAAAATGGCTCGATGCACAGGGCCTCAAAGGTGTCCTCTGCCCGGAAGGCCAGCCCCACTGTGGCTGGGGCCTGTGGCCGTGCTGTTTGACTGGTGAAGCCACACTCGCCCAGTGTCTTGCCATCATCCAAGAGTTGGTCATCCTTGTACAGCCGCTGCTCGTCGGGCGGCCGCTTGAGGATGCCCTCGACGATGCGCTTCAGCTCGAACACCGTGCTGGACTCCTTGGCGTCCGTGAAGATGGTGGTCTTGTGGCGCCGGATCATGAGGAACACGTCCTGGGGGCGGCGGGCCGGCGTGAGGGCAAAGCCCCGGCCCCTGACGCGGCCCAGCCGCCCCCCGCTGCCCCCGGCCCGGTCCGGCCGCCGACATTTTGCTTTCTGATACCCCAGGCCCAGAGGTGCTGGTTGAATGGCAGGTAAGCAGATTAGCCACCTTCTGTTGTATTGGCCAAAATTACCAGCTCAGCTGGTGGTTATGGAGGAGGTGCTGGCATTGAGGACAGGGTCTAACTTCAGTCAGCCATGTCTCATTGACATTGCTGTGTGTATTTGCCCAGGTCTGTTTAGCCTCACACAGATGCCTGCTCTGATCTGTCACTCTTTAAAATGCTCTCAGCAGAGAGCTAAACCCATAAAGTGAGGTTGTAAAAGAATATCACATTCCCATCTTTCTCTCCAGGCTTCCTAGAGCTGCCAGAGTTAATGCAGCATCTGGACCGCAACCTTCAATATTGGAGGGAACTGGACAGAATGATGCTGCGGGGCCTTTGACCACCTCCTATATAGTGGCAGACACCACCCAGAGCCCTGAAGCTTTGCTCCTTCACTGATTTGAGGACAGCCAGCATTCTTGGTCCTTCAGTATTAGGCAGAACAGCCCCTGATCTGCATAGCCTGTGAAAGCACACAGGGACATCAATAACCTTCTCTGGCCACAATCCAATGCCATTACTGTCAAGCAAGACTTGGCCACCATAGCCTGGCCTGCTGCAGGAGCTCTTCAGAAAGGCATGTGAGAACCACAGATGGCATCACTTCTGTTAAAACACAAGGTCTGGAGTGCCCCTGCAAAGGGTATTGATGGATTTACTGCCAGTGAAAGAGCATGTCCATTACAATGTGTTTCTGTCAGTATGTTCAGCACTTAGGAATGGCTAATGGCAATCAGATCTTCAGCAGCTTTTTCACATACAAGGTGCAGTCACTCACTTTGGAACACTACTGAGAGTGACTTCTCTTTTAAAATTGAGTAGCAGGGGGGGAAAGATGGCACGGTAGAAGCAACTCAGGATTGCAGCTCTCAGTGAAGCTGCAGAGGGTGAGTCCAAGCCACATTTCCAGACAGATTTTTGTGGCCCACAGAATGGGGAAATTCCCAGGTGCAGGAAGAGACATAGGATGCCAGCACAACTGTATTGGCTGGCGTGGCTGTTGCAGCCAGTGCCACAGCACAGCAGCACTCCACACAAAATGCACTGGTCTGGGTGCCCCAATAAACTGGCAATCTGAGATTTGGTAGGGCAGATTAGCATATCCATCTGATTTAACCAGACTTGGACAGTGAGCCAGACCAGGAGATTCCCAAGAAGCAACCTTTGAGCCAGCACAATGGGTTGCTGCATGAGAAATCACACAGATCCCAGTGCCCTACCAGCAGGTGACTGAAACACCTGGGAGAGAGTCAACCATTCAACTTTAAAAAAAGGGGGGGCTCAGAGGCAGGGAGCCAGGTGATCAGGCTCAGCAGGTCCTACCCCCACAGGGACAAAGAAAACAGTGATTTGAGACACTTGTGGTTGAGAGTTTTACTGTGGGCACAGTTGAACCCAGGGTGGTGCAGCTCAGTGGGGGAGGGGTGTCTGCCATTACTGAGGTATTCCACCCCTACTGAGGTACACTCCCATTGCTGATGCAGCCTGCCATTGCTGAGGCAACCTGCCATAACAGAGAGACTCCACTGCAGGGCAGAGCCCACAGGAACAGGGCAGAGCCTCACCAGGCAAATAGACTGCCTCCCAGCTGGGCAGGACAGTGCAATGAATACTCATAAAGCCCTAACTCCCCAAGACAGAGGATCTGAGGGAAAAAAAGGGGTTTTATGAGTTCTGCTGCAGCAGACTTAAATGCACCTGCCTAACAGCCCTGAATGAACAACAGAGCGCAAAGCTCAGCACTTGAGCTTCTATAAAATACAGACCATCTCCTCAAGCAACTCCCTGACCCCTGTATATCCAAAGAGTCACCTCAAAAAGGACTGATCAGACTGACATTAGGCGGGCATCATTATGGGACAAAGATAGCAGAAGAAGAAACTGGTAGCATCCCTCACTGTTCCACAGCTGCTACAGGTGTACCTCAGACAAGCAGGGCCTGGAGTGGACCTCAGCATTCATACAGCAGAGGGGCTAGACTGGTAGAAGGAAAACTAAGTAACAGAAACGCTTCATTATCAACAATCTGGGCATCCACTCAGAGACCCAATTGAAAAGTCAGCAACTACTCAGACGACAGGTGGATAAACCCACAAAGATGGGAAGAAACCAGTGCAAAATGGAGGAAAACATGTGAAACCAAATCACCTCACCTCCTACAAAGGACCAAAACTCCTCACCAGCAAGGGAACAAAGCTGGACAGAGAATGAGTCTGAAGAAATGATGGAATCAGACTTCAGAAGGTGGGTAATGAGAAACTTCCGTGAGCTAAAAGAACATGTTCTAAATCAATGCAAAGAAACTAAGAGCCTTGAAAAAAGATTCGAGGAAATGATAACAAGAATGGACAACTTAGGAATATGAATGAATCGAAGGAGCTGAAAAACACAACATGAGAACTTCGTGAAGCATGCACAAGTTTCAACAGCCGAATTGACCAAGCAGAAGAAAATATCAGAAGTTGAAGATCAACTCAATGAAATAAAATCAGAAACCAAGATTAGAGAAAAAAAAAAGCACAAAGGAATGAATAAAGTCTTCAAGAAATGTGGGACTATGTGAATAAACCTAACCTACGTCTGATAGGTGTACCAGAATGTGATGAAGAGAATGAATCCAAGCTGGAAAACACTCTTCAGGATATTATCCAGTAAAATTTCCCCAACCTAGCAAGGCAAGCCTATATTCTATTCCAGGAAATGCAGAGAACATCACAAAGATATTCTGCAAGAGGAGCAACCCCAAGGCACATAATCATCAGATTCACCAGGGTTGAAATGAAGGAGAAAGTACTAAGGGCAGCCAGAGAGAAAGGTCGGGTCACCCACAAAGGGAAGCCCATTAGACTCACAGCAGATCTCTCAGCAGAAACTCTACAAGCCAGAAGAGAGTGGGAGCCAATATTTAACATCCCTAAAGAAAAGAACTTTCAACCCAGAATTTCATATCCAGCCAAACTGAGCTTCATAAGTGAAGGAAAAATAAATCTTTTGTAAACAAGCAAGTATCAAGAGATTTTGTCCCAGGCCTGCTTTACAAGAGCTCCTGAAAGAGGAGCTTAGAAAGGACCAACCAGTACCAGACATTCCAAAAACATATGAAATGCTAAAGAGCATCAACCAAATGAAGAACCTGCATCAACTAACAAGCAAAACAGCCAGCTAGCATCAAAATGGCAATATCAAATTCACACATAACAACATTTACCCTAAATGTAAATGGGCTAAATGCACCAATCAAAAGACAGAGACTGGTAAATTGGATAAAAAGCCAAAACCCTTCAGTGTGCTGTATTTAGGAAACCCATCTCAGATGCAAGGATACACAAAGACTCAAAATAAAGGGATGGAGAAAGATTTACCAAGCAAATGGAGAGCAAAAAAAAAAGCAGGAGTTGCAATTCTCATCTCTGATAAAATAGACTTTAAAGCAACAAAGATAAAAAGATACAAAGAAGGTCATTACATAATGGTAAAAGGATCGATACAACAAGAAGAGCTAACGATCCTAAATATATATGGACCCAATATGGGAGCACCCAGATATATAAGGCAAGTTCTTAATGACTTACAAAGAGACTTAGACTCCCACACAGTAATAGTGGGAGACTTTAACACTCCACTGTCAATATTAGACAGATCAACCAGACAGAAAATTAACAAAGATATCCAGGGCTTGAACTCAGAACTGGAACAAGCAAACCTGATAGACATTTACAGAACTCTCCACCCCAAATCCACAGAATATACATTCTTCTCAGCTACTCTACTCCAACATCACACCTACTCTAAAATTGACCACATAATTGGAAGTAAAGCACTCCTCAGGAAATGCAAAACAACTGACATCATAACAAACAGTCTCTCAGACCATAGTGCAATCAAGATAGAACTCAGAATTCAGAAACTAACTCTGAACTGCACAGCTTCACGGAAACTGAACAACTGGCTCTTGAATGTTGACTGGATAAACAATGAAATGAAGGCAGCAATAAAGAAGTTTTTCAAAACCAATGAGAACAAAGACACAACATACCAGAATCTTTGGGACACATTTAAAGCAGTCTCCAGAGGAAAATATATAGCAATAAATGCCCATATGAGAAGAGTGGAGAGATCCAAAATTGACACCCTATCGTGAAAATTGAAAGAGCTAGAGGAGCAAGATCAAAAAAAAAAAAAAAAAAAAAAAAACTAGCAGAAGACAAGAAATAACTAAGATCAGAGCAGAACTGAAGGAGACAGAGACACAAAAAACCCTTCAAAAAATCAATAAATCCAAGAGCTGGTTTTTTGAAAAGATCAACAAAATAGACCACTAGCCAGACTGATAAAAAAGAAAACAGAGAACAACCAAATAGATGCAATAAAAAACGATAAAGGGGAAATCACCACAGATTCCACAGAAATTCAAACCATCATCAGAGAATATTACAAACAACTCTATGCACATAAACTAGTCAACCTGGAAGAAATGGATAAATTCCTGGACATCTGTGTCCTCCCAAGCCTAAACCAGGAGGAAGCCAAAACTATGAATAGACCAATAACAAGGTCTGAAGTTGAGGCAGCAATTAAGAGCCTACCACACAAAAAAAGCCCAGGTCCAGATGGGTTCACAGCCGAATTCTACCAGACACACAAAAAGGAGCTGGTACCATTTCTTCTGAAACTATTCCAAATAATCCAAAAAGAGGGAATTTTTCCCAAATCATTTTATGAGACCAACATCATCCTGATACCAAAACCCGGGAGAGACTCAACAAGAAAAGAAAACTTCAGACCAATATCCATGATGAACATAGATGCAAAAATCTTCAATAAAATACTGGCAAGCCGATTGCAAAGCACATCAAAAAACTTATCCATCATGATCAAGTAGGATTCATCCCCGGCATGCAAGGCTGGTTCATACGCAAGTCTATAAACGTAATTCGCCACATAAACAGAACCAAAAACAAAAACCACATGGTTATCTCAATTGACACAGAGAAGGCCTTTGACAAAATTCAACAGCCCTTTATGCTAAAAACCCTCAATAAACTTGGTATTGATGGAACATATCTCAAAGTAATAAAAGCTATTTACTACAAACCAACAGCCAGTGTCATACTGAATGGGTAAAAACTGGAAGCATTCCCTTTGAAATCTGGCACTAGACAAGGATGCCCTCTTTCACCACTCCTATTCAATATAGTACTGGAAGTTCTAGCCAGAGCAATCAGGCAAGATAAAGAAATAAAGGGTATGTAAATAGGAAAAGTGGAAGCCAGATTGTCTCTGTATGCAGACAACATGATAGTATACCTGGAAGACCCCATCGCCTCAGCCCAAAAACTCCTGAAACCGATAAGCAAATTCAGCACAGTCTCAGGATATAAAAATCAATCTGCAAAAATCACAAGCATCCATATACATCAATAACAGACTTAAAGAGAGCCAAATCAAGAATGAACTGGCATTCACAATTGCTACAAAGAGAATAAAATACCTAGGAATACAACTTACAAGGAATGTAAGGGGCCTCTTCAAGGACAACTACAAACCACTGCTCAATGAAATAAGAGAGGACACAAACAGATGGAGAAACATTCCATGTTCATGGTTAGGAAGAATCAATATCATCAAAACGGCTATACCGCTCAAAGTAACTTACAGAATCAATGCTATCCCCATCAAGCTACCATTGACTTTTTTCACAGAACTGGAAAAAACCACCATGAACTTCATATGGAACCAAAAGAGAGCCTGCATAGCCAAATCAATTCTAAGCAAAAAGAACACAGCAGGAGGCATCACACTACCGGACTTCAAACTATACTACAAGGCTACAGTAATCAAAACAGCATGGTACTGGAACAGAACAGAGGCATCGGAGGCAACACAGCATACCTACTATCATACAATCTTTGATAAACCTGACAAAAACAAGCCATGGGGAAAGAATTCCCTGTTTAATAAATGGTGTTGGGAAAACTGGCTAGCCATGTGCAGAAAGCAGAAACTGGACCCCTTCCTGACACCTTACACTAAAATTAACTCCAGATGGATTAAAGACTTAAACATAAGACCTGGCACCATAAAAACCCTAGAAGAAAATCTAGGCAAAACCATTCAGGACATAGGAGTAGGCAAGGACTTTATGACCAAAACACCAAAAGCATCGGCAACAAAAGCCAAAATAGACAAATGGGACCTAATCAAACTCCACAGCTTCTGCACAGCAAAAGAAACAGTCACTAGAGTGAATCGGCAACCAACAGAATGGGAAAAAATATTTGCAGTTTACCCATCTGACAAAGGGCTGATATCCAGAATTTACAAAGAACTCAAACAGATTTACAGGAAAAAATCCCATTCAAAAATGGGCAAAGGATATGAACAGACACTTTACAAAAGAAGACATACATGAGGCCAACAAACATATGAAAAAATGCTCGTTATCACTGATCATTAGAGAGATGCAAATCAAAACCACATTGAGATACCATTTCACGCCAGTTAGAATGGCGATTATTAAAAAATCTGGAGACAACAGATGCTGAAGAGGATGTGGAGAAATAGGAACACTTTTACACTGTTGGTGGGAGTGTAAATTAGTTCAACCATTGTGGAAGACAGTGTGGCGATTCCTCAAGGCCTTAGAAATAGAAATTCCATTTGACCCAGCAATCCCATTACTGGGTATATAGTCAAAAGACTATAAATCATTCTACTATAAGGACACATGCACACTAATGTTCATTGCAGCACTGTTTACAATAGCAAAGACCTGGAACCAATCCAAATGCCTATCGATGATAGACTGGACAGGGAAAATGGCACATAGACACCATGGAATATTATGCAGCAATCAAAAACGATGAGTTCGTGTCCTTTGTAGGGACATGGATGAATCTGGAGAACATCATTCTCAGCAAACTGACACAAGAACAGAAAATGAAATACTGCATATTCTCACTCATAGGTGGATGATGAACAATGAGAACACATGGACACAGGGAAGGGAGTACTACACACTGGGGTCTATTGGGGGGAATAAGGGAGGGACAATGGGGGTGGGAGGGAACTGGGGAGGGATAGCCTGGGGAGAAATGCCAAATGTGGGTGAAGGAGAGGAAGGCAGCAAAACACACTGCCATGTGTGTACCTGTGTAACTATCTTGCATGTTTTGCACATGTACCCCAAAAACTAAAATTAAAAAAAAATGAAATAAAAATATAAGAAATAAAATTTAGTAGCAAATGAAAAAATAAAACTTGAAGTTGATCATTAATATCAGTTGTTAAAATGTTTTATTTATTTTCTATGAATTTATAAATGCTTCAAAACCAACTTTAAATACCATGACCAAATTTACATGATTCATATTCATTATGCATTACTGGGTATACAGACTTATTTTCATAATGCAAATTAATATAAAATGACATCTTTACTGCACTATAGAAATATTTATGTATGTTAAACTTTCTGATTGAGGCTAATTGGAAAAAGCTGGGGCTTAATCTCAGCGCTAAAGACGGCTGCTTCTACTGTGGAGATCCCAGGACTCTGAAGCAGCTTGAGTCACCTACTGAACTCCACAGGCAACTCCCCAGGGTCCAATTAGACTCTTCTTGGTTTGCAAAGGAAAATATTTTCTAAAATTTTATAATTCAATTTCCAAAAGTTGACCGTATTATACACTGTTTCTACAAAATATTTCTTGTAATAAAGAACAAAAATGGAATGCTTAATGAATTCACATTTTATAGCCAACCTGTTTTTATCTGCAGTGGGAATCTTTGATGCCAGAAATTTATAAAGAGGTTCTGTATCTTCACACTTTGAATAAGCATAATACCGTAAAATAATGACATTTGACATGTCAGCATGTTTGTCATTTCATTTTAAATTCAATTTGTTTTCTCCCAGATAAAAATGAAATTAAACCATTGCTTTATAAGAAATCATGTGTTACCTTTGTGGGGAGTTTTTGTTTTATAATACTTACAATATTTATTTTAAAAAAAATAAAGAGTAGGCACAGTGGCTTATGACTGTAATCTCAGCATACTGTGAGACTCTGAGGTTGGAGGACCTCTTGAGCCCAAGAGTTCAAGACCAGCCTAGGCAACATTAGAAAGACCTCATCTTTACAAAGAAACGTAAATACTAGCCAGGCATGGTGGCATGCAGCTGTGGTCTCAGCTACTCAGGCTCAGGTGGAAGGCCTGAGCCCAGGAGTTCAGTGCTGCAGGGAGCCATGATCATGCCACTATACGCTAGCCTGGGCAACAAAGCAAGACCCTGTCTCTAAATAATAAATAATATTCCCCACTTTACAGAAAAGTTTGGTAGTTAAATGACTTTTTCAGGGTCACTCAGGGCCAGATGAATATGTTGAAAAGTACTCACAATTAACTTCAGTTCAGCACCTGGTACCTCACAATGGGTACTGAGAGATGAAAGGCACACTGCAGAGCTGACAGAGGGCTCTCAGAGATGGCTCTTGGGTACCAGGTACCCATTCAGAGGTCAGAACACTGGAGAGCTGACAGGGCAAGTTCTCTGGGGGTCTCTTTGTCCTATGTTAAGACATTTGACCTGAGATGGTAATTGTGGACTGAGCTGGGAAGACAGGTCTGTCCCCTCCACCAAGTGCAAAGAAAAAAGAGAATGAACCACACAAAGAATTCAACCATCTTGAGGCAGATATAGCAGTGCATGCAATATATGGAATTTGCATCACCAAGAGCTGGTAATAATTATCAAATAATCCTAAAGAGACTTGAAGATAAGTAGGCTTAACATGTTTAAAGAGATGAGAAGAAAAAAACTGAGGTAGCTGGGGATGGTTGCATGTGCCTGTAGTCTCAGCTACTCAGGAAACTGAGGTGGGAGGATCGCTTGAGCCCAGGAGTTTTGGGCTGTAGTGCACTATGCCGATCAGGTGTCCACACTAAGTTCAGCATCAGTACGGTGACCTCCTGGGAGTGGGAGACCACCAGGTTGCCTAATGAGGGGTGAACTTGCCCAGGTCAGAAATGGAGCAGGTGAAAACTCCTATACAGATCAGTGCCTGTGACTAGCCAATGCACTCTTGTGGGATCGCACCTGTGAATAGCCACTGCACTCCAGCCTGGGCAACATAGCGAGACCCGGTCTCTTAAAAAAAAAAAAAGAAAAACTAAGGTAAAACAAGACAGCTTAATAATAGATTTGACAACTATACTAATAGACATCCTAGAGATGAAGAATATAGTCATTGAAATAGAAAACTTCAGTGTCTAGGTGTCACATAACCAGATGTGACTAAAGAGGGATTTTGTAAATTGGAAGACAGTGAAGGGACTCAAGTAGCATGGAGCACAGAGAGAAAAATGGAAAATGGAAAAGAAAAAATATGAGAGTAGAAAGAAATGCTTCAAAATATGTTCAATTACGAGATCCAGAAGGGAGAATGGGGTGAAGCACCATCTAGAGGAGGGCAGAGTCCTCCAGGATTTGACAGACACAAGTTCACAGACGTAAAGGCACATTGAATCCTAAGCAGTATACATAAAACAAATCTACACAAGTGAGACTGTAGAACATTGAGCACAAAGAGAAATACTTAAAAGCTGAGAAAAGACAAATCACAAAGGGAATAGAGTTAGACCACCATCAGGCTTCTTATCTGCAATGACTAAAATCAAAGGAGTAAAATTTAAATACTGAAGGAAATGGCCAACGTAGAATTACACACCTGTATAGAAATTGCCAAAGGAATTAAAGAATATGGAGCTTAAAAATCACTAACAGGAGGCCGAGCGCAGTAGCTCACGCCTATAATCCCAGCACTTTCGGCAGGCCGAGGCGGGCGGGTCATCTGAGGTTGGGAGTTTGAGACCAGCCTAACCAACATGGAAAAACCCCATCTCTACTAAAAATACAAAATTAGCCAGGTGTGGTGGTGCACGCCTGTAGTCCCAGCTACTCAAAAGGTTGAGGCAGGAGAATCACTTGAACCCAGCAGAAGGAGGTTGTGGTGAGTCAAGATCACCCCATTGCATTCCAGCCTGGGCAACAAGAGCGAAACTGTCTCAACAACAAGAAAAAGCAAAGAAGAAATAAAATAAAGACAAATGGAAAAAGAAAATGCATGAGTTAGAAAAGACAATCATGGAAATAAGTATAAACTCATACACAGAATTTTATAAAGATCTACATGTAAAAGAAGTAGCATATGACAAAGGGTGCAAACCAAACTAGTCAGCTTAAATCAATGTGGACTTACTGTCTCATGTCTCCTGGACTATAAGGCTGGAGTCAAGGTGTCAACAGGGTTGGTTCCTCCTGCAGGCTCAGAGAGAGAAAGCATCCTGTGCCTCATTCTTAGGTCTTGGTGACTTCTGACAATCCCAGATGTTCTCTGGCTAGCACATGCCTCGTCCCAGTCTCTACCTCCACCTTCACATTGCCTTCTAAGGGACCTGTGTCCTCTCTTTTACTTATAAAAACACTGGTCATTGGATTTAGGGTCCATGCTAAATCCAGGCTGGTTTCACTTCAAAATCCTTAACTAATGACATCTAGAAGGACCCTATTTCCACACGAAGTCCCATGTTGAGGTTTCAGGGGGACACTCTTCTACCCATTACAGACGGCGATAATCATGTTCTCGTTTGCTTGCTCTGATGAAGCGAGCTGCCCTATTGTGAGCTGCCTTATGGTGAGACGCACAGGGCAAGGAACTGATGACAGGCTGCAGCTCACAAGCAGCAAGGAACCGAATCCTCCCAGCAGCCACGCGAGTGAGCTGGAAGTACGTCCTGCCCTGGTCAAGTCTTTAGCTGAGAGCGCTCTCCCAGGAGACACCTTGATTACAGCCTTGCAGAAGAGTCTGAGCCAGAGAGCCCAGCTAAGCTACACCTGGATTCCTGACTCACAGAAGCTGAGATAACAAATGTTTTAAGCCAGTAACTTTTAATGCAGTTTGTTACACAGCAACAAATAACTAATGTATAAACTGCATAGCACTGAAAAAGAATGAAGGTGCTACAGATGTCGACTGGGGGGAGATTAAGAATAATATTGGATGAAAAGGCAGAATTGCACTGTGTGGTAACTTATGCAGATTTTTTGAATACCCAAAACTACACTATTGCTTATGTAAAAATTAATAGTAGGAACATTAAAATTCAAATGTTCAGGAAATTTACAAACACTGTGAACTCGCTCGTACAATACCACCGAGCTTCCTGGTGTACACAAAAGAAGAGACTGAAAAGTCTTTCCTTCAAACTCCCTTGCACCCAAGTTTTCGTCTAACTTAGGTTTACTTGTCAGATGGCATTTGTCCAAGACTTTGATTTAGAACTAGTCATAAATGGAAAAACACAAAGGTCCACATGGGGCATCAATTTTAAATGTCAGAAATGGCATTCTAGACCCAGCAGCTTTAATGACAGCTTCCTGATTGTGGTAGGAGCATCAAGGCTTTGGAGCCACAGCAATAACCTTGGCAGCCCAGCCTGAGGGGTGGCTTTAGGCAGACTCTCCAGGAAACAGTCAAGAATCCATTTCTTCAGTTCTGGCACTGATATCCCTTCAGCTTAAACCAGCTAGAGGAGTTCTCTAGTCTCAAAATTAAGACCTCTGATCAAAACCAGAAGTATATAATCCAACTTCACAATGGCAGTTCCCTGTGAAGCCTGGGGTGGGGTCTGGTGTTCAGAAGACCTTCAAAGGGAACTCTCTGTATATTTTTTATTTTTGAAATAATATATAAAGCAGAGGTTGGGCGCAGTGGCTCATGCATCTAAACCCCGTATTTTCAGAGGGCGAGGCAGGTGGATCACCTGAGGTCAGGAGTTTGAGACCAGCCTGGCCAATATGGTGAAGTTCCATCTCTACTAAAAATACAAAAAGTTAGCTGGGTGTGGTGGCAGGTGCCTGTAATCCCAGTTATTGGGAGACAGGTGGGAGAATCGCTTGAATCCGAGAGACAGAGGTTGCAATGAACCGAGATTGTGCCACTGCACTCCAGCCTGGGACAGAGCAAGACTCCATGCAAAAATAAAAAAATATATATATGGGATATATACATCAGCTGCAGTGGCTCACAACTGTAATCTCAGCACTTTGGGAGGCTGAGGCAGGTGGAGCATGAGGTCAGGAGATTGAGACCATCTGGCTAACATGGTGAAATGCTGTCTATACTAAAAATACAAAAATTAGCTGGGCATGGTGACTCACACTTGTTATTTGTAATCCCAGCAACTCAGGGGGCTGAGGCAGGAGAATCACTTGAACCCAGGAGGCAGAGGTTGCAGTGAGCCGAGATCGTGCCACTGGGCTCCAGCCTGGCAATAGAATGAGACTCTGTCTCAAAAAAAAGAAAAAAAGCAGACACAGAAAAATGTTAACATTTATTAAGTCTACTTGTGAGTACACTGATTTTTTTTAAAGGCAGTTAGGGCCAAGACAACTAGGATATTTTTTCTTTTCTTTCTTTGAGACAGGTCTCTATTGCCCAGGCTGGGGTACAGTGGCACAATCAAGCTCACTGCAGCTTCCACCTCCCAGGCTCAAACAGTTTTCCCACCTCAGCCTCCTGAATAGCTGTGACGACAGGCACATATTTTAAGTGGAGAAAGTAGTACACAAAACGGAAGCTATATGAAAAAAATAAAATCAACTATAAAAATCAAAAAATTTTGGCCTGGCGTACTGGCTCACGCCTATAATCCCAGCACTTTGAGAGGCCGAGGCAGGTGGATCACGAGGTCAAGAGATGGAGACCATTCTGGTTAACATGGTGAAACCCGCCTCTACTAACAATACAAAAAAAATTAGCTGGGCATGGTGGCGCGTGCCTGTAATCCCAGCTACTCAGGAGGCTGAGGCAGGAGAATTGCTTGAACCCAGAAGGCGGAGGTTGCGGTGAGCCGAGATCGTGCCATTGCACTCCAGCCTGGGTAACAAGAGCGAAACTCGGTTTAAAAAAGAAAAATATCTGGACATGGGGGAACATGCCTATAGTCCCAGCTACTCGGGAGACTTAGGCAAGAGAATTGCTTGAACCCAGGAAGCGGAGGTTGCAGTGAGCCGAGATCGCGCCATTGCACTGCAGTCTGGGTAACAAGAGCTAAACTCCGTCTCAAAAACAAAACAAAACAAAACAAAAAAAAAAATTAGCTGGGCCTGGTGGCGCGCTCCTGTAGTCGCAGCTACCCAGGAAGCTGAGGCAAGAGAATTGCTTAGACCCAGGAGGCGGTGGTTGCGGTGAGTCGAGATCACGCCATTGCACTCCAGCTGGGGTAAGAAGAGCAAAACTCCATCTCAAAAAAAAAAAGAAAGAAAGAAAGAAAGAAAAGAAACTTTAGGTCGGGCGCGGTGGCTCACACCTGTAATCCCAGCACTTCGGAAGACCAAGGCTGTTGGATCACGAGGTCAAGAGATCGAGACCATCCTGGTCAACAAGATGAAAACCCGTCTCTACTAAAAATACAAAAATTAGCTGGGCATGGTGGCGTGTGCCTGTAATCCCAGCTACTCAGGAGGCTGAGGCAGGTGAATTGCCTGAACCCAGGAGGCGGAGGTTGCGGTGAGCCGAGATCGCGCCATTGCACTCCAGTCTGGGTAACAAGAAACTCCGTCTCAAAACAAAAAAACAAAAAAGCCGGGGCCCAAAGTGGCTCCGGCCGGATGTCGAGGCGCTTGCGAAGGCGAGGCCAAGAGTTCAAGGCCAACCAACCTCAGCAACCTTACAAGCTCTCATTGATTGGCAAAAAAAAAAAAAAAAAAAAGCCATCATGATATGTTGCTGCTGGATATGAGTGCTGGAAAGGGGAAGCACCTTTGTCCTAGGGGATTAGTAGCTGACCAATTGTTGCTGACTGCCCCTCAGGCCAAGCGGAGGCTGGTGCTGCACTAAATTATGCCTCCTAAAAAATTGTGTATGCACTGGCTATGAATATACAATACAGAGTCCTGAATCAAGACATGTGAACGGTGTTATGTGGACATCAACTTTCAGCTGGGAAACAGGTGCCTCTCAGGCCCCTCATCCTCCCCAGCAAGGGTGGAACGTGTCCATGCCCATGAGTATATAGTTCTGTCCTTCTTAACTTGTACACGACTCCAGGTCAGTTCTGAGTAGATAACATGCAGATGAGATTTCTCAGGTCATTTGTATGTTCGACATTATGGCTGCTGCTTTGGCTGCCACTACCCCAAGGCCCAACCTGGATTAAAGTCCAGGCTGGACTGGGGCACGGTGGCTCACACCTGTAATCCCAGCACTTTGGGAGGCTGAGTTGGGCTGATCACCTGAGGTCAAGAGTTCAAGACCAGCTTAGGCAACATAGTGAAATCCCATCTACTAAAAAAAAATACAAAAATTAGCTGGGTGTGGTGGTGTGTGCCAGTAATCCCAGCTACCCAGGAGGCTAAGGCAGGGGAATTCCTCCCAGGAGGCAGAGGCTGCAGTGAGACTAGATCGAGTCCCTGCATTCCAGCCTGGGTGACAGAGAGAGACTCTGTTAAAAATAAATAAATAGGGGCTGGGCGCGGTGGCTCATGCCTGTAATCCCAGCACTTTGGGAGGCCGAGGCGGGTGGATCACGAGGTCAAGAGATCGAGACCATCCTGGTCAACATGGTGAAACCCTGTCTCTACTAAAAATTAGCTGGGCATGGTAGCACATGCCTGTAATCCCAGCTACTCAGGAGACTAAGGCAGGAGAATTGCCTGAGCCCAGGAGGTGGAGGTTGCAGTGAGCCAAGATCGTGCCATTGCACTCCAGCCTGGGTAACAAGAGCGAAACTCCGTCTCAAAAAATAAATAAATAAATAGGCCGGTTGCGGTGGCTCACACCTGTAATCCCAGCACTTTGGGAGGCCAGGGTGGGTGGATCACCTGGGGTCAGAAGTTTGAGAGCAGCCTAACCAACATGATGAAACCCCATCTCTGCTAAAAATGCAAAAATTAGACTGAAGAGACTGAAGCAGGAGAATCACATGAACTCGGGAGGCAGAGGTTGCAGTGAGCTGAGATCGCGCTATTGCACTCCAGGCTGAGCAACAAGAGTGAAACTCCATCTTGGGCGGAAAAAAAATTTAAAAATCAAATTGAGGGTTTAGGTCAAAAAGAAGGGCATTCTGTGTTCTGGGATGGGAAGTCAGAGATATGTGTAGGGCTGGGGGTTGGGGTACACATTAGTTTTATGGCAGGGTAAGAGCTGCAGTGATTTTATTAATCCTTATTGGCCTGGCCTGGTTGTAGCTCCAGGTGAAGGGGAAGGAGTCAGCAGTGGTGGTCCCGGATAAATCCATCTGCCCAGGCCTGGCCTGCCTGCCCTTAGGCTTAGCAAAAACTGTCACTACAGGCTTTTACTTTCCTTCCTACTCCCTGCACTCCAGATGGAAATGCCTCTTGGGGCATTTGGAGAGTCCTTTATGTTTCAGAAATTCTGAGAAGAAAATCCAAAATTACAATCTTAAAGTGTGTTAATTTCACTGAGTCAACTGGAATAAAAGATGTCCTTGACATGGAAGTTTTTTTGTTTTTTTTTTTTTTTGAGATGGAGTCTCACTCTATCACCCAGGCTGGAGTGCAGTGGCATGATCTTGGCTCATTGCAACCTCCGCCTCCCGGGTTTTTGCAGTTCTTGTGCCTCAGCCTCCTGAGTAGCTGGGACTACAGGCTCACGCCACCACGCCCGGCTAATTTTTTGTATTTTAGTAGAGATGGGTTTTCACCATGTTGCCCTGGCTGGTCTCGAACTTCCGAGCTCAGACAATCCACGCGCCTTGGCCTTCCAAAATGCTGGGATTACAGGCGTGAGCCACTGCGCCTGGCTGACCTGGAAGTTTTTTTTTTTTTTTTGAGACGGAGTTTGGCTGTTGTTACCCAGACTGGAGTGCAATGGCACGATCTCGGCTCACCGCAACCTCCGCCTCCTGGGTTCAAGCAATTCTCCTGCCTCAGCCTCCTGAGTAGCTGGGACTACAGGCGTGCACCACCATGCCCAGCTAATTTTTGTATTTTTAGTAGAGATGGGGTTTCACCTTGTTGACCAGGATGGTCTCGATCTCTTGACCTCGTGATCCACCAGCCTCTGCCTCCCAAAGTGCTGGGATATTAGGCGTGAGCCACTGTGCCTGGCCTGACCTGGAAGTTTTTTTTTGTTTTTTTGAGACGGAGTTTCGCTCTTATTACCCAGGCTGAACTGCAATGGCGTGATCTCGGCTCACCGCAACCGCCTCCTGAGTTCAGGCAATTCTCCTGCCTCAGCCTCCTGAGTAGCTAGGATTATAGGCACGCGCCACCATGCCCAGCTAACTTTTTGTATTTTTTTTTTTTTTTTTTTTTTGAGAGGGAGTTTCGCTCTTGTTACCCAGGCTGGAATGCAATGGCGAGATCTCGGCTCACCACAACCTCCGCCTCCTGGGTTCAGGCAATTCTCCTGCCTCAGCCTCCTGAGTAGCTGGGATTACAGGCACGTGCCACCATGCCCAGCTAATTTTTTGTATTTTTAGTAGAGACGGGGTTTCACCATGTTGACCAGGATGGTTTCGATCTCTTGACCTCGTGATCCACCCGCCTCAGCCTCCCAAAGTGCTGGGATTACAGGCTTGAGCCACCCTGCCCGGCCTTGTATTTTTTTTAGTAGAGATGAGTTTCACCATGTTGACCAAGATGGTCTCGATCTTTTGACCTCGTGATCCACCTGCCTCCGCCTCCCAAAGTGCTGGGATGACCTGGAAGTTTTAAGTGACACCTAAGGATAAGCACCAGTGTATCGGCCATGGAAGTCTCCTGCCTGCTTTCTGCCCCAATTTGATTTGTAGCCTCATGGTTGTATTGTCCTAAACATGCTTTTCTCTGACCTTGTCCAGTGAATATGGTTCACACGGTTAACACCACTTTTTGAGAGGGGAGCATCATGTAAAACTGATAATGGATTACATTTAGTTATCTGTGCCTCTTGGTCACCTGAGAGGCCCATTTGTACTTAAGTGTATTAGTGCTTTCAGACATCGTTGGACAACTCAAAGGACAGAAGGTGTTCTTTTATAAAAGAAACAAAAGCTTTAGATGTAAAATCCTTTTCTTCTTTTCCTAGGTGAAACATTTCAATTTTTTTTAAGGGTGAATAGTGGTATCTGAGCAGGTTTCATGTGAGAATTGGCATGTGCTTGGTTGTGATTTCAGTGTGGATGCGCAGTTCTTCAAGATGGTCGCGGTGGCTCATGCCTGCATTCCCAGCACTTTGGGAGGCCGAGACAGGTGGACCACCTAAGGTTGAGAGAGTTCAAGACCAGCCTGACTAAGATGGAGAAACTCCATCTCTACTAAAAATACAAAATTAGCCAGGCGTTGTGGTGCAAGTCTGTATTCCCAGCTACTGGGATGCTGAGGCAAGAGAATCACTTGAACCCGGGAGATGGAAGTTGTGGTGAGCTGAGATCCTGCCATTGCACTCCAGCCTGGGCAACAAGAGCGAAGCTCCGTCTCAAATAAATAAATAAAGACAAAAAACCAAGTCTCACCGAGCTGGAGGAACCACACTCACCTTTCTGCACATCCCACACCTTTATCTTTCACTTTTCTTCTGTGCTTGAATTTTTTTAACATACATATTATTTTTATTATATACATGTGTGTGTGTGTGTGTGTGTGTGTGCATGTGCGTGTGTACATACACACATATACAGGTTTCACTGTCACCCAGACTGGAGTGCAGTGGCTAAATCATGGGTCACTGCAGCCTCAACTGCTTAGACTCAAGTGATTCTTTCACCTCCACCTCTCGAATAACTGAGACTACAGGCATGCAACACCACATCCAGCTAATTTTTATAATGTTTTGTAGAGACTGAGTCTCACTTGGTTTCCCAGACTGATCTTGAACTGCTGGACTTAAGTGATCATTCTACCATGGCCTCAGAAAGTGTTTGGGGTACAGGTGTGAGACACCACACCCAGACAAAAATATTTTATAAAAAACTGTTACAACCAAAATATGACCTAGGATTGTGCCACTGTTCTCCAGCCTGGGAGCCAAAGTGAGACCTTGTCTACAAAAACGAAACAAAACGAACTTATAACAAAATTGAATTTCTAATTTTGTGTCATATGTTTCCCCTCTCTGACCTCCAAGCTGTCACTGTTAAATGTAATGGATAATGAGAAAACCGTTAAATGAACAAAAGAGGGAAAAAAATTCAAAAGTAGGGAAGTCGAAAGAAAAAAAAAAAACTGCTAGATATTATGAAGGAATTCCTATATATCCTCCAGTTGAGGGTGTTCTGATGTAGCTCAAGTATGTTGTTGTTGTTGTTGTTGTTGTTCTTCTTCTTCTTCTCTTCTTTTTTGTTGAGATGGAGTTTTCCTCTGTCGCCCAGGCTGGAGTGCAGTGGCGCAATTTCTGCTCACTGCTACCTCTGCCTCCCAGGTTCAACCGATTCTCCTGCCTCAGACTCTCAAGTAGCTGAAATTACAGGTACATGTCACCATGCCCAGCTAATTTTTGTATTTTTAGTACAGGAAGGGCTTCACCATGTTGGCCAGGCTGGTCTCGAATTCCTGACCTAAGGTGATCTGCCCACCTCCACCTCCCAAAGTGGCAGATTACAGGCGAGAGACACTGTGCCTGGCCCTCTCAAGTATTTTCTCATACCTACCTCCAGGGTCTAAACTAGCAAATCAGATTAGGACACCTATAGAGGACAATTGGCCATTTTCAAATAGAAAGTGAAATAACCCCTTTAATGAGAGTAATGCAGTAATTTTATTTATTTACTTTATTATTATTATTTTTGAGACAGAGTCTTGCTCTGGCCCATGGTGGAGTCCAGTGGCGTGATCTTGGCTCACTGCAACCTACCCCTCCTGGGTTCAAGCAATTTTCTTGTCTCAGCCTCTGGAGTAGCTGGGATTACATGTGTGTGCCACCATACCTGGCTAAGTTTTTTTGTATTTTTATTAAAGATGGGGTTTCACCATATTGCTCAGGTTGGTCTCGAACTCCAGACCTTTTGATCCACTGGCCTCTGCTTCCCAAAGTTCTGGGATTACAGAGGTGAGCCACTGCACCCAGCCAATCCGGTAACTTTATTTTATTTATTTTTTTTAGATGGCGTTTTGCTCTTGTTGCCCAGGCTCGAGTGCAATGGTGCAATCTCAGCTCACTGCAACCTCGGCCTCTGGGGTTCAAGTGATTTTCCTGTCTCAGCTTTTGGAGTAGCTGGGATTACAGGCGCATGCCACCATGCCCGGCTATTTATTTATTTATTTATTTATTTTTCTTTCTTTCTTTCTTTCTTTTTTTTTTTTTTTTTTTTTTTGTAGTTTTTGTAGAAACAGAGGTTTCATCATATTGGTCAGGCAGGTCTCGAACTCCTGAACTCAGGTCACCCACCTCAGCCTCCCAAAGTGCTGGGATTACAGGCGTGAGCCACCGCGTCTGGCCCAATCCAGTAATTTTAAAAAAGAGAGGATAGGCTGAGATGCAGCATAGTCAGGGCAAAATTACCCTGAGAATAGCCACTTCACAAAGATCGGTTTAGAAGTTTTTCTAAGATGATCAAATTTGGGCAACATAATTCACGTGTCCAAATGTTCTGTTTCTTACCCTTAGGTAATTACTAAAATGCATTATACAAGCAGACCCAGGTAAGGAAAAGAGCAAGTGTATTTCAAGCCTCAGCTCACTTGTTAATTAGCTGTAATTCAGGCCTGTGATCCCGCCTACTTGGGCCTGTTTCCTCGGCCAAAAAATGCACTAATGCTGGGGAGGGTAGGGGTGGGAGGTGGTCCTGGGGCTTTATCCAATCAGTGGCGCTGGCGTGGGAACCGTTCAATCAGAAGCGCCGTCGGAGAGGAGGGCGTGGATTCCAGCGTGTGGCGGAGCCTTTGTCTCCCGCACCCGCCAGAAGTTGGGATCCATCTGTGCTGTTCCGCTCTTCCATGTCGGTATCCCCCTCCCCGCCCCTTGACTTTGTCACAGCTTCCGTTGTCCTGTGATCTGCAGGTCCTGGGAGACGCAGAGCTAAGATGCCGGGACATTCTGGAAGCTGGGAAATGGTGACTATGCGAGCTTTGGCCTCCCGAGAGCGGGGAGCGAGCTGCGAAACAGGCGGAAACGGTCTCCCCACCGTCCGCTCCTGGGTCACCAGCCTGAGTCCCCGCTGGCGCGGCTCCGCCCCAGGTCTCGCCTGCAAGATTGCGGCTGGGCCCTCCGCTGAGACCCCTGCGTTCCACCCCTCTGCCCCACTTCCCTGCGTGGTGCCCTGTCTGGAGTTGCCTGGGCAGCTCTGCACCCGCATCCCCGAGTGTTGCCCAGATTGTTCAGAGGCGAGTCAGCAGGGCGAATCCTGACTCGGTGTGTACGCCAGACGGACGGGCTGTGGCCCTGGGGTCTTCAGTTTATGTTGTTAATTTTTTTGTTTTGTTTTTTGAGACGGAATGTGGCTCTGTAGCCCAGGCTGGAGTGTAGTGGCCCGATCTCGGATCTGTGCAACCTCTGCCTCCCGGGTTCAAGCAATTCTCCTGCCTCAGTCTCCCGAGTAGTTGGGACTACAGGTTCATGCCGCCGTGCCCTGCTAATTTTTTTTCTTTTTTTTTTTTTTTTTTTTTTTTTTGGTATTTTAGTAGATTCGGGGTTTCACCGTGTTGGTCAGGCTGGTCTCGAACTCCTAACCTCGTGATCCACCCGCCTCGGCCTCCCAAAGTGCTGGGATTACAGGTGTGAGCCATCACGCCTGGCCTTTTTTTTTTTTTTTTAAAGACGGATTCTCACTTTGTCACCCAGGCTGGAGTGCAGTGGCATGATCTTGGCTCACTGCAGCCTCCTTCTCCTGAGTTCAAGTGATTCTCCTGCTTCCGCCTCCCAAATACCTGGGATCACATGTGCATGCCACTACATCCGGGTAATTTTTTAGTAGAGATAGGATTTCATCATGTTGACCAGGCTGGTCTTGAACTACTGACTTCAAGTGATCCACCCATCTCGGCCTCTCAACGTGCTGGGATTACAGGTATGAGCCACCATGCCCAGTCAAGAATTACCACTTTTTTGAATACTATATAAATCTCTTGTGGTACAGAGAGTGTCATTATAGGGTTCAGCACACAGGTGAGATTGTGTTTCTTCTTTGCTCACCTACTAACCAGTAGAATTGTCACCCTCACATAGTGATGGAGCCCAGTGGTAAGGTTCTGAATCTCATGTACAGACACAGTCCACAGTTGAAATTATGGGTGTCATATGTGAACATTCGGCAAGAGTTTGAATAATGACTCATTTCTAAATCTAGTTCATAGGCAGGTGAGAATTTTTCTATCTGAACCAATGAAAATTCTGCCTTCATGTCCTCCTGAGGACATGTTGACTCTCCTACCTGAGCTGAGGGCAGAGTGAACAGAGTTCACAAGAGGGATGGAGGATCTCATGTACAGGTTCAGTTCATTGGTGAGATTGTCAGTAGCATACTTAGACCCAACATAAAGGATGTGGTGACTCATACCTAGAACGGGAACCTGTGTGGGATTGTTAATTCATCACTGGACCTTCCTGTAGTTCTGATTGTGACATACTCCTTTGTCCAGCACCTGAGTGATTTCAGTTTCCTGCCTGGTCCCATCCCAAAGGTAAGATTATAGTATATCACTGGTCCCAGCACCCAGTCCTCTTTTTATGGGACCCCACAAATTTTGAGTATTATAAAATATTACCGGATTCTGCACCCATGTTATGTGACTCTCCCACTTGTACCCTACGTGTTGTGCCGTATTGTGGCACAATACGTTGCATTAGAAATGGTTACATATAAGACCGGGGACAATGGCTCATGCATGTCATGCCACCACTTTTGGGAAGCTGAGGCAGGTGTACCACCTTAGGTCAGGAGTTCAAGACCAGCCTGATCAATATGGTAAAAACCCATCTCTACTAACAATACAAAAATTAGCTGGGAGTGGGAACTACAGTGCGCCTGCAGTTCCAGTGACTCAGGACGCTGAGACAGGAGAATTGCTTGAACCCAGGACATGGAGGTTGCAGTAAGCTGAAATTCGCCACTGCACTCCAGCCTGGGTGACAGAATGAGACTCTTGTCTCAAAACCAAAAACGTTACATACTGCTGGGTCCAACACCCAGGGTATGCAACACTTTCTTTCTGGACCCTGCCTACATGAAGCTTTATTTGTCATATAACTCAATGATGCTCATCACCATGGTGATGTTACTTTCTTTTTGTTGTTGTTGTTGTTGTTGAGATGGAATCTTGCTCTGTTACCCAGGCTGGAGTACAATGGTGTGATCTTGGCTCACTGCAACCTCTGCCTCCCAGATTCAAGTGATTCTCCTGCCTCAGCCTCCTGAGTAGCTGGGACTACAGGCATGTGCCACCACGCTCGGCTAATTTTTGTCTTTTTAATAGAGATGGGGTTTCATCCTATTGACCATGCTGGTCTCGAACTCCTGACCTCAAGGGATCCACCAGCCTTGGCCTCCCAAAACACTGGGATTACAGGTGTCACCCACTGTGCCCAGCCGGTGATGTTACTTTCTTCTGCCTGGTCTGTGCTCACAGAGACCTAGCATCCCGGTGATGTGACTCTCTTTTGTTAGGCCCTACATATTTGTGTGTTGTGACATATTGCTTGGCTCAATACCTAAAGGATGGGAGTCTTCTACCTGGGCCCTTCCTAGGGAGCATTGTGACATGTCTCTGCCTTCCTCACCTAGGAGATATAACTCTTCTTCTGCCTGCACCCTGCCTACAGGGAAAATTGAGGCATATTGCTGTGACCAGCAACCAAATGATGTGTTTTTCTGCCTGGGTCTTTATTACTGGAATGGTGGTTGACATGTTGCTGGGCCCAGCATCTGGGTGGTGTGACTGTCTTCTTCTGCATGGTCCCTGCTTACTGGAACATTGTAGCATATTGCTACACCCAGCACTTAGCTGATGGGATTCTTCCCTGGTTTTAGGTTTTGCCTGCAGCAGACATTGTGACATATTGCTGGGCCCTGCACTGATGTGATCTGACTCTTCTGCCTGTGATATGCCCACTTGGGCCCTTGTGACATATTGCTGAGTCCAACAGCCGGGTGATACAACTTTTATGCCTGGACCCTGCTTATGGGTGACATTTTGAAATGTCTGCAGTCACACAGGTGATTTGAATTTCTGTCTTACTGGTCTCTGCTCTCAGGAAGTTTTGTGACATTTTGCAGCACATAGCTGATTTTATATATATATATTTTTTGAGACAGAGTTTCGCTCATGTTGCCAAGGTTGGAGTGCAGTGACGTGATCTCAGCTCGACACAGACAACCTCCACCTCCCGGGTTTAAGCGATTCTCCTGCCTCAGCCTCCCTAGTAGCTGGGATTACAGGTAGGCACCACCACGCCCAGCTAATTTTGTATTTTTAGTAGAGAATAGGGTTTCTCCACGTTGGTTAGGCTGGTCTTGAACTCCTGACCTCAGGTGATCTGCCTTCCTGGGCCTCCCAAAGTGCTGGGATTACAGGTGTGAGCCACTGTACCCGGCCCTAATTTTCTTTGTTTTCTTAGTTTTTCCTGCAGGGAAGATTGTGAAATATTGCTGAACCCAGCACCAAAGTGATACTACTCATTTTTTTCTCGGCCCTGCTCAAATAAGACATTGTGACATACTGGTGGGTTTTACATCCAAGTGATGTGAGTTTCCTGCCTGGACTATGCTTACAGAAAATATTTTGATATATATTTGAGCTCATCAACTATTTTATGTGACTCTACTTTTTTATCTGGGCTTTGTCCATAGGTCAGATTGTAATCTCTCTTTGGGCCTGGGTCGTGCTAACATTAAGGAGAGTGACTTATTGCTTGGCCCAGCACACAGGTGATGTGATTTTTTTTTTTTTTTTTTTGAGATGGAGTTTTGCTCTTGTTACCCAGGCTGGAGTGCAATGGCACGATCTCGGCTCACCGCAACCTCCGCCTCCTGGGTTCAGGCAATTCTCCTGCCTCAGCCTCCTGAGTAGCTGGGATTACAGGCACGCGCCACCATGCCCAGCTAATTTTTGTATTTTTAGTAGAGACGGGGTTTCACCTTGTTGACCAGGATGGTCTCGCTCTCTTGACCTCGTGATCCACCTGCCTCGGCCTCCCAAAGTGCTGGGATTATAGGCGTGAGCCACCGCGCTCGGCCGGTGATGTGATTCATATGCTTGGTCCCTGTCCAAGTAGTCACTGTGACATATCTCTCGGCCAGTCACCTAAATAATAAATCTCTCCTCTTTTTTTCTGAACCTGTCCACAGTAGGAAATGTGAGATGTCTCTTGGCCCAGCACCTATGTGATGTGACTCTCCTCCCATGCCTAGGCCCTGCCCACTGTAGTGATTGTGCCATCAGCTCCTACATTATCTGACTCTTGTCTTCTTCCTGAGCCCTGCAAACAGGTAGCACTAGGAAATATCTCTGGGCCTTTCACCTAGGTGATGACTTTTCTGCCTGGACTCTCCTCTCAGAGGGTATTGTTACATGTTGCTGGATGCAGCATTTAGTTGATACGACATCTTCTCTACTGCTTGGACTCTGACCAAAAAAAAAAGTTTGAGATGTATGACTAGGCCCAGCCCCTACACAATGGAATTCTTGTCTTGTCTTGTCTAGGCCTTGCATACATTTTGTATTGTGACATATAGCTGGGTCTGTCACCAAGGTGATGGGAGTCTCTGACATAAGCCCTGGCCAGGAGAGTGTTATGACATACTTTATTAATTCATCACCTAGGTGATGTGACTGTTTTTCAGCCTGCGCCCTGCCTAAGGAGGATTGTGATGTATCACTGGACCCAGCACCTAGATGATGTAATTCTCTTCTTTTGCCTGGACCTTGCATATTTTGGATATTGTTACGTATCACTGGGTGTGACATTCGGGGATGGGAGGCTCCTGCCTGGGCCCTGCCCACAGGGAACCTTGTGACATATTTAGACATCTATCAATTATAAGATGTGACTTTCCTCATCTATATGCACCATGTCCCAAAAAAAGATTGTAACATAGCACTGGGATCAGCAACCAGAAAATGTGTCTCACCTCTCAGGGTGTTGCTCACAGAGAGCATTGTAACATATCATTGGGCCCAGCACCCAGGTGATGTAACTTGCTGCCTGTGCCCATCTTATAGGGAGAGATTTTAAGGCATCTCCGGCCAAACATCTAGGTGATGTGACTCTCTTGCCTGGTCCTTGCCCTCAAAAAAGATTGTGACATATCTCTGGACCAGCCCCAGGTGATGCGACTCTCCTGCTCACTCCCTACCCATAGGTGTAATTGTAACATATGTTTTGCCCCAGCTTCAATCACTATGATGATTCTCATACCTTGAACCAGGCAGTAAAAGAGATACACATTGCCTAGCTAGGCTTGGGAAAACAAACATGATTCTAAGTTTTCTTTTTTTGCAAAGGTCATAGAGAATTACCACTCTCTCAAGTACCATAAAAAGCTGTCAGGTAGCACAGAGAGTATCATCACAAGCCAAAAACACAGATGAGATTGTGGGTTTTTTTGTTTGTTTTTTGAGACTGAGTTTCGCTCCCCTCCAGCACAGGCTGGAGTGCAGTGGTACAATCTCAGTTCATTGCAATCTCTACCTCCTGCGTTCAAGGGATTCTCCTTCCTCAGCCTCCCGAGTAGCTGGGATTACAGGTGTGTACCACCATGCCCAGCTAATTTTTGTATTTTTATTAGAGATAGAGTTTCACCATGTTGGTCAGGCTGGTCTCAAACTCTTGGCCTCAGGTGATCTACCTGCCTCAACCTTCCAAAATGTTAGGATTACAGGCATGAGCCACTATACCCGGCTGAGATTGTGTTTCTTTCTTTCTTTTTGAGATGGAGTTTTGCTTATTGCCCAGGCTAGGGTGCAGTGGTGCAGTTTTGGCTCACTGCCTCTCCCTCTCAGGTTCAAGTGATTCTCCTGCCTCAGCCTCTCGAGTAACTGGGATTACAGGCACCAGCCACCGTGCCCAGCAATTTTTTTGTATTTTAATAGAGACAGGGTTTCACTGTGTTTGTCAGGCTGGTCTCGAACTCCTGAACTCAGGTGATCTGCCTGCCTCAGCCTCCCAAAGTGCTGGGATTACAGGTATGAGCCACCGCTACCAGCCCAAGATTGTGTTTCTTAAATGAATACCCTGCCAATGGTTATAATTGTAACCTTAGCATGGACAAAGCTCGTTGACAAGGTCCTAAATCTCACATGCAGATGCAGTCCACAGTTGGAATTGTGACTGTGATATGCAAACATCCAGCCAAAGTAGGAATGATGGCTCATTTCTAAACATAGCTCATAGACAGGTGAGGACTCTTCTATATGGATCATTCAATTGGAGAGATGTTGACTCTTAACTCTGGGCCTAGGGCCACAGGTATGATCATGTGTTCATGTGACCATGAAGATCTCAGAGTGGATTTGAATCTAATATATAAAGCCTTTGGGAAATAAATACACTGAGTGCCCTTACGTGGCCCAGCACATAGGTGACATTGTGACACTCATGCACAACCAGCCAACAGTAAATATTGTCATCCCTTAACATAACCACAACCCACTTCTGAAGTTCTGGATGTCAAACCTGGATGCAGTGGGAAGTTGCAAAATTGACTCTTTTTTTGTTGTTGTTTGTTTTGAGTTGGAGTGCAGTGGCATGATCTCAGTTCACTACAACATGCACCTCCTGGGTTTCAGCAGTTCTGCCTCTGCCTCCTGGGTAGCTGGGACTACAGGCACATGCCACCATGCCCGGCCAATTTGCTATTTTTAGTGTATACAGGGTTTCACCATGTTGGCCAGGCTGGTCTCCAACTCCTCTGACATCAGGTGATCCACCTGCCTCAGCCTCCCAAAGTGCTGGGATTACACGTGTGAGCCACCATGCCCGATGGTAAAATTGACTCTTTGTGAATCTGGTTCACAGATGGATTGGTGCCTCTCAGATCAAGGTTCAGCACACCTGTGAGACTATGATTTTACTGAGGAGACACAGTCTGCAGAAGAGATTGAGGCTGTTGTGCATGGATTCATCTACATTGAGATTGTGGCTTCTGTACTTAAACCCAACGTCCAAATGGTATTGACTCTCATACCTAGAATGAAGACACGTGAAGAATTGTTTCTCTCATTTCTGGGTCTTTCTGCAAGTATAATTGTGACACATGCCACTGCTCAGAACATCAGTGATTTGACTCTCTTGCCTGGGCCCAGCACACAGATAGGATTGTGGCATATAGCTGGACCCAGCATGTAGATGATGTGACCCTGTATTCTTGCCTTAGTGCTCCCACAGAGGGCATTGTGACATATCAGTAGTCCTTGCACCCAGGTAATGTGTTTATCTTTTCTGTGCCACATGGGCTATTGTAACATATTGCTGGGTCTAACAACAAGGTGATATGAATCTCCTACTTAGACCCTGGCTACAGGAGACATTTTGCCATATTTCTGAACCCATCATCTTTTTTCTTTTTTTGAGATGGAGTCTTGCTCTGTCACCTAGGCTGAAGTGCAGTGGTGCAATCTTGGCTCACTGCAGCCTCTGCTTCCCAGGTTCAAGCAGTTCTCCTGCCTTAGCCTCCTGAGTAGCTGGGACTATAGGCATGCATTGCATGCCTGGCTAATTTTTTGTATTTTTGGTAGAGATAGGGTTTCACCATGTTGGCCAGCTTTGTCTTGAACTCCTGAATTCAGGTCATTTACTGGCCTCCCAAGTGCTGGGATTACAGGCATGAGCCACCACACCTGGCTCTATTATTATTAATTTTTTAGATGGATTTTTGCTCTTTTTGCCCACGCTGGAGTGCAGTGGCACGATCTTGGCTTATCACAACCTTTGCCTCCAGGTTCAAGTGATTCTCCTGCCTCAGCCTCCCAGGTAGCTGGGATTACAGACATGCACCACCATGCCCAGCTAATTTTTGTATTTTTAGTAGAGACAGGTTTTTACTGTGTTGGTCAGGCTGGTCTCAAACTCCTGACCTCAGATGATCCACCTGCCTTGGCCTCCCAAAATGTTGGGATTACAGGCATAAGTCACCGTGCCTGGCCGATCCATCATCTATTTTATGTTACTCTCCACTTTTACATGGGCTTTTCCCTAGGAGACTTTGTAACGTATCTGGGCCAAGCACCCAGGTGATGTTACCCTTCTCTTCTGCCTGGGCCCTGACCACAGAAGAGGAGGTGACTTATCACTAGGCCCAGCACAAAGGTGATGTGATTTTTCTGCCTGGTCCCTGTCCAGAGAGGACATTGTATACATTTGCCTGCACTGATAAACTAGATGATGTGACTCTCCTTTTGTCTCTGAGACTTGTCCACAGTTGGGATTGTGACATATCACCTGTCTCAGGACCTACATAATGTGATTTTTGTTCCATGCCTCAGTCCTGCCCACTGGGGTGATCATGACATATAAGTAGGCCCAATTCCTAGGTTATGTGACTCTTCTCTTCTTCACTTAGGGCATTTTGACATATTTCTGGAGCCTTCTCTTAGATGATGTGACTTAGCTGCATGGGCCCCTTCTTTTCAGAAAGCATTGGGCCGTAATTTTTGACCTAGTAACAAGGTGATGTTACCCTTGTCTTCTGCTTGATTTTTGCCCAAGGAGGGATTGTGATTTATCACTGGGCCCAGTACCTTGTTGACGTAACTCTCCTCTCCTACTCTAGATTTCAGGTAGAAAAGGAGAGTCACATCACTTAGAGGAGAAACAGAAAGATATGTCATAATTCTGTTAGTAGGACCCATGCAGGAAAGTCACATCACCTAGTTGTTGGACCCAGCCATTTTTTTAAATATACGCAATTTTCAGTATATACAATACATGATTCACTAACACTGAGGGGAAACAAAATGTGTATATTAAAATACGGCTGGTCCAACACCTAGGTGATATGACTCTCTTGCATGAGCCCTGCTAATAGAGGAATTATGACTTATCTTTTTGTTTATCACCTAAGTGATGTAACTCTTCTTTTTGTTTGTTTTTTGAGACAGAGTCTTGCCCTGTCGCCCAGGCTGGAGTGCAATGGCAAAATCTCTGCTTACTGCAACCTCTGCCTCCTGAGTTCAAGCAATTCTCCTGCCTCAGCCTCCCAAGTAGCTGGGATTACAGGCACACACTACCATGACTGGCTAATTTTTTGTATCTTTAGTAGAGACAGTGTTTCACCAAGTTGACCAGATGGGTCTTGAACTCCTGACCTCGTGATCCACCCACTCAGCCTCTGAAAGTGTTTGGATTACAGGCGTGAGCCACCACGTCCAGCCATAACTCTTCTTTTCTACCTGAACCCTGTACAAGGGGATGATTGTGACATATCACTGTACTCTACATCTAGGTGATACCACCACTCTTCTCTTTAACCTGGGCCTCTTGTGTTGTGGGTATTTTGACATATCGCTGGGTCAAACCAAATGGGTGAATAGCTCTTGCCTGGGCCTTGTCTACAGGAAGCCTTGTGACATATCTGTGAATCCATTACTTTGGAGGTATGACTCTCTTCTTCCATCTGCACCGTGCCCACAGGAAGATTGTGATGCACAGCTGGGTTCAGCAGCCAGGTGCTGTGTCTCTTGTGCCCAGGCCTTGCCTGCAGAGAATTGTGACATCGCTGGTCCCAGTATCCAAGAAATGTAATTGTTTTCTGCACCTTGCTTTCGAGAGGGAATTGTAACATAACCCTGGACAGTTAACCTGGTGATATGACTCTCCTGCCTGGTTCCTGACTTGAAAAATTGTGATATATTTCTGACCCAGCACACAGGTGATGTTACTTTCCTATTTGCTTTCTACTCACAGGTTAGATTGTATCATATACTTTCGCTAGGCTCACAGTTGTGATAATGATCCTCATTCCACAAACCAGTCAATAGCTGAGATACTGGTGCTTGTAGCTGGACTTAGAGAAATGGGTAAAGTCCTGGGTCTTCTCTAGGGAAGAACATCATAAAGGATTACCATTCCTTTACATTTTGTATGTAGTCTTTGGACAGTACAGAGAGTGTTATGATAGGGCCAAGAACACAGGCAAGACTGTGTTTTTCATACCCAGAACCTACCAAATATGAACATTGACACCCTCACACATAGACAGAGCACTCTGGGAGATCCTGAATTTCACATGTGAATGGAGTCCACCGTAAAAATTGTCACTGTCATATGTAATCACATGACAGCAGTTAAGATGGTGACTCATTTCTAAACCCAGCTCATAGGCAGGTGAGGGCTCTTTTCTCTAGACCCAGACAATTGGAAAGATGTTGACTTTAATACATGAGCTTAGATCCGCAGGTATGATTATGAGTTTGTATTAGAAAAAAAGCCTCGGCCGGAAAGTCTTGACCAGGCACGGTGGCTCATGCCTGTAATCCCGGCACTTTGGGAGGCCTAGATGGGTAGATCTCCTGAGGTCAGGAGTTTGAGACCAGCCTGGCCAATATGGCGAAACTCCGTCTCTACTAAAAATACAAAACTTAAGGGGGCTGGTGGTGTGCACCTGTAGTCCCAGCTACTTGGGAGGCTGAGGCACGAGAATCTCATGAACCCAGGAAGCAGAGGTTGCAGTGAGCTGAGACTGCGCCATTGCACTACAGCCTGGGCAACAAGAGCAAAACTCTGTTTCCAAAAAGACAAAGTCTCAGAACAAATTGTGACTATCATGCCTATTGTATAAAGCACTCAGGTGGTACGTGCCTATTGTTTAAAGCACTCAGGGCCTGGCACACAGGTGACATTATGACACTCATATGCAAACCCAGCCAACAGTAAAAAATTGTCAACTTTTCACATGAACACAGCTCACTGTTGAAGTTCTGACTCTCACATCTGAGTGAGATGTGAGATAGCCAAAAGTGGGAAAATTGACCCTCATGTGGATTAGGTTCACATGTGGGTTGGTGACACTCAGACCAAGATTCAGCATGCCTGTGAGGCTGTGAGTCCATTAAGGGGACACAGTCTGCAGCAAAGACTGAGGCTCTCATGCATGTTTTTTTTTTTTTTTTGAGATGGAGTTTCGCTGTTGTTACCCAGACTGGAGTGCAATGGCATGATCTCAGCTCACCGCAACCTCCGCCTTCTGGTTTCAAGCAGTTTACCTGCCTTAGCCTCCCATGTACCTGGAACTACAGGCATGTACCACCATGCCCAGCTAATTTTTTACTTTTAGTAGAGACGGGGTTTCACCTCATTGACCAGGATGGTCTTGATCTCTTAACCTCGTGATCCACCCACCTTGGCCTCCCAAAGTGCTGGGATTATAGGCGTGAGCCAATGCGCCCGGCCACGTTTCCAATCCACCTTTGAGACTGTGACTCGTGTGTACTTAGACTGAACATACAAAATGTATTGACTCTAATACTTAGAAATAGGACATGTGGGATTTTTAAGTTCATTCCTACAGTTTTTGCAACTATGATTGTGACATACCCCTTTGCCCAGCCCTGAGTGATTTGACTCTCCTGCCTGGTACCTAGCCTACAGATTGGATTGTGACACATTGCTGAATCCAACACCTTGGTGGTGTGACTCTGTATTTTTCCCTCAGCACTGCCCACTGTGGAGCATTGTGACATCGCTAAGCTCCACACCCTGGTTATGTGACTGTTCTGCTTGTGTCCTGCCTTCATGGGCCATTGTGACATATTGCCATGTGCAACATCCAGGTGATACAACTTCTTCAGTGGGATCCTGCCTGCAGGAAGCACTATAATCTATCTGTGCACCCATCATCCAGGTAATGAGGCTTTCTTCAGACAGAGTCTCACTCTGTTGCCCAGGCTGGAGTGCAGTGGTGCAATCTTGGCTCACTGCAATCTCCGCCTCCCGGGTTCAAGCTATTCTCATGTCTCAGCCTCCTGAGTAGCTGGGATTACAGGCACTTGCCACCACATCTGGCTAATATTTGTATTTTAGGGTTTTTGCCATGTTGGTCAGGTTGGCCTCGAACTCCTGACCTCAGGTGACCCACCCGCCTCGGCCTCCCAAATTGCTGCAATTACAGGACTAAGCCACTGTGACCTGGCCCATGTGACTCTCTTTCTACTAGGTTCTGGCTCATAGAATTATTACGTATCACTGGGCCCAGCACCTAGGTGTTCAGATGCTTCTTTTCTACCTACATTCTTCTCACAGTGTAGATTTTGACATACCGCTGGGCCAAACATCAACATGATGTTACATTTCTTCATCAGCACTTTCCTCATCAGCCATTGTGATATGTTGTTCAGCTCAGAACTAAGGTAATGTGAGCCTTCGCCTGAACCCTGCCCACAGTGGGCATAGTGACATATTTGTGAACCCATCATCTATATAATGTGACTTTTTTTTTTTGAGATGGAGTTTCACTCTTTTGTCGAGGCTGGAGTACAATGGTGGAATCTTGGCTCACCGCAACCTCTGCCTGTCAGGTTCAAGCAACTCTCCTGCCTCAGCCTCCCGAGTAGCTGGGATTACAGGCACCCACAACCATGCCCAGCTAATTTTTGTATTTTTAGTAGAGACAGGGTTTCGCCATATTGGTCAGCCTGGTCTGAAACTCCTCACCTCAGATGATCCGCCCACCTTGGCCTCCCAAAGTGCTGGGATTACAGGTGTGAGCTACCATGCCTGGCCTATAATGTAATTATTATTATTATTTTTTTTTTGCCACGAAGTTTCGCTGTTGTTACCCAGGCTGGAGTGCAATGGCGCAATCTCGGCTCTCCACAACCTCTGCCTCCTGGGTTCAGGCAATTCTCCTGCCTCAGCCTCCTGAGTAGCTGGGACTACAGGCATGCACCATCATGCCCAGCTAATTTTTGTATTTTTAGTAGAGACGGGGTTTCATTTTGTTGACCAGGATGGTCTCGATCTTTTGACCTCGTGATCCACCCACCTCAGCCTCCCAAAGTGTTGGGATTATAGGCGTGAGCCACCGCGCCCAGCCCTTAGTAGTTGTTGAATCACGGCATCAGAGTAGCTCAGGAAACTCAACCAAATTACCATCTTCCTCCTCGATGACTTCTGCTGGTTGTCCAGGCATCATCTTCTTGAAAAAATACAAGACGTTAGGCCAGGCGTGGTGGCTCACGCCAGTAATCTCAGCACTTTAGGAGGCTGAGGCAGGTGGATCACGAGGTCAAGAGATCAAGACCATCCTGGTCAACATGGTGAAACCCCGTCTCTACTAAAAGTACAAAAAATTAGCTGGGCATGGTGGATGTGCCTGTAATCCCAGCTACTCAGGAGGCTGAGGCAGGAGAATTGCCTGAACCCAGGAGGCAGAGGTTGCGGTGAGCCGAGATCGCGCCATTGCACTCCAGCCTGGGTAACAAAAGCGAAACTCCGTCTCAAAAAAAGAAAAAAAAATACAAGATGTTGTTTTTTCAAGCATTTCAGCATCTCATAAGGAAGGGAAGGTGACTTGTTGAGTACATAGATTGAGTATGTTTTTTATTAGAATCATCAACCTGGCAATTAAGATTCTCGTTGCTCGTTTTGGCAAGCATGTCATTAACTGGTCAGGAAGCCATTTTTCTATCTCATCCATAAGAAAATGGACCACTACATCCACCAGAATTTCCGTGGCCATGTTCATTACTAGTGAAGTAAATGAGCCCATGGTAAGTGTGACGAGCGTTCTGTGGGTTTCAGGTGAAGTTATGTAATGGCCTAATGTGACTTTCTTACTTGGCTTTAGCCTACAGGAAAGACTGTGACATGTATTTGGCCCTGGAACTTAGATAATGTGATTCTTCTTTCCTGCCATGGTCCTGCTCTCATAAAAGAGAGTGACTTATCACTGGGATCAGCACAGAGGCTATGTGATTCTTCTGCCTGGTTCCTCTCCACAGGGGTTACTTCAACATATCTCTGGGCCCATTACTTAGACAATGTGACTCTTCTTCCTGGGATGTGTTTCCAGTTTGGATTGCAGCATATCACTTAGTCCAGCACCCATGTGATGTGACTTTTCTCATGCTTTGGTCTTGTCCACTGCGGTGCTTGTGATATGTAGCTGGGCCCAGCTCTTAGGTTATGTGATTTTTCTTTTTTCATGTTGAGCCTTACACACAGGGGGCATTGTGACATACCTCTGTTCCTTTCACCTAGATGATGTGAGTCTTCTGCCAGGGCTCTTTTCTCAGAGGGTATTGTGACATTTCT
Source organism: Saguinus oedipus (assembly GCA_031835075.1). Classification (NCBI taxonomy): domain Eukaryota; kingdom Metazoa; phylum Chordata; class Mammalia; order Primates; family Cebidae; genus Saguinus; species Saguinus oedipus. Next base: position 20,756,289 of record CM063187.1, read on the forward strand.
GGACCCAGAACCTAGGTGATGTGACTCTCTTCTACTGCCTGGGTTCTGCCTAAGATGTGACTTTTTTTTCCCCCTGACCTCTGCATATAGTTCATATTGTGATATATGGCTGGGTCCAACACCTAGATAAGTCTAGGTGAGTCTCCTGCATTAGCTCTGTTCAGTAAGGTATTATGACGTATTGTTTTTTTTAATCACTTAAGTGTTGTTTATTTATTTACTTTTGAGACAGAGTTTCGAGGTTGTTACCCAGACTGGAATGCAATGGCATGATCTCGGCTCACTGCAACCTCTGCCTCCTAGGTTCAGGCAATTCTCCTGCCTCAGCCTCCCGAGTAGCTGGGACTACAGGCGCGCACCACCATGCCCAGCTAATTTTTGTATTTTTAGTAGAGACTGGGTTTCACCTTGTTGACCAGGATGGTCTCCATCTCTTGACCTCGTGATCCACCCACCTCGGCCTCTGAAAGTGCTGGGATTTTAGGTGTGAGCCCCCGCGCCTGGCCCATCACTTAAGTGTTGTGACTCTCCTTTTTTTACTCGAAACTGCTACAAAGAATAATTGTGACATATCACTGGACTCAGCACCTAGGTGTCGTGACTCTCCTTTTTTCCTGAGTCTCACGTTGTTTGAGTATTGTATATATTGAATCTGAGACCAACACATAGGGGATGGGAAACTCCTTTCTTGACCCTGACCACAGAGGCTTTGTGACATATCTGCATCCATGACCTAAATATGTGACTCTTTGTTTCTGCTTGCACCCTGCTAACAGAGAAGATGGTGACAAATTGCTAAGTGCCGTGTATCTTGTGCTGACCTCCTATCTCATCCTGTGACAAGAATGCCTAACCTGGGGATGCAGACAAGTAGGGTTTGCATCATTTCACGCAGCTGCTATTCAAGATTGAGTTGCTCTAGTTTGAATGCCTCTGACATTAAGATCCACTGTAAAATTATGTAAAAAGTCTATTTGAATTATAGTGAATGAGAATTATAAGAATTAGGGTGGGCTCTTCTGAAAGATGTAGTGATAGTTATATTTGTGTTTATGAGTTTTTTAAAATTTTTTTTTTCTTTCTTTTCTTTTTCTTTTTTTTGCCAATCAATGAGAGCTTGTAAGGTTGCTGAGGTTGGTTGGCCTTGAACTCTTGGCCTCGCCTTCGCAAGCGCCATGACATCCGGCCGGAGCCACTTTGGGCCCCGAGTTTTTTTAAATTAACCTTTGTTTGTTACTTTAGAATAGATATTTTGTTTTGTTCTGTCTAGTTTAAACAGATATACTTGATCATAAAAGGGATTTCCACTGTTAAAGGAAAATAAATCTCTTGATGCCAAAATTACCAAGTGAATAGAAAAATCAAGCTGGGATCTAAGTCTGGCAAACCTGCTTCCCATTTTATTTATAAATAAGATAGCTACAAAGATTTAAAAAAGCTACATACCTCACAATTAGCCAACAAGGAAATTCCTTGAGAACAAATGACAGACCGAACTCAAAACCATTTCTCTGAGCCTCGCCTGAGATAAGTGCATATCTGATTGCTTCCTCTGCACTTTGTTAATTTAGAAATGCAGATTCACTGAGCCAGAGTAAATTGTATATTCAGTTGAATGTTTATCAAGGACTCAAAAGAATCCAACCTTTTGTCTCTTATTTACTTGTGATCTGGAAGCCCCTACCTCAAGTTGTCCTGCTTTACTGAATCAAATGTACATCTTACTCATATTGATTGATGCCTCATGTCTTCCTAAAATGTATAAAAGCAGCTGTGCCCTGCCACCTTGGGCACATATCATCAGGACCTCCTCAGACTGTGTCATAGGCTTGTTTTTAACCTTGGCAAGATAAACCTTTTAAATTGATTGAGACCTGTTTGAGATACCTTTTGGCTTACACAGCCATGGCCCTGCTAGCTGGAATATACTCCTGAGTGTAAATAGCCCAACCATAAGCCACCTGTTCAGTAGAAGTGAATCAACAGCACGGCCTAGCATAGGTTAAAGACACATGAAGTGGGTGGCTCTCTGGGTCCTGGCTCCTAATGGAAAGGACAGTCACATAAATGTTTCTGAATGTTTGGACAGCCTGGCCTTTCCTGACCCAAATCCCCCCACCAGCTTTTTATAAAGCACACCTCTTTGTCAGAGGTGTGAACCAGAGCAAATCTATTTTAAATAGGAGCTGGGTAAAATGAGGCTGAAACCTCCTGATATGCATTCCCAGACAGTTAGGGTATTCTAAGTCGCAGGATGAGATAGAAGGTCAACACAAAATACAGGTCACAAAGACCTTGCTGATAAAACAGGTTGCAGTGAAAGAGCTGGCCAAAACCCACTAAAACCAAAATGGCAGTGAGAATGACCTCTGGTTGTCGTTACTGCTGCACTCTTACCGGAGCCATGACAGTTTGCAAATGCCATGGCAACATCATGAAGTTACCCTATATTGTCCGAAAAGGTGAGACATAAGTAATCCACCCATTGTTAAGCCTGTCCTCAAGAAATAACCATAAACATGAGCAACCAGCACCGCTTTGAGCTGCTCTGTCTATGGAGGAGTAGCCATTCTTCTTTTTTTTTTTTTTTGATGGAGTTTAGCTCTTGTTACCCAGGCTGGAGTGCAATGGCCTGATCTCGGCTCACTGCAACCTCCGCCTCCCGGGTTCAAGCGATTCTCCTACCTCATCCTCCCAAGTAGCTGGAATTACAGGCATGTGCCGCCATGCCTGGCTAATTTTCTGTAATTTTCGTAAAGATGGGATTTCTCCATGTTGGTCAGGCTGGTCTTGAACTCCCTACCTCAGGTAATCCGCCTGCCTCAGCCTCCCAAAGTGCTAGGATTTGTAATCCATGGCATGAGCCACCATGCGCAGCCTAGAGTAGCTATTCTTTTATTTCTTTACTTTTTCTTGAGACAAAGTCTCGCTCTGTTGCCCAGGTTGGAGTGCGGTGGTGCAGTCTCAGCTCACTGCAGCCTCTGCCTCCGGGTTCAAATGATTCTTTTGCCTCAGCCTCATGAGTAGCTGGGACTACAGGCATGCAACACCACACCCAGCTAATTTTTATATTTTTAGTAGAGACTGGGTTTCTATGACAGAATATCGTTTGCTAGGAAAAGTAAAAAAAAAGAGACTGGGTTTCACCATGTTGGCCAGGATGGTCGTTTAGTTTCTTTTTTTCTTTTTTCTGAGATGGAGTCTTGCTCTGTCACCCAGGCTGTAGCACAATGGTGTGCTCTTGGCTTATCACAAATTAATTAATTGGCTAAACAAACGTAAGTGCTTAAATCAAATATTTTGAAAGAAAAATAAAAGGTGCAATGCCTTTGAGGTCATGTAACTTTAATAATCTTTGGGAAATAAAAACAGCTTTAAAATTACTGATAAAAACATTTAGTCTAAATTATGCAGATCAGATGTTAAGTTTGCTAAATGCTTTAAGGTCATAAATTGCTTCTTTAACTTTTAAAGGAAGTTACCTAGCTTAAGGCCATTAGATTCTAGATAAGGCCTGGAGACGTGGGATTAGCCATGTCAAAGAAGATTATAAAGAAAGAGATTTTATGTAAGAAATGATCTCATATGGTAAATTCTTGTCCGAAAGTAAAATGACTGGTTGTTTAAAAGGAGGAATGTCATGGCCGGGCAGGGTGGCTCATGCCTATAATCCCAGCACTTTGGGAGGCTGAGGCAGGCGGATCATGAGGTCAGGAGTTAGAGACCAGCCTGGCCAACATGGTGAAACCCCGTCTCTACTAAAAATACAAAAAAATTAGCTGGGGAAGGTGGTACATACCTGTAATCCCAGCTACTCAGGAGGCTGAGGCGGGAGAATTGCTTGAACCTGGGAGGTGGTGGTTGCAGTGAGCCGAGATTGCACCATTGCATTCCAGCCTGGGTGACAGAGCCAGACTCTGTCTCAAAAAAGAAAAAAAAAGGGAGGAATGTTTAGGGCAGTTTAGAAAGTCGAAGAATGCAGGCGGGGCGAGGTGGCTCATGCCTGTAATCCCAGCACTTTGGGAGGCTGAGGCGGGTGGATCACTAGGTCAAGAGATGGAGACCATCCTGGTCAACAAGGTGAAACCCTGTCTCTACTAAAAATATAAAAATTAGCTGGGCACCGTGGTGTGTGCCTGTAATCCCAGCTACTCGGGAGGCTGAGGCAGGAGAATTGCCTGAACCCAGGAGGCGGAGGTTGCGGTGAGCCGAGAGCATGCCATTGCACTCCAGTCTGGGTAACAACAGCGAAACTTCGTCTCAAAAAAAAGTAAGCCGAAGAATGTCTCAGATAGTCTGGTAAGTCATGGAAGGATTTGTGAAAGAGAATTTATCTAAGAAATATATAATTCAAAGGTTGTTAGGTTTCCTAAATGCTTCATGAAATGTCACTATGACTCTTTTGTACAGCTTGCCTACTTTACTGCTAGGTAAGGCCTGGGGACATGTGGAGTTAGCCACACCCCTTTGGCTATGCTGTAGAGTCAGCTCTAATCTGCAGTTGGGCATGGTGTGTCCTAGGCTAGGCTCCACACCTAATACACAATTAAAATTTCTAACTTGGTAGCCGGGCGTGGGTGGTGCGTGCCTGCAGTCCCAGCTACTCAGGAGGCTGAGGCAGGAGAATTGCTTGAACCCTGGAGGTAGAGGTTGCATCCAGCCAAGATCGTGCCACTGCATTCCAGCCAGGCAACAGAGTGCGACTCCGTGTCAAAATAATAAAATAATAATAATAATGAAAGAAAATCTTGAGCTTGCTAAGGTTTTCACAAAAAATAAAACTTGCTAAAGTTAACATTGTAATGTAATTGAAACTACTGAGGAAACAATTTTACATGGAAGGTGGGAAAAGAATAAAATGGTTTTGGTGTGAAAGGTAAGTCATGAGGATGTAGATTTTTTTCTGCCTAGATTAAAGTATTAAATAATTGTTTTAAGTTAAAAAAAATCTAAAGGTTTAAACAAGTTGTGGAAGGTTTATTAAAATTAATTTTAAGAGATTCTGTGTGCGAACATATTGGCTACATTAAATGGGTATACAGGTTTTCTTGAAGCATTGATCTCTTTCATGCGCACACACACAACACACACACTTACAATGTAAAGGTTTATAAAAGATTTATAAGAATCTTACCTTATGGCTAAACATTAAAATTGGGCAAATATGTCTATCAGGTTTTATTACAAATTGAGTTTAACAGGACACGCACTGTGGCTCACTCCTGCAATCCCAGCCCTTTGGGAGGCCAGGGCAGGTGGATCACCTGATGTTGGGAGTTCGAGACCAGCCTGACCAACGTGGAGAAACCCTGTCTTTACTAAAAATACAAAATTAGCTGAGCATGATGGTGCAGACCTATAATCCCTGCTACTCAGAAGGCTGAGGAAGGAGAATCGCTTGAACCTAGAAGGGGGAGGTTGCAGATGCCATTTATTATTTTATTAGACGTTCTGTACCTAGGCCGGGCAAAGTGGCTCACACCTGTAAACCCAGCATTTTGGGAGGCTGAGGCAGGTGGATCACAAGGTCAGGGGTTTGAAACCAGCCTGACTAACGGCTCTACTAAAAATACAAAAATTAGCTGGGCATGGTGGCAGGAGCATGTAATCACAGCTACTCAGGAGGCTTAGGCAGGAGAATTGTTAGAACCCAAAAGGCGGAGGTTGCAGTGAGCTGAGATCTTGCCAGTACACTCCAGCCTGGGCAACAGAGCTGACACTCTGTCTCAAAAAAAAAAAAAAAGTCTGTACCTATTTGGAAACTTGAAATTAAATTGTCTTTTCCTGAGTTTGCCCAGTTATTTTTCAAGTAATACTACATCATGGGAACACATTAGAGATTTTCTGTATTTTTATGTTTTGCATCAGTCACTAAAACATAGAAATTATCTCATTCTGAATTTCTTACAAAAATAGAATACCCTCCACTAAGAATATCTCATTAGCATATTGCAACTTAAAATCGGGAAATCTAAACTTTTTCTGGTAATATTACCTATATAATATTTAGTTATTAATTTTTTCTTCTCAGTATATGATTTTTAGTGTACTTTTTAGAAATATGCATAACATTTCCTTGAATTCTATTAATGGACCTCAATGTTGTTTTTTTTCTTTTTCTTTTTTCTGAGATGGGTCTTGCTCTGTTGCCCAGGCTGGAGTGCAGTGGCATGATCTTGGCTCACTGCAACCTCTGCCTCCCTGGTTCAAGCAGTTCTCTGCCTCAGCCTTCCAAGTAGCTGGGATTACAGGCACCCGCCACCACGCCCAGCTAATTTTTATATTTTTAGTAGGGACAGGGTTGCACCATCTTAGCCAGACTGGTCTTGAACTCCTGACCTCGTGATCCACCCACCTCGGCCTCCCAAAGTGCTTGGGATTACAGGCATGAGCCACTGCACCAGGCCAGTGCTATATATATATATATAATATTTATGTATTAAATTATATATATATATATATAATTTAATATTAAAAAACTGTCTGAATATGATGGTTCATGCCTGTAATCCTAGCACTTTGGGAGGCTGAGGTAGGAGGATCAATTGAGCCCTAGAGTTTGAGACCAGCCTGGGCTACATAATGAGGCTTCATCTCTACAGTATAATAACAAATTAGCTGAATATGATGGCACGTGCCAGTGGTCCCAGCTACTCAGAAGGCTGAGGTAGGTACGTTGCTAGAGCCTAGATTCCTGAGGCTGCAGTGAGCTGCAATCATGTCACTGCACTCTAGTCTGGGTAACAGAGAAGAGGCTCTCTTAAGAAAAAGAAAGGAAAGAAAAGAAAGAAAAAGACAGACAATAAAAAATAATAAATATTTAATGTTTAATTTTTCCTGCTCAAAAGACCGGAAGCCAAGAAGGTCATAGGAGCTGAAATTTTAAAATAATTATTCTTTTCATTTTTTAGTAGCCATATAGTGTATTATTTATAAATGCATATGACCTTATACACAAGATTAAAGGCAAATACCTTCTGGGGTCGGCCTGGCTCAGCTCCGGGAGGAAGCCGTGCCACAAAACGCTGCAGCCTAGGCTGTCGCTCTCTTCATTCAACCTGGCGTCTGATCACATCTTCTGTCACTCAGGGCTTGAGGGGGCAGGACCTTAAACCTTATCCAATCAGGGGCGCTGGACTGGAAATCGTCCAATCAGGCACGCAGCTGGAGCGGACAGGGCGGCTTCCGGGATGTGGCGGGGCCTTTGTCTCTCCTGGCAGCTGGAGCTCCAGGTCTCGTCTTCACTTCTCTCTTTTCTCTGCGCTTAGAGGTACGGCGTTTGTGGGCCTGTGAGCTGCAGCTATTGGGAAATCCACAGCTAAGACACCAGGACCCTCTAGAAGCCTAGAAATGGTGAGAGTACCGGGTTGACATCCGGAGAGAGGGGAAGGGGCTGTTGCGGGACTCAGGCCTCCCCGCAGTCAGCTCCACAGTCTGCGCCCGAGTTCTTGCCCAGCTCGGCCTCAGTCCCCTTCAGCCATAAGATGGCGGCCGCGCTGACAGTTGGGCCCCCGGGCGTCCTGTCTCTTCCCTGCTTAGTGACTGTGACCTGGCCTGGGGCCCTCTCTGGGCAGCTCTGCTCCCGCAGCACCGCGTCTCTCTCACATTGTGCAGGGACCGTGGGAGGGGCGTCGGGAGAATCCTGACTCGGGGTGCGGGTTCAAGAACGAGAAGAGCTTTGGTCCGCGGCGTTTCCAGTCCCTCTTTTCGTCTATTAGAAACTTATGAGAGTCGGTCGGGTGCCGTGACTCACGCCTGTAATCCCACCACTTTGAGAGGCCGAGGCGGGCAGATCACTTGAGGTCAGGAGTTCGAGACCAGCGAGACTTGACGGAGTCTCGCTCTGTCTCCCAGGCTGGAGTGCAATGGCGTGATCTCAGCTCACTCAACCTCTGCCTCCCTGGTTCAAGCGATTCTTTTGCTGTAGCCACTCGATTAGCTGGAACTATAGGCACCTACCACCAGGCCCAACTAATTTATTTATTTATTTTTAAAATTTTGTTATTTATTTATTTTCCTTTGTGACGCTGTTTCGCTCTTTTCACGTAGGCTGTGGTGCAATGGTGCGATCTCAGCTCGCTGCAACCTCTGCCTCCCTGGTTCAAGAGATTCTTTTGCTTTAGCCACTTGAGTAGCTGAAACTATAGGCACCTACTACCACGCCCAGCTAACTTTTTTTTTTTTTTAATGTGAAGGAGTTTTGCTCCTTTCTCCCAGGCTGTAATGCAATGGTGCGATCTCAGCTCACTGCAACCTCTGCCTCCTGGGTTTAAGCGATTCTCCTGCCTCAGACTCCAGAGTAGCTGGGATTACAGGCATGCGCCACCGTTCCGGCTAATTTTTGTATTTTTAATAGAGATGGGGTTTCACTATGTTAGGTTGTTCTTGAACGCCCGACCTCAAGTGATCCGCGGGCCTCCGCCTCTGAAAGTGCTGGGATTACAGGCGCGAACCACCACGCCTGGCCTAATTTTTGTATTTTTATTAGAGACTAGGTTTTTCAATGTTGGCCAGACTGATCTTGAATCCTAACCTCAGGTGATCCACCCACCTCAGCCACCATGGCTGGCTTCTCTTTTTCTTTTGTTTTCTCTAGGCGGAGGGAGTTTTTCAGGATGTTTTGAGGTAAAATTTTTCCTTAGGAAAATTTGTGGGGTGATGCGCCCTCAGCCACACTTCATTTTTTTTCTTGTCCTGAGTTTTAGTACTGTCTGGGGATAAATCGAGATAACCATGGCTATGTGTGCTACAGTATCTACTGAATATCAGCTTCTACGTCATTTTTTCCTATAGGACAACCTGAGATATGGAGTGTAGTCTCTCAAGGGAGCAGGTGGATTCCCTGAGGCTGAGTGTATCTCCTGGGGGACTCTTCCATTGAAAAGCAAACCCTTTGAGACATTAAGATTGTCTTCACACAAGTCAGCTTAGCTTCTATTTCATGGAAAGACATCGATAGCTGGCCAATCAGATGCTGATATTGAGGGGGAAACACAGAAATAATTTCTGCCCCCTGGATTCTCTAAGATTTGTGAAAGTGAAAATAGTATCTCAAAAACAAAACAAAAAGCCTGACCCCAGTGAGATGGTGCAAGAAGTTGTAAAGTAAAATGCGCCTTGGCAGTCACTGAGGCGGAGTGCGATGTCTCCTGAGAGGGTTGTCATTGTGCACTTGAGTGGACAGAAGTGAGTGGAGAATCTCTCAAGTGATTGGATGGCCTGAGTTGACACGAGTCAGACACATCTGTTTTCTGATCAGCACTGCCAATCCCTCAGTTTGTCACCTTGAAAAAATGTGTGCACTTATTTTAACTTCAGGGTTTTTTTTGTCGTTGTTGTTAAGAAAGAGTCTTGCTCTGTTGCCCAGGGTGGAGTGCAGTGGTGTGATCTTGGCTCACTGAAACTTTCGCCTCCCGGGTTCAAGCGATTCTGCTCTCTCAGCCTCCCGTATAGCTGGGAGTATAGGCACGTGTCACCATGCCGGGCTAATTTCTGTATTTTTAGTAGAGATGGGGTTTCACCGTGTTCGCCAGGATGGTCTCGAAGTCCTGACCTCGTGACCCACCTGCCTCAGTCTCCCAAAGTGCTGGGATTGAGCCACTGCGCCCAGGCTTAACTTCAGTTTTTTAATTGCATTTTTTTAGTAGGATATAAAAGATGAGAAAATATTTACAAAGAGCATGAAAGAGGTGGGTTTCAGAAAAAAAAATACCTAATTATATATTTCATTTGTTAAGAATTCTCATTTACCTATTTATTTCCCAGAATGGGTTTAGGAATCTTCTCAGATGTCTTTTATTTTACGGCTAGGTGATTTTCAATAGATTGCCGTGGCTTAGCTTTTAGAATGCTACCAAGGAAAAAAATAGGGAAAAATCTCTCTTACTTTGGCTGCAGAAAATGAATACATTTCCGTAAGAAAACATGGTATATAATTGATGAGTTACAGATTCATAAAGACATCATCAGTTGCTCTTTTTCAGAGTAAATTTGTGGAGGTGACTATCTGTGTTCTATATCCTATCTTCTTGGTTTCTGAATTTAATGCTAAATTTTATGAGATGAAACTTGGTACCTCCTAGAAGTGTTTTCATGTGACTAATTGTTTACTACATAATTTTGTTTCCCACAAGTTGGCCACTCCTGGATACATAATTTTTAATGGAAATAATACAATAATAACATTTATTGTCTGAAAGGAGTAGCTACTTTGGCTCTTCTTATTGAGGTGTGAAATGTAAGTACCTTAAAATTTTCTTTTTATATATAAACACTGTGTTAGTGTAATTTTGCTGGGTTTTTCAAACACTTAGTTTCAAAAACCAACTGGATCTGACTTAACAGCTTGAGCCCAGTGACTCCAGGCTCAGGCTAATATTGAGCCTGCAAAGGAAGGTTATTAAAGGCCCAGTTCCTTCTGGGGAACCTCCCTTGCAGATGTCCCAGCCTGCTCACCCAAGCCGTGGAAAAAGGCTTTATTCTGAGAGAAACTGCAGAGCCTTGGAAAGCTGGGGACCCACAAGCAGATGCAGTTACAGGTAAGATGAAAGGGGATTTGGAGAGTCTTACTAAAGATGAAGTTGTTTTTGTTTTGAGGCAGTTTGTAGACTTTGTAAAATAAAGTTTGATTTACGTAAAAAATTCTAATTCTAAAGGGGTATTGCAACCGAAGGAAGTACCAACTATAACATCTTTAAGGATTGCCAAGTTTAGGCAAAAGCTTTCTTCCTCTTATTTTCCTTCTCTGTCCCTCTCCTTCCCTCCCTTCCTCCCTCCCTCCCTCCCTTTCTCCTTCCCTCTCTCCCTCCCTCTCTTCCTTCCTGCCTTCCTGCCTTCCTTCCCCTTTCTCTCTGCCTCCCTTCCTCCCTTCTGGAGTTTCACTCTTGTTCCCCAGGCTGGAGTGCAGTGGTGAGATCTCAGCTCACTGTAACCTCTGCCTCCCAGGTTCAAGTGATTCTCCTGCCTCAGCTTCCCAAGTAGCTGGGATTACAGGCGCTTGCCACCATGCCCAGCTAATTTTTGTATGTTTAGAAGAGACGGGGTTTTACCATGTTGGCCAGGCTGGTCCCAAACTCCTGGCCTCAAGTGATCTGTGGGCCTCAGCCTCCCAAAGTGCTGGGATTACAGGTGTGAGTCCTAGGGAAGAGCAAACAAGATTAGAAAGAAGGTGGGAGGGGAATGGCAAATGGAGGCTAAAAATCAGATTCTGTATCAGAAAATATTTTACCGTGAAGTCATCATGCTCTTAGGAGGAACATAAAGTGGAGTTGCATGATGGCTCAGACTGAGGGTAGCTTAAAGTTAAGAAGCCTGTGGGAAGGAGATAAACTTATGTAACTGATTATTTTGATCACAGGAAATAAATTTAGCTAATTTGAGAAAAAGAAGAAAATTCAGGATCAGTGTCTTAACTTGGTGATAGAAAGAGAGCACTATCTATGGCATAATGAGAAGGGTGTTTCTTTCCATAAACTGTTCCTGCAGAACACAAAGAAAAATTGTATTAATCACAGCTATTTTCTAGGATTATCTATGTGCTTCACCTTTGCCCATCTCTTTTCTTTGTCCTATGCACTTTTTCTGTTTGACTTTTCCTGAGTTGTATTTTTTATAACAAACTGGTAAACGTAACTATTGTTTTGTTGGATTCAGTGTCTTGCTGAATTCTGTGAGTAGCGCTATCAAATTAGAACTTATGGAAGTTGTGGGGTTTTTTTTTTTTTTTTTTTTTTTTGAGACAAAGTCTAACACTGTTGCCCAGGCTGGAGTGCAGTGGTGTGATCTCGGCTCACTGCAGCCTCTGCCTCCCAGGATCAAGCAATCCTGCCTCAGCCTCCTGAGTAGCTGGGGCTACAGGCGCGTGCCACCATGCCCAGCTAAATTTTTTTTGTATTTTTAGTAGAAACAGGGTTTCACCACATTTGGCCTCAGGAGTTCTTTCACTTCAGCATCCGAAAGGAAGTTCTGAATTTTTAAACAATAGCTGAAAATCATAGATGGGCCTCTGGAGTTGGTAACTGTCATCTGCAGTGAGGACAACATTGTGGCAATGAGGCCTAAATCAGAGTCTGGGCTGACTCTGAGTAGGGTCAGAATTGAAATGTTACACAATATGTTGGTGGTGGAAAATTGCTTGGTGTTCAGCAAACTTTACAGATTTGGTGCCAGAAGAAGGATATCACAGAGGCCTGGCCTGGAATGGAACTCTGGGTGTCTGAGAATGGGAGGCTCTGCTCTCCCATACACAGACTGTCACACTGCCTATTGTCTTGTGATTTTGGGTCTTCTTCCAGAATGAGAAAGAACTGAAAACTTAAAGGAATGGAGCTCTGGCCAGGCACGGCAGCTCATGCCTGTAATCCCAGCACTTTGGGAGGCTGAGGTGGGTGGATCACCTGAGGTCAGGAGTTCGAGACCATCCTGGTCAACATGGCAAAATCCCATCTCTACTAAAAATACAAAAATTAGCCAGGCACGGTGGCAGTGCTTGTAATCCTAGCTACTCAGGAGGTTGAGGCAGGAAAATCACTTGAACCTGAAAAGCAGAGGTTATAGTGAGCCATGGTTTTGGTCTTTATTTCTGTTTATGTGATTAATCATATTTATTGATTTGTGTATGTTGAAATAACCTTGCATCCCAGGGATATAGGCTACTTGATCATAGTAGATTAGCTTTTTGATGTGCTGCTGGCCTTCGTTTGCCAGTATTTTGTTGAGAATTTTTCCATCAGTGTTAATTAAGAATATCAGCATAAAGTTTTCTTTTTTTGTTTTGTACCAGGTTTTGGTAGCAGAATAATGCTATACTTATTTAATGAGTTGGGGAGGAGTTCCTTCTCAGTTTTTTGGAATGGCTTTAGTAAGAATGTTACCAATTCTTTTTTGTACATCTGGTAGAATTCTGCTGTGAATCTGTCTGGTCTTGGGCTTTTTTTTTGGTTTATAGGCTATTTATTACACACTCAATTTTGGATCTTGTAGGTCTGTTAAGGGATACAATTTTTTTGTTTGTTTCAGTCTTTGGAGAATGTATATGTCTAGGAATCTATTTCTTCTAGATTTTCTAGTTTTTTTGCATAGAAGTATTCATTACAGAGTTTAGTAGTCTTTTTTTTTTTTTTTGTCGGGTCAGTGTTGATGTCCATTTTGTCATTTCTAGTTGTGTTTATTTGAATCTTCTTTTTTCATTAATCTCTCTGGTGGATTATTATTATTATTATTTAATTTATTTATTTTACTTTAGGTGCATACTATATCTGGCATTTCTCTATATGTTGTCCCTCCCACCTCCACCCCCCATAGTGGATTATTATTAATTCTTGCAAAGATTTTTCTCCTGGAGTTCTCCATATTTTTTTATTTTATTTTATTTTATTTTTTGAGACCGAGTTTTGATGTTGTTACCCAGACTGGAGTGCAATGGCACGATCTCGGCTCACCTCAACCTCCGCCTTCTGGGTTCAAGCAATTCGCCTGCCTCAGCCTCCCGAGTAGCTGGGACTACAGGCACGCACCACCATGCCCAGCTACTTTTTGTATTTTTAGTAGAGATGGGGTTTCACCTTGTTGACCAGGATGGTCTCGATCTCTTGACCTCGTGATCCACCCGCCTCGGCCTCCCAAAGTGCTGGGATTATAGGCGTGAGTCACCACGCCCGGCCGATTTTTTTTTTAACGTCTAAATCTCCAGTTCAGATCTGATTTTTGTTATTTTATTTTTGTTTTGAGACAGAGTCTCTCTCTGGCGCCCAGGCTGGAGTGCAGTGGCACCATCTCAGCTCACTGCAACCTCCGCTTCCCAGGTTCAAGCAGTTCTCTGCCTCAGCCTCCCGAGTACCTGGGTTACAGGTGCCTACCACCACAGCTGGCTAATTTTTGTATTTTTAGTAGAGATGGGGTTTTACCATCGTGGCCAGGCTGATCTTGAACTCCTGACCTTGTGATCTGCCCGCCTTGGCCTCCCAAAGTGGTATATTACAGGCACAAGCCATTGCAACCAGCCAATCTTCATTATTTCTTGTACTTTGATAGCATAGAGGTCTATTTGCTTTTTCTCCTCTCATTCTTTTATTTATGATGTCAGTTTTTGTTTTTGCTTTTGAGACAGAGTTCTTGTTGCCCAGGTTGGAATGCAATGGCGTGATCTCAGCTCACTGCAATTTCCGCCTCCCAGGTTCAAGCGATTCTCTTGCCTCAGTCTCCTAAGTATCTGGGATTACAGTTACCTGCCACCACGCCTGGCTAATTTTTTTGTATTTTTAGTGGAGAAGGAGTTTCATCATGTTGGTCAGGCTTGATCTACTAAAATCAAGAGGCAGAGTTTGCAGTGAGCTGAGATCATGCCATTGCATTCCAGCCTGGGCAACAAGAACTCTGTCTCAAAAACAAAAACCAAACTTGATCTGCACTGAGCTGCGATGGCACTACTGACCTCAGGTGATGCGCTCTCCTCAGCCTCCCAAAGTGCTGGGATTACAGGAGTGAGCCATCATACCCAGCCCAGGTTGTTAAATTGAGATTTTTCTAACTTTGTGATGTGAGCATTTAATGCTATAAATTTCTCTGTCTCTTTTTTTTCCCCCCGAGACAGAGTCTTGCTCCGTTGCCAGGCGCCAGGCTGGAGTGCAGTGGCGCAATTTTGGCTTACTGCAACCTCCACCTTCCGGGTTCAAGCAATTCTCCTGCCTCAGCCTCCTGAGTAGCTGGCACTACAGGCGTGTGCCACCACGCCCAGCTAAATTTTATATTTTTAGTAGAGACGGGATTTCACCATGTTGGTCAGGCTGGTCTCTATCTCTTGACCTCGTGATCTGCCCGCCTCGGCCTCCCAAACTGCTGTGAATACAGGTGTGAGCCACGGCGCCCAGCCATAAATTTCTCTCTTAACACTGCCTTGGCCATGTTGTGGAGATTCTGGTACATTGCAATTTTGTACCCATTTTTTTTTCTTTTTTATTTTCTGTACCCTTTTATTTTTAAAGAACTTGTTGATTTCTGCCCAAACAATAAAATTTGGGTAAATTTTATTATTTACCCAAAATTTATTCAAGTACTAGTTGTTTAATTTCCATGTAATTGGCTTGTTTCAAGTGGTTTTCTTTATATTGATTGTTGTTTTGTCAAGCTGTCCTCTGAGTATGTGGTTGGTATGATTTGGGGATTTTTGGATTTGCTGAGGATTGTTTTATTTCTGATTGTGGCATCAGTTTTAGAGCATTTGCCATGTGGTAATGAGAGTAATGCAGATTATTTTTAGATATGCATTATCTCTAAAATAATGTGTATTATTTTAAATGTTCTTTTAAATAGAGAGTTCTCTAGACATCTTTTGGGACTATTTTGTCAAGTATTAAGTTTAGGTCCTAATATCTTAATTTTCTGCTTCAGTAATCTATCTGTTTATTAGTGACTCTGGGGTGTTGTAGTCTCCTACTCTCGTTGTGTCAGAATCTAAGTCTCCATAGGTCTCTAAGAACTTGCTTTGTTCAAGTGCACCCATTTTTTTTTCAGACCGAGTCTTGTTCTGTCATCCAGGCTGGAGTGCAGTGGCACTATCTTGGCTCACTGCAACCTCTGCCACCTGTGTTCAAGCAGTTTTCCTGCCTCAACCTCCCAAGTAGCTGCGATTACAGGCACATGCCACCACGCTTGGCTAATTGTTTTATATTTTTAGTAGAGACGGGGTTTCACCTTATTGGCCAGGCTGGTTTCGAACTCCTGACCTCAAGTGATTCACCCACATCAGCCTCCTGGGATTATAGGCATGAGCCACCACACCCAGCCGGAAAGTGTTTTAACTGAAGTATGGTTACAGGCAATTTTTAGAAATACTTCATACATTATGACTAGCACATTAAAATTGTTTATACTTAGATATTTATATATAATATCCAAAGCAAATTCACTACCAAATTGTTACAATAGATATTAGTCTTACATGTTTATTAATTTATCCAAAATGGGTAATTGTCAGGCGTGGTGGCTCACGCCTGTAATCCAAGCACTTTGGAGGCCAGAAGGGCGGATCACCTGAGGTCGGGAGTTCAAGACTAGCCTGACCAACACGGTGAAACCCCGTCTTAAAAAAAAAATGAATAGGCCGGGCATGGTGGCTCAAGCCTGTAATCCCAGCACTTTGGGGGGCCGAGGCGGGTGGATCACTAGGTCAAGAGATCGATACCATCCTGGTCAACGTGGTGAAACCCCGTCTCTACTAAAAATATAAAAAATTAGCTGGGCATGGTGGTGTATGCCTGTAGTCCCAGCTACTCCGGAGGCTGAGGCAGGAGAATTGCCTGAACCCAGGAGGCGGAGGTTGCGGTGAGCCGAGATTGCGCCATTGCACTCCAGTCTGGGTAACAAGAGCGAAACTCCATCTCAAAAAAAAAAAAAAAAGGATAATTACAGGTAAGCTTAATTTTAGTGTCTTTCATTTAACTAAATTGGAATGCTGCTATTACAAGACAAATAAACAGGTCAAGTGGCCACTCAGAAAAAATAGCTCTTCAGTTAGCTGTGTTGCAAGCTTGAATATATTCCGCTATATGAACAAAGTCAGATCTTCATCAAAAGGTGCTTGTCGAAATTGTGAGATGTATTCCAATATGGAACCCCAATCCAATGGCTAGGAGATGAGAGAGCAGCAAACATGGAAGAGAAACCTTAGAAAATTCTGCTAAGAATATTTTCTTTTTTTTCATAATGCTCATTTTTCTCATGCTGAGAGTAGCTGTGCACTTTGGATAGAGAAAAAAATTTTTTTTTTTTTTTTTTTTTTGAGACGGAGTTTTTGCTCTTGTTACCCAGGCTAGAGTGCAATGGCGCAATCTCGGCTCACCGCAACCTCCGCCTCCTGGGTTCAGGCAATTCTCCTGCCTCAGCCTCCTGAGTAGCTGGGATTACAGGCACGCGCCACTGTGCCCAGCTAATTTTTTGTATCTTTAGTAGAGACGGGGTTTCACCATGTCGAGCAGGATGGTCTCGATATCTTGACCTCGTGATCCACCCGCCTCGGCCTCCCAAAGTGCTGGGATTACAGGCTTGAGCCACCGCGCCCAGCCGAGAAAAATTTTTTTAAGGGGAATATTTTCTGGCTGACTCAATCAATCTTACATCTAATCTGTTTTTTCTTAAGATGCTTTTAACTTCTTTTTTTTTTCCCCCCCCTCAATATAATCTTGGTTAGACGGAGAGCTGTGTTTTCTTTTCTTTTTCTTTTCCTTCTTTTTTTTTTTTTTTTTTTTGAGATGAAGTCTTACTCTGTCACCCAGGCTGGAGTGCAGTGGCTCAATCTTGGCTCACTGCAGTCTCCACCTCCTGGGTTCAAGCGATTCTCCTGCCTCAGCCTCCTGAGTAGCTGGGGTTACAGGCACATACCACCATGCCTGGCTAATTTTTCTGTTTTTAGTAGAGATAGGGTTTCACCGTGTTGGTCAGGCTGGTCTGGAACTCCTGACCTCATGATTCACCCAGCCAAGCTATTTTTCTTTCTAATGCTTTGGGTGTCTGTTTTAGAAGCTCTGTTAGTATCTCATGTTGTCTGTGAATACACAATGAAAACTTCTGAAGCTATCATCATCTGAACTCATGCTGAAAATCCAGAAATATTTTTTTCATGTCACCATTATAAATAGAAACTGAGCCCGAATCACTGCTCAGGCTGAGTGAGCCTGCTCAACTGTCTTTCTGTCTTTGAGATTTAAAGAGATGCCACTCACATTCTGGTTTAATTGTATAATAAAGAGTTCTTTTTCTTTTTCTTCTTTTTTTTTTTTAAGACAGGGTTTCACCATGTTGGTCAGGCTGGTCTTGAACTCCCGACCTCAGGTGATCCACCCGCCTTGGCCTCCAAAGTGCTTGGATTACAGGCATGAGCTACCATGCCCGGCCAAGAGTTTTATTTCTGTTCTATCACTTTGGAGTTTCTCTGGGGCTGCAGAATTTATTTATTTTTCTTTTTTCTATTTTGAGAAAATACAGAATTTTATTTTTAATTATATTTTCCAAACACTGTCTTGAATTACCAGACATAATATAAACATATAAGGTGCCAACCAAGCTTTACTCTAGAGGAAACTTTGCCTCTCAGGCTTCCAGCCAACTAACAATTAAGCATGTTGTCACCTAAATATGCAGTTGGAATTGTTTCTTAGCCTATTTGATATATATAATTATCTATAGTCACTTCTAGGGAGGAATAGAAAAGATTTCTACAAACTTCACAGGGAAGCAATCAACCATTTTACCTCTTTTAGTGACTCAGACCATGGGGCCCAGAAACCCAATCAGAGTAACGTGTGCATTGAGTAGACATGAAGATGTGAGAATCTCTACTTTCCTTTTCTTCCTCTTGCTAAAAATGCCCAAAAATGTGCAAGTAAAACCTACTGGTACTCCACTAGATTTCGTTCCACTAAATCTGGAGCTCCAAATTCTGATTCCAGCTTTTGAGATTTGAGAAATAAACTTTAATATGAGAAATGAAAGTCCTTTTATTTGTCAAACTCAGGGAAACATTAAAATGAGAGCACAATTCTTTCTTTCTCCTGCCTTTGAATTATGTATTAATCTCTTGAAACTATTTGGTATTCCCACAGGTAGCTATAAATGAAACTAATAATGCCACGCTGGACACTATAACCCATAACTTAAACCTTAACAATGCATATTTAATCAATAATCAATGTCATTTTTGTAAGTAAGACTTTCTGAGAAACAACTTTGGGTTTTTTGTTTGTGTTTAAGGCAGAGTTTCACTCTTATTTCCCAGGGTGGAGTGCAGTGGTACGATCTAGGCTTACTGCAACCTCCATCTCCTGGGTTTAAGCAATTCCCCTGCCTCAGCCTCTGGAGTAGCTGGGATTACAGGCATGTGTCACCATGCCTGGCTAATTTTTTGTATTTTTAATAGAGATGGGATTTCAACACGTTGACCAGACTGGTCTTGAACTCCTGACCTTAGGTGATCAGCTTGCCTTGGCTTCCCAAAGTGCTGAATTGCAGGCATGAACCACTGCGCCTGGCCTAAGTGAACCTGACAAACTTCTTTGTACCTGTCCACTCTCTGCCCCTCTTTTTTTGCCTTTACAGATCTACTTGTAACTGCTGCTAAAGTTTAGATTCCAGACAACTTGAATCATTGCTTTCAGGTTATAATCCTCAAGGTTGGCCCAAATAAATGATCTACTTATATTCATTTTGCCTCAGTTTTTTTCTTTTAGGTAGACATATTATTAAAAATGTGCTATTGGCCAGGTGTGATGACTCATCCCAGCAGTCTGGGAGGACAAGACAGGGAAGGCCGAGACAGGCAGATCACGAGGTCAGAGTTCAGGACCAGCCTGGCCAACATAGTGAAACCCTGTCTCTACTAAAAATACAAAAAATTAGCCAGGTATCGTGGCAGGCACCTGTAATCCCAGCAACTCAGGAGGCTGAGATGGGAGAATCGCTTGAACCCGGGAGGTGGATGGAGGTTGCAGTAAGCTGAGATCCCCCCATTGCACTCCAGCCCAGGCAACAGTGTGAGACTCCATCTCAAAAAAAAAAAAAAAAAAGAAAGAAAGAAAATGTGTTATAGCATCCTCTGAGGGGATCTCTCTTTTGATTGTACTCTGCTTGCTTTAACACCCAAAAATTCGGAGCCAGGTTGATCCATCATAGAATCTGCACATAGAGTTTGGCCTCTGCCCGGGATTCACAAGATGGGGCCAGGTTTTGGATTCAGAATGTACAGAAAATCAACAAGAGGCATTTTTAAGACTAGCCAGGCTTGTCTTGAACTCCTTGAGCAATATAGACATCTTAAAGACCCCTTTGAGAGTGTGACTTTTTGGACTTTTCAGATTTTGCTACACTTATGTGAGAGTCTCCAGGTATAAATAGAATCTGATGGCAGAATCTGTAAATTTGAACAAGCATCTTAGGAGTGAGAGATAAAGGCCACAAAATGTCCAGAGCTGTGACTACCACTATACCTACCCATAAACTGTGATACTGGAGTAGACTACTTTTTGTTTTTGTTTTGAGACTGAGTCTTGCTCTGTCGCCCAGGCTGGAATGCAGTGGCACCATCTCAGCTCACTGCAACCTGTGCCTCCTGGGTTCAAGCAGTTCTCTTGCCTCAGCCTCCCCAGTAGCTGGGATTACAGGCCCACCATGCCCGGCTAATTTTCTGTATTTTTAGTAGAGACAAATTTTGACTGTGTTCGCCAGGGTGGTCTTGAACTCCTGACCTTAAGTGATCAGCCCCCCTTAGCCTCCCAAAGTGCTAGGATGAGCCACCGTGCTGGGCCTTTTGTTCTTTTTCTTACCAAAGAGCTAGCTAATCAGGACATGGGATGCAGGTTCTGGAGCTCTACCAGGACAGTTCTATTTTCGATTTGAAATCAGCCTGAGGCCAGGTCAAGTGACTCAGGCCTGTAATTCCAGCACTTTGGGAGGCCAAAGTGGGTGGATCACCTGAGGTCAGGAGTTCGAGACCAGCCCAACTAACATGGTAAAACCCCATCTCTACTAAATACAAAAAAAATGTAGCCAGGCATGGTGGCACATGCCTATAATCCCAGCTGTTTGGGAGGCTGATGCAGGAGAATCACTTAAACCTGGGAGTTGGAGGTTGCAGTGAGCTGAGATTGTGCCATTGCACTGCAACCTGTGCAGCAAGAGTAAAACTGTCTCAAAAAAAAAGAAAAAAAATCAGCCTGTTTCTCTCTTGCTTGACTTATCATTGGACAACCAGCTCTAGGTTACTGGGAACCCTATATAATCAACTAGACATCTTTGAGACATTTTCAAGTCAGAACAGAATTGTGTCAGGTTGTCAGGAGTAGTTAATTTGCTCTCTCAGTCTAAGATAAATGAGTCATTCTGTTTTTGTTTCTTCTCTAATATAAGAGATGTCTTTGGTTGGTAGCCAGATGAGATGTTTTTCCAGTTTCCTTGTACTTGGGTGAAAACCAAAGAGATGGTCTGGAGACTCAAAACAGATAAACCAGTTTCTACCATTTCTTATGGCCATTTAAAAAATAGATGCAGCAGTCATGGTCCCTACCATCCAGGAGTTTTTAGTCTAGACTACCAACTGGATACATGGTTGAATTTAGCATCATATGGTTGGTACAGTGAGGAGATGTGTGCAAAAATACTTGGGCTTTATTTGGGCCACTTTATATTGTTGTGACTTCTGATATCATTACCTGAAGAAATGTTTACTGAAAGAAGAGTTGGGCTGGGTGCGGTGGCTCAAGCCTGTAATCCCAGCACTTAGGGAGGCTGAGGTGGGCAGATCACAAGGTCAAGAGTTTGAGACTATCCTGGCCAACATGGTGAAACCTCATCTCTACTAAAAATATAAAAATTAGCTGGGCATGGTGGCGTGCGCCTGTAGTCCCAGCTACTTGGGAGGCTAAGGCAGGAGGATTGCTTGAACCCGGGAGGCGGAGGTTGCAGTGAGCCGAGATTGTGCCACTGCACTCCAGCCTGGCACCTAGCAACAAAGTGAGACTCTGTCTCAGAAAGGAAAAGAAGAAGAGTTTATATTGTTTGTTCATCTTACCTTGTTAGAATACATATTTATCTCATAATAACATTACCCTAGAAAACTTTAAGGGATTTGTTTAAATTGCTTATTTGTATATGTTATAAAATTGACAGAGCAGTGGCTAAAAAAGATTAAAAATTATGCAAACTCTGGAATTTAAGTTTGTCGTAGGTAAGCTTAGGAAAAACAAAACAGGAAATACCCCAGTGGTATAGAGGACAGAATTCTACATAGGTTGCTCTCTCTGCTTTTGTTCTGTTCAGATTCATCCCTTTTGGATGCCTTATTTAGGTTTATTGTTCTGTTTGTAGTTTGGCTCAGGTTCTGTTTATTGTTCTAGGTGGAAGCATCCATGTTGTTGTTTTTTTTAATTTAATTTTTTTTTTAGAGACGGGATTTCACCGCGTTAGCTAGGATGGTCTCGATCTCCTAACCTCTATCTTCCCACCTTGGCCTCCCAAAGTTCTGGGATTACAGGCGTGAGCCACTGTACCTAGCTTTTTTTTTTTTTTGAGACTGAGTCTTGCTCTGTCGCCCAGGCTAGTGGTGCAATCTTGGCTCACTTGAACCTCCACCTCTTGGGTTCAGGTGATTCTCCTGCCTCAGCCTCCTGAGTAGCTGGGGTTACTGGCACCTGCCACCATGACCAGCTAATTTTTGTATTTTTAATAGAGATGAGATTTCACCATCTTGGCCAGGCTGTTGTCAAACTCCCAACCTGTGATCCACCCACCTCGGCCTCCCAGAGTGCTGGGATTACAGGTGTGAGCCACCAAGCCCAGTCCATGTTGTTTTAATTAAGTGCCTCCTGTGAGTCTAAAATGAGGCTAGAATCAAGTATAAAGGGTTCAGGATACATTCACGAGAGTTAAATTTGACCTTTGCACTAAAGGGTGGTTACAGGGCCTATTCTGTTTGAATTTGGTAGGGACAGAACAGTGTGGCCCATATTTCCATTACTGTAGCAAAAATTGCTGGTGTTTGTGGCAGAGGAGGGCTCCTGAAAATAGGAAAGGTGAAACTCATATTAGTGTCTGTATGGAACAGTTCATTCTTACTAAATCTGTTCTGTTATAAAAAACAAAAATAGGTGAACTTTTTCTGCAGGTCTTGGTCCTTCTGCCTATGAGTGTGGTGGTAGCAGGTAAATGTGGTGCTGACAGCTTGAAAGGCATATTCGCAAGATGCAAGTATAGTTTTTCCAGAAAATTCTCATCTGGGAAAGATTCCCAGAGAAGAAGGATAAAGAAAAAAAATGGACTTTTTTTTTTTTTTTCAACTAAACATGTCTCAGATCAAGAACTGTGTCCACTCTGCTTCCTGGAGTGCCATGCGTTTAATACTGCAAACCTTTACTTCTCTACTCATGGTTTTTCTCCCCAGTGAGTTTAACTGCTTTCTAAATTTTTATGATAGTCAAGGATCTCTGCCAAATATTTCTTTTCTATATACCAGAGCCTTCTCTACATTCTCTACATCAGGGCTTGTATGCCATGCAGAATACTCACCATGAATTTATAAACTGCAGTGTTAAAAATGATCCTTTTGTGGCTGTTGAACATGAAAAGGTGTAAATACTCAAGATTTCTATTGGGGAGAAGCTGGAGTTCTTACTAAAAATGGAGAACGTGTAATGTTGAGGTTCAGTCTGTGTTTTTTATTTGCTCTATGCAGAACAGGATTCAAAAAATGCGTATTTAAACAAGAAGGCATTTATAAACCAGAAAGTTCTGAAAAACATTATCAGGTTATATTTGCTATCTAGGGTGCTAAAGATAGACTGCTAA
Organism: Saguinus oedipus; assembly: GCA_031835075.1. Lineage (NCBI taxonomy): Eukaryota > Metazoa > Chordata > Mammalia > Primates > Cebidae > Saguinus > Saguinus oedipus. The sequence continues at coordinate 20,779,617 of CM063187.1, forward strand.
AAATTACTATTAAAACTTACAGGTGGGCGCAGTGGCTCACACCTGTAATCCCAGCACTTGGTGGATCACTGGAGGTCAGGAGTTCGAGACCAGCCTGACCAACATGGTGAAACTCCATCTCTACTAAAAATTCAAAAATATTAGCCAGGTGTGGCAGCACATGCCTGTAATCCCAGCTACTTGGGAGGCTGAGGCAGGAGAATTGCTTGAACCCAGGAAGTAGAGGTTGCAGTGAGCCAAGATCCATATCGTTCCACACCAGCCTGGGCAACAAGAGTGAAACTCCATCTCAAAGGAAAAAAAAAAATGACAGAACATGAGAGATATCTTTATCTTGAACTTTGCATAAAACTGATATTTTCTTGTGGTTGAATTTAGATTATTATTTACTTTTTGGGGGCATTATCACAGGAGTGATGCTGTGTCTTTCTGCATGCATCAGCACATTTAAAAAATTTGCTCTAGTCCAGGCACAATGGCTCACGCCTATAGTCTCAGCACTTTGGGAGGCTGAGGTGGGCGGATCACAAGGTCAGGAGATTGAGACCATCCTAGCTAAAATCATGAAACTCCATCTCTACTTAAATGCAAAAAATTAGATGGGCATGGTGGCAGGCTCCTGTAGTCCCAGCTACTTGGGAGACTGAGGCAGGAGAATCACTTGAACATGGGAGGTGGAGGTTGCAGCTAACTGAGATTGTGCCACTGCATTCCAGACTGGGCAACAGAGCAAGACTCTGTCTCAAAAAAAAAAAAAAATTTGTTCTAGTGCAGTTTATGTTAATTATTCACTTGATTAAAGGGCTCTCTGACAGACTCTTTCCCTATATAGTTAGTTAATTAGTTATATTTCTTTTTATATTAAGAACTTTTTTTTTTCTGAGATAGAGTCTCTGTCACTATCTGAGGCTGGAATGCAATGGCATGATCTTAGCTTACTGCAACCTCCACCTCCTGGGATCAAATGGTTCTGCTGCCTCAGCCTTCCAAGTCCCTCCTGGGACTACAGGGATGTGCCACCATGCCCGGCTAATTTTTGTATTTTTAGTAGAGATGCGGTTTCTCCATGTTGGCCAGACTGGTCTCACATTCCTGATTTCAGGTGATCCACCTGCCTCAGCCTCCCAAAGTGCTGGGATTACAGGCGTGAGCCACCACACCTGGCCGTATTATTAAGAATCTTTATGCATGTAATGTATGTAAACCATCACATTTAATCTGGCAACTGCTCTTCTTTCTTAGGTTTTATTTGCATTTATCTGTATTTTCAAAATGAAAGCTCTTTGTTTACAGGTCAGAAAAACTAGAAAAAACACAGAATTTTCCACTTCCTGGATTTATCTGAAAAATATATGCGACTCATTCTGTATGATGCAAATAGAGAACTCAAAAATTCACGTTTGTTTATGCCCTTAATTTTATAGTTTATCATCCAGAAAAATATTATGGAAGAGTACAATATGTACACTGTTGTAGAACTTGCCACTTTCTTATTTCAGGAGTAGAAAATACATTAGAGAGCCGGGCACGGTGCCTCATGCCTATAATCCCAACACTTCAGGAGGCAGAGGCAAGTGGATCACCTGAGGTCAGGAGTTGGAGACCAGCCTGACCAACATGGAGAAACCCCGTCTCTACTAAAAAATACAAAATTAGCTGGGTGTGGTTGTGCATGCCTGTAATCCCAGCTACTCGGGAAGCTGAGGCAGGAGAATCAATTGAATCCAGGAGGTGGAGGCTGTGGTGAGCCAAGCTTGTGCCATTGCACTCCAGCCTGGGCAACAAGAGTGAAACTCCATCTAAAAAAAAAAAAGAGAGAATATTTCCACGTAAAGAATTATTTTATTGGATAATTTGTCTATAAGTCAGAACCTCTTCTCTTAACTCTCATTTTACCTTGAGTGAAATTATAAATTCTCCCATGGCCATTTGGTAAATGTGTGTGTGTGTGTATGTGTGTTTTTTAGGGACATTGACATTTATGGATGTGGCCATAGAATTCTGTCTGGAGGAGTGGCAATGCCTGGACACTGCACAGCAGAATTTTTATAGGAATGTGATGTTAGAGAACTACAGAAACCTGGTCTTCCTAAGTGAGCATAACTTCAATATACAATTCCTAATATACCCTAAAGATTTCATTTTTCTTTTTTGTAGAATGTTTTTTGGTAATTTGTCCATTGCATTGATGAGTTTCAGATTTCATGTTTTCAGAAAAATCTTGGAGCTTTTTTTGGTGGACTAAAGAATTTTTTCAAGATGTTTCATCTTGACCTGAACTTTTCACATTTCTGAGCTAATCTGTGTCTTTCACTTTGGATTAGTGGTAATTCCAGAAATAAAGTGCCATAAAATATTGTTTCCCACAACTTAAAATCTAATGGCCAACCTAATTTTTGATTCAGTATTATCAGGTAGTGAAATTAAGTAGTTACAAAATAAGATATTTTCTAAATATTTGGAAATGTTTGTTAAAGGCCAGGCATGGTGGCTCACTCCTATAATCCCAGCACTCTGGGAGGCCGAGGCAGGCAGATCACCTGATGTCAGGAGTTCAAGACCAGCCTGACCAACATAGCAAAACCCCATCTCTACTAAAAATAGAAAAATTAGCCACGTGTGATGGTTCATGCCTATACGCCCAGCTACTCAGGAGGCTGAGGCAGGATAATGGCTTGAATCTGGGAGGCGGAGGTTGCAGTGAGCTAGATCGCACCACTGCACTCCATCCTGGGTAACAGAGGAAGACTCCGTCTCAAAGAAAAGAATTTTTTGTTAAAAATTAGGCCAGGCGGCCGGGCGCGGTGGCTCAAGCCTGTAATCCCAGCACTTTGGGAGGCCGAGGCGGGTGGATCACGAGGTCAAGATATCGAGACCATCCTGGTCAACATGGTGAAACCCCGTCTCTACTAAAGATACAAAAAATTAGCTGGGCATGGTGGCGCGTGCCTGTAATCCCAGCTACTCAGGAGGCTGAGGCAAAAGAATTGCCTGAACCCAGGAGGCGGAGGTTGCGGTGAGCCGAGATCGCGCCATTGCATTCCAGCCTGGGTAACAAGAGCGAAACTCCGTCTCAAAAAAAAAAAAAAAAAAAAAAAAAAAAAAAAAAAATTAGGCCAGGCGTGGTGGAACATGCCTGTAACCCCAGCATTTTGGGAGGCCAAGGCAGGTGGATCACAAGGCCAGGAGTTTGAAAACAGCCTGGCCAGGATGGTGAAACCCTGTCTCTACTAAAAATATAAAAATTAGTCAGGCATGATGGTGCACACCTGTAATTTCATCTACTCAGGAGGCTGAGGCAGGAGAATGGCTTGAACCTGGGAGGCAGAGGTTGCAGTGAGCTGTGATTGCACCACTGCATTCCATCCTGGGCAACAGAGCAAGACTCCATCTAAAAATAAAATAAAATAAATTTTTGTTAAAAATTAGGCTGGGCATGTTGGAACACACCTGTAATCCCAGCACTTTGGGAGGCCGAGGCGGGTGGATCATGAAGTCAGGAGTTTGAGACCAGCCTGGCCAAGATAGTGAAGCGCTGTCTCTACTAAAAATACAAAAATTAGCTGGGCATGGTGGCAGGCACCTGTAATCTCAGCTATTTGGGAGGCTCAGGCAGAAGAATCGCTTCAACTTGGGAGACAGATGTTGCAGTGATCCAAGATCACACCATTGCACTCCAGCCTGGGCAACAGAGCAAGACTCCGTCTCAAAAAAAAAAAAAAAAAGAATGAATGAATGAAAGCAAGAAAGAAAAATTAGTATTTTGGGGCCAGGTATGGTGGCTCATGCCTATAATCCCAGTGCTTTGGAAGGCCAAGACAGGCAGATCATGCTGAGGTTGGGAGTTCAAGACCAGCCTGGCCAACATGGTGAAACCCCATCTCTACTAAAAATACAAAAAATTAGCTGGGCATGGTGGCGCGTGCCTGTAATCCCAGCTACTTAGGAGGCTGAGGCAGGAGAATTGCCTGAACCCAGGAGGCAGAGGTTGTGGTGAGCGGAGATCACGCCATTGCACTCCAGCCTGGGTAACGAGTGAAACTCCGTCTCAAAAAAAAAAAAAGAAACTTTATAAAATTTATAGCTCACTTTGAATAACATGGCTTTTTTTTTTTTTAAGACAGAGTCTTGCTATGTCACCCAGGCTGGAGTGCAGTGGCATGATCTCATCTCACTGCAACCTCCACCTCCCGGGTTCAAGCGATTCTCCTCCTTCAGCCTCTCGAGTAGCTGGGATTACAGGCATGTACTACCATGCCTGGCTAATTTTTGAATTTTTAGTAGAGACAGGGTTTTGACATGTTGGTCTCAAACTCCTAACCTAAAGTGATCTGTCCGCCTTGCCTCCCAAAGTGCTGGGATTACAGGCATGAGCCACTGTTCCTGGCCTGTAGCGGAAGAGGGGTCATAGCTTGATCACAAGGCTGCTGGGTCTCCACTATGGGCCACCTTTTTAGTTGGCTTGTTACAAGGGACTTGGGTAGTTGTAATTTCCATTTTATTTTTGGACAGAGTGAATATCCTTCAGGACTTTGCTCTATAGGGAAGGCACTAGGACAGGTTTTTGTAGTTAGGTCTGTATATGGTGGGCTTTATTTCAGGATGTGGATGAGTATGGCTTTCACTGAGTCCTAGAGAAGATTTCCCCAGGTAACTTTGTGGGTTTCTAGGAGACAGAACTGGCGGTAAACCATGGCTCAGGGAGCTGGAACAGTCATTGAACTGCATCAGGGTCCATAGTAAAGGCCTGCGTGGCTATAAACCGGTGTCTTCCTCCAGGCCTTCTGAAAAACAGGATCTCTCACATACGGTGGCTGGAAGCAGTTTGGGATGGTTACAGAGTAAGTTCAGAATTTTCTATGGGACCTAGCTGGGTGGTCCATTTTCTGATCTGTAGTTAAGAACAGGGGTCCTGTAGTTTGCCACCTGAATGAGAGCCTGCATTCTAAAAAAAAAAAGAAACTCCTTAATCTTGGGCTTTATGAGAGTTTTACAACTACCTCCCTGGATCTCAAAGCTCTTTCAAAGGCAGTTACTTTTGAGATGGGATCTTGCTACATAACCCAGCCTGATCTTAAAATTCTAGCCTGAAGCAATTTTCCAACCTCAGTATACTATGTAGTTGTTATTACAGGTGTGAGCCATGATGCCTGGCTCTCATAAAGGCATTTTTGTCTGGGATGACTGACAAATTTTCCTGCTCTATGGAGGTAAGCCAGTAGGGCATCTGGGCACCTTTTATTTTTCCATCTTACTGATGTCACTTTTACACATTTTTAGTTTTTGGTTTCTTTTTTCTATTTTCTTTTTTTTTTCTTTAGTCAGAGTCTTGCTCTGTCAGCCAGGCTGGAGTGCAATGGCACAATCTCAGCTCACTGCAACCTCCACTTCTCAGATTCAACTGATTCTTCTGCCTCGGCCTCCCAAGTAGCTGAGGTTACAGTTGTCCACCATCAAACCTGGCTAGTTTTTCTATATTTAAAGTAGATACGGGATTTTTTGCCATGTTGGTCAGGTTGGTGTAAAACTTCTGACCTCAAATTATCTACCCACCTCAGCCTCTCACAGTGCTGAAATTACAGGCATGAGCCACTGTGCCTGGCCCAGTTTGTTTTTTATTTCAAATTTGTCTATAATTTTGGAATCAGACATTTAGGACAATTATACGAGAATTTGCATGTTATGTCTGAAATAAATTAGATAATAGTCACTCCATATTTACTAATATAGTTACTTATAAATTTAAGTTTGCTGGGCTGGGCGCAGTGGCTCACGCCTGTAATCCCAGCACTTTGGGAGGCCGAGGCAGGTGGATCACTTGAGGTCAAGAGTTCAAGACCAACCTGGCCAACATGGTGAAACCCCATCTTAAAAAAAAAAAAAAATTAAGTTTGCTGTGGGTAAAAAAGTATTATATCCTGTATCTAAATAATATAATTTATTCCCATGTATTTGTTTTATATATCAGAGGCTCTAACCATACTCTTCAATATATATGTATATATATTATAATATATAATTTAGCAAGGTATGGCTATTTTTTGCTTCTAAAGTTGGATTATGGCAGTTTTATTTTTGTAAGTGTAGCATATATTTAAAATGTAAATGTTACCTGTAGTTTATTTTAAATGCTTATTAAAAGTTTCTCAATAGAGTCTTGTATTTATGATTATATTGCATTTTCTCTAAAACTTTACTTCTGTATAGTTCATGCCAGTTATTCAAAAGTACACAGTTACAGTCAAATATAGTTATATAGACAAATTCTTCTTTAATGGTGCATCTATTTTGCATACCAGATTTTTTTTTTTTTTTAGACAGTATGTTGCTCTTTTTACCCAGGCTGGAGTGCAGTGGCACGATCTGGGCTCACTTCAACCTCCAACTCCTGGGTTCAAGCAATTCTCTTGTCTCAGCCTCCTGAGTAGCTGGGATTATATAGGTGCATGCCACCACTCTCAGCTAATTTTTATATTTTTAGTAGAGACAGGGTTTTATCATATTGGCCAAGAAGTCCTGACCTCAGGTGGTTCGCCTGCCGCGGCCTCCCAAAGTGCTTGTATTACAGGCATGAGCCACCATGCGTGGCCTTGCAAACTAGATATTATGAGTAAACATTTCTCTTATTAGTTTTCCAGTTTCATATTAGTGTGTTTTTTTAGTGTAGATTTCTTAACATCAGTTTATTGTGTTTTTTGGTTTTACATATATATTATAATTTCCAGACAATTTTCTTTTCTTTTCTCTTTTCTTTTCTCTTTTCTTTTTTCTTGAGATAGTCTTGCTCTGTTGCCCAGGCTGGAGTGTAGTGACAGAATCTTGGCTCATTGCAACCTCTACCTTCCGGATTCAATCCGTTCTCCTGCCTCATCCTCCCAGGTAGTTGGGACTACAGGCATGTGCCATCACGCCCAGCTAATTTTATTTATTTATTTATTTATTTATTTTAGTGGATACAGGATTTCACCATGCTGGCCAGGCTAGTCTCGAACTCCTGACCTCAAGTGATCCACCCACCTTGGCCTCCCAAAGTGCTGGGATTACAGATGTGAGCCACCACGCCCGGCCTTAGACAATTTTCAGTTCTTTACACTTTAAGTCAATGTGGGATTTAATTAAGACATAAATCAACATTTGTCTATCACAATCATATTATATATGTGTTTGTTTATCTGTAAATATGACCCCAATTTTGGTTATGCCGTATCTTGTGTATATTATTTTTTACCTAATTTTTTTTTATTATCCTAGAAATTTATCTGATGTTTGCTTGAATACATTTTATATAGAAAGATTGGGATTGTTTGCTTTGGATGCTCCTGGTAGAACTCATGAGGCATTGAACTAGAAAGGGGTGCCAATGTGGAGACATCAGAAACGGAAATCACATGCCCAATTTTAGAACTATTCTTAAAGATTTGTCTCTAGTGAAATGAGGCCACTCCCTTAAAAATGCTCAAAGTGTTAGAGCTACTGTGTGAAAACAGCTGACATTTAGGAGGGCATTTCATGTTCTGATCTGTTAGAACATTTAAATACTTGGAAATAAAAAATATTCAGCTTTGAAGTTTTCAATACTAGAAAACTTTCAAGTCTAGGATTTCAGCCAGGAAGGGCTGCTCTGTGTTCCTTATATTGGACTCTGTTTCCCACAAAGTTAATCTTCAGCTTTGGCTTCCATTTCTTCTGCATCGTCATCTCCATCCACTTCGGCATTTTCTTTTTCAAGCCTCTCCATCTGCCTCCCAAGTTCAGTCTCATCTGTATCTGTGATCACTTTGGGCTCCATTTGAATATTGAACACACCCCTCTTTTCCTCAGTCTTTTCTTTGATAACAGCCATTGCTTGACTGAGGACAGAAAGGCCTTCTGTTCTCTCCAGGGTTGTCGTAGTCATTACATACCGAGGAGGAGCTATTACATTAATCTTAATGGGCATGGTTTCTGTAGATCAATTCAAACCTGCTCTTAGGGCTTCTTTTACACCATCAATGCCTTCATAACCATAACAAGCCACTTGAATATCCGCTGGAATTTTGACAGCCTGTGGGGTCAAGCGCCTATTAATATTATTAATGAGTACTTCCCATTCATCTTCATTCAAATCTAAACTATCCAAAATAGGCAGGTCTGAGACTGCATGCTTAAATGCATTGTAGACACCATATCCAGGTCTCTTGTACTTGTCATCAAAGACCCAGGCAGTCCTCTGGAATAGGCTTTCCAGCTGTTCATCCTTGGTGTATTGTAACACCTCAGCAACATGATGAAGAATGCTGTAAACAGTTTCGGATTTTGTGAATTCGTCTTCACATTTGATTGCTTCCTCTGGAGAAACTCTTCTTTTTGACAAATCTATATATCCTTTTTCTTTCTCCACCCTAATGACAACCAAACACTCATTCCTGCCAATTTGGATGAGTTTGTTTATAGAACGGATATGCCTTCTGGATAATTCACTAAGAAGAACCATGCCTTCAATGTTGTTGTATTCCAGCAAGCTGACATAAGCACCCATTTCGGCAATGGATCTTACATTCACCATTACTACATCTTCCACCTCAGGAAATTTGTGTTGATAAAATCTACAACTTAGACCTGGCTTTCTGAGGTATATGTGTGATTCCCCCATGGGAACCCAGCGCTGCCTTCTTCAATCAGAAGAGACCAGGCTTGCTGCTCCCGTACTGGCCGCTATCCTCCTCAGCTTGCCTTTTACCTAATTCTTAATAGTTGTTTTATCTTCTCTAGTGAGTAGTCATGGAAGTAGTCTATTTCCACCATTTTTTTTTTTAGACAGAGTCTCGCTGTTGTTACCCAGACTGGAGTACAATGGCACAATCTTGGCTCACCGCAACTTCCACTTCCTGGGTTCAAGCAATTCTCCTGCCTCAGCCTCCTGAGTAGCTGGGACTACAGGCATGCACCACCATGCCCAGCTAATTTTTGTATTTTAAGTAGAGACAGGGTTTCACATTGTTGACCAGGCTGGTCTTGATCTCTTGACCTTATGATCCACCTGCCTCGGCCTCCCAGAGTGCTGGGATTATAGGCGTGACGCGCCCGGCCCACCATTTGTTTATTGATGAATATATATTTTCTCTGCGTGAGAGAAACACTTTTGTGATTTGAAGCCAATTTTTAAAAAGATTTATAATTCTGTATTTTTTTTTAGGTTTTTCTTTTTGTTAATCTTAGTGTTATAAAAATATATAACATAAAATTTACCATCTTAAATCTATTGAAGTGTATGTCTCAGGCATGGTGGTAGCTCACATCTGTAATTCCAGGATTTTGGGAGACCAAGACAGGTGGATTGCTTGAGGCCAAAGTTTGAGATTAGTCTGCCCAACATATGGAGATTCCCTCTACAAATAATTTTTAAAAATAGCCAAGCACAGTGGTGTGCACCTGTGGTCTAAGCTTTTTGGGAGATTAAGGGGGATGGATTATATGAGCTTTGGAGTTACAGTCTATGGTGGGCCATAATTGTGCCACTGTACTTCACCTTGGGTGACAGAGTGAAACCCCTGACTCAAAAAAGGAAAAAAATTTTAAAAAGCTGTACATTTCAGGCATGATAAGCATATTTACATTGTTATTCAAAAAGCATCTAGAAATTTTACACATGTGAAACTACACAATTAATAACTAGTACTCATTTTACTCTTGTCAGCCCTTAACAAACACCCTTTTACTTTCTTTTTTTATTTAGTGTGACTACCTAAGATATGTCAAACAAGTTGAGTCATATGATATCCATAATTTCCATACTTGTTAATTTCAGGTGACATAATATTCTCAAAATTTATCTTAAAATTATTTTTTTATATATTTATCAATCAAGGAACATCTAAGTTTCTTCAGCCTTTTGGCCTTTCTGCCTACTGATACAATAAATATGGATGTTCAAATATGTCATACAGGTCCTGCGTTTTCTGTCATGAATATAGATTCATAAATGAGATTTCTGTATTTGATGATAATTTCATTTTTAATTTTTTGAGAAACATAACATTTTAAATAATGGCTGTGTAGGGCACGTTGGGAGCCAGATATAGGGCTGATGGCCCCACAGGGTCGTGGGGTGAGCCTTATGCTGTGCTGAGGCACAGGATCTGAGAAATAAAGAGACAGGACACAGAAGTACAAGGAAAACGCAGCTGGGCTCAGGGGGCCACGCCACCTATAAGCGGAGTCAGGCGAGGCCACGAATGTCCAGAAGCGTGAGTATTTATTGTGTATAGGTTAGGGGGCAGGGCAGTGAGTGAAATCATCTTTAAGGATAGTGATAGGGTCGTGAACAATAAAACATGGGATCCACCCCCATTAGGTCACCTAGGCCAGGAGGTGGACAGTGCACAGCAAGGGGCCCATTCCCATGAAGGCAAGGGTCGTGTGCAGTACGGGGTCCACCCCCATTAGGTTACCGAGGCTTGCAGGTGGGCCATGCACAGTGAAGAGGGTGCAGTGTGCAATACTTCTATCTATGGGCAAACTACTTCTAAGAAGATTTAAAGGAGGATGCTTTAAGTCAAATAGCAGTGACAGAGCTGTCAGAGCTGTGCCACCTTCTGGCAGCTTCCAATGGGTTCTATGGGAAGATGCTTTTCAAGCAGCACAGTAGCAAGAGCTGATAAAGTTCACAGTCACCAAGGTGGATTGCCATTCTGGGGGCAGCCTTCCACAAGAACTGGAGCAAGGTCCTACAACTCCTTTATCAGGAGGAGTGGCTCTCACCCCAAGCCTGCCATACAGCGGGTGTCTTTACTATACTGAACGCTGCCACCTGGGCCATGGATTCTTGTCCTGGCATAACTGTTTTTCCCTTAAATCATGCTGTGCACTGTGTCTGCTCTTAGGCATTCCTCTGATTATAAGCTGCTTATTCCTTAATTGATGCTCTGTACTGTGTCCACTCTAGGCATTCTTCCGATATGAACTAAGATATAATTATAGATATATATATAGGGAAATATTCTTTAGGCATTCATACTATCAACTATTATATGGTTATATATAGAGGATTATATAAAGGATTACTTCAAGCCCTATTTCTATAAACTAACATGATTATGTAAAGGATTATATAAAAGGAAATAGCTGAGTAGTAACACTATAAAGTGAGATATTCCTCAAGCCCTAACTGTGCCAGGGTTCTGCATAGCTCTCATTCCTCGGTGCCTATATGGGGGGTTACCCACATGGCTGCATACTTGTTTTCCACCACCAGTCAACACAGATTTTTTTTGTATATATTGAGTCTTACTCTGTCACCTAGACTGGAGTGCAGTGACTCAATCTCAGCTCATGGCAGCCTCCATGTCCCAGGTTCAATCAATTCTCCTGCCTTAGCCTCTGGAGTAGCTGAGATTTACAGGCACCCACCACCACGCTTCACTAATTTTTTTTTGTTTTTAGTAGAGATGAGGTTATCCCATGTTCGCCAGACTGGTCTTAAACTCCTGACCTAAGGTGATTTACCAGTCTCACCCTCCCAGAGTGCTGGGATTAAAGATGTGAGCCCTTGCACCTGACTGGTTTATGCATCATTCACAGATTTTGTGTGGCTTTTTTTTTTTTTTTTTGAGACGGAGTTTCGATGCTGTTACCCAGACTGGAGTGCAACCTCCGCCTTCTGGGTTCAAGCAATTCTCCTGCCTCAGCCTCCTGAGTAGCTGGGACTACAGGTCCCATGCTAATTAGCGCGCACCACGATGCCCAGCTAATTTTTGTATTTTTTGTAGAGACGGGGTTTCACCTTGTTGACTAGGATGGTCTCGATCTCTTGACCTCGTGATCCACCCGCCTCGGCTTCCCAAGGCGGGGATTATAGGCGTGAGCCACCACGCCCGGCCTATGTGTGTATATTTTTGATAAAAATTTAGTTCAATTATTTTTCCATTTCCAAATTAAGTTATTCAAGTTTATTCAGTTTTTGTTTTTGAGACGGAGTTTCGCTCTTGTTAACCAGGCTGGAGTGCAATGGCGCAATCTCGGCTCACTGCAACCTCCGCCTCCTGGGTTCAGGCAATTCTCCTTCCAGCCTCTTGAGTAGCTGGGATTACAGGCACGCGCCAACATGCCCAGCTAATTTTTTGTATTTTTAGTAGACTTGGGGTTTCACCAGGTTGACCAGAATGGTCTCCATCTCTTGACCTCGTGACCCACCGGCCTCAGCCTATTGTTCAGTTTTAAGAGTTATTTATATATTCTGAATATCAATGAATAAATATCACATAGGATTCGCAAATACTTTTATTTTCTAGGAGGCATTGTCATTCTATTGAATGTTTTCTTTGTTGTTCATGCTTTTAAGGTTGTATCTAAGAAAATGGTGCCAAGATCAATATCATGTCTTTTTTTCATATTTCTTTTTAAAAGATTTGTTGGTTCTTTTTGGCTATTTAAATTAATTGTATATATAATTTAAGGAAATGATCCAACTTTATTTTATTACTTTGATATCCACATTTCAACATTATTTTTTGAAGACTTGTTATTCTATTGTTTGCTCTTGGCAACTTGGTAGAAGATCATTTGATCATAAACAGAAAGGTTCATTGTAGGGCTCTTTATTCTGTTTATTCATCTGCTTATCTGTTTTTGTGTCAATACCACATTGTTATTTATGCTTTGAAATTAGAAAGTGTAATACCTCTTCATTGTTTTTATACTTGTTTGGCTGTAGTTTTTAATCAAATTTTAAAATTGTGAAGACTATTTCTGTAAAAATTGTACTGTTGAATTTTTTGTAGAGATAATACTGAATTAGTTCATCACTGTAGCTTGTATTGACAACTTTGCAAAAATTAAATTCTTTGATCCATGAGCAAGAATATGTTGAGGCCAGGCGCGGTGGCTCACGTCTGTAATCTCAGCACTTTGGGAGGCTGAGGTGGGCAGATCACCTGAGGTCCGGAGTTCAAGATCAGCCTGACCAGCATGGAGAAACCCCATCTCTACTAAAAATACAAAAAAAATAGCTGGGCTTGGTGGTGAATGCCTGTAATCCCAGCTACTTTGGAGACCAAGAGGGGAGAATGACTTGAACCTGGGAGGCGGAGGTTGCGGTGAGCCAAGACTGCACCATTGCACTCCAGCCTGAGCAACAAGAGTGAAACTCTGTCTTAAAAAAAAAGAATTTGTTCAAAAGTGTATTTTATTTTCATGTTTTCTTAGTTTTGCTTTTGATTCCTATTTTTATGCCATGTTGGTCAAAAAACACAATGTATAATTTTGGCGTTCTTAAATTTATTGGTTGTAGTTGTTTTGAGACAGGATCTTACTCTGTTGCCCATACTGAAGTGCAGTGGCATGATTTTGGTTCACTGTAGCCTCAAATTCCTGGGCTCAAGTTATCCTTCAGCCTCAGCCCCTCAAGTAGCTGGGTTTACAGACATGAACTATCATTCCTAGCTAATTTTTTTTTTTTTTTTTTTTTTTTTGGTGAGACGGAGTTTTGCTTTTGTTACCCAGGCTGGAGTGCAATGGCGCAATCTCGGCTCACCACAACCTCCACATCCTGGGTTCAGGCAATTCTCCTGCCTCAGCCTCCTGAGTAGCTGGTACTACAGGCGTGCACCACCATGCCCAGATAATTTTTGTATTATTAGTAGAGACGGGGTTTCACCATGTTGACCAGGATGGTCTCGAGCTCTTGACCTTGTGATCCACCCACCTCAGCCTCCCAAAGTGCTGGGATTATAGGCTTGAGCCACCGCGCCTGGCCCTAATTTTTTTTTTTAATTATTTGTTGAGACAGGGCTCCACTGTGTTGCCCTGGCTGGTCTCAAACTTTTGGCCCCAAGTGATCCTCCTACCTTTGTTTCCTAAATTTTGGGATTATAGCCATAAACCACTGTACCCAGCTGGTATTTTTAAATTTAATAAAACTTGGTATTCATCCTAATAGAACACACGAAGTGCAAATAAGAATATTGTATAGTCTCTTGCTTTTTACTAGAAAGGTTTGTATGAGTCTGTTAAGTATACTTTGTAATATGGTTTGGATATCCATGTTTATAAACCCCATGCTGCAACATAATCTTCAATGTTGAATGTGGGACCTGGAAAAAGGTGTTTTTGTCACGGGAGTGAATTCTTCATGAATGGCTTGGCACCATCCTCTTAGTAATAAAAAAGTTTACCCTCGGCTGGGCATGGTGGCTCATGTTTGTAATCCCAGAACTTTGGGAGGCCGAGGTGGGCAGATCACCTGAGATCAGGAGTTTGGGACCAGCCTTGCCAACATAGTGAAACTCTGTCTCTACTAAAAATAAAAAAAGTTATCTGGGTGTGGTTGCATGCACCTGTAGTCCCAGCTACCTGGGAGGCTGAAGCAGGAGAATCGCTTGAACCTGGGAGGCAGAGGTTGCAGTGAGCTGAGATCGTGCCACTGGCACTGCAGCCTGGATGACAGAAGGAGACTTCATCTGAAAAAAAAAAAAAAAAAGTTTACACTCAAAAGACTGTTGGTTCATTAAAAGAACCTGGCTTCTTCACCTCATGCTTTCTCTATTACCATGTGATATTTCTTACTCTTTTCCTTCCACCATAACAGTAAGCTTCCTGAGACCCTTACCAGAAGCAGATGCTGGCACACACTTCCTGTAGTCTGCCAAATTGTGAGCAAAATAAAACTTTTTTCTTTTTTTCTTTTTTGAGACAGAGTTTCGCTGTTGTTACCCAGACTGGAGTGCAATGGCATGATCTCGGCTCACCGCAACCTCCGCCTCCTGGGTTCAAGCAATTCTCCTGCCTCAGCCTCCTGAGAGCTGGGACTACAGGTGCGCACCACCATTCCCAGCTAATTTTTGTATTTTTAATAGAGATGGGGTTTCAGCTTGTTGACCAGGATGGTCTCGATCTCTTAACCTCGTGATCCGCCCGCCTCAGCCTTCCAAAGTGCTGGGATTATAGGCGTGAGCCACTGCGCCCGGCTCCTTTTTTCTTTATAGATTATCCACTCTCAGGTATTCCCCTTTATGCAAAATAATTGGAGTTGGCAATTTACTTCTAAAGGCAGTATATCATGTTGGAGAGCAGAAAAAGCTGTTTTGGGTAAATGTAACCAATTTATCTTTCCTTTCTATGTGGCTCTTTGTGTTGGGCTCACCTGGGGTACTTCACTGATTGATACATTTTTTGCCAATACATTTTGATCAATATGTTTTTGTTACATTTATATGCCTATAAATAAATAAGGGCCTGTGGTATTTTTTTGTACCATCTTGCTTATGTACCTTGTATAATTTTATATGTTAAATATACTAAGTATATTTATTACTGAGTCTAGCAAGTGCAATAATTCGTTATTTTTATTTTTTTCAGTTATTTGTTCTCATTTTGCCCACGACTTTTGGCCAGAGCAACATCTAAAAAATCCTTTCCGAAAAGTGACACTGAGAAGATATAAAAATGGTGAACATAAAAATTTACATTTAAAAAACGACTGTAAAAGTATGGATGAGTGTAAGGTGCACAGAGAAGGTTGTAATGGATTTAACCAATGTTTGCCAACTGCCCAGAGAAAAACATTTCTATTTGATAAATGTGTGAAAGCCTTTCATAAATTTTCAAATTCAAACAGACATAAGATAAGCCATACTGAAAAAAAACTTTTCAAATGTAAAGAATGTGGCAAATCATTCTGCATGCTTTCACATCTAACTCAACATAAAATAATTCATACCAGAGTGAATTTCTGCAAATGTGGAAAAGCCTTTAAGTGGCCTTCAATCATCACAAAACATAACAGAATTTGTAGTGCAGAGAAGCCCTACACGTGATAAATGTGGAAAAGCCTTGAACGGGTCCTCATGCCTTACTACACATAAAAAAATTGATACCGGACACAAACTCTACAAATGTGAAGAATGTGGCAAAGCCTTTAACTGGCCCTCAACTCTTACTAAGCATAGGAGAATTCATACTGGAGAGAAACCCTACACATGTGAAGAATGTGGCAAAGCCATTAACCAGTTCTCAAACCTTACTACACATAAGAGAATCCATACTGCAGAGAAATTCTACAAATGTGAAGAATGTGGCAAAGCTTTTAGCCAGTCCTCAAACCTTAGCTAAACATAAGAAAATTTACATTGAAAAGAAACCTTACAAATGTGAAGTATGTGGCAAAGCTTTTAACCATTTCTCAATTCTTACCAAACATAAGATAATTCATACTGGAGAGAAACCCTACAAATGTGAAGAATGTGGCAAAGCTTTTACCCAGTCCTCAAACCTAACTACACATAAGAAAATTCATACTGGAGAGAAATTATACAAATGTGAAGACTGGCAAAGCTTTTACCCAATCTTCAAACCTTTTTACACATAAAAAATTCATACTGGAGGAAAACCCTACAAATGTGAAGAATGCGGCAAAGCTTTTAACCAGTTATCAACTCTTAGTAAACGTAAGATAATTCACACTGAAGAGAAACCCTACAAATGTGAAGAATGTGGCAAAGCCTTTAAATGGTCCTCAACCCTTACTAAACATAAGAATATTCATACTGGAGAGAAACCCTACAAATGTGAAGAATGTGGCAAAGCTTTTAAACTATCTTCAACCCTTTCTACACATAAGATTATTCATACTGGAGAGAAACCCTTCAAATGTGAAAAATGTGGTAAAGCTTTTAACCGATCATCAAACCTTATTGAACATAAGAAAATTCATACTGGAGACCAACCCTATAAATGCGAACAGTGTGGCAAAGCATTTAACTATTCCTCACACCTTAATACACATAAGAGAATTCATACTAAAGAGCAACCCTACAAATGTAAAGAATGTGGCAAAGCTTTCAACCAATATTCAAACCTTACTACACATAACAGAATTCATACTGGAGAGAAACTCAACAAACCTGAAGCTGTGACAGGGATTTCAACAACACCGCAAACTATAAAACATAAATTATACTGGTGAGAAATCCTAGAAATGTAAAGAATGTGACAAAGCCTTTAAATGCTTGTCACACTTGATTGTAGGTAAGGTCATTTATATTGGAGTAAACAACTACCAAGTATGAAGATCGTGGCAAAACTTTTAATTCTCATATCTTATTGCATGGGAAATAATTTTTATTTCAGAAAAGGTGTACACACAAAAGAATGGGAAAACCATTAACATCTGCTCATATCTTACTCAACATTAGAGAGTCTGCACTTAATAAAACCATTATAAATGCAATTAGTGTCAAAAACTCTCATAAAATATAGGCCTTTAAAGTGAAGAAGAGTATTCTGAAGACAAACATTACAAATATAAAGAGGGTTATGGTACCATTATTTGCATCACAGATCTGACACAGTTTTTTCTAGAGAAAACCCTGAAGCAGTCACTTAAATATTGTTCAACATCAGAAAATTTATATTGGAGGAAACCACTGGAAATGTAATAAATTTATAAAAACAGTTTTGAAAACCTACAGCTTATAAAAAGAGTCTGCAATACTTGGTTTATGTTATAAACTTTGTTCAATATAAGGGAATTTATATTACAGAGAAACCCTACCAGTGTAATAAGTTTGGAAAAACATCTTTCAAAAACCACAGCATAAAAAATACCAGAGGGTTCATACTAAAATGTATTGTAGCTGCAGTAAATATGAAAAAATATTAATCCAAAATTTATGCTAATGTCAGAGAATTTACAGTAGAGATACCTAAGGCACTGACACTTCAGACATTACAATAAATCAGTTCTGAGTATAGAAAACAATCCAAACTAAAAATTGATGGATAAATTATTTGTACATAACACTAAAAGAAATAGAACCTTTTCAGAGTTATAATTACATTAAAAGTATAGTTTTATCTTGAAAAAAATTACAGATTTTTAAATTAGTGAATAATGTAATACAACTCAACTTTATGCTGTTTCTTCATTCCTCCTGTATTCACATGTGAAAGCATGTGACCAGTTGTTGCTGCATCAGATATGAGATATTATTAGGTGGGCATTATGTAAAACATTTTTTATGGAACAGTAAGGATATTAAAATGTAAGATGCAGCTGGGCACAGTGGCTCATGCTTGTAATTCCAACACTTTGGGAGGCTGAGGCTGGTGGATCACTTGAGGTCAGGAGTTTGACACCAGCCTCACCAACATGGCAAAATGCTGTCTCTATTAAAAATAAAAAAAAATTGGCCAGGTGTGGTGGCACATCCCTGTAATCCCAGCTACTTGGGAGGCTGAAACGGAAATCACTTGAACCTGTAAGTCAGAGGTCACAGCCTAAATCATACCATTACACTTCAACGTGGGCAACAAAAGTGAAACTCAGTCTAAAGGAGAAAATGTGGCTGGGCGCGGTGGCTCAAGCCTGTAATCCCAGCACTTTGGGAGGCTGAGGCAGGTGGATCACGAGGTCAAGAGATCGAGACCATCCTGGTCAACATGGTGAAACCCCATCTCTACTCAAAATATAAAAAATTAGCTGGGCCCGGTGGCGCGTGCCTGTAATCCCAGCTACTCAGGAGGCTAGGGCAGGAGAATTGCCTGAACCCAGGCGGCGGAGGTTGCAGTGAGCTGAGATTGTGCCATTGCACTCCAGCCTGGGTAACAAGAGCGAAACTCCGTCTCAAAAAAAAAAAAAAAAGATGTAAGATACATGATAAAAAGGTAATTGGAGAGGCTCTTTTTTGGGTAACTTAAAAAGTAGTGATGCATGAGGTAGGTTTTCAGAGTAATACTCTTGTGCATTATAGTGAGAAAACATTTTAATTAATATATATCATTTAATGTAATTTTATGTAATTAAATGAACTACATTTTTATGTTTTTAGATTACATGTAAATGTAACTTTCTAATGTAGTAAGACACTTGTGCATTAATGAAGCATCACTATGCTTCTAACTTTAACCTATTCCACCTTACTCAAGGGTTCATGTAAAAGATGGTCACAATATACTATTTGGTAACATGATGGACTAACGTTTCTTATAATCTCTTTCACCAGTGGCTTTCATGTGCAAATAAGTTAAAAAATGTTTCCAGGCCGGGCGCGGTGGCTCACGCCTATAATCCCAGCACTTTGGGAGTCCAAGGCGGGTGGATCACGAGGTCAAGAGATCGAGACCATCCTGGTCAGCAAGGTGAAACCCCGTCTCTACTAAAAATTCAAAAATTAGCTGGGAGTTGTGGTGCGCGCCTGTAGTCCCAGCTACTCGGGAGCGCCTGTAGTCCCAGCTACTCGGGAGGCTGAGGCAGAATTGCTTGAACCCAGAAGGCGGAGGTTGCGGTGAGCCGAGATCGTGCTATTGCACTCCAGTCTGGGTAACAACAGCGAAACTCCGTCTCAAAAAAAAAAAAGTTTCCATAGGTTAAATTTCTTTCTTTTTCTTTTTTATTTTTTTTTGAGACGGAGTTTTGCTCTTGTTACCCAGGCTGGAGTGCAATGGCGCGATCTTGGCTCACCGCAACCTCCGCCGCTTGGGTTCAGGCAATTCTCCTGCCTCAGCCTCCTGAGTAGTTGGGATTCCAGGCACGCGCCACCATGCCCAGCTAATTTTTTTTTTTTTTTTTTTTTTGTATTTTTAGTAGAGACGGGGTTTCACCATGTTGACCAGGATGATCTTGATCTCTTGACGTCGGGATCCACCCGCCTCGGCCTCCCAGAGTGTTGGGATTACAGGCGTGAGCCACCGCGCCAGCAGATTAAATATTTTTTTGTCTTATTTAAACTTACTGTTCTTAATTTCTGTGGGTACACAGTATGTGTATATGTTTATGCAATATATGACATTTTGATACAGGCATATAATATGTATTAGTCATCAGGATAAATAAAATTCCATTACCTTCAGGGTTTATCCTTTGCATTACAAGCCAGTTTTACACTTTTCATTATTTTAATGTACAATTGTTATTAACTAAAGGGTGATTTAATTGTACAAATTATATAGGATAATAATGTCCATACATTTCTGTCATGAATAAACATGAAAAAATTGGGGCCGAGCGCTGTGACTCGCCTATAATCCCAGCACTTTGGGAGGCCGAGGCGGGTGGATCATGAGGTCAAGAGATCGAGACCATCCTGGTCAACAAGGTGAAACCCCGTCTCTACTAAAAATACAAAAATTATCTGGGTGTGGTGGCAGGCGCCTCTAGTCCCGGCTACTTGGGATGCTGAGGCAGGAAAATTGCTTGAACCCGGTGGCAGAGGTTGCAGTGAGCCGAGGTCTGACCACTGCATTCCAGCCTCGCTCCTGGAGCCAGACTCTGTCTCAAAAATAAATAAATAAATATAAATAAATAAATTAATTAAATAAATGTAAAAATAGCCGGGCAGGTGGCTCGATCTCTTGACCTCGTGATCCACCCGCCTCGGCCTCCCAAAGTGCTGGGATTACAGGCTTGAGCCACTGCGCCCGGCAAAAAATTGAAAATTTTTTTTTTTTTTTTTTTTTTTTTTTTTGCCAATCATTGAGAGCTTGTAAGGTTGCTGAGGTTGGTTGGCCTTGAACTCTTGGCCTCGCCTTCGCAAGCGCCACGACATCCGGCCGGAGCCACTTTGGGGCCTCAAAAACTTTTAAAAGAAAAATAACTTTAGGCCGGGCGCGGTGGCTCACGCCTATAATCTCAGCACTTTGGGAGGCGGAGGCGGGTGGATCACGAGGTCAAGAGATCGAGACCATCCTGGTCAACAAGGTGAAATTCTGTCTCTACTAAAAATACAAAAATTAGCTGGGCATGGTGGTGCGTGCCTGTGCTTGAACCCAGGAGGCGGACGTTGCGGTGAGCCGAGATCGTGCCATTGCACTCCAGTCTGGGTAACAACAGTGAAACACCGTCTCAAAAAAAAAAACAAAACCAACCTTTACGGAAACCAAATTTAACAGAGTTTAATCAAGCAAACACTGATTTGCAAATCAGGCAGCCTGTGGATCCAGAGTAGGCTCAGAGAGACTCCAGTACAGGTGGAAGAAAGAGGATTTATGGACAGAAAAAGCAAAGTGACAGATAGAAAATGAAAGTGAGATACAGAAACAGCCAGATTGGTGATAGCCTGGGATTTGCCTCATTCGAACATGGTTTGAACAGTTGATATATTTTTTTTTTAATTTATTTTTTAAAGATGGGGTTTCACCATGATGGCCAGGCTGGTCTTGAACTACTGGCCTCAGGTGATCCACCCACCTCAGTCTCCCAAAGTGCTAGGATTACAGGCATGAGAGTTGATATTTTTTTTTTTTTTGAGACGGAGTTTCGCTCTTGTTACCCAGGCTGGAGTGCAATGGCGCGATCTCGGCTCACCGCAACCTCCGCCTCCTGGGTTCAGGCAATTCTCCTGCCTCAGCCTCCTGAGTAGCTGGGATTACAGGCACGGGCTACCGTGCCCAGCTAAATTTTTGTATTTTTAATAGAGACGGGGTTTCACCATGTTGACCAGGATGGTCTCGATCTCTTGACCTCGTTATCCGCCCGCCTCGGCCTCCCAAAGTGCTGGGATTACAGCCGTGAGCCACCGCGCCCGGCCTAATTTTTGTATTCTTAGTAGAGACGGGGGTTTCACCTCGTTGACCAGGATGGTCTCGATCTCTTGACCTCGTGAACCATCCGCCGCGGCCTCCCAAAGTGCTGAGATTATAGGCTTGAGCCACCGCCCTGGCCTTGATTTGCATTTCTCTAATGACCAGTAAAAGCTGAAAATTTGAAATAATTATTATATTCTTTTAATTTGTGAATAGCCATATAATTTATTATTTATAAATGCATATAACCTTAGACACACTGTTAAAGGCAAATACCCTCGGGGGGGGCCCGGCTCAGCTCAGGGAGGAAGCCCTGCCTTAAAAAGCTGCAGCCTAGGCTGTCACTCTTCATTCTGACCAGAGTCTGAGCACATCTTCTGTCATTCAGGCCTGAGGGGGCGGGTCTTAAACATTATCCAATCAGAAACGCTGGGCTGGAAACCGTCCAATCGGGCACGTAGCTGGTAGCTGGAGCGGACAGGACGGCTTCCAGGCTTGGCGCGGCTCTTCTTTCGCTGAAGCCGCATCTCCCGGTCTCTTCTTCCCTGCTCTGTGTTTCTGCTCTTAGAGTCCCAGCCTCTGTGGGCCTGTGACCTGCAGGTATTGGGAGATCCACAGCTAAGACGCCAGGACACCGTGGAAGCCTAGAAATGGTGAGAGTGCCGGGTCCGACATCCCGACGGAGCGGGGAAGGGGCTGTGGCGGGACTCGGGCCTTCCTGCAGTCAGCCCCACAATCTGCGCGCCGAGTTCTCCTGGCCCAGCTCGGCCTTCAGCCATAAGATGGCGGCTGCCGGCCGGGCGCGGTGGCTCACGCCTGTAATCCCAGCACTTTGGGAGGCCGAGGCTGGCGGATCACGAGGTCGAGAGTCCGAGACCATCCTGGCCAACATGGTGAAACCCCATCTCTACTAAAAATACAAAGATTAGCTGGGCGTGGTGGCGCACGCCTGTAGTCCCAGCTACTCAGGAGGCTGAGGCAGGAGAGTCGCTTGAACCTACTGTTAAAACGCGCACGCGCGGAATGAAGAGACCTCCCCCCCCCCCCCCCCCCAGCAACAGGCTTTGTGTGAGTAAAAAGACTGTTTATTCATCTGGGTGCAGACGGGCCGAGGCCGAAAATGAAGTCAGCGAAGGGCAGTGGGATAGGAGTTGGTTTTATAGGTTGTGGGGGAGGCGGTGGAAAGTTAGAAAAATTAAGTTTAGGGTGTCGTGTGTGTGTGTGTGTGTGTGTGTGTGTGTGTGTGTGTGTGTGTTTTCTGAGACGGAGTCTCACTCTGTCGCCAGGCTGGAGTGCAGTGGCATGATTTCGGCTCACTGCAACCTCTGCCTCCCGGTTCAAGCTATCCTCCTGCCTCAGTCTCTCCCAAGTTGCTGGGATTACAGGCACCTGCCATCATGCCCCATTAATTTTTGTATTTTTGGTGGAGACTGAATTTCATCATGTTGGCCGGGTTGGTC
Source organism: Saguinus oedipus (assembly GCA_031835075.1). Lineage (NCBI taxonomy): Eukaryota > Metazoa > Chordata > Mammalia > Primates > Cebidae > Saguinus > Saguinus oedipus. Next base: position 20,802,572 of record CM063187.1, read on the forward strand.
TCGAACTCATGACCTCAGGCAATCCGCCGGCCCTGGGCCTCCCGAAGGACTGAGATTACAGGCTTGAGCCACCGCACCCGGCCTAGTTTATAAACTATTTTAAGGAAATTTTTAAGGTGGCAAAGAATGTTTTGATGGCATATATATCTTTTTTTTTAGACGGAGTTTCGCTCTTGTTACCCAGGCTGGGGTGCAGTGGCGCGATCTCCGCTCACCGCAACCTCCGCCTACTGGGTTCAGGCAATTCTCCTGCCTCAGCCTCCTGAGTAGCTGGGATTCTAGGCACGTGCCACCATGCCCAGCTAAGTTTTTGTATTTTGAGTAGAGACGGGGTTTCACCATGTTGACAGGATGGTCTCGATCTCTTGACCTCGTGATCCACCTGCCTCGGCCTCCCAAAGCGCTGGGATTACAGGTGTGAGCCACCGCGCCCAGCCGATGGCATATGTATCTTAATCTGTAGATGGGAATGATTAGTTGTTTAAAAGTTAAAATGTGACTGAGAAGGAAATTGAGATTGAATAGGGCAAGTTTTAAATGGAATTATCTTTCATCTTCAAACAGGCAGAGCAGTTATCCTAAAAACTAGGGTTTTGTTTTTTGTTTTTTGTTTTTTTTTGAGAGGGAGTTTCACTCTTGTTACCCAGACTGGAGTGCAATGGCACAATCTCGGCTCACCGCAACCTCCACCTCTTGGGTTCATGCAATTCTCCTGCCTCAGCCTCCCGAGTAGCTGGGACTACAGGCGTGCACCACCATGCCCAGCTAATTTTTGTATTTTTAGTAGAGACGGGATGTTGACCAGGATGGTCTCGATCTCTTGACCTTGTGATCCACCTGCCTCGGCCTCTCAAAGTGCTGGGATTATAGGAGTGAGCCACCGCGTCTGGCTAAAAACTAGGGTTTTTAATGATCACAGCAAGCAAACATGCAGTTTAATGATCACAGCAAGCAAGCTTGAAAGGGCCTTGCCTCACCCAGGCTGGAGTGCAGTGGCCCTTTGTGGCTAACTACAGCCTCACCTGGGCTTAAGGGATCCTCAGCCTCCCAGTACTTTGTAGACAGCCTGATGGAGTCTCATGGTAAAAGATTAAACAATGTCTCCAATTTTAATAAATTTCTGCAATCCAAAAGAAAATTTAATCAAAGAGTGATTCAAAAGTTGTAGAGCACCCAGCTATGGTTTGTAGTTTGTGGTTCATGGGAGGAGCTTTTTTTTTTTTTTTCTTTCCCCTGCATGGACACTCAAGAGGGAGGAGCTTGAAGGGAAAGGGTTATAAGGTTCATGAGGAAGAAAACCAAATCCAGTAATTGCTTAGGTACAGTTACGTATTTCTTTTTTTTTTCTTCCAAACGGAGTTTCACTCTTGTTGCCCAGGCTGGAGTGCAATGACGTGATCTCAGGTCACTGCAACTTCTGCCTGCTGGGTTCAAGTGATTCTCCTGCCAAAGCCTGCAGAGTAGCTGGGATTCGCCTGGCTAATTTTGTATTTTTAGTAGAGACAAGATTTCTTCATGTTGGTCAGGCTGGTCTTGAACTCTTGACCTTAGGTGATTTACCCGCTTTGGCCTCCTGAAGTGCTGGGATTATAGGTGTGAGCCACGGCGCCTGGGTACATTTTTTTTTTTTTTTTTTTGAGGTGGAGTTCCGCTCTTGTTACCCAGGCTGGAGTGCAATGGCGCAATCTTGGCTCACCGCAACCTCCGCCTCCTGGGTTCAGGCAATTCTCCTGCCTCAGCCTCCTGAGTAGCTGGGATTACAGGCACGTGCCACCATGCCCAGCTAATTTTTTTTTTTTTTTTTTGTATTTTTAGTAGAGACGGGGTTTCACCATGTTGACCAGGATGGTCTCGATCTCTTGACCTCGTGATCCACCCGCCGCAGCCTCCCAAAGTGCTGGGATTACAGGCGTGAGCCACCGCGCCCGGACATACTTTTTATTTTTATTTGTATTAATGAGATGGAGTTTCACTGTTGTTACCTAGACTGGAGTGCAATGGCACGATCTCGGCTAACCACAACCTCCGCCTTCTGGGTTCAAGCAATTCCCCTGCCTCAGCCTCCCGAGTAGCTGGGACTACAGGCGTGCACCACGATGCTCAGCTAATTTTTTTTTTTTTTTTTTTTGTATTTTTAGTAGAGACGGGGTTTCACCTTGTTGACCAGGATGGTCTCCATCTCTTGACCTCGTGATCCACCCGCCTCGGCATTCCGAAGTGCTGGGATTATAGGCGTGAGCCACTGCGCCCGGCTGTACATACTTTCTTAATTTGTACAATCAAGGTGGAAATTTCCTGGTTATATAATCAGAGGTTAATTGGCAATTTATAGTTGATTAAGCCTGAATTTTGTTTCCTTCAGTGTAGTAATTTACAAAAAATGCATTTGAGTAATATTTTTTTCTTATTTTTACATTTGTATGTATATATTTTTTGAGACAAGAGTCTCTCTCTGTCGTCCAGACTGGGGTGTAGTGGTACGATCTCCGCTCATTGCAACCTCTGCCTCCCGGGTTCCAGCGATTCTTCCACCTCACCCTCCGGAGTAGATGGGATTACAGGCACATACCACCATGCCCTGCTAATTTTTGTATTTTTGTACAGACAAGGTTTTACCATGTTGGCCAGGCTGGTGTTGAACTCGTGACCTCAGGTGATCCACCCGCCTTGACTCCCAAAGTGCTGGGATTATAGGCATGAGCCATGGCGCCCAGCTGTAAGATTTTTTAGAAAGTAGGAACCGTGGGACTAGAGCCTCCTCAGTCTAATTGCCTGCCATTTAATTATTCTCACACTCCACAGGGAACTGCATTTTCTCCTGCATTTTCACTTGTGTCTCAAGCCCATGTGTCACAAGGGTCTCAAGTCTACCCCAGTTCCTCCAGCCTAACTGGCTTGTAGTAAAGTACTAAATTTCCAGTTTCTTCTGACAATCCAACCCCAACTTCCCTTTCCTGATTAACATTGTCAGTTTTTTCCTTTACAGTACATTTCTGTTACTGTATTTTAATTCATTTTTTGACAAAGCATTGGATGGCACTTTAAAAAAAATTGTTTTGGTTTGAAATATTTCCCATGAGAAGAAAGCAAAGAATAATCCTCTGACTCTGTATTGTAAAACTCTGCTCTCTGTGCCTCTTCTTTTTAAAATCTTCCCTAGGCACAGAGATCTTAACAGATGTTTTTGGGCCAAGGTTTTCCTTTGAAACTTTATGGGGTGATGTGTCCTCAGCCACCCTTGAGTTTTTTCCTGGTCCTGGGTTTGAGTACTGTCTAGAGATAAACCAAGATACCCACCATGCCTTTGTCTGCTAGTGTCTAGTGAATATCAGCGCCTGGGTTATTTTCTCCCTGAGGACAACCTGAGGTCTCAAGGGAGCAGGTGAATACCTGGGACTGAAGGGAATGTCCTGCTGTGCTCTTCTTCCTTTGAAAAGCTAACCCTTTCAGACATTAAGTGTCTTCACCCAACCCAGCTTCCCTTTCTTGGAGACACATCACTGATCAGCCAATCATGCTGGAATTGAGGGGGAAGGAAACAACTTTAAGAATTGCAAAGTTAGGGAGACAAGGGTTTTCTTTCATAGGTAGAGCAACAAGATTAGGAGGTGGAAGGGGGGTGGCAAATGGAGGGTGAACAAAATTTGATTTTATTTGTGAGGGGATTTTTTTTTTGAGATAGAGTCTCACCCTTTTGCCCAGGCTGGAGTGCAGGGGTGGGAACTTGGCCCAATGCAACCTCTGCCTCCCGAGTTCAAGAGATTCTCCTGCCTCAGCATCCCAAGTAGCTGGGATTACAGGGGTACATCACCACAGCCAGCTAATTTTTTGTACTTTTGCTAGAGAAAGAGTCTCATGTTGGCCAGTCTGGTCTAGAACTGACCTCAGGTGATCCGCCTGCCTCAACCTCCCATAGTGCTGGGATTACAGGTGCAAGCCACTGTATCTGGCCAAAAATCAGAATTTAGATTAGATAATGTTTTACCCTGAAGTCAGCATGTTCTTGGGAGGGATATAAAATGGGGTTGTATGTTGACTCAGACTGAGGGTAGCTCAAATTAAAATTTGCTTAAGAAATATTTTTACCACTGAAGACAAATACAGTTGATTTTTTTTTTTTTATGAGAACAAGAAAAAAAATGTGTAGAGTCTGTGTTTGGCTATGTGATAGGTAAGAAAAAAGTACCATCTAATTGTAATGGGAAAGGTGTTTCTTTCCATAAACCGTTCCTGGTGCACACAAAGGATGGGATTTTTTTTTTTTTTTTTTGAGACGGAGGTTGCCAGACTGGAGTGCAGTTGTACAATTTTGGCTCACTGCAACCTCTGCCTCCGGGTTTTACTGATTCTCCTGCCTCAGCTTCCCAAGTAGCTGGGACTACAGGTGCGTGCCACCACACCCAGCTGATTTCTATATTTTTATTAGAGATGGGATTTCACCATATTGGCCAGGATGGTCTCCATGTCTTGACCTTGTGATCCTCCTGCCTCGGCCTCCCACAGTGTTGGGATTACAGGTGTGAGCCACTGTGCCCAGCTGGAAAATTTTTATTAATCACAGCTATTTTTCAGGATTCTCTATGTGCTCCATCTTTCCCCACTTTTTTTCTTTGTCCTGTACATTTCTTCCATTTGACTTTTCCTGGATTCTGTCTTCCATAATAAACTGATAAACATAACTACAGTATACTGCTAACCTCTGTGAATCGCTCTAACAAATTTTTGAACTTGAGGGAAGTAATAAGAGTCCTGAATTTGTAAACACTAGCTCAAAAGCATGGATAGGCCCATGTGGTTTGTGACTGGCATCTGCGGTAAAGGCAATGTTGTGAGATCAAGCCCTGACTCACGGTCTGCTGACTCTAGGTGTCAGAATTCAAATGTTAGATGATGAGTTGGTGTTAGAGAATTGCTTGGTGTTTAGCAAACTATATAGATTTGGTGTCAGAAGAAAGATATTACTGAGGCTGGGCCTGGAATGGAGCTCTGGGTATCCAGGAATGGGAGGTTCCACTCTCCTGTACACAGGCTGTCACATTTTCCATTGTTCTGGGATCCCAGGCCTACTCCTATGTGGAGAGAGGATGAAAACTTAGAAGAAAGGCGCTCTGATGACAGACCCCCCTTTTCCCACAGCTGCTGCCACAGGATTCCCACCCACTCCCAAACATTCCTGGTAGACATAGACGTGCACAGCGCTCCCAGGAATTTCACATGTGCATCCATGGATTTTTTTTTAGTAACACCTTTCTTTCTTCTGTTTTTTTATATAAACGTTTTCTCAAGTGCACACACTGTGTCCAAGGCTACTCTTTAGAAGTTTAAAGCCAGTGTCTACCAAAATTCAGATGTCCAAGAATTCAAGAACATGTCCAGAGACCTGATCATTATAGGGTAAAATAAAAAGAAGTTTAATCCTCCTACCTGAAAATGAGAGATTATTTTGCTCATTTTATCTGAAAAATGAAAGTCCTTTCATTTATAAGGCTAAAGAGACATTAAAATGAGACCACAATTATTTCTTTCTTTTTTGTACTATGTATTTATCTTTTGAGATTGGTTGCTATTGCCACAAGTAGCTATAAATTAAACTAGTAATGCCACACAGGACAATACATATATCCAGTCACTAATTCATTTATTTTGAAAATAATAAAATATAAAAATAAAAAGTATCCAGAGCCATGACCATGACTATACCAGCTGTAAAATGTGAGGTACAATATTCTTGTTCTTTCTCCTACCCAGAAGCTAGTGAATCAGGACAGGTGGTTCAGGCTCTGGAGCTCTACCAGAGCAGTTCTATTTTCTATTTAGAATTGGCATGAGTCTCTCCAGCTTGGCTTATCATTGGGCCATCAGCCTGGGAATCCTCTCACAATCTAGGCATCTTTGAGACATTTGAGGATGTCCAGGGTAGAATCGTGTCAGGCTGACAAAAGTGGTTAATTCTGCTTCTGTCTCAGTGTAAGAGAAGTGAGTCATCCTTTTTGTTCCTTCCCACAGACAAGATAGGTCTTTGGTTGGTACCCAGATGAAAGTTTCTTCAGTTTTCTGGTACTTGGGTGAAAAACAAGGAGGAGATCTGGAGACTCAAACAGATAAACTAATTGCTTCCATTTCATGTGGCCATTAGAAAAACACGTAAAGCAGTTATGGTGTCTACCATCCAGAAGCTTTTAGTCTAGACTAGCAACTAGATAATGGTTGAATTAAGGATCATATGGTTGGTATAATAAATAGATGTGTGCAAAAAAAATTGTGGGCTTTATTTGGGCCACAATTTTTATGTTGTTGTGATTTCTGATGTCATCACCTTAAGAGATATTTATGGACAGAAATGTTATTATTAATTGTATTTCTTTTACCTTGCCAAGGATACATATTTATCTTCTAATAAAATGACCGTAGAAAATCTCCTTAAAAGATTTGTTTAAATTAGTATATGTTAAAAAATTGACACTGCAGTGGCTAGAAAAGACTCAAATTACACAAACTGTAGGATTTAAGTTTGTCTTAGATAAGCTTAAATAAAAACAGAACTGGAAATATACCCCAGTGGCATAGAGAACAGAATTGTACACAGGGTCTACTCTCTGCCCCAGCCCTGTTTGGATTCACCCTATTTGGAGGCCTTATTTAGGTTTGGCTCCACCTTGGAGTCTTGCCTCACAGAACTGATTAGAAGAGATCAGAGTTTTGGCTGGTGAATCCTGCTGCCTTTCTAGAGCTGGTGCTCAAAATTTCCTGAAACCCAAAAGCAGGTAAAAATAAAATATGTATTTTAAGGTCTTAATTTTTAAAATTTTTATTAAAACCAGTACTTGCAGAGATGTTCCATTTAGCAACTTGTTTTCTATTCCTGCAGATCCGTTAGATGCTCCACAAGTCACAAAAAAGTAAATATAAACACATTAAAAATTGTTTTAGGCCAGGCGCAGTGGCTCACGCCTATAATCCCAGCACTTTGGGAGGCCGAGGCGGGCAGATCATGAGGTCAGGATATCGAGACCATTCTGGCCATGGTGAAACCCCGTCTCTCATAAAAAATACAAAAAATTAGCTGGGTGTGGCGCACGCCTGTAGTCCCAGCTATTCAGGAGGCTGAGGCAGGGGAATCGCTTGAATCTGGGAGACGGAGGTTGCAGTGAGCTGAGATTGTGCCACTGCACTCCAACCTGGTGAAAGAGCAAGACTCTGTCTCAAAAAAAAAAAATTGCTCTAAACTACATTAAACTCTTCCATTCTATATCCCTCTTATCTGCCTATATTTAGATTTTATTATACACATTTCAAAAAAAAATCAATGACCAAAAAAACAGAAGAAATAAAAATGCTGGGCCCTCTATCAAAATTGTAGGAATTATTAAACACTTAGTACCAACCCCCAGGGTGTTATGAGAATTAAATCACATAATGTGTTATTCCCGGCACAGTGCTCTAACGTACTCTTGAGCACATAGTACCTGCTAACTAAGCATTGCATTAGTACATGTGTACATGTTTTTCAAATGCAGACTTATTCAGGTATTGCTGCCTTCTGTTTCCTCTGTAAACTTTAAAGAGCCAGCAAAGAATATAACACTTTTGTCTTCATTTGCCCTGTAAGTATTTGTGTTGTGATGAGAGTGCTGAGTATAAAGAACTCTGTGCTTTGCCTGCTTTCTCTAGCTATTGCTAGTGATGATCCCAGGAGGAGCAACATCAGCACTGACAGAGGACTTGTTTAAAACACCCATCACATTACATAGAGTGGGGCTACAGTTATCAAGCAGTTTTTAAGCTCATTAAAGCTTGAGAGAAGGCTGGGCATGGTGGCTCATGCCTGTAATGCCAGCACTTTGGGAGGCCGAGGTGGGTGGATCACGAGGTCAGGAGTTTGAGACCAGTCTGACCAACATGGTGAAATGCCAGCTCTACACTGCATGCGGTGGCAGACGCCTGTAATGCCAGCTACTTGGGAGGCTGAGGCAGGAGAATTGCTTGAACCTAGGAGGAGGTTGCAGTGAGCCGAGATCACTGCATTCCAGCTTGGGCAAGGGGCAAAATTCCATCTCAGGAAAAAAAAAAAAAAGGTTGAGAGGCAATGCTTAGCTAAGTGGTTATCAGCCCAGGCTTCTCACTAGGATTACATGGCCAATTTGCAGAAATCTCTTTACTTGTACCCTTTGCACAGGTTTTATTTATTGTTCTGGGTGGAAGCATCCATATTGTTTTAATTAAGTGCCTTATGTGATTCTGAGGTGAGGCGAGAATCAACTATGAGGGGTTTAAGATACATTTAGAACAGTTAAGTTCCACCTTTGCACTAAAGGGTGGTCACAGGACCTGTTCTCTTTTGGGTTTGGTGGGGATAGGACAGTATGGCCCTTATTAGAAGAAATTGCTAGTGTTTGTGGCAAGAGAGGGCATCTGAGGACAGGAAAAAAAGACAGGTTGTTTTGTTTTGTTTTGAGACAGAGTCTCGCTCAGTCACCCAGGCTGGAGTGCAATGGTGCTATCTTGGCTCACCGCAACCTCCGCCTCCCGGTTTCAAGCTATTCTCCTGCCTCAGCCTCCTGAGTAGCTGGGATTACAGGCACATGCCACCACATCCAGCGAATTTTTTTATTTTTAGTAGAGACGGGGTTTCACCATGTTGGTCAGGCTGCTCTTGAACTCCTGACCTCATGATCCACCTGCCTTGGCCTCCCAAAGTGCTGGGATTACAGGTGTAAGCCACCACACCTGGCCAACATTTATATTTTTATCTCTATGGAGTAGTTTATTGTTCCTGAATCTTTTCTGTTATAAAGGACAGAAATAAGTGGGCTTTCTCTGCAGATTTTGGTTTTGCCTCTGGGTATGGTGGTGTCAGGTAAACAGTTGGTGCTAACACCTTTATTATTTATTTATTTATTTATTTATTTTGAGATGGAGTTTTCGCTCTTGTTACCCAGGCTGGAGTGCAATGGTGCGATCTCGGCTCCGCAACCTCTGCCTCCTGGGTGCAGGCAATTCTCCTGCCTCAGCCTCCTGAGTAGCTGGGATTACAGGCACACGCCACCATGCCCAGCTAATTTTGTGTATTATTAGTAGAGATGGGGTTTCACCATGTTGACCAGGATGGTCTCGACCTCTTGACCTCATGATCCACCCGCCTTGGCCTCCCAAAGTGCTGGGATTACAGGCTTGAGCCACCGCTCCCAGCAGTGCTGACACCTTTAAAAGCATATTCTGAAGATGCAGGTGTAATTCATCCAGAGAATCCCATCTGCGTAGTAATTCCAGAGAAGGAGAAAGGAACAAATGACATTTTTGTTTGTTTGTTTTTATTTTTGAGATGGAATCTTGCTGTTTCCCAGGCTGGAGTGCAGTGGTGCAATCTTGGCTCACTTTAACCTCCATCTCCTGAGTCCAAGTGATTCTCCTGCCTCAGCCTCCTGAGTAGCTGGGTAGTATGGGTGTGTGACACCATGCCTGGCTAATTTTGTATTTTTAGTGGAGACAGTTTCACCATGTTGGCCAGGCTACTCTCAAACTCCTGACCTTGTGATCTTCCTGCCTCAGCCTCCCAAAATGCTGGGATTACAGGCATAAGCCGCCACGACTGGCCAAAAATGACTTTATAAAGCTAAATGTGTCTCAGATCAAGAGCTGTGTCCACTCTGACTCCTGGAGTGCCATGTGTTTTGTACTTGCAAACCTATACTTCTCTACTTGTGTTTTTCCCTCCTTAATGGTTTAACTATTTCAAGGTATGATAGTCAAGGGTCTCTGAAAAATATTTCTTTCCTATATAAAAGACCTTTCTCTACATTCTCTACATCTTGGCTTCTATGCTATGCAGAATTTATACCATGAATTTATAATCTGCAGTATTAAAAATGTTCCCTTTATGGCAGGTGCGGTGGCTCACACCCATAATCTCAGCACTTTGGGAAGCTGAGACGGGCAGATCACGAGGTTGGTAGTTGAGACCAGCCAGGCCAACATGATGACACTCCATCTCTACTAAAAATAGAAAAATTAGCTGGTCTGGTGGCAGGTGCCTATAACCCCAGCTACTCGGGAGGCTGAGGCAGGAGAATCACTTGAACCCAGGAGGTGGAGTTTGCAGTAAGCCAAAATCAAGCCACTGCACTCCAGCTTGGGCAACAGAGTGAGACTCTGTCTCAAAAAAAAAAAGAAGAAAAGAAAAGTTCCCTTTGTGGATATTGAACATGAGAAAGAGTGGATTCTCAAGATTTTTTTTTTTTTTTGAGACAGAGTCTTGCTGTGTCGCCAAGCTGAAGTACAGTGGTACAATCTTGGCTCACTGCAATCTCTGCCTCCTGGGTTCAAGCAATTCTCCTACCTCAGCCTCCCGAGTAGCACATCACCTGAGTTCGGGAGTTCGAGACCAGCCTGACCAACATGGAGAAACCCTGTCATCAGTACAAAAAATTACCTGGGCGTGGTGGTGTGTACCTGTAATCCTAGCTACTCCAGAGCCTGAGCAGGAGAATTGCTTGAACCCAGGATGCAGAGGTTGCAGTGGGCCAAGATCACACCATTGCATTCCAGCCTGAGCAACAATAGAGAAATTTTGTCTCAAAAAACAAAAAAAAATTGCGTTCATGCTCGTAACATATATTCACTGATGTAGGTCTTCTGTCACTTTCTTTTCTCATAGAGAATATATTAGATACTATTTCTGTGTTTAAAAATATTTAATTAGATAATTTTAGTTACTCCTGTAAGTTACAACAATTCTCTTTGGTGTCTCATTTCACCTTGAGTCAAATCGAAAATTCTGCCCATGGTTGTTACAGAATATCCAAGAGACTGGAGAGACTAATGGGTCAAAGAGGATTTTATTAAGGTGGCCACCGGCTCAGAGGATTAGCATTCTAAGTGTGAGCCCTGAAAGAAGAGAATGGGGTACTTTTATACATCCAGGATTACATAGCAGCTAACATGTTTACAGAAGTGCTAACAAAGAATAGTTAATTTGCAACATGTCTTGTGATGCGTGTTACATTTAAAAAGTAGCTTTTTGAGAAATGCTTTGTACATTCTTCAGTTGTTATATTGCCCTGTGACCTTGCAGCTGGTTATCAGGAGAAACAGGAGTCCTGAGATGCCTGGGAACTTCGCCGAGAATGTGGGGAGAATAGATAAGGTAGGTTTTACAGGAAGTTAATTTTAAGCAGAGCTGGGGGTTAGGTTTTATATTAAACAGTACACAACACACCAAAATTTACTTTATTATATAGCAAGTATAAATTACAAGGTTTTTTACTCTTCTTGATATTATTTAATTCCCTTCTTCATGGTCACTGGTAAATGTGTGTATGTTTTTCAGAGACCATTGACGTTTATGGATGTCGCCATAGAATTCTCTCTGGAGGAGTGGCAATGCCTGAACACAGCACAGAAGAATTTATATAGAAATGTGATGTTAGAGAACTACAGAAACCTGGTTTTCCTGGGTAAGGATAACTTCAAAACACAATTCCTAATATGTCCTAAAGGTTTCATTTCTCTTCATTGTATAATGTTTTCTGGCAATCTATGCTTTATGTAAATAAGTTTCAGATCCCTGTTTTTAGGAAAATCTGGGATTTGTTAATGTACATTTTTTTGTTTTATTAATTATTCTACTCATTTTTCTGAAAACTTTCCTGCTTTATCAATACAAAACAGTCACGTCTCTCCTTATAATTATGTCTTAACATAGATAGAGTGGGAATAAAATAATGGAAATAAAACCCTGCTAGTTTCCCCAATGTACACTACAACAGCAAAATTATTTTTATTCATGATTTGTGCTATTGCAGGGTGGCAAGCAGGGGTGAAGTTATTGAGGGGAAGGGGATGGTGGGAACAAATGCCAGAACCAAAACACGGATATTTGAACGATACCTACTCTAAAAGCAAACAACAAATAAAGGAGAGAAGGAGAGGAGAGGAAAAAAAAAGAGAAAGAGAGGGGATGTGAAGGGAGGAGAGAAGAGAGGGCACTCAAATAATTAATGCTACAGGTCTCAGACCTTTTAGAATCTTTAAAAGAAAAAATTATTGCTATCAACACACATCATTTTTCTTTCTCCAGTTTTTTACATTAATATCCTCTGCTTATTTGAAAAAAAAAAACTAAAGTAACTCAACATCTCAAATGATCTATAAATTCACCAAGAAATACTCTGTCACTTAAGTTCTCATAGATAATAAAGCACTGATAATGATCTTGGACAATGAGACTTCCAACAAGTGTCTGCAGTTGATTGGTTATCAGCTGCTCCTCTATAACATGCTAACATTTCTCTTTCATGAATATAATCTGGTCTCACTATATCAGAGCTCGACAAGGTTTATGTCTCACACTCTGCCTCTGCTAGTCCCAAATGTTTTTCTCCTTTAAATAAATAAATAAATAAGCTAGTTTTAAATTCTGAAAATTCACTGGTTATTATATTATTTGCCATGAGAGGGAGGTATGTGTGAGGTGAGAGAGGATTAATGAATAACAACAAAAAAACACACACCTAAATCTAAAATTGCAACATATACAGAAATTTATTTCCAAAATAAAGGGGGAAAAGGCGAGAAGAGGAAGGTAGTGGCACTAACCAAAGTCATAAAGCCAGGTTGGAACAAGAACAAATCACTTTGGTTCCTAGAGCCAAACCTGAAGAGAAAACAGGCAGAAGGGAAGACCAAATTGGAAGATTTCTGTAGTCAATGGGAATCTTTTTCTATCTCAATGATTTAGTTGTAAATATAGATTACTAGTCTTCTCTCTATACATGTAACAAATGCCAAACTTACTACCACAAAATTACTAAAATGACTTTTTCACATTTGTTAAAAAAGGTAAAAATCACATACTTTTCTTCCCTTCCTTCAGGTCAAGTTATGAACTAAAATATTACATGTAACAAGAGCTAGTCCTAACTTTTATACAAAGTGAAACTATATAGAGCTCCTTTGCCAGCATAAGGAGCTACATAATTTCTATTACACTTGCCTAGGCATGAGAAACTCAACAGGAACTCAAAAGGTGGAAGGAAGGAAAGGAAAGCTATGAAGGAGAGAAAGACTATCAGATGAAACATACTCTGAAAAACTCAAATCTGCCATTCAAGTATTGGAAATACCCCCAAGGGGACAATTAATGGGATCTATTACAACAAAGTCTGCAAAGTAAAATGAAAATGTCACTCTTGATAAATGGCTCTGATAGGCTGTTTGCTGAAAACCTAAGGCTGGTGATTCAGTCCACAGTTCCTTTTGGACCCTCAAGAAGGGGTTCATATGAAAGTCATAATTTCCTTTTTGCAAGTTTCTCTTTGTTGTCTTCAGAGTATAGTCATTTCCTTCTTTCATCCAGCTTATGCAGACCATTTCTTTAAACCTCAAAAAGAGTAATAATTTTCATATACTAAGAGACTTTTTTTAGAAAGTGGGAAAAAGAATATGAGGCCACAGCAGTGATGTTAACAGTTACTCTTCATTGCTTCTTTAGCTGCCATGATCAGTGGTGTCAAGCTAGATAGTGGTTTGGCCATAATTCTTTGGCTGAACCCCTTTTTTCCACATCCATTTTCAAACATCGATTTAAGAAATCCTGGACTATTGGGGAAAGTTTCTCTGGATTCTGAAGTTCTGAGATTCCATTAGTTGCTATTAGGTAAAAGGTACTCAAGGGATTTTCACTAAGGTATGGAGGCTCTCCCTCTACCATCTTAATAGCCATGATACCCAGAGACCATATGTCAACATTACGGCCGTAAGCTTTCCGTGTAACCACCTCTGGTTCCATCCAGTATGGTGTTCTGACCATGGTACCTCCTTTGCTTTGCTCTGGGGTGATCTGGGCACAGAAACCAAAGTCAGTAAGTTTAACTGATCCTTCCATTTCCAGAGGTGCATTGTCACTTTTGATGTCTCTGTGGATCACTTGATTAACATGTAAAAATCCCAATGCCTGAAACAGTCTCTGCATACAGCAGCAATCTGTGCTTCATCCATGCAGGGTTCTGTTACAACATCAGTAAGTGATCCACCAGCAAGGTACTCCCATTACCACAAACAATTCATCTCCTACCAGGTAATTGTCCAAGAAGTTAAATATGTTGGGATTTTTTTAATTCTTTCGTCACCAGAATCTCGTTAATGATCAATTCCTTCTTTGGCTGTTTCTGTAAATGTTTGATGCAACCTCCTGTCCCAATGGGTCAGTAGCAGTGAAAATGTACCAGAAGTCCCATGTCCAATTTTTTCATATCCTGTATATTGTTTCTTAGGGTCACCTATGCTCACAGTAGTTCTTAATTTCTCCATAATCTCTATCTGTCATCTTAGTCTTTTCCTGTTTGTCTGAAGACTTGGCACCACCATCAACGTTTGAATCACCAACTGGTGCAGAGATGGTCAATTACAGGCCGTGTGTAAATTGATTTTGTATGATCTGGTCCTGGGGCAGTAACAGGAGGAGCTGTCTCTTCATCATCATCATCATCTTCCTCTGTCACTACTGCTGATGTTTCTGATCCCTTGACATTTAGTGGTGGTGTTGCAGAAGGGAAACCATCTTTCTCAAGAGGAGTAAAGCTCAGATATTTCTGCTGCTTCACTGTGTTGGAGTTGTAGACCTTTGGGACATCCAGCACAGCCTGAGGATTCTTCTTTTGCTCAAGTTTGGTGATATTGGAGGTCTGTAGTAATCGAGCCCACTGTTCTGGCATGCCAGTGAATTCTCTGGTAACAGCATCAAAGCCAACATGGATAGTGTGTTCAAAATCAGGTGGAGGAGAAATGTCTGGCCGTTCCTTTTCTTTCTTTTTACTTCTGTCTCTTTGCCTGAGAATATGGAGATGATTTTATTCCTGGGCTGCTTCTCCTCTGGAACAGATGGCAAAGGTTTTAAACTATGATTGGCTGACAAAGGGTCTTTGCCTCCAGTGCTAAAAACGGTACTGCTCATTCCCACAGGAGGTGCTGGAGGCTTGTATTCCATTTCTCCGTTATCAGACACAATTCAGAATTGTGAAATGGCCCTAGGTGAGCCAAGGTCCCCACCCCAGTGAGGCACCTTGTTCGGAGCTTGGGGGTGGGGGGTGCGTTGCGGAGCTGCCCTGGGCCAGCGCCAGGTGCAAGGAGGGGAGAGGAGGGAAGGGGAAGCAGGGCAGGGCAGGAAGAGACACCCGCTGGAGCAGTTGCTGCTACTGCTAGGCCCAGCTGTGGGGAGCCCTGTGACCACCAGGGAGGGGAAGGGAGGGAGCCTTCGACAAGGGGAAGCGGAACCTCATGTAGATGTTTTATCTTGACCTGAACTTTCCACATTTCTGAGCTGATCTATGTCCTTCACTCTAGATTAATGGTAGTTCCAGAAATTTAGTGGCATAAAACATTGTTGCCCACACCTTAAAGTCTAATTGCCAACACCAATTTTTGATTCAGTAGCACCGGGTAGTAAAATTAAGAATCTACACATTAAAAATATTTCAGGCCAGGTGTGGTGGCTCACGCCTATAATCCCAGCACTTTGGGAGGTTGAGTCAGGCGGATCACCTGAGGTTGGGAGTTCAAGACTAGCCTGACCAACATGGAGAAACCCCATCTCTACTAAAAATACAAAATTACCTGGGCGTGATGGCACATGTCTATAATTTCAGTTACCTGAGAGGCTGATGCAGAATAGCTTGAATCCAGGAGATGGAAGTTTTGATGAGCTGAGATCACGCCATTGCACTCCAGCCTGGGCGACAAGAGCAAAACTTTGTCTCAAAAAAAAAAGTCTAAATATTTAAAAATTTCTGTTATAAATTAGTATTCTAAGATTAATTTGCTAGGATATTCTATTACATCTTCTTTACTGAGGAAATTACTAGGTCAATAACTGCTAGGACAATATGAGCAAGATTCATGTTATTTATTTATTTAAAAAAACAGGTGTTGCTGTGTCTAATTTAGACCTGATCACGTGTCTGGAGAAAGGAAAAGAACCCTGGAATATGAAGAGATATAAGATGGTAGCCAAACCTCAAGGTAAGTAAGAGTGAATACAACACATGACACAGATAAGACGTCCTATGGTGAAAGATAAAGTCAGTCCTTAAAATGTGACCTGGGAAGCAGTGTTCCAAAGAAAATAGTTTCTGGACAGGTGGGTTGTTTTTGTTTTTGTTTCTTCAACATAGGGACATCTTCCCTCTTATGCTTTATTATTATTATTATTATTATTATTTTCGACACAGTCTCACTCTGTCACCCAGGCTGGAGTGCAATGGTGCAATCTCAGCTGCAACCTCTGTCTGCTTTCTGGGTTCAAGCAATTCTTCTGCCTCAGCCTCCCAAGTATCTGGGATTACAGGTGCCTGCCACCATTCTCAGCTAATTTTTTGTTTTTAGTAGAGACGGGACTTCACCATGTTAGCCAGGCTGATCTCAAACTCCTCACCTCAGATAACCTACCTGCTTCAGCCTCCCACAGTGCTGGGATTATAGGGGGTGAGCCATGTCTTATGCTTCTAAATTCTTTAATGATTATACTTTCTCTTTGGTGATCTTCCTTTAAGCTTACAATAACAGCCAAAGTCCTCCTCATGGCATATAAGAGACTGCACAATTTGACTCCTTTTCCATTGTTTTTCGGGACACACAAATATCTACATATTTTGAGAAACTCTATGTTCAATCATTTGTAAGTTCTCTTGCTGCATCATGTCTGAAATGTGTGAGAGTAATGGTTTCTTTGGTTTTTAAATTTTTCTGCACACTGCATCCTGTTTTTATGACTAGAGTCTCGAAATATAGTTTGAAATTATACTGTATGATGGCCCTCTGCTTTTTTTTGTTTGTTTGTTTGTTTGAGACAGAGTTTTCCTCTGTCGCCCAGGCTGGAGTGCAGTGGTGCGATCTCAGCTCACTGCAACCTCTGCCTCCTGGGTTTAAGCAATTCTCCTGCTTCAGCCTCCTGAGTAGGTGAGATTACAGGCATGCACTACCATGCCCAGCTAATTTTTGTAAAAACTAACATATATTGCTGGGCTCAGTGGCTCATGCCTGTAATCCCAGCTACTTGGGAGGCTGAGGCAGGAGAATCTCTTGAACCTAGGAAACGGAGGTTGCAGTGAGCCGAGAGCTTGTCATGGCACTCCAACCTAGGCAACAAGAGAGTGAAACTTTGTCTCCCAAAAAAAAGAAAAAAAAACATATATTTAAAACATAAAAATTAAATTTAGTTTCTTTTACATGCTTATTTAAAGTTTCTCAATAGAATCTTCTATTTATAATTATACTGCATTTTCTCTGCAATTTTACTGTTATGCAGTACATGCCAATGATTCAAATACCTACCTTCCATGAGTACACAATTACAGTCAAATATTGTAGTTATCTAGACAAATTCTTTTTCTTTTTTTTTGAGACGGAGTCTGCTGTGTCCCAGGCTGGAGTGCAGTGGTGCGATCTCGGCTCACTGCAACCTCTGCCTTCCAGGTTCAATTGATTCTCCTGCCTTAGCCTCCCCAGTAGCTGAGATTACAGGTGTGCACCACCATGCCTGGCTAATTTTTTGTATGTTAGTAGAAACAGGTTTTCACCATATTAGCCAGGCTGGTCTCAAACTCCTGACCTCAGGTGATCTGCCTGCCTCAGCCTCCCAAAGTATTGGGATTACAGGCCTGAGCCACCATGCCTGGCTGACGATTCCTTTTTTAGTGGTATGTCAATGTTGCATGCCAGATTTATGAGTAAAAATTTCTTATTATTTTAATGCAGTTACACATTAATGTGTTTTTTCAGTGTAGTTTCTTAACATCTGTCTATTATGGTTTTTGGTTTTAGTTATGTATTATAATTATAGAAAATTTGCAATTCTGTATACTTTAAAGTTAATGTGAAGTTCATTTAAGAGATATTTTAGTCATATGTTTATCACAATCAAATTATATGTGTGTATGTATTTATCTATAAATATGATCCCAGTTTTGGTTATGGCTTATCTTGTATCTATTCTTTCTTAGCTGATTTACAATGATTGTTTTATCTTGTCTAAGTGAATAGTAATAGAAATAGTCTTATTTTCACCATGTGTTTAATGATAAATAATGTATTTCCTTTGAGAGAAACACTTTTATGATTTGAAGGTTATTTTTGAAAAGATTTATAATTCTGTATTTTTTTCACTTTTTTCCTTTAGACAAATTAATTGTTGTAAAAACATATAACATGAAATTTACCATCTTAAATTTATTTAAGTGTACATTTCAGGGTCAGACATAGTGGTGGCTCACATCTGTAATCCTAGGTTTTGGGGAGTTAAAGACAGGAGGATTGGCTGGGCACGGTGGCTCACACCTGTAATGCCAGCACTTTGGGAAGCTGAGGAGGGTGGATCGCCTGAGGTCAGGAGTTCGAGACTAGCCTGACCAACATAGTGAAACCGTATCTCCACTAAAAATACAAAAAATTAGCTGGGTGTGGTCACAGGCACCTGTAATCCCAGCTACTCAGAAGGCTAAGGCAGGAGAATCACTTGAACCCAGGAGGTGGAGGTTGGTTGTGGTGAGCCTAGATTGCACTATTGCAATCCATCCTGGGCAACAAGAGCGAGACTCCATCTCAAAAAAAAAAAAAAAAAGACAGGAGATCACTTGAGTCCAAAAGTTTGAGACCAGCCTGGGAAACGTATCGTGATTCCCTCTCTACAAAAATTTTTAAAAATAGCCAGGCATGGTGATGTGCACCTTGTGATTTCAATTACTTGGGAGATTGAGTGGGGAAGATTATTTGAGTCTGGGAGTTTGAGGCTGAAGTGAAGCATAATTGTTCCACTACACTCCAGGTTAGGTGACAGAGTGACATTTTGTCTCAAAAAGAATCTGTACATTTCAGACATGTTAAGTATATTCACATTAGGCTGAGTGCGGTGGCTCACGCCTGTAATTTCAGCACTTTGGGAGGCTGAAGCAGGCGGATCACGAGGTCAAGGGATTGAGACCATCCTGGCCAACGTGGTGAAACCCTGTCTCTACTAAAAATACAAAAGTTAGCTGGGCGTGGTGGCATGTGTCTGTAGTCCCAGCTTCTCGGGAGGTTGAGGCAGGAGAATTGCTTGAATCTGGGAGGTGGAGGTCTCAGTGAACCGAGATTGTGCCATTGCACTCCAGCCTGGAGCCTGGCGCCTGGCAACAGAGCAAAACTGTGTCTTAAAAAAAAAGTATGTTCACATTATTATGCAAAAGACTTCTAAAAATTTTCTATCTTGTGAAACTAAAAGTCGATACCCATTCAGTTACAAAAACCTATTTTACTGTCTCTGCAGCCCTTGACAAACACCTTTCCACTTTCTGGTTTTTTTTCTTTTGAGACGGAGTTTTCGCTCTTGTTACCCAGGCTGGAGTGCAATGGCGCGACCTCTGCCTCCTGGGTTTAGGCAATTCTCCTGCCTCAGCCTCCTGAGTAGCTGGGATTACAGGTACGCGCCACCATGCCCAGCTAATTTTTTGTATTTTTAGTAGAAACGGGGTTTCACCATATTGACCAGGATGGTCTTGATCTCTTGACCTCCTGATCCACCTGCCTCGGCCTCCCAAAGCGCTGCGATTACAGGCTTGAGCCACCGTGCCTGGCCACTTTCTGTTTTTATGAGTGTGACCACTTGAGGTATGTCATAAGTGGAATCATATACTATTATTTTGTTTATGGTTTATTCAGGTGACATAATATTCTAAAAGTTTACTTTAAAATGTGACAAATTTTTATTTTTAAAATTTTTAAAATTTTATTTTGTTTATTTTCTTTTTTGAGTTGGAGTTTCATCCTTGTTGCTCAAGCTGTAGTGCAGTGGCGCAATCTGGGCTCACTGCAACCTCCACCTCCTGGGTTCAAGCGATTCTGCTGCCTCAACCTCCCACGAAGCTGAGATTACAGGTGCCCACCACTGCACCTGGCTATTTTCTGTATTTATGGTAGAGACAGGATTTCACCATCGTGGCCAGGCTGGTCTTGAACAGGAGTCCTAGTGATCTGCCTGCCTCAGCCCCCCAAAGTGCTGGGATTACAGGCTTGAGCCACCATGCCCGTCCAAAATTTTCTTTTTTAAGACTGAGTAGTATTCCATTGTATGTATATGTTACATTTTTTGATGTGTTTATAAATCAAGGGACATCTGGGTTGCTTTCAGTCTTTGGCTTTGGCTTTTGTGAATACTGGTACAATAAATATGAATGTTTAAATTTTATTTTCATTGTAACATCAATAGTTTTGGTGTTTTTAAAAATTTAGTCTGGACACTGTGGCTCATGCCTGTAATTCTAGCACTTTGGGAGGCCAAGGTGGACAGATCACGAGGTCAGCCTGGCCAACATGGTGAAACCCTGTCTCTACTAAAAATACAAAAATTAGCCGGATACAGAGGTGGGCACCTGTGATTCCAGCTACTTAGGAGGCTGAGGGAGGAGAATTACTTGACCCTGGGAGGCAGAGTTTGCAGTGAGCTGAGACCGTGCCATTGCACCACAGCCTGGAAAACAAGAGCAAAGCTCTGTCTCAATTAAAAAAAAGTACCCATTCTAATGAGTGTGAGGCAGTTTTGTTTCTTATTGTTATTTTATGTGTTTCTCTGCAAAATATTAATTTCGCATTTCCTTTCAAGTGCCTTTTTTCATTTGTGTATCTTTGTTTTGTGTTGTTTTTGTTTTATTTTTTGTTTTTTGAAATGGAGTCTTGCTCTGTTGCCCAGACTGGAGTGTAGTGGCACGATCTCAACTCACTGCAACTTCCACCTCCTGGATTCAAGTGATTCTCCTGCCTCAGACTCTCAAGTGGCTGGGAGCACAGGTGCACACCAACATGCCTGGCTAATTTTTGTATTTTTTGGTAGAGACAATGTTTTACCGTATTGCTGAGGCTGGTCTCAAACTCCTGACGTCATGATCTGCCTGCCTTGGCCTCCCAAGGTGCTGGGACTATAGGCGTGAGCCACCGCACCTGGCCTTGTGTATCTCTTTTGATAAAAATTTAGCTATATATATATATATATATATATATATATTTTTTTTTTTTTTTTTTTTTTTTACAAATCAAATTATTCAACTTTATTGTAAGTTTTAAGAGTTGTTTATATATTCTGAACATTAACTCCTATCACATGTGATTTTCACCTATTTTCTAGGAGGCATTGTGTATTGAAATTTTGTTTTTTTTTAATTTGATGTGCAGAAATTTTGAAGTACAGTGCAGTTACATTTTTCTGTATTTTTTTGTTTTTGTTGTTGCTCATACATTTAATGTTCTAAGAAAACTTTGCAAAAGCCAATATTATATCTTTTTTGTATATTTTTTAAAAGATTTGTTATCTTTTATGTCTTAAATATTTTATTTATAATATTTTTTTGTATATGGTTCAAGGGAATATTCCAACTTTATTTTATTATTGTAGATATCCAGTTTTCAATATTTTTTTATTTATATATATATTTTTTATTGCATTTTAGGTTTTGGTATACATGTGAAGAACATGCAGCATTGTTGCATAGGTACATACATGGCAATGTGGTTTGCTGCCTTCCTCTCCATCACCTATATCTGGCATTTCTCCCCATGTTATACCTCCCCAAGTCCCCACCTCCCGCTGTCCCTTCCCTAGTTCCCTACCACAGACCTCAGTGTGTGATGCTGCCTGCCCTGTGTCCATGTGTTCTCATTGTTCAACACCCGCCTCTGAGTGAGATCATGTGGTGTTTGATTTTCTGTTCTGTGTCAGTTTGCTGAGAATGGTGGTTTCCAGGTTCATGCATGTCCCTACAAAGGACATGAACTCATCATTCTTTATGGCTGCATAGTATTCCATGGTGTATATCTGCCACATGTTCCCTGTCCAATCTATCATCGATGGGCATTTGGGTTGGTTCCAAGTCTGCTGTTGTAAACAGTGCTGCAGTGAACATTTGTGTGCATGTGTCCTTATAACAGAACGATTTATATTCCCCTGGATATATATACCCAGTAATGGGATTGCTGGGTCAAATGGAATTTCTATTTCTAGGTCCTTGAGGAATCACCACACTGTCTTCCACAGTGGTTGAACTAACTTACACTCCCACCAACGGTGTAAAAGTGTTCCTATTTCTCCACATCCTCTCCAGCATCTGTTGTCTCCAGATTTTATAATGATCACCTTTCTAACTGGCGTGAGATGGTATCTCAATGTCATTTTGATTTCCATTTCTCTACTGATGAGTGATGATGAGCATTTTTTCATATGTGTTGGCCTCATGTATGTCTTCTTTTGTAAAGTGTCTGTTGATATCTTCGTCCACTTTTGAATGAGCTTGTTTTTTTTTTTTCTTGTAAATCTGTTTTAGTTCTTTGTAGATTCCGGATATTAGCCCTTTGTCTGATGAGTAGATTGCAAAAAATTTTTTCCTGTTCTGTTAGTTACTGATTCACTCTAATGATCATTTCTTTTTCTGTGCAGAAGCTCTGGAGTTTAATAGGTCTCATTTGTCTATTTTGGCTTTTGTTGCCAATACTTTTGGTATTTTAGTCATGAAGTCCTTGCCTATGCCTATGTCCTGAATGGTTTTGCCTAGATTTTCTTCTAGGGTTTTATGGTGTTAGGTCTTATGTTTAAGTCTTTAATCTGTCTGGAGTTAATTTTAGTGTGAGCTGTCAGGAAGGGGTCCAGTTTCTGCTTTCTCTAGACAGTTTTCCCAACACCATTTATTGAACAAGGAATCCTTTCCCCATTGCTTGTTTTTGTAAGGTTTGTCAAAGATCAGAAGGTTGTAGATGAGTGGCGTTGCCTTCAAGGCCTCTGTTCTGTTCCATTGGTCTATATCTCTTGTTTTGGTAACAGTACATGCTGTCGTGATTACTGTAGCCTTGTAGTATAGTTTGAAATCAGGTAGCGTGATGCTTCTAGCTTTGTTCTTTTTGCTTAGAATTGACTTGGCTAGGCCGGGTGCCATGGCTCAAGCCTGTAATCCCAACACTTTGGGAGGCTGAGGCGGGTGGATCACGAGGTCAAGAGATCGAGACTATTCTGGTCAACATGGTAAAACCCCCGTCTCTACTAAAAATACAAAAAATTAGCTGAGCGTGGTGGCACATTCCTGTAATCCCAGCTACTCAGGAGGCTGAGGCAGGAGAATTGCGTGAACCCACGAGGCAGAGGTTGTGGTGAGCCGAGATCACGCCATGAAATTTCATCTCGAAAAAAAAAGAAAGAAAGAATTGACTTGGCTATGCGGGCTCTTTTGGTTCCATATGAAGTTTAAGGTGGGTTCTTCCAGTTCTGTGAATGCCATTGGTAGCTTGATGGGGATCCCATTGAATCTATAAATTACTTTGGGCAGTATGGCCACTTTCACAATATTGATTCTTCCTAACCATGAACATGGAATGTTTCTCCATCTATTTGTGTCCCCTCTTATTTCATTGAGCAGTGGTTTGTAGTTCTTTTTGAAGAGGTCCTTTACGTTCTTTGTTATTCGTATTCCTAGGTATTTTATTCTCTTTGTAGCAATTGTGAATGGCAGTGCATTCTTGATTTGGCTCTCTTTAAGTCTGTTATTGGTGTATAGGAATGCTTGTGAATTTTGCACATTGATTTTGTATCCTGAGACTTTGCTGAAGTTGCTTATCAGTTTCAGGAGATTTTGGGCTGAGACAGTGGGGTCTTCTAAATATACAATCATGTTGTCTGCAAATAGAGTCAATTTGACTTCCTCCTTTCCTAACTGAATACCCTTTATTTCTTTTTCTTCCCTGATTGCTGTGGCTAGAACTTCCAATACTATATTGAATAGGAGTGGTGAGAGAGGGCATCCTTGTCTAGTGCCAGATTTCAAAGGGAATGCTTCCAGTTTTTGCCCATTCAGTATGATATTGGCTGTGGGTAATATTATTTTTTGATGAGATAATCTTTTTCTCCATTGTTTGCTCATGTGAAAGATCACTTGGTCATAGATAGAAGGGTTCATTTCTGTGTTCTTCATTCTATTCTTTCATCCATTTATCTTTGTGGCAATACCGCATTGTTTTTGTTATTGTGGGTTTTAATATGTTTTTACATCAGAAAGTATAATGCCTCTTTGTTCCTATTCATGGGTATTTGTCCATAGTTTATTATCAAATTAAAAAATTTTAAATTATATTTTTGTTAAAAGCTGTGCATTGAGATTGTTACAGAGATCATATTGAATTTGTTTACCACTGTAGGTCATATTAACATCTTTGAAAAATTAAATTTTTTGACCCTTGAGCAAGAATATGTTGAATAATTTCTTTTCTTTTCTTTTTTTTTTGAGATGGAATTTCGCTCTTTTTTTTTACCCAGGCTGGAGTGCAATGATGCGATCTCGGCTCACCGCAAACTCCCCCGCCCCGGGTTCAGGCAATTCTCCCACCTCAGCCTCCTGAGTAGCTGGGATTACAGGCACACGCCACCATGCCCAGCTAATTTTTTGTATTTTAAGTAGAGACGGGGTCTCTCCATGTTGGTCAGGCTGTTCTCGAATTCTGACCTCAGGTGATCTCCCTGCCTCACCTTCCCAAAGTGCTGAGGTTACAGGCGGGAGCCACTGGGCCCGTCCTGAGTTTCCTTTCTTTTCATGTATATTTGCATTTGCCAGTTTTGCTTTTGCTGTTAATTTCTAGTTTCATCCAGTTTTGGTGAAAAAACATATACTGTCTACTTTTGGTCTTCTTTATTTGGTGTTTTGTTTTAAGACAGAATCTTGGCTGTGTGCAGTGGCTCATGCCTGTCCCAACACTTTGGGAGGCTGAGATGGGCAGATCACCTGAAGTCAGGAGTTCAAGACCAGCCTGACCAACAAGGTGAAACCCTGTCTCTGTTAAAAAAAAAATTTTTTTTGAAAGAAAAAAAAGACAAGATCTTACTCTGTCAACAAGGCTGTAGTGCAGTGGCATGATTTTGGCTCACTGCAATCTCAACCTACTATACTCAAATGATCCTTCCACCTCAGCCTCCTGAGCTGGAATTATAGACACACTATCATTCCTGGTTTGTTTTATTATTAGTAGGGTCAGGTGTTCACTGTGTTGCCGATGCTGATCTCAGTCTCAGCCAAGTGATCCTTCCACCTTGGTCTCTCAAAATGCTGGGATTATAGTCATGAGCCACTGCACCCAGCTGATATTCCTAAATTTAGTAAGATTTGGTATGTGTCCTAACAGAATACACCAGGTGAAAATATGAATACGTGTATTATCTTGCTTTTTCATTGTTTGAGACAGTCTCGCTCTGTCACCCCAGCTAAAGTACAGTGGCGCAGTCTTGGCTCACTGCAACTTCTGCCTCCTGGGTTCAAAGCATTCTCCTGCCTCAGCCTCCTGAATAGCTGAGACTACAGTCATGTACCACCATGTCCAGCTAATTTTTGTATTTTTAGTAGAAACGGGGTTTCACCATATTGGCCAGGCTGGTCTTGAACTCCTGACCTTTTGATCTGCCTGCCTTAGCCTGGCCTTATCTTACTTTTGACTGGAAAGTTTTGTACATACCTGCTAAGCCTAATTGTTCTGTGATGTGACTTGGATGTGCGCCTCATGCTGTAACGTAATCATCAATGTTGGATTTGGAACCTGGTAGGAGATGTTCAGGTCATCAGGGGCAAATTCCTCGTGAATGGCTTCACACCATCCTCTTGGCAATCAAAAAGGTTACACTCTACTCAAATGAGAGCTGGTTTATTAAGAGAACCTGGATCCTTCACCTCACAGTTACTCTCTTACTTACCATGTGATTAGTCCAGTTACTTTTTGCCTTCCACCATGATTGTAAGTCCTGAAAACCTCACAGGAGGCAGATGCTGGCACACACTTCACACTTGTATAGTCTTTGGAACTGTGAGCCAAACCTTTTTGTTTATTTATTTTTTTGAGATGGAGTCTCGCTCTGTCGCCTAGGCTGGAGTGCAGTGGCACTTTCTTGTCTCACTGCAGCATCTGCCTTTCAGGTTCAAGTGATTCTCCTGCCTCAGCCTCCCAAGTAGCTGGGATTACAGGTGTGCACCACAACACTTGGCTAATTTTTGTATTTTTAATAGAGACAGGGTTTCACTATATTGGCCAGGCTGGTCTTGAGCTCCTGACCTTGTGATCTGCCTGCATCTGCCTCCCAAAGTGCTGGGATTACAGGCATGAACCACCACGCCCGACCCTTCTATCTTTATAAACTGTCTACTCTTAGGTATTTTTCTATATGCAGAATAATAAATACAGTTGCTATATATTTCTTACTTCACTTTTGTCAGTATTTGCTTCATATATTTTTTTAGCCCTGGTGTGTGTGTGTGTGTGTGTGTGTGTGTGTGTGTGTGTGTGTGTGTATATATATATATATATATATATATATATATATATGAATATTGGCCGGGCGTGGTGGCTCATGCCTATAATCCCAGTACTTTGGGTGGCCGAGGGGGATGGATCACGAGGTCAAGAGATTGAGACCATCCTGGTCAACAAGGTGAAACTCCGTCTCTACTAAAAATACAAAAATTATCTGGGCATGGTGGTGCGCACGTGTAGTTCCAGCTACTCAGGAGGCTGAGGCAGGAGAAATGCTTGAACCCAGAAGGCGGAGGTTGTGGTGAGCCGAGATCCTGCCATTGCACTCCAGTCTGGGTAACAATAGCGAAACTCCATCTAAAAAAAAAAAAAAAAGAATATTGTGTGTCTGTGTATACACACCCACACACACACATACACATACACATACACATGGATATAATGTTTTATCTGAGCAAGTTAGAGAAAGTGCCACACTCTGAGTTCTGATTGTTAGTCCTTTATTGCTGGTGACCAAGAGGCAGCTAACACTGAAAATTCTCTTGGCCCCAAAAAAGGGGTTTGATTTTCTTTTATGTGTTGCTTAGGGTAAGGGAGCAAAGTGGAAGTTTACAGAAGCAGAATAAGCAAGTTAGGGGAGGAAACTGGTAACCAGGGGAGGTGGAGGTTCTCATGATTGCTAATTACTAAGAGTATTTCCATATAATCGATCACGAAGGGGTATTCACAATAGCAGGTAGACCTACCAAGCAGGACATGGTTACCTCGGTTACAGGTACTGAGAACAGTGTGACCCAAACCTCAACAGTTCAAGGCTCTGAATACAGTGTGACTCCGGGAGGGAGAAGCTAAGCTGGAGCTTGTCAGACTTATTTCTAAGATAGAGTCAAGTTAGTTCATTTCAATAATAGTTATGGATTCCTGGTAAATCGTGGAATTTACCAGGAATTTACCAACATAGAGAAATGCCATCTCTACTAAAAATACAAAATTAGCTGGGCGTGGTAGCACATGCCTGTGATCCCAGCTACTTGGGAGGCTAAGGCAGGAGAATTGCTTGAACCCGAGAGGCGGAGGTAGCAGTGGGCCGAGATCCCATCATTGCACTACAGCAGGGGCAGCAAGAGGGCAACTCAGTCTCAAAAAAAAGAAAAAAAATGGAGATTACGTAAAACATCTTAAAGCTAAAACAACATATTTTAATCTCATAACTACTTCAATTTAATACAAAAACTATACCTCTATATTTTTCAGTTATTAAAAAGTGTAACTTAGGCCGGGCGCGGTGGCTCAAGCCTGTAATCCCAGCACTTTGGGAGGCCGAGGCGGGTGGATCACGAGGTCAAGAGATCGAGACCATCCTGGTCAACATGGTGAAACCCCGTCTCTACTAAAGATACAAAAAATTAGCTGGGCATGGTGGTGCGTACCTGTAATCCCAGCTACTCGGGAGGCTGAGGCAGGAGAATTGCCTGAACCCAGGAGGCGGAGGTTGCGGTGAGCCGAGATCGCGCCATTGCACTCCAGCCTGGGTAACGAGCGAAACTCCGTCTCAAAAAAAAAAAAAAAAAAAAGTGTAACTCTAAGGGTTTTATATACCATCATTATGATAGTAAAGAATTTTTACCTGGGTGTGGTGGCTCCCGCCTGTGATCCTACAAGTTTGGAAGACTGAGGCAGGTGGATTATTTCAGGTCAGGAGTTGGAGACGAGCTGGCCAACATGGTAAAACTTTGTCTCTACTAAAAATACTAAAGAAAAAAAAAAGTAGCTGGGCATGGTGGCACCTTCCCCAGCTACTTGGGAGGCTGATGCAGGAGAATTGCTTGAGCCTGGGAGGAGGAGGTTTTGGTGAGCTGAGATCATGCCACTGTACTCCAGTCTGGCAATAGAGTAAGACCCTGTCTCCAAAAAAAAAAAAAACTTATGTGTCTGTATATTTATATTTAATGGAGAGCTTTATAATTATATATGGCTTTATAATGCTATCCAGCATCATTTTAATATTCAACCTAATGGATGCATTTTAGGATTTTTCTTTGTTTATATGCAGTCTCACTGTGTTGATCAGGTTGATCTTGAACTCCTGGTCTCAAGTGATCTGACTGTCTTGGCCTCCTAAAATTGCAGGATTATATTCATGAGTCACTGAGGTTGTGTGTGTGTGTGTGTGTGTGTGTGTGTGTGTGTGTGTTTAAATAGAGACAGAGTTTCCTCACGTTGCTCAGGCTAGTCTTGAACTCCTGAACTTAAGCAATTAGCCCACCTCGGTCTCCCAAGTGCTGGGATTATAGGCGGGAGCCAGTGCACCCAGCCAATATAGTATTTTTTGTAAGACTGTGTTAGTCATGTTAACAACCACACTTTTTATTTTGGATAGTCTTTATTTTCATCTTGTTTTTGAAGTAAAATAATTTTGAACCAAGCATTATTGGTTAAAAAATTTTTATTACATCAAAATTTGGAAAGTTCGCAGCTTTTATTTACCTTCAAGTGTCCTCATATTACTTTTGACCTATATTCTAGGATTCATTTCATGAATATATTGATCTACTTGATGATGCCAAATAAGTTTTGTATTCTGTGCAATTTTATATTTTTGTGTTAAATATTCTAGGGTTTGCCACCTCATATCAGTTAATTGTGTTTTGATTATCTAGTTTATAATACTGTGTATGACAGTATTTAAGTCTGGACAATTTAAGACAGTGTTGAGTAAATCAAATATGAATCAGCCATAAGTTTATTGCCGATATAATTATCTCTGTTTGTCTGTATAAATATTATTCCTGTATTTTTGTTATAACTTGTGTATTTGCTGTGTAGGTTTTTTGTGAATGGTTGTTTCATTCTAAGTGAGTAGTCATATAAATCCTCCTAATTTTGACATTACAATTTCTTTGTGAATCTGCATTATTTTTGTGTGGGAGAAGCAGTTTTGGATTTAAAGATAATTTGAGAAGTATGATAAATCTGTATCTCTTTTAGGTATTATTGTTTATTTTTACTTGTCCAAAACACATAACAAAACTTAGAATAAATATTGTTTTCTTTTTTCTTTGTGATGGAGTTGTGCTCTCTCACCCAGGCTGAGTGTAGTGGTGCGATCTCAGCTCACTGCAACCTCTGCCTCCTGGGTTCAAACAGTTCTTGGCCTCAGCCTCCCAAGTAGCTGGATTACAGGTGGGCACAACCATGTCCAGCTAATTTTTTTGTGTGTTTTCTTTTTTAGTAGAGACTGGGTTTCACCATGTTGGCCAGGCTGGTCATGAACTCCTGACCTCAAGTGATCCACCTTCCTCATCCCCCAAAAGTGCTGGGATTACAGACATTAGCTACTGCATCCTGCCCAAAATATTTAAAAATATTTAGCATAGTCTTATTAATGATACTGACACTGTCATAAAACATATTGCTAAAATGTTTTGATCTTGCAAAGATAAATCTCAATATACATTAAACAACCACCAGTTACTCCCGTTTTGTGGCCCTTTTGAAACACCACTGTTCTGTTTCTGAATATAACTTTTACATATCACCCAGTCTCTGTATTATTGTGACTGGCTGATTTCATTTTGCATAATGTCATAAAGATTTATCTTTACAGTTAAATTTTTTGCTTTTTGCAAACTAAGTGATATTCCAGTATATTTATACGTCAAATTATATTTGCCGAATAATTTGGTGACAGAAATTTGCATTGCTTGTACCTACTAGCTTTGAGTGACACTGCTGCAATAATTATGGGTATGCAAGTGACTCTTTGTATGACCAAATATGTGAAGGTTTATACATGTTCTTTATTCTACTTTAACTTCATATTCTTTTTTTTTTTTTGAGACAGAGTTTCGCTGTTGTTACCCAGACTGGAGTGCAATGGTGCGATCTCGGCTCACTACAACATCCGCCTCCTGGGTTCAAGCAATTCTCCTGCCTCAGCCTCCCGAGTAGCTGGGACTACAGCCGCGCATCACCACGCCCAGCTAATTTTTGTATTTTTAGTAGAGACGGGGTTTCATCTTGTTGACCAGGATGGTCTTGATCTCTTGACCTGGTGATCCACCCGCCTCGGCCTCCCAAAGTGCTAGGATTATAGGCGTGAGCCACCGTGCCCGGCCATTAACTTTATATTCCTTTTTGTTGTTGTTGGCTTACAGTATACTTAATTAACTTTACATTCTTACAAAATTATTTTAGTTTTGTAGCTTTGCAATGTGTTTCGAAATAAGAAACTCATACCTACAGCAAGTTTCTTGTTTTGAATATCGTTGGGTCCTTTATTGTCTCTTGAGATTTCATATACTTTTTAGAGTTGTTGTTTCTATTTTTTGAAAAATTTGAAAAACATTATGTTAACTCTTTAGATTACATTGAGCAATGTTAATTCTTTCAACCTTTGAATAGCACACTCAAAAGTGTGTTACTTTCTATACATTTGTGAATTTTTCCGTTTTTTTTCTATTATTGTTTTTTTATACTCTCATTGCATTTTGGTCATAGAAAGTAACCATATAGTATAGTTTCAGTTTTAAAAAATTTATTAAGACTTCCTTTTTGGGCCGGGCGCGGTGGCTCAAGCCTGTAATCAGGCCAAGGCGGGTGGATCACGAGGTCAAGAGATTGAGACCATCCTGGTCAACATGGTGAAACCCTGTCTCTACTCAAAATACAAAACATTAGCTGGGCATGGTGGCGTGTGCCTGTAATTCCAGCTACTCAGGAGGCTGAGGCAGGAGAATTGCCTGAACCCAGGAGGCGGAGGTTGTGGTGAGCTGAGATGGAGCCATTGCACTCCAGCCTGGGTAACAAGAGCGAAACTCCGTCTCAAAAAAAAAAAAGACTTATTTGTTGACCTAACAGGTGGTTCTTTCAAGGGGAGTGTTGTATGAGCTAATGAGAAGGGTGTGTATTCTGATGTTGAGCTTTCTATACCTTTAATGTTGAGAAATAATTGTATTTATACTGCCTTCAAGTTTTCTGTTTCCTTCCTAGTATTCTTTTCTTTTAATTACAGAAAGTGGGATATTGAAATATTCTACTATAATTATATTATAATTATATAATTATATATATGTGTGTGTTTCTGCAGTGCTGTCAATGTTTGCTTTATATATTGGAATTCTAATGTGAGATACACATACATGTACAAATTTGTCATACGTTTCCACTGACTGAATCTATTATTTTTTAATGTCCTTTGTCTTTTTGGAGTTTTGACTTAAAGTACATTTTATTATATATGACAGGTTTTGACTTAACTTGTAGCTGTGTAATATCATTTTGACCTCTTCTCTCATTTGGTTAATATTTACAAAAAAAATCCTACTTTTATCTCGGAACTTTCAGTCTAGTTTTATTATTAGATCTCAACTGACTCTTATGGAAAGGCAAGCTTGATTGGAAAGTTAGTTATATATAATATCTGTCTGTTATGTAATTTGTATATAAATTTTACTTATATAAATAATTTTCTGAAAGAAACACGAATGCTATTTTATTTATTAGATTCTTGTATCTTTGTCTTTCATTTTCTCTCTGTCTTCCTTTTTTCACTTTATATTTTTGCATTGATATGCTTTCACTTCTCTCATATTTTCTTTTATATATCTATCTATACAGATATTTCCTTTATGGCACCTTTGAGATTACATACAAACTCTAAAACAGTTTTAATCTGGTAAAAAATTATCTTCATTTGCATACAAAAATTCTTCCTCAGTACATCTGCTCTCAAGTTTGATATTGATGTTGTTAATTATATCTTTTTATGTTAATACTCATTAACAGATGTTTATCATCACTTCTATGCTTTTATCTTTCAAATTTTAGAAAATGATTAAAAATGTTTTTTGCCTCATTATGATAATGCTAAAGGATGCTATTATTTTGGATGTACATATCTTTCCCAGAAAATTATGTTTTTTTGTACGGTTTTGTGTTGTTTTCTTACATTACGTCATTTGCAGTGGAAAGAACTCCTTTCAGAATCTTCGAAATGTAGGGTATATGCAGTGCCAATATTCTTTCTTAGGATTAAGTTATTTTGGAAGGTTTTTTATTTTGATGTGGTTGGACAGTTTTGTTATTTGTGTTATTCTCACTGAACAGCTAATTTTTTTCAAGACTTTGACTATATCACCCAGTTCCATTCACGTCTAACGAATTTTCTTAAAAGTTCATTGGATATCTCATAAGACTGTTCTTATAAATGACACATGATTTTTATCTTGCAATTCCGAAGACTTTTTATCTCTATAATTTGTTTTTTGTTGTTATTATTTTTCTGATTTTTAAGTTGTCTTTTTTTCCATTTCACTTATTGTGTAGTATTTATTTTCAATTTTTAAAAATAGTTCATACATCTTCTTTTTTTTTTTTTTTTTTTTTTTTTGAGGTGGAGTTTTGTTGTTGTTACCCAGACTGGAGTGCAATGGCATGATCTCGGCTCACCGCAACCTCCGCCTTCTGGGTTCAGGCAATTCTCCTGCCTCAGCCTCCCGAGTAGCTGGGACTACAGGCACGCACCACCATGCCCAGCTAATTTTTGTATTTTTAGTAGAGAAATACAGGGTTTCACCTTGTTGACCAGGATGGTCTCGATCTCTTGACCTCATGATCCACCCGCCTCGGCCTCCTGAAGTGCTGGGATTATAGGCGTGAGCCACCACACCCAGCCACATCTTCACATTTTTATGATTGCTTACCAAAAGTTTGATAATGTTTTTGATGGGCCATGTTTCCCAAATATTTTGTGTATATTCTAATTTTTGAGATTTGGATATTGAAAGCAAGCTGCCTGTCACTATCTTTATAATGTATGTAGCTTTGTCCTGGCACAGCCTGAAACCAATTCTCTTGCCTAGAAATTTTGGAAGTCTCTCAAACATGTTCTTAGAATGTGTCTTGTCTAAAATGTTGTTGTTGTTTTTTTTTTTTAATAAAGAAATATGTTAGTGTTTCTTCTTAATAGTAATCACTGTCTACATTTGTTCCCTGTCTGTGGTGCTGCAGTCTCTCTGCTGCTGTAACACTTACCATTGGTCTAAACAGATTCAAACTGTAATTCCAAATTATACCATTTCTTTCAGCACTTTATGTCATGGGAGACAATACAGACACCAGTGTCTGGAAGGGGCCCTAGAAACCAGAAAGAAAGATGTATGTGCCACTATTTTTTTGTCCTTTAAAAAGGAAACCAGGAATTTGCAATTTACTTCTGAAAACATTATGTTATATTGGGGAGCAGAAGGAGCTGTGTTGGGTAAATGTAACAGACTTTTTTTTTTCTTCTGTGGAACTCTTTGCATTATGCTCACCTGGGGCCCTGCACACACTGATTTATAATTTTTTTTACAAATGTATTCTGGTCAAAATGTTTTATTACATTTATTTGTCTACAAGGAATTAGGACCTGTGGTATTTTGCTGCGCCATCTTACTTACATAGTTTGTATAATATAGATCAGATTTGTAAAGTATATTCATCTGAATCTAGTAAATAAAATAATTTGTTATTTTTATTTCTTTCAGTTTTGAGTTATTTTCCCAAAGACCTTTGGCTAAAGCAAAACATAAAAAAATCTTTCCAACAAGAGATACTGACAAGATATGGAAAATGTGGACATGAGAATTCAGAATTAAGTAAAGGTTGTAAAAGTGTGGATGAGTGTAATAAACACAAAGGAAGTTATAATGGACTTGACCAATGTGTGACAACCTCTCAGAGTAAAACATTTCAGTGTGATAAATATGTGGAAGTCTTTCATAAATTTTCAAATTCAAGTAGACATAATATAAGACATACTAGAAAGAAACCTTTCAAATATAAAGAATGTGACAAATCATTTTGTATGCTTTCACATCTAATTCAACATAAGATAACTCATACTGGAGAGAAATCATATAAGTGTGAGGAATGTGGCAAAGGTTTTACCCGATCCTCAACCCTTACTATGCATAAGAGAGTTCATACTGGAGAGAAACCCTACAGATGTGAAGAATGTGGCAAAGCCTTTAAACAGTCTTCAAACCATACTAGACATAAGAAAATTCATAGTGAAGCAAAACCATTCAAGTGTGAAGAATGTGGCAAAGCTTTTAACCGATCCTCCACTCTTACTATACATAAGATAATTCATACTGGAGAGAAACCGTACAAGTGTAAAGAATGTGGCAAAGCTTTTAAGCGTTCTTCAGACCTCACTAGACATAACATAATTTATACTAGAGACCAATCCTACAAATTTGAAGAACGTGGCAAAACTTTTAACCAGTCCGCAACTCTCACCACTCATAAGATTATTCATACTAGAGTGAAACATTACAAGTGTGAAAAATGTGGCAAAGCTTTTACCCGATCCTCAACCCTTACTATGCATAAGAGAGTTCATACTGGAGAGAAACCCTACAAATGTGGAGAATGTGGCAAAGCCTTTAACCAGTCTTCAAACCTTACTAGACATAAGAAAATTCATAGTGATGCAAAACCATTCAAGTGTGAACAATGTGGCAAAGCTTTTAACCAATTCTCCACCCTTACTATACATAAGATATTTCATACTGGAGAGAAACCCTACAAATGTGAAGAATGTGGCAAAGCCTTTAAAAAGTCTTCAAACCGTACTAGACATAAGAAAATTCATAGTGAAGCAAAACCATTCAAGTGTGAAGAATGTGGCAAAGCTTTTAAGCGTTCTTCAGACCTCACTAGACATAAGATAATTTATACTAGAGACCAATCCTACAAATTTGAAGAATGTGGCAAAACTTTTAACCAGTCTGCAACTCTCACCACTCATAAGATCATTCATACTAGAGTGAAACGTTACAAGTGTGAAAAATGTGGCAAAGCTTTTACCCGATCCTCAACCCTTACTATGCATAAGAGAGTTCATACTGGAGAGAAACCCTACAAATGTGGAGAATGTGGCAAAGCCTTTAACCAGTCTTCAAACCTTACTAGACATAAGAAAATTCATAGTGATGCAAAACCATTCAAGTGTGAACAATGTGGCAAAGCTTTTAACCAATTCTCCACCCTTACTATACATAAGATATTTCATACTGGAGAGAAACCCTACAAATGTGAAGAATGTGGCAAAGCTTTTAACCGAACCACAACCCTTGCTATACATAAGATAATTCATACTGGAGAGAAACCGTACAAGTGTGAAGAATGTGGCAGAGCCTTTAAACAGTCTTCAAACCTTACTAGACATAAGAAAATTCATAGTGAAGCAAAACCATTCAAGTGTGAACAATGTGGCAAAGCTTTTAACCAATCCTCCACCCTTACTATACATAAGATATTTCATACTGGAGAGAAACCCTACAAATGTGAAGAATGTGGCAAAACCTTTAAAAAGTCTTCAAACCGTACTAGACATAAGAAAATTCATAGTGAAGCAAAACCATTCAAGTGTGAAGAATGTGGCAAAGCTTTTAAGCGTTCTTCAGACCTCACTAGACATAAGATAATTTATACTAGAGACCAATCCTACAAATTTGAAGAATGTGGCAAAACTTTTAACCAGTCTGCAACTCTCACCACTCATAAGATCATTCATACTAGAGTGAAACGTTACAAGTGTGAAAAATGTGGCAAAGCTTTTACCCGATCCTCAACCCTTACTATGCATAAGAGAGTTCATACTGGAGAGAAACCCTACAAATGTGGAGAATGTGGCAAAGCCTTTAACCAGTCTTCAAACCTTAATAGACATAAGAAAATTCATAGTGAAGCAAAACCATTCAAGTGTGAACAATGCGGCAAAGCTTTTAAACTATCCTCCACCTTTACTAAGCATAAGATAATTCATACTGGAGAGAAACCCTACAAATGTGAAGAATGTGGCAAAGCTTTTAACCGATCCTCCACCCTTACTATACATAAGATAATTCATACTGGAGAGAAACCATACAAGTGTGAAGAATGTGGCAAAGCTTTTAAGTGTTCTTCAGACCTCACTAGACATAAGATGATTTATACTAGAGACCAATCCTACAAATTTGAAGAATGTGGCAAAACTTTTAACCAGTCCACAACTCTCACTACTCATAAGATCATTCATACTAGAGTGAAACCATACAAGTGTGAAAAATGTGGCAAAGCTTTTAACCAGTCCTCATATCTTACTATCCATAAGAGAATTCATACTGGAGAGAAACCCTACAAATGCAAAGAATGTGGCAAACCCTTTATGTACCAGTCAAGCCTTACTAGTCATAAGAAAATACATACTGGTGCAAAACCCTACAAATGTGAAAAGTGTGGCAAGGCTTTTAAATATTTCTCAGTCCTTACTGAACATAAGAAAATTCATACTGGAGAGAAACCCTACAAATGTGTAGAATGTGACAAAGCCTTTAACTGGTCCTTTGCACTTTCTAAACATAAGATAATTCACATTGGAGAGAAACATTACAAATGTGAAGAATGTGGCAAGGCTTTTAAACAGTCTTCAAGCCTTACTAGTCATAAGAAACTTCATAGTGAAGAGAAACCCTACAAATGTGAAGAATGTGGCAAAGCCTTTACCAATTCTTCCCACCTTGCTAAACATAAGAAAGTTCATACTGGAGAGAAACCCTACAAATATGAAATGTGAAAAGTGTGGCAAAGCTTTTAACCGGTCCTCAACTCTTACTAGACAGAAGATAATTCATACTGGAGAGAAACTGTACAAATTTGAAAAATTTGGCAAAGCTTTTAACCAGTCCTGAACTCTTACTAGAGATAATTCATACTGGAGAGAAACCCTACAAATGTAAATAATGTGGCAAAGCTTTTAATTGATCCTCAACTCTTACTATGCACATGATAATTCATACTGGAGAGAAACCCTACAAATGTGAAAAATGTGCCAAAGCCTTTAACAAGTCCTCAAACCTTACTACACATAAGAATATTCTTGAGAGAAAATCTACAAATGTGAAAAATGTGGCAAAGCTTTTAACCATTCGTCAAACCTTACTAAATGTAAGTTAAGCAGTCCTCAACTCTTACTACTCATAAGGTAATTCATATTGGAGACAAATCCTACAGGTGTGAAGAATGCAGCAAAGCTTTTAACTAGTCATCAGACCTTACTAGTCACAAGGTAATTCATGCTGGAGACAAACCCTACAAATGTGAATAATGTGGCAAACCATTTAATAAGTTCTCAAACCTTACTAAACGTAAGAAAATGTCTACTGGAGAAGAGCCCTACAAATGTGAAGAATGTGGTGAAGCCTTTAGTGCATTCTCAAGCCTTACTCAACATAAGATGATTCATACTGAAGAGAAACCTTACAAAGAATGGCAAAGCTTTTTAACTACTCAAACCTTTCTAGTCATAATTCATAGTGGAGAGAACCCTACAAGTGTGAAGAATATGGTAAAGCTTTTAACTGATCCTCAACCCTTAATATGCATGAAATGATTCATGCTTCAGAGAAACCCTGCAAATGTGAAGAATGTGGCAAAGCTCTGAAACATGCCTCAACTCTGATGAAACATAGAATAAATACTGGAGAGAAACCCAACAAATGTGAAGAATGAGGCAAAGTTTTTAACCAGTTCTCAACCCTTATAAGATGTAAGAATCATACTGAAAAAACAACCTAGAAATGTAGATAATATGGCAAAGCCTTTTTGTATTCTCCGCTTTTAATAAACATAAGATAATTTGTACTAGATAGAAACCCTACAATTGTGAATGGTATGGCAATGCTTTTAACTGTTTTTTAAGTCATACTAAAGATAAAATTTATAATGGAGAGAAACTCTACAAACCTGAAATGTCACAGTAATTTTGACACAACCTCAAACTTCTTTTTTTTTTTTTTTTTTTTTGAGACGGAGTTTCGCTCGTTACCCAGGCTGGAGTGCAATGGCATGATCTCGGCTCACTGCAACCTCCGGCTCCTGGGTTCAGGCAATTCTGCCTCAGTCTCCGGAATAGCTGGGACTACAGGCACGCACCACCATGCCCAGCTAATTTTTGTATTTTTAGTAGAGACAGGGTTTCACCATGTTGACCAGGATGGTCTCGATCTCTTGACCTTGTGATCCACCCGCCTCGGCCTCCCAAAGTGCTGGCATTATAGGCTTGAGCCATCGTGCCCGGCCCTCTCTATGACTTTTATACAAGAATGAAATCCATGACCTTACCTACTTACTTAAGGCTAGCTGTGAGAGTCAGAATGTCTCCTGTTCACTGAGTTTAGGTATGAGAGTCATCACTGTGCCTGTGCACTGGGTTCATTTAAATCTGATAATTTTCCCTGTTGGCTTGGCTCAGGCAGAAGAGCTACATCACCTGAAGACTGGCCCATGTGTATGTCACAATGTCTCCTATGGTTGAGGCCCAGCAGAAGAGTCACATCACCTAGGTTTGGGACCTAGGTATATTACAATCCTCTGTTTCGCAGGTCTCAGGCAAGAAAACCACATCACCTAGGTACTGGGCCTAGTATCTGTCACAATCCCTCCTGTTGCTTTGGCTTATGTTGGAGATTTACATCACCTAGCTTCTGGAATTAAGGGTACCTCACAATTCCACCTATGACCTTGGCTCAGGCAGAAGAGTTATACTTTATGTCACAATCCCCTCTATAGGCAGGTCCCAGGTAAGAGAGACACATCATCTAGGTGCTGAGCCCTGGTATATTCTCAAAATGTCTTTTGTTGACTTGGCTCAGGTTACATATACACCTCACACAGATGCTGAGCCCAGGTGTCTGTTAAAATACTCCCTGTGGGCTCTGCTCAGGATACAAAATCATATCATCCAAGTGTTGGGCCCAGGTGTATGTCACAATGCCCCTTGTGACTTTGGCCAGGCATGAGAGTCAGAACACATAGGTGCTTGGTTCAGTATGAATTATCTTACCTAAAATCAAATGTGACAACCATTTAAAGATTTTTTCACATTCTTCACATTTCTAGAATTTCTCACCAGTATGATTACTTTTATGGTTGTGTGAGGTGTTATCAAAATTATTGTCACATCTTCAGGTTAGTCAAGTTTCTCTTTAGTATAAATTTTCTTTTTTTTTTTTTCTGAGATGGAGTTTTGCTGTTGTTACCCAGACTGGAGTGCAATGGCATGATCTCGGCTCACCACAACCTCCGCCTTCTGGGTTCAAGCAATTCTCCTGCCTCAGCCTCCCGAGTAGCTGGGACTACAGGTGCACACCACCATGCCCAGCTAATTTTTTGTATTTTTAGTAGAGACGGGGTTTCACCTTGTTGACCAGGATGGTCTCGATCTCTT
Source organism: Saguinus oedipus (assembly GCA_031835075.1). NCBI lineage: Eukaryota > Metazoa > Chordata > Mammalia > Primates > Cebidae > Saguinus > Saguinus oedipus. Next base: position 20,842,119 of record CM063187.1, read on the forward strand.
GACCTCGTGATCCCCCCGCCTTGGCCTCCCAAAGTGCTGGGATTATAGGCGTGAGCCACCGCACCTGGCCGGATTTTCTTAGGTTTAGTAAGATTTGTGAATGGCTTTGCCACACTCTTCACATTTGTAAGGTTTCTTCTCTTCAGTGTGATCCAAGATCAAAGAAAAAGAAAGAAAGGCTAAATGTAAAAGAGTACGTTTTGTTAAAAAATAAAATCGCCGGGTGCGGTGGCTCACGCCTGTAATCCCAGCACTTTGGGAGGCCCAGGTGGGTGGATCACGAGGTCAAGAGATCGAGAGCATCCTGGCCAACATGGTGAAACCCCATCTCTACTAAATACAAAAAAAAAAAAATTAGCTGGGCATGGTCCCAGCTACTTGGGAGGCTGAGACAGGAGAATCGTTTGAGCCCAGGAGGCGGAGGTTGTGGTGAGCCGAGATCGCGCCATTACACTCCAGTCTGGGTAACAACAGCGAAATTGCGTCTCAAGAAAAAATAAATAAAGAAAGAAAAGAGAGAAGGAAGTGAAGGGGAGGGGAGCGGAAAGAAGGGAAGGAGGGAGTGGGGAGGGGAGGGGAGGAGAATGGAGGAGAGGGATGGGAAAGGAAGGGAAGGGAGGGAAAAAAATAATTGAAATGGCTGGGTGCGGTGGCTCACGCCTGTAATCCTAGCACTTTGGGAGGCTGAGGTGGGTGGATCACATGAGGTTTCAAATAGAAGACCCGCCTGGCCATCAGGGTGAAACCCCATCTTATTAAAAAAGAAAAAGGAAAGGAAAATAATTGAAATCTTTTAAAAGAAAAAATCTTTAGAGAAATTAAATTTAACAGAGTTCAATTGAGCATGGAATGATTTGCAAATTGGGCAGCCTGTGGATCCAGAGTAGGCTCAGAGAGACTCCAGCACAGCCACATAATGAAAACAGATTTATAGACAGCAAAAGCAAAGTGACATACAGAAAATGAAAGCGAGGTACAGAAGCAGCCAGATTGATTACAGGTTGAGATTTGCTTTATTTAATTATGATTTGAACACGATGTTCTTTTATTGGCAAAAATCCTGTGGTTGGTACAATAATGGGTTACAGCCTATTTATATATCCAGTTAAGTTTCAGTTTACTATGTACAAAACACGTAGTGACCAAAATTAAGCAGAAAAGGGGCAGCTTCAGGCTATAATTTATTTAACAATATGTCTTTTTTTTTTTTTTTTTTTTTAATAGAGACAGGGTTTCACCATATTGGCCAGGCTGGTCTTGATCTCCTGACCTCAGGTGATCCACCCGCCTCGGCCTCCCAAAGTGCTGGGATTAGAGGCATGAGCCACCGAACCCTGCCCCCTCCCCCCCATTTCTAATGGCCACCCCACGATGTGGTCAGCAGTGGGGTACGGCATGGCAAAAGACAGGCTCAGAGATGGGATGAGGGTCTTTGCTGCAGTATCAAAATGATTAAAAGGTTGTTTAAAAAGGTATCCAAGTATTTTCCTTCTTACCTTTAAGTAGCTACTAAGATGCGTTATTCAAGCCGATCCAGGTAAGGTAAAGAACAAGTGCATTTCAAGTCTCAGCTCACTTCTCAATTTTCTGGAATTCCTTGGGCCTGTGACCCTGCCTACTTGAGCCGGTTTTCCTGTCCCTAAAATGCAGTAATGCTGGGAGGGTAGGGGTGAGGTGGGCCTGGGGCTTTATCCAGTCAGTGGCGCCGCGTGGGAACCGTCCAATCAGGCGCGCAGTTGGGAAGGAGGGCGTGGCTTCCGGCCCTTGGCGGGACCTTTGTCTCTCGCTCCGGCTCCTCGGTGTACCCTGGTGACTTTGTCACAGCTTCTGTTGCCGTGTGTTCTGCAGTTCCTGGGAGACGCACAGCTAAGATGCCAGGGCATCCTGGAAACTGGGAAAGGGTGAGTGTGCCGGGTAGGGCAACCCGAGAGAGGAGAGCGGACTGTGAAACCGGCTGGACCGGCCTCCCCACAGTCCGCTCCCGGGTCGCCGACCTGAGTCCCCGCTGGCGCAGCTCCTCCGCAGGATGGCGGCTGATCCCGCAGCCAGGACCCCGCGTCTGTCCCTGCGAGGCGCCCTGTCTGGAGCTCTCTGGGCAGCTCTGCATGGATCTACAGGTGGGTCATCAGGGCAGAATCCCGACTCGGTGTGTGACAACTGGTGCTGTCAGCTCTTCTATTTGAGAACTAATTGTATGGTGGCTGTTTGCAATTGAGTGTCTTTTGCAGTCTCTTAGCAGTTTGTCAATAATGCCCTCACATTCTGGTCTAATTGTGTAATGAAACAGTTTTCTTTCTGTTCTACCATTGTGAATAGTTTTTCTGAGGCTGCAGGTAATTTTGTTTTTATTTATTTATTTTAATTTTTAAATTTTTTTTTATTTTTTTGAGATGGAGTTTCGCTGTTACCCAGACTGGAGTGCAATGGCACGATCTCGGCTTACCGCAATCTCCGCCTTCTGGCTTCAAGCAATTCTCCTGCATTAGCCTCCGGAGTAGCTGGGACTACAGGCCCAGCTAATTTTTGTATTTTTGGTAGAGAAGGGGTTTCATCTTGTTGACCAGGATGGTCTCGATATCTTGACCTCGTGATCCACCCGCCTCGGCCTCCCAAAGTGCTGGGATTATAGGCGTGAGCCCGGCCAATTTTGTTTTTAATTATATTTCTCTAACATTGCCCATAATTACTAGGCAAGATATGAACACATGATGTGTCCTCCAGGCTTTACTCTGTATGGACCTTTCCCTCTTGGGCTACCAGTCACAACCCACAATGGTGCAGCAAAGTACACACTGCCCTCCACATCTGCAGGCAGGATGGTCTTTCTGCCTATTTGTGATCTATGATCCTTTTTTTTTTTCTTTTTGAGACGGAGTTTCGCTGTTGTTTCCCAGACTGGAGTGCAATGGTATGATCTCGGCTCACCGCAACCTCCGCCTTCTGGGTTCAAGCAATTCTCCTGCCTCAGCCTCCTGAGTAGCTGGGACTACAGGCGCACACCGCCATGCCCAGCTAATTTTTGTATTTTTAGTAGGGACAGGGTTTCACCTTGTTGACCAGGATGGTCTCGATCTCTTGACCTTGTGATCCACCTGCCTCGGCCTCCCAAGGTGCTGGGATTATAGGCGTGAGCCACTGCGCCTGGCCGATCTATGACCCTTAATAGTGCAGTTTGACTAGATTTCTACAAAAATAACTAAAGGGCAGCAATCAACAATTCCAGCTTTGCCTTTTCATGCCCCTGGCTTCTTCAGATGCGAAAGGGATTCAAATACCACATGGCCTGAAAACCCAACCAGGTTCACACTCTTGCATTGTGTGGGCCTGAGAATGGAAACATTTCACTCATTCTCTTGCCCAAATGCCCATGAATGTGCCAAGGGTGCCTGTAGCTTGCTTCCCTGACCCTCCAGATCCTAAAACCTGTGTTCCAAATTTTGAGGTCATGTTCTGGGGTTTTCGAGTATGTGTTAGAGCAGCCTTTTGTGGGGATTTCTCCCCCAGCTTTCATCTTGTCACTGTAACGCCCAGAATACAGAGCCAGATTAATGGTTTCTAGAATCTACACAGAAGGGCTGACATCTCTCTGGGATTCACAAGACAGGGCCAGACTTTGGATCTTGTTCAAGAGCTGCTGCAGTTGTGTGAGGGGGTCCTCATGTAAACTGAATCTGGTAGGAGAATCTCTAAGTGTAAAGAAGCAACTAAAAAAAAAAAAAAAAAAAAAAAAAAAAGGCCGGGCATGGTGCACACACCTGTAATCCCAGCACTTTGGGAGGCAAAGGCAGGTGGCTCACTTGGGGTCAGGAGTTTGTGACTAGCCTGACTAACATGGTGAAACCCCATTTCTCAAAAAAAAAAAAAAAAAAAGCAAGAAGCACCTTACCAGAGGGAGGGCAGGGCCACCACTGTCTAGAGCCATAAATACAACTCCATCTCCTATATATAAATTGTGCTACTGGAAAAGGATATTCTTATTTGTTTACCCAACAGTTAGCTGACCAGGTATAGGTAATACCAGATCTGGGTTGAGAATTAAGGGCTGCTCTCTCTTTTTTTTTTTTTTTTTTTGAGATGGAATTTGGCTCTTGTTACCCAGGCTGGAGTGCAATGGCATGATCTTGGCTCACCGCAACCTCCTCCTCCCAGGCTCAAGCGATTCTCCTGCCTCAGCCTCCCGAGCAGCTGGGACTACAGGCGTGTACCACCATGCCCAGCTAATTTTTGTGTTTTTAGTACAGATGGGGTTTCACCATGTTCACCAGGATGGTCTTGATCTCTTGACCTTGTGATCCACCCGCCGTGGCCTCCCAAAGTGCTGGGATTATAGGTGTGAGCCACCGCACCCGGCCTTGGGCTGTTCTCTTTTTTATTCAGGCCCTACTGAGTCAGCCTGAGTCTCCACTGTTTGAATAATTACTGGAGCATCAGCCCAGGGCCACTGCAGATTCCCTCACTAGCACCTAGGAGTCTTTGAGACATTTGGGGATCTCCTGTGCAGTCTGAGGTCAGGCTGATGATAGAGTATAACCTTCTTCCCATCTCAGAGAAAGAATGAGTAATCCAGGGCTTATTTCTTTCCTCATAGAAGGAATATCCTTATTTGGTGTCCAAATGGAAGCTGCTCCAGTTTTCTGATACTTGGGTAAAAAACAAACAAGTAGGAGGTCTGGAGGTCCAAACTGATAGGAAAACAAATTGCTTCCATTTTATTTGGCCATTAGAAAAACAGGTGAAGCCAGGTGCAGCAGCCCATGCCTGTAATCCTAGCACTTTGGGAGGCTGAGGTGGGTGGATTACCTGAGGTCAGGAGTTCAAGACTAACCTGGCCATCGTGGTGAAACTCCATCTTTAAAGAAAGGAAAAACAGGTGAAGAAGTAATCGACACTACCATCAAGGCATTTTTGTTCTAGAGCCAGTGGATAAATGATTGAATTAAGACTAGTGTGATCAGAGGCTTGATGAGGTGGCTCATGCCTGTAATCCCACCACTTTGGGAAGCCAAGGCAGGTGGATCATCTGAGGTCAGGAGTTCAAGACCAGCCTGAGCAACATGGAGAGACCCATCTTTAATAAAAATACAAAATATTAGCCAGGCGTAGTGGTGCATGCCTATAATCCCAGGTACTCTCGGAGGCTGGGGCAGGAGAATTGTGCTTGAACCTGGGAGGCAGAGGTTGCGGTGAGCCAAGGTTGCACTCTAGCCTGGGCAACAAGAGTGAAACTCCATCTGGGGGGATGGGGAAGAAGGGGGGATAATGTGATTAAAACAAAGAAGGGAGTTGGGTATCATTTGGGACACTGATCTTGTTATAAGTTCTGATGTCACCACCTGAAGGGCCATCCATGGGCAGAGGAGTTGTTACAATTAATATTGCTTTTTCCTTGTTAAGAATCAATAGTTTCTAATATAATTTTTCTAGAAAGACCTACATGTTTTGATTATATTAGTTATTGTATTATGCAGAAGAGATAGGGATAAGGCTTAAACCATTAAAATTGGAAAAATTCTGGGAGTCAAGTTCTTGTTGGTCAGGTTTAGAAAAGATACAACTGGGCCGGGTGTGGTGGCTTACGCCTATAATACCAGCACTTTGGGAGGCCGAGGCGGGTGGATCATGAGGTCAAGAGATCGAGACCATCCTGGTCAACAAGGTGAAACCCCTTCTCTACCAAAAATACAAAAATTAGCTGGGCATGGTGATGCGCACCTGTAGTCCCAGCTACTCGGGAGGCTGAGACAGGAGAATTGCTTGAAGGCAGAAGGCGTAGGTTGCGGTGAGCCGAGATCGTGCCATTGCACTCCAGTCTGGGTAACAAGAGCGAAACTCCATCTCAAAAAAAAAAAAAAGATACAACTGAAAATAAGCCAGCAGCATAGAAAGGAGAAGCTGAGGGCCGGCTCCCTCCCCCAGCCCTACCTGGATCTACCCTCTTCTGAGGTTTGTTCAGGTCTGGCCTCACTCTGATTCTCTCTCACGGTACTGATTAGAGATCAGACTTCTGTGTGGCTGCTGTTGGTGTCTCTTCAGAGCTGGATCTCACAATTTTCTCAAACCCAAGAGCAAATAAATAGAGCAAAGGACTATATATTTGGGACCTAATTTCTTTCCTTTTAAAATTAAAACCAGTGCTTGTAGAGACATTTCACCTAGCAACCTATTTTACATTTCTGCAGATCTAGTAGCTGTTCCAGGAGCTATGAGAAAGTAAATATCAATACGACTATAAAAAGTCCCTCAGTACTTTTCTATATCCCTCTAATCTCTCTATATTTAGTTTTTTGTTGTTGTTGTTGTTTTTGTTTTGAGACAGAGTTTTCCTCTGTTGCCCAGGCTGAAGTGCAATGTTGCGATCTCGGCTCACTGCAACTTCCACCTCCCGGGTCAAGTGATTTCTCCTGCCTTAGCTTTCCAAGTAGCTGGGACTACAGGCGAGTGCCACCATGCATGTCTAATTTTTGTATTTTTAGTAGACATGAGGTTTCACTGTGTTGGTTGGGCTAGTCTGGAAGTCCTGACGTCGTGATCTGCTCGCCTTGGCCTCCCAAAGTGCTGGGATTACAGGTGTGAGCCACCACGCCCAGTTGTATTTAGTTTTTATAGTGATAGGGAAACAGAAACAGACTGGCCCATCATTTAAATTTTGTTGGGAATTATGGGACACTCAGTATCCACCTCTCAGAGGTTTTTTTTTTTTTTTTTTGAGATGGAGTCTTGCCCAGGCTGGAGTGCAATGGCGTGATCTCTGCCCACCACAGCCTCGGCCTCCTGGGTTCAAGTGATTCTCCTGCTTCAGCCTTCAGAGTACCTGGGATTACAGGTGCATGCCACCACACCCAGCTAATTTTTGATATATTTGTAGAGGCGGGGTTTCACCATGTTAGCCAGGCTGGTCTTGAACTCCTGACCTCACAATCTACGCCCATCGGCCTCCCAAAGTGCTGGGATTACAGGTGTGAGCCACCGCACCCTGCTTTTTTTCTTTTTTTGAGACAGAGTCTTGCTCTTGTTGCCCTGGCTGGAGTGCAATGGTGTGATCTTGGCTCTCCGAAACCTCTGCCTCTGGGGTTCAAGCGATTCTCCTGCTTCAGCCTCACTAGTAGCTGGGATTACAGGCATGCGCCACCATGCCTGGCTAATTTTGTATTTTTATTAGAGATGGAGTTTATCCATGTTGGTCAGGCTGATGACATATGTCTGAAGGAGGTCAGCTGAGACCAAGAGAATGGCCGCACTGTGCCCAACCTAAATGGCTGACCATTTTAATTATGAACTTGTGACATGGTAAAAACCCCATAAGACTGCATACCTTAACCATACTGGCTTTCTGTTGAAACTGCTCTCTGTAACCCCTAATGTGACAGGCAAGCAGTCCAAACCCATGCCATCTTGTCCGCTGTGACTTGTAATAAGTAATTAAGGTCTGTAATTTCCACCCTACCCAGACAACGTGTAAACTAATGCTTATCTTGACTTCTGTGAACCACTTAAGTAACAATCAGAATGTCCAGAGCCCCTCACCCTCATCTCCTCCCAGGAGGTGATTTACAGAATCCACTAGCCCTCGGAATGTCTGAAGCCCCTCACCCCCTCCCTGCCCCTCAACCCTGCCCCCAAGGTGGTTTTACAGGTATAAAACATCTTGACACCCTCCTTTTGCAGCCACAGGTTGGGGCCATGGGTTCGAGAGACGTGAGTCCTCCGTGGCTGCCGGCAATAAAGACCCTGCAATTTGGCATACTTTTGTCTTGGTGTTGACTTTCTATGCTCACTCCAGTACAACAAACTAATCAGTTTTGGATAGTTTGTTATGCTGCAATAGCTAACTAACACATGTACCCAGTGCAGATAGGATGCCAGGATTTAATTACAGGTTGACTACTAGTTCCCTTCTAGTAGGAAACCCTACTAGAAGGGATTCCCTAAAAGTATCCCTTTAGGTATGTTTTTTCCCCCGATTTCAAGTTGGGTGTCTTGTAAGAGAATGTTGATCAATGCAGAAATACATGTAGACATGTATGCATGTAATTGGTGCTTATACACACAGTTCCCCACACCACAGGGGAATACAGATAACCACAGTGTGAGCATTAGGGCCAAGGTCAAATGGCAAAGGAAATTTGCTTTTGGCATATTTTTTCATATGTAAACATTAGAGGTCAAGACCGCAGACACATCTGAAGATGTAAAGTTTTCTTCTCCTGTGGCCCCAGCATTTTCTGTTTACCGCCTGATTTCTGGAAGAAAGGTAGGCAACAGATGGCCAGCAGTGGTCTTGTCAGGCCTTCATGTGCAAGCCCGCACCCAGAAAGTCTAAAGTCCTGCCTTCCTCTGCTGATCACACCTGCCCCCACCTGCATTTGCCATTTTCCCTAATAGCTCAGCAGAGCTTCTGGTTAAGATGGCCCACCCCACCCTGCCATCTTAACTTATTAAGAAAATGTGAATACTCCCTGCCTCACCCTACCATCTTACTACTCTTACCCCACCTGCCATCTTAACTGAACTTACGGTGTATATACTCCTTGCCCCTACCCCCACCACTGTAACTGATATTACTCTGCAACTTTCCACTGCCCACCCCAAACCTGTAAAACCAACTCCTATCCCACCACCCTTCACTAATGCCCTTTCAGCGTTAGCCCACCTGCACCCAGGTGAATAAACAGCCATGTGGCTCGCACAAAGCCTATTTGGGGGGGTTCTTCACTCAAAGTGTGAGTTTTAGCAAGTCTACCTGTGGATGGTTTTATTCTTGCTACCTTATGCTCTTTCTGTGGCTACTATCTGTTTCACTCATAACTGAAGAGAGATGTTGGTAGGAAGACACTGTCCCCTCACCTGTGGCAGAAAAGGAATGTTCAGGCCCTCCACCCCCTGACATCAGAGCTGCACTTCAGTGTGGCAGCTGTTGGCCATGTGTGAGTGCCTGGAATGTGCCTGGTCTGAACTGCAGTTTGCTAGAGGAATAAAATACAGAGTTGATTTCGAATATTTAGTTCCAAAAATATATATACTTAATTAGTAATTACATATTGCTCACATATTAAAATGATGATATATTGGATATATTGGGTTAATTGAATTGTTACAATCAATTCCACTTGTTTCTTTTTAAAGTTTGACAACTAAAAAATTTAAAATCATTTGTGGCTCATATTTTATTTATTTCTTTTTCTTTTCTTTTTTTTTTTTTTTTTTTTTTGAGATGGAGTTTCGCTTTTGTTACCCAGGCTGGAGTGCAATGGCGCGATCTCAGCTCACCGCAACCTCCGCCTCCTGGGTTCAAGCAATTCTCCTGCCTCAGCCTCCTGAGTAGCTGGGACTACAGGCGCGCACCACCATGCCCAGCTAATTTTTTGTATTTTTAGTAGAGACGGGGTTTCACCTTGTTGACCAGGATGCTCTCGATCTCTTGACCTCGTGATCCACCCGCCTCGGCCTCCCAAAGTGCTGGGATTATAGGTGTGAGCCACCGCGCCCGGCCATTTTGTCTTCTTTCTAAAATCTTGGGCTGCCTGCTCCAAGGACCAGAAGCCAGGAAGGTAAAAAAGCTAAAATTCTTCTTTCCATTTGTGAATAGACATATAGCATATTACTTATACACTTATAACTTTATACATAAGGTTAAAGGCAAATACCCACCGGGATGGGCTTGGCTCAAATCAGGGAGGAAGCCCTGCCTGAAAAGGCAGCAAGCCTAGACTGTCACTCTTCATTCAGCACAGCGTCTGATCACATCTTCTGTCACTCAGGGCCTGAGAGGGTGGGGTTTTAAACGTTATCCAATCAGCGACGCTGGGCGTGGCACCGTCCAATCAGACACGCAGCTGGAGCGGACAGGGCGGCTTCCGGGATATGGCGGGGCCTTTGTTTCTGGCTGCAAGTGGAGCTTCAGGTCTCGTCTTTCTAGCTGGGTGGCTCTGCTACAGGAGACCTAGCCTCTGGCCCTGTCACTTGCAGGTACTGTGAGAACCACAGCTAAGACGCCAGGACCCCCTGGAAGCCTAGAAATGGTGAGAGTGCCTGTCCGACATCCCGAGAGAGGGGAAGGGGCTGGTTGGAACTGGTGGGAAGCGGCGGTGTCCAGACCCAGGCCTCCCCGCAGTCAGCTCCACAATCTGCGCCCTAAATTCTCCTTGGCCAGCGCGACCTCAGCCCCCTTCAGCCATAAGATGGCGGCTGCGCTGACAGCCAGGACCCCAAGCGTCCTGTCTCTTCTCAGTGTCTGTGCCCAGGCCTGGAGCCCTCTCTGTGCAGCTCTGCACCTGCAGCGCGCGTCTCTGAGATTGTGTAGGGACCACGGGAGGACTGTCAGGGTAGAATCCAGGCTCGGGGTGCGGGTTCATGAATGGAAAGAGCGTTGGTCTGTGGGGTTCCCAGTCAGTTTCTCTTTTTTCTTTTCTTTTTTTTCTTTTTGAGATTGAGTCTCGTGTTGTTGCCCAGTCTGGAGTGCAGTGGCTCCATCTCTGCTCACTGCAACCTTCGCCTCCCGGGCTCAAGCAATTCTCCTGCCTTAGCCTCCTGGGTAGCTGGAATTACAGGTGCGCGCCAGCAAGCCCGTCTAATTTTTTGTATTTTTAGTCGAAACGGTTTCACCATGTTGGTCAGGCTGGTCTCGAACCCCTGATCCAGGTGATCCGCCTGCCTTGGCCTCCTAAGGCGGAATTATAGGCATGAGCCACCGTGCCTGACCTCTCTCTTTTCTTCTATTGAAAATTCATGGGAGTCACCGCAAAACTATTGAAGAATTTAATCAAAATGTAGTTCTAAAATTGTGCAGCACCCAGCTATGTGTTGTAGTTTGTGGTCAAATTCAATATTTGGTTAGGTATAGTTACATAGTCTCTTCCTTTCTTTTTTTTTTTTTCTTGAGACGGAGTTTCGCTCTTGTTACCCAGACTGGAATGAGTGCAATGGCATGACCTTGGCTCACTGCAACCTCCACCTCCTGGGTTCAAGCAATTCTCCTGCCTCAGCCTCCCAAGCAGCTGGGACTACAGGCACGCACCACCATGCCCAGCTAATTTTTGTATTTTTAGTAGAGACGGGGTTTCACCTTGTTGACCAGGATGGTCTCGATCTCTTGACCTCGTGATCCACCCACCTCGGCCTCCCAAAGTGCTGGGATTAAAGGTGTGAGCTACCGCGACCGGCCAGTTACATAGTTGCTTAATTTTCATTAAGAAGACTTGAGCGTACAGATTTTCTGGTTATGTAATCAGAGCTTAATTGTCAGTTTATCGTTGCTTAAGCCTGAATTTTGTTTCCCCCAAGGTGGTAATTTACAAAAAAAAAAAAGCATTTGAGTTGGATTTTTAAAAGTAGGAATCCAGGGACTAGAGCCACCTCTAGTTAATTGCCTGCCACTTACCTGTTTTCACATTCCACAGGGAACTGATCGTCCCCAGGCACTTTTTTACATGTGTCTCAAACAGGGTTTCACATCAACTCCACACCACCCATTCCTCCAGCCTAACTGGGGCTCGCAGTACAATACTAAACTTCCAGGTTTTTTCTGACACTCTGAAATGCGAACTTCTCCCTAATTCACTTTTTTTTGTTTCCGAGAGGGAGTCTTGCTCTTGTTGCCCAGTCTGGAGTTCAGTGGCGCAATCTTGGCTCACTAGTACCTCCACCTCCTGGTTTCAAGCGATTGTTTTGCATCAGCCTCAGCCTCAGCCTCAGCCTCCTGAGTAGCTGGGTTTTACAGGCATGCACCACCACACCCGGCTAATTTTTTAGTTTTAGTAGAGATGGGGTTTCATCATATTGGTCAGACTGGTCTGGAGCTCCCCGACCTTAGGTGATCTACCCGCCTTGACCTCCCAAAGTGCTGGGATTACAGGCATGAGCCACCGCGCCTGGCCCCTAATTCATATTCACTATTTGTCCTTTAGTGTACATTTTTTATATCATATTTTAATCTTTTTTTGACAAAGCATTGGATGGCACATTTAAAAAGATTTATTGACCGGGCGCGGTGACTCAAGCCTGTAATCCCAGCACTTTGGGAGGCCAAGGTGGGTGGATCACAAGGTCAAGAGATCGAGACCATCCTGGTCAACAAGGTGAAACCCCGTCTCTACTAAAAATACAAAAATTAGCTGGGCATGGTGGTGTGTGCCTGTAATCCCAGCTACTCAGGAGGCTGAGGCAGGAGAATTGCTTGAACCCAGAAGGCGGAGGTTGCAGTGAGCCGAGATCAGGCCATTGCACTCCAGCCTGGGTAACAAGAACGAAACTCCATCTCAAAAAAAAAAAAAAAAAAAAAAAAAAGATTTTTTTTCTGTTGTAAATATATGCCATGAGAAAAAAGCAAAGAATAATCCCATGACACTGTGTTGTAAAAAATCTGTGTCTCTTTTTTAAATATATATTCTCTAGGTACAGAGATTTTGTAAGAATGTTTTGGGGTCAAAGTTTTTAATTGAATCTTTTTTATTTATTTATTTATTTTAAAATTTTTTTTTTTTTTTTTTTTTGAAAGATGGGGTTTCACCATAATGGCCAGGCTGGTCTTGAACTCCTGACTTCAAGTGATCCACCCACCTTGGCCTCCCAAAGTGCTAGGATTATTGAATCTTTGTGGGGTTATGTGTCCTCCTCATCCACCCTTTAGTTTTTTCCTGGTCCTGCGTTTCAGTGCTGTCATTGATGACTGTGCTTGCTAGAGTGTCTAATGAATATTAGTTCCTGGGTCACTTTTTCTTTTTTCTTTTTTTTTTTTTTTTTTTGAGACGGAGTTTCGCTCTTGTTACCCAGGCTGGAGTGCAATGGCGCGATCTCGGCTCACCGCAGCCTCCGCTTCCTGAGTTCAAACAATTCTCCTGCCTCAGCCTCCTGAGTAGCTGGGACTACAGGCACGCGCCACCATGTCCAGCTAGTTTTTTTTTTTTTTTTTTTTTTGTATTTTTAGTAGAGACGGGGTTTCACTATGTTGACCAGAATGGTCTCGGTCTCTTGACCTCGTGATCCACCCGCCTCGGCCTCCCAAAGTGCTAGTAGGACAACCCGAGGTATGAAGTGTGGCTTCTCAAAGGAACAGGTGGATGCCCAGGAGCGGAGATAAATTTTTTGGTGCACTCCTCCTTTGAAAAGCTAACTCCTTGAGATGTTGTCTTCACTTATCCCACGTTTCATTTCTTGGAGATACTGCTGATCAGCCAATCAGATGCTAATACTGAGGAAAAAACAAGTAATTTCTGCCCTCGGATTCTCTGATATTTGTGGGAAAAAAATAGTATCCAAAAAGTAAAGAAAACAAACAAACAACAAAAAAACTCACCCCAGAGAGATCATTGGAGAACTTGCACAGTAAAATGCATTTAGGGCAGTGACTGGGGCATAGTGCGGTGTCTCCTAAAAGGGTGATCATGGAGTACTTAAGGGATCAGGATGGGGTGGAAGAATCTCTAAAGTGACTGGATGGCCTGACTTGACACACGAGTCAGACACATCTAGGGTGTGTCTGTGTGTGTGTGTGTGTGTGTGTGTGTGTGTGTGTGTGTGTGTGTGTGTGTGTGTGTTTTGAGATGGAGTCTCACTGTCGCCCAAACTGGAGTGTAGTGGCTTGATCTCTGCTCACTGCAACCTCTGCCTCCAGGGTTCAAGCGATTCTCCTGCCTCAGTCTCCTGAGTAGCTGAGATTACAGACATGTACCACCACACCTGGCTAATTTTTAAAAATATTTTTAGTAGAGACAGGGTTTCAACATGTTGGTCAAACTGGTCTTGAACTCCTGACCTTGTGATTCACCTGCCTCGGCCTCCCAAAGTGCTGGGATTACAGAGGTCAGCCACTGTGCCCAGCTTAAAAAACTTGACACATCTGTTTTTTAATCAGCACTGCCACTCCCTGGGTTTATCACCTTGAAAAGATATGTTTACTTATGTAGACTTCAGGTTTTTAACTATAAATTGAATTTTATTAGTAGAGCTTGAAAGGTACAAAAATATTTACAAAGGGCATACTAGTGATGGGTTTAAAAAAAAAACTAATTTTTTTTTGTCGTTGTTAAAAATTCTCATTTACTTTTTTTTTTTTTCTGAGTAAAGGAATTTTCTCAGATGTGTTTTTTTATGGTTAGGTGATTTTAAACAGACTTCCGAGGCTTACCTTTTAGAATGCGCCAAGGAAAAAATAAGGAAAATCTTTTGACTGTAGAAAATGAATACATTTCCACAATAAAATATGGTAAATAATTGGTGAGTTACATGGATTCATGAAAACATCAGTTCTTTTTGCAGTGTAAATTTGTGACAGTGAATATTTCTATTTTATGTCCTGTTATTTTGATTTCTAAGTTTCATGCTAAATTTTATAAGATGAATCTTGGTACTTCCTAGAAGTGTTTTCATATGAATAATTATTTACTACCTGATTTTTAATGAAAATAATACAGTAATATATTTATTGTCTGAAAGGAATACTTTTACTTTTCTTGTTAAGGTATGAAATGTAAGCACCGTAAAATTTTCTTTGCTCATACGAATGCTGTGTTTGAGCTATTTTGCTGGACATTTCACACACTTAGTTTCAAAACCCAAGTGAATAACTTTGACATGGAAATTAAAGCTTGAGCGCAGTGACTCCAAGCTAAGGCTAATAAAGAGCCTGTGTAAGGAGGTTATTAAAGGCCCAGTTAGTTCTTTCTGGGGAGCCTCTCCTGCAGATGTCCCAGCCTGCTCATCCCCGCCATGCAAGAAGCCTTTATCCTGAGAAAAGCCCCGGAGCCCTCGGAAGCTGGGGTCCCACAGGCAGATGCAGTTAAGGTTAAGATGAAAGATAACTGGGAGGATCTTACTGAAGATGAAGTTATTGTTTCAGGCAGTGTTTAGACTTTGTAAAAGAAAAACAAAGTTTGGTTTATGTAAAAACAATTTGAATTCCAAATAAGTATTGCAACAGGAATGAGTAAGATATTTAACGACTGCAAAGGCAGACAGAGGCTTTCTTTCATAGAGAAAAGCAAACAAGATTAGAAAGATGATGGGAGAAGAATGGCAGATGGAGGGTTAAACAATCAGATTCTGGATGAGAAAATATTTTCCCCAAAGTCAGAATGTTATTAGGAGGGACATAAAATGGGGTCCTGTGTTCACTCGGACTGAAAGCAGCTCAAAGTTCAGGAACCTGTGGGAAAGGAAGTTAAGTAAAATTTGATTAAGAAGTATTTTATTATGACCACTGAAGACACATTCAGCTGATTTTCTTACTAGAAAAAGAAGAAAATGTGCAGAGTGTGTGTCTGGCTGTGTGATAGGAGAGTACTATCTAAGTCATAATGGGTAGGGTGTTTCTTTTCTTTCTTTTTTTTTTTTTTTGAGATGGAGTTTCACTCTTGTTACCCAGGCTGGAGTGCAATGGAACGATCTAGGCTCACCACAGCCTCCGCCTCCTGGGTTCAGGCAATTCTCCTGCCTCAGCCTCCTGAGTAGCTGGGATTACAGGCATGCGCCACCATACCCAGCTAATTTTTTGTATTTGTAGTAGAGACGGGGTTTCACCATGTTGACCAGGATGGTCTCGATCTCTTGACCTTGTGATCCACCCGCCTTAGCCTCCCAAAGTGCTGGGATTACAGGCTTGAGCCACCACACCTGGCCTGGGTGTTTCTTTCCATAAACTGTTCTTGGAACACACAGTGGATGGAAAGTCTTACTAATCTTAACTCTTTACCAGGATTATGTATGTGCTTCATCTTTCCCCATCTCTCTCTCTTTTTTTTTTTTTGTCCTGCACATTTCTTTTATTTGACTTTTTCTGGGTTATGTCTCTTATAGTAAACTGGTAAACATAATTACAGTGTTTTGCTGAGTTCTGTGAGTAGCACTATCAAATTATTGAACTTGAGGGATGCTACAGGAGTCCTGAATTTTAAACAGTACCTTAGAAGTATGGATGGACTCATGGGGTTTGTGGCTGGCATCTGCAGTAAGGATGATGTTGTGGGACTGACCCCTGAATCAGGGTCTGTGCTGACTCGCTGGTGTCAGAATTTAAATATTAGACAATGAGTTGGTGTTGGAGAATTGCTTTGTGTTCAGCAAACTCTACATATTTGGTGCCAGGAAAAAAAATATATCATGGAGGCCTGGCCTGGAATAAAACTCTGGGTGTCTGGGATGGGAGGCTCTGCTTTCCTATACACAGCCCATTGTCCTGTGATTCCAGGTCTGCTCCCAGAGTGAGAGAGGACTGAAAACTTAAAGGAAAGGAGCTCTGATGAAAGATCCTTGTTTTCTACTGTTTCCACCACAGGATTCCTACCCACTCACAAACACGTACACTAGACACTGACATGTTTACACCCTTCCCAGGACTAGGCACCTTTCTCAGAAACCACCACAGCATTTTTTTTTTTTTTTTTTTTTTTTTTTTTTTGAGAGGAGTCTCACTCTGTCACCCAGGCTGGAGTGCAGCGGCATAATCTCAGCTCACCGTAACCACTGCCTCCCAGCTTCAAGTGATTCTCCTGCCTCAGCCTCCCAAGTAGCTGGGACTAGAGGTGTGTACCACCATGCCCAGCTAGTTTTTATATTTTTAGTAGAGATGGGGTTTTACCGTATTGGTCAGGGTGGTCTCGAACTCCTGACCTTGTGATTCACCCACCTCGGCCTCACAAAGTGCTGGGATAACAGGCGTGACCCACCCTGCCCGGCCAGAATTTTTATTCCTAGTGTTGCTAAAAACCCGTAAAAGTGTCTACGAGTGTCCTGATATAACCTTACCCACAGGCATTAAATCTGCAGCAGCAACCTGTTTTCTCCACCTGCTTAGGTTTCCAGGCCACCTGTTCATAATCTCATAGGCCTGCAGGGACAGAAGTAAAGCAGAGTACAGTGCCATATGGTTTGTATCTAAAGTACAAACCAGCCCGTTCAACTACATTGCACTCTCCCCCACCCATGAAGTTTTTTCCTTTTAACTGTATTTTTGGTTCAGGGGTACACATGCAGGTTTATTATACAGATAAAATTGTGTCATGGAAGTTTGGTAAGGATTATTTTGTTACTGAGATACTAAACATTGCATAGAAAAGGTATCGTTTCTGATCCTCTTTGCTCCCTACCCTCCACCCTAAACTAGACCTCGTTGTCTGCCGTTCCCCTCTTTGTGTCCATGTGTTCTTATTATTTAGCTCTTACTTATAAATGAGAACACAAATTTAGTTTTCTGTTTCTGCATTAGTTTTCCTGAAGATCACCTCCATGTTGCTGCAGAGAACATCATCTTGTTCATTTTCATGGCCACAGAGTATTCCATGATGTTTATGTATCAAGTATTTTTTAAATTCTTATTTTATTTTGTTTAGTTTTTTGTGGAGACAGGGTCTTACATTGTCACCCAGCCTGGAATGCACTGGCGTGATCTTGGCTCACTGCAGCCTCAACATTCTGGGCTCAAGCAATTCTTCTACCTCAGCTGTTTAAGTAGTTCCGACTACAGGCATAGGTCACTACGCCTGACTAATTTTTTATGTGTGTCTTTTGTAGAAATGGGGTTTTCCCAGATTGCTTTAGCTGGTGTCAAACTCCTGAGTTCAGGAAATGTGTCTTCCTCAGCCTCCCAAGGTGTTGGGATCACAGGCGTGAGCCACTATGACAACTGAGCAATATTTTATTTATCCAGTGTACCACTGATAAGTATTTACGTTGACTCTGTGTCTTTGCCATTGTAAATAGTACTGCAGTAAATGTGTGTGTATGTGTCTTTTTGACAGAATAACTTACATTTCTTTGGGTATCTATCCATTTATGAGGTTGCTGGGTCAATGATAATTCTGATTTTATTTTATCAATTTTTTTTTTTGAGATCGAGTTTCACTCTTGTTACCCAGGCTTCAGTGCAATGGCGTGATCTTGGCTCACCACAGCGTCCGTCTCCTGGGTTCAGGCAATTCTCCTGCCTCAGCCTCCTGAATAATTCTGATTTTAGTTCTCTGAGAAATCGCAACACTGCTTTTCACAATGGTTGAACTGATTTACACTCCCACCAGCAGTGTATCAGCATTCTCTTTTCTACACAATCTTGTTAACATCTATCATTTTTTGACTTTTTATATTTATTATTTTTATTTTTTTAAAGACGGAGTTTCACCGTGTTTGTCAGGCTGGTCTTGAACTCCCGACCTCAGGTGATCCACCCACCTTGACCTCCAAATATTATTTGACTTTTTAATAATAGTCATTCTGACTGGTCTCAGATGGTATGTCATTGTTGTTTCTCTTAACATTTCTTTAATGATTAGTGATGAGTATTTCATTTTTTTCTCTTAAGACAGGGTTCACCATGTTGGCCAGGCTGGTCTTGAACTCCCGACCTCAGGTGATCCACCCACCTTGACCTCCAAATATTATTTGACTTTTTAATAATAGTCATTCTGACTGGTCTCAGATGGTAAGTCATTGTTGTTTCTCTTAACATTTCTTTAATGATTAGTGATGAGTATTTCATTTTTTTCTCTTAAGACAGGGTTCACCATGTTGGCCAGGCTGGTCTTGAACTCCCGACCTCAGGTGATCCACCCACCTTGACCTCCAAATATTTTTTGACTTTTAAATAATAATCATTCTGACTGGTCTTAGATGGTATGTCATTGTTGTTTTTCTTAACATTTCTCTAATGATTAGCGATGAATATTTCTTTTTTTTTTTTTTTTTTTAAGACAGGGTTTCACTATGTTGGCCAGGGTGGTCTTGAACTCCTGGCTTCAGGTGATCCACCCACCTCGGCCTCCCAAAGTGCTGAGATTACAGGCGTGAGCTATCACACCCGGCCGAGTATTTCTTTCATGTGGTCATTAGCCACATGTATGTGTTTTGAAAATCATCTGCTCATGTTTTTTGCCTACTTTTTAATAAGGTTTTTTTTTCTTGTAAATTTGTTTATATTCCTTATTGATTCTAGATATTACACCTTTTTTAGTGGCATGTTCTGCAATTATTTTCTTTTATTCTGTAGGTTGTGTATTTACCCTGGTGATAATTTTTTTTTAATGTGAAAAAACTTCAATTTAATTAGGTTCCATTTGTCAGGTTTTGGTTTTGCAGTTGCTTTTGGTATCTTCATCATGAAATCTTTGCCAGGTTCTATGTGTAAATGGCATTTCCTAGGTTATCTTTCATGTTTTGTTTTTTTTTTTTTGTAACTTTAAGTTTTACATTTAAGTCTTTAATTCATCTTGAATTCATTTTGTAGATGGTATAATGAAGGGGTTCAGTTTCAGTCTTCTACATAGTGCTAGCTAGTTATTCCAGCACTATTTATTAAATAGGGAATTAGTTTTACATTTCTCTTGTCTGCTTTGTCAAAGATCTAATGGTGGTAGGTGTGTGGTATTATTTCTGGGCTCTTAGTAGGAAGAGCATTAAATCTAAATTTCTTCGGATGTATGCCCATTTTAATGATACCGATTTTTTTCTGTCTAGGAGCATAAAATAGTTTAACATTTGTTTGTGTTATCTCTGACTTAAGAAGTGTTTTGTAGGGCCAGGTGCAGTGGCTCACGCCTATAATCCCAGCACTTTGGGAGGCTGAGGTGGGTGGATCATGAGGTCAAGAGATCGAGACCATCCTGGTCAACATGGTGAAACCCCGTCTCTACTAAAAATACAAAAATTAGCTGGGCATGGTGGCTCATGCCTGTAATCCCAGCTACTCAGGAGGCTGAAACAGGAGAACAGCCTGAACCCAGTGGGCGGAGGTTGCGATGAGCTGAGATCGCGCCATTGCACTCCAGCCTGGGTAACGAGCAAAACTCTGTCTCAAAAAAAAAGAAGTGTTTTGTAATTATTGTTGTAGAAATCTTTGACCTCCGTGCTTATTTCTAGATATTTTATTCTTGTAGCAACTATGAATTGTGTTTTTGATTTGGTTTTCGGCTTGGGTGTTGTTAATGTACAGGAATGCTACTGATTTTTGTACATTTATTTTGTATCCTGAATTTTTGTTAAAGTTGTCAGTTTAAAGAGCTTTTCAGCCAAGACTACAGTGTTTTCTAGACATAAAATTATGTCATCTACAAACAGAAATAGTCTGAGTTTCTCTCCTCCTATTTGGATTTCTTTTATTTCTTTTTTTTTTTTTTTTTTTTCCTGTCCCAACATTTTTAAATACAGGTGGATGGATAATACATGAATACAAACACATGGATATAGGTATCTCTGAAGCAGTGTGACATAAAATAACATCTATATATACAACACTCCTCTGCAAATAGCAAATGTAAACCAAAAGATACCCAACAGATCATTTTGTTTATCTCGCTATCATTTCTTAATCTATAACATCTCCCTCCTATGTATGAATCCATTCAAGGAAGCGGTACTAGCTGCCCTACAAGATGGTAGCTCCCGTGAGTGACTTATTGAGACCCTATTTTCATTTGGATCTGAGCCGTCCTACCAGCTTCACTGCAATCTGACTTTCCCTTCTCAGAGTATAAAGTCTGACATGGGATGGCACACCTATAGCTTCAGTGTTCGAAGCAAAGAAAGCTTTATGCAGATTCTGGCTTTTGTATTTTTTTCCTTTTTTTTTTTTTTTTTTTTCCCGAGATGGAGTTTCGCTCTTGTTACCCAGGCTGGAGTGCAATGGCACGATCTCGGCTCACCGCAACTTCTACCTCCTGGGTTCAGGCAATTCTCCTGCCTCAGCCTCCTGAGTAGCTGGGATTACAGGCACGTGTCACCACGCCCAGCTAATTTTTTGTATTTTTAGTAGAGACGGAGTTTCACCGTGTTGACCAGGATGGTCTCAATCTCTTCACCTCATGATCCACCCACCTCGGCCTCCCAAAGTGCTGGGATTATAGGCATGAGCCACTACACCTGGCCAGATTGTGGCTTTTAATGCATCTCTGACTAGAAAGATTCAAACCACAGCCAATTCCAAGAACCCTTCTAAGAACAGAGACAGTCACTTGAAAGGATCTGACTTGCTATGCCTAAATATAATTCACACTGCTTTTCTCTATGACACACTTTAATATTTTGTCCAAATATCTAGAAACATGTTATTAACTGAAGAAAGAATAAAAGCAGCCACTTTATAGACTGGAGACACTCAAGCACTGATCTATTCATAAAGTTTCTACACAGCTGAAGAAGTTTGCATCAAATGGACAAAAAATAGCACAGAAAACCTAAGTAGAGAAAAATGTAGAAAACTCCATCTCCTAGAAAGCAGGTCAAATGGACTCAGTTAAAGACCTCACTGAATGCAGGAGAATCAATGGGAAACAACATAAAGACTTCTGCTAGGACCTAAATAGGAACCAGTCTGTGTAATCAAGAAAGTACTTTGCCTCCTGATCTCAATGTCTGCCTCCAGTCTAGGGCTCAGAAAACAGTCTGGTTATTTGAACTGCTTGTCAATCAAGGTTCCCTTCATTTTCGCTTTCTTGGCTTCCAGTTCATCCAGCTCTTGCAGTCATTTCTTGCTCATGCCTTTGCGCTCTAGCTGTTTTTCAATCACTTTGGCATTCTGTGCATATGAATCAGCAACTTCCCTAGCCTCAATCTCCTCTTCCTCTTCATCGATGGTAGACACAGTGACAGAACTGAACTTGCCCATGTCTTTGGTCCGTTTGGTCATCATCACCTTCTTAGGAGGCTCTTGTTTCTGAGTATATATGTTTGTTTTTCGAAAGCCCTGGCCAAACTTGACTACTGCTCCATCGACAATGAAGGTAACAGGAGCATTCTTTGGCTGCGATCGGTAGAAGAGCAGCAGTCCACACTTTGCACATTTCTTCCTGTACTGTCGTTCAATGCCTTCAGGTCTCCGCAGGTACCTAGTCTCCTCCTCTTCTGTGTTACAAAACTTAGAGCATGTTTGGCAGCATCAATCACACATGACAGGTCTCGGGGCCTCACGGGCAATTTCTCTAACTGGCAGTCCAGCACTAGGACCATCTGGCCGCACAAACAATAGTACACATGGAAGGGCTTCTCGCCGTTGTCATACTCCTCCCGATCCCAAGTGTCAGAGCAGATTACTGACCTAGACACTACTTTCGGCATAGTTCCCAAGATCACCCTGGACTACACCGAGAAGATGGTCCTGCCGGAAATGACGTCACCGCCTTTTATTTCTTTATCTTGCCTGATTGCTCTGGTCAGGACTTCCAATTCTATGTCTAATAGAAGTGATGAGAGAAGGTATCCTTGTCTTATGCCAGTTTTCAAGAAGGACTGCTTCCAGCTTGTGTCCATTCAGTATGTTGGCTGTGGGTTTGTCACAGATAACGCAGTTTTTTGAAGTATGTACCTTCGATGCCTAGTTTTTGAGGGTTTTAAACATATAAAAGATGTTAAATTTTATTGAAAGCATTTTCTGCATCTATTGAGGTAACCTTGTGGTTTTTATCTGTAGTTTTCTTTATGTGATAAATCACATTTATTTATTTGTATATGTTGAACCAACCTTGCATCCCAGAGATAAGGCCTACTTTAGGCAGGGCGCAGTGGCTCAAGCCTGTAATCCCAGCACTTTGGGAGGCCGAGGCGGGTGGATCACGTGTTAAGAGATCGAGACCATCCTGGTCAGCATGGTGAAACCCCATCTCTACTAAAAATAAAATAAAATAAATTAGCTGGGCATGGTGGCATGCACCTGTAGTCCCAGCTACTTGGGAGGCTGAGGCAGGAGAATTGCCTGAACCCAGGAGGCGGAGGTTGCGGTGAGCGGAGATCATGCCATTGTACTCCAGCCTGGGTAACAAGAGTGAAACTCCATCTCAAAAAAAGAAAAAAAAAAGCCTACTTTATCGTAATGAATTAGCTTTTTGATGTGCTGCTGGATTTGGTTTGCCAGTATTTTGTTGAGATTTTTTGCATCACTGTTTATCAAATTTATTAGCTTGAAGTTTTCTTTTTCTTTCTTTCTCTCTCTCTCTTTTTTTATTTCCACCTGGCAACTTTCATTTAACAGAAGTTTTTTTATTTTGTTTTGTCCCTGCTAGATTCTGGTATCACAGTGATGCTGTTCTTACATAATGAGCTGGGGAGAAGTCCCTTCTTACTCATTTTTGGTAATCGTTTTAGAAGGTATGATGCCAGCCTTTCTTTGTACATCTGGTAGAATTCACCTGTGAATTTGTATAGGCCCGGGCTTTTAAAATTTTTGGTTAGTAGGCTATTTACTACTAAATCAATTTTGAAGCTCGTTATTGGTCTATTTAGGGATTCTTTGTTGTTCAGTTATGGGAGGTTGTATTTGTCCAGAAATTTATTGATTTTGTTTAGAAAAGAAGTGTATGTGTATAGAAGTGTTCATAGTATGCTTCAGTAGTTACTTCTATTTTTTGTGAGGTCAGCAGTAATGTCCCTTTTTTCATTTCTTTTTTTTTTTTTTTTTTTTAATCTTTTTATTAAGCTTGCTAGTGGTTTATTTATCATTAATTTTTTCAAAAGATTTAACTCCTAAGTTTCTTAAATTTTTTTTAATATGACTTTTCATGTCTAAATCTCTTTCAGTTCAGATATAATTGGGTTATTTCTTGTCTTCTGCTAGCTTAGTGACTGGTTTTCTCTTGCTTTTCTTATTTTGTTATTTATAATGTTAAGTTGTTAAATTAAGATCTTTTTTTTTTTTTTGATTTGAGCGTTTAGAGTTAAATTTTCCTTTTAACAGTGCCTGAGCTGTGTTGCAGAATCTCTGGTATGTTATATCTTTACTCTCATTTGTTTCAAAAAATTTCCTTATTTCTATCTTAATTTTATTATTTACCAAAAAATCATTTACGTGCTTAATTTCCATGTAATTGTATGATTTTAAGTAGTTTTCTTTGTATTTAATTATATCTTTATTAAGCTGTGGTCTAAATATGTATTTGGTATGATTTTAAAATTTTTGAATTTGTAGAGATTTGTTCTGTTTTTGATTGTGTGCTCTATTTTAGAGTATCATGACCTTTGGTTGAGAGAAGTATGTATACTATGTTGGTTTTAGATTAAGAGTTCTATACATTTTTATTAGAACTATTTGGTCAAATGTTGAGTTTAGGTCTTGATGTCTATTAATTTTCTGCCTCAAGGATCTCTCTATTAGTGTCTGTTGGATATTGTAATCTCCCACTATTATTGTGCCAGAATCTAAGTCTCTTCTTAGCTCTCTAAGAACTTGCTTTATTCATGTATATCTACGGATTTTTTTTTTTTTTTTTTTTTTTTTTGAGACAGAGTTTTGCTCTTGTTACCCAGGCTGGGGTACAATGGCACAATCTTGGGTCACTGCAACCTCTGCCTCCTGAGTTCAAGCAATTCTCCTGCCTCATCCTCCTGAGTAGCTGGGATTACAGGCACACACCACCATGCCCAGCTAATTTTTTGTATTTTTAGAAGAGATGGGGTTTCACCATGTTGACCAGGATGGTCTCGAGCTCTTGACCTTGTGATCCACCCGCCTCGGCCTCCCAAAGTGCTGGGATTACAGGTGTGAGCCACTACACCCAGCCCTATATGTGGATTTTTTTATAACACTTTTCTGTTTTCTGCTTTTTTCCTTCATAACTATTCTTTGAAGCACACACAGGATGCCCAAGACCTTTTTTCATAATGCTAATATTTCTCATGCTGAAAGTAGCTGTGTACTTGGGTGTTTAGAAAGGAATGTTTTAGGGGAATATTTTCTTTTCACCTTGATAAATCATATGTCAGAAATAGATGCTTGGTGCTGCAAAGAAAAATTAGCACTGAGACAAAGGATTATTTAACAACGTAAGTTTTGCTTCCTGGACTGCAGGAAGGGTACTCTTACTAGCCAACTTGCCTTGAGAGTATAGTGAGTAAAGGGCACCCCCCTTTCATTTGGGATTGTCCTTAAACTGCTGTGTCTGATCTCCATTGGCTGGAATCAGACCTCACAATCTAAACTAAAACCCGATTGGCTAACAACTGAAAACTTTTCTAAACAGGTAAAAGCAATGGAGAGCTGGGACATGGCCTGTGAGCATGTCCAGCACAGATATCCTGGTTAAAGTACAAGGACATAGAATGTACTACCTGCCTGTAAGCTGGGTTCAAGCAATTCTCCTGCCTCAGCCTCCTGAGTAGCTGGGACTACAGGTGTGCAACCACCATGCCCTGCTAATTTTTGTATTTTTAGTAGAGATGGGTTTCACATGTTGGCCAGGATGGTCTCCATCTCTTGACCTCGCGATTCACCCGCCTTGGCCTCCCAAAGTGCTGGGATTACAGGCTTGAGCCACCGCACCTGGCCTAATCTGAGTTGTTTTTTTTTTTTAATGTCTATTATTTATTATACTGAACAACTCTGACCACCAGAGATGAATGGGGGACAGGAGAGAAGAACATCTTGCTTCTCAATAAACTTCCCTTTTTTGTTTTAACATTTTTGAGGATTCTTTCCCAACCTATTACATCTATATTATAATGGTGACAAATTTTCCAACTCTGCCACTCCTTCCAGTGCGTTATTTTTATTATCTTCGTTGTAGGTGGGAAAAAAAAATAGATCCCTACTTGTAGTAACAAAACAATGTTGGAAATTGTCATTAAATCAGGACAAGTGAAAAACAGATCTGTTCCCAGACTCACAGGATTATAAATTTAGGAAGTACACACACAAATAAAAATTAATTACACTCAATAAGATACATTAAGTATGTACAGCTTTCTGTATGTCAGTTACACCTAGGTAAGTAGTTTTTAAAAAAGTATAATCCAACTTACACCACCAACTAATAAAGAAAAAACAAATGAGTAATTCGAAAGAAAAATCACATGTTTCGGTTGACTCCTACTTTGAGTTAAGAACACTAACAATAATTTGCATGCAGTGAATACGGTTCCCTAAATACAACGGATGAATTATTTTCTATACATATTTATTTATGGAGAATTGGTTAATAAACACATTTTAAGTTCAATATATTATGTATTTCGGAGTGGGGAAGCAATCTTAAACATTTTAAACACCAGAAATAGACAAAATTTTAAGTGAAATAATACAAAGTGCCTTGTGTTTTGATTCTGTAGTCACACCATAAAAATCTCAGATTAAGAGAACTCTGAAAAACATTGTTTTGAACATTAAGAATCATGTTTTGGAGGAGGGAGAGAATTAACAGCCTTTCTTTGCCTTAAAATACTTTTTATGAAATGTTTATGAAATTGCAATTGGAATGAAGCAGCTCCTAAAATCGTCAGTGTCCAGAGGAAAAACTGTGCACAGGAGCAAACTACAGTTTTACTCAACTCCTTCCAATGCTCAGCTGAAGTTCTCACTTAAAAGAGCTGCTGAAAGCAGACACAGTGGCTCATGCGCATAACTCCAGCATTTTGGGCGGCTGAGGTGGGTGGATCACTTGAGGCCAGGAGTTTGAAACCAGCCTGGCCAACAAGTTGAAACCCCATCTCTACTGAAAATAAAGAAATAGCTGGGTATGGCAGCAGGCACCTGTAACCCCAGCTACCTGGGAGGCTGAGGCAGGAGAATCACTTGAGCCCAGGAGGCGGAGTTTGCACTGAACTGAGATCGCACCACTGCACACCAGTCTGGACAACAGAGCAAGATACTGTCTCAAAAAAAAATTAAAACAAAACAAAATAGAACAACACAAAACAGCTGAAGTCTTTTCTATTTTAGAAAGGTAGTATGAATAAGTTTTTCTACATATTAACTACAACTTATGGTAATTTGTCAAATGTTTTTCCATTTTTAAATGTAAGAGTCTATCATATCTCTACTCACAAAGCAACAGGCACTGCTAGGGGTCTTAGTCTAAGATCTGACACCCCAGCAGTCTGCATGGCCCATAAGCAGGTGTGGAGAGGACCAAGTTCACCTGTCAGTAGCACCACAGATTCTGACTCTCCAGCCTTTCTGCCATTAATTACCATAGATATGGCCTTTTTCTTGATATTCTATTCCCATTGGAGGCTTTTTATTAAGACCTTGTTCCTGTGAACACATTTGGGGCACAACGTATTGTCTTCAAGGTGCGGGGGTGGAAAACTGGAGGCAGGAAGCAAGAAGAGCGCACTCACTCTCCCTTCTTGCTTTTCTGGAACCCAGGCTTGACCAGCATGAAACTGCAGGTGTACCCAACCATCTGTGTCTGCAGAGATACTTTTTCCATGGACCACACACCATCTGACACCACTGGCTTCTTGTGGAGATTCCACTGCCTCTGGTGTCCTTGCCCTGGCTGAAATTCTTGCCCAGGAGGCCAGCACAGCCTCTGGGGCAGAAGTTGTCACCACAACTGTATTAACTCCCTCAAGCAGAGAAGGGGGCCCTTCCAGAGCAGGCAGCCCCTCCACAGGGGGAAGGGCCACTTGAGGAGGCTGTGTCCCAGAACTCTGCAGGCATGCTTTCCCTTTTTCCACCTTTAATTTATTTTGCAATGACTTAGGATTTTGGCCTCTTTTGCTGTGCTAGGGAAATCCTTTTGGTTTGGGTAAGCAAAGGCACACAGGCACTTATATGCATCCAGTTTCTGTCCTCTGGTGCTCAGCTTTAATTGCTGACACCAGGCCTGCACTATGTCCCGGTGAATCAGATTAACAGGTGGCAGTTTAGAGGGTAAGGGAGGGATTGGGATCTTCTGAGGTCTGAGGTTATCTGCCTTCTTCTTAGGGCAGAGCACTTTGTCACCTTTGACAGATACTTTTCCTTTGGTTCCCTCCTTCACTGATGTTCCCGGCAAAGCAATAGTGTTTGGTTGATAAGCCTGCTGATCCTCTTCCCTCGCCTTCTCTGTGGAGGTCCACTCCTTGCCTTTTACCTTCTCCATATTCGGACTGGAAGCGAAGCTTGGCCAGATGCTTCCGAAATGACCCCTGGCCCAAGATTGTTGTTTGCAAAGTCTCCTCCCACTTCCTGCCTCTAATCTGAGTTTTTATAAGGATGCATTTAACTTCTTTTTTCTCTCAATACAATCTTACTCAGATGAAGAGCTGTTTTTTTCTCCAATGCTTTGGGTTCAGGAGCCCCATTAGTATCCTGTGGTGTGTGTGAATGAGGTGAAAAAGTGATAACTTTTTTTTTTAAGAGACAAAGTCTTGCTTTGTCACCCAGGCTGTAGTGAAGTGGTGCAGTCTCGGCTCACTGCAACTTTCGCCTCCAGATTTCAAACAATTCTTTTGCCTCAGTCTTCCAAGTAGCTCGTACTACAGGTACACACCGCCATGCCCAGCTAATTTTTTTGTATTTTAGTAGAGACAGGATTTTACTGTGTTTCCCAGACTGGTCTCGAACTCCTGAGCTCAGGTAGTTTGCCTGCCTCAGCCTCCCAAAGTGCTAGGATTACAAGTGTAGGCCACTATGCTGGCCAAGAACTCTTAAGCTGTCACTGTCTAGACTCATGCTGAAAATCCAGCAATGTTTCTTCCATGTCACCATTATAAATAGAAACTGACGCTGAAACCCTGCTCCCATTTCCATTAATGTGAAGGTGCAGTTCTACCCAGGAGACCTGCAGGCTCTCCTGTGCAGCTCTGGCTTCTCTCTGATGTGGCACTGGAGTGCTGCTATGGCAATTGGGGTTCACATAAGATGTGAGCTGCTACCTGTGAACCCTGTGCTGTGCCTCAGTGGTGGACGGTAGGAGTCAAGGAAGGACATGAGCCATCAGGAGAGGGCAGCAGGGTGCTGTAGCCCACCCAGTGCTCAGGGAATTGAGAGCCATTGCTTTAAAATGTAAATAACCAAAAAGCACCACATTCAACCATTTCTGCAGGAGGGTGAGACAGACACCTGGCTTCAAGTTGCAAAGTTACCTCCAGTTATGAAGATGTTAAAAAGTTTATTTTGTCATTAAATATAACCAATTAGCATACACGATGGCCTCCCCAATCTCCAGGTGAATGTAGATAAACTATTTATAACATGGTGCTGGAAATTCCTCTACTTGTGAACTAATTATGGTGAAATCCTTTCGTCTTTGCAATCTCTTAAGCAGATTGACTAATGCATGTCACATTCTGGTTTAATTGTGTAATAAAATACCTTTCTTTCTTTCTTTCTTTCTTTCTTTTCTTTTCTTTTCTTTCTTTCTTTCTTTCTTTCTTTCTTTCTTTCTTTCTTTCTTTCTTTCTTTCTTTCTTTCTTTCTTTCTTTCTTTCTTTTTCTTTTTTTGAGACAGAGTCTTGTTGCTCAGGCTGGAAGGCAATGGTGTGATTTCAGCTTACTACAACCTCCACTTCCCAGGTTTAAGCAATTCTCCTGCCTCAGCCTCCTGAGTAGCTGGGATTACAGGCATGCACCACCACACCCAGCCAATTTTTGTATTTTAGGTGGAGACGAGGTTTCTCCATGTTGGTCAGGTTGGTCTCGAACTCTCGACCTTAGGTGATCCACCCACCTCGGCCACCCAAAGTGCTGGGATTACAGGCGTGAGCCACTGTGCCTGGCATAAAACAGCTTTCTTCCCCCACCCCCGCCCTTCTCCAAAACAGCTTTCTTCTGTTTTATCATTGTGGACTTTCTCTGGAGCTGGAGACGATTTTTCTTTTCTAGTTCCCAAACACTGTCTAGAATTAACCGACATAATATAAACATTTAAGATGCCAACAAAGCTTTACTCTAGAAGAAACTTTTACTCTCAGGCATCCAGTCAACTCCCAATTGTGCTGCAAAGTGCATGCTGTTTCCTAAATATGCAGGCAGAATTGTGTCTTTACCTATTTGGTATCTATTTTGGTATCTATAGTCCTCCACAGTCTTTCTAGAGAGGCTAGACTAGATTTCTGGAACTTCACAGGGCAGCAATCAACCACTGTACCTCTTTCAGTGACTCCTGTATCTTCATACCAGAAACTGATTCATAGACCAGGGGGCTCAGAAATCTAATCAGACTAACACATGTGCATTGAGTAAACATGTAGACTTGAGAATCTCCAATTTCCAGTTTATTCTCTTGCTACAATGCCCACAAATGTGCAGGTTAATACCTGCTACTCCACCCATCCAGGACCTAAATCTGTAGCTCCAAATTTTGAATCTAGGTCTTGAAATTTGGGAATAAAGAAAAACTTTCATCTGAGGAATGCAAGTCCTTTTAGTTTTCAGACCCAGAGAGACATTAAAATGAGAACACAATGATTTCTTTCTCCTCTGTTTGAACTATGTATTTATTTATCTATTGAAACTGTTCACTGTTGCCGTCAGTAGCTATAAATTCGTGCCTAAGTAGACACTGTAACCCATACTCTAAACCTTCATGATGTATATCCAATCAATAATCAATGCTACTTCTATAAAGAAACAATTTGTGACAAACAGCTTTATATCAGCCCACTCACTGTCCTTCTCTCTTTTTTTTTTTTTTTTTTTTTTGCCTTTATAAATCTACTGGTAAGTGTTGCTAATCAAAATATAGATTCCAGGCAAGTCCTTCCAAGTTATAATCCTCAAGCTTGGTCCAAATAAACTGTCTACTTCTATTCATGTTGCCCCAGCTTTTTCCTTTTAGGTAGACATATCGTTTAGACTGTGCTAGAGCAGCCTCTATGAGGTGATTTCTCCTTTGATTGTACTCTGCTTGCTGTAACATCCAAGGATGCAGAGCCAGGTTGGTCTTACCTGCAATCTGCATATAAGGTCTGGCCTCTGCATGGGATTTATTAAAAAGGCATGGACTTTGAATTGAGAATGTACAGAAAATCAACAGGAGGCATTTTCTGCATTGTGAGATGTCAACATAGACATCTTGTAGTTCCCCTTTAAAAGTGTGGCTCTTTGAGCTTTTCAGATCTTGTCCAGTGACCTGCAATTATGTGAAAGGCTCCCAGTGTAAATAGAATCTGATGCCAAAATCTGTATCTTAGGAGTGAGAGATCAAGGCCACAATGTATGCAGAGCCATAAACACAAGTATACCTACCTGTAAAATGTGATACTGGAATATTCTTGCCTTTTTTCTTATCTAAGAGTTAGATAATCTTCTTATCTGATCAGGACAGATAATTTAGGTTCTGGAGCTCCACCAGGGCTGTTTCATTTTTTATTTAGAATCAGCCTGAGTCTCTCTTTCCTGGCTTATCATTGGGCCATCAGCCCAGAGTCACTTGGAATCCTCTCACAGTCATGGAGGCATCTTTGAGACATTCGAGGATGTCTAGAGCAGAACTGTATCAGGCTGACAAGTTGTTAATTCTGCTTCTGTCTCAACGTAAGAGAAATGAGTCATCCTGTGTTTGTTCCTCCCCTGATACAAGAGATGTCTTTGGTTGCTTCACAGATAACAGTTGCTCCAGTTTTCTAGTCATGGGTGAAAAATGAGGAGAAGGTCTGGGACTCGAACAAATAAACTAATTGGTTCGGTTTCATATGGCCATTAGAAAAATAGGTGAAGCAGTCTTGGTCTCTACCATTTAGGAACTTTTAGCCTAGACTAGAACTGGCGATTAAGCATCATTGGTGATAGAATGAATAGATGTGTGCGCAAAGATCTTGGACTTTTCTGGGGCCACGTTCTTTATATTGTCATGACTTCTGATGTCATCACCTGAAGGGATATTTACAGATGGAGAGTTTTTATTGTTATTTCTATTTCTTTTACCTTGCTAAGAATACATATTTAACTTATAATAAAATTACGCTAGAAATCAGTAAGAGATTTGTTTAAATTGCTTACTAGTGTATGTTATAAAATTGAGGGGGCAGTTGTAAAAATTATACAAAGTCTGAGATTTAAGTTTTTCTTAGATAAGCTTAAGAAAAATGGAACTGGTAGTGCTTTCATTGGCCTAGAGAGGAGAATTCAAAAAAGGGTCCCCTCCCTGCCCCAGTTCTGTTCACTTCCCCCTTTTTGGAGGCCTTATTTAGATCTGTCCCCACTCTGGAGCCTCGTGTCACATAACTGATGAGAAGAGATCAGAGTTTGGGCTGCTGAATCCTGTTTCCTCTCTAGAGCTTGTGCTCATGTTTTCTTAACCCTAAAGCAGATAAATGGAAAAAAGTATGTATTTTAGGGTCTTAAGTTTTTAATTTTCTATTAAAACCGGTGCTTGCAGAGACATTCCATTTAGTAACTTGTTTTCTTGTCCTGCAGATCCAGTAGTTGCTACACAAGTCACAAAAAATTAAACACAATAAAATTTCTCAAAACTACATTAAAACTCTTTATTTCTCTCATCTTGTATCTTTAGCTTTTATTCTATACAGTTATTTATTTCTTTGTTATTTATGTATTTTAATGAATGGTTCTTAGGTTGCCTAGGCTAGCCTTGAACATATAGCCTCACCTCCTCAAGTGCCAGGACAACTGGTCTGAGCCACGGTGGCTCCCTATTCTATATAGGTTTTAAAGAAATTGATGACAGAAACAGAAGAAATAAAATGCTGGGGCCGGGCATGGTGGCTCATGCCTATAATCCCAGCACTTTGGGAGGCCAAGGCGGGTGGATCACAAGGTCAAGGGATTGAGACCATCCTGGTCAACATGGTGAAACCCTGTCTCTACTAAAAATACAAAAAATTAGCTGGGCATGGTGGTGCACGCCTGTAGTCCCAGCTACTTGGGAGGCTGAGGCAGGAGAATTGCTTGAACCCAGGAGGTGGAGGTTGTGGTGAGCTGAGATCACGCCATTGCACTCCCGTCTGGGTAACAACAGTGAAACTCTGCCTCAAAAATAAAACAAAACAAAAACAAAATGGTGGACCCTTTATCTAAATTTTGGGAATTATTAAGCACTTAGTACCAGCTCTCGGGGTGTAATGAGGATTAAATCACATAATGTGTTATTCCCAGCACAGTGCTCTGTAACATACTCTTGAGCACATAGTATCTGCCTAATGATTATTGCATTAGTACATGTGCACATGTTTATGATGCAGACTCATTCAGATTTTGCTGCCTTCTGGTTGTTCTATAAATTTTAAGGAGCCAGCAAAGAATATGATACTTTAGGATGGAAATAGAAGTTGTCTTCATTTGTCCTAGAAGTATTTATGTTGTGACAAGAGTGCTGAGTATAAGGGACTCTGTGCTGTGCCTGCTTCTCTAAGGAATGCCAATAATGAGCCCGGGGGAACAACATCAGCATTGATGGGGGCTGGTTTAAAACACCCATTTTAGATCCCTTGTATGAATTATAATATGTAGAATGGGGTCAAAATTACCAGGTTATTTTTATTTTCTTTCTTTTTACCAAGTTATTTTTAAGCTTACTAAAGTTTGAGAGACAATGCTTAGCAAAATATTATCAGCCCAGATTTGTTTTTCTTTTTCTTTTTCTTTTTTTTTTTGAGTTGGAGGCTGGAGTGCAATGCTGCAATCTTGGCTCACTGCAACCTCTGCCTCCCAAGCAGCCAGGACTACAGGCACGTGCTGCCATGCCCAGCTAGTTTTTGTATTTTTAGTAGAGACAGGGTTTCACCATGTTGGCCAGGATGGTCTTGATCTCCTGACCTTGTGATCTGCCTTCCTCAGCCTCTTAGAGTGCTGGGATTACAGGCACGAGTCATTGTGCCCACCACAGCCCAGATTTCTGATTAGGATTACATGGACAATTTTTAGAAATCTCTACTCTTTGGGGGAAGCAGCAGTGGAGGAAGGGTTTACAGTGTACCTAAATAAACTGTTATAAGTAATGGATAAAAGAAATCAGGAACATTAAACTGCAGAAGACCGCAGAGACCTCTGGGGAGGAAGGCCTCTGTATGCCAGCATGTTCCCAGGAGCAGAGTGACCTAAGCTCTGATAGTAAACACTGTGCCCAAGGACATAACACTTCCTTGAAGCACTGTAATGTAACCAGGCATGTAGGCTGCTTGCTAAGCCCACTCCCACCAGCTGCACTATAGATAAGCATATGATTTTAGTTCTTGAGAAACTCACATAAACCGCCACTGCTATCAATTCTGTGTTTGATACACAGCCTCCCTTCACGGACTCACCCTGCCACCTGCACTACAGATAAAAGTGATTGTGTTCAATAAACATTGTGGTAACCAGAGCTTGGGGCCTTCACTGCCTCCATTACAAGTGATCTTCCCCTGGTCCCACTTTCATTCTTAATCTGTCTTTTTCTCAGTCCTTTGTTGCCACCGGACTTGGGATACCCACTGGTGGGATGTGGGGCTTGTTCCCTGCATCTACTTGTCCCTTTCCATGGATTCTGTTTATTGTTCTGGGCGGAAGCATCCATGTTGTTTTAATGAAGTGCCTCATGTGACTCTAAGGTGAGGCCAGGTATGAGGGCTTCAAATTACATTCCTGAGAGTTAAATTTCACCTTTGCACTAAAGGGTGGTTACAGGGCCTTTTTCTGTTCAGCTTTGGTAGGGACAGGGCAGTGTGGCCCATATTTCCATTACTATAGCAGAAATTGCTGGTGCCTGTGGCAGGGGAGGTTACCTGAGTACAGGAAAAGAGAAATTTATATTTTTGCTCCCATGGAGCAGCTTATTGTCCCTGAATCCCTTTTGTTGTAAAGAACAGAAGTGGGTGGGCTTTTTCTGCAGGTCCTGGTCCTTCTGCTGTGGATGTAAACAGGCAGTGCTGAAAGCTTTAAAGGCATTTTTTCAAGATGCAGGTGTAATTTATTAAGAATATCATCTGAGCAGGAATCCAGAGAAGGAGGAGAAACAAAGAAAAAAATGGCTTTTCTATTAGCTAAGCTTATCTCAGATCAAGAGCTGTGTCCACTCTGCTTCCTGGACTGCCATGCGCTCAGTAATTGGCAAGGCTTTGCTTCTTTACTTGTGTTTTTCCTCCCTCATGAGTTTAACAGCTTTTAAAAATTCATGTAATATCCAAGGGCCTCTGCAAAATATTTCTTTCCTATACACCAGAGCCTTTTCTCCATTCTCTATGTCTTGGTTTCTCATATGCCATGCAGAATTTTCCCCATGAATTTATCATCTGCAATATTAAAATTGTTCCCTTTGTGGTTGTGGACCATAGGAAGATGTAGCAACTCCTGATTTCTGTTGAGGAAAATTAGGTGTCCATCCGTAGTGAAAATGGAGAACATGTAATGTGGAGGTTCCATCTGTGTTCTCCATTAGCTCTATGCAGAACAGAATGTAAAAAATGCTTATTTAAACAGGATGGCACTTGCTACCCAGAAAGTTATTTTAAAAAATTAAGATGATTTATAATCCTTTGGGTATATACCCAGTAATGGGATTGCTGGGTCAAATGGAATTTCTGTTTCTAGATCCTTGAGGAATCGCCACACTATCTTCCACAATGGTTGAACTAATTTACACTCCGACCAACAGTGTAAAAGTGTTCCTATTTCTCCACGTCCTCTCCAGCATCTGTGGTCTCCAGATTTTTTGATGATCACCATTCTGATGTACACACAGGGAGAAGAACGTCACACACTTGGGTCTGTTGGGGGATGGGAGACTCGGGGAGGTATAGCAGAGGGTGGGGAGATTGGAGAGGGATAACATTAGGAGAAATACCTAATGGAGGTGATGGGGATGGAGGCAGCAAAGCACCATGGCAGGTGTATACCTGTGTAATAATCCTGCAGGATCTGCACATGTACCCCAGAACTTAAAATAAAATTAGAAGATACTTGCTGTATAGGGTGCTAAAGAAAGACTACTTAATATCAGCATTAAAAATTACAGAACATGGAAGATACCTGTATCTTAAACTTTGTGTAAACTCATGTTTCTGTGTGGTTAAATTCAGACTATAATTCACTTTCAGGATGGCAACATTTCAGCAGTGATGCTGTGTCCTGTGTGTATCAGCACATTATGCAAATTGGTTCTAGTGCGCTTGATATTAACGATTCACTTGGTTAAAGAGCTCTCTGACAGATTTTTTTATAGAGTTAATTATTTTTCTCTTTATTATTAAGTATCTTTTTGCAGCTGATGTGCATAAATTATCATATTTAATCTGGAAGCTGCCCTTCTTTCTTAGGTTTTCTTTGCATATATCTGTGTTTGGAAAGTGAAAGCTCTCATCTTTGATTACAGGCCAGAACAACTGGGAAAAACACAGGCTCTTTTACTTACTCAGTGTTTTTGACAAAATCTTCTTTTTGAGGCAAAAACATCGGCATTAATGGTGAGCTTGTTAGAAATTCAGCAACTCAGACTTTATTTCTGATTTTCTGAAAAAGATATCTGCATTAACATGATCTCAAGTTTATAACATTAAAATTTAAGACGTACCTTCTAACTTAACATGTGCTTTTGATCTGAATAATACACACAACTTGTTCTTTAGAATGTAAATATAGCACTCAAAAATGTACATGTTTGTGTTTATGCCCCTGATTTTATACTTTATTATTCAGGAGAACAGAAAAGCACTGATAATGTAGATTTTATGCCACTCTGTTTTCTCAGAGAGGATATTTCTGTTTTGAAATGCATTTTATTGGAAAATTTTAGTCAGTCCTATGAGTTAGAACCAATTCTCTTTACTCTTTCATTTCACCTTGAGTCA
This sequence comes from Saguinus oedipus, assembly GCA_031835075.1. NCBI lineage: Eukaryota > Metazoa > Chordata > Mammalia > Primates > Cebidae > Saguinus > Saguinus oedipus. The sequence continues at coordinate 20,878,515 of CM063187.1, forward strand.
AATTAAAAATTCTGCCCATGGCCACTTGGTAAATATGTGTGTTTGTGTGTTTTTCAGGCATCATTGACATTTACAGATGTGGCCATGGAATTCTCTCTGGAGGAGTGGCAATGCCTGGACACAGCACAGCAAAATTTATATAAAAATGTGATGTTAGAGAACTACAGAAACCTGGTCTTCCTCGGTGAGGATAACCTCAATACACCATTCCCAATATATCCTAAAGGCTTTATTTCTCTTTTTTGTAGAATGTGTTTTGGTAAACTATGCTTTGCATAAATGAGTTTCCTATCCTTGTTTTCAAGAAAATCTTGGGAATTTATGTAGAAGAGAATTTCTTCAAGATGTTTCATTTTGACCTTAACTTTCCACATTCCTAAGATGATCTGTATCCTTCACTCTGGATGAATGTTTTATTTATTTATTTATTTATTTATTAATTTTAAAAAAATTTATTTTTTTTTATAGAGATGGGGTTTTACCATGTTGGCCAGGCTGGTCTCCAACTCCTGACCTTAAGCAATCCACACGCCTCGGCCTCCCAAAGTGCTAGGATTACAGGCGTGAGCCACTGTGCCTGGCCTGGATTAATGTTAATTCCAGAAATTTTGTGGCCTAAGATATTGTTGCCCACACTTTAAAATCTAATTGCCACCATCAATTTCTGATTCAGTAGTACTGGGTAGTGAAATTAAGTACCTACAAATTGAAAATAGTTTGTAAATATTTAGAAATTTCAGTTATAAATTATTATTTTGGGATTAACTTACTAGAATATTCCATTACATCCACTTTATTATTAAGTTGGTAACTACAGAAGATGAGCAAGATTCATATTATTTATTTTTAATAAAACAGGTATTATTGTCTCTAAGCCAGACCTAATTACCTGTCTGGAGAAAGAAAAAGAGCCCTGGAATATGAAGCAGCATGAGATGGTGGATGAACCCTCAGGTAGGTGAGAGTGAACACAACAGATGACACAGTTGAGAGGTCCCAAGGTCAAGGAGCAAGCATCTTTAAAAATTAACTTGGGAAGATGTGTTTCAAAACAAATAATTTCTGTAAAGCCAGGTTGTTTTTAAAAATTTTCCTCTCACATAGGGACGTCTTCGATTTTGTGCTTTTTTTTCTGAGATAGAGTTTTGCTTTTGTCACCCAGGCTGGAGTGCAGTGGTACAATCTTGGCTCACTGCAAGCTCTGCCTACCAGGTTTAAGCAATTCTCCTGCCTCATCCTCTGGTAGCTGAGACTATAGGTGTGTGTCACCTTGCCCAGCTAATTTTTGTATTTCTAATAGAGACGGGGTTTCACCATGTTGGCCAAGATGGTTTCAATCTCTCGACCTCATGATCTGCCTGCCTCAGCCTCTCCAAGTGCTGGGATTGCAGTCATGAGCCACCATGCCTGGCCTCATCTTACACTTTTAAATTCTTTAAAAATTCTGCTTTCCCCTCTGGTCTTTTTTAAAGCTTAAGTGAGAGCCAAAGTCCTCTTCATGGCATGTAACAGACTGTACCATTTGACTCCTTTTCCATTGTTTTTGGGTATACACAAATAGCTGCATAATTTTGAGAAACTCTATGTTAAACTATTTTTTATGTTTTCTTTTTGTGTTATGTCTGAAATGTGTGAGTAGTGATTTCTGTTCTATTTTTTGGTGGTGGTTTTTCTGCACAATCCATCCTGTGTTTATTACTATAGTGTTGAAATACAGTTTGAAATTTTAAAGTATGATGTTCCTCTACTTTTCTTTTTTCTCAAGATTGCTTTGATTATTCAAAATGTATTGTAGTTTCATGTAAATTTTAGAATTGTGTTTTTCATTACTGTGAAAAAAAATCACTGAAGTTTTTATTGGGAGTTTATTGAATCTTTTTGTTTTAATTTTAAATTTATTTATTTTTTTCTTTTTCAGAAGACGTATGACTCAAAAAAGTTTATTCAATCTATAGATCACTTTGAATAATATGGCATGTTAACAGTATTTATTCTCTCAATTCATAGATATAAATGTTTTTAAATTTATGTCCTTTCTAATTTCTTTCATTGATATCTTTGATTGTAAAGATTTTTTACATCCTTGGATAAATTTGTTTTCAGAAATTTATTATTTTAATGCTATTGTAAATAAGATTGCTTTTTTTTTTTCTATTTTATCAGTTTGGTTTAATGTATGGAACCATGACTTGTACGTTAATTTTATATTTCGCTAATTTATTGAATGCATTTATTCATTTAGACAAGTTTTAATGTACTGTTTATGGCTTTGTTTGTTTGTTTGTTTGTTTTTTTCTTCTGAGACAAAGTCTGGCTCTGTCACCCAGGCTGGAGTACAGTGGTGCGATCTTGGATCAATGCCACTTCTACATTCTGAGTTCAACTAATTCTCCTGCTTTAGCCTCCTGAATAGCTGGGATTACAGGCGTTTACCACCATGCCTGGCTAATTTTTGTATTTTTAGTAGAGACAGCATTTCACCATGTTGGCCAGATTGATTTCAAACTCCTGACCTCAAATGATCCACCCACCTCAGCCTCCCAAAGTGCTGGGATTACAGGTGTGAGCCATTGCACCCAGTGCTGTTTGTGGTTTTTAAAATGTAAGATTATATGATCTGTAAACAGCAACTTTTTACTTTTTTGTCTTCTTTTTTTTTTTTAATTGAGTCTTGCTCTGTCACCCACACTGGAGTGCAGTGGCATGATCTCAGCTTATTGCAACCTCCATCTCTCAGGTTCAAGCGATTCTCCTGCCTCTGCCTCTCAAATAGCTGGGATTCCCTGCTAATTTTTGTATTTTCAGTAGAGACAGAGCTTCATGATCTTGGCCAAGCTGGTCTTGAATTCCACACCTGGCTGTCTTCAGTTTCAGTGACTATTTTTTTTTTTTTTTTTTTTTTTTACTTCTGCCATATTCTTTCAGTGCAGTGTTAAAATAGAAGCATCGACAATGGGCACAATATGCTTTTGCATTGGTGTCTGTAAATCTGAAGAAGCAAACCTCTTCAAGTTTTATGAACTGGTTTCTGAAGGTAAAGATCTTTGATTGAGTTCCAGAGTGATGGGATGTCCTCTTTATTTGTAGTGAAGTGGGGTTGTGGCTTGGTCACAAGGCTGCTGGGCATTCACTAGGGTCCACCCTTAGTTAGCTTGTTACCGCAGCTTGGGTTGTAATTCCCATTTTATTTTTGGACAGACTGAATATCCTTTAGGATTTTGCACTATAGGGCAGATACCAGGATAGGTTTGTTTTTGTTGTTTTTTTGAGACAGAGTTTTGCTCTTGTTGTTCACGCTGGAGTACAATGGCATGATCTTGGCTCACCACAACCTTTGCCTCCTGGGTTCAAGCAATTCTCCTGCCTCAGCCTCCCGAGTAGCTGGGATTATAGGCATGCACCACCATGCCCGGCTAATTTTGTGTCTTTTGTAGAGTCGGGGTTTCTCCATGTTGGTCAGGTTGGTCTTGAACTCTGGACCTCAGGTGATCTACCCGCCTCAGCCTCCCAAAGTGCTGGGATTACAGGTGTGAGCCACCATGACTTTGCAGTCGGGTCTGCATATGGTGGGCCTTATTTGGGATGTGGATGAGTATGGCTTTCACTGAGTACCAGGGAACATTTCTCTGGGTCATTGTGTGAGTATCTATGGAAGCAGAACTGGCCATGAACTGTGGCTCAGAGAGCTGGAACAAAGTTATTGAACTGCTTCAGAGACCACATAAAGACCAAGACCTGCAGGCCTGCCTGCATGGCTGTAAATGAGTGTCTTCCTCCAGGTTTCTGGAAGAATAGGACCTTTTTCAGAGTGTGGCTGGGAGATGTTTGGGATGATTACAGAGTAAGCAGAGTTCTCAGTGGGACCAAATCAGGTGAGCCATTTTCTGGTCTGTAGCCTGGAACAGGGGTCTTGTAGCATGCTACCTGAATGAGGGTCTGCCTTCTGAAAAGAAACACTCCTCAGTCCTGAGCTTTAGGTTTCACAACTCCCTTCCTGGATCGCAAAGCTCTCGGAAAGGTATTCATTTTGGAGATGGAGTCTTGCTACATAACCCAGGCTGGGCTCCAAATCCTGGTCTGAAGCAGTTCTCCAACCTTAATGTACCATGTAGCTGTCATTACAGGTTCAAGCCATGAGGTCTGATTCTCATAAAGGCATTTTTGTCAGGGATGGCTGACAAATTTTCTTGCTGTGGAGGGATAAGAAAATAGGGTAACTTATTTCTCCGTCTTGCTGATGTCACTCTCCCTATATGCTTTTACTTTTTATTTTATATTTCAAATTTGTCTGTAATTTTAGATTCAGACATTTATGACAACATGCCAGAATGTACGTTATGTTTGAAGTAAATTAGGTAGTTAGTAGGCCCTCCACATTTACTAAAATAGTTACTTATAAATTTGTTTCTGAAGGCAAACAAAGAATTATAGAGTTTGCATTTACTTTCTTTAGCCTATATCTAAATAACAGCATACTTTATTTCTAAATATTTATTATATATATCAGAGGGTCTAACCCTATTGTGTGTGTTTGTGTGTGTGTAAGGCTATTCTTTGCCTCTAAAGTTGGATTACAGCAGTTACATTTGTGTAAGAATAGCACATATTTGAAACACAAAACTCAACTCTAGTTTCTTTTAAATGGGTATTTGTTAAAAAGTTTCTCATCAGAATCTTCTGTTTATGAATATACTGCATTTTCTCTGAAATTTTGCTGTTATACAGTTTATGCCAATGACTCAATGCCTTCCATGAGTATGCAGCTACAGGCAAATATTGTAGTTATCCGGACAAAGTTTTTTAATGGTGCCTTCATTAATGTTGCATACCAGATTTTATGAGTAAGCGTTTGTTACTGTTTTGCAGTTCTGTGTTAGTGTGTTTCTTCAGTGTAGGCTTCCTAGCATCCGTTTATTGTGCTTTTTGGTTTTACTTATATAATTTTAGACAATTTGCAATTCTTTTTGTACACTTTAAGTCAATTTGGGGTTTAATTAAGAGATAAATTAGCCATACATCTATCACCATCAGATTATATATCTGCATTTGTTTACCTATAAATATAACCACAATTTTGGTTATAGCTTATTTTGTATGTACTTTTTCTTTTTCTTTTTCTTTTTGAGATGGAGTTTCGCTCTTCTTACCCAGGCTGGAGTGCAATGGCGCAATCTCGGCTCACCACAACCTTCACCTCCTGGGTTCAGGCAATTCTCCTGCCTCAGCCTTTTGAGTAGCTGCGATTACAGGCACATGCCACCATGCCCAGCTAATTTTTTGTATTTTTAGTAGAGACGGGTTTCACCATATTGACCAGGATGGTCTCTATCTCTTGACCTCATGATCCACCCACCTCGGCCTCCCAAAGTGCTGCGATTACAGGCGTGAGCCACAGTGCCTGGCCAGTATTTTTTCATAGCTGATTTTCAATGTTAGTTTGTCTTGTTGAAGTGAGTAGTCATGGAATAGTCTTAATATTCACCATGTGATTAATGATGAATATATATTTTCTTATGTAGGAGAAACACTTTTGTGATTTGAAGGTAATTTTTGAAAGATTTATACTTCTGTATTTTTCTGTTTTTATTTTAAAAACTTTATTGTTGTAAAAACACATAAAATTTACCATCTTAAATCTATTGAGATGTACATTTTAGGCCCAGACATGGTGGCGGCTCACATTTGTAATTGTTGGATTTTGGGAGGCTAAGACAGGAGAATCTCTTAAGCCCAAAATGTTGAGATCAGCTTGGGAAAGATATAAAGATTTTCTCTTGGGGGAACAGTCTTAGATGGCTGATCGCTAACATCTCAGGATTGTAGCTCCCAGTGAAAGTGCAGAGAATGAGAGGACGCCACACTTAAAGATGAATTTTTGTCACTCACGGACCAGAAGATTCACAGTGGAGGAGCCCCATGGGTCACCAGCGTGACTCTTGTGGCCGGCACAATGGTTTTGCCGATGCCTCGGCGCGGCAGCTCTTGGTGCAGAGTAAACGGGACTGGTTCCCTTTCGGTCCAATGTTTGGAGCTCCGGGAAGGCAGAGTCACCTATTACAGACTCAAGAAGGAAGCCAGACTGGAGATTCCCGGGCAGAAAAGCACCATGAGTCTTAACGCCGCTGTTTTGGCCGGTGCAGTGGGTTGCTCATATTTCGGCCCTGGGAATTAACAAGTTGGATGTCCATGCAGAGACCTAATTTAAAGTTGGTAATTATAAAGATTACAGGTGGATAAACTTACAACAATGGGAAGAAACCAGTGTAAAAAGGCTGAGAATACTCAAAATCAGAATGCCTCTCCCTCTACAGAGGATCACAGTTCCTCACCAACAAGGGAACAAGGCTTGATGGAGAACAGGGCATTCTACTAACAGAATCAGGCTTCAGAAGATGGATAATAAGAAACTTCTGTGAGTTAAAACAACATGTTGTAGCCAAACGTAAAGAAACTAAGAACTTTGAAAAAAGGTTTGACGAAATCCTGATGAGAATAGACAATTTAGAGAGGAATAAAAGTGAATTAATGGAACTGAAGAATACAACATGGGAACTCCGAGAAGTATGCACAGGTTTTAACACTCGAATTGAACAAGCAGAAGAAAGGATATCAGAGGTCAAAGATCAACTTAATGAAATAAAACGAGAAGACAAGAATGGAGAAGAAAGGATAAAAAGGAATGAGCAAAGTCTCCAAGAAATATGGGACTATGTGAAGAGACCTAATTTACGTTTGATAGGTATACCTGAATGCGACGGAGAGAATGAATCCAAGCTGGAAAATACTCTTCAGGATATTATTCAGGAAAACTTTCTCAACCTAGAAAAGCAGGACAATATTCAATCCCAGGTAATACAGAGAACACCACAAAGATATTCCTGAAGAAGAGCAACCCCAAGGCACGTAATCGTTAGATTCACCAGGGTTGAAATGAAGGAGAAAATACTAAGGGCAACCAGAGAGAAAGGTCAGGTTACCCACAAAAAGAAGCCTATCAGACTTACAGCAGATCTCTCAGCAGAAACCCTACAAGCCAGAAGAGAGTGGGGGCCAATATTCAACATCCTTAAAGAACAGAATTTTCAGCCCAGAATTTCATATCCTGCCAAACTAAGCTTCATAACTGAAGGAAAAATAAAATCTTTTATGAACAAGCAAGTACTCAGAGATTTTATTACCACCAGGCCTGCTTTACAAGAGCTTCTGAAAGAAGCTTACACATAGAAAGGAACAACCAGTATTAGGCTTTCTAAAAATATACCAAAAAGTAAAGAGCATCAACATGAAGAATTTACATCAGCGAATGGATACAACAGCCAGTTAACATCAAATGGCAGTAATCCTAAATTTAAATTGACTAAATCCCCCAAACAAAAGATACAGCCAAAACCCAACAGTATGCTACATCCAGACCCATTTCACATGCAAAGATACACAAAGACTCAAAACAAAGGGATGGAGAAAGATTAACCAAATAAATGGAGAACATAAATAAATAAATAAATAAATAGGAGTTGCAATTCTTGCATCTGATAAAATAGATTTTAAAGCAACAAAGATATAATGGTAAAAGGATCAATGCAACAATAAGAGCTAATGATCCTAACACCCAGATACATAAGACCTGTAAAGAGACTTAGACTCAATGAGACAGAAAATTAATAAGGATATCCAGGACTTGAACTCAGATCCGGAACAAGTAAACTTAATAAATATTTATAGAGTTCTCCACTTTAAATACACAAAATATACATTCTTGTCAATACCACATCACACCGACTCAGAGGTTTAAATGAAATATTGATCAGCCATTATTAATACCCATTTTTAGAATAAAGCAGCATTCTCGTTCTCTCTCCCTCTTTTTCTTCCTCTTTCTTCCTCTCCTTCACTACTGTTTTTTTCTTTCCTTCTCTCCTTTCAAACAAAAAAATAAATAAAGAAAAGATTTTCTCTTTACCAAAAAATGTTAATAATAGCCAGGCCAGCTGGTATTTCTAAATTTAATAAGACTTGGTGTATGTCCTAACAGAATATACCGGGTGCAAATTATAATACTGTGTTTTTGACTGGAAAGGTTAATATGAGTCTATTAAGCCTTGTTGGTCTATAATGTGATTTGGATGTTCATGTTCTCAAAATCTGCACTGGCTGGCTCATTTTATTTTGCATAATGTCACTGAGTTTTAACTTCATAGTTGTTAGAATATTTCCTGCGTTTTAAAAGTTGGGTGATATTTTAGTATTTTTATATTTCAAATTATATATACTGAATAATTTGGCGACATTTGCTTGCATCTCCTATCGGCTTTCGTAACAATGTTGCAATAATTATGGATATGCAAGTCATTCTTTACATCACCATGCATGTAAAAGTTTATCTGTGTCCTGCATTCTATTTGATTAGTCCACTTTTCCACCTTGATACTCCTACCAATTTGTCTTAATTCTGTAGCTTTTTAATGTGTTTTGAAATTAGGAACTGTGATACCGCTAACGATATTCCTCTTTTTGAAGATTCTTGTGTATGTTGTTGTCTCTTGAGATTCACTGTGCTCTTTGGGTTGCTGTTTTGATCTCTTCAAAAATGCAGTGATAGTTTTGAAAAACACTGCATTAAATTTGTAGATTACATAGAGTAGTATGGACAGTTTTACAGTAGTAATCATTTTAACCTTTGAACAAGAGCACGCTCAAGAGTGTGTTCCTTAATTTTTGTTGATTTGCAAAATTTTCAGCTTTTTCTATTATTATTTTATACTCTTATTCCATTTTGGTCACAGAAAGTAATCTATAAGATTTCAGTTTAAAAAATTTTGTTAAGACTTTAATTTATTTTTTTTTGCCTAACAAATGATCTGTCAAGGAGAATATTGTATGAGCTATTGAGAAGGGTGTATATCCTGATGTTGTTGAAAATAATTGCCTTTAAGTCCTCTGTTTCCTTACTAATATTCTGTCTCATTTATTGTTATTGCAAAAAGTGGAGTATTGAAATATCCTAGTATAATTGTATTGCTCTCTATGTGTTTCTTCAATTTTGTCAGTAGTTGCTTTATCTATTAGGAACCCTAATGAGATACACACACACACACACACACACACACACACAAATGAGATACACACACATGCACACAAATTTGTTATAGGATCCCAGTAAAGTAATCTGTTGTTATTTAATGTTCCTTTTTGTCCCTTTGGAGTTTTGTCTTCAGGTACATTTGACTTCAAGTACATATAAAATATGACAGTGTTTGACTTAACATATAGCTTGTCTAAGGTTATTTTGACCTCCTCCGCTCTCCTTTGGTTAGTCCCTGCATGCTATGTCTACTTCCATCTTGCCACTTTCAGTTGTTTTTCTATTATTAGATCTCAACTGCCTCTTGTAGAAAGGCAAGTTGGATTTTGATTTTTAAATTTTTCAAATAAATGCCTTTATTGAAAGTATGTATCTTGATTGGAAAATTAATTTTATATATATTTAAATAATTTTCTAAAGGAGAAAGACTAATGTTATTCTATTAATTGTTGTATTTTATTCTTTTATCTTTGTCCTTCATTTTCTCTTTTTCTGTCTTTTTGATTTTTATATTGATATGCTTTTTTTTTTTTCTTTTTGAGACAGAGTTTTTGCTCTTATTACCCAGGCTGGAGTGCAATGGCGTGATATCGCTTACCACAACCTTCGTCTTCTGGGTTCAGACAATTCTCCTGCCTCAGCCTCCCGAGTAGCTGGGATTACAGGCACGTGCCAACATGCCCAGCTAATTTTTTTAATGTTTTTAGTAGAGACAGGGTTCCACCATGTTGACCAGGATAGTCTCTATCTCTTGACCTCGTGATCCACCTGCCTCAGCCTCCCAAAGTGCTGGGATTACAGGTTTGAGCCACCACGCCCGGCATGATATGCTTTTATTTCTTATTTTCTTTTATGTATCTATACAGATATTTTCTTTGGGGTACCTTGGAGATTACATAAAACTTAAAAGATACAGCTATATATTTTAATCTGGTAAAAAGTAAACTCAAGTTGCATACAAAAATTCTTCCTTATTGGATTTGCTCTTAACTTTGTTATGGATGTAGCTAACTATATCTTTTTATGTTGTATATTCATTAATATATGCTTGTAATAATTTCTATGCATTTATCTTTCAACTTTTAGAGAAAAATTAAAAATGTTTTCTGCACCATTATGGTAATGTTATGAAATTCTATTTTTGGGTATGTGCATATCTTTCTCTGAAAGTTAGTATTTATATATGATTATGTGTTGTTTTATTGCATCATGTTATTTTCAGTGGAAGGAACTGCTTTCAGCACCTTTGATATATAGGACATACGCAGTGCCAATATACTTTCTCAGGATTTCATTATTTTGAAATGTGTTTTACTTTTTATTCGTTAGGACAGTTTTGCTGATGGTATTTTTCGCAGTTTACTGCAGGTTTTTTTTTTTTCCCAGGACTTTGACTATGTGACACAGTCAGGCCTCTGACCTGCAAAATTCTTGTTCACAAATTCACTGGTTATCTTATAAGACTAAGCTTATAAATGACATGTCACTTTTGTCTTGTCACTCCTAAGATTTTCTTCTTGTCTCTGACTTTTGAAATTGTTCTTTTCTATGAGTTGGATACAGATACCTCGTGTGTGTGTCCTTGTTTGTTTGTTGAGCTTCTTCGTATTTGTATCATTTTTCGTGATTGCTTTCTGAACATTTGATTGTGTTTTTGATGGGCCCATGCTGCCCTAATATTCTGTATACATTGTAATCTGATTGAGATTTGGAAATTAAAAACAAGTTATCTGTCACAGTCTGCAATACAGCTTTGTCCTGGCATAGTCTGAAACACATTGTCTTGGCTAAAGATTCTGTAAGTCTCTCAAACATGTTCGTAGAATGTATCTTGTCTAAAGTTTTGTGGGTTTTTTTGTTGTTTGGTTTTTCTTGAAGTGAAAATTTATTCATGTTTCTTTGTGTGTGTGTATTTTATTTTTTTATTTTTATTTTTTTATTGCGTTTTAGGTTTTGGGGTACATGTGCAGAACATGCAAGATAGTTGCATAGGTACACACACGGCAGTGTGTTTTGCTGCCTTCCACCCCTTCACCCACATTTGGCATTTCTCCCCATGCTATCCCTCCCCAGTTACCCCCCACCACTGTCCCTCCTCTATTCCCCCCAATAGACCCCAGTGTGTAGTGCTCCCCTCCCTGTGTCCATGTGTTCTCATTGTTCATCATCCACTTATGAGTGAGAATATGCGGTGTTTCATTTTCTGTTCTTGTGTCAGTTTGCTGAGAATGATGTTCTTTAGATTCATCTATGTCCCTACAAAGGATACGAACTCATCATTTTTGATTGCTGCATAATATTCCATGGTGTATATGTGCCACATTTTCCCAGACTAGTCTATCATCGATGGGCATTTGGGTTGGTTCCAGGTCTTTGCTATCGTAAACAGTGCTGCAATGAACGTTCGTGTGCATGTGTCCTTATAGTAGAATGATTTATAATCCTTTTGATATATAGTAATGGGATTGCTGGGTCCAATGAAATTTCTATTTCTAGGTCCTTGAGGAATGGTTGAACTAATTTACACTCCCACCAGGAGTGTAAAAGTGTTCCTATTTCTTCACATCCTCTCCAGCATCTGTTGTCTCCAGATTTTTGAATGATTGCCATTCTAACTGGCGTCAGATGGTATCTCAAAGTGGTTTTGATTTGCATCTCTCTAATAACCAGTGATGATGAGCATTTTTTCATGTTTGTTGGCCTCATGTATGTCTTCTTTTGTAAGGTGTCTGTTCATATTCTTTGCCCATTTTTGGATGGGCTAGTTTGTTTTTTTCTTGTAAATCTGTTTGAGTTCTTTGTAAATTCTGGATATCAGCCCTTTGTCAGATGGGTAAACTGCAAAATTTTTTTCCCATTCTGTTGGCTGCCGATTCACTCTAATGACTGTTTCTTTTTCCGTGCAGAAGCTGTGGAGTTTGATTAGGTCCCATTTGTCTATTTTGGCTTTTGTTGCCAATGCTTTTGGTGTTTTGGTCATGAAGTCCTTGCCTACTCCTATGTCCTGAATGGTTTTGCCTAGATTTTCTTCTAGGGTTTTTATGGTGCTGGGTCTTATGTTTAAGTCTTTAATCCATCTGGAGTTAATTTTAGTGTAAGGTGTCAGGAAGGGGTCCAGTTTCTGTTTTCTGCACATGGCTAGCCAGTTTTCCCAACACCATTTATTAAACAGGGAGTCCTTTCCCCATTGCTTGTTTTTGTCAGGTTTATCAAAGATTGTATGGTTGTAGATATGCTGTGTTGCCTCCGATGCCTCTGTTCTGTTCCATTGGTCTATATCTCTGTTTTGGTACCAGTACCATGCTGTTTTGATTACTGTAGCCTTGTAGTATAGCTTGAAGTCCGGTAGTGTGATGCCTCCCACTGTATGCTTCTTGCTTAGAATTGACTTGGCTATGCGGGCTCTCTTTTGGTTCCATATGAAGTTCAAGGTGTTTTTTTCCAGTTCTGTGAAGAAAGTCAATGGTAGCTTGATGGGGATAGCGTTGATTCTGTAGATTAATTTGGGCAGTATAGCCATTTTCACAATATTGATTCTTCCTAACCATGAACATGGAATGTTTCTCCATCGTTTGTGTCCTCTCTTATTTCATTGAGCAGTGATTTGTAGTTCTCCTTGAAGAGGTCCCTTACGTTCCTTGTAAGTTGTATTCCTAGGTATTTTATTCTCTTTGTAGCAATTGTGAATGGCAGTTTGTTCTTGATTTGGCTCTATTTCAGTCTATTATTGGTGTATAGGAATGCTTGTGATTTTTGCACATTGATTTTATATCCTGAGACTTTGCTGAAGTTGCTTATCAGTTTCAGGAGTTTTTGGGCTGAGGCAATGGGGTCTTCTAGATATACTATTATGTTGTCTGCAAATAGAGACAATTTGGCTTCCTCCTTTCCTATTTGAATACCCTTTATTTCTTTTTCTTGTCTGATTGCTCTGGCTAGAACTTCCAGTACTATATTGAATAGGAGTGGTGAGAGAGGGCATCCTTGTCTAGTGCCAGATTTCAAAGGGAATGCTTCCAGTTTTTGCCCATTCAGTATGATATTGGCTGTTGGTTTGTCATAAATAGCTTTTATTATTTTGAGATACGTTCCATCAATACTGAGTTTATTGAGGGTTTTTAGCATAAAGGGCTGCTGAATTTTGTCAAAGGCCTTCTCAAAGGTCTTCTCTGCATCAATTGAGATACTCATGTGGTTTTTGTTTTTGGTTCTGTTTATGTGGTGAATTACCTTTATAGACTTGCGTATGTTGAACCAGCCTTGCATCCCTGGGATGAATCCTACTTGATCATGATGGATAAGCTTTTTGATGTGCTGTTGCAATTGGCTTGCCAGTATTTTATTGAAGATTTTTGCATCTATGTTCATTATGGATATTGGCCTGAAGTTTTCTTTTCTTGTTGAGTCTCTGCTGGGTTTTGGTATCAGGATGATGTTGGTCTCATAAAATGAATTGGGAAGGATTCCCTCTTTTTTGGATTATTTGGAATAGTTTCAGAAGGAATGGTACCAGCTTCTCTTTGTGTGTCTGGTAGAATTCGGCTGTTAACCCATCTGGACCTGGGCTTTTTTTGTGTGGTAGGCTCTTAATTGCTGCCTCGACTTCAGACCTTGTTATTGGTCTATTCATAATTTTGGCTTCCTCCTGGTTTAGGCTTGGGAGGACACAGGTGTCCAGGAATTTATCCATTTCTTCCAGGTTTACTAGTTTATGTGCATAGAGTTGTTTGTAATATTCTCTGATGATGGTTTGAATTTCTGTGGAATCTGTGGTGATTTCCCCTTTATCATTTTTTATTGCATCTATTTGGTTGTTCTCTCTTTTCTTTAAGTCTGGCTAGTGGTCTATTTTGTTGATCTTTTCAAAAAACCAGCTCTTGGATTTATTGATTTTTTTGAAGGGTTTTTTGTGTCTCTAACTCCTTCAGTTCTGCTCTGATCTTAGTTATTTCTTGTCTTCTGCTAGGTTTTTAGTTTTTTTTGATCTTGCTTCTCTACCTCTTTCAATTTTGACGATAGGGTGTCAATTTTGGATCTCTCCACTCTTGTCATATGGGCACTTATTGCTATATATTTTCCTCTGGAGACTGCTGTAAATGTGTCCCAGAGATTCTGGTATGTTGTGTCTTCATTCTCGTTGGTTTCAAAGAACTTTATTTCTGCCTTCATTTCATTGTTTATCTAACCAACATTCAAGAGCCAGTTGTTCAGTTTCCATGAAGCTGTGCGGTTCTAAGTTAGTTTCTGAATTCTGAGTTCTAACTTGATTGCACTATGGTCTGAGAGACTGTTTGTTATGATTTCAGTTGTTTTGCATTTGCTGAGGAGTGCTTTACTTCCAATTATGTGGTCAATTTTAGAGTAGGTGTGATATGGTGCTGAGAAGAATGTATATTCTGTGGATTTGGGGTGGAGAGTTCTGTAAATGTCTATCAGGTTTGCTTGTTCCAGGTCTGAGTTCAAGCCCTGGGTATCCTTGTTAATTTTCTGTCTGGTTGATCTGTTAATATTGACAGTGGAGTGTTAAAGTCTCCCACTCTTATTGTGTGGGAGTCTAAGTCTCTTTGTAAGTCATTAAGAACTTGCCTTATATATCTGGGTGCTCCTGTATTGGGTCCGTATATATTTAGGATCGTTAGCTCTTCTTGTTTTATCTATCCTTTTACTATTACGTAATGTCCTTCTTTGTCTCTCTTGATCTTTGTTGCTTTAAAGTCTATTTTATCAGAGACAAGAATTGCAACTCCTCCTTTTTTTTACTCTCCATTTGCTTGGTAAATCTTCCTCCATCTGTTTATTTTGAGCCTTTATATATCCTTGCATGTGAGATGGGTTTCCTGGATACAGCACACCGATGGGTTTTGGCTTTTTATCCAATTTGCCAGTCTGTGTCTTTTGATTGGTGCATTTAGCCCTTTTACATTTAGGGTTAATATTGTTATGTGTGAATTTGATCCTGCCATTTTGATGCTAGCTGGCTGTTTTGCCCGTTAGTTGATGCAGATTCTTCATTTTGTTGATGCTCTCTTAGCATCTGGTATGTTTTTGGAATGGCTGGTACTGGTTGTTCCTTTCTATGTGTAGTGCCTCTTTCAGGAGCTCTTGTAAAGCACACTTGGTGGTGACAAAATCTCTGAGTACTTGCTTCTTTGCAAAGCATTTTATTTTCATTTTTTCACTTATGAAGCTCAGTTTGGCTGGATATGAAATTCTGGGTTGCAAGTTCTTTTCTTTAAGAGTGTTGAATATTGGCTCCCCACTCTCTTCTGGCTTATAGAGTTTCTGCCAAGAGATCTGCTTTGAGTCTGATGGGCTTCCCTTTGTGGGTGACCCAACCCTTCTCTCTGGCTGCCCTTTGCATTTTCTCCTTCATTTCAACCCTGGTGAATCTGACGATTATGTGCCTTGGGGTTGCTCTTCTTGTGGAGTATCTTTGTGGTGTTCTCTGTATTTCCTGGACTTGGATGTTGGCCTGCCTTGCTAGGTTGGGGAAATTTTCCTGGATAATATCCTGAAGAGTATTTTTCAGCTTGGATTCATTCTCTTTGTCACATTCTGGTACACCTATCAAACATAGATTAGGTCTCTTCACGTAGTCCCACATATCTTGGAGACTTTGTTCATTCCTTTTTTTGCTTTTTTCTCTAATCTTGACTTCTCATTTTATTTCATTGAGTTGATCTTCAACTTCTGATATCCTTTCTTCTGCTTAGTCAATTCGGATGTTGAAACTTGTGCATGCTTCGCGAAGTTCTCGTGTTGTGTTTTTCAGCTCCTTCAATTCATTCATATTCCTCTCTAAGTTGTCGATTCTTGTTATCATTTACTCAGATCTTTTTTCAAATCTGTTTTCAAGGTTCTTAGTTTCTTTGCATTGATTTAGAACATGTTCTTTTAGGTCATGGAAGTTTCTCATTACCCACCTTCTGAAGTCTGATTCCATCATTTCATCACACTCATTCTTTGTCCGGCTTTGTTCCCTTGCTGGTGAAGAGTTTTGGTCCTTTGTAGGAGGCGAGGTGTTCTGGTTTCAGGTGTTTTCCTGTTTTTTTTGTGTGTGCTGGTTTTTTTCCATCTTTGTGGATTTATCCACCTGTTGTCTGAGTAGTTGCTGATTTTTTGATTGGGTCTCTGAGTGGATGCCCAGATTGTTGATGATGAAGTATTTCTGTTACTTAGTTTTCCTTCTAACAGTCTAGCTTCTCTGCTGTAAGACTGCTGAGGTCCATTCCAGGCCCTGCTTGCCTGGGGTACACCTGTAGCAGCTGCAGAACAGTGAGGGTTGCTACCAGTTTCTTCTTCTGCTATCTTTGTCCCAAAATGATGCCCGCCTAATGTCAGTCTGATCAGTCCTTTTTGAGGTGACTCTTTGGATATACAGGGGTCAGGGAGCTGCTTGAGGAGATGTTCTGTACTTTATAGGAGCTCAAGTGCTGAGCTGTGAGCTCCATTGTTCATTCAGAACTGCTGGGCAGGTGCGTTTAAGTCTGCTGCAGCAGAACTCATAAAACCTTTTTTTTCCCTCAGATGCTCTGTCTTGGGGAGTTAGGGCTTTATTTATGAGTATCCGTTGCACTGTTCTGCCCAGCTAGGAGGCAGTTTAGTCACTATTTGCCTGCCGAGGCTCTGCCCTGCTGCCGTGGGGTCCGCCCTGTTGCCTTGGGCTCTGCCCTGCTGCTGTGGGCTCTGCCCTGTTGCTGTGGGCTCTGCCATGCTGTCATGGGCTCCACCCTCTTGCGTGGGCTCCGCCCTGCTGCTGAGTGTAATTCCCTGTAGTCCTGCTTATATTATGGGCGTGGTTAGAACTGCTGTGGTGACGGTGGCCCGCCTCTGTATTGTCTGTGTTTTAATTTAATGTTCAACACCCACTCGAATCATGTTTCTTTCTTTCTTTTTTTTTTTCTGAGACGGAGTTTCGCTCTTGCTACCCAGGCTGGAGTGCAATGGCACGATCTCGGCTCACCACAACCTCCACCTCCTGGATTCAGGCAATTCTCCTGCCTCAGCCTCCTGAGTAGCTGGAATTACAGGCACGCGCCACCATGCCCAGCTAATTTTTTGTATTTTTAGTAGAGATGGGGTTTCACCTTGTTGACCAGGATGGTTTCAATCTCTTGACCTCGTGATCCACCCACCTCAGCCTCCCAAAGTGCGGGATAACAGGAGTGAGCCACGGATCATGTTTGTTTTAATAGTAATCATTTGCTACACCTCTTTCCTGTCTGTAATAGTGCAGTCTTTGTGCTGCTGTACCATTTATCTTCGACCTCAGCAGACCCAAACTGTTATTCCAAAGTATACCCCCATTTCTTTCAGCATTTTATGTCATAGGAAACTGAAACAGTGTCTGGTAAGACCCCTATAAGCCAGAAATGTAAATGTATGTGCTAATATTTTTCTGGTATTTTAAAATAGAAACCAGGAATTAGCAATTTACTTCTGAAGGCACTGTCTTATATTAGGGAACAGTAAGAGCTGTGCTGGGTAAATGTAATAGACTTTTCTTTTCCTTTTTTTTTTTAAGACAGTCTTGCTCTTTTACTCAGGCTGTAGTGCAGTGGTATCATCTCGGCTCATTGCAACTTCCGCCTCCCAGGTTACAGTGATTCTCCTATCTCAGCCTCCTGAGAAGCTGGGATTAGCACCACCACACCTGGCTAATTTTTGTATTTTTAATAGGGATGGGGTTTCACCACATTGGTCAGACTGGTCTCGAACTCCTTACTTTGTAATCCACCCGCCTTGGCCTCTCAAAGTGCTGGGATTACAGGTCTGAGTCATACTGCCCAGCTCTGCATTGTACTCACCTGTGGCACTGCACACACTTAAGTTATTTATAAATTTCCTACAAATGTATTTTGATCAGTATGTTTTTGTTACATTTATGTATTTATGAAGAAATTAGAACCTGTGGTGTTTTGATATGCTAGTTTACTTATGTCATTTATATACTTTTGTAGGTTAGATTTGTGAAGTATATTTATCTGAGTCTAGCAAGTTTAGTAATTTGTTGTTTTAATTTCTTTTAGGTATGTGTTCTCATTTTGTCAAAGAACTTTCGCCAGAGCAAAATATAAAAGATTCTTTCCAAAAAGTGATACTGAGGAGATACAATAAATGTGGAGATGATAACTTACAATTAAGGAAAGGCTGCAGAAGTGTGGATGAGTGTAAACTGCACAAAGGAGATTATAATGGACTTAATCAATGTTTGACAACTACCCAGAGCACAAGATTTCAATGTCATACATATTTGGAATGCTTTCATAAATTTTCAAACTCAAATAGACATAAAATAAGACATACAGGAAAGAAACTTTTCAATTGTAAAGAATGTGGCAAATCATTTTGCATGCTCTCCGTACTAACTCAACATAAAAGAATTCACACTGGAGAGAAACCCTACAAATATGAAGAATGTGGCAAAGCCTTTAATGAGTCCTCAAACCTTACTGCACATAGGATAATTCATACTGGAGAGAAATTCTGCAAATGTGAAGAATGTGGCAAAGCCTTTAATGAGTCCTCAATCCTTGCTGCACATAAGATAATTCATACTGGAGAAAAACGCTACAAATGTGAAGAATGTGGCAAAGCGTTTAACCGGTCTTCAACCCTTAGTCAACATAAGAGAATTCATACTGGAGAGAAACCCTATAAATGTGAAGAATGTGGCAAAGCATTTAACCAGTCCTCAATCCTTACTAGACATAAAAGAATTCATACAGGAGAGAAACCCTACAAATGTGAAAAATGTGGCAAAGCCTTTAACCGTTTCTCAAACCTTACTATACATAAGATAATTCATACTGGAGAGAAATCCTACAAATGTGAAGAATGTCACAAAGCCTTTAATCTGTCCTCAACCCTTAATGAACATAAGATAATTCATACTGGAAGAAAACCCTACAAATGTGAAGAATGTGGCAAAGCCTTTAATGAGTCCTCAAAGCTTACTACACATAAGATAATTCATACTGGAGAGAAACCCTACAAATGTGAAGAATGTGGCAAAGTGTTTAACCGGTCCTCAACCCTTAGTCAACATAAGAGAATTCATACTGGAGAGAAACCCTATAAATGTGAAGAATGTGGCAAAGCATTTAAGCAGTCCTCAAGCCTTCCTAGACATAAAAGCATTCATACAGGAGAGAAACCCTACAAATATGAAAAATGTGGCAAAGCCTTTAATCGTTCCTCAAACCTTACTACACATAGAATAATTCATATTGGAGAGAAACCCTGCAAATGTGAAGAATGTCACAAAGCCTTTAACCTATCCTCAACCCTTAATAAACATAAGATAATTCCTATTGGAGGAAAACCCTATAAATGTGAAGAATGTGGCAAAGCATTTAACCGGTCCTCAAACCTTAGTCAACATAAGAGAATTCATACTGGAGAGAAACCCTACAGATGTGAAGTATGTGGCAAAGCTTTTATGCATTCCTCCAAACTTAATAAACACAAGAGAATTCATACTGGAGAGAAACCCTACAAATGTGAAGAATGTGGCAAAGCTTTTAGTCAGTCCTCAAACCTTACTATGCATAGGAGAATTCATACTGGAGAGAAACCCTACAAATGTGAAGTATGTGGCAAAGCCTTTAACCGGTCCTCAAACCTTACTATGCATAAGAGAATTCATACTGGAGAGAAACCCTACAAATGTGAAGAATGTGGCAAAGCTTTTAGCCAGTTTTCAACCCTTACTAAACATAAGAGAATACATGCTAGAGAGAAACCCTAAAAGTGTGAAGAATATGGCAAAAATTTTAACCAATTCTCAACCTTTACTAAACATAAGATAATTTATACTGGAGAGAAATCCTACAAATGTGTTAAATGTGGTAAAACCTTTAACCAGTCCCCAACTTTTGCTAAAAATGAAAATTCATGTGGAAAATAAACCCTACTAATATGAAGAATGTGATGAATGCTTTAACAAGTTCTCAACCCTTAGCACACAGAATACTGGAGATAAACTGTACAAGTGTGAAGAATGAAGCAAAGCCTTTAACAAGTCCTCAGTTCTTAACAGGCATAATTCATCCTGGAGAGAAACTCTGCAAACCTGAAAGAGGTGACAATGCTTTTAACAACACAGACCTTTCCAAACATAAAAGTAATCATACTAGTACAAAACCCTGGAAATGTGAACTGCTGAGTCCTTTTTCACCCATGCTGTCTGACAAGGTCCAGGCATTGGGAAGGAAACTTCAAAGAAGGGGCCTTCCTGGAAAAGGACGAGGCATATGGGTGGATATGCTTGGATGCACTGGGCTGATTCTGTTAGTCATTTGCTTGATGTACCTTCTTTCATCTTCAAAAACATCCCTTATAGCTGAATTAGATTTAAAAAAAAAAACCCTGCTTCCACTGAAGCATCGAAAATTACCAAAAGTTCAGAATGTAATAGGATTATATTAAATATAATTGGGGAAGAGCTTGAGCCAGGAGACACTATTAAACAGTTTATGATAAATTCACAACAAGCAGACATACTACAGAAAGAGGTTACACCCACACTAAAAGCTGAGAAACAAGAACCTGATGAATATAAACCTCGCAACCTTCTTTCTACAGTTCGAGGATCCCCCAATGTAGCCTATCTGATTCAAGGGAAACTTTGGTACCCCCCAAAAGGAGCAAATGTGAACATGAAAGTAATAAAAATACCTGATCCAACACTTTCATATACAGGAGCATATAATGAGGATGGCATTAAAATGATTAATAAAGATGGCATGCACATTCCCTATCACACTTTAACATTTATAGAAAGATTAGCAAAATCAGGACCCGTATGAGAACAAAGAAACAAAAACTTGATGTTTTAAAACAATTGGCAAGACTCTTTAGGAAATACTGTAAAGGAAGAGGGGATTTGTATAAGAAAATACAAGAAGAGATTCGAAAGGAGGAAAGCACAGAGGAATAAAAGTGCCTAAGCCATCTAGGTCATGAACTTTCCTACCCCCAGTCTCACTATCTTTAGTACATCTTAGTCCCTTGAATCATAACTTTTGTAATTTCTATGTAATCAAGAGAATTGACCTAGAAAAATTTCCTGCTTAAAGAACATTTCCTGATTACATGCTGTAGTTATGCCAAAAATAAAAGTATAAAAACCACACTGTTACACTAATAAACAGACAGAATCACAACACCTTTGAGTCGTGTCCTTCTGTGCTTCTCATTGCCGACGCCTTTGCCCACCTTCGGGGACCCTCTTGGACCTGGCTATGGCTGGACCGTGGCAGTGAAGAATGTGACAGATCCTTTAAATGGTTTCCACACGTGATTGTAGGTAAGATAATTTTTACTGAAGAACTCCAAGTGTAAAGAATGTGGCAAAATTTTTTTTTGAGATGGGGTCTTACCCCATCACTTGGGCCACAGTGCAGTGGCGTGATCTTGGCCAACTGCAATCTGCACCTCCCAGGTTCAAGTGATTCTCCTGCCTCTGCCTCCCCAAGTAGCTGGGATTACAGGTACCTGCCACCATGTCTGGCTGATTTTGGTATTTTTAGTAGAGATGGAGTTTCACCGTGTTGGCCAGGCTTAGTCTTAAACATCTTACCTCAATTGATCCACCTGCTTTGGCCTCCCAAAGTACTGGGATTAAAGGCGGGAACCACCACACCTCGCCTGTGGCATAACTTAAGCAGTGTTCACACCTTATTGCACAGGAAAGCATTTTCACTTGAGAAAATGTGTACAAATATTAAGAATGTGGAAAAGCCATTAATATCTGCTCACATCTTACTCAACATCAAAAAGCTTATACTTTTTTTTTGAGATGGAGTTTTGCTCTGTTGCCCAGGCTAGAGGGCAGTGGTGTGATCTTGGCTCACTGCAACGTCTGCCTCCTAGATTCTAGCAATTCTCCTGCCTCAGCCTCCTGAGTAGCTAAGATTACAGGCATGCCTTACCACGCCTGGATAATTTTTGTATTTTTAGTATAGATGTGGTTTCCCCATGTTGGTAAGGCTGGTCTTAAACTGCTGACCTCATGATGCACCCACCTCAGCCTCCCAAAGTGCTGGGATTGCAGGCATGAGCCACTGTGCCAGGTCAAGAGTTTATACTTAATAAAACATTTTAAGTGCAATTACTATCAAATGATTTTTCAGAAAACATAAACCTTTCAAGTGACACATATTTATTCTGAAGAAAAACGTTACGGAGTGTTATAATACCTCTCCTTGTGTTTCAGATCTTACTGTACACATTTTGTACTAGAGAAACATGAAGCAGTATTTTATTACAAAACTATAGGCCAGAAAACGAAGTTTATACTAAAATATACTTTTGGAGATGCAATATGTATAAAAAGTATTTAATTTGGGAGGCCAAGGTGGGTGGATCATGAGGTCAAGAGATCGAGACCATCCTGGTCAACATGGTGAAACCCCATCTCTAGTAAAAATACAAAAAATTAGCTGGGCATGGTGGTGCACACCTGTAGTCCCAGCTGCTCGGGAGGCTGAGGCAGGAGAATTGCTTGAACCCAGGAGGCGGAGGTTGCGGTGAGCTGAGATCATGCCATTGCACTCCAGTCTGGGTAACAAGAGCGAAACTCTGTCTCCAAAAAAAAAAAAAAAAAAAAAAAAGTATTTAATTTGAAGTTAGGTTTGTGTAAATATCCCAGAGTCACAGTAGAAATAACTAAGGCATTGACAATTCAGACATTACACTAAATCATAGTGCTGAATATAAAAACTAATCTGAAACTTAAGTTGTTACAAAAGTTATATATGTAACTTAAAAGTTATTTTTGGAAAGTCATAATTACATTTAAACTATACTTTTTTCTTGAAAAGGTTATGGAAGTTTTAAAAAACAAATGATGTAATTCAAGCCTCAAATTACTTTATGCTGTTTCTTCCTATTGTGTTAACGTCACAGCATGCGATCAGTTATTGTTGTGTCAAAGATATGAGAGATTCTTAGGTGGGCATTATGGATGACTATTAAAGTGGGGACATTACAATATGAGATGCATAATAGAAATCTAAGCTGAGAGGCTCTTTGGTTAACTTGTTGAGTGTTGTGAGGTGGGTGTTGAGAGTAATATTCTTCTGTATTATAGTGAGAGAAAAACAGTTCTAATTTTACTTAGAAGTAAATGAAAATGAAAATAGTATGTCATTTTTCTGATTGTAATTTCATGTCATAAAGTGCAGTACATTTTAAACTGTGGAGATTATATACATATCTTTTTACCATGTGAAGACTGTTGTGCATTTAGTGAAGCATTATGCCACAAATTTGAAGCTATTCCACCTTACTCAAGGGTGTAGGTAAAGGACGGTAGCAACTTAAATAGGATATTAGTAACATAATGGAATAACAGCTCTTGTAATCTGTTTTGCCAGTTGCTTTAAACTGCAAATAAGCTAAAAAATATTGTTCCCTTAAGTTCAATGTTTATTATTTTTTTTAATTCAAATGTATTTTTTGTTAAGTTTTGTGGGAACATAACATATGTATATATTTATATAATCCATGGCATATTTTGATACAGGCATACAATATGTAGTAATGGTATTAGGATAAACGAGGTATCCTTCACATCTAGCACTTATCCCTTGTATTAAAAACAATTCAGTTACACACTTTTAGTTTTTAAAATGTAGAATTTCTATTGAGTGCAGGGTCATTTTTATGGTCATAATAAAAGTTATACAAAAGTATAAATAAAATTGATACATTTCTGATTCCTAAATATATATTTTAAATAATCTTTTGTTTTGAGACAGAGTCTCATTCTGTTACCTGAGTTGGAGTGTAGTGGTGTGATCTCACCTCACCGCAGCCTCTTCCTTGTGGGTTCAAGCCATTCTCCTGCCTCAACCTTTTAAGTAGCTGGGATTACAAGCATGTGCCACCATCCCCAGCTACTTTTGGATTTTTAGTAAAGATGGGGTTTTGCCATATTGTCTTGGCTGCTCTCAGACTCCCGACCTCAGTCAGCTTCCCAAAGTTCTAAGATTACAGGCTTGAGCCACCACACCTGGCTTCAAATAATTTTTAATATATATATTTTTGAACATATGGCCTCTCTGCCTGCAAACATGTACAGATAGTTTTGATTTACATAGAATTAAATATGCACATATATTACTCTAAAGATAATGCTTAGGTGCAGGAAAATTATGGAGTGTGTTTCTGTGAGTACAAGTTTACCTATTTTCATAAAAATAGAGCAATATTGGAAAAAATAAACCATTTTAATAAGGTAACTAATGTAGTAGAAAACTAAAAACCTCAAAAACGCCAAATGCAAATATATATTCTCTGCTTTGTATTGAATTCATTACTGTAAAATTTTATGGCTTATGATTCAGAATCTCCCCATGCAAATTACCTGTTTTTTACTTGCCTGGTACTCATTTTAGACCTATTATTTTTTGTTTCTTATATTTTGTTCTTTTATAGTTTGTAAAATATTCATTTTGTGAATTGGTCGGGGATTATATCAATAATTTTTATAAAATTTAGTAATGCACAAAAATTGTTAGACCTAATTCCAAAATTTGTGTATTGTTATATTTTATTTAGTTAGAACATTCCATTTTGTTTTATTCAAGAATCCTACATAAGCCTACTTTTTTTAAGCTAATGTTCCTTTCACTTTTTATAATTTTGAAATAAGTAGATTTCTTTATTAATTGAGCCAATTTTTGTAAGTAGTAGAGCAGCTTCAGAAGTCACGAGGATGTTTTTACATATAAATGCAGCAAATGAACATGACAGTGCTTGCTGTGTAGCAGGTGCTACATAATTAGCCATAAATATTTCTGTGGACGTGAGTTTGTAACTTCAAATCAGAAATGAAAAATAACAATGGTTAAGAAATAACATTGATTTATTTTTGTGGAGCCGTAATTTTGTTTTCAGGCTGCAAAGCGGACTGTTGCTGAATTTAAAAAGAAATTCTGCTGTTTTTATTTCCTAGTTACCTTCAGTTTTCTTCGTCTTGTTCCGTGTGTTCCAGCCGTGTATGTGTCACAGCCCTTCTTTTTCTGTTTTATGGTGACAGCTTTCTCATTGTTGTCTTCATGCCATGTCATTTCACATGGTACTTTATTGGTTCTAATGAGAAAACTGGTGGTTTCAATATACAAAAAAGTTGATTTTAAATGGAGAATTTGCTTATCTGTATTACTTTCAGATCAGTTAATCGTGATATACCATCCACAGGTAAGAGGATTACGTTAGTTAGCATTGCTTTTCTGAGTAAAACAAAAAAAATTTTTTCTTTGACATGAAATCTTACTCTGTCACCAGGCTGGAGTTCAGTGGCATGATCTCTGTTCACTGCAGCCTACACCTCCTGGGTTCCACTTATGAGCCAATTTTCCAAACTTTAGCTGCCTTCAATTGTGAGATTCTTAAGCTCCACAGTAGGCTTTGTTCATTTAGGAAGATGACAGTCTTTCCTGTTGGCTGGTGTGGAATCGAGTGTCAAGATCTCACCTGTGTGCTTGGTCCTGTTAGGACACTCTCTGCACCACCAGAGGGCTTTCTTTGTTGTTGTTGCTGTTGTTGGTTTTTTTGAGATGGCGTCTCACTCTGTAACCCAGGCTGGAGTGCTGTGGGCTGATAGTTCACTACAATCTCTGCTTCCTGAGTTGAAGCGATTCTCCTGCCTCAACCTCCCGAGTAGTTGGGATTACAGGTGCCCGCCACCACACTGGACTAATTTTTTGTATTTTTAGTAGAAATGATGTTTCACTATGTTGGCCAGGCTGGTCTCAAACTCCTGACTGCAAGTGATCCACCTGCCTGAGCCTCCCAAAGTGCTGGAATTACAGGTGTGAGCCACCACGCCCAGCCCTGGAGGGCTGTGTACAGTATGCATGAAAGTCAAAATCCCCTCTGAGACCCTTGCACTGGTATGGATCCATAATCATACCTGCACTGGCTGGGTCCAGATAAGAGTCCTCAACTGCCTTTGAGATGGGTTTAAAATGAATCATCATCTCAACTGTGGCTGAATGTTCACATATGAAAGTCACAATTGGATTGCATCAGCATGTGAGATTCAGGACCTGACAAGTGGGCTTTGTCCATGTGTGAGGATGCCAGTCCTAATGGTTGGTGGCATGTGCATATGAGAGAACAGCATCTCCTTGCTGTTGGGCCCTGTGATGGCACTCTGTACCATCTGAGTTCTGCATATGATATGTGAGAGTGGTAATGCTTTATTAGTTTGTACAAAAAGAAGACCCAGAATCTTACCTATTTTTTTCTAAGTTTAGCTATGAGAGACAGTATGTCTCCTATTGTCTGGGAGTCATCATTACACCTGTTATCTGGGCCAAGATGTATGTCATATTTCTACTTGTGGGTAGAAAGTGAGCAGTAGGGGCCCGAAGTGGCTCTGGCCGGATGTCGTGGCGCTTGCGAAGGCGAGGCCAAGAGTTCAAGGCCAACCAACCTCAGCAACCTTACAAGCTCTCAATGATTGGCAGAAAAAAAAAAAAAAAAAGAAAGTGAGCAGTAGAGTCACATCACTGGGGTGCTAGGCCAGGAATATGTTACACTCCGTTCCTGAAAGCAGGGCACAGGCAGCAGAGACACATAAACTCCATGCTGTCCCCAGCATTATGTCACAATGCTCTGTGTGGGCAAGGCCCAGGCAGGAGAGACACAACGCCTGAATGCTGGGCCAAGCAATATGTCACAGTCTTCCCTTGTAAGCAAGGTGCAGGCATAAAAGGTGAATCAAATCTATTAGTTGATGCATGCAGAAATATGTCCTACAGCCCCTGGTGGGCAGAACCCAAGAAGGAGCCTCTCATTTTTTTGTTTTTGGATCTAGCAATATGTCACAACACCCAAAAAATGCAGGGCTCAAACAAAAGAGGAGAGTCTCATCCCCTACGTGCTGGGCCCAGAGATATGTCACAAACTCTCATAGGCAAAGCTTAGGTAAAAGATGAGAGAAACATCAAATAAATGATGGGCTCAGAGACATGTCACAATGCCTCCTATGGGCAGGGTTCAGGCAAGAGACACATCACCTTGGTGTTGGGTTTAGTAATATGTCACAATGCTGAGAGCAGCGTCAAGCCTAAAGTGTAACATCAGATTTTTGGCCCAGAAATATGTCAAAATCTGCCTTGCTGGAAAAACCTAGAAAGAACAAGTCCTGGCACAGTGGCTCATGCCTGTAATCCTAGCACTTTGGGAGGCAGAGACAGGTGGATTGCTTGAGGCCAGGAGTTCAAAACCAGCCCAGTCAACATGGTAAAACTGCATCTCCACTAAAAACACAAAAAATCAGCTGGGCATGGTGGCAGGCACCTGTAATCTCAGCTACTAAGGAGGCTGAGGCAGGAGAATTGCTTGAACCCAGGAGGTGGGGGTTGCAGTGAGCTGAGATTGCACCACAGCCTGGGCAACAAGAGCAAAACTCTTGAAAGGAAGGAAGGAAGGAAAAGGAAAAAAGAACAAACGAATGAACAAGTCATATAAACTAGGCACTAGGCTCAATGATATGCCACAATTTCCCCTGTGAGCATAGAGCAGGCAGGGTAAGAGAGTCATATCACCTGCGTGATGGGAAAGGTATATGACACAATGTCCCCTGTAGGCAGAGTTGAGGCAGAAGAGTTACATGACCTGGTGTAGAACTCAGCAATGCGTCACCATGGTGTATGTAGGCAGGGCCTAGGCAGGAGCCTTGCAGCCTTCGTTGGTTGTAGTGATAGATCGCAATATCCAAAATATATGATGCCTGGGAAAAACGGAAAGTCCCATCACCTAGGTGCTTGGGTCAGTAATATGTCCCTCCCCTTTTTTGGCAGCACCCAGACAGAAGAAGAAAATTACAACAACCTTGGTACCGTCACTGGGAAGAGCCAAAGCAGTAAAGGAGAGTCATATCCTCTAGGTGCTGAGTGCAGAAATATGTCCTAATATTCCCTGAGAGGAGGATCAGGAAGGAGAGTTACATCACTTAGGTAAGGAGCCCGGAGATATGACAAAATGCCTTTCATGGGTAAGAGGCTGGTCCTAGCTAGCTATATATCACAACCACCCCTTCTGGCAGAGAACAGGCATGAGAGAATAGTTACATACCCTGGGGGCTCTGCCCATCTATCAAAATCACCGCAGAGGGCATGGCCAAGGCAGGCGAGGATAGTCCCATCACGTGAATGTGGGACCGAGAGATAGGTCTCAATCTCTTCAATGAACAAAGCCCAGGAAAAAAAGAATATTAAAGATTTGACATGCCCAGAGATATGTCACAATTCCCCTGATGGCAGGGTCCAAGCAGGAGCGTCACATAACCTTTATGCTGGGCCCAGAAATATGTCACAGTGCCTCTCAATCCTCTCAGCCTGCCAGAGAACCTGCCCTTTAAGTGGTAGCCTGGGCCTGCTGTCACTGAAAGGCAGGCTCCCTGGCAGGCTGAGAGGAGGATTTGCAGATGCACCAGCCTCTGCTCTTCCAGAGCCTGAGCTAGTAATGAAGCAAAGGAACATAAATCTTAAGGAAGATGCCAGGAATCAGCCATCCTTTGAAAATGAGGCTTGCCCAGCCAAACGACAATACACAGCGGTTCAAAGTCATGTTCCCACGGGTGAGGAAGGGCATGGCATATTTTTAAGATATAGGAGGTGAAACCTTAGAATTCAAAAGGGTATAGTTTCAAATATGTTTACAGATGTGTGTGTGTGAGAGAGAGTTTGAGAGAGAGAAAGACAATGTATACGGGCCGGGCGCGGTGGCTCACACCTGTAATCCCAGCACTTTGGGAGGTTGAGGCAGGTGGATCACGAGGTCAAGAGATGGAGACCATCACGGTCAACATGGTGAAACCCTGTTTCTACTAAAAATACAAAAAATTAGCTGGGCATGAATGCGCATGCCTGTAATCCCAGGTACTCAGGAGGCTGAGGCAGGAGAATTGCCTGAACCCAGGAGGCAGAGGTTGCGGTGAGCCGAGATCGTGCCATTGCACTCCAGCCTGGGTAACAAGAGCAAAACTCCATCTCAAAAAAAAAAAGACAATGTATACTTATAAAAGGGGTGCTCTTGGAATGGACCCCAGTATCTTTGAATCCTTAGACCACTAGACACATACAAAGAAATGCCATTTGTAAATCCCCTGCAGTTCTCTTCCTGTGAATCTGTCCTGGGGGCAAGTACCTCATGTCTCCAGCTCAAAGAACCTGACTACTCCCCACTCCCCAAATTTGACAGCCAGAGAAAGTTGTTAAGAGAAAACACTTGGCAGGGCACAGTGGCACATGCCTGTAATCCCAGCACTTTGGTAGGCCTAGGCAAGCAAATCACTTGAGGTCAGGAGTTCGAGACCAGCCTGGCAAACATGGGGAAACCCCACCTCTACCAAACATACAAAAGTTTGGTAGCTGGGTGTGGTGGCAAGTGCCTAATCCCAGCTACTCAGGAGGCTGAGGCAGGAGCATTGCTGGAGGTCGAGGTTGCAGTGAGCTGAGATTGTGCCACTGCATTCCAGCCCAGGTGACAGAGCGAGACTCCATCTAAAAAAAAAAAAAAAGGAGAAAACACTTTGGGAGGAACACACAAGCAAATTGAGAACAGTAACCCTTGTCTGTGTGATATAATACTCGAAAGTTCATCTTCACCCCGAGCATCTCATTTTACAGATGAGGAGACGGAACCCCAAATGGTGAAGAATCTTGCCCGTAGCCGGGTAGAGCAGAGTTCTCAGCACTAGAGGAGCTCTCACTGGGGCACAGCTGCACAAGGCAACTTACAATACATTTTACTTTCTGTCAGTACAATAGTTGCTGCTCATTGTGGGAAAAGGAGAAAGCCACAGGAAATTGAGAATTAAAAATACAAATAATCTTGCTTCTCACAGATGAGCATGATCCCCATGAAAAGTCTCTTGTCCATTTCTCCCTCGGCCTGTGCACTTCTCCCTTTCTCTCCACACCACACAGGTTGATGGTGGCAGCAGGTGTGTGCTGGGCACTTAGAGGCCAGGCACCGCTCCATGCACTTCACAGACATCTCTTACTCCTCACCACAGTGTATGTCCCAATGACACTGGGACTCCTAGGGTGACCCTTTGTCCAAGGTTCTGCTGGATTTGGACCCAGGTTTGGTCAAATCCCTGTATCACTTTTTTTTTTTTTGAGATAGCATCTTGTTCTGTTGCCAGGTGCCAGGCTGTAGTGCAGTGGCACAATCTCAGCTCACTGCAACCTCTGCCTCCCGGGTTCAAGCAATTCTGCCTCACCCTCCCAAGTAGCTGGGACTGCAGGCATGTGCCATCAAGCCCAGATAATTTGTGTATTTTAGTAGAGATGGGGTTTCACCATGTTGGCCAGGATGGTCTCGATCTCTTGACCTTGTGATCCACTCGCCTCGGCCTCCCAAAGTGCTAGGATTATAGGCGTGAGCCACCGCGCCCAGCCTTTGTTTTTTTTTTAAATGGCCACACAATATACCATGCTGTTTATGTACCATATTTTCTTTTAAATATTCTTTTTTATATTTTGAGGGGAGACCCCGGCTGGAGTGCAGTGGCACAGTCTTGGCTCACTGAAGACTCAACAGCCTATGTTCAATCAGTCCTCCTACCTCAGCTCCCCAAGTAGCTGGGACTACAGGTGCATGCCACCACGCCTGGCTAATTTGTCTTTCTGTATTCTTTGTAGAAATGGGGTTTCCCATTGTTGCCTTGGCTGGTCTCATATTCAAACTCAGGCAATCCATCTGTTTTGTCCTCCCAGTGCTGGAATTACAGGCATGAGGCACCTTGCCCAACTGTACCATATTTTCTTTAGTCTTCCATTGACAGGCATTTAGGTTGATTCCAAGTCTTTGCTGTTGTGAATAGTGTGCTGCAGTGAACATGTATGTGCATGTTTCTTTATGACAGAATAACTTATATTTCTCTGGGCATATACCCATTTGTGAGGTTGCTGGGTCAAATGGTAGTTCTGTTTTTTTGTTAGGAATTGCCACACTGCATTTCACAGTGGTTTAAATAATTTTCACTCCCACCAGCAGTGTATAAGCATTCCCTTTTCTCTACAACCTTGACCCTTGACAGTGTCTGTCATTTTTAAACTTTTTAGTAATAGTCATTCTGACTGTCACGAGATTGTATTTCATTGTGGTTTTTCTTTTTTTTTTTTTTTTGAGACAGAGTTTAGCTGTTGTTACCCAGGCTGGAGTGCAATGGCACGATCTCGGCTCACCACAACCTCTGCCTCCTGGGTTCAAGCAATTCTCCTGCCTCAGCCTTTCGAGTAGATGGGACTACAGGTGCACACCACCATGCCCAGCTAATTTTTGTATTTTTAGTAGAGACGGGGTTTCATCTTGACCATGATGGTCTCAATCTCTTGACCTCATGATCCACCCACCTCGGCCTCCCAAAGTGCTGGGATTATAGGCATGAGCCACCACGCCCAGCCTCATTGTGGTTTTCTTTGCATGTGTTTGCTGAGTAGTGATGAGCATTTTTTCATATGCTTTTAGCCACATGTATGTCTTTTTTTAAAAAAGCATCTGTTCATGTCCTTTGCCTACTTTTTAATAAGGTTTTTTTCTTATGAATTTAAGTGCATGGATTCTGGTTATTAGACCTTTGTCAGAAGCATAGTTTGCAAATATTTTTTTTATTCTGTAGGATATCTGTTTATACTGTTGATAGTTTCTTTTGCTGTGAAAAAGCTCTTTAGTTTAATTAGGTCCCATTTGTCAATTTTTGCTTTAGTTGCAGTTGCTTTTGGTATCTTCCTCATAAAATAGTGTCCAGTTCCTATGTCTAGAAAGGTATTATTTAAGTTATCCTCCAGGGTTTTTTGGGGTTTTTTTGTTTTGTTTTTTGAAATAGAGTCTCTCTCTGTCACCCAGGCTGGGGTGCAATTGTGCAATCTCGGTTCACTGCAACCTCTGCTTGGTTCAAGCAATTCTCCAGCCTCAGCCTTTCCAAGTAGCTGGGATTACAGGCACCTGCCACCAAGCCCGGCTAATTTTTGTATTTTTAGTAGAGACAGAGTTTCGTCATGTTGACCCGGCTGGTTGCCAACTCTCCTGACCTCTGTTGATCCACCTGCCTCAGCCTCCCAAAGTGCTAGGATTGCAGGTGTAAATTTGCATGCCCAGCCTATTTTTTCAAAATAATTTTAAATTTTACTTTTAAGTCTTTAATGTATCTTGACTTGATTTTTGTATGTAGTGTAAAGAAGCAGTCTAGTTTCAATCTTCTACACAGTGCTAGCTAGTTATCCTAGCACCATTTCTTAAATAGGGAATTCTTGCCACATTCCTCTTGTTAGCTTTGTCAAAAATCAGATGGTTGTAAATGGGTGGCGTTATTTCTGGGCTCTCCATTCTGTTCCATTGGTTCATGAGTCTGCCTTTATACTAGTACCATTGCTGCTTTGGGTGTCTATAGCTTTGTAATATAGAAATCAGGTAATGTGGCTGGGCGTGGTGGCTCATGCCTGTAATCCAAGCACTTTGGACGCCAAGGTGGGAGGATCACCTGAGGTCGGGAGTTCAAGATCAGCCTAGCCAATATGGTGAAACCCCGTCTTTATAAAAATAAAATAAAAGTAAAGATAAAAGGCCGGGCGCGGTGGCTCAAGCCTGTAATCCCAGCACTTTGGGAGGCCGAGGCGGGTAGATCACGAGGTCAAGAGATCGAGACCATCCTGGTCAACATGGTGAAACCCCGTCTCTACTAAAAATACAAAAATTAGCTGGGCATGAATGCTCATGCCTGTAATCCCAGCTACTCAGGAAGCTGAGGCAGGAGAATTGCCTGAACCCAGGAGGCGGAGGTTGCGGTGAGCCGAGATTGCGCCATTGCACTCCAGCCTGGGTAACAAGAGCAAAACTCCATCTCAAAAAAAAATAAAAAAAGTAAAGATAAAAGAAGTCAGGTAATGTAATGACCTCCAGTTTTGTTATTTTTGCTTAGGATTGCTTGGCTATTTGGGCTTTTTTTGGTTCCATGTAAATTTTAAAATAGTGTTTTTTAGTTCTGTTAAGAATGTTTTGGTAGTTTGATAGGAATAGCTTTAAATCTATAAATTTCAAGCAATTCAAGGTGCCACTCTGTCACCTAGGCTAGAGCTCAGTGGCCCCATCTTGGCTCACTGCAACTTTTGTCTCCCTGGTTCAAGTGTTTCTGCCACCTTAGACTCCCATGTAATTGGAACTACAGCCATACACTAAGATGCCTGGTTAATTTTTGTATTTTTTGGTGGAGACAGGGTTTCACCATGTTGGCCAGGCCAGTCCTGAACTGACCTCAAGTTACCCACCCACCTTGGCCTCTCAAAGTGCTGGGATTGTAGGTGAGGGCCGCTGTGCCAGGGCAGTATGAGCATTATTGTCATAGACATCTTTCATCTCCCTAGTTAGCTGTATTTCTACATATTTTATTCTTTTTGTGTCAATTATGAATGAGAGTATGTGTGTGTTTTTGTTTTCAGACAGAGTCTTGCTCTGTTGCCCATGCTGGAGTGCAGTGGCATGATCTGAGCTCACTACAACCTCCGCCTCCTGGGTTTGAGCAATTCTCCTGCTTTAGCCTCCTGAGAAGCTGAGATTACAGGCATTTGCCACCACGCTCGGCCTCTTTTTTTGTACTTTTAGTAGAGATGGGGTTTCACCATACTGGCCAGAATAGTCTCAAACTCTTGACCTTGTGATCTGCCCTCCTCAGCCTCCCAGATGTGCTGAGATTATAGGTGTGAGTCACCATACCCAGTGAGCTTATGTTTTTGATTTGGCTTCTGGCTTGGATGTTGTTGAAGTACAGGGATGCTACTGATTTTTATACCTTTCTTTTGTATCCTGAAACCTTGCTGAAGTTGTTTGTTGTTTCAAAAAGTGCTTCCACCAAGACTAGAGGGTTTTCTAGATACAGAATTACGTCATCTGGAAACAGGGTTAGTTTGATTTCCTCTCTTCCTGTTTGAACATTTTGTTTCTTTCTCTTGCCTGATTGCTCTGGCCAGGACTTCCAATTCTGTGTTGAGTAAAAGTGCTAAGAGAAGACATCCTTGTCTTGTGTCAGTTTTTAAGAAGGAATTTGGCTGAGCTCAGTGGCTGATGCCTGTAATCCCTGCACTTTGGGTGGCCAAGGTGGGTAGATCATGAGGTCAAAAGATCAAGACTATCCTGGCCAACATGGTGAAACCCTGTCTCTTCTAAAAATACAAAAGTTAGCTGGGCGTTGTGGTGCACACCTGTAGTCCCAGCTACTCAGGAGGCTGAGGCAGGAGAATCACTTGAACCCAGGAGGCAGAGGTTGTAGTTGAGCCAAGATCGTGCCACTGCACTCCAGCCTGGCAACAGAGTGAGATTTCGTCTCAAAAAAAAAAAAAAAAGGAATTCTTCCAGCTTGCATCCATCCATTGAATATGTTGGCTGTGAC
Organism: Saguinus oedipus; assembly: GCA_031835075.1. Taxonomy (NCBI): domain Eukaryota; kingdom Metazoa; phylum Chordata; class Mammalia; order Primates; family Cebidae; genus Saguinus; species Saguinus oedipus. The sequence continues at coordinate 20,913,011 of CM063187.1, forward strand.
TTTGTCACAGATAACTTTTTATTTTGAAGTATGTACCTTCAATGCCTAGATGCCTAGTTTGTTGAGGGTTTTAAACATGAAGGATGTTAATTTTTATTGAATGCTTTTTCAGCATCTATTGAGATGATGTTGTGGTTTTGTCTTTAGTTCTGTTTGTGTGATGAATTGTATTTATGATTTGTGTATGTCAAACCAATCTTGATTCCAGGAATAAAGCCTACTTGATCATAGTGGATTAGCTTGTTGACGTGCTGCTGGATTCAGTTTTACAGTATATTTTTGAGGCTTTTTGCATCAGTGTTCATGAAGGATTTTGGCCTGAAGTTTTCTTTTTTTGTTTTATCTTTGATGGCTGTTATTATATAATGCGCTGGAGAGGAGTCCCTCCTCAATTTTTTGTAATAGTTTTAGGAAGCATAATACCAGCTTTTTTTTTTAATCCATCTGGTGGAATTCAATTATGAATCTTTGTGGTCCTGGGCTTTTTTTTGGCTGGTAGGCTAGTTACTACTAATTCAATTTTGGGGCTTGCTGTTCTGTTCTGGGCTTCAGTTTCTTTTTGTTTAGTATTGGGAGGATGTATTTGTCCAGAAATTTATCCATTTCTTTTAGATTCTTTAGTTCATGGGCATAGAGGTGTTCATCGTAGACTTCAGTAGTTACTTGTAGTTTTGCGGGGTCAGTGGTGATGTCCCATTTGTCATCTCCTGTGTTTATGTGGATGTTCTCTTCTTTGCTAATCTTGCTAGTGGTTTATTTCTCTATTAATTTATTTAAAAGATTTAACTCCTGGATTTCTTGGTCTTTTCTATGACTTTTTATGTCTGAATCACCTTCAGTTCTGATCTCATTTTGGTTATTTCTTGTCTTCTGCTAGCTTAGGGATTGGTCTGCTCTTGCTTCTCTCATTCTTCTATTTATAATGTTAGGTTGTTAAATGGATATTTCTGATTTTTTGATGTGAGCATTTAGTGCCATAAATTCCCCTTTTAACACCACATTAGCTGTGTTGGAGAGATTCTGGTATGCTGTATCACTGTTCTCATTTGTTTTTAAATAACTTCTTGATTTGTGCCTTAATGTCATTATTAACCCAAAAGCCATTCAGATGAAGGTTGTTTAATATTTATGTAATTGTTGATAGAAATTAAAGAGAGGGCCGAAACACCAGGTACTGGAACAAGCTTTATTAAGAGCAGGGGAAAAGCACCCAAAATTGGCACACAGCACCTGTAGCATGGCAAAAGGGATTTTTATGGCCTGCAGGCCAGCAGATGCATCCGGTGTGAGGGGCTGTGCAGGAGGGGAGGGGCTGGGGAACTGCTGAGTTTGATAGTTCCTGGGAGGGCGTCGTGCTAGGAGGCTGGGGAACTCGAGGCAGCCGGGGGTGGTTTAAAAGGGAGTAAGTTCTGGCCGGGCGCGGTGGCTCACACCTGTAATCCTAGCACTTTGGGAGGCTGAGGTGGGTGGATCACCTGAGGTCAGGAGTTGAAGACCAGCCTGGCCATCATGGTGAAACCCCATCTTACAAAAATAATAATAAAATAAAATGGAGTAAGTTCTGTCATTCCCAGCCTTAAAGGGATAGGGTAAGTGTGGGAGAGGGGCGAGAGGGTTGTTGTAAGGAGCGACGGTTGTTCTGGCTACTTCCTGCTGAACGGGGGCAGAGGTAACGAGGTGATCCTAGGAAGATGATATTCTTTGGTGCCTCTGGGTTCGAGGAGTTGATAACCTCCAGCCATGAAGAACTCGAAGACTGTATGGTTGGTAAAGGCCTTCATGTTCCTGCAAAAATTTTGAGAGACAGTGGACAAGACATGGGCCGAACAGGAGAAGTAAAATTATGATTGGGAGGGAGTCTGGGAGGGGAAGGAGCCAAGGTACCCACTTCCAGAGGGAGGCCCAGGAGTCGGTCATTTGCTGCCTTATGTTGGAGGCTCTTTCTGTGAGTTTCTTGGTGGGGTTTTGTACTAGCCCTGACTGATTGCTATAGAAGCGGCTCTCCTCTCCTAGGAAGGCACATGGTCCTCCTTTTTCAGCGGTTAGGTCAAGCCCGCTTCGATTTTGGAGGACTATGGCAGCCAAAGAGTCAGTTTGGGAATGTAGGGTGACTAGCAATTTTGCGATTTCTCCTAGGCTGTCCGCTAGCTCCCACGAGAGAGAGAGACAGAGACAGAGACAGAGAAAGTAGGAAAGGGGTGTTGTGAGGCCTTTGATCCCATGCTGGCACTTGCTGATCTGAGCCCTACTAGTAAAGGGATGAGAATTACAGCTCATTGCATCCTGGCTTGGGCATTAACAGGGACTGGGACCTTCTGGTTCCCCGGAGTGATGTCGATTTTAGGGGAGAAAATGACTAGGGTGCAAGTTCCAGTCCAATTGGCAGGTAGACAGAGGTAAGTTGAGGTGCCGCAAAGAAAGAACAGACCCTGGCTGGTAGCCAGACGGCAGTGGTGCTGGATGCTGAAGAGGAGGGGCAGTGTGTTCGGTGCCCCCGGATCCCACACATGTAGAGTGCCAGCTAAGATGGCTGCTGTGAGGGGAGAGAATGGGAAAATGGGGATAATTGTTGTGCTCCAGAGGTTCTGTTCTCCCACTGTAGGAAGTATCGTTTGGTGTCTATAAGGAGCCATTCGGTTGAGTTCTCGAGGGTGGGAATGAGAAGGCACTCTGAGGTTTGTGGATATGGAGGGCAGGGGGCCCAAGGGTGTAGGTGTTTACATCGGGTGTGCCAGTCATTTCAGAAACTGACTGTCTGTTCAGCAGGCCTTGGGTGGGGATGGCTCCTGAGGCAGTGAATGAATTGTAGCGAAGTAAGCATATTGTGCGGGGTAGACGTAGGTTAACACTGGGGGTTACGTAGTCAGTCGGAGGGGTGAGTTGGAGATTGTAGTTGCAGGGAAGTGGGGGGTGGTGTCCTAGGGGACACTGAGTGGGAGAGTTCAGCCAAAGCAGAAGGGGGCCTGCATGGCTAGTGTGGTTTGTGTTGTTAGAGGGGAGAGTTGGGGAATGGCCTGCGGGAGATAAGGTAAGACTGGGAACATAGCTCCATAAGGCGCCTAGCCTGTCCTTCCAGTGTTTGCAAAGGGAAAGAAGGTAGACGTCACTGCCTGGAGCACCTCCTCCCCATAGGCTGGTAAACTGCAGGAGGTGGGTTGTGCTGGTTGTAGCCCAGGCAGAGAGGGGTGCTGGGACTGCCATGTGAGCGTCCACGGCCAGGGAGACGCAAATCCGGCAGTTGCTGGCAAGGGTGGGGTTGGTTTGATTTACAAGTTGTTGAATTAAGAGAGTGGTGTTGAGGTAGGACGGGAGGAAGTAGGCAGAGTGTGGTTGGTTGCAGTGGGGGAGCAAGTTAAGACTAGAGAATCAAAAGGATAGAACTGAGGTGGGCCATTAGAGGCAGAGTATGAGGAGGAACGCATATAGGGAGACCTCACGCCGTGAAAAGTCACATAGGGTGCCTTGCCAGTATAGGTCTTCAATCCAGCAGAAGATGCCCTCTGGGGTGGTGCTGGCGGGGCAGAACCACGATGTATCCTGTAGTAGGCAGTGTAGGAGGGATGTAAAGTGCCCCTGGAGATGTAAAAACACCATTATTCCTCAGGTATTGAGGCGAGGTGGGGACTTGGAGATTTCAATGGTGGGAGGTCCTACAAGAGATGAGGTGTATGTCGCTGGTTTTTGGTGCCAGCTACACTAGGGACCAATGGTACCAGGAGGGATTGCCTGTTACCTTCACGGCTGTGGGAGTTGTTAAAATGGTGTATGGGCCTTCCCAGCAGGGAGTGAGGGGTTTGGGGTGTTTTGCTTTGAGGAGTACTGAGTCCCCAGGACTTACTTTGAGATTGGTGGCAGTGGTGGGGAAGGGCTGTGGGATATAGAGGTCAGCTTGCTGCTGGGCAGCTCCCTCATGAGGGACAGAGTGGGAAGATACTGAGCAAGAGTGGAGGTGCCTGTGGAGAGAGGAGTTAGGCCAAAGGGCTTATCGTGTATTGACTCAAAGGGACTGAGGTCTGTAGATTTTCAGGGGGCTGCCCTAAGGCGGGTTAGGGCTGGGGCAGGAGTTGGGTCCAAGGGAGATGTCGTTCTGCAGTGAGTTTACTGAGGTGGTTTTAATGAGATGGTTTGCTTTTTCAACCTTGCCGGATTTGGCCTGTAGGGAACGTGTAGGTTCCATTTGATATTTAAGGATTAGGCTGTGAGCTGGGTTATTTGAGAGATGAATGCAGGGCCATTGTCAGATTGTAGGCTGCTTGGAAGGCCAAATCGGGGAATGATTTCTGAAATGAGGACTTGTGTGACGGCTGCTGCGTCTTCCATAGGTGAGGGAAAGGCCTCGATCCATCCCGAGAAAGTGTCCACGAGAGTGAGGAGGTACTCTAACCTTTTGTGAGGAGGAATGTGAGTGAAGTCTATCTGCCAGGCCTGTCCTGAGATATGTCCCCTGGCCTGATGGGTGCGGAAAGAGCAGACTTGGAGACCTCCCTCAGTAGAGGAGCGTGCACACGGAGGGCAATTGTGTGTGATGTTTTTTATGTGTTTGCTCAGGTGGGGATGGTAGTAGATAGGCTGGAGAAGGCGCAGTAATGGTTCAGCCCATAGAGTTATGGAGGTCCAGAAGTATTTGTTTAACCTGATTACCGGGGAGGACATACCGTCCTGAAGGAGTACCAGTCCCCCTGCTGGGTGGCCCGTAGTTGCTGGAGTTGTTGTACCTCCTGGGGAGTGTATTTGGGAGTGGTGGTAGGGGCCACAATGAGTGCCTTGGCTGGTGCCTTGGGTTGGGGGGTAGAGGTTGCCCATGTTTGGCTGCCTGATCTGCTTTGTGATTGCTGAGGGCGATGGGGTCACTTGTGGTTTGATGACCCCAGCAGTGGATGATGCCTGCCTCCTTGGGGAGTTGGGCCACCTTGAGCAACTGCCTGATAAGGTGACCTTGGGTGGTCATATATCCCCTTTCTTTCGATTGCAGCACAAGAGTGCAGAATGTGGTGGGCGTACTTGGAGTCTGTGTATATGTTAACCCTGAGATCCTTTGCTAAAGTGAGGGCTCGTGTTAGGGCAACCAGCTTTGCCTGCTGAGAGGTGGTGCCAGGGGGAAGGAGAGCTGCCTCAACTGTGTGCTTTTTGCTTACTGTGGCATAACCCACCTGGGGGTTGTATTTGGAAGCTGCACTGCCATCAACGAACCAAGTGTAATGTGGTTGATTAATGGGGTGAGGAACGATGTGTAGGAAAGGATTAAGGAAAAGGTCTAGTGCCTCGACTCAGCTGTGTTGTGGAGGGTTGGTTTGTGTAGGGATTAGGGAAGCTGGGTTTAGAGGAGGGCATGGCTCAAAGGAGAATTGGCGGTTGTCAGTGAAGGTTAAGTGGACTAATTGGGTTCCAGACAGAGAGAGGGTTGACATGGCTCTGTGGGTGAACAGGTCTTGAAAGTGATGTGGAGAACGAATGGTGTTGTTTTGCCCAAATGTTGGCTCATTTCCTGGGCTAGGAGGGTGGCTGCAGTGAGTGCTCGCAGACACGGTGCCCACCCTCTTGGTGGTGGTATCTAGTTGCTTTGAGAGGTATGCGACAGGGGTGAAGGAGGTTATTGGCTCCTCGTCCCAGGACCCCAACTGCAATGCCCTTAGACTCTGTGACATATAGAATGAAAGGGAGGGACAGGTTGGGGAGAGAGCAAGCTGGGGCTGTGACAAGCACAGTTTTTAGTTTCTGGAAGGAGGTATTTATTGGTTTTGTAGGGTCTGGGGGAAGAGAGGGGTCCCCTTTTGTGGCCTCATTTAACAGTTTAGCCAGAACACTGAAATTAGGGACCCACAGGCGGAGATATCCTGTGAGTCCGAGGAAGGAGAGAAGTTCTCCTTTGGTGGTTTGGGTTGGTAGCTGGGAGATGAGGCAGTCAGTTGTTATAGCCCTGGTTGTGGGGGTGAGTAGGACTCCTAAATAGGTGACCTCTTGTAAGGATATTTGGGCCTTTAAGGGTGAGACTCTGTACCCTCTGGTGGCTAGGAAGTTTAAAAGGAGGATGGTGTGCTGTTGGGAGTCCTCGTAAGAGGGGCTGCAGAGAAGAAGATCGTCCACATACTGGATGAGGGTATGGGAGGCTAGGGAGAGCTGTGACAGGTCTTTGACCAGGGCCTGGCCAAAGCAATGGGAGCTGTCTCGGAAACCCTGGGGTAGGACTGTCCAGGTGAGCTGTTGAGCATGGTGGGTGTCTGGGTCAGCCCGTGTGAAAGTGAAGCGTTCTTGACAGGAGGGAGGTAGGGAATGGTGAAGAAGCCGTCTTTGAGGTCTAGGACCAAAAAGAAGTGGGTGGTTGCAGGGATGGTGGACAGGAGAGTGTATGGGTTAGGTACCACTGGGTGGATAGGCACGACAACTGAATTGGTGGCTCTAAGGTCTTGAACCAAGCGATAGGAGCCATTGACCTTTTTGACAGGGAGAATGGGTGTGTTGTAGGGTGAGTGGGTACGGCGCAGGAGATGGGTCTGGAGAAGTCTGGTCATTACTGGCTTTAGTCCCCACGAGTGGGCCAAAGCGATTGAGGGACTTTGGGGAACAGGGAGGGGTCCCTGAGTTTTATGAGGACAGGGGGTGGTGTGTAGCTACGGAGGATGAGGCTACATTTCACACAGAGGGGTTAACTAGATTGGGGGGTAAAGGGGGTTTTGGAGAGGTAGGGAGAGGGCCTGGGGCCGCTTGCAGCAAGAAGTGATGGGCTGGGGAGACGGTGCCAAATGTGAGGGTAGTCCTGAATTTAGATAGTATGTCTCTCCCTATAGGGGAACAGGGCACTGAGGTATAACTAGACATTTGTGTGAAAAACGGACACTGTGTAGGGTGCAAGAGAGAGGCTGGGTAACTAATGGGCGGTGTTCTAAGCCTGTTACTCCTACTGTGGTGACTGGGGAGGCAGAGAGGGGTCCTGAATGCTCAGGAAGAGTGGAGTAGGTAGCCCCAGTATCGATAATAAAGGAGATCTGCTTACCTGCAACGAGGAGTGTTACCCTGGGCTTACGTGCGGTGATGTCCATCGTGGCTCTGAGCCCTGAGCACCGTTAGTCTTCCTCAAGGACCAGGCCCAAGAGTTCTGGCACAGAGGGCTGCAAAGCCAGGTGACTTGGGTTTGGGACTGGCCACTCCCCCTTGGGCGAGTGGTGCAATTGACCCCCCAGTGGTCTGGCTGTTTGCAATGCGGCCATGGTCCTAGAGGTGCCCTTGGATTAGGGCATGCGTGCGGACATGGTCCTAGAGGTGCCCTTGGATTGGGGCATGCGTGCGCCCAGTGTCCATACTGGTTGCACTTGAAGCAGGGCCCAGGTGGAGTCCCCTTAGGGAGATGGGGTTTTGACCCCAGTTGTGAGCCTCGGATTGCATTGGCTAGGAGCTGGTATTTAGCCTGATCTCTTGTATCGATCCTTTTTCTCTTCTTCCTCCTTATTATTAAAGACCCTAAAGGCGGCATTAAGGAACTCTCTCTGGGAGGCAGTGGGGCTGTCCTCAAGCTTTTTTTTAGCTTTTTGAGGATGTCTGGAGCTCACTGGGTAATGAAGTGTGAGTGTAACAGGGCTGTGCCTACTGGGGAGTTTGGGTCTATTTTAGTGTATCTGAGTAGAGCCTCTGAGAGGCAAGATAAGAATTGGCTAGAATTTTCAATGGGCTTTTATGTGATTTCGCTCAGCTCATCATAATTGATGGATTTGTGTGCTGCCTTTTGGAGTGCCTGTATTAGGAAGGCTGTCATGTTGTGTCTGAGGTCCCTATCACTATGGCCAGGTTGGTAGGTCCAGTCTGGATCTGTTCGAGGGACAGCTATAGTGCCTACTGGCCTCCTGCTGTTTTGTGTGTGTGCCTGATCAGCTTGCTGCTTCGCGGCTGCCCAGACCTGCTCCCTGTCCTCAGGGGAGAGGGTGGTAGTTGGGATTATGAAAAGATCGTGCCAAGTGAGGTCGTCGGATTGTGTGAGGTACCTAAACTCTTTAATATAGGTGTCCGGGTCAGACTGGAAGGAGCCCAGCTGTTTCTTAATTTGGGAAAGACCAGACAGAGAGAAGATGTGTACATGGACAGTGCCCTCAGCCCCTGCCACCTCACGAAGGGGAAACAAGGGAGCTGGGGTGGCAGGGGGGGTTGTGCAAAGGTGGAGGTGGGGGCAGAAGGAATGGGAGGTGAGGGGCGATTGTTATGAGATGGAGTGTGGGGAGGAGACAGAGGGGGTGATGGAACTGGTGAAGAGTTAGGAAGAGAGGCATATGGAGGCGGGCACGGAGTGGAGTGGTCAGTAGGGTCAAAAGGTTGATCGGCATCTGGGAGTACGGGTTGGCTGTGGGCAAGTAAAATTTGGGAGGTGGGGCACCTTTGACAGAGGGAAGGGTGAGAGCGAAGGTAAAAGCTTGAGCATAGGGAATTCTCCAGCTTTGCCAGTCTGGTGACAGAAGTTGTTTAAGTCTGTGAGAATATTAAAATCGAAAGTGCCATTTTCTGGCCACTGGGATCCGTTATCTAGTTTATATCGAGGCCATGCCTGGTTGAAGTAGAAGATGAGGCGTTTAGTTTTAATGTCCTCTCGGAGACCCAGAGTTTGTAAATTGGCAATGAGACAACCCAGAGGGGGAGAGCAAGGGGGTTTTGACTGAGATGATCCCTTTTTTTTTTTTTTCTATAGAAAGAGAACCGGTCAAAATAAGCTACCTGAATGGTGGAAAAAAAATAGAGTAAGCCCAATTCTAATGAACAAGAAGCAGTAGTCTCTGATAAAGATAAGCAGAAAAGAGATAGGAGTTATTACTGGGGCCAGTGGGTGATCCCGTTTAGTAGAGCTGGGAGAGACCGAGCAGACCCGGTAGAAGGAGGGGCAAACCAAGGAGTGTCCTCGTTGGTTCTGAGCGTCCCTGTAGGAAGAAGATGCCGCCAACTGGAGGGTCGTCATCCTTTAGCCAGGGCAGTAGAGGGGGTTCCCTCGGCCGTGCCTGGTCTTGGGAGAGAGAGAGAACAGGGGAACCCGTGGTGGCAAGAGAGCTCCATCTCTTACCCAAATGGAGGTCGGTGGTGGATGTGAGGGGGTCTGGAGTGGCAAGCGGAGAAAGTCCCTGGGACACCTGGTACGGCAGCGAGTTTGGGAAGGGGTGGCCGGGGGGGCCAATCGACCTGAGTAGGGATCGTCCAGAGACCCCGACCAATTCCCCTCCAGGTTTCCGCACCACTAATGATAGAAATTAAAGAGAGGGCCGAAACACCAGGTGCGGAAACAAGCTTTATTAAGAGCAGGGGAAAAGCTGGGGGCTGCACCCAAAATTGGCACGCAGCACCTGTGGCATGGCAAAAGGGATTTTTATGGCCTGCAGGCCGGCACGGGCATCCGGTGTGAGGGGCTGTGCGGGAGGGGAGGGGCTGGGGAACTGCTGAGTTTGATAGTTCCTGGGAGGGAGTCGTGCTAGGGACCTGCTGAGAGAGTTCCCGGGAGTGGGTGGTGCTAGGAGGCTGGGGAACTTGAGGCGGCGGCAAATGGAGTAAGTTCTGTCAATTGTATATTTTCAAGTGTTTTTCTTTGTATTGAATTGTACATCTTTATCAAGCTGTCATCTAAGTGAGCATTGGTATGATTTTGGGATTATTGAATTTGCCAAGGATTGTTGTATTTCTGATTGTGTGGTCAATTTTAGAGTATGTGACAAGTGGTAATGAGAAGAATGTATACTATGTTGGTTTTAGATGGTTTTATAAATGTATATTAGGAATATTTGGTCAAGTGTTGAGTTAATTTTCTACCTTAGTGATTTGTCTAATAGTGTCTGTGGGGTGTTGTATTGTGTCAGAATCTACATTTCTTCACAGGCCTTTAAAGACTTCCTTTATTCATGTACACCCATAGATTTTTAAAAACATCTTTCTTCCGTGTTTTCTTCATAAACATTCTTTTAAGTGCACACAGGGTGCCCGAGGCTGCTATTTAAGTACCTGAATCCTGTGTCTACTGAAATTCACATGTCCAAGAATTCAGGAGCACCCAGAGACTTCGCTATTTTAGCCAACTGTAAATACCCCTGTGGCATAGAGAACAGAATTGTATGTAGGGTCCACTGCGTACTCCAGTTCTATTCAGATTCACCCTTTTTGGAGGCCTTACTTAGATCTGACCCAGCCCCTGGAGTCTTGCCGCACAGAACTGATGGGAAGAGATGAATTTTGGCTGGGAAATTCTGATGCCTTTCTAGAGCTGGTGCTCACAATTTCCTGAAACCCAAAAGGAGATAAATAGAAAAATAAAGTATGTATTTTAGGGTATTTCTTAATTTCTATTAAAACCAGTACTTGTAGAGACAGTCTAGTTAGCAACTTGTTTTTTATTCCTGCAGATCTAGTAGTTGTTCCACAAGTCACAAAAATTAAATACAAACATAAAAATTTCTCTAAACATTAAACTTTTTTTCCTGTATTCCTCTCATCTGTTCTATATTTAGCTTTTATTCTCTACAGTTTTTTAAAAAAACCAGTAGCAGAGAAACAGAAGAAATAAAAATGCTAGGCCCTTTATCTAAATTTTGGGAATTGTTAATCTCTTAATACCAAGTTTCAGGGTGTTATGCAGATGAAATCACATACTGTGTTATTCCCAGCACAGTGCTTTGTAACAGACTCTTGAGCACCTAGTACCTGCTAAGTAAACATTGCAATAGTACATGTGTACGTGTTGTCTTTCTATGCAGACTCATTCAGACATTGCCACCTTCTGTTTCCTTTGTAAACTTTACAGAGCCAGCAGAGAATATGACGCTTGAGGATGGAGACTGGTTGTCTTCATTTGTACCAGAAATACTTGTGTTGTGACAAGAGTGCTGGAGTGTAAGGGACTCTGCTCTGCCATTCTCTCTTTTTTTTTTGAGACAGTGTCTCACTGTATCACCCAGGCTGGAGTGCAGTGACATAATCTTGGCTCACTGCAACCTCCATCTCCTGGATGCAAGTAATGCTTCCTGCCTCAGCCTCCTGAGTAGCTGGGATTATAGGCACCTGCCACCATGCCCAGCTGATTTTTGTATTTTTAGTAGAGACAGGGTCGAACTCCTGACCTCAGGTAATCTGCCCGTCTTGGTCTCCCAAAGTGCTGGGATTACAGGCATGAGCCATCTCACCTGGCCTGTGCCTGCTTTCTCTAACTAATGCTAATAATGAGCCCAGGGATAGTAACATCAGCGTTGAAAGAGGACTGGTTTAAAATGCTCATTTGGACCCCTTCCAAACCTGCAGAATCATATTACACAGAGTGGGACTAAATTTACCAAGTGATTTTTGAGCTCATTAAAGCTTCAGAGGTCCAACCTGGCCAACCCTGTCTCTACTAAAAATACAAAAATTAGCTGGACATGGTGGCTCATGCCTGTAATCCCAGCTACTTGGGAGGCTGAGGCATGAGAATCACTTGAACCCTGGAGGCGGAGACTGCAGTGAGCCAAGATTGTGCCATTGTATTCCAGTCTGGGCAACAGAGTGAGACTCTCTTTGAAAAAAAAAAGCTTGAGAGGCAATGCCAGTTTGCAGAAATCTCTTTACTTGTGCCCTTTCCACAGGTTCTGTTTATTGTTCTGGGTAGAAGCATCTATGTTGTTTTAATTGTCTCATGTGACTCTGAGGTGAAGCCAGAATCAGGTATGAGGGCTTCAAGACAGATTCTTGAGAGTTAAGTTCCACCTCTGCACTGAAGGGTGGTCACAGGGCCTGCTCTGTTTTGGTTTGGTTGGGACAGGGCAGTGTGGGCCACATTTTCATTACTGTAGCAGAAATTGCTGGTGAGAGCGTGGCAGGGGAGGGCACCTGAGTTCAGGGAAGGAGAAACTTACATTTTTGTCTTCGTGGAGCGGCTCCTGAATCTCTTCCGTTAGACAGAAATGGGTGGACTTTTTCTGCAAGCCTCGGTCTACTGCCTGTGAGTGTGGTGGTAGCAGGTAAACAGGTGGTGCTGACATCTTTAAGGGCATATTCTCAAGATGTAGGTGTAATTTGTCCAGAGAATCTCATCTGAGCAGGAATTTCAGAGGAGAGGGAGAAAGAAGAAAACATGGCTTTTTTTTTTTTTCAGCTAAACATGTCTTTTTTTTTTTTTTTTTTTTTTTTTTTTTTGAGACTGAGTTTCGCTCTTGTTACCCAGGCTGGAGTGCAATGGCGCGATCTCGGCTCACCGCAACCTCCGCCTCCTGGGTTCAGGCAATTCTCCTGCCTCAGCCTCCTGAGTAGCTGGGATTACAGGCATGCACCACCATGCCCAGCTAATTTTTTGTATCTTTAGTAGAGACGGGGTTTCACCATGTTGACCAGGATGGTCTCGATCTCTTGACCTTGTGATCCACCCGCCTCGGCCTCCCAAAGTGCTGGGATTACAGGCTTGAGCCACCGCGCCCGGCCTCTAAACATGTCTTAAATCAGCTGTGTCCACTTTTCCTCCTGGTATACCATGTGTTTAATACTTGCAAACTTACTTTTCTTCTTGTGCTTTTCCTCCCTAACGAGTTTAACTACTGTTTGAAGTCAGTATGGTAATCAGGGGTCTCTGAAAAATATTTCTTACATGTCAGAGCTACTTCATAGCTTCTTATATACCATGCAAAATTCTCACAGTGAATTTATAATCTGCAGTATTGAAAATGTTCCCTTCATTGCTGTTGAACTCGGGAAGGTGTGGATACTTAATATTCCTATTGGGAAAAGCTGGGGTTCTTAGTAAAGATGGAGGATGTGTAATGATAAGATTTGGTCTGTGTTCTCTATTAGCTCTCTGCAGAACAGGATTGAGAAAATGCTTATTTAAATAGGATCACATTTTATTTAGAAAGTTCTAGCAAATAAATATTAGGAGATACTTGCTCTCTAGAGTGCTTAAGAAAGACTACTTAAAATCACTATTAAAATGACAACATGGGAGATATCTGTATGTTGAACTTTGCATAAAACTGATGTATCTTTATGGTTAAATTCAGACTATAATTTACTTTTGGGGTGGCAGTGTCACAGCAGCGATGCTGTGTCTTTCTGCAAGTATCAGCACATCATAAAAAATTGTCCTAATGCACTTGATGGTAATGATTCACTTGGTTAAAGAGCTCTCTCACAGATTTTTTTTTTCACTGCAGAGTTAATTGTGTTAATTTTTTATTATTAAGTATCTTTATGCAGCTGATGTACATAAATCACATTTAATCTGGCAGCTGCCTTTCTTTCTTAGGTTTTCTTTGCTTATATCAGTCTTTGGAAAATGAAGGCTCTTATCTTTGTTTACAGGCCAGAAAAACTGGGAAAAATATTTTCACTTACTGGAGGTTTGACAAAATAGTATTTTTGGGCCAAAAACATTGGCATTACTGGTGGGTTTGTTAGAAATTCAACAAACTTTATTCCAGATCTTCTGAAAAAATAATCTGCATTAACAAGATTTTCAATTTATTGTACACATTAAAATTTGAGAGGTACCTGCTAACTCAGCATGTCTCTTTGATCTGAAAAATATGCAAAATTTACTCTGTATGGTATAAATATAGCACCAAAAAATGTACATGTTGTTGTTTGTACCTGTAATTTAAAGCTTTATTATTCAAAAAAATATCATACAGGAGTGGGTGCAGTGGCTCACATCTGTAATCCCAGCACTTTGGGAGGCCGAGGTGGTCGGATCACCTGAGGTCAGGAATTTGAGACCAGCCTGACCAACATGGAGAAACCCCATCTCTACTAAAAATACAAAAAATTAGCCAGGTGTGGTGGCGCATGCCTATAATCCCAGCTACTTGGGATGCTGAGGCAGGAGAACCGCTTGAACCTGAGAGGTGGAGGTTGTGGAGAGCCAAGATCTCACCATTGCACTCTAGCTTGAGTGAACAACAAGAGCAAAACTCCATCTCAAAAAAAAAAAAAGAAAAGAAAAAAAAAGAAAAAGAAAAATATCAAGGCAGGGCACGGTGGCTCATGCCTGTAATCCCAGCACTTTGGGAGGCTGAGGCGGGCGGATCACGAGGTCATCCTGGCTAACAGTGAAACCCTGTCTCTACTAAAATATAAAAATTAACTGGGTGTGGTGGCATGAGTCTGTAGTCCCAGCTACTGGGGAGCCTGAGGCAGAAGAATTGCTTGAACCCTGGAGGCGGAGGTTGCAGTGAGCTGAGATCTGTCTCAAAAGAAAAAGAAAAAGAAAAATATGGTATATACACTGATGTTGTGGACCTTATGCCACTCTTTTTTCTCAGATTAGAGAATACATTAGGGAATATTTCTGTGTTGAAAATTATTTTATTAGATAATTTCAGTCACTCCTTTAAGTCAGAACCAGTTCTCTTTACTCTCTCATTTCACCTTGAGACAAAAATTCTGTTCAGCCGGGTGCGGTGACTCTCTCATGTAATCGCAACACTTGGGGAAGCTGAGGCAGGTAGATCACAAGGTCAGGAGTTCAAGACTAGCCTGACCAACATACTGAAACTTTGTCCCTACTAAAAGTACAAAAATTAGGCGAGCGTGTTGGTGTCCACCTGTAATCCCAGCTACTCGAGGCTGAGGCAGGAGAATTGCTTGATCCTATGAGGTGGAGGTTGCAGTGAGCTGAGATCACACCACTGCACTTGGGCCTGGGCGACAGAGATTCCATCTCAGAAAAAAAAAAAATTCTGCTTATGTTCACTTTCTAAAAGTGTGTGTGTGTGTGTGTGTGTGTGTGTGTGTGTTATGTGATTTTTTTCAGAGACCATTGACATTTAAGGATGTGGCCATAGAATTCTCTCTGGAGGAGTAGCAATGCCTGAACCCTGCACAGCAGAATTTATATAGAAATGTGATGTTAGAGAACTACAGAAACCTGGTCTTCCTGGGTGAGGATAATAATTTCTAATATACCTTAAATGTTTCATTTTTTTGTAGAATGTTTTTTGGTAATTTATGCTTTGCACAAATGAGTTTCAGATCCCTGTTTTCCAGAAAAGCTTGGGGATTTGTCTGTGTAAAAAAGAACTTTTTCATGATGTTTTATCTTGACCTGAACTTTCCACATGCCTGA
The DNA here is from genome assembly GCA_031835075.1 of Saguinus oedipus. Taxonomy (NCBI): domain Eukaryota; kingdom Metazoa; phylum Chordata; class Mammalia; order Primates; family Cebidae; genus Saguinus; species Saguinus oedipus. Next base: position 20,928,048 of record CM063187.1, read on the forward strand.
GCTGATCTGTATCCTTCAATCTAGATTAGCGGTAATTCCAGAAATTTAATGGCACAAAATATTGTTGCCCACACCTTAAAATCTGATTGCTACCATTAAGTTTTGATTTAATAGTACCGGGTACTAAAATTAAAAACCTACACATTTAAAATATTTTCTAAATATTTAGAAATTTCTGTTGTAAATTAGTATTTTTGGGGTTAATTTGCTAGACTATTCTATTACGTTCTCTTTACTGAGCACATTACTAAGTTTAGTAATTACAGAATATGAGCGAGATTTATGTTATGTTATTTATTTATTTATTTATTTATTTATTTTTATTTTATTATTTTTTTTTTTGCCAATCAATGAGAGCTTGTAAGGTTGCTGAGGTTGGTTGGCCTTGAACTCTTGGCCTCGCCTTCGCAAGCGCCACGACATCCGGCCGGAGCCACTTTGGGCCCCGTTATTTATTTTTAATAAAATAGGTATTGCTGTGTCTAAGCCAGCTTTAATCACCTATCTGGAGAAAGAAAAAGAGCCCCAGAGTATGAAGAGACAGGAGATGGTGGATGAAACCCCAGGTAGGTGAGAGTGAACACAACATGCGACACAGATGAGAGGTCCCAAGGTCAAGAGAAAGCCAGTGTTTAAAATGTGATTTGGGGGCCGGGCTCGGTGGCTCAAGTCTGTAATCCCAGCACTTTGGGAGGCCGAGGCGGGTGGATCACGAGGTCAAGAGATCGAGACCATCCTGGTCAACATGGTGAAACCCCGTCTCTACTAAAAATACAAAAAATTAGCTGGGCATGGTGGCGCGTGCCTGTAATCCCAGCTACTCAGGAGGCTGAGGCAGGAGAATTGCCTGAACCCAGGAGGCGGAGGTTGCGGTGAGCCGAGATCGCGCCATTGCACTCCAGCCTGGGCAACAGGAGCGAAACTCCGTCTCAAAAAAAAAAAAAAAAAAAAAAATGTGATTTGGGAAGCTGTGTACCAAAAGAAATAGTTTCTGTAAGCTGGTTGTTGTTTTAAATTTTTCTCTCACTTAGGGTCATCTTCTGTCTTATGCTTTTAAATTGTCTGAGGATTCTATTTTCCCTTCATTGAACTTTCTTCAAGTTTATAGTAAGAGCCAAAGTCCTATTTATGGCATCTAACGACTGCACAATTTGACTATTTCTTCATTATTTTTGGGGACACACAAATATCTGCATAATTTTGCAAAGCTCTATGTTAAACTATTTTTTAAGTTCTCTTTTTGCATCCTTTCTGAAATGTGTGAGTAGTAGTTTTGGCTCCATGAGGGTTTGTTGTTGTTATTGATTTTTTCTGCATATTCCATCCTGTTTGTATTACTGTAGTCTTGAAATATAGTTTGAAATTATAAAGTAGGATGTCCCTCTGCTTTGTTCATTTTTCTAAATATTGCTTTTGCTATTCAATGTTTATTATAGTTCCATGCACATTTTAGGATTGCATTTTCTATTACTATGAAAAAAAATACCTAAAATAGAATAGAATAGAATAGAATTTTGATAGGAATTTATTGAATCTATAGATTACGTTGGATAATATTTGCTTTTAAAAACTTTTGCTTTTAATTTCTAGTTTAATTCATTTGGTCAGAAAACAATATATAATTTTGGTCTTCTTAACAATATTGGCCCTTTAACAATATTTATTTTAGCAATATTTAACAATATTCTAGTTTCAGTTTTGGTCAGAAAACACAGTGTATAATTTTGGTTTTCTTAACAATATTGCCATGTTAACAATATTTATTATTTCAATCCATACACATGAAATATTTTTAAATTTATTAATGGTCTTCTAATTTCTTAATATATCTTTAATTGTAAAGACTTTTAACCTCCTTCATTAAATTTCTTTTCAGAAATTTATTTTAATGCAATTGTAAATAAGATTGTTTTCTTCCTCTATTTTATGAAGTAGTTTGTTTTAAGTATATGAAACCATAACTTGTATCTTAATTTTGTATTTTGCTAATTTACTGTGTGTATTTATTAGTTTAGACACATTTTAATGTATTGCTTGTGGTTTTTTATGTATAATATAATAAGCAGCAATTTCAATGACTATTTTTTATTTTTTTGACTAATTCTTTTGCCACACACTTTCAGTGCTATGTTAAAATAGAAGCATTAACAATGGGCACAATATAGTTTTGTATTGGTGTCTGTGAATTTGAAAGAGAAAACACTTCTTCAGGTTTTTATAAACTGCTTTTAAGAGGTAAAGATCTTTTGTTGGGCCCTCAGAGTGATAGAAGGCCCTCTGGGTTTGTAGTAGAGAGGGGTTGTAGCTTAGTCACAGGCTCCTGGGTATTCACTAGGGTCCACCTTTAGTTGGCTCATAAATAAGGGGCTTGGGTAGATGTAATTCCCATTTTGTTTTTGGACAGAGTGACTATCCTTCAGGACTTTGCTCTGTAGGGCAGACACTAAGGCAGATTTTTGCAGTTGGGTCTGTAAATGTGGGCCTTCTATTGGGATGTAGAAGAGTATGGCTTTCACTAAGAACCAGAGAGCATTTTCCCAGGTCACTGTGTGGGTTTCTATATAGGCAGAACTGGTCATGCACTGTGGCTCAGCGACTGGAACTGAGTCATTGAACTGCTTCGGTTCAATGTAAAGGCCAAGGTCTGTAGGCCTGCTGCATGGCTATAAACAGATGTCTTCTCCAGGCTCTGGAAGGGCAGGGCCTCTTTCGGACTATGGCTGGGAGGAGTTTGGGATGATTGCACAGTAAGTTCAGAATTCTCAGTTGAACCAAGGTGAGTGGGCCGCTTCCTGGTCTGGATCCAAGAACAGGGGTCCCAAAGTTTGCCCCTTGAATAAGGACTTGCACTCTGAAAAGAAGTACTTCTCAATTCCGGGCTTTAGCAGTTTCACAGCTCCCTCCCTGGATCTCACAGCTCTCTTAAAGGCACTTATTTGTGATATCGGGTCTTGCTATATAACCCTGGCTGGTCTTGAACCCCTGACCTGATGAAATTCTCTGATCTTAATGTACCATGTAGTTGTCATTACAGATGTGAGCCATGATGGCTGGCTCTTTTAGAAAGGCATTTTTGTTAGGGATGGCTGACAAATTTTCTTGCCTTTGGGGGATAAGTAAACAGGGCACCTTTTTTTCTTTATCTTACTGATGTCACTCCCCCTCTATATTTTTACTTCTATTTTCCTTTTCCCTTCCCTTTCCTTTTCTTTCTTTCCTTTCCCTTCCCCTTTCCTTTTCCCTCTCCCTCTTACTCTGTTGCCCAGGCTGGAGTACAGTGTTGCAATCTTGGATCACTACAACCTCTGCCTCCCGGGTTCAAGGGATTCTCATGCCTCAGCCTCCGAAGTAGCTGGGATTACAGGTGCCTGCCACCATACCCAGCTAATTTTTGTATTTTTAGCAGAGATGGGGTTTTATTATATTGGCCAGGCTAGTCTGGAACTCTTGACCTCAGGTGATTCACCTGCCTCCACCTCCCAAAGTGATGGGATTACAGGCATGAGCTACCGTGCCTTTACTTTCATTTTCTATTTTAAATTTGTATGTAATTTTAGATTCAGAGATTTAGGACAATATGCCAGAATTTACATGTTATGTTTGAAGTAAATTAGATAATTAGTAGGCACTCCATATTTACTAAAATAGTTACTTATAATTTTTTTTTTTCCTGAGGCAGAGTCTGTCTCTGTTGTCAGGCCAGAGTGCAGTGGTGTGATCTCAGCTCACTGCAACCTCTGCCTCCTGGATTCAAGTGATTCTCCTGCCTTAGCCTCCTGAGTAGCTGGGACTACACGCGCGTGCCGTGCCCAGCTAATTTTTCTGTTTTTAGTAGAGATGGGGTTTCACCATGTTGGCCAGGATGGCCTCTATCTTGACCTCAAGATCTGCCCACCTCGTCCTCCCAAAGCATACGGATTACAGGCACGAGCCACCGCACCCAATTTATACATTTAAATTTGCTGCAGGCCAAAAGGAATTGTAGATTTTCACTCACTTTCTTCAGCCTGTATTTAAATAATAAACCTAATATACTCCTAAATATGTGTTTTATATATCAGAGGTTCTAACCATATTCCGTGAGAGGGATATATATAGGTATGTATGTATATAATTACACGTATGTATATAATTATATGTATATAATTTTTATTTAGTAACATAAGGCTATTGTTTGCTGCTTTTTTTTTTTGGAAGATAGATGTTGCCAAGCTGGAGTGCCGTGGCACAATCTTGGCTCACTGCAACCTCTGCCTCCCAGTTTCAAGTGATTCTCCTTCCTCAGCCTCTCGAGTAGCTGAGATTACAGGCATGTGTCACCACGCTCATCTAATTTTGTACTTTTAGTAGTGATGGGTTTTCTCCATGTTGGTCAGACTGGTCTCGAACTCCTGACTTCACATGATCCACCCACCTTGGCCTCCCAAAGTACTGGGTAGACAACATGCCTGGTCTACTTTTGCTTTTAATTTCTAGTTTCATTCAATTTTGGTCAGAAAACACAGTATATAATTTTGGTCTTCTTAAATTTGTTGTTGTTTTGAGATAGGATCTTACTCTGTCACCCAAGCTGGAGTGCAGTGGCATGATTTTGGCTCAATGCAGCCTCAGCCTCCTGGGCTTAAGTGATTCTTGTATCTCAGCCTCTCAAGCAACTGGGACTGCAGACATGCACTACCATGTCAGGCCAATTTTTAAAATTATTTGTAGAAATAGGGTCTCACTATGTTACCCAGGCTGGTCTCAAACTTCTAGCCCCAAGTGATCCTCCCACCTTGGTCTCTGAAAGGAATGAACCACTGCACCCAGCCAGTATTCTTATATTTAATAAGAGCTGATATGTGTTTGAACAGAATGCTCCAGGTACAAATAAGAATATTGTGCTTTCTGTTTTTTGTTTTTTTTTGAGATGGAGTTTCACTCTTCTTACCCAGGCTGGAGTGCAGTGGCGCGATCTCGGCTCACCGCAACCTCTGCCTCCTGGGTTCAGGCAATTCTCCTGCCTCAGCCTCCTGAGTAGCTGGGATTACAGGCACGCGCCACCATGCCCAGCTAATTTTTTGTATTTTTAGTAGAGACGGGGTTTCACCATGTTGACCAGGATGGTCTTTATCTCTTGACCTTGTGATCCACCCGCCTCGGCCTCCCAAAGTGCTGGGATTACAGGCGTGAGCTGGGATTACTGCACCCAGCAGAATATTGTGCTTCTGACTGGAGAGAGTCTTTTGCTTTCGACTGGAAAGTTTTGTACAAGTCTGTTAAACCTCGTTGGTCTATAATATCCAGGTGTCTGTGTTCTCCAACCCATGGCTGGCTCATTTTTTTGGAAAAGGTCATTGAGCTTTATTTTTAGTTTTTAGGATATTTTCTGCTTTTCAAAACCTGGGTAATATTCCAGTATGTTTATATTTCAAATTATATCTACTGAATGATTTACTGACAAAAATTTGCATTGTTTTTACCTATTGGCTTTCAGCAACAATGTTGCAGCAGTAATTATGGTTACATGAAAGAGTCTTCATATCACCATATGTATGAACGTTTATATATGTGCTGCATTATATTTGAGTAGTCTACTTTTTCGCCTTGATACTCAAACTAATTTGTTTTAACTCTGTAGCTTTGTAATATGCTTTTTTTTTTTTTTGAGACAGTCTCACTTTGTTGCCCAGGCTGGACTGCAATGGTGCGACCTCAGCTCTGCCTCCCAGGTTCAAGCTATTTTTTTGCCTCAGCCTTCCGAGTAGCTGGGATTGCAGGCACACACCACCACCCCCAGCTAATTTTTGTATTTTTAGTAAAGGTGGGATTTCACCATGTTGGTCAGGCAGGTCTTAAACTCATGATCTCATGATCCCCCCGCTTTGGCCTCTGAAAGTGCTGGGATTACAGGTGTGAGCCACCACGCCCAGCCATGGATGTTTCTTATCTAAAAGTTGGTGTTTATTTTTTAGTTAAAAGAGTTTATTCCTGTTTCTTCTTAATACTAACCATTTCTTGCACCTGTTCCTTGCCTGTGGTGCTGCAGTCTCCCTGCTGCTATAACATTTGCCTTCGATCTCATCAGACTCAAACCGTCATGCCAAAGTATACCATTGTTTCTTTCAGCACTTTATGTCATGGGAGACAAAAAACTGTGTCAAGAAAGAACCAAAGAACAAAAGCAGTGAGAAATGAAGGTGTGTGTTCCAGTGTTTTTCTTGACTTTTAAAGTAGAAACCAGGACTTGGCAATTTACTTTTGAAGACACTGTGTTATACTGAACAGTAAAAAGACTTCTTTTGGGAAAAAGAAAGTCTTTTATTTCTTTTCTGTGCTGTTCTTTGCATTGTACTCACCAGGGGCACTGCACACACTTAACTCATTTATAAATTTTCCACAAATGTATTTTGATAAGTATATGTTACATGTATCTATTTATTTAAAGATTAGAACCTGTGGTATTTTGCTGTGTCATCTTGTTTATGTAGTTTGTATAATTTTAGAGGTTAGATTTGTTAAGTATATTCACCGGAGTCTAGTAAATGGAATAATTTTTTGTTTTGATATTTTTTTTAGTCCTTTGTTCTAATTTTGCCAAAGACCTCTGCCCAGAGCAAGACATAAAGGTTTTTTTTCCAAAAAGTGATACTGAGGAGATATGATAACTATGAACACAAGAACTTACAATTCAGAAAAGTCTATAAAGTGTTGATAAATGTAAGTTGAACAAAAGAGGCTAGAATGAACTTAACCAATGTTTGACAGCTACCCAGAGCAAAATATGTCAATGTAATAAAGATGTGAGAGTCTTTCATAATTTTTCAAATTTAAATACACATAAGACAAGACATACTGGAATGAAACCTTTCAAATGTAAAGAATGTGGCAAATCATTTTCTACACTTTCACATCTAACTTGGCATAAGATAATTCATAGCGGAGAGAAACCTGACAAATCTGAAGAATATAGGAAGGCTTTTAGGGTGTCCTCAACCCTTACTCAACATGAGGAAATTCATACTGGAGAGAAGCCCTACGAATGTGAAGAATGTGGCAAAGCTTTTAATTTACCCTCATCCCTCAGTCGACATAAGAGAATTCATACTGGAGAGAAACCCTACAAGTGTGAAGAATGTGACAAAGCCTTTAATGTGTTCTCAACCCTTACTCAACATAAGAGAATTCATACTGGAGAGACCCTACAGACATGAAGAATGTGGCAAAGCCTTTAAGAAGTCCTCACACCTTACTACATATAACATAATTCATACTGGAGAGAAACCCTACAAATGTGAAGAATGTGGCAAAGCATTCAACTCTTCCTCATCCCTTAATAGACATAAGATAATTCATACTGGAGAGAAACCCTACAAATGCGAAGAATGTGGCAAAGCTTATGACTGGTCTTCAACTCTTATTCACCTAGGAGAATTCTTACTAGAGAGAAACTTTACAAATGTCAAGAATGTGGCAAAACCTTTAAGCAGTCCATATACCTTACTATACATAAGAGAATTCATACTGGAGGGAAAGCCTAAAAATGTGAAGAATGTGGCAGAGCTTTTTTTTTTTTTTTTTTTTTTTTTTTGAGGCGGAGTTTCACGCTTGTTACCCAGGCTGGAGTGCAATGGCGCGATCTTGGCTCACTGCAACCTCCACCTCCTGGGTTCAGGCAATTCTCCTCCCTCAGCCTCCTGAGTAGCTGGGACTACAGGCATGTGCCACCATGCCCAACTAATTTTTTGTATTTTTAGTAGAGACGGGGTTTCACCATGTTGACCAGGATGGTCTTTATCTCTTGACCTTGTGATCCACCTGCCTCGGCCTCCCAAAGTGCTGGGATTACAGGCGTGAGCCACCGCACCCAGCTGTGGCAGAGCTTTTAACTGGTCTTCAAACCTTACTAAGCATAAGAGAATACATACTGGAGAGAAGCCCTACAGATGTGAAGAATGTGGCAGAGCCTTTAACCAGTCCTCAGTCCTTACTAAACATAAGAGAATTAATGCTGGAAAGAAGCCCTACAAATGTGAAGAATGTTACAAAGCCTTTAACCAGTTCTCAACTCATACTAAACATAAGAATTTGGCCAGGCGCGGTGGCTCACGCCTGTAATCTCAGCACTTTGGGAGGCCAAGGCGGGTGGATCATGAGGTCAAGAGATCAAGACCATCCCGGCCAACATGGTGAAACCCCGTCTCTACTAAAAAATACAAAAATTAGCTGGGCATGGTGGCACATGCCTGTAGTCCCAGCTACTTGGGAGGCTGAGGTAGGAGAATTGCTTGAACCCAGGAGGCGGAGGTTGCAGCGGGCCAAGATCGTGCCACTTCGCCCCAGCCTGGTGACAGAGCGAGACTCCGTTTCAAAAAAAAAAAGCATATGGAAAATAAATTCTACAAATGTGAAGAATGTGAAAAAGTTTATTTTTCTTTTAAGTTCGGGGATGCATGAGCAGAACTACAAGTTTGTTACATAGGTATACATGTGCCATGGTGGACAGCTGCACCTATCAACCTGTCATCCGGGTTTTAAGCTCCACACGCATTAGCTATTTGTTTTTCCCCACAATCCCCCGCTTTGAGAGGCCCCCATGTTTGTTGTTCCCCTCCCTGTGTCCATGCGTTCTCTTGGTTCACCTCCCACTTATGGGTGAGAACATATGATGTTTGGCTTTCTGTTCCTGTGTTAGTTTTCTCAGGATGATGGCTTCCAGCTTCATACATATTCCTGAGGAGGACATGATCTCATTCCTTTTTATTGCTGCATGATATTTCAAGGTGTGTATGTACCATCTTTTCTTATGCAGTCTATTATTGATGGGTATTTGGGTTGGTTCTGTGTCTTTGCTCTTGTAAATAGTGCTGCAGTAAACATACATGTGCATGTGTCTTTATAGTAGAATGATTTCTATTCCTTTGGTTATATACCCAGTAATGAATTGAATTGCTGGGTTAAATGGTATTTGTGGTTCAAGATCCTTGAGGAATCACCATAGTCTTCCACAGTGATTTTTTTTTTTTTTTTTGAGACAGAGTTTTGCTCGTTACCCAGGCTGGAGTGCAATGGCGTGATCTTGGCTCACCACAACCTCCGCCTCCTGGGTTCAAGCAATTCTCCTGCCTCAGCCTCCCGAGTAGCTGGGATTACAGGCACGCACCACCATGCCCAGCTAATTTTTGTATTTTTAGTAGAGACGGGGTTTCACCATGTTGACCAGGATGGTCTTGATCTCTTGACTTCGTGATCCACCCGCCTTGGCCTCCCAAAGTGCTGGGACTATAGGCGTGAGCCACCACGCCTGGCCTCCACAGTGATTTAAGTAATTTAGAATGTGGCACAGACTTTTCTGTTTTTGTTTTTAATGGAGTTTTGCTCTTGTTGCCTTGTCGTTGCCCATGCTGGAGTACAATGGTGCAATCTCAGTTCAACACAATCTCTACCTCCTGGGTTCAAGTGATTCTCCTGCCTCAGCCTCCCACAGTGCTGGGATTACAGGTGTGAGCACTGCATTGGCCTAATTTTTAGTTCTTAAAAGACATAAGATAATTTATACTGAATAGAAACTACAAACCTGAAAGATGTGATAGTGCTTTTAACAACACCTCAAATTTTTACAAACATAAAAGAAATTATACTAGTGCAAAACCCTAGTAATATGAAGAATGTTACAAAGCCTTTAAATGGTCATCACAGTTTATTGTAGCTAAACGGCGCCCGGCCAAGTCATAGCATTTTTATTCATTAATAACTACCTTCAGACCTTGCACGGCGGCTCACGCCTGTGATACCAGCACTTTGGGAAGCTGACATGGGCAGATCATGAGGTTAGGAGTTCAGGACCAGCCTGGCCAATAGGGCAAAACCCCATAACTTCTAAAAGTACAAAAATTAGCTGAGTGGGTGGCAGGCAGCTGTGATCCCATGTACTCAGGAGTTGAGGCAGAAGAATTTTTAACCCAGGAGGAGGAGGTTACAGTGAGCTGAGATAGCGCCACTGCACTGCAGCCTGGGTAAGAGTGAGACTCAGTCTCAAAAGCAAAAAACAAAGTAAAACAAAAACAAGCAAAAAACAAAAATCTATCTCCAAATGAAATTAAAACACAATTTCATTTACGATAACTACAGTTTGATATAAATTTAACCAAAATTTAAATTTATATCATTTTATTAAATTTTATTAAATGTAACACTTTATATTCTACTGTAAAGAACATAATAGAAATTTAAAAATACATAAATGGGGCTGGGCGCGGTGGCCACACCTATAATCATAGCACTTTGGGAGGCCGAGATGGGTGGATCACAAGGTCAAGAGATCAAGACCATTGTGGTCAACATGGTGAAGACCCATCTCTACTAAAAATACAAAAATTATCTGGGCATGGTGGCATGTACCTGTAGTCCCAGCTACTCGGGAGGCTGAGGCAGGAGAATTGCTTGAATCCAGGAGGTGGAGGTTGCAGTGAGCCGAGATCTTCCCATTGTACTCCAGCCTAAGTAACGAGAGCAAAACTCCGTCTCAAAAAAAAAAAAAGAAAAACCATAAATGGAATATTATCCATGAACTGGCATTATTAATAAATATTTGTATTACACAAAATTTTCTATAGGTTTAGTGCAACTTCTATCAAAATATCAGTAACATACTTCATAGAAATTTTTAAAAAGTATATCTAAAATTCGTATGGTACCACAAAAGACACTGAATAGCTGAAGCAATCAAGACAAAAGAAGTGAAGGTATCACCCTACCTGACTTTGAAATATACTATAAAGCTATGGTAACCAAAACAGTATGGTACTTGAATAAAAAGAGAAACCTAGGTCCATGGAGCAGAAGAAAAAAAAGAATGGAAATATATCCATGTATTTACAGCTAACTGATTTTAAATATAGGTGACTTTTTAAAACAGATAGAACAGTATCTTCATTAAATGATTTTAAGAAAACTTTATATTCACATGCAGACAAAAAAAAAAATGAGACCCTCTTCTCAAACCATATGTAAAAATAAACTCAAAATAAATTAGTGACTTTAAGGCCTGAAACTCTGAAACTACTATTATCAAAAATTACAGTGAATGCCCTATAACATTGGTCTGGGCAGCAAGTTTTTTGATTTAACCTAAATATCCCAGGACACAAAAGAAAAAATAAATAAGCCATATCATTTCAAATTAAAAAGCTTGCTGTGCAGAATCTGATACAATCAACAGAAGGTGACAACTAAAAAACTGACAAAAATATTTGCAAATTATACATGTGACGAGGGGTTAAAATCAAAAATCTATAAAAAACTCAAATGACAATACAATTAAAAAACTAATTACCAAAAATAAGCAACTAGCTGAAATAAGTATTTTTCAAGACAAGACATACATATGTCCAATGGATATGTTTGAAAATGTTCAATGTCAATTATTATCACAAAAAGGCAAGCCAAAATATAAAAACTGTGAGATATCAACTCATTCCTGTTAGAATGACTCTCATTAAAAAGAAAAAAGTGTTGGTAAAAATGTGAAGAAAAGGGAATCCTTGCAGACTTTGGTTTGAATGTAAATGAGCACAGCCATTATGAAAAACAAAATAGACATTTCCCAAAAAACTTAACTACCATGTAATACAGCAATTGCACTACTGGATATATATACAAAACAAATAATATCAGAACGAAGAAACGTTTGCACTTCTGTTGTTTGCAGCACTTTTCACAATAGTCAAAATACAGAATAAACAGTTCAACATCTAATATGTAAATGAAGACAAGGTGGTAGGTATACACAATGGAATACTATTTATTATTTTGTTTGTTTTGTTTGTTTGAGACAGAGTCTCTCTCCATGACCAGGCACCAGGCTGGAGTGCAGTGGTGCGATCTTGGCTGACTGCAACCTCCACCTCCTGGGTTCAAGCAATTCTCCTGCCTCAGTGTCCCGCAAGTAGCTGGGACCATGTGTCAAGGTATTTAGAATGGAGGATTGAAAAAATGTCTGTCAAATAATACATAATTACAGTCGAATAGGGGAAATAATTTCAAGAGATTTATTGTATGACATGGTGACTACAGTTCATAATAATGTATTTGGATTTTTGAAAAATAAGACAATGTCACATGATCTCACCAAAAAATGTTAACTATGTTACAGTATTAATTACTTTCTCTGAGTTGAAGTTACAAACTGCAGCAGGAATCTTTGTGAATCTTTATGGCGCATCTATTACACAGCAAAACTGTAATGTATGTTTGCTACCTTTATATATAAAAACATCCGCATGACTTGCTGAGTGTGGTGACTCAAGCCTATAATCCCAGAACTTTAGGAGGCAGAGGTGGGTGGATCACTTGAGGCCAGGAGTTCAAGACCATCCTGGCCAACATGGTGAACCCCATCTCTACTAAGAAAAAAAAAAAATTACCTGGGCATGATGACGCATGCCTGTCATCATGCATGCCTGTAATCCCAGCTACTTGGGAGGCTGAAGCTGAGAATCACTTGAACCCGAAAGGTGGAAGTTGCAGTGAGCCAATCAGGCCACTGCACCATTGCACTCCAACCTGGGCAACAGGACTCTGTCTGAAAAAAAAAAAAAAAGAAAAAAAAAAATCCTTAAATGACTTATGAAGACTCTCTAATACTTAGCTGAACAAATTGACTCAATAGTTAAAAATACTTATGTCAATTATAAAAAGTGAAAGGAACAATCACTAAAGAAAGCTTATATATTGTTCTCCCATTAAAAGAACAAAATGGAGTGCACCAACTCAATAAAGTGTAACAATACGCTAATTTTAGAATTAACATCTAAAAATTATTTTGAGTGTACTAAATTTTCTAAAAATTATTTGCTGGGCGTGGTAGCTCATGCCTGTAATCCCAGCACTTTGGGAGGCCGAGGTGGGTGGATCACGAGATCAAGAGATCAAGACCATCCTGGGAAACATGGTGAAATCCCGTCGCTACTTGGGAGTCTGAGGCAGAAGAATTGCTTGAACCTGGGAGGCGGAGGTTGCAGTGACCCGAGATCGCGCCACTGCGCTCCAGCCTGGTGCCTGGCAACAGAGCAAGACTCTGTCTCAAAAATAAATAAATAAATAAAAATAAAAATTCTTAGAATCACAGACCAGTTCACATAATGAATACTTCATAAACTATAAAACAAACAAAAAATATGCAAGAAACAAAAAAAGTAGGGGTCTAGCATGAATACTAGGCAAGTAAATACCGAGAATTTACATGGGAAGATTCAGAACTGTAAGTCATGGATTTTGCAGTAATAAATTCAATACAAAGCAGAAAGTATATATTTGCTTTCAGCATTTTTTTAGATTTTTTAGTTTTATAGTAGTCACCTTAATTAAAGTAATTTTTGTTCCTATTTTGCTCTTTTCAAACTCATACTCATACAAACACACTCTATAATTTTCTTACACCTAAGGTTTGTCTTTACACTAATATATATTTAAACTCTATATAAGTCAAAAGTAAAAGTCTATATGTTTTTGCAGGCAGACAGGCCACACGTTCAAAGAAAAATATGTAAAATTTGAAAAAACATTTATTAAGAATCTAAAAATGAATTATATTTATACTTGTCTATAATTTTTATTATGACCATAAAAATAACCGTGTAGTAAATAAAAATTGTACCTGTAAAAATTGTTTTTAAGTGTAGAATTGGATTGTTTGTAAAACAAAGGATAAATGCTAGCACTGAAGGATGCCTCACTTAATGCTGATATTACTATTACATATTCTATTCCTGTATTAAAATAAGTCATATATTACATAAATATATACTCATGTACCCACCAAGATTAAAATAAATTTAAATGATCAAAAACAGAATAAAAATTTAACCTGGCCAGGCATGGTAGCTCATGCCTGTAATCCAAGCACTTTGGAGGCCAAGGCAGGCAAATCACCTGAGGTCAGGAGTTCAAGACCAGCCTGACCAACATGGTGAAACGCCATCTTTTTTTTTTTTTTGAGACAGAGTTTCGCTCTTGTTACCCAGGCTGGAGTGCAATGGCGAGATCTCGGCTCACCGCAACCTCCGCCTCCTGGGTTCAGGCAATTCTCCTGCCTCAGCCTCCTGAGTAGCTGGGATTACAGGCACACGCCACCATGCCCAGCTAATTTTTTGTATCTTTAGTAGAGACGGGGTTTCACCATGTTGACCAGGATGGTCTCGATCTCTTGACCTCGTGATCCACCCGCCTCGGCCTCCCAAAGTGCTGGGATTACAGGCTTGAGCCACCGCGCCCGGCTTGTCTTCACTCTTGTATAGAAAAGATCATAAATAATGCCCATCTAATAAAAAAGAACTTCCTCTCTAGAGGCCCAGGTCGGTGACTTATAAGGTTAGGAATTTGAGACCAGCTTGTCCAACATGGTAAAACCACATCTCTATTAAAAATACAAAAATGAGTTGGCTGTGGTGGCAGGTGCCTGTAATCCCAGCTACTTGGGAGACTGAGACAGGAAAATTGCCTGAATCCAGGGGGTTTAGGTTGCAGTGAGCTGAGTCATGCCACTGCACTCCAGCAAGACTGTCTTAAAAAAAAAAAAAAACTCAGATGCAGTGGCTCACACCTGTAATTCCAGCACTTTGGGAAGCTGAGGTGGATGGATCACGAGGTCAGGAGTTCAAGACCAGTCTTTCCAACATAGTGAAACCCCAACTCTACTAAAAATACAAAAAAATAGCTTGGTGTCATGGTACACATCTGTAATCCCAGCAACTCAGAGGCTGAGGCAAGAGAATCGCTTGAACCCAGAGGCAGAGGATGCAGTGAACCGAGATTGCGCCACTGCACTCCAGCCTGGGCGAATGAGCAAAACTCCCTCTCAAAACAAAACAAAACAAAACAAAACAAAAAAGAATGTCTCCTATCTTTGATGCAGTAACAATTGATCCATGCTTTCATGTGTGAAATCCAATAGAAATGAAGAAACAGGGAATAATTTCAGGATTTAATGACATTATTATTCATTTCTCAAAAAATCTGTAATTTTTTTAAGAAATATATTTTGAATGTAATAATACCTGCAAAAAAAAAACCTTCTGATTCTCTTAAAGTTTATACAAAGAATTTTTCTACCAACTGTAGTTTTAGATTTTTCTATACTCAGCACTCTGATTTAGGGTATCTGATGTGTCAGTGCCTTATATATTTCTACCATAAATACGCTGATATTTGCATAGACTTAATTATGTATTTTTTTTAACTTTTACTGCAACTGCATAAATATCTTCTAGTATAAACTGTTATTTTCTAAGATGAAGGTTTTGAAAAAGTGTTTTTCCAAATCTATTACATCTGCACAACTTTTCTTCAATATAAATCCCCTGATGCAGAACAAAGTTTGAGCAACTACTTCAGAGTTTTCCTCTAGAACAAAATGTCTATCATAAGATCTATGATACAGGGCCGGGCGCGATGGCTCAAGCCTGTAATCCCAGCACTTTGGGAGGCCAAGGCGGGTAGATCACGAGGTCAAGAGATCGAGACCATCCTGGTCAACATGGTGAAACCCCGTCTCTACTAAAAATACAAAAAATTAGCTGGACATGGTGGCGCGTGCCTGTAATCCCAGCTACTCAGGAGGCTGAGGCAGGAGAATTGCCTGAACCCAGGAGGCGGAGGTTGCGGTGAGCCGAGATCGTGCCATTGCACTCCAGCCTGGGCCTGGGTAACAAGAGCCAAACTCTGTCTCCAAAAAAAAAAAAAAAAAAAAGATCTATGATACAAGTAAAGAGGTATAACTCTCTTTATATTTGTAATGTTCATCTTCAAAATAAATACTCTTCACTATAAAAGCGTGTATTTTCTGAAAAACCTTGACAGAAATTGCACTTATAATGCTTTTATTAAGTACGAATTCTCTGGTGTTAAGATGTGAGCATGTGGTGTGAGATGAGAGCAAGTAAGACATGAGTAAGATATGAAAATGGATTTTTCACTTTATATAATGTATCTCAAGTATAAATGCTTTCATGTACAATAAGGTGTGAGCATTGGTTACAAGTTTTGCCACATTGTTCAAACATGTAGGCCTTTTTTATAGTATCAATTATCTTACCTAAATCAAGTGTGACAACAATTTAAAGGCCTTGTCTCATTCTTCAGATTTCTAGAATTTCTCACTACGATAATTTCTCTTATGGTTAGAAAAGTTTGAGTATTGTCAAGTATTTCTGGTTTGTAGAGTTTCTTTCCAGTATAAATTATTTTATGTCTGTTAAGAATTGAGGGCTGGCCGGGTGCAGTGGCTCAAGCCTGTAATCCTAGCACTTTGGGAGGCTGAGGCAGGTGGATCACCAGATCAAGAGATCAAGACCATCTTGGCCAACATGGTGAAACCCCATCTCTACCAAAAATACAAAAATTAGCTGGCCATGGTGGTGAGCACCTGTAGTCCCAGCTACTCAGGAGGTTGAAGCAGGAGAATTGCCTCAACCCGGGAGGCAGAGGTTGCAGTGAGCTGAGATTGCGCCATTGCACTCCAGCCTGGGTAACGAGCAAAACTCCGCCTCAAAAAAAAAAGAAAGAAAGAAAAAGAACTGAGGACTTATTAAAGGCTTTGCCACGTTTTTCACACTTGTAGGATTTCTGTACAATATAAATTTAATACTCAGTAAGACTTGAGAAATGGTTAAAAGCTTTGCCACATTCTTCCCATTTGTAGTTTCTCTCCAGTATGAATTATTTGTTTAATAAGGTTCAAGGATTAAAAGCATTGCCACATTCTTCATAGTTGTAAGGTTTCTTTCCAGTATGTATTTTCCTATGTTTAGCAAGAGCTGAGGATTGGTTAAAGGCTTTACCACGTTCTTCACATTTGTAAGGTTTCTCTCCAGTATGAATTCTCTTATGTTTAGTAAGGATTGAGGACTGACTAAAAGCTTTGTTACATTCTTCACATTTGTAGGGTTTCTCTCCAGTATGAATTATCTTATGTTTACTAAGGTTTGAGGACCAATTAAAACCTTTGCCACAGTCTTCACATTTGTAGGGTTTCCCTCTAGTGTGAATTCTCTTATGTGTAGTAAGGAATGAGGACCGATTAAAAGCTTTGCCGCAGTCTTCACATTTGTAGGGTTTCCCTTGAGTGTGAATTTTCTTATGTTTAGTAAGGATTGAGGACTGATTAAAAGCTTTGCCAGGCCAGGTGCGGTGGGTCAAGCCTGTAATCCCAGCACTTTGGGAGGCCGAGGCGGGTGGATCACAAGGTCAAGATATCGAGACCATCCCGGTCAAAATGGTGAAACCCCATCTCTACTAAAGATACAAAAAATTAGCTGGGCACGGTGGCGCATGCCTGTAATTCTAGCTACTCAGGAGGCTGAGGCAGGAGAATTGCCTGAACCCAGGAGGCGGAGGTTGCGGTGAGCCGAGATCGCACCATTGCACTCCAGCCTGGGTAACAAAAGCGAAACTCCGTCTCAAAAAAAAAAAAAAACAAACAAAAAGCTTTGCCACATTCTTCACATTTGTAAGGTTTCTCTCCAGTATGAATTATCTTATGTTTCATAAGGGTTGAGGACTGATTAAAAGCTTTGCCACAGTCTTTGCATTTGTAGGGTCTCTCTCCAGTATGAATTCTTTTATGATTAGTAAGGGTTGAGAACCAATTAAAGCCCTTTGCACATTGTTCACATTTGTAAGGTTTCTCTCCAGTATGAATTATCCTATGTGCAGTAAGTGGTGGGGACTGGTTAAACGCTTTGCCACATTCTTCACATTTGTAGGATTTCTTTCCAGTATAAATCATCTTATGTGTAGTAAGGTTTGAAGGCTCATTAAAGGCTTTGCCACATTCTTCACATTGGTACAAATTCTCCCCAGTATGAACTCTTGGATGTTGACTTAGGTGTAAAAGCATGCAAAATTATTTGTCACATATTTCACATTTGAAAGGTTTCTTTCTAGTCTGTCTTATATTATCTCTATTTGAATTTTAAAATTTATGAAAGACTTTCACGTATTGATCACATTGAAATACTTTGCTCTGGGTAGTTGTGAAACACTGATTGAGTTCATTATAACCTTCTTTGTGCACCTTACACTCATCCACACTTTCACAGCCTTTTCTTAACTGTAAATTCTCATATCCACATTTTCTGTATCTTCTCAGTATCACTTCTTGAAAAGAATCCTTTATGTCTTGCTCTGGCCAAAGGTGTTTGGGAAAATAAGAACACATAGCTGAAAGAAATAAAAACAACAAATTGTTAAACTTAGTATGCTTAGATAAACATACTTTACAAATTGAACCTATATTATAAAGGTAGCTGAGGCCTGTAATCCCAGCACTTTCGGAGGCCAAGGCAGGCAAATCACCTGAGGTCAGGAATTTGAGACCATCTGACCAACATGGAAAAACCCTGTCTCTACTAAAAATACAAACTTAGCTGGGTGTAGTGGTGCATGCCTGTAGTCCCAGCTACTAGGGAGGCTGAGGCAAGAGAACCACTTCAACCCGGGAGGCGGAGGTTGTGGTGAGCCGAGATCACACCATTGCACTCCAGCCTGGGCAACAAGAGCGAAACTCTGTCACAAAAAAAAAAAAAAATTCTGAGGCTGGGTGCAGTCGCTCACACCTATAATCCCAGCACTTTGGGAGACCAAAGCGGGTGGATCACGATGTCAAGAGATCGAGACCATCCTGGTCAACATGGTGAAACCATGTTTCTACTATAAATACAAAAATTAGCTGGACACCATGGTGCACGCCTGTAGTCCCAGCTACTCAGGAGGCTGAGGCAGGAGAATTGCCTGAACCCAGGAGGTGGAGGTTGTGGTGAGCCGAGATCGAGCCATTGCACTCCAGCCTGGGTAACAAGAGTGAAACTCTGTCTCAAAAAAAAAAAATTCCAAAAGAAAACATGTCAAAATAAAGAGGCTCAACAAACAAACTAGGATACACATAAAGATATTTATAACAAACATATATATAAGAACAATTTCAAAAGTCACAGAAAAGAGAATGGAGCTGCAAGATAAAAATGATGTGTCACTTATAAGCATAGTCTTATGAGATAGGTGGTGAACTGTCAACAAAAACTGTGCCGGCCACAAAGAAACTCTGTGATATAGTTAACATCCTGAAGAAAATAGCTATCAAGTGAGAATAATACCATCAGCATATCTACCCTCCAAATAATTTTTTAAAAAAGACCGTAAAACATAACCAAATTCTGAAAAATTATATTGCAATTCATATGCCCTAAATATAAAAGGAGCTGAAAGCAGTTGCTTTTACTGAAAATAAGGTGATTCAACAAAATAACACAAAATTGTATAAAATACCTTATTTTCTGGGAAGAAAATGTACATACACAAAAATGGAATTTCTTAGCATTATAATGGTGCAAAAACATTTTTAGTTATTCTCTAAAATTTGAAAGGCAAAAGCATATAAATCATTATAAACATTTATTAATGAATATACAACATCAATGACAAATTTGAGGGCAGATATAATGAGAAAAAATTTTTGAATGCAGCTTAAGTTCATTTTCACCAGATTAAAATACATTTTTGTATCTTTTAGAGGCTTTATGTAATCCCCAAGGTACCACCAAGAATATGTCTGCATAGATACACAACACAAAATAAAAAAGTGAAAGCATATCAAGATAAGTATAAAAAAGACACAAAGACAGAAAAAGAGAATGAAGAACAAAGATACAAGAAGCAAATAAAACAAAATAACAATACTAAGTTTTCATAAGTGAAGAAACATAAAATTATTCTCACACCAGCAAATGCTGAAGGAATACATCACCACCAGGCCTCCCTTGCTAGAGCTCTAGAAAGAAGCACTAAATATGGGAAGAAAAAACCATTACCAGCCATTGCAAAAACACACTGAAGTACAAAATCAATGACACTATAAAAGAACTACATCAGCAACTCTTCAAAATAAGCAGCTAGCACCATTTGGACAATCAAAACCACACATAACAATATTAGCCTGAAATGGAATAGACTGAATGCCTCAATTGAAACACACAGAAGGGCAAGCTGGATACAGTCACGACCCATATGTATGCGGTATTCAAGAGACCCATTTGATATGAAAAGACAAACACAGGCTCAAAGTAAAGGAACAGAGGAAAATTTACAAGACAAATAAAAGCATTAAAAAGCAGGGGTTGCAATCATAGTTTCTGACAAGACAAACTTGTTCAAACCAAGAAACATCAAAAGAGAAATGCATTACATAATGGTAAAGAGATCAATTCAAGCAGCACCCAGATTAATAAAACACTGTAGATCTTCATAGAGATCTACACTCCCACATAATAATACACCCCACTGTTAATATTAGACAGGTTTGTGAGACAGAAAAGTAACAAGAGTATTCAAGACTTGAACTCAGCTGTGGGTAAAATGGACCTGATAGATATCTATCTACAAAACTCTAGCCACAAACACTACAATACACATTCTTCTAAGGTGCACATGGTAGTTAAATATACATATTGATCATATAATTGGAAGTAAAACTTCTCAGCAAATGCAAAAGAACTGAAATCATAACAGTCTCTGAGACTGCAGTGAAATCAAATTAAAGCACAAGAGTAAGACTCACCAGGCACGATGGCTCATACCTGTAATCCCAGCATTTTAAGAGGCTGAGGTGGGTGGATCACTTGAGGTCAGGAGGTTGGGATCAGCCTGGCCAACATGGTGAAACCCCATCTCTACTAAAAATACAAAAAATTAGCCAGGTGTGGTGGCGCATGCCTATAATCCCAGCTACTTGGGATGCTGAGGCAGGAGAACCGCTTGAACCTGAGAGGTGGAGGTTGTGGAGAGCCAAGATCTCACCATTGCACTCTAGCTTGAGTGAACAACAAGAGCAAAACTCCATCTCAAAAAAAAAAAAAGAAAAGAAAAAAAAAGAAAAAGAAAAATATCAAGGCAGGGCACGGTGGCTCATGCCTGTAATCCCAGCACTTTGGGAGGCTGAGGCGGGCGGATCACGAGGTCATCCTGGCTAACAGTGAAACCCTGTCTCTACTAAAATATAAAAATTAACTGGGTGTGGTGGCATGAGTCTGTAGTCCCAGCTACTGGGGAGCCTGAGGCAGAAGAATTGCTTGAACCCTGGAGGCGGAGGTTGCAGTGAGCTGAGATCTGTCTCAAAAGAAAAAGAAAAAGAAAAATATGGTATATACACTGATGTTGTGGACCTTATGCCACTCTTTTTTCTCAGATTAGAGAATACATTAGGGAATATTTCTGTGTTGAAAATTATTTTATTAGATAATTTCAGTCACTCCTTTAAGTCAGAACCAGTTCTCTTTACTCTCTCATTTCACCTTGAGACAAAAATTCTGTTCAGCCGGGTGCGGTGACTCTCTCATGTAATCGCAACACTTGGGGAAGCTGAGGCAGGTAGATCACAAGGTCAGGAGTTCAAGACTAGCCTGACCAACATACTGAAACTTTGTCCCTACTAAAAGTACAAAAATTAGGCGAGCGTGTTGGTGTCCACCTGTAATCCCAGCTACTCGAGGCTGAGGCAGGAGAATTGCTTGATCCTATGAGGTGGAGGTTGCAGTGAGCTGAGATCACACCACTGCACTTGGGCCTGGGCGACAGAGATTCCATCTCAGAAAAAAAAAAAATTCTGCTTATGTTCACTTTCTAAAAGTGTGTGTGTGTGTGTGTGTGTGTGTGTGTGTGTGTTATGTGATTTTTTTCAGAGACCATTGACATTTAAGGATGTGGCCATAGAATTCTCTCTGGAGGAGTAGCAATGCCTGAACCCTGCACAGCAGAATTTATATAGAAATGTGATGTTAGAGAACTACAGAAACCTGGTCTTCCTGGGTGAGGATAATAATTTCTAATATACCTTAAATGTTTCATTTTTTTGTAGAATGTTTTTTGGTAATTTATGCTTTGCACAAATGAGTTTCAGATCCCTGTTTTCCAGAAAAGCTTGGGGATTTGTCTGTGTAAAAAAGAACTTTTTCATGATGTTTTATCTTGACCTGAACTTTCCACATGCCTGAGCTGATCTGTATCCTTCAATCTAGATTAGCGGTAATTCCAGAAATTTAATGGCACAAAATATTGTTGCCCACACCTTAAAATCTGATTGCTACCATTAAGTTTTGATTTAATAGTACCGGGTACTAAAATTAAAAACCTACACATTTAAAATATTTTCTAAATATTTAGAAATTTCTGTTGTAAATTAGTATTTTTGGGGTTAATTTGCTAGACTATTCTATTACGTTCTCTTTACTGAGCACATTACTAAGTTTAGTAATTACAGAATATGAGCGAGATTTATGTTATGTTATTTATTTATTTATTTATTTATTTATTTATTTTTATTTTATTATTTTTTTTTTTGCCAATCAATGAGAGCTTGTAAGGTTGCTGAGGTTGGTTGGCCTTGAACTCTTGGCCTCGCCTTCGCAAGCGCCACGACATCCGGCCGGAGCCACTTTGGGCCCCGTTATTTATTTTTAATAAAATAGGTATTGCTGTGTCTAAGCCAGCTTTAATCACCTATCTGGAGAAAGAAAAAGAGCCCCAGAGTATGAAGAGACAGGAGATGGTGGATGAAACCCCAGGTAGGTGAGAGTGAACACAACATGCGACACAGATGAGAGGTCCCAAGGTCAAGAGAAAGCCAGTGTTTAAAATGTGATTTGGGGGCCGGGCTCGGTGGCTCAAGTCTGTAATCCCAGCACTTTGGGAGGCCGAGGCGGGTGGATCACGAGGTCAAGAGATCGAGACCATCCTGGTCAACATGGTGAAACCCCGTCTCTACTAAAAATACAAAAAATTAGCTGGGCATGGTGGCGCGTGCCTGTAATCCCAGCTACTCAGGAGGCTGAGGCAGGAGAATTGCCTGAACCCAGGAGGCGGAGGTTGCGGTGAGCCGAGATCGCGCCATTGCACTCCAGCCTGGGCAACAGGAGCGAAACTCCGTCTCAAAAAAAAAAAAAAAAAAAAATGTGATTTGGGAAGCTGTGTACCAAAAGAAATAGTTTCTGTAAGCTGGTTGTTGTTTTAAATTTTTCTCTCACTTAGGGTCATCTTCTGTCTTATGCTTTTAAATTGTCTGAGGATTCTATTTTCCCTTCATTGAACTTTCTTCAAGTTTATAGTAAGAGCCAAAGTCCTATTTATGGCATCTAACGACTGCACAATTTGACTATTTCTTCATTATTTTTGGGGACACACAAATATCTGCATAATTTTGCGAAGCTCTATGTTAAACTATTTTTTAAGTTCTCTTTTTGCATCCTTTCTGAAATGTGTGAGTAGTAGTTTTGGCTCCATGAGGGTTTGTTGTTGTTATTGATTTTTTCTGCATATTCCATCCTGTTTGTATTACTGTAGTCTTGAAATATAGTTTGAAATTATAAAGTAGGATGTCCCTCTGCTTTGTTCATTTTTCTAAATATTGCTTTTGCTATTCAATGTTTATTATAGTTCCATGCACATTTTAGGATTGCATTTTCTATTACTATGAAAAAAAATACCTAAAATAGAATAGAATAGAATAGAATTTTGATAGGAATTTATTGAATCTATAGATTACGTTGGATAATATTTGCTTTTAAAAACTTTTGCTTTTAATTTCTAGTTTAATTCATTTGGTCAGAAAACAATATATAATTTTGGTCTTCTTAACAATATTGGCCCTTTAACAATATTTATTTTAGCAATATTTAACAATATTCTAGTTTCAGTTTTGGTCAGAAAACACAGTGTATAATTTTGGTTTTCTTAACAATATTGCCATGTTAACAATATTTATTATTTCAATCCATACACATGAAATATTTTTAAATTTATTAATGGTCTTCTAATTTCTTAATATATCTTTAATTGTAAAGACTTTTAACCTCCTTCATTAAATTTCTTTTCAGAAATTTATTTTAATGCAATTGTAAATAAGATTGTTTTCTTCCTCTATTTTATGAAGTAGTTTGTTTTAAGTATATGAAACCATAACTTGTATCTTAATTTTGTATTTTGCTAATTTACTGTGTGTATTTATTAGTTTAGACACATTTTAATGTATTGCTTGTGGTTTTTTATGTATAATATAATAAGCAGCAATTTCAATGACTATTTTTTATTTTTTTGACTAATTCTTTTGCCACACACTTTCAGTGCTATGTTAAAATAGAAGCATTAACAATGGGCACAATATAGTTTTGTATTGGTGTCTGTGAATTTGAAAGAGAAAACACTTCTTCAGGTTTTTATAAACTGCTTTTAAGAGGTAAAGATCTTTTGTTGGGCCCTCAGAGTGATAGAAGGCCCTCTGGGTTTGTAGTAGAGAGGGGTTGTAGCTTAGTCACAGGCTCCTGGGTATTCACTAGGGTCCACCTTTAGTTGGCTCATAAATAAGGGGCTTGGGTAGATGTAATTCCCATTTTGTTTTTGGACAGAGTGACTATCCTTCAGGACTTTGCTCTGTAGGGCAGACACTAAGGCAGATTTTTGCAGTTGGGTCTGTAAATGTGGGCCTTCTATTGGGATGTAGAAGAGTATGGCTTTCACTAAGAACCAGAGAGCATTTTCCCAGGTCACTGTGTGGGTTTCTATATAGGCAGAACTGGTCATGCACTGTGGCTCAGCGACTGGAACTGAGTCATTGAACTGCTTCGGTTCAATGTAAAGGCCAAGGTCTGTAGGCCTGCTGCATGGCTATAAACAGATGTCTTCTCCAGGCTCTGGAAGGGCAGGGCCTCTTTCGGACTATGGCTGGGAGGAGTTTGGGATGATTGCACAGTAAGTTCAGAATTCTCAGTTGAACCAAGGTGAGTGGGCCGCTTCCTGGTCTGGATCCAAGAACAGGGGTCCCAAAGTTTGCCCCTTGAATAAGGACTTGCACTCTGAAAAGAAGTACTTCTCAATTCCGGGCTTTAGCAGTTTCACAGCTCCCTCCCTGGATCTCACAGCTCTCTTAAAGGCACTTATTTGTGATATCGGGTCTTGCTATATAACCCTGGCTGGTCTTGAACCCCTGACCTGATGAAATTCTCTGATCTTAATGTACCATGTAGTTGTCATTACAGATGTGAGCCATGATGGCTGGCTCTTTTAGAAAGGCATTTTTGTTAGGGATGGCTGACAAATTTTCTTGCCTTTGGGGGATAAGTAAACAGGGCACCTTTTTTTCTTTATCTTACTGATGTCACTCCCCCTCTATATTTTTACTTCTATTTTCCTTTTCCCTTCCCTTTCCTTTTCTTTCTTTCCTTTCCCTTCCCCTTTCCTTTTCCCTCTCCCTCTTACTCTGTTGCCCAGGCTGGAGTACAGTGTTGCAATCTTGGATCACTACAACCTCTGCCTCCCGGGTTCAAGGGATTCTCATGCCTCAGCCTCCGAAGTAGCTGGGATTACAGGTGCCTGCCACCATACCCAGCTAATTTTTGTATTTTTAGCAGAGATGGGGTTTTATTATATTGGCCAGGCTAGTCTGGAACTCTTGACCTCAGGTGATTCACCTGCCTCCACCTCCCAAAGTGATGGGATTACAGGCATGAGCTACCGTGCCTTTACTTTCATTTTCTATTTTAAATTTGTATGTAATTTTAGATTCAGAGATTTAGGACAATATGCCAGAATTTACATGTTATGTTTGAAGTAAATTAGATAATTAGTAGGCACTCCATATTTACTAAAATAGTTACTTATAATTTTTTTTTTTCCTGAGGCAGAGTCTGTCTCTGTTGTCAGGCCAGAGTGCAGTGGTGTGATCTCAGCTCACTGCAACCTCTGCCTCCTGGATTCAAGTGATTCTCCTGCCTTAGCCTCCTGAGTAGCTGGGACTACACGCGCGTGCCGTGCCCAGCTAATTTTTCTGTTTTTAGTAGAGATGGGGTTTCACCATGTTGGCCAGGATGGCCTCTATCTTGACCTCAAGATCTGCCCACCTCGTCCTCCCAAAGCATACGGATTACAGGCACGAGCCACCGCACCCAATTTATACATTTAAATTTGCTGCAGGCCAAAAGGAATTGTAGATTTTCACTCACTTTCTTCAGCCTGTATTTAAATAATAAACCTAATATACTCCTAAATATGTGTTTTATATATCAGAGGTTCTAACCATATTCCGTGAGAGGGATATATATAGGTATGTATGTATATAATTACACGTATGTATATAATTATATGTATATAATTTTTATTTAGTAACATAAGGCTATTGTTTGCTGCTTTTTTTTTTTGGAAGATAGATGTTGCCAAGCTGGAGTGCCGTGGCACAATCTTGGCTCACTGCAACCTCTGCCTCCCAGTTTCAAGTGATTCTCCTTCCTCAGCCTCTCGAGTAGCTGAGATTACAGGCATGTGTCACCACGCTCATCTAATTTTGTACTTTTAGTAGTGATGGGTTTTCTCCATGTTGGTCAGACTGGTCTCGAACTCCTGACTTCACATGATCCACCCACCTTGGCCTCCCAAAGTACTGGGTAGACAACATGCCTGGTCTACTTTTGCTTTTAATTTCTAGTTTCATTCAATTTTGGTCAGAAAACACAGTATATAATTTTGGTCTTCTTAAATTTGTTGTTGTTTTGAGATAGGATCTTACTCTGTCACCCAAGCTGGAGTGCAGTGGCATGATTTTGGCTCAATGCAGCCTCAGCCTCCTGGGCTTAAGTGATTCTTGTATCTCAGCCTCTCAAGCAACTGGGACTGCAGACATGCACTACCATGTCAGGCCAATTTTTAAAATTATTTGTAGAAATAGGGTCTCACTATGTTACCCAGGCTGGTCTCAAACTTCTAGCCCCAAGTGATCCTCCCACCTTGGTCTCTGAAAGGAATGAACCACTGCACCCAGCCAGTATTCTTATATTTAATAAGAGCTGATATGTGTTTGAACAGAATGCTCCAGGTACAAATAAGAATATTGTGCTTTTTGTTTTTTGTTTTTTTTTGAGATGGAGTTTCACTCTTCTTACCCAGGCTGGAGTGCAGTGGCGCGATCTCGGCTCACCGCAACCTCTGCCTCCTGGGTTCAGGCAATTCTCCTGCCTCAGCCTCCTGAGTAGCTGGGATTACAGGCACGCGCCACCATGCCCAGCTAATTTTTTGTATTTTTAGTAGAGACGGGGTTTCACCATGTTGACCAGGATGGTCTTTATCTCTTGACCTTGTGATCCACCCGCCTCGGCCTCCCAAAGTGCTGGGATTACAGGCGTGAGCTGGGATTACTGCACCCAGCAGAATATTGTGCTTCTGACTGGAGAGAGTCTTTTGCTTTCGACTGGAAAGTTTTGTACAAGTCTGTTAAACCTCGTTGGTCTATAATATCCAGGTGTCTGTGTTCTCCAACCCATGGCTGGCTCATTTTTTTGGAAAAGGTCATTGAGCTTTATTTTTAGTTTTTAGGATATTTTCTGCTTTTCAAAACCTGGGTAATATTCCAGTATGTTTATATTTCAAATTATATCTACTGAATGATTTACTGACAAAAATTTGCATTGTTTTTACCTATTGGCTTTCAGCAACAATGTTGCAGCAGTAATTATGGTTACATGAAAGAGTCTTCATATCACCATATGTATGAACGTTTATATATGTGCTGCATTATATTTGAGTAGTCTACTTTTTCGCCTTGATACTCAAACTAATTTGTTTTAACTCTGTAGCTTTGTAATATGCTTTTTTTTTTTTTTGAGACAGTCTCACTTTGTTGCCCAGGCTGGACTGCAATGGTGCGACCTCAGCTCTGCCTCCCAGGTTCAAGCTATTTTTTTGCCTCAGCCTTCCGAGTAGCTGGGATTGCAGGCACACACCACCACCCCCAGCTAATTTTTGTATTTTTAGTAAAGGTGGGATTTCACCATGTTGGTCAGGCAGGTCTTAAACTCATGATCTCATGATCCCCCCGCTTTGGCCTCTGAAAGTGCTGGGATTACAGGTGTGAGCCACCACGCCCAGCCATGGATGTTTCTTATCTAAAAGTTGGTGTTTATTTTTTAGTTAAAAGAGTTTATTCCTGTTTCTTCTTAATACTAACCATTTCTTGCACCTGTTCCTTGCCTGTGGTGCTGCAGTCTCCCTGCTGCTATAACATTTGCCTTCGATCTCATCAGACTCAAACCGTCATGCCAAAGTATACCATTGTTTCTTTCAGCACTTTATGTCATGGGAGACAAAAAACTGTGTCAAGAAAGAACCAAAGAACAAAAGCAGTGAGAAATGAAGGTGTGTGTTCCAGTGTTTTTCTTGACTTTTAAAGTAGAAACCAGGACTTGGCAATTTACTTTTGAAGACACTGTGTTATACTGAACAGTAAAAAGACTTCTTTTGGGAAAAAGAAAGTCTTTTATTTCTTTTCTGTGCTGTTCTTTGCATTGTACTCACCAGGGGCACTGCACACACTTAACTCATTTATAAATTTTCCACAAATGTATTTTGATAAGTATATGTTACATGTATCTATTTATTTAAAGATTAGAACCTGTGGTATTTTGCTGTGTCATCTTGTTTATGTAGTTTGTATAATTTTAGAGGTTAGATTTGTTAAGTATATTCACCGGAGTCTAGTAAATGGAATAATTTTTTGTTTTGATATTTTTTTTAGTCCTTTGTTCTAATTTTGCCAAAGACCTCTGCCCAGAGCAAGACATAAAGGTTTTTTTTCCAAAAAGTGATACTGAGGAGATATGATAACTATGAACACAAGAACTTACAATTCAGAAAAGTCTATAAAGTGTTGATAAATGTAAGTTGAACAAAAGAGGCTAGAATGAACTTAACCAATGTTTGACAGCTACCCAGAGCAAAATATGTCAATGTAATAAAGATGTGAGAGTCTTTCATAATTTTTCAAATTTAAATACACATAAGACAAGACATACTGGAATGAAACCTTTCAAATGTAAAGAATGTGGCAAATCATTTTCTACACTTTCACATCTAACTTGGCATAAGATAATTCATAGCGGAGAGAAACCTGACAAATCTGAAGAATATAGGAAGGCTTTTAGGGTGTCCTCAACCCTTACTCAACATGAGGAAATTCATACTGGAGAGAAGCCCTACGAATGTGAAGAATGTGGCAAAGCTTTTAATTTACCCTCATCCCTCAGTCGACATAAGAGAATTCATACTGGAGAGAAACCCTACAAGTGTGAAGAATGTGACAAAGCCTTTAATGTGTTCTCAACCCTTACTCAACATAAGAGAATTCATACTGGAGAGACCCTACAGACATGAAGAATGTGGCAAAGCCTTTAAGAAGTCCTCACACCTTACTACATATAACATAATTCATACTGGAGAGAAACCCTACAAATGTGAAGAATGTGGCAAAGCATTCAACTCTTCCTCATCCCTTAATAGACATAAGATAATTCATACTGGAGAGAAACCCTACAAATGCGAAGAATGTGGCAAAGCTTATGACTGGTCTTCAACTCTTATTCACCTAGGAGAATTCTTACTAGAGAGAAACTTTACAAATGTCAAGAATGTGGCAAAACCTTTAAGCAGTCCATATACCTTACTATACATAAGAGAATTCATACTGGAGGGAAAGCCTAAAAATGTGAAGAATGTGGCAGAGCTTTTTTTTTTTTTTTTTTTTTTTTTTTGAGGCGGAGTTTCACGCTTGTTACCCAGGCTGGAGTGCAATGGCGCGATCTTGGCTCACTGCAACCTCCACCTCCTGGGTTCAGGCAATTCTCCTCCCTCAGCCTCCTGAGTAGCTGGGACTACAGGCATGTGCCACCATGCCCAACTAATTTTTTGTATTTTTAGTAGAGACGGGGTTTCACCATGTTGACCAGGATGGTCTTTATCTCTTGACCTTGTGATCCACCTGCCTCGGCCTCCCAAAGTGCTGGGATTACAGGCGTGAGCCACCGCACCCAGCTGTGGCAGAGCTTTTAACTGGTCTTCAAACCTTACTAAGCATAAGAGAATACATACTGGAGAGAAGCCCTACAGATGTGAAGAATGTGGCAGAGCCTTTAACCAGTCCTCAGTCCTTACTAAACATAAGAGAATTAATGCTGGAAAGAAGCCCTACAAATGTGAAGAATGTTACAAAGCCTTTAACCAGTTCTCAACTCATACTAAACATAAGAATTTGGCCAGGCGCGGTGGCTCACGCCTGTAATCTCAGCACTTTGGGAGGCCAAGGCGGGTGGATCATGAGGTCAAGAGATCAAGACCATCCCGGCCAACATGGTGAAACCCCGTCTCTACTAAAAAATACAAAAATTAGCTGGGCATGGTGGCACATGCCTGTAGTCCCAGCTACTTGGGAGGCTGAGGTAGGAGAATTGCTTGAACCCAGGAGGCGGAGGTTGCAGCGGGCCAAGATCGTGCCACTTCGCCCCAGCCTGGTGACAGAGCGAGACTCCGTTTCAAAAAAAAAAAGCATATGGAAAATAAATTCTACAAATGTGAAGAATGTGAAAAAGTTTATTTTTCTTTTAAGTTCGGGGATGCATGAGCAGAACTACAAGTTTGTTACATAGGTATACATGTGCCATGGTGGACAGCTGCACCTATCAACCTGTCATCCGGGTTTTAAGCTCCACACGCATTAGCTATTTGTTTTTCCCCACAATCCCCCGCTTTGAGAGGCCCCCATGTTTGTTGTTCCCCTCCCTGTGTCCATGCGTTCTCTTGGTTCACCTCCCACTTATGGGTGAGAACATATGATGTTTGGCTTTCTGTTCCTGTGTTAGTTTTCTCAGGATGATGGCTTCCAGCTTCATACATATTCCTGAGGAGGACATGATCTCATTCCTTTTTATTGCTGCATGATATTTCAAGGTGTGTATGTACCATCTTTTCTTATGCAGTCTATTATTGATGGGTATTTGGGTTGGTTCTGTGTCTTTGCTCTTGTAAATAGTGCTGCAGTAAACATACATGTGCATGTGTCTTTATAGTAGAATGATTTCTATTCCTTTGGTTATATACCCAGTAATGAATTGAATTGCTGGGTTAAATGGTATTTGTGGTTCAAGATCCTTGAGGAATCACCATAGTCTTCCACAGTGATTTTTTTTTTTTTTTTTGAGACAGAGTTTTGCTCGTTACCCAGGCTGGAGTGCAATGGCGTGATCTTGGCTCACCACAACCTCCGCCTCCTGGGTTCAAGCAATTCTCCTGCCTCAGCCTCCCGAGTAGCTGGGATTACAGGCACGCACCACCATGCCCAGCTAATTTTTGTATTTTTAGTAGAGACGGGGTTTCACCATGTTGACCAGGATGGTCTTGATCTCTTGACTTCGTGATCCACCCGCCTTGGCCTCCCAAAGTGCTGGGACTATAGGCGTGAGCCACCACGCCTGGCCTCCACAGTGATTTAAGTAATTTAGAATGTGGCACAGACTTTTCTGTTTTTGTTTTTAATGGAGTTTTGCTCTTGTTGCCTTGTCGTTGCCCATGCTGGAGTACAATGGTGCAATCTCAGTTCAACACAATCTCTACCTCCTGGGTTCAAGTGATTCTCCTGCCTCAGCCTCCCACAGTGCTGGGATTACAGGTGTGAGCACTGCATTGGCCTAATTTTTAGTTCTTAAAAGACATAAGATAATTTATACTGAATAGAAACTACAAACCTGAAAGATGTGATAGTGCTTTTAACAACACCTCAAATTTTTACAAACATAAAAGAAATTATACTAGTGCAAAACCCTAGTAATATGAAGAATGTTACAAAGCCTTTAAATGGTCATCACAGTTTATTGTAGCTAAACGGCGCCCGGCCAAGTCATAGCATTTTTATTCATTAATAACTACCTTCAGACCTTGCACGGCGGCTCACGCCTGTGATACCAGCACTTTGGGAAGCTGACATGGGCAGATCATGAGGTTAGGAGTTCAGGACCAGCCTGGCCAATAGGGCAAAACCCCATAACTTCTAAAAGTACAAAAATTAGCTGAGTGGGTGGCAGGCAGCTGTGATCCCATGTACTCAGGAGTTGAGGCAGAAGAATTTTTAACCCAGGAGGAGGAGGTTACAGTGAGCTGAGATAGCGCCACTGCACTGCAGCCTGGGTAAGAGTGAGACTCAGTCTCAAAAGCAAAAAACAAAGTAAAACAAAAACAAGCAAAAAACAAAAATCTATCTCCAAATGAAATTAAAACACAATTTCATTTACGATAACTACAGTTTGATATAAATTTAACCAAAATTTAAATTTATATCATTTTATTAAATTTTATTAAATGTAACACTTTATATTCTACTGTAAAGAACATAATAGAAATTTAAAAATACATAAATGGGGCTGGGCGCGGTGGCCACACCTATAATCATAGCACTTTGGGAGGCCGAGATGGGTGGATCACAAGGTCAAGAGATCAAGACCATTGTGGTCAACATGGTGAAGACCCATCTCTACTAAAAATACAAAAATTATCTGGGCATGGTGGCATGTACCTGTAGTCCCAGCTACTCGGGAGGCTGAGGCAGGAGAATTGCTTGAATCCAGGAGGTGGAGGTTGCAGTGAGCCGAGATCTTCCCATTGTACTCCAGCCTAAGTAACGAGAGCAAAACTCCGTCTCAAAAAAAAAAAAAGAAAAACCATAAATGGAATATTATCCATGAACTGGCATTATTAATAAATATTTGTATTACACAAAATTTTCTATAGGTTTAGTGCAACTTCTATCAAAATATCAGTAACATACTTCATAGAAATTTTTAAAAAGTATATCTAAAATTCGTATGGTACCACAAAAGACACTGAATAGCTGAAGCAATCAAGACAAAAGAAGTGAAGGTATCACCCTACCTGACTTTGAAATATACTATAAAGCTATGGTAACCAAAACAGTATGGTACTTGAATAAAAAGAGAAACCTAGGTCCATGGAGCAGAAGAAAAAAAAGAATGGAAATATATCCATGTATTTACAGCTAACTGATTTTAAATATAGGTGACTTTTTAAAACAGATAGAACAGTATCTTCATTAAATGATTTTAAGAAAACTTTATATTCACATGCAGACAAAAAAAAAAATGAGACCCTCTTCTCAAACCATATGTAAAAATAAACTCAAAATAAATTAGTGACTTTAAGGCCTGAAACTCTGAAACTACTATTATCAAAAATTACAGTGAATGCCCTATAACATTGGTCTGGGCAGCAAGTTTTTTGATTTAACCTAAATATCCCAGGACACAAAAGAAAAAATAAATAAGCCATATCATTTCAAATTAAAAAGCTTGCTGTGCAGAATCTGATACAATCAACAGAAGGTGACAACTAAAAAACTGACAAAAATATTTGCAAATTATACATGTGACGAGGGGTTAAAATCAAAAATCTATAAAAAACTCAAATGACAATACAATTAAAAAACTAATTACCAAAAATAAGCAACTAGCTGAAATAAGTATTTTTCAAGACAAGACATACATATGTCCAATGGATATGTTTGAAAATGTTCAATGTCAATTATTATCACAAAAAGGCAAGCCAAAATATAAAAACTGTGAGATATCAACTCATTCCTGTTAGAATGACTCTCATTAAAAAGAAAAAAGTGTTGGTAAAAATGTGAAGAAAAGGGAATCCTTGCAGACTTTGGTTTGAATGTAAATGAGCACAGCCATTATGAAAAACAAAATAGACATTTCCCAAAAAACTTAACTACCATGTAATACAGCAATTGCACTACTGGATATATATACAAAACAAATAATATCAGAACGAAGAAACGTTTGCACTTCTGTTGTTTGCAGCACTTTTCACAATAGTCAAAATACAGAATAAACAGTTCAACATCTAATATGTAAATGAAGACAAGGTGGTAGGTATACACAATGGAATACTATTTATTATTTTGTTTGTTTTGTTTGTTTGAGACAGAGTCTCTCTCCATGACCAGGCACCAGGCTGGAGTGCAGTGGTGCGATCTTGGCTGACTGCAACCTCCACCTCCTGGGTTCAAGCAATTCTCCTGCCTCAGTGTCCCGCAAGTAGCTGGGACCATGTGTCAAGGTATTTAGAATGGAGGATTGAAAAAATGTCTGTCAAATAATACATAATTACAGTCGAATAGGGGAAATAATTTCAAGAGATTTATTGTATGACATGGTGACTACAGTTCATAATAATGTATTTGGATTTTTGAAAAATAAGACAATGTCACATGATCTCACCAAAAAATGTTAACTATGTTACAGTATTAATTACTTTCTCTGAGTTGAAGTTACAAACTGCAGCAGGAATCTTTGTGAATCTTTATGGCGCATCTATTACACAGCAAAACTGTAATGTATGTTTGCTACCTTTATATATAAAAACATCCGCATGACTTGCTGAGTGTGGTGACTCAAGCCTATAATCCCAGAACTTTAGGAGGCAGAGGTGGGTGGATCACTTGAGGCCAGGAGTTCAAGACCATCCTGGCCAACATGGTGAACCCCATCTCTACTAAGAAAAAAAAAAAATTACCTGGGCATGATGACGCATGCCTGTCATCATGCATGCCTGTAATCCCAGCTACTTGGGAGGCTGAAGCTGAGAATCACTTGAACCCGAAAGGTGGAAGTTGCAGTGAGCCAATCAGGCCACTGCACCATTGCACTCCAACCTGGGCAACAGGACTCTGTCTGAAAAAAAAAAAAAAAGAAAAAAAAAAATCCTTAAATGACTTATGAAGACTCTCTAATACTTAGCTGAACAAATTGACTCAATAGTTAAAAATACTTATGTCAATTATAAAAAGTGAAAGGAACAATCACTAAAGAAAGCTTATATATTGTTCTCCCATTAAAAGAACAAAATGGAGTGCACCAACTCAATAAAGTGTAACAATACGCTAATTTTAGAATTAACATCTAAAAATTATTTTGAGTGTACTAAATTTTCTAAAAATTATTTGCTGGGCGTGGTAGCTCATGCCTGTAATCCCAGCACTTTGGGAGGCCGAGGTGGGTGGATCACGAGATCAAGAGATCAAGACCATCCTGGGAAACATGGTGAAATCCCGTCGCTACTTGGGAGTCTGAGGCAGAAGAATTGCTTGAACCTGGGAGGCGGAGGTTGCAGTGACCCGAGATCGCGCCACTGCGCTCCAGCCTGGTGCCTGGCAACAGAGCAAGACTCTGTCTCAAAAATAAATAAATAAATAAAAATAAAAATTCTTAGAATCACAGACCAGTTCACATAATGAATACTTCATAAACTATAAAACAAACAAAAAATATGCAAGAAACAAAAAAAGTAGGGGTCTAGCATGAATACTAGGCAAGTAAATACCGAGAATTTACATGGGAAGATTCAGAACTGTAAGTCATGGATTTTGCAGTAATAAATTCAATACAAAGCAGAAAGTATATATTTGCTTTCAGCATTTTTTTAGATTTTTTAGTTTTATAGTAGTCACCTTAATTAAAGTAATTTTTGTTCCTATTTTGCTCTTTTCAAACTCATACTCATACAAACACACTCTATAATTTTCTTACACCTAAGGTTTGTCTTTACACTAATATATATTTAAACTCTATATAAGTCAAAAGTAAAAGTCTATATGTTTTTGCAGGCAGACAGGCCACACGTTCAAAGAAAAATATGTAAAATTTGAAAAAACATTTATTAAGAATCTAAAAATGAATTATATTTATACTTGTCTATAATTTTTATTATGACCATAAAAATAACCGTGTAGTAAATAAAAATTGTACCTGTAAAAATTGTTTTTAAGTGTAGAATTGGATTGTTTGTAAAACAAAGGATAAATGCTAGCACTGAAGGATGCCTCACTTAATGCTGATATTACTATTACATATTCTATTCCTGTATTAAAATAAGTCATATATTACATAAATATATACTCATGTACCCACCAAGATTAAAATAAATTTAAATGATCAAAAACAGAATAAAAATTTAACCTGGCCAGGCATGGTAGCTCATGCCTGTAATCCAAGCACTTTGGAGGCCAAGGCAGGCAAATCACCTGAGGTCAGGAGTTCAAGACCAGCCTGACCAACATGGTGAAACGCCATCTTTTTTTTTTTTTTGAGACAGAGTTTCGCTCTTGTTACCCAGGCTGGAGTGCAATGGCGAGATCTCGGCTCACCGCAACCTCCGCCTCCTGGGTTCAGGCAATTCTCCTGCCTCAGCCTCCTGAGTAGCTGGGATTACAGGCACACGCCACCATGCCCAGCTAATTTTTTGTATCTTTAGTAGAGACGGGGTTTCACCATGTTGACCAGGATGGTCTCGATCTCTTGACCTCGTGATCCACCCGCCTCGGCCTCCCAAAGTGCTGGGATTACAGGCTTGAGCCACCGCGCCCGGCTTGTCTTCACTCTTGTATAGAAAAGATCATAAATAATGCCCATCTAATAAAAAAGAACTTCCTCTCTAGAGGCCCAGGTCGGTGACTTATAAGGTTAGGAATTTGAGACCAGCTTGTCCAACATGGTAAAACCACATCTCTATTAAAAATACAAAAATGAGTTGGCTGTGGTGGCAGGTGCCTGTAATCCCAGCTACTTGGGAGACTGAGACAGGAAAATTGCCTGAATCCAGGGGGTTTAGGTTGCAGTGAGCTGAGTCATGCCACTGCACTCCAGCAAGACTGTCTTAAAAAAAAAAAAAAACTCAGATGCAGTGGCTCACACCTGTAATTCCAGCACTTTGGGAAGCTGAGGTGGATGGATCACGAGGTCAGGAGTTCAAGACCAGTCTTTCCAACATAGTGAAACCCCAACTCTACTAAAAATACAAAAAAATAGCTTGGTGTCATGGTACACATCTGTAATCCCAGCAACTCAGAGGCTGAGGCAAGAGAATCGCTTGAACCCAGAGGCAGAGGATGCAGTGAACCGAGATTGCGCCACTGCACTCCAGCCTGGGCGAATGAGCAAAACTCCCTCTCAAAACAAAACAAAACAAAACAAAACAAAAAAGAATGTCTCCTATCTTTGATGCAGTAACAATTGATCCATGCTTTCATGTGTGAAATCCAATAGAAATGAAGAAACAGGGAATAATTTCAGGATTTAATGACATTATTATTCACTTCTCAAAAAATCTGTAATTTTTTTAAGAAATATATTTTGAATGTAATAATACCTGCAAAAAAAAAACCTTCTGATTCTCTTAAAGTTTATACAAAGAATTTTTCTACCAACTGTAGTTTTAGATTTTTCTATACTCAGCACTCTGATTTAGGGTATCTGATGTGTCAGTGCCTTATATATTTCTACCATAAATACGCTGATATTTGCATAGACTTAATTATGTATTTTTTTTAACTTTTACTGCAACTGCATAAATATCTTCTAGTATAAACTGTTATTTTCTAAGATGAAGGTTTTGAAAAAGTGTTTTTCCAAATCTATTACATCTGCACAACTTTTCTTCAATATAAATCCCCTGATGCAGAACAAAGTTTGAGCAACTACTTCAGAGTTTTCCTCTAGAACAAAATGTCTATCATAAGATCTATGATACAGGGCCGGGCGCGATGGCTCAAGCCTGTAATCCCAGCACTTTGGGAGGCCAAGGCGGGTAGATCACGAGGTCAAGAGATCGAGACCATCCTGGTCAACATGGTGAAACCCCGTCTCTACTAAAAATACAAAAAATTAGCTGGACATGGTGGCGCGTGCCTGTAATCCCAGCTACTCAGGAGGCTGAGGCAGGAGAATTGCCTGAACCCAGGAGGCGGAGGTTGCGGTGAGCCGAGATCGTGCCATTGCACTCCAGCCTGGGCCTGGGTAACAAGAGCCAAACTCTGTCTCCAAAAAAAAAAAAAAAAAAAAGATCTATGATACAAGTAAAGAGGTATAACTCTCTTTATATTTGTAATGTTCATCTTCAAAATAAATACTCTTCACTATAAAAGCGTGTATTTTCTGAAAAACCTTGACAGAAATTGCACTTATAATGCTTTTATTAAGTACGAATTCTCTGGTGTTAAGATGTGAGCATGTGGTGTGAGATGAGAGCAAGTAAGACATGAGTAAGATATGAAAATGGATTTTTCACTTTATATAATGTATCTCAAGTATAAATGCTTTCATGTACAATAAGGTGTGAGCATTGGTTACAAGTTTTGCCACATTGTTCAAACATGTAGGCCTTTTTTATAGTATCAATTATCTTACCTAAATCAAGTGTGACAACAATTTAAAGGCCTTGTCTCATTCTTCAGATTTCTAGAATTTCTCACTACGATAATTTCTCTTATGGTTAGAAAAGTTTGAGTATTGTCAAGTATTTCTGGTTTGTAGAGTTTCTTTCCAGTATAAATTATTTTATGTCTGTTAAGAATTGAGGGCTGGCCGGGTGCAGTGGCTCAAGCCTGTAATCCTAGCACTTTGGGAGGCTGAGGCAGGTGGATCACCAGATCAAGAGATCAAGACCATCTTGGCCAACATGGTGAAACCCCATCTCTACCAAAAATACAAAAATTAGCTGGCCATGGTGGTGAGCACCTGTAGTCCCAGCTACTCAGGAGGTTGAAGCAGGAGAATTGCCTCAACCCGGGAGGCAGAGGTTGCAGTGAGCTGAGATTGCGCCATTGCACTCCAGCCTGGGTAACGAGCAAAACTCCGCCTCAAAAAAAAAAGAAAGAAAGAAAAAGAACTGAGGACTTATTAAAGGCTTTGCCACGTTTTTCACACTTGTAGGATTTCTGTACAATATAAATTTAATACTCAGTAAGACTTGAGAAATGGTTAAAAGCTTTGCCACATTCTTCCCATTTGTAGTTTCTCTCCAGTATGAATTATTTGTTTAATAAGGTTCAAGGATTAAAAGCATTGCCACATTCTTCATAGTTGTAAGGTTTCTTTCCAGTATGTATTTTCCTATGTTTAGCAAGAGCTGAGGATTGGTTAAAGGCTTTACCACGTTCTTCACATTTGTAAGGTTTCTCTCCAGTATGAATTCTCTTATGTTTAGTAAGGATTGAGGACTGACTAAAAGCTTTGTTACATTCTTCACATTTGTAGGGTTTCTCTCCAGTATGAATTATCTTATGTTTACTAAGGTTTGAGGACCAATTAAAACCTTTGCCACAGTCTTCACATTTGTAGGGTTTCCCTCTAGTGTGAATTCTCTTATGTGTAGTAAGGAATGAGGACCGATTAAAAGCTTTGCCGCAGTCTTCACATTTGTAGGGTTTCCCTTGAGTGTGAATTTTCTTATGTTTAGTAAGGATTGAGGACTGATTAAAAGCTTTGCCAGGCCAGGTGCGGTGGGTCAAGCCTGTAATCCCAGCACTTTGGGAGGCCGAGGCGGGTGGATCACAAGGTCAAGATATCGAGACCATCCCGGTCAAAATGGTGAAACCCCATCTCTACTAAAGATACAAAAAATTAGCTGGGCACGGTGGCGCATGCCTGTAATTCTAGCTACTCAGGAGGCTGAGGCAGGAGAATTGCCTGAACCCAGGAGGCGGAGGTTGCGGTGAGCCGAGATCGCACCATTGCACTCCAGCCTGGGTAACAAAAGCGAAACTCCGTCTCAAAAAAAAAAAAAAACAAACAAAAAGCTTTGCCACATTCTTCACATTTGTAAGGTTTCTCTCCAGTATGAATTATCTTATGTTTCATAAGGGTTGAGGACTGATTAAAAGCTTTGCCACAGTCTTTGCATTTGTAGGGTCTCTCTCCAGTATGAATTCTTTTATGATTAGTAAGGGTTGAGAACCAATTAAAGCCCTTTGCACATTGTTCACATTTGTAAGGTTTCTCTCCAGTATGAATTATCCTATGTGCAGTAAGTGGTGGGGACTGGTTAAACGCTTTGCCACATTCTTCACATTTGTAGGATTTCTTTCCAGTATAAATCATCTTATGTGTAGTAAGGTTTGAAGGCTCATTAAAGGCTTTGCCACATTCTTCACATTGGTACAAATTCTCCCCAGTATGAACTCTTGGATGTTGACTTAGGTGTAAAAGCATGCAAAATTATTTGTCACATATTTCACATTTGAAAGGTTTCTTTCTAGTCTGTCTTATATTATCTCTATTTGAATTTTAAAATTTATGAAAGACTTTCACGTATTGATCACATTGAAATACTTTGCTCTGGGTAGTTGTGAAACACTGATTGAGTTCATTATAACCTTCTTTGTGCACCTTACACTCATCCACACTTTCACAGCCTTTTCTTAACTGTAAATTCTCATATCCACATTTTCTGTATCTTCTCAGTATCACTTCTTGAAAAGAATCCTTTATGTCTTGCTCTGGCCAAAGGTGTTTGGGAAAATAAGAACACATAGCTGAAAGAAATAAAAACAACAAATTGTTAAACTTAGTATGCTTAGATAAACATACTTTACAAATTGAACCTATATTATAAAGGTAGCTGAGGCCTGTAATCCCAGCACTTTCGGAGGCCAAGGCAGGCAAATCACCTGAGGTCAGGAATTTGAGACCATCTGACCAACATGGAAAAACCCTGTCTCTACTAAAAATACAAACTTAGCTGGGTGTAGTGGTGCATGCCTGTAGTCCCAGCTACTAGGGAGGCTGAGGCAAGAGAACCACTTCAACCCGGGAGGCGGAGGTTGTGGTGAGCCGAGATCACACCATTGCACTCCAGCCTGGGCAACAAGAGCGAAACTCTGTCACAAAAAAAAAAAAAAATTCTGAGGCTGGGTGCAGTCGCTCACACCTATAATCCCAGCACTTTGGGAGACCAAAGCGGGTGGATCACGATGTCAAGAGATCGAGACCATCCTGGTCAACATGGTGAAACCATGTTTCTACTATAAATACAAAAATTAGCTGGACACCATGGTGCACGCCTGTAGTCCCAGCTACTCAGGAGGCTGAGGCAGGAGAATTGCCTGAACCCAGGAGGTGGAGGTTGTGGTGAGCCGAGATCGAGCCATTGCACTCCAGCCTGGGTAACAAGAGTGAAACTCTGTCTCAAAAAAAAAAAATTCCAAAAGAAAACATGTCAAAATAAAGAGGCTCAACAAACAAACTAGGATACACATAAAGATATTTATAACAAACATATATATAAGAACAATTTCAAAAGTCACAGAAAAGAGAATGGAGCTGCAAGATA
Organism: Saguinus oedipus; assembly: GCA_031835075.1. NCBI lineage: Eukaryota > Metazoa > Chordata > Mammalia > Primates > Cebidae > Saguinus > Saguinus oedipus. Next base: position 20,969,067 of record CM063187.1, read on the forward strand.
AAAATGATGTGTCACTTATAAGCATAGTCTTATGAGATAGGTGGTGAACTGTCAACAAAAACTGTGCCGGCCACAAAGAAACTCTGTGATATAGTTAACATCCTGAAGAAAATAGCTATCAAGTGAGAATAATACCATCAGCATATCTACCCTCCAAATAATTTTTTAAAAAAGACCGTAAAACATAACCAAATTCTGAAAAATTATATTGCAATTCATATGCCCTAAATATAAAAGGAGCTGAAAGCAGTTGCTTTTACTGAAAATAAGGTGATTCAACAAAATAACACAAAATTGTATAAAATACCTTATTTTCTGGGAAGAAAATGTACATACACAAAAATGGAATTTCTTAGCATTATAATGGTGCAAAAACATTTTTAGTTATTCTCTAAAATTTGAAAGGCAAAAGCATATAAATCATTATAAACATTTATTAATGAATATACAACATCAATGACAAATTTGAGGGCAGATATAATGAGAAAAAATTTTTGAATGCAGCTTAAGTTCATTTTCACCAGATTAAAATACATTTTTGTATCTTTTAGAGGCTTTATGTAATCCACAAGGTACCACCAAGAATATGTCTGCATAGATACACAACACAAAATAAAAAAGTGAAAGCATATCAAGATAAGTATAAAAAAGACACAAAGACAGAAAAAGAGAATGAAGAACAAAGATACAAGAAGCAAATAAAACAAAATAACAATACTAAGTTTTCATAAGTGAAGAAACATAAAATTATTCTCACACCAGCAAATGCTGAAGGAATACATCACCACCAGGCCTCCCTTGCTAGAGCTCTAGAAAGAAGCACTAAATATGGGAAGAAAAAACCATTACCAGCCATTGCAAAAACACACTGAAGTACAAAATCAATGACACTATAAAAGAACTACATCAGCAACTCTTCAAAATAAGCAGCTAGCACCATTTGGACAATCAAAACCACACATAACAATATTAGCCTGAAATGGAATAGACTGAATGCCTCAATTGAAACACACAGAAGGGCAAGCTGGATACAGTCACGACCCATATGTATGCGGTATTCAAGAGACCCATTTGATATGAAAAGACAAACACAGGCTCAAAGTAAAGGAACAGAGGAAAATTTACAAGACAAATAAAAGCATTAAAAAGCAGGGGTTGCAATCATAGTTTCTGACAAGACAAACTTGTTCAAACCAAGAAACATCAAAAGAGAAATGCATTACATAATGGTAAAGAGATCAATTCAAGCAGCACCCAGATTAATAAAACACTGTAGATCTTCATAGAGATCTACACTCCCACATAATAATACACCCCACTGTTAATATTAGACAGGTTTGTGAGACAGAAAAGTAACAAGAGTATTCAAGACTTGAACTCAGCTGTGGGTAAAATGGACCTGATAGATATCTATCTACAAAACTCTAGCCACAAACACTACAATACACATTCTTCTAAGGTGCACATGGTAGTTAAATATACATATTGATCATATAATTGGAAGTAAAACTTCTCAGCAAATGCAAAAGAACTGAAATCATAACAGTCTCTGAGACTGCAGTGAAATCAAATTAAAGCACAAGAGTAAGACTCACCAGGCACGATGGCTCATACCTGTAATCCCAGCATTTTAAGAGGCTGAGGTGGGTGGATCACTTGAGGTCAGGAGGTTGGGATCAGCCTGGCCAACATGGTGAAACCCCATCTCTACCAAAAATACAAAAAGTTACCTGAGCATGGGTGACACATGCCTGTAGTCGCAGCTGCTCAGGAGACTGAGGCACAAGAATCACCTGAAGCCAGGAGGCAGAAGTAGCAGTGGGCCAAGACCATGCCACTGCACTCCAGCCTGTGTGACAGAACAAGACTCTGTTACAAAAAAGCAAAACAAAAAACACCTCAAAAGTAAGAAACTCATTCAAAAGCACACAACTACATAGAAATTGAGCAACCGGCTCCTGAATGACTTCCGGCTAAACAATAAAATCAGCAGCGGGCATCTATGCCTACCCCTTTCTGGTCATACCTGATCTCTGTATCTAAGCAGGGTTGGGCCTTGCTGAGACTTGGATGTGAGACCACCTGGGAATACTGGGTGCTTTACGCTTTCGCTGGGCATGGTGGCTCACTCCATCCAACATTTTGGGAGGCTAAGGCGGGCAGATCACCTGAGGTCAGGAGTTTGAGACCAGCCTGGCCAACATGGTGATACACCGTCTCTACTAAAAATACAAAAAACTTAGCTGGCTGTGGTTGTGGACACCTGTAATTCCAGCTACTCAGGAGTTTAAGGCTGGAGAATCACTTGAAACTGGGAGGTGGAGGTTATAGTGAGCCGATATGCCACTGCACTCCATCTAAAACTAAATAGACAGTTTTAGAGCAAAACGCCATCTAAAAAAAAAATCAGAAATAAAAAAATTATTTGAAACCAATAAGAATGAAGAGACATTCATTGTACCAGAATCTCTAGAACACAGCTAAAGTAGTGTTACGGGGGAAATTTATAGCACTAAATACCCACATCAAAAACCTAGAAATCTCAAATGGACACCCTAACGTCAGAACTAAAAGAATGAGAAGACCAAGAGCAAAGAAACCTTTTAGCAGAAGACAAGAAGTAACCAGATTCAGAATGGAAGTGAAAGCCACAGAGACAAAAAAAAACTCTTCAAAAAAAAAAAAAGAAAAAAAAAAAAATTCAATGAATAGGAACTTTTTTTTTTTTTTTTTTGCCAATCAATGAGAGCTTGTGAGGTTGCTGAGGTTGGTTGGCCTTGAACTCTTGGCCTCGCCTTCGCAAGCGCCACGACATCCGGCCGGAGCCACTTTGGGACCCCAGGAACTTTTTTTTTTTTTTTTTTTTTTTTTGAGACGGAGTTTCGCTCTTGTTACCCAGGCTGGAGTGCAATGGCGCGATCTCGGCTCACCACAACCTCCGCCTCCTGGGTTCAGGCAATTCTCAGCCTCCTGAGTAGCTGGGATTACAGGCATGCACCACCATGCCCAGCTAATTTTTGTATTTTTAGTAGAGACGGGGTTTCACCATGTTGACCAGGACGGTCTGGATCTCTTGACCTCGTGATCCACCCGCCTCGGCCTTCCAAAGTGCTGGGATTACAGGCTTGAGCCACCGCGCCCGGCCTTGGAACTTTTTTTTTTAAACAGAGTCTTGCTCTGTCGCCAGGCTAGAGTTCAGTGACACAATCTTGACTCACTGCAATCTCCACCTCCCAGGTTCAAGCAATTTTCCTGCCTCAGCCTCCCGAGTAGCTGGGACTACAGGTGAACACCACCACACCCAGCTCATTTTTGTATTTTTAGTAGAGACGGGGTTTCACCATGTTGGCCAGGATGGTCTCGATCTCTTGACCTCGTGATCCGCCCGCCTCGGCCTCCCAAAGTGCTGGGATTACAGGTATGAGCCACCACGCCCGGCCAAAACTGTTTTTTTTTTTTTTTTTTTTTTTTTTTTTGACAAAATTAATAGACTGCTACCTAGACTAATAAAGAAAAAGAGAAGAATGAAATTAATAATAAAAAATGACAAAGGAGATATCACCGCCAACCCCATAAAGTAAAAACAACCTTCAGAAAATACTGTAAACACCTGTATCCAAATAAATTGAAAAATCTAGAAGAAATTAATAAATTCCTGGACCCATCCTTTCAAGACTGAACCAGAAAGAAGTTGAATCCCTGAAAAGACCAATAACAAGTTCTGAAACTGAGGCAGTAAATAGCCTACCAACCAAAAAAAGTCCAGGACCAGATGAATTTATAGCTGAATTCTACCAGAGGTACAAAGAGAAACAAAAAGAAACAGTTTCTTCTGAAACTATTGCAAATGATAGAAAAGGAGGGGACTCTTCTTTTTTTTTTTTTTTAGAAAGGAGTCTCGCTCTTCTGCCCAGACTAGAGTGCAGTGGTGCGATCTTCGCTCACTGTAGCCTCCGCCTCCTGGGTTCAAGCAATTCTCCTGCCTCAGCCTCCTTAGTAGCTGGGACTTTAGGCATGTACCACTACACCCGGCTAATTTTTCATATTTTTAGTAGAGACAGGTTTCATTATGTTAGCCAGGATGGTCTCAATCTCCTGACCTCGTGATCCATCTGCCTCTGCCCACCAAAGTGCTGTGATTACAGGTGTGAGGCACTGCACCTGGCTGGGGCCTCTTCCTAACTCATTCTATAAAACCAGCATCGTCCTGATATCAAGACCTGGCAGAAATTTAAAAAAATAAAATAAACAAACTTCAAGCCAATATCCCTGATAAACATCAGTGCAAAAATTCTCAATAAAATACTAACAAACTGAATCCAGGAGCACATCAAAAAGCTTATCCACCACAATCGAGTTAGCTTCATTACCAGGATGCAAGCCTGGTTCAACATACAAAAACTGACAAACCTAATTCATCACATAAACAGATCTAAAGACAAAAACCACATAATTATCTCAATAGATGCAGAAAAGGCCTTTGACCAAATTCAACATCCCTTCATGTTAAAAACTCTCAATAAGCTAGGTATTCATGGAACATACCTCAAAATAATAGAAACTATCTATGACAAATCCACAGCCAGTAGCATACTAAAAGGGAAAAAGCTGAAAGCATTCCCCTTGAAAACTGGCACCAGACAAGGATGCCCTCTCAGCACTCCTATTTAACATACTATTGAGTTCTGGCAGGGAAATTAGGCAAGAGAAATAAGTGATATTCAAATAGGAAGTCAAACTGTCTCTGCAGACGGCAGGATCCTAGATCTAGAAAGCCCCATTGTCTCAGCCCAAAACCTTCTTCATCTAATAAGCAACTTCAGGAAAGTACTGAGTTACAAAATCAATGTGCAAAAAACACAAGCATTGCAATATGCCAACAATAAACAAGCAGAGAGCCAAACTACGAATAAACTCTCATTCACAATTGCTGCAAAGAGAACAAAGTACCCAGGAGTACAGCTAACAAGGGAAGCGAAGGACCTCTTCAAGGAGAACTGCAAACCACTGCCCAAGAAAATCAGAGAGGACCCAATAAAAAGACAGAAAGAATCAATATTGTAGAGATGGCCATACTGCTCAAAGTAATTTATAGATTCAGTGCTTTTCAGACTAAACTACCGTTAACATTCTTCACAGAATTAGAAAAAAACTATTTTAAAATTCATATGAAACCCCAAAAGATCCCATATAGTCAAGAGAATCCTAGGCAAAAAGAACAAAGCTGAAGGCATCATGATATCCAACCTAAGAGTATACTACAAGACTGTAGTAACCAAAGCTGCCTGGAACTGTTATAAAAACAGACACAGAGACCAATGGAACAGAATAGAGAACTCAGAAATAAGATTCCATATCTACAACCATCTGATCTTTGAAAAACAAGCAATGGGAAAAGGATTCCCTTTTAATAAATGGTCCTGGGAGAACTGGGTAGCCATATGTAGAAAGTTGAAACTGGACCCCTTTCTTCCACCTATACAAAAATTAACTAAAGATGAATTGAAGACTTAAATGTGAAACTCAAAACTACAAGAATCCTAGAAGAAAATCTAGGCAATCCCATTCAGGACATAGGCATAGGCAAAGATTTTATGATGAAAGCAATTGCAACAGAAGCAAACACTGACAAATGGGATCTAATTAAAGAGCTTCTGCACAGCAAAAGAAATTATCATCAGAACGAACAGACAATCTACAGAATGCAAGCAGATTTTTGCAGTCTATCCATCTGACAAAGGTTAATATCCAGAGTCTACAAAGAACTTAAACAAATCTACAAGAATAAAACAAACAACCCCATTGGAAAGTGAGCAAAGAACAAGAATAAACACTTCTCAAAAGAAGGCATTTATGTGGCCAACAAACATGAAAAAACATTCAACATTAGTGATCATTAAAGAAATGCAAATCAGGGGGCCCAAAGTGGCTCCGGCCGGATGTCGTGGCGCTTGCGAAGGTGAGGCCAAGAGTTCAAGGCCAACCAACCTCAGCAACCTTACAAGCTCTCATTGATTCGCAAAAAAAAAAAAAAAAGAGAAGAAAAAAAGAAATGCAAATCAGGCTGGGCGCAGTGGCTCAAGCCTGTAATCACAGTACTTTGGGAGGCCGAGGTGGGCGGATCATGAAGTCAAGAGATCGAGACCATCCTGGCCAACATGGTGAAACTCCGTCTCTACTAAAAATACAAAAAAAAAAAACCAGCTGGGCGTGGTGGCATGTGCCTGTAGTCCCAGCCACCTGTGAGGCTGAGGCAGGAGAATTGCTTGAACCCAGAGACGGACGCTGCAGTGAGCCGAGATCACGCCACTACATTCCAGCCTGGCACCTGGCAACAGAGCGAGACTCTGTCTCAAAAAAAGAAAGAAAGAAATACAAATTAGAATCACAATGAGATACCATCTCAAGCCAATCAGAATGGTGATTATTAAAAAGTCAAGAAACAATAGTGTTGGTGAGGCTATGGAGAAACAGACATGCTTTTACACTTTTGGTGGGAATATAAATTAATTCAACCATTGTGAAAGCCAGTATGGTGACTCTTCAAGATCTAGAACCAGGTATACTATTGGACCCAACAATCCCATTAGTGGATATATACCAAAAGAACATAAATCATTATATTATACAGATACACAGATGTGTATCTTCATTGCAGCACAATTCACAATAGCAAAGACACAGAATCAACTCAAGTGCCCATCTACAATGGACTGGATCAAGAAAATGTGGTGCCAGGCATGGTGGCTCATGCCTGTAATCCCAGAACTTTGGGAGGCTGAGGTGGGTGGATCACAAGGTCAGGAGTTCGAGACCAGCCTTACCAACAAGGTGAAACCCCATCTCTATTAAAAATGCAAAAATTGGCCGGGTGCAGTGGCTCACCCCTGTAATCCCAGCACTTTGGGAGGTCGAGGCGGGTGGATCACAAGGTCAAGAGATCAAGACTATCCTGGCCAACATGGTGAAAGCCCATCTCTATTAAAAATACAAAAATTAGCTGGGCGTGCTGGCACACACCTGTAGTCCCAGCTACTCTGGAGGGTGAGGCCGGAGAATTGCTTGAACCCAGAAGGTGGAGGTTGCAGTGAGCCGAGATCGTGCCACTGCACTTCAGCCTGGTGCCTAGCAACAGAGTGAGACTCTGTCCCAAAAAAAAAAAAAAATGCAAAAATTAGCCAGGCATGGTGGCATGTACCTGTAATCCCAGCTACTCAGGAGGCTAAGGCAGGAAAGTCACTTGAACCCAGGAAGCGGAGATTGCAGTGAGCCAAGATCATACCATTGCACTCCAGCCTGGGTGACAGAGTGAGACTCCATCTCAAAAAAAATTAAAAAATAAAGAAAATAAAAGGAACTCTGCTTGATTATCCTCTTTACAACAAAACAATTTTTCAATAATCCCTGAAAAAAATTCCTTCATGAGAGAGCCAGGCATCACGGCTCACATCTGTAATGACAACTACGGGGCACACTCAGGTTGGAGAATTTCTGCAGGCCAGGATTTCAAGACCAGCCCAGGCAATAAACAAGACCCCATCTCCAAAGTAAGTGCCTTTAGGAGACCTTTGAGATTTAGGGAGGGAATTGTGAAACTCTGCTAAAACCCAAAATTGAGGAGTGTTTTTTTCAGAGGACAGGACCTCATTCAGGTGGGAAACTACCTGGTCTCGGCTACAGAACAAGAAATGGCCCAACCAACTTGGTCCCACTGAGAATTCTGAAGTTAACTCTGTAATTATTACAACCTTCTCCCTGTTACAGTCTGAGAGAGGTCCTGCCCTACCAGAGACGTGGAGGAAGATGCCCATTTACAGCCACACAGTTTTTACTGTGGCCCCTCAAGCAGTTCAGTAACTCAGTTCCAGATCTCTGAGCCAAACTTCATGACCACTTTTGCCTAAACAGAAATTCACACAGTGACTTGAGACCACTCTGCGTACTCACTCACTGAAAGCCACACCCATTCACCTGCTAATGTAAGCGCCATTATATATGGACCCACCCGCAGAAACCTGTCCTAGAGATCAAAGTCCTGAAGGATATTCAATCTGTCCAGAAATAAAATGGAAATTACAATTACCCAAACCCTTTGTAACAAGCCGCCTAAAGGTGGACCCTAGTGCAGACGCAGCAGCCTGCAACCAAGCTGCAAACCCTCCACTACAAACCCAGAGGGCATCCATCACTCTAGGCACACAACAGAAAATAATCTTTGCCTCCTGAAACCAGTTTATAAAAGCTAAGGAGTTGTTGCTCCTTCAAATTCACAGACACCAATATAAAAACATATTGTACCCACCGTCAATGCTTCTATTTTAATGTGGAACTGAAAGTATGTGGCACAAGAATTGGCCAAAAACATTTTTAAAATGCCATTGGAATTGAAGAGAAATAAGTAAAAATTGCTGTTTGTGGATCATATGATCTTATATATAAAAAAACTATAAACAATACATTAAAATTTGTCTAAACTAATAAACAGTAACTTAAAATATAAAATTAACATAGAAGTTATGATTCCACACACTTAACACAAAATATCTGATACCATAGAGAAAGAAAACAATCTTATTTATAGTAGCATTAAAATAATAAATTTCTGAGAACAAATTCAACCAAGAAGATGAACAATCTTTGCAATGAAATATATAAGATATTAATGAAAGAAATTAGAGAAGACAAATTTTAAAAATATTTTATGTTGGCTGAGTGTGGTGGCTCACACTTGTAATCCCAGCACTTTGGGAGGCTGAGGCAGGTGGATCATGAAGTCTGGAGATAGAGACCATCCTTGACAACATGGTGAAATCCTGTCTCTACTAAACATACAAAAATTAGCCAGGCATGGTGACACATGCTTGTAATCCTGCTACTTGGGAGGCTGAGGTAGGATACTCACTTTAACTCAAGAAGTGGAGGTCGCAGTGAGCCAAGATCGCACCATTGCACTGAAACCTGTGTGACACAGTGAGAATATGTCTCAAATAAAAAAACTTATGTCTGTGGATTGAAAGAATAAATATTGTCGGGCGTGGTGGCTCACTCCTGTAATCTCAGCCCTTTGGGAGGCTGAGGCCGGCATATCACCTGAGGTCATGAGTTCCAGACCAGCACGACCAACAGAAGAAACCATCTCTAGTAAAAATACAAAATTAGCCAGGAGTGGTGGTGCACGCCTGTAATCCCAGCTCTTCGGGAGGCTGAGGCAGAAGAATCGCTTGAACCCAGGAGATGGAAGTTGTGGTGACCTGTATTGCACCATTGCACTACAGCCTGCGAAATAAGTGAAACTCCATCTCAAACAACAGCAAACAAAAAACAACAAAAAAGGAAAGAATAAATATTGTTAAAGTGCCATATTATAAGTATTCTACACATTCAATAAACTTCCTATCCAAATTCCACTGGCATTTTTTTCATGGTAATAGAAAAATACAATTCTAAAATTTATAAGAAACTACAATAAACTTAAATAACCAAAGCATTCTTGAGAAAAAAAGAACAAAGCAGAGGAACATCATAGTTCACCATTATTTATTTTATTTTATTTTACTTGTTTGAGACGACGTTTTCCTCTTTTTGCCCAGGCTAGAGGGCAATGGCACCATCTTGGCTCACTGCAACCTCTGCCCTCCAGGTTCAAGTGATCCTCCTGCCTCAGCCTCCCTATTAGCTGGGACTACAGGCATGCCACCACACCTGGATAATTTTTGCATTTTTAGTAGAGACGGGGTTTCACCTTGTTAGTCAGAACCACCCTCCTTGGCCTCCCAAAGTGCTGGGATCACAAGCATAAGCCACCATGCCCAGCATAATTTTCAATTTCAAACTATATTTTAAGACTATAGTAATATAGTCAGCTGGGCACAGTGGCTCATGCCTGTAATCCCAGCACTTTGGGAGGCTGAGGCGGGTGGATCACGAGGTCAAGAGATCAAGACTATCCTGGTCAACATGCTGAAACCCTGTCTCTACTAAATGAAAAAAAAAAAAATTAGCCGGGCATGGTGGCACATGCCTGTAATCCCAGCTACTTGGGAGGCTGAGACAGGAGAATCGTTTGAACCCCGGAGGCGGAGGTTGCGGTGAGCCAAGAATGCGCCATTGCACTCCAGCCTGGCTAACAAGAGCGAAACTCCGTCTCAAAAAAAAGACTATAGTAATACAAACAGAATGGAATATGCAGAAAAATTAACAAAGACGCCTCTAGTTCAACAGAAATCACTACTCACACATTCCAGACATGATGCAAAAAGAGAACTAATAGTTTAACATAGAGGTGTTCAAAATTATGCAAATATTTGTGTGTCCCCCAAAAACAATTAAAAAGCAGTCAGATTGTACAGTCTCTAATATGCCATGAAGAGGACTTTGGCTCTCACTAGAAATAAGGGAAGGTCACCCAAGGAAAAGTAGAATCTTTAGAGAATTTAAAAGCATAAGACAAAAGAGGCCTCCACGTGAGAGAAAAATTTAAGAAAATACTCAGGCTTCCCAAAAACTATTTGCTTTTCAACATACCTTCCCAAATCAAGTTGTAAGAACTGGCTTTTTTTTTTTTTTTAAACCTTTGGAGCTCTCATCTGTGATGTCTGCTGTATTCACTCTCACCTACCGTGGGGTCTGGCCACCATCTCATGTCTCTTCATATTGCAGGGCTCTTTTCCTTGCACCAGACGGGTGATCGGGTTTTGCTTACAGACAGCAATCCCTGCTTTATTAAAAATAAATAACATGTTTCATTCTTCTGTTCTCTAATTACTAACCTAGTACTGTGCTCAGTAAAACGTATGTAATAGAATATTCCAGAAAATTAATCCCCAAATACTAATTAATGAGACATCTCTAAATATTTGGAAATATTTTAAATTTGTAGGTCCTTAATTTTACTACCTAATACTTATGAATTAAAAACTGATGGTAGTAAATAGAGTTTAAAATATGGGCAATGATATTTTATGCCACTAAATTTCAGGAATTACCATTAATCTAGAGTAAAGGATACAGAGCAGCTGAGGAATGTGGAAAGTTCAGGTCAAGATGAAACATGTTGAATAAATTCTTTTCTACATAAACAAATTCATCAAGATTTTCTTAAAACAGAAATCAGAAAGTCATTTATACAAAGCATAAATTACCAAAATAAAAAATTCTACAGAAAAAGAGACATAAATTTTTAGGATATATTAGTAATTGTGTATTAAAATTATCCTCACCCAAGAAGACCAGGTTTCTGTAGTTCTCTAACATCACATTTCTATATAAATTCTGCTGAGCAGGGTTCAGACATTGCCACTCCTCCAGAGAGAATTCTATGGCCACATCCCTAAAAGTCAGTGTCTCCTGAAAAACACACATGCACACATATATTTAACAAGTGGCCATGGGAAGAATTTCTTATATGAGTTAAGGTGAAATGACAGCGTAAAGACAATTGGTTCTGACTTACAAAAATAACAAATTATCCAATAATTTTCAACCCAGAAATATTCTCTAATGTATTCTCTTCCTTTGAGGGCAGAGGAAGGCATAAGATACACATCACCAGTGCCTATCTAATACTCTTCTGAATGATGAACTGTGGGTGGGAGACCCCATAAGTATGAGGAAGGAGTCAGAAGCCTCAACCTCTTCCCATATAAATAATGAAGAAGAAAGTAACTAGAGATATAACTATAGTAGTTATTCCTAGGTGATCTTAGTTATTCACAGGTTATCTTAGATATTCATAGGTAACCATTAAGATATATATACATATACTCAGCATAATCTTTTACTAAAGCCTCTCAGGTCGAAGTATGAACCTAAGGTGACATTGTGAAAGAAGTAACTCTAACGCAAGACACTCTAAGCCCTCTGTCATGCCCATGTAAGGGCAGCTGGAGGGTGCCTTGGCTATGCAGCAGCGCCAGCACTGGGAAAGGGCCTGCTGTTTAGCCAGCTGTGGAAGGGGACGTTTATGATGTCTCCTGCTCCAGAGGAGCTAGGAGAAAACTTGGCTCCCCCAAGCTCTTGTGGTATGTGACATCCGGGGACTTAATTGTCTCTATGTGATGCTGTGCTTCAGTGGTCATATTCCATGTCCACTTTCATGTTCCGCTTCTGCACCTGGTCCTTCTTTTTCTTAGAAGATATTAGTAATACTAACATAAATTTTAAGGTCTTTATTCTTTCTTGACAAGTATGAAAAAAGTGTTGGCGCATTATGCTTCTTACCTCATCTTGGCTACTTGAAAGTTCTGGGCCGCCATTCCTATGGCACATATGTACTGGACTCTACCACTGACAACCATTACCTCACCCTACCTACCCTGCCCCTGCTTTTTATTCAATAAAAGTCAGAGTGCCCATGCACTCGGGGCCACTGCCGGACTCTGTGCTTTGGCTGGCAGTGGACCCTGGGCCTAAACTCTGTTTTCTCTTTCTCAGTGTCTTGTGTCTTTTATTTCCACGGTTTCTAATCTCCACACCTGTAGAGAGGGGCTCACAGAACCCTGTAAGGGCTGGACCCTACAATAAAATATATAATTAAGGACATAAACACAAATGTATACATTTTTTAGTGTTATATTTACATTATAATGAGTTGTGTATATTTTCAGACAAAGAAAACATGATGAGTTATAAGGTAACTCTCAAATTTAAATGTACAATAAACTAGAGATCCTGTCATGATAATTGTTGTTTTTTTCCAAAAGATTTGGAATAAAGTCTTAGTTGTTAAAATTCTAACAAGGTCACTAGTAATGCCAGTGTTTTTGACCCAAGAAGACTATTTAACATTCAGTAAGTAAAAGAGACTGTTTTCCCCTATTTTTCTGGCCTGTAAACAAAGGTAAGAGCTGGCCAGGCAAGGTGGCTCATGCATGTAATCCCAGCACTTTAGGAGGCTGAGGTACTTAGATGACGAGGTCAAGAGATCAAGACCATCTTGGCTAACATGATGAAACCCCGTCTCTACTAAAAATACAAAAATTAGCTGGATGTGGTGGCACAAGCCTGTAGTCCCAGCTACTCGGGAAGCTGAGGCAGGAGAACTGCATGAACCTAGGAGGCAGAGGTTGCAGTGAGCCAAGATCATGCCACTGTACTCCAGCCTGGTGACAGAGCAAGACTCTGTCTCAAAGAAAAAAAAAAAAATCTTCATTTTCCAAATACAGATAGGTGAAATAAATAAAAATTAAAAAAAAAAAACCCTAAGAAAAAATGGCGAGTGCCAGATTAAATGTGATGGTTTATGCACATTAGCTGCATAAATATACTCGACAATGAAAAGAAAAGTAATTAACTCTATAGTTAAAAAAAAAAAAGAGCTCTTAGGCCGGGTGCGGTGGCTCACACCTGTAATCCCAGCACTTTGGGAGGCAGAGGCGGGTGGATCATGAGGTCAAGAGATCGAGACCATCCTGGTCAACATGGTGAAAGCCCGTCTCTACTAAAAATACAAAAAATTAGCTGGGCATGGTGGCATGTGCCTGTAATCCCAGCTACTCAGGAGGCTGAGGCAGGAGAATTGCCTGAACCCAGGAGGCGGAGGTTGCAGTGAGCCGAGATTGCGCCATTGCACTCCAGCCTGGGTAACGAGAGCAATGATGTGCTATTGCACACAGAAAAACAGCATCACTGCTGAGATACTGCCTCTCAAAAAGTAAATTAGAGACTGAATTTAAAATTAAAGAAAAATTAATTTTATGCAAAGGTGAAGATATCTTCCATATACTATTACTTTTTAACAATGATTTTAAGTAATCTTTCTTTTTCACCCTAGAGAGCAGGTATCTCTCAATAATTTTTTTCAGAACTTCCTGGGTAATAAATGCCATCCTGTTTAAATAAGCATTTTCTTAATCCTGTTCTGCACAGCGCTAATGGAGAACACAGATGAAACCTCAACATTATATGTTCTCCATCTTTACTAATGACTTCAGCTTTCCTGCAATACGAATCATGAGTATCCACATCTTCCCATTTTCAACAGCAACAAAAGGAACACGTTTTTTCGTTTTTTTTTTTTGTTTTGAGACGGAGTTTCACTCTTGTTACCCAGGCTGGAGTGCAATGGCGCGATCTCAGCTCACCGCAACCTCCGCCTTCTGGGTTCAAGCAACTCTCCTGCCTCAGCCTCCTGAGTAGCTGGGACTACAGGCACGCGCCACCATGCCCAGCTAATTTTTGTATTTTTAGTAGAGACGGGGTTTCACCATGTTGACCAGGATGGTCTCGATCTCTTGACCTCATGATCCACCCGCCTCCGCCTCCCAAAGTGCTGGGATTACAGGCGTGAGCCACCGCGCCCGGCAAAGGAACACTTTTAATATGGAAGATCATAAATTTATGGTAGGAATTCTGCATTGCATATAAGAAGGCATGATGTAGAGAAGGCTCTTGTACATAGGAAAGAAATATTTTTTAGAGACTCCTGACTATCACAACATTTTAAAAAGTACTTGAAACAAACTCATTGGGGAGGAAAAACACAAGGAGAGAAGTAAAGCTTTGTGAGTCCTAAATGCCTGGCACTCCAGGAGGCAGAGTGGACACAGCTCTTGATCTGAGACGTGTTTAGCTGAAAAGAAGCTATTTTTCCTCCTTCTCTGGAAATCCTTTTCAGAGAAAATTCTCTGGACAAGTAATACCTGTATCTTGAGAAAATTCCCTTAAAGGCATCAGCACCACCTGCTTACCTGCTAGCCTCACACCCACAGACAGAAGGACCAAGACCAAAAGGTCCACCCATTTCTCTCCTTTAGAACAGAAGAGATTTAGAAACAATGAGCTTCTCCATGGAAATAAAAATATACGTTCTTCTTCTCCCATCTGCAGGTGCCCTCCCTGCCACACACACCAGCAATTTCTGCTCCAGTAATGGAAGTATAAGCCACATTGCCCTGTCCCTACCAAAGTCAAACAGAATAGGCTCTGTGACCACCTTTTACTGGAAACGTGACACTTAACTCTCAGGAATGTATCTTGAAGCCCTCATACTTGATTCTGGCCTCACCTTAGAGTCATATGAGGCACTTAATTAAAATAACATGAATGCTTCCATCCAGGACAATAAACAAAACCAGTGAAAAGGGCACGAGTAAGATTTCTGCAAATTGACCATGAAATCTGAATGAGAAGAGTGGGCTGATAAGCACTGCCTCTCAAGCTTTATTTTATTTTAGTTTAGTTTAGTTTAGTTTTGAGACGGAGTTTCACTCTTGTTACCCAGGCTGGAGTGCAATGGCGTGATCTCGGCTCACGGCAACCTCTGCCTCCTGGGTTCAGGCAATTCTACTGCCTCAGCCTCCTGAGTAGCTGGGATTACAGGCATGCGCCACCATGCCCAGCCAATTTTTTGTATTTTTAGTAGAAACGGGATTTCACCATGTGGACCAGGATGGTCTCAATCTCTTGACCTCGTGATCCCCCCGCCTCCGCCTCCCAAAGTGTGGGGATTACAGGCGTGAGCCACCACGCCCGGCCTCACAGATGTTCTTAAATGCAAGTTTATGATAACTTTAAGAATTGTGACATTAGAAGAGAGAATAAATTTTAGTATTTATGGAGAACTGAAATGTTCATGACTATCAAACAGAATAGGAATTAACTGAAGGGACTGAACTAATAGAAGACTGAGTAATATTTTTGACTTTGCAGAAAACGTCACTGATCCTTTGGTTTGTTTTTTACAGTCAAGAAACTCTGGGCCAGGCGCTGTGGCGCACGCCTGTAATTCCAGCACTTTGGGAGACTGAGGCAGATGGGTCACCTGAGGTTGGGAGTTTGAAACCAACCTGACCAACATGGAGAAACCCTGTCTCTAATAAAAGTACAAAATTAGCCAGGCGTGGCGGCACATGCCTGTATTCTCAGCTACTGCGGAGGCTGAGGTAAAAGAATTGCTTGAACCCAGGAGGCAAAAGTTGCGGTGAGCTGAGATCGCATCATTGCACTCTAGCCTAGGCAACAAGAGTAAAACTCCATCTCAAAAAAAAAAAAAGAAAAGAAAAGAAAAGAAAACTGAATAGTTAGGCAAAAATATCATCGCCCCTATTCAGCACGAAATAGTTACAGAAAATGGATCTTCATCCCTCTGCAATCCTTAGGACTAACAGTGCCCTTGTAGAAAAGAAAAAAAAGAGGCGGGAGATGTCAGAGGTAGACAGAACCAGAGCAAATCTATTTTG
Source organism: Saguinus oedipus (assembly GCA_031835075.1). Taxonomy (NCBI): domain Eukaryota; kingdom Metazoa; phylum Chordata; class Mammalia; order Primates; family Cebidae; genus Saguinus; species Saguinus oedipus. Next base: position 20,985,245 of record CM063187.1, read on the forward strand.
AATAGGGGCTGGGTAAAACAGGGCTGAGATTACTGGGCTGCATTCCTGGATAGTTAGGCATTCTGGGTAACAGGATAGGGCAAAATGTCAGCAGGAGATACAAGTCGTAAAGACCTTGCAGATAAAACAGTTTGCAGTAAGGAAGTCAAATCACCTCCACCAAATCCAAGCTGTAACGAGAGTGACCTCTGGTCGCCCTCACTGCTACACTGCTACCAGTGTCATAACAGTTTACAAATGCAATGGAAACATCAGGAAGTTACCCTATGTGGTCTAAAATTGGGAGGCATACATAATCTACCCCTTGTTTAAGATATAACCAAGAAATAAAGATAAAAATGTGCAACCAGCATCCCTCGGGGCTGCTCTGCCTATGGAGTAAGCCATTCTTTTATTTCTTTCCTTTCTTACTTAATTTTTTTTTTTTACTTTACTGTATGGACTCACCCTCAATTTTTTCTTGAACGAAATCCAAGAATCCTCTTGTGGGGCTTGAATTGGAAGCTATTTTGATAAGAACTCTGCATATTTTCTTCTTTTTCCCATTAAAACAATCAGCTGAAGGGCCAGGCGTGGTGGCTCAAGCCTGTAATTCCAGCACTTTGGGAGGCCAAGGCGGGTGGATCACCAGGTCAAGAGATCCAGACCATCCTGGTCAACATGGTGAAACCCCGTCTCTACTAAAAATACAAAAAAATTAGCTGGGTGTGGTGGCACGTGCCTGTAATCCCAGCTACTCAGGAGGCTGAGGCAGGAGAACTGCCTGAACCCAGGAGGCGGAGGTTGCAGTGAGCCGAGATCGTGCCATTGCACTCCAGCCTGGGTAACAAGAGGGAAATTCTGTCTCAAAAATAAAAAAGAATCAGCTGAATTTGTCTCCAGGGGTCTAAATAAAATTTTTCACAGGCTTCAGAACTTTGAACTATTCTCAGTCTAAGTCAACATACAACCTCATTTTATATCTCTTCTAAGAGCATGATGACTTCACAATAAAATATTCTCTGATCTAAAAATCTGATTTTTCACCCTTCATTTGCCATTCTCCTCCCACCTTCTCTCTAATCTTGTTTGCTGCTCCGTAGAAAAGAAAGCCCTTGTCTGCCTAAATTTTGCCATCCTTTCTTTTTTTCTCTCTCATACCTATGACTCAACTTTGCCATCCTTAAAATTTGTTAATTTGTTTATTTATTTTGAGACAAGGTCTTGGTTTATCGCCCAGGCTGGAATGCAGTGGTGCGACCTTGGCTCACTGCAAACTCCACCTCCCAGGTTCAAGCAATTCTGCCTCAGCCTCCTGAATAACTGGGATTACACGTATATGCTACCCATGCCTGGCTAATTTTGTATTTTTAGTAGAGACCGGGTTTCTTCATGTTGATCAGGTTAGTCTCAAAGTCCCGACCTCTGGTGATCTGCCCACCTCAGCCCCCAAAGTGTGAGCCACCACGTCTGGCCCTTGAAGTTTTTAATAACTGGTACTTTTTCCTGTTGCAATACTCCTTTGGAATTTAATTTTTTTAAAACATAAATCTAACTTTGTTTTATATTCCAAAGCCCAGAAACTGCCTCAAAACAATAATAACTTCATCACCCATAAGACCCTCTCAGTCCCTTTCATCTTAACAGTAATTCTTCTTCCATAACTGGGATGCACAGGCTGAGACATCTGCAGGAAAGGCATCCCAGAAGAAAAACTAACTTTGCTTTTAAAAACCTTTTTGTGGCCAGGCGCGGTGGCTCAAGCCTGTAATCCCAGCACTTTGGGAGGCCGAGGCGGGTGGATCACGAGGTCAAGAGATCGAGACCATCCTGGTCAACATGGTGAAACCCCGTCTCTACTGAAAATACAAAAATTAGCTGGGGATGGTGGCGCGTGCCTGTAGTCCCAGCTACTCGGGAGGCTGAGGCAGGAGAATTGCCTGAACCCAGGAGGCGGAGGTTGTGGTGAGCCGAGATCGCGCCATTGCACTCCAGCCTGGGTAACAAGAGCAAAACTGTCTCCAAAAAAAAAAAAAAAAAAAAAAAATGACACTGCTTAGGACACGTGAAAAATGCAGCAGAAAATCAGTTTCCCATGGAGTGTGAAAATAATTAAATGGCAATTAGACTGAGGTGTGTCTAGTCCCTGGATTCGTACTTTTAAAAAAATCTGAGGTGCATTTTTTAGTAAATAACTACACTGAGAGAAAATTCAGCCTTAACTATACACTGTCAATTAACCTGATTACATAACCAAGAAATGTTCACCTTTATTGTACAAATTAAGAAACTACATAACTGTACCTAACAGTTACTGAATTTTGTTTTCTTCATCATGCAGTTTATTTTCATTTTTATTTCTGATGAATTTACAGAAACAGGCTTCAGGATGCATTGAAACTCCTGGGCATCATGAAGTTTATAACACTCTTTCCTTCAAGCCCCGTCCATGAACCACAAATGACAAACCACAGCAGGTGCTTGACAATTTTTGAATCACTCTTTGATTAAATTATTTAATGTTTTTAGGGTGACTCCCATACTTTTTTAGCAGAAGAAAAGAGCTGGGAACCCCACGGACTAAAGCTCTCACACTCATGGAACCCGCAGCCGGAGCCAGGATTCTCCCCTGACGACCCTCCTGCGGTCCCTGCACAATCGGAGAGACGCGACACTCCGGGTGAAGAGCTGCCCAGGGATGGCTGCAGACCGGAGCACAGTCACTGTGCAGGGAAGAGGCAGTACACCGGGGCCCGGCTGTCAGCGCGGCCGCCATCTTATGGCTGACGGGGACTGAGGCCGAGCTGGGTAAGAGCTCCGGGCGCAGACTGTGGAGCTGACTGCGGGGAGGCCTGAGTCCCGCCACAGCCACTTCCCACCGGTTCCAACCAGCCCCTTCCCCTCTCTCGGGAGGTTCGACCCGGCACTCTCACCATTTCTAGGGCTCCAGGGGATCCCGGCGTCATAGCTGTGGAATTCCCAATACCTTCAGGTCGCAGAGCCACAGAGGCTGGGACTCTAGGAGCAGAGGACACAGAGAAGTGAAGCAGAGACCCGGAGCTCCTGCAGCGGGAAACAAAGGCCGCGCCACATTCCCGAAACCTTCCGGTCCGCTCCAGCTGCGTGCCTGATTGGACGGTTCCCAGCCCAGCGTCGCTGATTGAATAACCTGTAAAACCCCACCCTCTCAGGCCCTGAGTGACAGAGGATATGATCAGACGCTGGGCTGAGTGAAGAAAAAGTGACAGGCAGCCTAGGCTGCAGCCTTTTCGGGCAGAGCTTCCTTCCTGAGCTGGGCCTGGCCCACCACAGAGTATTAAATGCATTTAAACTGGTGGGTAAAGTCGTATGCATTTACGAATAATATTTTACATGGCTATTTACAAATAGAAAGAATATAATTACAATTTTTTTTGTTGTTGAGACGGAGTTTCGCTCTTGTTACCCAGGGTGGAGTGCAATGGCGCGATCTCGGCTCACCGCAATCTCCGCCTCCTGGGTTCAGGCAATTCTCCTGCCTCAGCCTCCTGAGTAGCTGGGACTACAGGCACGTGCCACCATGCCCAGCTAATTTTGTATTTTTTTAGTAGAGATGGGGTTTCACCATGTTGACCAGGATGGTCTTGATCTCTTGACCTCGTGATCCACCCGCCTCGGCCTCCCAAAGTGCTGGGATTACAGGCGTGAGCCACTGCGCCCGGCCTAGAATGTGTTTTCTTTTAAATCTGGGTGCTCCTTGAATTGATTCTTTTAGCATTATGTAATGCTCTTTTTGTCTTTTTTGATCTTTGTTAGTTCAAAGTCTGTTTTGTCGGAAACTATGGTTGCAACCCCTGCCTTTTCTTCTGCTTTTATTTGCTTAGTAAATTTTTCTTTCTTTCTTTCTTTTTTAAATTTTGAGCCTATTTGTGTCTTTGCATGTGAGATCGGTCTTTTTTTTTATTTTTATTTTTTTGAGACAAGGTTTCACTTTTGTTTTGGCTGGAATGCTGGTGTGCAATGGTGTGATCTTGAATCACCACAACCTCCACTTCCTGGGTTCAAGTGATTCTCCTGCCTCAGCCTCCCAAGTAACAAGGATTACCGATATGCACCACCACACCTGGCTAATTTTGTATTTTTGGTAGAGAGTCTTTAACTCCCAACCTCAGATGATCTTCCTGCCTTGGCCTCCCAAAGTGCTGGGATTACAGGTGTGAGCCACTACACCTGGCCCACGAGATGGGTCTCTTAAATACAGCACAGCAATGAGTCTTGACTTTTTATTTAACTTCTATTCTGGCTGGGCCTGTAATCCCAACACTTTGGGAGCCGAAACGGGTGGATAACAAGGTCAAGAGATCGAGACCATCCTGGTCAACATGGTGAAACCCCGTCTCTACTAAAAATACAAAAATTAGCTGGGCATGGTGGCACGTGCCTGTAATCCCAACTACTCGGGAGTCTGAGGGAGGAGAATTGCCTAAACCCAGGAGGCGGAGGTTGCAGTGAGCCGAGATCACGCCATTGCACTCCAGCCTGGGTAACAAGAGCAAAACTCGGTCTCAAAAAAAAAAAAAAAAATTCCATTCTGTGTCTTTTAATTGGGGCATTTAGCCCATTTACATTTCAGGTTAATATTGTTTTGTGTGAATCTGATCCTGTCTTCATGGCGCTAGCTGGTTGTTTTGCAGCCTTGATGTTGTTTCATGGTGTCATTAGTCTTTGTATTTAAGTGTGTTTTTGCAGTGGCTGGTAATTCTTTTTCTTTTCCATATTTACTTCTTTTAAAACCTCTTTCGGCCGGGCGCGGTGGCTCACGCCTCTAATCCCAGCCCTTTGGGAGGCCAAGGCGGGTGGATCACAAGGTCAAGACATCAAGACCATCCTGGTCAACATGGGGAAACCCCGTCTCTACTAAAAATACAAAAAATTAGCTGGGCATGGTGGCATGTGCCTGTAATCCCAGCTAGCTACTCTGGAGGCTGAGGCAGGAGAATTGCCTGAACCCAGGAGGCGGAGGTTGCGCTGAGCCGAGATCACGCCATTGCACCCAGCCTAGGTAACAAGAGTGAAACTCTGTCTCAAAAAAAATAAAAAAAGAATGTTGAATATTGGTCCCCAATCTCTTTATGGCTTGTAGGGCTTCTGCTTAGAGATCCACTGTGATTCTGATGGGCTTCCCTTTGTAGGTAACCTCATCTTTCTCTCTGGCTGTTGATATTATTTTTTCCTGCATTTCAACCTTGAAGAACTTGATGATTATTTGTATTGGTTTGATTTTCTCATGAAATATCTTAGTAAGGTTTTTGGATTTTCTGAATTTGTATGTTGGTCTGTATTGTTAACTTGGAAAACTTCTTCTGGATGATACTCTCAAATACGTTTTCCAACTTCATTCCATTATCTTAATCTCTTTAAGATATCCTGATCAGTCATAGTTTCGGTCATTTTACATAATCCCATAATTATCAGAAATTTTGTTTATTTTTTAATTCTTTTTTTTTTTTTTTTTTTTTTTGAGACAGAGTTTTGCTCATTAACCAGGCTGGAGTGCAATGGCAGGATCTCGGCTCACGGCAACCTCCGCCTCCTGGGTTCGGGCAATTCTCCTGCCTCAGCCTCCTGAGTAGCTGGGACTACAGGCACGCGCCACCGTGCCCAGCTAATTTTTTGTATTTTTAGTAGAGACGGGGTTTCACCATGTTGACCAGGATGGTCTCGATCTCTTGACCTGGTGATCCACCCGCCTCGGCCTCCCAAAGTGCTGGGATTACAGGCTTAAGCCACCGCGCCCGGCCGAAATTTTCAATTTAAATATATGTCTTCTCCCTTTTCCTTTGGTGGAAACTTTCTTTTCAGAAGCCGGAGCAGATTTGTATTTAGTGTTTCTGAGCCAGGCAGACCTCCTGTTAATTTCCTGCTTACTCTGCTTGCCGCCCCTGCTCCCGTTGCTCTGCGGAGGGGCGGCGGAGGGGCTGGCAAAGGTCGCCGCGCCGAAGCCGCCGCCGCCGCTGCGGCCCCCAGTCCCTCCGGCCGCCCCCGAGCGGGCAGCCCCGCCGACCTCGCCGCCCGGGCCGTGCAGTGATGGCAGAGGATCTCCCCCTGCGCGCCCTTCTTCCACATGGAGGACGACGTGGTCTTGCAGACGCTGCAGGTGGGCTTCAGGCCCAGCGGCACGGTGGCCGGCTCGGGTGGCCCCCGCGGGCGCAGAGACACGGGAATGGCAGAGGCTGGCCCGGCTGCCCACTGGTCGGTCAGCCACTCCGGCGACAGGAAGAGCTGTGAGGCCGACGGCACCGATATGCCCGTGAAGGGACTAGGCCTCGGCCACTGTCCTCTGGAGGCGGGAAGCGGGTTCCGCCAGCTCTGCCGGTTCAGCCCCCAGCACCAGCCCCGGGAGGCCCGAGACACTGGGAAGCAGGACGGACCTGGCCCAGGAATCAAATATTTTTAAAAAGTGTCAACTGCTCTGTGAAAAAGTGTTAAAATACTTCTTCTGAAATGTACAATAAAGGACAAAATTAGTTGGTCATGTTGTGAATTGAAGGGGAGAACTTGGCTTTAGGGAATGTTGGAAATAAACTGAGAATTTAAGATTTTACGGCAAGTCCTGGCAAGGTTGAACAGAACCGAGAGTGGATTTAGACCCTCTTTGCCGCACATTTGGAAAATGCAGGGGGACACCAGTGTGTTGGATCAAAGTTAAAATAATTAAATAGCAGGTAACTTGACTGGAGAGGCTCTAGTGGTCTAGGTTCCTATGTAACAACAACAACAAAATCAAGCTCAAATGCATTTTTTTAACTTACTACCTTAAGAAAAAACAAAATTCAGGCTCAATCAACAATAAATCTCCAATTAATCTGATATATAACCAAAACATGTTCTCCCGACACAGCAAATGAATTGACTACCTAACTGTACCCAATGGATTATTTAATTTGCTTTGCTTCTTCACACACCTTACAGAAGCCTCTTCTTCAGCACCTTCTGGTAGCTCCAAAACCACAAGCTATTGGGACGGTGGCTCATGCCTGTAGTCCCAGCACTATGGGAGGCAGGTGGATCACCTGAGGTTGGGAGCTCCAGACCAGTCTGACCAACATGGAGAAACCCCGTCTCTACTAAAAATACAAAATTAGCTGGGCATGGTGGTGCATGCTTGTAATCCCAGTTACTTGGGAGGCTGAGGCAGGAGTATTCCTTGAACCCAGGAGTCAAAAGTTCTGGTAAACTGGGATTACAGTCATGAGCCACGTCACCAAGCCAAGTTTTGTACTTTGTGAAGTGAAACAACTAGCTCCTGCCTCAACTGATTGCTCTCCCCTGCAACCTTCGACCATTGTTCCTGTTTAGTCTTCTGAAAATTTCACCCCTAGACATTAGGTTTCTCAAGACCCCCACCCCTGTCACCATGTAATTTATCTCACCCTCCCTTTGCTTATAACCAATAACCCCCACCCTTATGATCATGCCTGTTTGTTATAGATGACCCCTACGCTTGTGGCCATGCATCCCGTGATGCCCTTCCTTTTCCTAAAATAGGTTACCCACTTTTAACTAACAATTTTCCCCAACCTATATAACCAGCCCCCTTTCTTTCTTTTTTTTTTTTTTTAAATAAAGATTGGGTTTCACCATGATGGCCAGGCTGGTCTTGAACTCCTGACCACAGGTGATCCACCTACCTCAGCCTACCAAAGTGCTAGGATTACAGGTGTGAGCCACTGTGCCTGGCTAACCAGCCCCTTTTCTTACTCCCCTTGTCTAACTCTTTTGGACTTGGCCTGCTTGCACCGAAGCATGAAATAAAATGGCCTCATTGTCCACACAAAGCCTGCCTGGTGGTCTCTTTATGGGAGTGAGGCACCTAACAGTGCCGCTGGATGTGAGTGCTGGAAAGGGGGCAGCATATTTGTCATAGGAGATTATGAGCTGACCAGATTCCTTTGACAGCCCCCCAGGACAAGTGGGGGCTGGTGCTGCATTGAATGATGCCCCCTAGAAAATGTGTTTGCACTGGCTTAATAAATATGCAATGCAGAGGCCTACAGGAAGACACATGAACAGACAGCGTATGCAAACATCAGCTTGCAGCTGGGAAACAGGTGCCTCTCAGGCCCGACATTCTCTCCAGCAAGTGTGGAATGTGTCCATGCCCATGACTGTATAGATCTGTCCTTCTTAACTTGTACACAATTCCAGGTCAGTTCTGAGTGAATGACGTGTAGATGGGATTTCTCAGGTTTCTCAGGTCATTTGTATGTTTCATATTATGGCTGCTGTTTTGCTGCTACTACCCCCAGTCCCAACCTGGTTCGAAGTTCAGGATTTAGGTCAAAAAGATGGAGGGCTTTCTTGGGTTATGGAATGGGACTCCGAGATCTGTGGTAGGGCTGGCAGTTCGGGTACCCTTGACTTTTGTGGCAGGATGAGAGCGGCAGTTGTTTTAATTGTGATTGACCTGGCCTGGTTGTAGCTCTGGGTGATGAAAAGGGAGTCAGCAGTGGTGGTCTCCCAGGATTCATGTGCCCAGGTCTGGCCTGCCTGCCCTCAGGCCCAGCAAAGTCACCACCACAGGCACAATTACCCTGAGAATAGCTGCTTCACACAAAATGTTTGAGGAGCCTTTCTAAGATGAATACATTTGGCCAACATAATCATAACTCATGCTTATCCATTCTCAGCCCCTGCTGTTCCTGCCATTCCTTTTTTTTTGGGGGGTGGGGGTGGGAGCAGAGTTTCGCTCTTTTTACCCAGGCTGGAGTGCAATGGTGCGATATCGGCTCACCACAACCTCCACCTCCTGGGTTCAAGCGATTCTCCTACCTCAGCCTCCCGAGTAGCTGGGATTACAGGCACACGCCAACATGCCCAGCTAATATTTTTAGTGGAGATGGGGGTTTCACCATGTTGACCACGATGGTCTCGATCTCTTGACCTCGTGATCCACCTGCCTCGGCCTCCCAAAGTGCTGGGATTACAGGCGTGAGCCACCGCGCCCGGCTGTCCCTGCCATTCCTAATGGCCATCTGACGATATGGTCAGCAGTAGGGTACAACATGGTGAGAGAGGGGCCCAGGGATGGGATGAAGGTCTTTCCTGCGTTATCAAAATGATTAAAAAGTTGTTAAAAAGGTGTCCAACTTTTTTTTTCTTTTACCTTTAAATAGCTACTAAGATGTATTATACAAGCCGACCCAAGTAAAGGAAAGAGCAAGTGCATTTCAAGCCTCAGCTCGCTTCTCGATTAGCTATAATTCTCTGGGAACATGACTGCCTGTTTGAGCCTGTTTCCCTTGTCCGTAAAATGCACTAATGCTGGGGAGGGTGCGGCCAGGAGGTGGGTCTTGAAGGTTTATCCAATCGTGGCGCAGGCGCGGTACCGCCCCATTAGTCGCCCAATTGGAGAGGAGGGCGTGGCTTCCCGCATTTGGCTGGGCCTTCGCCTCCAGCTCCCGCCAGAGCTTGGGATCCGTCTCCACCGTTCTTCGTCCTCCACCTCTGGAGCCTCCAGTGACTTTGTCACAGCCTTTGTTGCCCTGTGATCTGCAGGTCCTGGGAGAGGCACAGCTAAGATGCCAGGACATCCTGGAAGCTGGGAAAGGGTGGGTGTGCAGGGTTGGACATCCCGACAGGGGAGAGCCGGCTGTGAAACTGTCTGGACCCGCCTCCACACAGTCCGCTTTCCAGTGGCCGACCTGAGTCCCCGCTGGCGCAGCTCCGCCCCAGGCCCCTCTGGCTGCAAGATGGCGGCTGGGCCCGCAGCCCCGCGTCCCGCCTGTCCCTGCGCGGCGCCCTGTCTGGAGCTCTCTGGGCAGCTCCGCACCCTCTTCCCCGAGTCTTTCCCAGATTGTTCATGGATGACAGACGGGTCATCAGGGCAGAATTCCCACTGTGTGTGAGTGGGAGGGGCTGCGGTTCGTGGGGTCTTCAGTCTTTCCTGATCATTATTGTTTTTTATATGTGTGTGTGAGACGGAGTCTCGCTCTTGTCGCCCAGGTTGGAGTGCAGTGGCGCGATCTTGGCTCACTGCCACCTCCGACTGCCGGGCTCAAGCGATTCTCGTGCCTCAGCCTCCGGAGTATCTGGGATTACAGGCACCCGCCACCGCGCCCGGCTAATTTTTTGTATTTTTAGGCGAGACAGGGTTTCACCATGTTGGCCAGGCTGGTTTTGAACTCCTAACCTCAGGTGATCCGCCTGCCTCGGCCTCCCAAAGTGTTGAGATTACAGGCGTGAGCCACCGCGCCCCGCCATAAAGAAATTTCTGTACCATCCTTTTAATATTTATTCATTGCATTTTCTCATTAGAGCCTATTATTTTATTTTTATTTTTTTGCCAATCATTGAGAGGTTGTAAGGTTGCTGAGGTTGGTTGGCCTTGAACTCTTGGCCTCGCCTTCGCAAGCGCCACGACATCCGGCCGGAGCCACTTTGGGCCCCAGAGCCTATTATTGATTGTAATGCATTTCTCTGTGAAATTTTGCTGCCATTCATTGAATGCCAATGATTCAGAATGCCTGCTTTGCATGAGTACACGCAGCTAACAACTGTAGATATCCAAAGAATTATTTTTTATAGTCTATCTATGTTGTATTCAGCATTTTATACATTAAAATCTCTCTTGGCCAGGCGTGGTGGCTCATTCCTGTAATCCCAGCACATTGGGTGGCCAAGGCGGGTAGATCACCTGAGGTCGGTAGTTGGAGACAAGCCTAGCCAACAAGGTGAAACCCTGTCTGTACTTAAAAAAAAAAAAAAAAAAAAAAAAAAAGCCAGGCCTGTTGGTAGGTGCCTGTAATCCCAGCTACTTGGGAGGCTGCGTCAGGAGCATCTCGGTAGGCGGAGGTTGCAGTGAGCCGCAATTGCACCACTGCACTTCCAGCTTGGATATATCGTTGTATATAATCTATACAACAAACCCCCATGACACAAGTTTACCTATGTCACCAACCTGCACTTTTACCCTTGAACTTAAAAGTTTTAGGAAGACCTATTTGTACATTTTAAAGAGGAATCATTGAGTATTTTTCAAAGATAGTTTTGTTTATAAAACGTAATCTTTCACTTGTCCAGTAGATACTCTTCATATATTGATTAATTGATTCATTCATTCATTGGAGACAGACACTGTCTCCCAGCCTGGAGTGCCATGGTGCAATCTCATCTTCTGCAACCTTTGCCGCCCAGGTTCAAGTGATTCTCTTGCCTCTGCCTCCTGAGTAGGTGGGATTATGGCCATGCCGCAACACCCAACTAATTTTTTATTAGTAGTAAAGACGGGGTTTCACCATGTTGGCAAGGCTCACCAGCCCAGGTTCACAATGCCCAGCGAGAAGCTCTAACTTAATTGGATCTCATTTGTTAATTTTTGATTTTGTTGCAATTGCTTTGGCATCTTTGTCATGAAGTCTTTGCCTGTGCCTATATCCCGAATGGTATTGCCTAGGTTGTCTTTCAAGGTTTGTTTTTGTTTTGTTTTGTTTTTGGAGATAGAGTTTCTTTCTTTTTTTTTTTTTTTTGAGACGGAGTTTCACTCGTTACCCGGGCTGGAGTGCAATGGCGTGATCTCGGCTCACCGCAACCTCCACCTCCTGGGTTCAGGCAATTCTCCTGCCTCAGCCTCCCGAGTAGCTGGGATTACAGGCACGCGCCACCATGCCCAGCTAATTTTTTGTATTTTGAGTAGAGACGGCATTTCACTATGTTGACCAGGATGGTCTTGATTTCTCAACCTTGTGATCCACCCGTCTCGGCCTCCCAAAGTGCTGGGATTACAGGCTTGAGCCACCGCGCCCGGCCCTGGAGATGGAGTTTCACTCTTGTTCCCCAGGTTGCAGTGCATGGCAAGATCTCCACTCACCGCAACCTCCGGGTCCTAGGTTCAAGTGATTCTTCTGTCTTAGCCTCCCAAGTAGCTGGGATTACAGGTTTCCGCCTCCGCACCCAGTTAATTTTTGTATTTTCAATAGAGACAGGGTTTCACCATGTTGGCCAGGCTGGTCTTGAACTCCTGATGTCAGGTGATCTGTCGCCTCAGCCTCTGAAAATGCTGGGATTATAGGCATGAGCCACCATGCCTGGCCCTCCATTTAAGTCTTTAATCCATCTTGAATTAATTTTTGTATTTAGTGTAAAGAAGGGGTCCAGGTTCAATTTCTAGTCAGCCGGTTCTCTCAGTACAACTTACTGAAAATTCTTTCCCCGTTGCTTCTTTTTGTCAGCTTTGTCAAAGGTCAGACGGTTGTAGGTGTGAGGCTTGATTTCCGGCCTTCTATTCTGTTCCATTTATCTGTTTCTGTTTTTTTTTTTTTTTTTTTTTGAGACGGAGTTTCACTCTCCTTACCCAGGCTGGAGTGCAATGGCGCGATCTCGGCTCACCGCAACCTCTGCCTCCTGGGTTCAGGCAATTCTCCTGCCTCAGCCTCCTGAGTAGCTGGGATTACAGGCACATGCCACCACGCCCAGCTAATTTTTTTGTATGTTTAGTAGAGACGGGGTTTCACCATGTTGACCAGCATGGTCTCGATCTCTTGACCTCGTGATCCACCCGCCTTGGCCTCCCAAAGTGCTCGGATTACAGGCTTGAGCCACCGCCCCCGGCCCTGTTTCTGTTCTTGTACCAGTACCATGCTGTTCTGGTTACTGTAGCTCTGTAGTATAGCTGGAAGTTGAGTAGCAAGATGCCTCCAGCTTTTTCTTTTTTTTAGGGAGGATGGAGTTTTGCTGTTGTTACCCAGGCTGTAGTGCAATGGCATGATCTTGGCTCACTGCGACCTCCACTTCCTGGGTTCAAGCGATCCTCCTGCCTTGGCCTCCTGAATAGCTGGGATTACAGGCATGCACCAACATGCCTGGCTAATTTTATATTTTTAGTAGCGACAGGGTTTCTCCATATTGGTCAGGCTGGTCTTGAATTCTCTACCTCAGGTGATCCACTTGCCTCAGCCTCCCAAAGTGCTGGGATTACAGGCGTGAGTCACCATGCCCAGCCAGCTTTTTTATTTTTGCTCAGGATTGCCTTGGTTATTTAGGCACTTTTGGTTTCCTTTTCTTCTTTCCATTGCCCAGGATGAAGTGCCATGGCATGGTCTTGGCTCATTGACAACCTCTACCTTTCGTGTTCAAGCGATTCTCCCGCCTCAGCCTCCTGAGTAGCGGGGATAACAGATGCGCACTACCTTGCCCTGCTAATTTTTGTATTTTTAGTAGAGAAGAGGTTTCATCATGTTGCCCAGGCTGGTCTGGAGCTCTTGACCTTGTAATCTGTCTGCCTCGCCCTTCCAAAGCGCTGGGATTATAGGTGTCAGCCTCCATGCCTGGCCTCAGGCTCTTTTGGTTTCACATAAATTTTAAAATGATTCTGTTAAATTCTGTGAGAATGTTAGTGATTGTTTATGGGGAATAGCGTTGAATATATAAATTGCTTTGGGCAGTATAGCCATTTTAATGATACTGATTCTTTCTATTCATGAGCATGGAATGTATTTTAATTTGTTGGTGTCATTTCTGATTTCTTTGAGCAGTGTTTTGTAGTTCTCCTTGAGAACTTTCACGTCCGTAGTTAGCTGTATTGCTAGGTATTTTACTCTTTTTGAGGCAATTGTGAATGTGAGTTCATTCATGATTTGGCTCTCAGCTTGACTGTTGTTTGAGTATAGGAATGCTAGTAATTGTTGCACATTGATTTTGCATTCTGAGACTTTGCCTAAGTTTTTTATCAGTTTAAGGAGCTTTTGGACCGAGACTATGGGGCTTTCTAGATATACGATGATGTAACCTACTAACAGGGATAGGTTGATTTCCTTTCTTAGTATTTGGATGCCCTTTATTTCCTTCTCTTTCCTGACTACCCAGACCACAACTCCCAGTAGTTTGCTGAATAGGAGGGATTAGAGATGACACCCTTGTCTCATTCTGATTTTCAAGGAGAATGCTTCCAGCTTTATCCCATTCAGTATCATGTTGGCTGTGGGTTTGTCATAGATGGCTCTTATTATTTTGAGTTTTTTCTCCCCAATACCAAGATTATTGAGAGTTTTTCTTTTTTTTTTTCTTTTGAGACAGTCTCGCTCTGTCACCAGGCGCCAACCTGGAGTGCACTGGCACGATCTTGGTTCACTGCAACCTCCGCCTCCCGGGTTCAAGCAATTCTCCCGCCTCAGCCTCCTGAGTAGCTGGGACTACAGGCGTGCATCACCATGCCCAGCTAATTTTTGTATTTTTTTAGTAAAGACGGGGTTTCACCATGTTGGCCAGGATGGTCTGGATCTCTTGACCTCATGATCCACCCGTCCTGGCCTCCCAAAGTGCTGGGATTACAGGCATGAGCCACCATGCCCAGCCTATTGAGAGTTTTTAACATGAATAGATGTTGAATTTTAATGAAAGTCTTTTTTGGTTTTCTTTTTTTCTGTGTTTTTGTTTTTGAGATGGAGTTTCACTCGTTACCCAGGCTGGAGTGCAATGGCGTGATCTTGGCTCACTGCAACCTCCGCCTTCTGGGTTCAAGCAATTCTCCTGCCTCAGCCTCCCAAGCAGCTGGGACTACAGGCGTGCACCACCATGCCCAGCTAATTTTTGTATTTTTAGTAGAGACGGGGTTTCACCTTGTTGACCAGCATGGTCTTGATCTATTGACCTCATGATCCACCTGCCTTGGCCTCCCAAAGTGCTGGGATTATAGGTTTGAGCCACCGCACCTGGCCGATGAAAGTGTTTTCTGAATCTATTGTAATGATCATGTGGATTTTGTCCCTAGTTCTGTTTCTGTAATGAATTGTAGTTATTAATTTGGGTATTTTGACCCAGACTTGCATCCCTGAGATGAAGCCTACCTGAGCATGGTGGATACGTTTTTTGATATGCTGCTGAGTTTGCTTTTCTAGTATTTTTTTTGGAAGATTTTTGCATCAATGTTCATCGAGGATATTGACATGAAGCTTTTTTTTTGTTGTCACTTTTTCAGGTTTTTATGTCAAGATGGTCCTGGCCTCATAGAATGAGTTTAGGGAGAAGTCCCTTCTCTTCAATTTGGAATAGTTTCAGTAGGAACAGTACCAGCTCTTTGGGAGAATTCAGCTGTAAATCCATCTGGTCCTGAACTTTTATTGATTCGTAGGCTGTTTATTACTGCCTCAATTTCAGAACTCATTATTGTTCTGTTCAGGGATTCAGTTTCTTCCTGCTTCAGTCTTGACAAGGGTGTACGCTTCCAGGAATTTATCCATTTCTTGGAGATTTCCTAGTTTCTGTGCATCGAGTTGTTCATAATATTCTCTGGTGTTTGTCTGTATTTCTCTGGGGACAGTGATAGTATCCCCCTTATTGTTTCTTATTGTGTTTATTTTGTAATAACCTACCCTGGGCTAGCATCACTGACTCCATCTTAGCTGTAAACTCCAACCTAGCTTCCCCTCCCTACCACAGTCCCTTTGGGTGCATAACTGGGCCACACTGACACTGTGCTTATGTCACGCTGACTCTGTGCTTATCCTACCATATAACCAATGTAACTACATCCTGCTTGGCAAGCACACCTACTATATGTGTAACTCTCCTTGAACCCCCCCTTAGTGATTGTTTGGAAATACCCTTAGCAACCAACAATCCTGGGAACCTCCTCCCCCCGGTTACTAGCTAACTTGCCTCTTCTGCTTCTGTAAAATTGCACTTCAGCTAGGCTCTTCCTCCCCTACCTATATCAAGGTATAAAGGGAAATCCAGCCCTTTCCTCGGGGCTGAAAGAACTTTGAGCATTAGCCGTCACAGGCTAATTAAAAGGACTCTTAATTTGAAACTCACTGTGTGGCGCATTCCTTCTAACTGGCCTGGATGTTAGAATTTGGATCTTCTCCCTTTTCTTGTTTGTTAGTCTAGCTAGTGGTGTTTTTAGTTATTTCATTTTATTTTAATTTTTTCAAAAAACCAGCTCCTGGATTTGTTGGTCTTTTGAATATGTATTCATGTCACTATTTTGTTCAGTGCAGTTCTGATTTGGGTTATTTCTTGTTTTCTGCTGGCTTTGGGATTTGTTTGCTCTTGGTTCTTTAGTCCTTTTAGTTGTGATGTTAGGTTGTTAACTTGAGATCTTTCTAACTTTTTGATGTGAGGCTTTAGTGCCTCTAGTTGACATATTCTCTTTATTCTTTAGTGCTTCTAGTTGACATATTCTCTCCTCACAGTTCCGCTTTACCATGAATTGGTTCTTTTTAGCTTCCTCATTTAGACGTATCTGTTTCATTTTCTTTATTCGATGCTGTGCTTGCCTTCGGTCCATCTCTACACTTTCTAAGGCCAATGTCTTTTCCCTGAGAGCATCTCTGGTCTTGTGGAGCATACCTTTTAAGGTGTTAAACTTCCTTCGAGCTTTAGAAAGTAGTACAGTAAGCGACTTACTCTTATCTTCCAGTTGAGAAATATTAGAACTTATTACTTTTTGTAAATAAACATCTTTTGCTCTTTGTAAAGTAAGTTCTAGGTCCTTCCTTTGCATGCTTTCTTTGTGCACATTTACAGCAGCAGCCAGTCTAGAATAGAGGGATTCAACTTCAGCTTCCAGTCTTTTTTTGCGGTGTTTTTCCTTCTTCAATTTTGAATTCAGCCTTGTATTCTCAGCTTTGAGATCATCAAGCTGCTGACAATACTGGGACATTGTTTTTGCTATTATTTCCTCATTGAGTCCTACACTCTTTTGAAAGTTAGTATTTGTTTCTCTAATTCTTCTGATTTCCCGAATATATTCCTTTTCCCTTTTGAGATTGTCATTTTTTATTGCACATACTCTTTGTCTAAGTTGGGCAATATTTTTCTTCAACATGCCGTTTTCAGACTTCACATCCTTCTTTTTTCCATAACTTTGACAATCCTAAATAAAACAAAAGAAATTTTTAGCTAGCACTCAGTAAAGTAACATATCATGATTACCTCTGAAGTGAATGAACAACCTGTACATTCATGCAATTAAAAGTTGCTATAAGTGGATATCCAGCTGGAGAAAAACTTGAAGCAAAACCTCGAACCTTAGCATAAATTTCAAAAAGCTCAAAACTTCATTTGAAGTCAAAGGATCCATAACAGTAAAAAATTACACACACACTTGAGAATTCTCAAGAATATCAGAAATGGAAAAGCCTTTTTCCGAATTACAACAAACTCAAAGCATAAAATAAAATATTAACACGTGACTAAATTAAAATATTGAAAAAAGAAAAGTGCATTTATACTGTGATATCTAACCCAGACATCACCCTACAGTAGGAGCTTTACCTCCACGTGTATTTGGACAGATAAAATTTCTCAAAGTGTTTAAAGTTCTGCTTTTTGATAATATTCTATTGTGATTTCACTTAACCCTTTTTAGTCAGTTATAAGAATTATATTTACTAAATCATATATCTAGACATTGTACTAAGCACTTCTACATGCATGTAGTGATGAACGTATTTACTTATCACGATTCTTAAAAAGAGAGGTTACAAAATACAAGCAAACTGCAGGATTCTCCCCAAGGTTTTTGACTCGATTTCTAGTTCTCCACGAGATCACGGTTACTTCTGTGGTGTAAATATATCAGCACAAAAGCAGAGAATAAAAAGACACAGACATAAAATGTGTCTTCTGTCTTTATCACCAGGATGCTACATGAAGTAGCCAGATTGAGAAGATGTGAACTTGTGGGGCTTCAGAAACAGAAAAGAAGCTTTCCCTTTTCTGCACTAAGCTATTTTATTTCCCACCGCCTTTTATCCTTTTTTTTTTTTTTTTTTTTTTTTGAGACAGAGTTTTGCTCTTGCTACCCAGGCTGGAGTGCAATGGTGTGATCTTGGCTCACCGTAACCTCCACCTCCTGGGTTCAGGCAATTCTCCTGCCTCAGCCTCCTGAGTAGCTGGGATTACAGGCACGGGCCACCATGCCCAGCTAATTTTTGTGTTTTTAGTAAAGATGGGGTTTCACCATGTTGACCAGGATGGTCTCGATCTCTTGACCTTGTGATCCACCTGCCTCGGCCTCCCAAAGTGCTGGGATTACAGGCATGAGCCAACCTGCCCAGCCTATCCTTATTTTTTTATTTGGATCCCAGGATATCAAAAAGTGAAGGTGCTCACTGAAATAGAAGAACCAAGTTTGCCCCAACACAATGAGAAGAGTGAAATCTCTGAGTCGCTAGTGCTGAATACTGGAGGATGAGATGTTCCTCAAATGTACATTCAATTACCACAAAAGTTTATAGCTGGAAGATATACAGTATAGCTATCTACTCTAGCCTGATTATCTACTTCATAATGGAAGTGAAACCAAGAAATATTAAATAATTCACCAAAGCTCCTAAGGTAGCATGACCTAGCATTTCATGGTACCAAAAGGGAAGATGCATTTGTATATTGCTGGATTACATAAATTTCCAGAAAAATATATCAAATTAGTTAGGTAAATTAAAAGTGTGACTTTGGCAAAGCAATTTAAGGCCTTGGAGGATGGTGGGAGGCCTCATTTGCTTTTACTTTGAAAGAAGAAAATATCTGTATTTTTGTCTATCTTTGGAACACAATGTACAGAACTCAGCTTTGTACTATAGACTCGAATGCTAAATTGTTGGCTGAGGAATTATGCTACTTATATGATAAAATCATACACATCAAACTTTACCATATTTTATTAAACAACATAATATAAAAGTCTGATTCAACAGAAACATTGGGGAGTGGTAATTTTTTTAAATATGCAAAAGCATATGTATTTGTTTCCAAAAATATTTAAAATGGCCATGATGGAATTATATGTTTTAACAGTTTGAGTTAAACAGATAAATTTGCATGCATGGAAGCACATTAAACAGACTTCTTTGGCTGGGAATATTTGTTGCAACTCTCAAGGCCAGATACATTTTCAGGTCTCTTCTCAGTCCTTGTTTCCCTCCCATTGTATTATCATTTTATTATTTAAATAAATCTAATTCATCTTTAAATCAGTACAGAAAAAAGAATCTAGAGCTTGTTTCTTTAGCAACTTATTTTATACTTATCTGGTTCAGAAGGTCACATGGCTAAATTATTTTCCCAGCCCATGTGCCACTTGGAAGACTGCTGGTGAGACTTGGGTTGACCAATGAACAAAGATTATGAGAATGTTTTCCAGAACTGTCATTTAGATAGCAGTACGAATCTACTTTGACACATTAATTACACATTTGGATAATGCCACTGTAACTAAAAACAAGATTTTCTGGAATAGAAAACCAGAATGAATCAGACGGTTTATAAAAAGAGAAGCAGCAAGTGAACCTCTTTCTTTTTATAGTTAAACTTTCTTTCTTCAAAGCCAGGAATTCTATTTGTAACATTCCCACCTCATTCTTAAGCCTTTGCATCTTTGTGAGAAACAGGCTACACGTCTAGTTTGTTATAACTTTTACAGTCTGATTTATTTTCCTTTGAATAAAGCTTAGAAGACGACTGGCAAGCTAGATATGCTTTGATGTTCTGTCACTACGTGGTAAAGAATAACTCACATTTTCTAATTCAGGTTTCATGCTTTTATAGCTATTAGCAGAGGGCATGTCATATGTGGGTCCCTGAAACACACTTGCTAGTCACCTTCTAAGCTTTAGAAGAGCTTCTAGGTTCCATATGGCTTGTGGAACAAGTGTTGTATTGGTTTTCCATTTTTGTAAGTGTCTCTAACAGCAGAAATACTGGGGCTTTCTATCTGTGTCCTATGTTCCATTACTTTGGAGTGAGCAAACGACAAATCAAAGAAGATTTTTTGGATCTGTAGACTGAGGCCAATGTCTGTGGGGATCGCCCCTGTGAAAGGCTAACGACTTGGCCTCCGCCATTAGGTGAGCTTGATTCCTCACACACTCTCCCTGGCTGGAGGCTGTCGAGCTATGGGGAAGAAAAATTGGGAGAAGAATGACTAAACATAACACTATTTTCAGCCTTCTTGGCCAATGAGATAATGGCTGGGTGAATGCCCAGTGGTCTCACAAGGCATTGTGTCACCTTTTCTGGCTCCTGATCTAAGCCTATTTTATGACTTTATTTACCAGGCATTGTTTCAGCCTGGTGACCTCCCCTGTGGTCCTTGTCTTTTGCAGATGCATGATTTACTGCTGAGCTTGTGACTTCTAGATAACTGAAGATTGCTATCCAAGTTACTGGTTGACAATATTGATAATCAGCATCACCTATTTTTCCCTTGATCTTTTAAATCAGTATTTGTTCCTTTTACTAGTTCCCCAGAATTGTTTTCTGTTTCTTTTGTTATTTGAGAAAAGCTTTGATCTGACATGAACAACATTAAGTAGAAAAGTATATAATGGAACCTACTGCACAAATAAAATCACTGTTCGGGCATAGCCTAATCAGTCCTCCAGACCTCTCTCTCTGTCTCCTTTTTTTTTCCATATACGCTCTCTTCCAGGTTTGGGACCCTCGCTGGATGAGATTCCCGGGCTCACATTCAGTTCACAACAAATGTCTAGTGTCTAATTTCCTATTAGTGGTGTTTTGGTTTATATTTTTTGTTATTTGCATATCAAACTCTTGGTCTTCTTTCATTTCAACCATAACCAGTGTGTTCTTTAATTTTTCAATTTCTGTATCATTACAACATTCTCTTCATCTCTGTGAAAAACAGGCTACATGTCTGATTTGTTATAATTTTTACAGTCTGACTTATTTTCATCTGACTAAAGCTTAGAAGGTAACTGGCACGTGTGTTTGAGGCACCCAGAGTATAAATGCAATGCAAAGACATGTTTGAGATGGGCTCCTTCTGTTCAGGCAATGCCTGCAATACTGCAAAGTTAGACACTCCAGATGTATCTGCTTCCTCATGATCAGGGAAATGATTCATCAGATTACAGGGCACTCCCTTTAAGTTTGTCCCTCTTTGGCGTTACTACGTAAGATCTCTTCCTCAGGACAAACAGTAATTTTGGATTTTTCAAAACTTTCACCAATCTTCAGTTGAATTTTTTGTAATGAATTTTAAAGGAAGTCCTGAATATACAGATATATCTTCTTTATCACAATTCTTACTCAGTTGTGGTTCTTGTGACTTTTTTTTGCAGGTTCAAAAGTGGAAAACTTGTTTGTTTTGTTTCTCAGATGTCTTTTCTGTCTGGGTACCTGTTTTAAAATTAACTTTATTCTGAATTAAGTATAAACAAAGAAAAAATAGAAAACAATTAAAATCAGCCATGTGCAGTGGCTCACACCTGTAACCCCAGCACTTTTGGAGGCCAAAGTGGGTGGATCACCTGAGGTCAGGAGTTCAAGACCAGCCTGGCCAATGTGGAGAAACCCCATCACTAATAAAAATATAAAAATTAGCCAAGTATGTTGGTGGGCTCCAGAAATCCAAGCTACTTGGGCGACTGAGGTTAAAGAGTCACTTGAACCCAGGAGGTGGAGGTTGCAGAGCCAAGATCGCAGCATTGCACTCCAGCCTGGACACCAAGAGCAAAATTCCATCTCAAATAATAATAATAATAACTAATATTTAACTGTGAAATTTAATTTATGGTTTGCTACCCCTAAGTTATTGGATTATATCTAAGAAGTAAAAAAGTAATTTGCCTTGGCTTCACACAGGAAGCTTAACTCTCACTGTTTGAAGAACACTTAATTCATTACGAATTAAATCTGCCAGAAATGGGTCGATAGATGATATGTAGTATCGTAAAGCGTTCTCTCTGAAAGGATTTTTACCTCAGCAAACCATACACAGTGAACCCCTACAGTGAATTCATACATCTGAAGAATAACTGGAGAGGAGGCAAATGCTAAATTATTAGAATTGGCTAAAGTGTTTTAAAATTAAATATGAAATTGTGATCTGCTGAACTCTAAAAGGATAGTCTAAAAGGTCACTTCATTTGGACTACGGTATGTTATCTTAAAAAAATAAACACACAAACCAGTATTAAACCGGAAATGTCAATCGTTTTCTACCTGTGGCTGTTGGTGTTCGCTTCTTTCAAGACTTTCTTGCCTTTCCTCTGAAGCCACTTTTAAGTCAAGTTCTGCTAACAAATAAATATATTGAGTTTAAATGAATGACTTAGAACACTTAAAGACTATAATCTTTAGAAAAATGGATACAAAAAACATATACGTTCATTTTACAAATGGAGAGTTTAAATCAAGCTTAATGTTTACTACAATATTTACCTTTTTAAGAACTACTTCTAATTATCTAAAACTTCAACAAACCACTTGGGGAGACACTAGATATCAGCAGGTTCAAGCCATGCAAAAATCTCAGGGTCACCCACAAATTATTCCACTCAATATAAACAAACAAAACTGCTGGAAACAAAAATTTAAAAATACGTGAAAACATAGAAAGTAACACTTCACTATTCTCTCCTTTCTAATAGTGTATTTTTTAACAACATGCTAAGCGAGTTATTTACCAATAATTTGTAAAAATTTTGTTACCGTTGTATCTTTATTAATGTACATCCTGCTTTTCACGTCTGAAATGTTTTCCTCTACTATTCTGACAAATTTATATTTGTGTTTTAAGACTCTGAATGTAGGCTTGGCACAGTAGATCAGACTTGTAATCCCAGCCCTTTGAAAGGCCTAAGAGAGAGAATTGCTCAAAGCCAAGAGTTTAAGACCAGCCTGGAGACCACAGTGAAACCTGGACTCTATAGAAAATTTGCCAGGCTTGGGGCCCAAAGTGGCTCTGGCCGGATGTCGTGGCGCTTGCGAAGGCAAGGCCAAGAGTTCAAGGCCAACCAACCTCAGCAACCTTACAAGCTCTCAATGATTGGCAAAAAAATAAAAAAAGAAAATTTGCCAGGCTTGGTGGTGTGGGCCTGTAGCGCCGGCTACTCAAGAGGTTGAGGTGAGAGGCTCCCTTAAGCCCAGGAGTTTGGGTTTGCAGTGACTCTTGATCATGCCATTGCACTCCACCCTGGGTGACAGAGTCAGAACTTGTTTCCAGAAACAGAAAAACAAAAAAGGAAAAAAAGGTTCAGAATGCTATGTGACGTCCTCTTTGAATCTGGCTATTTTTATCCACATACACAGGTGTCTCCTTCCTTGGGGATCCCTTAGTACTTTGCCAATTTGCCTAGTGTCACTTTACCATCTGAACTGTACGTGATGTCTTTGCATGTCTATCCTCTTTGCTGCTAGACTGTAGCAATCATCTTTGCATAAACAGTCTTTATTTTACTAAATACTTGTTAAGTTCCTGCTCAGTGGTAGGCACTGGGGTTTAAGGAATGGGAATAAAACTGGTCAGGGATAGCTTTTCTAGAGATCATGCCTGAGCTGAGACTTAGAGCATGAAGTACACCAGATTAAAAGAGGCAGAAGGCAGGACAGGTAGCGCATTGGCAAGAGAGGAAAAGAAGCCTCCCAGAGCATATGTATTTGTCTACAAGAGAGGGATGGTGATGGGGCATTACCAGTAGCTCAGTAATGGCAGAAAAAAAGGCAGACAGAGAAAGGGCTACAGATGGAGATTTGGACAGAAGCCATTTTCTGAAAGCCTTATACAAACCAACCATCATTATCATTTCTTAAATTTAGAAAAAAGCAAAACAAATTTAAGAAGAAAAAGACCAACATTTTATTTTATCTTATCTGACTTGATTTTCATTAGAGGTGTGGTCTTGCTCTGCCACCCAGGAGTGTAATTTTGCTATCAGAGCTAACTGCTGCCTCAAACTTCTGGCTCAAACAACTCTCCTGCTTCAGCTTCTCAAGTAGCTGGGATTACAGGGGCAGAACACCACACCCAGCTACATTAAAAAAAAATAGACATGGAGCCTTGCTATGTTTCCCAGGCTGCTGGACTTCCTGGCCTCAAGGGATTTTTCTGTCTCAGCCACCAACACTGTGGGGATTACAGGCAGGAGCCACCATGCCCAGCAACACCAATATTTTAAATAAATAAACTGGTGTTCTATCATTTTATTTATTTATTTATTTTTGGCAATCATCAGATTTATTTTTTCCTACTCAACATGACCCCAAAACACAGGAGCAACTCTGTACAATTCTAGAAACTCACAGCTAGCTCCAAAACAATAGAAATTTTAAACTACAAAAGATGAGTTATATTCAGCAAATATCAAGGGTAGTTTTAGACTGTGTGAATGTTTATCAGACTATTTACAGCACCCGGAGACAGGTTCAGATCTTGCCGGCCTCCTTTTCTTCAGACCTCTGTGAAGCCGTCTTTCCGTTGGAGCTCTAGAGCCTCCAGTCCGGGTGGCCCCGCTCACTACCCCCGCTCTCCCAGGACGCCTCTCTGGATGCCCGTTCTCTGGAGAACTTGTAGTTCGCACTCCGGTCCCGGGAAGCCCGACGATGTCCCCGGCTGTGGCGGCGCCTGTGTCTATCTCGGGACCGGGACCGGGACAACTTCCGTCGCTCTCGGGAGGTAAATCTTGACCGCCTCGGAAGCCGATCCCGGGAGCGTGACCTCCTGCGATCTCTGGTCCTTGATCCTGACCTGCTCAGATGCTCCTCTTGCTCCCTCTCCTCTCTCCTCCTCAAGCGATCCTGATTTCTCTTCTCCTGCTTTTCAGCAACAGTTTTCCTTAACTGATCAAGCTTCTCTCGGATCTGAATGAACCCCAAGTGTAACTTGCCACCGAAGTGGTCTGCCAGGCGATGGTCATTGTCATGGAGACCAAGGTAGGCTGAATAGACCTCACAGACACGCAGCTTTTGCTGCTGAAAACTGGAAGCAGGCATAGAATTTCTATATTCTTCCTCAGCTTCTTTTTTCTTCCCACGAACTTTTTCCACTTCCATAAGAATCTTCTGGGATTTATCCACATTACCTTCAGCCCTTAGCTGTTCGGCTTTAGCAAGGAGTTTTCCTATTTCTTCATTTAACTCATGTACTTTTTCTGCCTTTGTAGAAACTTCTGCACTGATCTTCTGTGTTTCTGCCAGTCGTTTCTTGGCAAGCTCAGTTCTCCGATCACATTCCGCAATAAAGGACTCCAAGTGATCCATTGCATCCAATTCAAAAACAGGTCTCTTTCTTTACCTGCAGTCTCATAATCTGCTCAGAGGGCCAAGTCGTGGATTTTGGTACATTCTCCTAAATCCATGCACGTCCCAGCCAGGATGTCATGGGGGCAGCAGTCCAGGTGACTCTTGCAGACACGGTCATCCGTAAACTTGACCCTCTGTCTGGTTTCATCTTGGCTCGATGAACGTGAGACTTTCTGCAACTCCCTTGCAGATTGATGTAGGCAGGCAAAGATACACTGAACCGTCCCGGGCCGTGCCCATGAGCTGGTCCAGCAGGGCCCGCATCTGCGCCTGGGTGGACATGGTAGTGGGCAGGGGCCACAGGGGCGGCAGTGACGGCGTGTCTCAGGGCGGCAGCGGCAACGGCGGCGACGAAAGATGGTAGCGTGGCCTCGAGCCCACTGGGCTCTTTCCCGCCACGGGGGACGCCCC
This sequence comes from Saguinus oedipus, assembly GCA_031835075.1. Lineage (NCBI taxonomy): Eukaryota > Metazoa > Chordata > Mammalia > Primates > Cebidae > Saguinus > Saguinus oedipus. Next base: position 21,010,658 of record CM063187.1, read on the forward strand.
CATCATTTTATTATATCATGGATGGTAAAAACCTCATAAAAGACTCATGTACTCCATGAATTTGTGACAAGGAAACTGTAGCATTAACTGGCTAAAGATTCCCTGGTCTACGTGGTTAAGAGTAGACACTCAAGTGTCTTACCCTTTGCACCTTCTTCCTCTTCTTCCCCTCCTCCTCCTCCTCCTTCTTCTTCTTCCTTCATCTTCATCTCCTCCTCCTTCTCCTTCTCCCTCTCCTTCTTCTTCTTCTTTGTTCAAATTTGCAGGCTTTATAGCTGCTGTTTCTGTCAAACATGCAAACTTGTTATATACTCCTTCTGGAAAACGTCATCCCTCTGCCTCGTTATCTGGCAAAGTTTCACTCACTCTACATGCTTACCCTAAATCTTACACTTTTTAGAAGCTTCCAGTCATCACCACAAGTTTAAAAGTGCATGGAATCTAATGAGTATAATAAAATACCTAGTAAATAATAACTATATGCTCTCAGGTGACGTCTATTCTCCATCTATCCTCTACGTTAGGGGTCAGCACACTACAGACTACAGGCCAAATGCTGTCTAGCATATGTTTTTTCTCAAAGTTTTATGAGAGTATTCATGCCTATTCACTGACAGGCTACCTATGACTGCTTTCTCACCACGATGGCAGGGTTGAGTAGCTACAATAGAGATCACATGGCCTTCAGCTGTTCAAATCATTTTTGGAGAGAGAGAGAGAGAGAGAGAGAGAGAGAGAGAGAGAGAGACCACATGGCCTAAAATATTTTCTACTTGGCCCTTTACAGAAAAAGCTTGCCAATCTCTGCTTTATACCATGAACAGAATGCCCTAATTTGCAAATCTAATCCAATGCCTTCCCTGCTCACAATTTTCCAATGAATTCCTGCAGCAAACACTGCTGGCTCCCTACCCAAGAGCAGTTCCTTATTGTTTCTTGCTGGAGAAACACAAATCTATATGGACATTTATTATCCCAATACCCCTCCCCAGCTTCAAAAGAGAAATGATTATTCTAAGGTAATCACATAATTACATGTGCTTTCCCATTGCCTGGTTCAGGGATGAGCATGTGGTGTGACCCGGCCAATAAGATAATAAAGGAAGTCCCTGCATGCTTCTGAGTTTTCTCTCAGTTTAAAAGACACATATGAAGAAAACCAGCCCTTCCAGCCCTTCGATACTGTCTTGAGAGAACCCGTGGGTTGGAGCTGTTGCTAAGTAGTGAACTATGAAAGGAGACATGAACAAGACACTGCCAACATGTTAAATGAAAGACGAATGAGTGGGATCCAGTAATATCATGGGACCAAAACAAGTCTGGTTTCTATGGTTTTGGCCACTGTTAGGTCTTTCTAACATTTGCAGCCAAAAGCATTCTACCTGACAAGTTTCTCCCAGCCTACAGGGCAGGATCTACTCGTGTATATACTATTAAAAGTCATTTAGTAAACTTGTTTATAGACACAGGTAAAACAACAACAAAGTATTTCCTCAGCTTGCCTTTACTGACACATACTGAACATCATAAATGCATAATAAACAATAACTGTAAGCTATTTTCACCCCATTCCCAACCACTCCCGTATACTTTTTTTGCGCTGGTAAATTTGAACTGCTCGTAAACTCTACAAAGTTCACTCAGGTGTCCTACCTTTTGAGCTTGCTCCTCCTTTTTTGAAACTTTCATTCTTCATGGCTGCTGCTTCTGTCAAACATGCAAGCTTGTTAGATATTCCTTCTGCCAAGCATCGTCCCTCTGCCTCCTTACCTGGAAAAGTTCTACTCACTCTACGTGCTTACCCTAAATCCTACCCACATTTTAGAAGCTTGCATTCATCACCACAAATGTAAAAATGCCTGGCACATACTAAACGTAATACACACATGTAACGAATAATAACTATAAGCTCCCAGATGCCATTGGACGCACAGTAAGCACTACATAAGGGAGTAAACAAAATAAATGACAATGGTAACAACAATCTCCTAACCGCATTTTTAAAATGTCTTTCGTAACATTGGAGAAAAATTCTTAGTCCATAAAAGGCACACGATAATTTTTTAAGTGGATAAGTGTATGAATGAATCAACATATTTTTCTTAAAAATTTAGTAGAAAAAATACAAAAATTAAATAGTTATCTGTATTCTCTTATGAACACCTCGAAGACAAAAAGCTACGTCAATTTCATCTTTGCGGCTACGTTTTCCACCCCAGATTACGTAGCCCTCCAGACTCCACTTTCTCTCTCTCTTTTTTCCGAGCGCTCTCTCCCTCAGGTTGAACAAGACATCTGCGTCGGCAGTCCCGGGGACTCCCGCAGGTCGGTAGCCCCCCGGCAGTCGTGCCGGACCCCGACATCTGGCGCCTGAACAGGGACCTGAGTACGAGAGGTCTGCCACCTCACCTATCTGGGTGCCTGAGCGACATGTCAAGCATGCCCCAAAAAAGACAGTCCTCTCCAAGACCAGTGACAGTCCCTCTTCCTTGACTGACATCTCCCCATCTACCTAGCCCCCAGATGACTTCACCGAACTCCCTTCTCCCGAGAATCCGACGTCTACATCTACAGAGGATGACATCCCGCCGTGCCCATCGCCCACGGCACCAGCCGATGCCTCCTCAAGAAGTTCCAGTCCCGACCTGGACCAAGATGCAACGCCTGATAGCTGACGCGTCACACATTGTTCATCAGCAAGGACATTCTCTTAATCCGGTTACTCTACCTTTAGCCATACTAGCCATTTTCAAAATCCGTTAATACTGCTGTATATGTGAATCATTTAGCCAAAAATGTCTCTATTGCTATGGGATCTCAAATGTCTATTGATGATAAATTAGAAGCTAAACTGAATGCCTCAGAACAAACTGTAACCATCTTGGGGGACAAAGTGTATAACTTACAAAATAGACTTTCACTCCGTTGTCATGCTCACTGTAAGTATATATGTGTTACCAGTGCTCCTTACAATGATTCCCAGTGGCAGTGGCCTCTTATTAAGGCCCATTTACAGGGCATCTGGTCTCATAACAATTTCTCTCTTGACATCTCAGTTTGCAGCAAGAAATTTTGGCCATTGACCTTTCTCGGTCACAACTACCTGATGATGATTTTATTGCTAACAGTTTTGTTGATGCCATGTCCTCTCGGATAAATCAGTTTCATCTCCCTTCCTTTTCATCTCTGCTTGCCATTGCTGCTTGTGTTCTTATATTGCTAATGTGCCTGCCATGTGTCTTCCGTCTATTCTCCACCCTCAGAGAGATGCAACTGAAGGTGCTTGCACTTCATTTGCAAAGTAAAAAAGAGGGAGATGTACAGCGTTCGCCCGAGGGCTTGAGACGGTAGCTTGACTCGGTTGCTGGACCTATCTGTACTCTCCCACCTGAGGGCTGTTAAGCTGAGGCAAAGGCCTCGGGCTGAGTCACTGAGGCAAAAACAGAATGCAAAGCAAAGGTGTGCGGTTTGTGAGGACATTGTGCTGTCTGTCTTCATGTCCCCGTCAGTCTCTGTGTAAGCAATAAAACTTGCTGCAATTGAGATGCCTAAGGGGAGCAAAGACCCCTGCCCATATTTTCCCTGGAGCCAAGTCTTTGTCCCACCCCATGATGGAAAACAGGTTTGACAAGCCATCTTAAAGGCATCTTTGAAAGACAAAAAACTTCCTTTTGAGTTTTTTACAGGCCTCTGATAAATATTCTGTTTACCCCTTATTTGCATAAACTTTGTGAGCTACTTTTACAAGTCTCTGCTAACTATTCTGTTTACCCTTCTTTTACATAACATTTGTGAGCCATTTCCTGGCACCTCTATTTACCCTTTCTTTGTGAGATAAAGTAACTGTAGACAAGAAAAAAGGTATAAAAGTTGTAACCCACAAGAATAAATTTGCTACGTTTTCCACCCCAGATTACGTAGCCCTCCAGAAAAAAAAAAAAAGAAAAAAAAAAATTTCATCTTTGCCTTTTGCAATTCGCCAAACCTAACTTATAGATGTGGTTTGATAAGTATGTACTAAATTTAAGGTGTCTTTATACCGTTCAGATGGCACAATGTATTAGGTGTTACATTTTCATTATTGTGAAACATTTTTATAATTTCATTATAATATTTCAAACCTAGAGTTTGGCTATTGGAATATTTATTATGATCACCATTTTCCTAATGGTCACAGAGTACCTTTTTATTTTTATTTTTTTTCAGATGGAGTCTGAGTGCAGTTGTGCGATCTCGGCTCACTGCAATTTCCACCTCCCAGGCTCAAGCAATTCTCCTGCCTCCGCCTCCCAAGTAGTTGAGATTACAGGTGACTGCCCACATGCCTGGCTAATTTTTTTATTTTTTATTTTTTTAACAACTGGTAATCAATTTATTAAAATAACTGACTTAAGCATCTGCAATGGTGACTTCCACCTCAACTCCTGACTCAATACTAATGGAAGTAATCTGCTTAATCTCAGAAGGACTGTGCAAGTCAATGCATCGCTTGTGGATTCTCATCTGGAATTGATCCCATGTTTTAGAACCACAAGGTGTTTTCTCGTAGTGATTCTCAAAGTCTTCTAGGCATTCAAACTGGTCCTTCCACTTTCAGATTCTTTTCCTTTGCTCCTCTGATCAAGTCAGCACACACCTTCTCCAGCGATTTTATGTTGTGGCTTGTTAGAGTGATTCGAATTCGGGGAATTGCCACCTCCGGCTCCACGGGTGTTTTTCCGGTATCCTTAAAAGTCATGGCTGCTGGGGCTTCCTGACCGACTTGTTCCTTGGAAAGAGTAAACAGCAGTGAGTCAGGAGCAGGAGTGTGCAGACTAAAGATCCGCAACAGCTACGACCGCGTCTTCCTCTAATTTTTGTATTTTTTTTTTTTTTTTGAGACGGAGTTTTGCTCTTGTTACCCAGGCTGGAGTGCAATGGCGCGATCTCGGCTCACCGCAACCTCCGCCTCCTGGGTTCAGGCAATTCTCCTGCCTCAGCCTCCCGAGTAACTGGGATTACAGGCACGTGCCACCATGCCCAGCTAATTTTTTGTATTTTTAGTATTAACAGGGTTTCACCATGTTGACCACGATGGTCTCAATCTCTTGACCTCGTGATCCACCTGCCTCGGCCTCCCAAAGTGCTGGGATTACAGGCGTGAGCCACCGCGCCCGGCCTAATTTTTATATTTTTAGTAGAGATGGGTTTCACCATGTTGGCCAGAGTAGTCTCAAACTGATGACCTCAAGTGATCCATTTGCTTCAGCCTCCCAAAGTACTAAGATTACAGGTATGAGCCACCATGCCGAACCTCATAACAGAGTATCTTGTTCCAATAAAATCACTATTATTGTGAGAATTATCCAGCACATAATAAAATGCAGCTTATCTAAGAAGTAAATATATCTCATGAGGTTCCAACTTATGGAGAATGAAGTAAAAAATAGACCTTGTTTGTATAAGAATATGTAATATAACTTCTGCTTCTTGGAAAGGAATTACTTTTCTGCCTTCTGCATTCAATAGGTAACTTCAAAAATAATCTATTTGAATGGGTGAACACTGGCTCAGTTTTATGACTCTTATTCCCATTTGTTTTATGGTATCAAAAAGAAATCATTGAGTTCCCAGTTCTAAAGATAGTTACTTTCTTAGTGACACAAATTCCTGTGTAATACCGTTGACCCTTGAACAAGAGTTTGAACTGCAGGGGTTCACTTACATGCAGATTTTTCTTCTGCCTCTGCAAACCAGAGACAGCAAAACCAAACCTTTTTCTTCCTCTTCAGCCTAATCAACCTGAACATAATGAAGATGAAGACCTCTGGGAGAATTCACTTATGCTTTTGAATAGTAAATATATATTTTTTTTCTATAATTTTCTTTATAAAAGCTTCATTTCTCTACCTTATTTTATTGTAAGAACATAGTATATAATAATGCAACACATACCAAATATGTGTTCATCGACTGTTTATCAGTAAGGCTTCCAGTCAATAGTAAGCTATTAATAGTTAAGTTTGGAAGGAGTCAGTTATACTCAGATTTTCAACTGCACAGGGATCAGAGTCCCTAACCCCCACGTTATTCAAGAATCAACTGTAATTAATGTTTATTTACTAAATACAAACCATTTATTATAAAAATTAAATAGAAGATCCATTTGCATGGCAAGTCCAATTTGTAATAATGTGATTATAGAGAAAAATACAACATACTAACTTAAAAATCTAATTTCTTTCTATATTAATACAAAAATATGATGTAGATTTTCAGGGATCATAAGTAGCTAAATGAATTTTTTCAGACTGTTTGAGATTGTAAATTAGCTACAATTAACCTCTTAAATAACTTTAAATTCTAAAGAAATTAAATAAAAAAACATATACACACATATATATATATTTTTAAACTACTCTTTAATAATTAAAACTATGTAATCTTACTTTTTTTTCCCCAAGATAGAGTCTTGCTCTTTCATCTAGGCTGGAGTGCAGTGGTGTGATCTCAGCTCACTGCAACATCCACTTCCTGGGTTCAAGTGATTCTCCTGCCTTAGCCTCCCAAGTAGTTGGGATTACAGGCTCCAGCCATCCCGCCTGACTGATTTTTTATTTTTAGAAGAGATAGGATTTTGCCATGTTAGCCAGATTGGTCTCAAACTCCTGACCTCAGCAGGTCCAGACGCCTTGGCATACCAAAGTGCTGGGGTCATAGCTGTGAGCCACCATGCCTGGCCTGTAATCCTGTAATATTGCTTTTTAAAATCAATAAGACTACCAAGAGAAATGAGAAATTTACTGTCAGAAGTCTTACCTCGATTGTCACTTTGAAGATGCTTTTTAAGTATCTTATTTTTATGTACCAAAATGTGTTGTTGAATGCTACAAGCATAATAAATATAATACATAAATTTACTATTTTAATCATAATATAAAAATATTTACCAAACATATGAAATTTTAAAGCTTTTCAGACAATATCAGAGCTAATATCAGGACTCTAATGTCCCATACACTTTAAAATTTTAAGCTCTATAAACTTAAGCTTCTAATTAAAGAAGAAAAACATAAAGTACTCATAAACTGAGAGAAGCAGCTCAGTAAATGAATTCTAGTCAGTTTAACATCCTGGAAAGTGTCCTGCACTCAGAATAAGTCTTCGCTCTGTAACCAATAGGTATTTTGGTTTTGGATCAGTTGCTCTTAGGCTCCATGGCTTCTTCTAAAAAATAAGGATTTACTACCTTTCTTCACTAGACTACAAGTAGGATGTAATGAGATAACATGTTTAAATGCTCAGAGAAATAGTAAAGCAATGGAACAATTTATTCTTAAAGTGCATTGCTGAAATAATTTTGAAATCTCAAAACCTGATGGGTGTGTTTTCATAGGTTCTACTATTTCAATGTCACAGTTTTTGGAAAATGTTATTAAGTGCCAATTTTGGTTATTTGTTCTATTCATGGTGGATTGTAGTTCAGAGCATTTTAGCGAATTCATAACTTGTAACTAAATTTGTATATAAATATATTATCTCATTAAAATAGATGACCTAATCGTCCCCTATTACTGAGCTCATCAATCACACCGAGGGCAGAAAACTAATAGATGTCAAAAGCTGGCTTGGACAACTACCATGTCTTCTCTGCCTATTCAAACACTTAGGCAGCAGATCTGTGTTAGAGGGCTGGGTCTTCTTGGTCCTCTCCAACTGACATACAAGACAAAACCCTGCTTGTATTGTTTTTCAGTTCCATGAAAGAGATGCAAGTTGATGTTTCCTCATTTCCAAGTCATGTACTAACAACATATTTGCATGTAACATCCCATATGTTACTCAGTTCTGTTCTCATTTCACAGATCACCTTACATGAATACTTTTTTTTAAATTGAGATGAAGTCTCACTCTGTAGCCCAGGCTGGAGTGCAGTGGCATAATCTCAGCTCACCGCAACCTCTGTTTCCAGGGTTCAAGCAATTCTCCTGCCTCAGTCTCCGAGTAGCTACTGGAGTAGTAGACTACTGGAGTGTGCCAACACACTTGGCACTTTTTCTGCATTTTTAGGAGAGACGGGGTTTCACCATGTTATCTGGGATGGACTCAATCTCCCGACCTCATGATCGGCCCGCCTCGGCCTTTCAAAGTGCTGGGATTACAGGCATGAGCCACTGCATCTGGCCCAACATGAATACTTCAATAATGATAATAGTAACAATTTCAATTTTGGGTGTCTCCCCATTTGGTTTGACTCACACTGTTTCCCTGGAGCTAGTTAACAAATAGTCAAATGACATTCTGGGGACTGTGCAAAATACGGAATGCTTTCAGAATTTGTGTGTCATTCTTAGACAGCAGGCATGCTTATCTGTTCTGTATTCATTCAATATTAGGATATGTGCTGCTGAAACAGGTATAAGGCCCTGTTTTATTCATGGATACTCATGAGTCATGTATAAAGCTTAGCTCTGTTAAATGCAAATTACCTACTTCAGATATGGAGAATTGTATTGAATGACTTCCTGTGAGGTAGAATTTTTAAGTATTTAAAAAACTTGAGGTAGAGATGGAAGTATCCTGACAGATTTTCATTATGGAAACAGACCACTGGGCCAACTGCAAGTTGGTGCCCACTACTCTACTGCAGGGTAATGTGGAACCTTCTGCTGTCTAACAAAAGCTGCTGCACAGGACATGAAGGAGCCTCAAGTACAGATGTGATAACAAAAGGGGTGGAAACTCTGCTCTCTTCCTGCAACAGGATCTGAACGCTCCTGACCGTGGAGTACAATTCCAACTAGTATTTGCTAGAGAAAAGACAAACGTAAGTCTCAAAGGATAACTTACCATGAAAGTCTGGGCTAAGCCTCACTAAGAGGTGGGCTACCAATAAGGCTTTTAGTTTTGAGAGAGGGTCAATTTACTCACTATGTGTTTGGGTAAAGCCAGGAGGCCTCGCTGCCAGAGCAGAATGCTGGAAACATTGGCTGAGTGTATGTACATGAATAAAAACACACTGTAGCTGTGAACTCTGTGTATGAGTCCCATGAAGACTGAGGGATCTGAATCAGTAAAGGCATCCTGGGGGCAAAGGTCAACCATTGCCAGATTGCAGGACCAGTTGCAATGGCAGCAATACAGCAAGTGAATCAATGGAAACAATGGAATAATTAGTGTTTTTTTCCCCTTCTTCTGACTTGTAAAGCAAGACCGTCTTCCTTGGACTTAGTGAACTCCTTAGCTATTCAAAAAATTCAAAGCAGGAAGGCGTAGGAGATAGCCCCAGGGGACAATACAAGATTTTCTGCTAAACTGGACATTTCAAGACCCAATAACTAATTAGAAAAGTCTGGCCAGGCATGTTGGCAGTTTGGGGGCCGAGGCAGGAGAATCACTTGAGCTTAGGAACATGGGCAACATAGTGAAAACTTGTCTCAAAAAAAAAAAAAGAAAGAAAAATAGTAAAAAGATGTAACACTATTTATATTTCATGTATAGGGGTTATACTTGGAATAAAATGAACAATATTGAGGTATCTGGAGACAAAAGTTTTTAAAAGTCCTGAAAGAATCTTGCACTATTGCTACTTCTAACTGGTTTAGCTTTCTGTTTGATTTCTGGCTAAAAAGTGGACTAACTAGTTGCCATTCCTAACTACATCTATAAAACTATGAAATGTCACCTAATGCATAAGATGCAATATTTCTAATTCTTTTAAAACCTAACAGTATTAACTGGTCTTTTAATAGAAGCACTTACCTTATCATATCACAACAAATGGAATAATCTTCTGCAGTTAGTTGAAACGCATCTTGAGACAAGATGTTAATATTTTGTTCAAGAAGAAAGCTGACTATACTTGGAAAGTCATGACGTATGGCAAGCATGAGGGCTGTTCTAAAATAACAAAGAAATGACTCCACTCACGAACTTTAATAAAGATATTTAACTGGCAAATTTGATACACCTTACCAATTAGTATCTTGCCTGTCAGTGCAGACATAATAACCATTTACATGTTCTAGCTTATGCCTATAAGCATCTTGGGTGCTTAAGTGTTCATCTTTGTAAATTGATTTTTTTTTATAAAGACGGGGTTTCACCATGTTGGTCAGGCTGGTCTTGAACTCCCAACCTAAGGTGATCCGCCCACCTTGGCCTCCAAAGTGCTTGGATTACAGGCGTGAGCCACCACACCCAGCCCATCTTTGTAAATTACCACCAAAGCTAAAAGGCAGGAACAATAAGGAAGTCTCTTGTCCCACTGGGGTATGACATAATACAAATTGCTAACTTATAGTGTTTTGATGGCCAAGAAACTATGCTGAGGTCACTTATATAAAGTAAGCAAATATTTAGATGAAGATTTCTTCATTGCTTTTCTAGTCTGGTATATTGTAATTCAAAGTCAGCTAGAGGTCAGATAACGAAGAGCTAACTGCAGGCTGAAAACAACAGTAATGATAGTAATAATAACAACGGTAATAGTAGTAGTTGTAAACTGAAAGTTAAAAAATTCAAAGGAGGAAGGCTGGGCGCGGTGGCGTATGCCTATAATCCCAGCTCTTTGGGAGGCCGAGTTGGGCAGATCACCTGAGATCAGGAGTTCGAGACCACCTTGACCAACATGGAGAAACCCTGTCTCTACTAAAAATACAAAACTAGCCAGTTGTGGTGGTGCATGCCTGTAATCCCAGCTACTCAGGAGGCTGAGGCAGAAGAATCACTTGTATACCTAGGAATACAACTTACAAGGAATGTAAGGGACCTCTTCAAGGAAAACTACAAACCACTGCTCAACGAAATAAGAGAGGACACAAACAGATGGAGAAACATTCCATGTTCATGGTTAGAAAGAATCAATATCGTGAAAATAGCCATACTGCCCAAAGTAATTTACAGACTCAATGCTATCCCCATCAAGCTACCATTGACTTTCTTCACAGAACTGGAAAAAAACACCTTGAACTTCATATGGAACCAAAAGAGAGCTTGCATAGCCAAGTCAATTCTAAGCAAAAAGAACACAGTGGGAGGCATCACACTACCAGACTTCAAACTATACTACAAGGCTACAGTAATCAAAACAGCATGGTACTGGTAGCAAACAGAGATATAGACCAATGGAACAGAAGAGAGGCATCAGAGGCAACACAATATATCTACAACCAAACAGTCTTTGATAAACCTGACAAAAACAAGCAATGGGGAAAGGATTCCCTATTTAATAAATGGTGTTGGGAAACCTGGCTAGCCATGTGCAGAAAGCAGAAACTGGACCCCTTCCTGACACCTTACACTAAAATTAACTCCAGATGGATTAAAGACTTAAACATAAGACCCGGCACCATAAAAACCCTAGAAGAAAATCTAGGCAAAACCATTCAGGACATAGGAGTAGGAAAGGACTTCATGACCAAAACACCAAAAGCATTGGCAACAAAAGCCAAAATAGACAAATGGGACCTAATCAAACTCCACAGCTTCTGCACGGCAAAAGAAACGTCACTAGAGTGAATTGGCAACCAACAGAATGGGAAAAAATTTTTGCAGTTTACCCATCTGACAAAGGGCTGATATCCAGAATTTACAAAGAACTCAAACAGATTTACAAGAAAAAAACAAACACGCCCATTCAAAAATGGGCAAAGGATACGAACAGACACTTTACAAAAGAAGACATACATGAGGCCAACAAACATATGAAAAAATGCTCATCATCACTGGTCATTAGAGAGATGCAAATCAAAACCACATTGAGATATCATCTCACACCAGTAAGAATGGCAATCATTAAAAAATCTGGAGACAACAGATGCTGGAGAGGATGTGAAGAAATAGGAACACTTCTACACTGCTGGTCGGAGTGTAAATTAGTTCAACCATTGTGGAAGACAGTGTGGCAATTCCTCAAGGACCTAGAAATAGAAATTCCATTTGACCCAGCAATCCCATTACTGGGTATATATCCAAAGGACTATAAATCAGTCTACTATAAGGACACATGCACACGAATGTTCACTGCAGCACTGTTTACAATAGCAAAGACCAGGAACCAACCCAAATGCCCACTGATGATAGACTGGACTGGGAAAATGTGGCACATATACACCATGGAATATTATGCAGCAATCAAAAATGATGAGTTCGTGTCCTTTGTAGGGACATGGATGAATCTGGAGATCATCATTCTCAGCAAACTGACACAAGAACAGAAAATGAAATACCGCATATTCTCACTCATAGGCGGGTGATGAACAATGAGAACATACGGACACAGGGAGGGGAGCACTACACACGGGGATCTACTAGGGGGAATAGGGGAGGGACAGCAGGTGGCGGGGAGCTGGGGAGGGATAGCATGGGGAGAAATGCCAAATGTGGGTGACGGGGAGGAAGGCAGCAAAATACACTGCCACGTGTGTACCTATGCAACTATCTTGCATGTTCTGCACATGTACCCCAAAACCTAAAATGCAGTTAAAAAAAGAAGGAAAAAATAATAATTATTATTATTTATATTTTAGATACAGGCAGACAAAAGTGAGTAAAAATTCTATAATCTTTCTTTACTTGCCTATATTTTCTTTTTGCCTGCCTACTAATTATCTAATTCACTTCAGGCACAACATGTAGATTCTAGTAGACTGTCTTTTTTTTTTTTTTTTTTGAGACGGAGTTTCGCTCTTGTTACCCAGGCTGGAGTGCAATGGCGCGATCTCGGCTTACCGCAACCTCCGCCTCCTGGGCTCAGGCAATTCTCCTGCCTCAGCCTCTGAGTAGCTGGGATTACAGGCACGCGCCACTGTGCCCAGCTAATTTTTTGTATTTTTAGTAGAGACGGGGTCTCACCATGTTGACCAGGATGGTCTCGATCTCTTGACCTCGTGATCCACCTGCCTCGGCCTCCCAAAGTGCTGGGATTACAGGCTTGAGCCACTGCGCCCGGCCTCTAGTAGACTGTCTTAAATGTCTAAATCTAAAATTACAGGCAAAAGCAAAACAGAAAATAGAAAGTAAAAATGTACAGTGAGAGTGACATCACTGAGATGGAAAAATAAAAAGTGCCCTATTTGCCTATTTTCTGACAGCAAGCAAATTCGTCAGCCATCCCTAACAAAAATGCCTTTATAAGAAAAACAGGAATCAAGGCTCAAACCTGTAATGACAGCTACATGGTACATTAAGTCAGAGAACTGCTTCAGGCCAGAATTTCAAGGCCAGCCTGGGTTACGTAGAAAAACCCCATCTCCAAAATAAGTGCCCTTAAAGGAACTTTGAGATCCAGGGAGGGAGTTGTGAAACTCTGCTAATGCCCGGGATTCAGGAACATTCTTTTCAGAAGACACGCTTTCATTCAGGTGGCAAATTCTGAAACCCCTGTTCCTGGCTATAGACTAGAAATTGGCCCACAAAACTTGGTCCTACTGAGAATTTTGAACTTACCCTGTAATCATCATAAATTCCTCCCAGCCACAGTCTGGGAGAGACCCTTTCTGGAGGCCTGAAGGAAGACACCCATTTATAGCCATGCCGGCAGGCCTGAAGATGTTGGTCCTCACTGTGGTCCCTGAAGCAGCTCCATGACTCAAGTTTTAGTTCCCTGAGCCATGGTGCATGGCAAGTTCTGTCTATGTAGAAAGCCACAGTGACCTTGGGAAATCCTCTCTGGTACGCAGTGGAAGCCAAACTCATCTACATCCTAATATAAAGCCTATCATATGCAGACACAATTGCAGAAATCTGCCCTACATTCCGCCAAACAAAGCCAAGTCCTAAACAATATTCACTGTCCAAAAGTAAAATGGGAATTACAACTACCCAATCCCCTTGTAACAAGCCAACTACATGTGGACCTTAATGCAGACCCAGCAGCCTTTGTGATCAAGCTACAGCCTCTCTACACTACAAACACGTGGGGCATCCCATCACCCTGGGGACTTGACAAAAGACCTTCACTTTCTGAAACCAGTTTATAAAAACCTGAAGACGTGTTTGCTCCTTCCAATTCAGACACCAATGCAAAAGTATATTGTGCCTATTCTCAATGCTTCTATTTTAACACAGCACTGGAAGTAGGTTCAATATAAATTAGTCAAAAAAAATTTTTTAGTCACTGAAATTAAAGACAAATAAGTAAAAAGTTGCTTTTTGTAGATCATTTGATCTTATATTAAAAAAACATAAACAGTACTTTAAAACCTAATTAAAGTAATAACCACACTCAATAAATTAGCAAAATAGAAAATTAACATAGTTATGGTTCCATACACTTTAAACAAACTATCTAATAAAATAGAGAAAAGAAGCAAACTTACTTACAATAGCAATAAAATAATAAATTTCTAAGAACAAAAAAAAAAAAAAAAAAAAAAGAACAAATGTAACCAAGGAGCTTAAATATCTTTCAAATAAAAAACACATCAATTAAAAGAATTGAAATGACAAAAATAAGTATAAAAACATTTCATGTCTATTGATTGAAAGAATACTGTTAAACTGCCATATTATCTACAGTGATAATTCCAGTATTTTCTACATTAATACAAAATAAAATTCCAGTATTTTCTACAGTAATACAAAATACAATTCTAAAATTTACATAGAACTACAATAAACGTTGAATAGACAAAGCAATCTTGAAAAACAAAGAACAAAGCAAAAGAACATTATTTATAATTTCAAACTATATTTATATTTCAAGACTATAAAAGACAAAATGTATTGGGCAGAAAAATTAGCAATACAAAAATAATGGAACAGAAACTGCTACTCTCACACATTTTACACATGATGTGAAAAGAGAACTTAAAAAAGTTTACCATAAAGTTTCTCAAAAATTATGCAGATATCTGTGTGTTTTCAAAAACAATGAAAAAGCGATCAACTTTTTCAGTCTCTTTTATGCCACAAAGAGGACTTTGGCTGTCCCTGGAAGATCACTAAAGGGCAAGTAAAATCTTCAGACATTTAAAAGATAAGACAGGAAGGCAGCAAATCACTTTCACGTGTGTACCTATGCAACTATTCTGCATGTTCTTCACATGTACCCCCAAACCTAAAATGCAATAAAAAAAAAATAAGACAGAAGATGTTACTATGTGGGAAAAAAAAAGAGTCAGGCTTCCCAGAAACTATTTTCTATCAAACACAGACTTCCAAATCATTTTAAGGACTGGCTTTTTCCTTACTTTTGACTTCTCACCTGTGTCCTCTGTTGTACTCACTTTTACTCTCACCTACCTGGGGGTTCAGCTACCATCTCATGACTCTTCACATTCCAAGGTTCTTTTCCTTGCTCCAGACAGGTGATCAGGTCTGGCTTAGAGGCAGCAATACCTGTTCTATTAAAAATTACATGAATCTTGCTCATATTCTCCAATTACCAACTTAGTAGTGTGCTCAGTAAAAAGAATGTAATAGAACATTCTAGTAAAATAATTCTAAAAATACTAATTTATAACAAAAAATTTTAATTTTGTAAGTTCTTAATTTTACTACCCAATACTACTAAATAAAAAATTAGTATTGACATTCAGAGTTTTAGATGTGGGCAACAGTATGTTATGTCACTAAATTCTAAAATTAACACTAATCTAGAGTGAAGGATACAGATCAGCTCAGGAATGTGGAAAGTTCAGGTCAAAATTAAACATCTTAAAATTAATTTTTACTAGACAAATCTTGAAGGTTTTTTCTAAACAGATCTGAAAGCAAAAAATACCAAAAATTATTCTACAAAAAAAAGAAATAAATAAAACTTAGAATGTATATTAGGAAATTGTATATTGAAATGACACTCACCGAGGAAGACCAGGTTTCTGTAGTTCTCTAACATCACATCCGTATATAAATTCTGCTGTGCCGTGTCCAGGCATTGCCACTCCTCCAGAGAGAATTCCATGGCCACATCCCTAAATGTCAACACTCCCTGAAAAACATACACACACATGCATATTTACCAAGTGACCATGAGCAGAATTTTCAATTTGACTCAAGGTAAAACAAGAATAAAGAGAACTTGTTCTCACTTACAGGAGTGACTGACAATATCTAATAAATAACTTTCAACACAGAAATATTCTCTAATGTATTCTCTAACTCTCAGAAAAGACAGTGGCATAAGATCCACAACACCAACATATAGATATCACTTTATGGATAATGAAGTACAAAGAGAGCATAAACACTAACATGTACATTTTTGAGTACTCTATTTACATCATACAGAATGAGTTGTGTAAATTTTTCAGATGGAAAAGACATACTGAGTTAGAAAGTACTGCTCAAATTTTAATGTGTACAATAAAAGAGAGGTCTTGTTAACGCAGATTATTTTTTCAGAAAATCTGGAATAAAATCTGAGTTTCTGAATATCTAACAAGCTCACCACCAATGCTAATGTTTTTGGCTCGGGAAAACTATTTTGTTAAACATCCAGTAAGTGAAAGAGGCTGTGTGTTTTTCAGTTTTTATGGCCTGTAAACAGAGACGAGAGCTTTCATTTTCCAAAGACAGATACATGCAACGAAAACCTAAGAAAGGGCAACTGCCAGATTAAAAGTGATTGTTTATCCACATCAGCTGCATAAAGATACTTAATAATGGAGAGGAAAAAAATTAACTCCATAGAAAAAAGAAAATCTGTCACAAAGCTCATTAACCAAGTGAGTTATTAACATCAACTGCATGAGGTCAAATTTCTGTTATGTGCTGAGACACACAGAAGGGCCCCGCATAACTTCCCTCTCAAAAGTAAATCATAATCTGAATTTAATCATAAAGAAACACCAGTTTGGCCAGGCGTGGTGGCTCCCATCTGTAATCCGAGCACTTTGGGAGGACGAGGCAGGCAAATCACAAAGTCAAGAGATCAACAGAATCCTGGTCAAAATGGTGAAACATCATCTCCACTAAAAATACAAAAATCACAAGCATTCCTATAAGCCAACAATGAACAATAAAAAAAGCCAAATCATACATGAACTTCACAACTGCTACAAAAAGCATAAAATATCTAGAAATACATCTAACAAGGAATGGGAAGGACTTCTTCAAGGAGAACTACAAAACACTGCTGGAGGAAGTAAGAGCACACAATCAAATGGAAAAACATTCCATTTTTATGGACAGAAAGAATCGGTATCAGGTAGGGCGCAAAGGATCACGCCTGTAATCCCAGCACTTTGGGAGGCTGAGGTGGGTGGATCACCTAAGGTCAGGAGTTTGAGATCAGCCTGAGCAACATGGAAAAACCATGACCAATGTGGAGAAATCCTGTCTCTACTACAAATACAAAATTACCGGGTACGGTGGTGCATGCCTATAATCCCAGCTACTCAGGAGGCTGAGGCAGGAGAATCGCTTGAATTGCTGGAACCCAGGAGGCGGAGGTTGCTCCGCCTGCATTACAGCCTGAGCAACAAGAGAAAACATTGTCTCAAAAAAAGAAAAAAAAAAAAGAAGAAGAAAGAAAGAATCAACATAATAAAAGCGGCCATACTGCACAAAGTAATTTATGTATTCAATGCTATTTTCATAAAATTACTATTGACAAAGTCTTCACAGAATTAAAAAAAATAAACTAAATTTTATATGTAACCAAAAAAAAAACCCCGTATAGCCAAGACAATCCTAAGCAAAAAGAACAAAGATGAAAGCATCACTCTACCTGACTTCAAGCTATACTACAAGGCTGCAGTAACCAAAACAGCATGTTACTGGTACAAAAACAATCAGAGACTGAGGCACCTCTCACTCCCTGCCCCTCGCCTCGGTCCTTTCTCTTCCTAGCACCTCGGCTGCTCCCTGGCAGCGTCGCCGGCTGCAGCTCACAGAAGTGAGTGGCTCTAATATTCAGAATTTACAAGAAACATTAAAAAAAATTACAAGAAAAAGACAAACAATCTCATCAAAAAGTAGGCAAAAGATGAACATACACTTCCCAGAAGACATTTATGCAGCCAACACACACATCACTCAGAATGGTGATTATTAAAAAGTATTAAAAAGTCAGAAACAATAGATGCTGGTGAGGCTGTGGAGAAATAGGAATGCTTTTACACTGTTGGTGAAAATGTATATTAGTTCAATCATCATGGAGGACAGTGTGGTGATTCCTCAAGAATCTAGAACTAGAAATATTCACCCAGCAATCCCATTACTGGTAATATACTCAAAGCCATATAAATCATTCTATTATAAAGACACATGCTCACTTAATAGTTTATTGCAGCACTATTTATAATAGCAAATAAATGAAACCAACCCAAATGCCTATCAGTAACAGACTGGATAAATAAATTGTGGTACATATACACCACAGCATACCATGTAGCCATAAAAAGAAATAAGATCATGTCCTTTGCAGGAACATGGATTAAGCTGGAAGTCATCATCCTCAGCAAATTAACACCGTGATTGAAAACCAAAAACCACATGTTCTCACTCGTAAGTGGGAGTTGAACAATGAGAACACACGGACACAGGGAGGGGAACACCACACACCAGGGCCTGTTTTGAAGTGAGGGGAAAAAGGAAGGCACCTGGAGGATGAGTCAATATGTAGAGCAAACCACTATGGCACACATATATATATATGTAATAAACCTGTACATGCTGCACATGTATCCTGGAACTTAAAAATAAAATAAGTATTCAATATTTCATCATTGCCAGGCAGGGTGGCTCACACCTGTCATCCCAGGACTTTGGGAGACTGAGGCAGTCAAAAGTTCGAGATCAGCCTGACCAACACGGTCACTAGTAAAACTACAAAAAACTAGCTGAGGGTGGTAGCCTGTAATCCCAGCTACGTGGGAGGCTGAGGCAGCAGAATTGCTTGAATCCCAGAGTCGAAGGTTGCAGTGAGCTGAGATGGTACCATTGCACTCCGGCCTGAGCAACAAGAGCAACACTCCGTCTTAAAAAAAAAAAAAAAAAAAAGCTCATTATTAAGAAAGTCATTTTTTTTCTCTTTGTCCTTCTTCTCTAGGATTTCTTCTCAGATAAGATTATCCGGACAAATTACAACTGCATCTTGAGAATATGCCTGGAAAGGTGTCAGTACCACATGTTTCCCTGCTAACACCACATCCACAGGCAGAACAACCAAAACAGAAAAACTCCACCCATTTCTATACTTGGAACAGAAGAGATTCAGGAAAAACAAGCTGCTCACAGATAACAAACTATAAGTTTATTTTCTCCTGTCCTCAGTTGCCCTCCCCTGCCAGCAATTTCTGCTACAATAATGAAAATATGAGCCAGACTGCCCTGTCCCTATGAAACCCAAAGAAAAGAGGCTCTAGGACCACCCTTTAGTGCACAGGTGAAACTTAACTCTCACAAATGTATCTTGAACCCCCTATACTTGATTCTGGCCACAACTTAGAGTCACATGAGACAGTTAATTAAAACAGCTGAATGCTTCCACCCAGAACATTAATCAGAACCTGTGACAGGAAGAGCACCAGGAAAGAGATTTCTGCAAATTAGCCACGTGATTCTAAATAGCAGCCTGGGCTTATAACCACTTAACTAAACATTGCCTCTCAAGCTTTAATGAGCTTATAAATGACTCAGTAATGTTGGTCCCACTCTACGTGGTGTGATTCTACAGGTTTGGAAAGGGTCCATGAATGGGTGTTGAAATAAGTCCCCTGTCAATGCTGATGTTGCTCCCCCTGGGCTCATTATTAGCGTTAGTTAGGGGAAAGCAGGCACAGCACAGAGTCCCTTACACTTGGCACTCTTGTGACAACACAAATACTTCTGGCACAAATTAAGACAACGAATCTCCATCTTAAAGTATCATAATCTTTGCTGGCTTTTTAAAGTTTACAGAGAAAACAGAAAGCAACAGTATCTAAGTCTGCATTTATTTATTTATTATTTAGACAGTCTCGCTCTATTACCCAGGCTGGAGTGCAATGGAGAGATCTGTGCTTATTGCAACTTCTGCTTTTCAGGTTCAAGTGATTCTCCAGCCTAGGTGACAGAGCAAGACTCTGTCTCAAAAAACAAAAAAACAAAAAACATTAACATTATGAAGAAAGGGGACATATTCTCAGAAGAATTTCATAAGGTTTCTCTTCCATGTCTGCTGCTCTCATCTCCTAGCCATTGAATTGGGGATCTATATTGAGATATATCTCACAGTTTCCACCAGCACCTTTCGTTTGTGAAGACAATTTTTGTGGTTTTATTGTATCACGAGGCATTGAAACATCTGAACAAATCAATGTCTGAGTGGTGAGGCAGCTGCTTTCTCCTTCACTTCTTTGGGTTACTAGAGCAACTTGTCAGTAGATTAAAAACAAGAAGTGGGCAACCTATTACATTACTTAATTCTTTTCAATACATGCACTTCCACCAGCACTTTTTGATGAATAATTGAAATCTGACTCTGTTTATATAGCAGAATACATTAGAGCTTGTAACATAGCTAACTAAAAAGTTATTATGGTTCTTGAGTGGACACATCACCTTTCTTTTATTTGTCCTGCAATAGCAGTATTCCAGGCCAGGCGCGGTGGCTGATGCCTGTAATCCCAGCACTTTGGGAGGCTGAGGCGGGTAGATCACCTGAGTTCAGAAGTTCAACACCAGCCTGGCCAACATGGTGAAACCTCGTCTATATTAAAAATACAAAACTTAGCCAGGCATGGTGGTGGGCGCCTGTAATCTTGGCTACTCTAGAGACTGAGGCAGGAGAATCGCTTGAACCCAAGAGGTGGAGGTTGCAGTGAGCCGAGATCATGCTACTGCCCTCCAACCTGGGTAACAGAGTGAGACTCTTTGTCTTTAAAAAAAAAAAAAAAAAAGGCAGCATTCCAATTTAGTAAAATAAAAGACACTAAAATTATGCTTACCTATAATTATCTCTATTGGATAAATTAATAAGCATACCAGACTAATATCTACTGTAATAATTTGATGGTAAATTTTCTTTGAATGTTAGATATAAAAATCTAAGTTAATAATTTTAATGTACTAGTTATAACGTATGTAGGATTTTGAAAAACTGTAACTACAATACAGTTAAAACACTCTATATTTCAAAAGCATGTGTAACAATATTAAAGTAACTATTTAAGGGATGTATTCAAAGTAAATATTGTTGCCAAGTATTTATAATATTGTGGAATATACTGTTTAATTTATATAAATGCAGGCTGTCTAAAAACACTACATGTAACTATGCTAATTGATCTAAATAAACAGAAAAAACATAAGACTACAGACTTCACCATTCAGTTTACACACTGAACTATTCTTGCTTTTACACTGTAAGCACTTCTGCCTGCAAATAACTACCTTGGATAACCACGTTTCTGTCAAAGGAACTTACTCTTTATCTTTTAGTCTTTATCATTCTGTATTGCTAAATTTGATTCTACTTTTAAATAAATTTTTGCCAAAGCAAAAACAAAGCAAGAAATCTCAGGTCCCAAATAAAGATAATCCTGAGCCAAAAGAGGACAAAAGGGTTATTTAGATGTTAATATATATAATGTAAATGACTTAATAAAAAAGAGATGAATAAAACATTCTCCCCTATTTTCACATATGTGAATAAATTCTCTTATTTTTAATTTATATTTTCTCCTATAACAACCAGGTCACTGGACATGTTCTTGAACTCTTGGACATCTAAATTGCGAATCTGAAATTTTTTTTTTTTTTTTTTTTGAGATAGAGTCTCACTGTTGCCAGGCTAGAGTGCAGTGGTGAGATCTTGGCTCACTGCAACCTCCGCCTCCTGGGTTCAAGTGATTCTCCTGCCTCAGCCTCCCAAGTAGTTGGGACTGCAAGTGTGTACTACCATACCTGGCTAATTTTTATATTTTTAGTAGAGATGGGGTTTCACCATCTTGGCCAGGGTAGTCTTGATCTCTTGACCTTGTGATCCACCTGCCTCGACCTCCCAAAGTGTTGGAATAATACGCGTGAATTGCCACACTCAACGGTTGAAAGAGTATTTATGGTAAAAAAGCAGAAGAGAGAAAGGTGTTATAATAAATTGATGGGGCCGGGCGCGGTGGCTCAAGCCTGTAATCCCAGCACTTTGGGAGGCCGAGGCGGGTGGATCACGAGGTCAAAAGATCGAGACCATCCTGGTCAACACGTGAAACCCCGTCTCTACTAAAAATACAAAAAATTAGCTGGGCAGGGTGGCGAGTGCCTGTAATCCCAGCTACTCGGGAGGCTGAGGCAGGAGAATTGCCTGAACCCAGGAGGCAGAGGTTGCGGTGAGCGGAGATCGCGCCATTGCACTCCAGCCTGGGTAACAAGAGCGAAACTCCGTCTCAAAAAAATAAATAAATAAAATAAATAAATAAATAAATAAATAAATTGATGGGTACACGTAAATAAATGAAGTTGTTAGAGACCAATGGAGACAATGAGATACTGACACAGTAAGAGTAGGAGACCACAACACCCACAGGTACTAGAAGACACATTATTGAGGCAGAAAATTAACAAAGATATTAAGACTTAAACTCAATACTTGACTAAATAGTCCTAATAGACTTCTACAGAACTCTCCATCTAAAAATAACATAGTATACAGTCTTCTCATTGCCACGTGGCACGTACCCTAAAACTGATCACACAGTCAGAAGCAAAACAATGCTCAGCAAATTAAAAAATTCCAAAAGTAGCCAGGCATGGTGGCTCACACCTATAATCCCAGCACTTTGGGAGGCTGAGGCGGGTGGATCACGAGGTCAAGAGATCGAGACCATCCTGGTCAACAAGGTGAAACCCCATCTCTACTAAAAATACAAAAATTAGCTGGGCATGGTGGTGCACGCCTGTAGTCCCAGCTACTCAGGAGGCTGAGGCAGGAGAACTGCTTGAACCCAGGAGGCAGATGTTGCGGTGAGCCGAGATCCTGCCATTGCACTCCAGTCTGGGTAACAAGAGCGAAACTCCATCTCAAAAAAAAAAAATTCCAAAAGTATAGGAACCACACACAGAGCCCACAGCTTAATAAAGATATAATTCAACACATACACACACAAAAGAACAAAACCACTTGAATCATAAAATTACATGGAATTTAAACAAGCTACACTCGAATTACTTTTGGGAAAATAATGAAATTAAGGCAGGAACCAAGAGGTTCTTTGAAAAAAATTAGAAAAAAGATAGAACATACCAGAATTTTTGCAACACAACTAAGGCCATGTTAGGAGAAAAATTTATAGCATTAATGCTTACATCAAAAAGTTAGAGGCCGGGTGCGGTGGCTCAAGCCTGTAATCCCAGCACTTTGGGAGGCCGAGGCGGGTGGATCACAAGGTCAAGAGATCGAGACCATCCTTGTCAAAATGGTGAAACCCCATCTCTACTGAAGTTACAAAAAATTAGCTGGGCATGGTGGCGCGTGCCTGTAATCCCAGCTACTCAGGAGGCTGAGGCAGGAGAATTGCCTGAACCCAGGAAGTGGAGGTTGCGGTGAGCCGAGATCGCGCCATTGCACTCCAGCCTGTGGAACAAAAGCGAAACTCGGTCTCAAAAAAAAAAAAAGTTAGAAAGACATCAGTTTTGGCCAGGACTTCAAGATCAGCCTGGCCAATATGGTGAAACCCAATCTCTACTAAAAATACAAAACATTAGCTGCGTGCAGTGTTAAGAACCTGTAATTCCAGCTAGTCGGGAGGCTGAGGCAAGAGAATCACTTGAACTCCAGTGGTAGAGGTTGCAGTAAGCAGAAATCACACCACTGCACTCCAACCTGGGTTGAGAGAGTGAGAATTCGTCTCAAAATAAATAAATAAATAAAAACTTCAGTTTAACAACCTGACATCACAAATACTGAAAGAAACAAGAGCAAATCATCCCCTAAGCCAACAGAGGACAAGAAATAAAGAAAATAATTTCTGAATGGAAGAAGATTTTGACGTGAAAAACTATACAAAAGATTAAGAATTGCAGAAGTAAAATCTTAAAAAAAAGATAAACCATTAACAAGATTAATGAAGAAAAAGGAAAAGATCCAAATAAACACAATTAAAAATGACAAAAGAGATATAACCACTGACCTTACAAAAATTTACTGAAATCTACCATGAACACCTCTATGAACATAAACTTAAAAATGTAGAAGAAATGGACAAATTCATGAACAAATACATTATCTCAAGACTGAACATAAAGGAAATCAAAGCCTTTAATAGATCATTAAGAAGCTCAAAAATGAAATTAATAATAAGTAGCCTACCAACCAATACAGCCCAGAACCAGACAGACTCACAGCTGACTTGGGGAGCTGGTACCGTTTCTACTAAAACTCTTCAAAAAATTAAAACCAGCAAGGCCGGGCGCGGTGGCTCAAGCGTATAATCCCAGCACTTTGGGAGGCTGAGGCGGGTGGATCACGAGGTCAAGAGATCGAGACCATCCTGGTCAACATGGTGAAACCCCATCTCTACTAAAAATACAAAAAATTAGCTGGGCATGGTGGCGCGTGCCTGTAATCCCAGCTACTCAGGAGGCTGAGGCAGGAGAATTGCTTGAACCCAGGAGGCGGAGGTTGCGGTGAGCTGAGATCGCACCATTGTACTCCAGCCTGGGTAACAAGAGCAAAACTACGTCTCAAAAAAAAAAAAAAAATTAAAACCAGCATCATTCTGATACCAAAACTTGACAGAAAAAACAAAAGAAGAAAACTTTAGACCAAAATTATTGATGAACAATGATGCAAAATTCTCAACAAAATATTGACAAACCAAATTAAGCAGGTCATCAAAAAGCTAAACAACTATGATCAAGTATGGTTTACCTCTGGTATACAAAGTTAATTCTACATTAGGCGGGGCACAATGGCTCATCCCTATAATTTCAACACTTTGAGAGGCTGAGGCAGGCAGATAATCTGAGGTCAGGAGTCAAAGACCAGCCTGGCCAACATGACGAAACACTGTCTCTACTAAAAATACAAAAATTAGCCCGAGTGTGGTAGTGAGCACCTGTAGTCCAGATGCTTGGGAGGCTGAGGCAGGGGAATCACTTTAACCTGAAAGACAGAGATTGCAGTGAGCTAAGATGGTGCAACAGAGTAAGACTCTGTCTCAAACAAAAACAAAAACAAAAGCACACATGAATTAATAAATGTGATTCATCACATAAACAGAACTAAAGACAGAAACCACAAAATTATGTCAATAGATGTAGAAAAGGCTTTCAATAACATTTTTATGTCAAAAAGCCTCAACAAACTAAGGCATGGAAGGCATATACTTCAAAATAATGAGTTATTTATCACAAACCCACAGCCCACATACTAAATATACACAAACTGGAATCATTTTTCTTTGAAAACTGGCACAAGAAAAGGATGCCTCCTCTTAATACTTCTATTCAACATAAAATTGGAAGTCCAGGCTCAAGCAATTAGGCAAGATTAAAAAAGAAATATGGCATGCAAACAGGAAGAGAGGAAGTCAGACTTATTTCTGTTTGCAGACAAATAATGCTGTAACTGAAAAACCCTATAATCTCAGCAGAAAAGCTTTCTTGAACCCCGACCTCAGGTGATCCGCCCGCCTTGGCCTCCAAAGAGCTTGGATTACAGGTGTGAGCCACCACGCCCGGGCTTGAGCCACCATGCCTGGCCTAAAGCCTTCTAAACTGCAAAAAAACTTCAGTAAAATTTCAAAATACAAAATAATCATACAAAAGTTAGTAGCATCTCTGTAAATCGAAAACATGTATACTGAAAGCCACATCAAAAATGAAATCTCATTCACAATCACTATGAAGAGAATAATATATCTAGAAACACAGCTAACCAGGGAGGTGAAAAATCTTTATGACAAGACTGACAAAACACTGCTTAAAGAAGTCAGGGATAGGCCGGGCGCGGTGGCTCAAGCCTGTAATCCCAGCACTTTGGGAGGCTGAGGCGGGTGGATCACGAGGTCAAGAGATCAAGACCATCCTGGTCAACATGGTGAAACCCCGTCTCTACTAAAGATACAAAAAATTAGTTGGGCATGGTGGCGCATGCCTGTAATCCCAGCTATTCAGGAGGCTGAGGCAGGAGAATTGCCTGAACCCAGGAGGCAGAGGTTGTGGTGAGCCGAGATCGCGTCATTGTACTCCAGCCTGGGTAACAAGAGCGAAACTCCGTCTCAAAAAAAAAAAAAAGAAGTCAGGGATAAAAAAACAAATGGAAAAAAGTTTTATGCTAATGGACAGAAAAGACCAAAATTATTAAAATGGTAATATGCCAAACAAAATTACATATTTAATGCTATTTTTATCAAACTACTGAAAATATTTGTTAACAGAATTTTAAAAAATAAAAAATAAATTATTTAAAAATGTATATGGAATCAGAAAAGGGTTCAAATAGCGAAGGCAATCATAAGCAAAAAGAACAAAGCTTAAGTCATTACATTACCTGAATTCAAACTATACTACAGGGCTACAGTAAACAAAGCAACATGGTACTTGTACAAAAACAGACTCATACACCAATGCAACAGAACAGAGAGCCCAGACATAAAGCCACATACTTAACAATCATCTGGTCTTTGACAAAGCTAACAAAAGGAATCTGGGAAGAATTCTCTATTTAATAAATGGTGCTGGAATAACTAGCTAACACTATGTAGAAGACTGAAACTGGACGCTTTCATTAAACCATATACAAAAATTAACTCAAGATAAATTAAAAATTCAAATGGGGGCCAGGCGCGGTGGCTCACGCCTGTAATCCCAGCACTTTGGGAGACCGAGGCAGGTGGATCATGAGGTCAAGAGATCGAGACCATCCTGGTCAATACGGTGAAACCCCGTCTCTACTAAAAATACAAAAAATTAGCAGGGCACGGTGGCGCGTGCCTGTAATCCTAGCTACTCAGGAGGCTGAGGCAGGAGAATTGCCTGAACCCAGGAGGCGGAGGTTGCGGTGAGCCGAGATCGTGCCATCGCACTCCAGCCTGGGTAACAAGAGCGAAACTCCGTCTCAAAAAAAAAAAAAAAAAAAAATTCTAATGGAAAACTTCAAATTAAAAAAAAAAGCTCTTGAGATAACTTAGGAAATACCATTCTAGACCTAGAAACTGACAAAAAAAAATTTTTTTTTGAGACGGAGTTTCTCTCGTTACCCAGACTGGAGTGCAATGGCAGGATCTCAGCTCATTGCAACTTCCGCCTTCTGGGTTCAAGCAATTCTCCTGCCTCAGCCTCCCAAGTAGCTGGGACTACAGGCGCACACCACCATGCCCAGCTAATTTTTTTGTATTTTTAGTAGAGACGGATTTCACCTTGTTGACCAGGATGGTCTCGATCTCTTGACCTCGTGATCCACCCGCCTCGGCCTCCCAAAGTGCTGGGATTATAGGTGTGAGCCATTGCACCTGGCCACTAGCAAAATTTTAAAACAAAGATGCCACAAGCAATTGCAACAAAAACAATAATTGACAAATGGAACTTAATTAATCTAAAAAGCTTCTTCACAGCAAAGGTAATCATCAACACAGTAAACAAGCAACACACAGAATAAAAGAAAATATTTGCAACCTATGCTTTTGACAAAGGTCCAATACCCATAATTTATAAGAAACTTGTTTATAAAAATTAAAACCTCAATAAAAACTAGACAAAAAACACACAAAAAAGGTTTTTTTAACAGAAGACATACATGTAGCTAACAAGCGTATAAAAAATGCTCATCACTAATGATTAGAGAAATTTAAAGAAAAACCACAATGACATAACATTTCACACCAGTGAGAATGGCTAGTATTAGAAAGTCAAAACATTAACAGATGCTTGCAAGGTTACAGAGAAACGGACATGCTTATACACTGCTGATGGAAGTGTAAATTAGTTCAACCACTGTGAAAAGCAATGTGACAATTCCTCACAGAACTGAAAACAGAATTACGTTTTGAGGCAGCAACCTTATAACTGCGCATATACCCAGTAAAATACAAATTATTCTAAAGACATATGCATCTTCATTGCAGCACTATTCACAATAGCAAAGACATGGGAACAACCAAAATGCTTATCAGTTGTATATTGCATAAAGAAAATATGGTATGGCTGGGCATGGTGGCTCACATCTGTAATCTCAGCACTTTGGGAGGTTGAGGCAGGTAAACTGCCTGAGCTCAAAAGTTTGAGATCAGCCAGGGCAACAGAGCAAAACCCCTTTCTACAAAAAATGCAATAATAATAATAGTAATAATAATAATAATAACCAGGCCTGCTGGTGTGTGCCTGTAGTTCCAGCTACTTGGGGGGCTAAAGTAGAAGAGGATTGTTTGAGCTTGCGACGTTGAGGCTGCAATGAGCTGAGATCATGCCACTGCATTCCAATCTGGGCAACAAAGTGAGACCCTGTTCTCAAAAATAAAGTAAAATTTTAATAAAAATAAAATATGGTACATAAAGATCATAGAATACTGTGTGGTCATTAAAACACAAACACACACACACACACACACACGCCCATGTTCTTTGAAGCAATATGGATGAAGCTGGAAACCATTCTTAGAAAACTAATGCAGCAGCAGAAAACCAAATGTATGTTATTTCTAAGTATGAGCTGAAAAAGAACACAGGAACAGAGTCAAGACTAACAGACACCGAGGCCTAGTTGTGGTTGGAGAATGGGACCACAAAGAGGATCAGAAAAAGTACCTGTTTCATGCTATACTTAGTATCTCAGTGACAAAATAATCTGCACACCAAATCCCCCATGACACAGTTTTAGCTGTATAAAAAACCTACATGTGGCTGAAGGGGGTGAATCACGAGGTCAAGAGATCGAGACCATCCTGGTCAACATGGTGAAACCCCGTCTCTACTAAAAATACAAAAACTTAGCTGGGCATGGTGGCGCGTGCCTGTAATCCCAGCTACTCAGGAGGCTGAGGCAGGAGAATTGCCTGAACCCAGGAGACGGAGGTTGCAGTGAGCCGAGATCACGCCATTGCACTCCAGCCTGCGTAACAAGAGCGAAACTCTGTCTCAAAAAAAAAAAAAACCTACGTGTGTATCCTTGAGACAAAAATAAAAGGTAAACAAATAAAAATCTATGAGTGGGAAACAGTGCAATGTAGGTGAAATAACTGATCTGTGCTACAGACAGTGGCTCAGGTGGAGATGTACTCTGATGTATGTTTATGTTTATGCAGGCAGATGAGATTAAGAACAGGTGGGCCAGAACCTTTAGTGAGGAAAACAGGTTGCTGTTGCAGATTCAGCATCTGGGGGTGGGGATATGCCAGGAGACTTGTAGACACTTTTGTAGGTTTTGCCAACAAACACTAGAATAAAAAATGCTGTTGTAAAATTTCTCAGGGTGGTGCCTAGTCCCGGGAGACATGTAGACACACTAATATCTAGTGGGCAACCCCATAAGTGAGTGGGAATCCTGTGGTGACAGCTGTGGGAAAAGGGGGTCTGCTATCAGAGTTTCTTTTCTCTAAGTTTTGATACTCTCTCACCCTGGGAGGAGACGTGGAATCACAGGACAATGGGCAATGTGACAGCCTGTGTACACAAGAGCAGAGCTTTCCATTCCCAGACAACCAGAGTTTGATTCCAGGCCCAGTCTCTGTGATATCTCTTCTCTTGTACCAAATCTGTAGAGTTTGCTGAACACCAAGCCATTCTCCAATACCAACTCACTGACTAACATTTGAATTTGAATTCTGACCTTATCCAAGGTTAGCACAGACTCTGATTCAGGGCTCAGTCTCACAACACTGTCCTAATGTCAGATCCCAGTCACAAACCCCATAGGCCTATCTGTGCTCCTGAGCTACTGTTTAAAAACTGTGGACTCTCATAACCTCCTTCAACGTTTATAATTTGATAGAGCTACTCACACAACTCAGCAAAACACGTAGCTACATTTACGAGCTTATTATAAAAAATACAATGTAGAAAAAGTCAAATGTAGAAAATACGGCCAGGCATGGAGGCTCACACCTGTAATTCTAGAACTTCGGGTGGCTGAGGAGGGTGGATCACCCAAATTTGGGAGTTTGATACCAGCCTGACCAACACAGAGAAAACCTGCCTCTACTAAAAAGACAAAAAATTAGACAGGCGTAGTGGCGCATGCCTGTAATTCCAGCTACTCGGGAGGGTGAGGTAAAAAAAATCGCTTGAACCTGGGAGGTAAAGGTTGCTGTGAGCTGAGATGGTGCCATTACACTCCAGCCTGGGAAACAAAAGCAAAACTCTGTCAAAAAAAAAAAAAAAAAAAAAAAAAAAGAAGAGAAGAGAAAGAGGAAGAGGAAGAAGGAGGGAGGGAGGGAGGAAGGAAGGAAGGGGAGAAAGGATAAAGAGGGAGGGGAGGGAAGGAAGGGGAGGGAAGGGAAGGGAAAGGAAAGGAAAGGAAGAAAGATAGGTAGGTACAGGACAAAGAAAAAATGGGGAAAGATGAAGCACATAGATAATCCTGGTAAATATCTGCGTATAATAAAATTCTCTATCCCTTTGTGTTCTCCAGAAGCAGTTTATGGAAAGAAACAAGCTTTCCATTATGACTTAGTTGGTGCTCTTTTTTCTCATCTATCACATAGCCAGACACAGACTCTGTACATTTTCTTCTTGTCCTCATTTTAAAACATCAGCTGAATTTTTCTTCAGTGGTCAAATTTTTTAAAATCAAACTTCACTTATCTCCTGCCCACAGGCTCCTGAACATTCAGCTACACTCAATCTGAGTCAAAATACAACCCCATGCTATGTCCTTCCTAAGGACGTGCTGACTTCAGGGTAAAACATTAACATAGAATCTGATTTTTTTACCTCCCATTTGCCATTTACCTTCTACCTTCTTTGTAATCTTGTTTGTTCCTTCCTATAAAAGAATGCCCTTGTCTGCCTGAACTTTGCAATTTTTACATATCTTATATTAGGTATTTTCATCTGTTGCAATATTCCTTTGGAATTAATTTTTTTTTTTTCAGACAAAGTCTCACTCTGTCACCCAGGCTAGAGTGCACTGGCATATTCTTGGCTCAGTGCAACCTCTGCCTCCCAGGTTCAAGCTATTCTCCTTTGCCTCAACCTTTTGAGTAGCTGGGACTACAGGTGCATGCCATCACACCCAGCTAATTTTTGTCTTTTTAGTAGAATCAGGATTTCACTATGTTGGCCAGGCTGGTCTTGAACTCCTGACCTTGTGATCCACCTGCTTCAGACTAACAAAGTGCTGTGATAACATGTGTGAGCCACCACTCTCAGCTGGAATTTAATTTTTTTTACATGAATCTAACTTTGCTTTATGTTAAACAGTCTAGAAACTGCTTCGAAACAATAACAACTTCATCTTCACAAATTTACCCTGCAAAAAGAGCAAGTGATACTGTTATGACTCTACAGAACTCACTAGTTATCTACCACATTTTCTTGTGGAAATTTGTTTTCTTGGTTTTTTTTTTTTTGAGACAGAGTTCTGCTCTTTCACCCAAGCTGGAGTGAAGTGGCTCAGTGCAACCTCTGCCCCCTGAGTTCAAGCGATTTTCCTGCCTCAGCCTCTCCAGTAGCTGGGATTGCAGACTCCAACGACCACACCCGGAAAATTTTTGTGTTGTTAGTAGAGACGTGGTTTTGCTATGTTGGCCAGGCTGTCTCGAACTCCCAACCTCAGGTGATCTACCAGGCTTGGCCTCTCAAAGTGCTAGGATTACAGGTGTGAGCTACTGTGCCTGACCAGAAATGTATTCATTTTCTACAGCCAAAATACAGGAGAGATTTTCCCTATTGTTTTCCTTGATAGCATTTTTTTTTTAAGAGATGAGGTTTCACCATCTTTGCCAGGCTGGTTCTGAACTCCTAAACTGCTGATCCACCCACCTCCGCCTCCCAGTGCTGGGATTACAGGCGTGAGCCACCATGCCCAGCCCCTTGGTAGCATTTAAAAAGCGAAGCCTTGGAATTCTGCTTGAAACCACCCAGTGATAAAAAACACGTTTGCAATAACTCCCATTAATTATTAATAGAAGAAAAGAAAAACTGAGAACCCCATAAACCAAACCAAAGGTCTTTCCATTCATGACCCACACCCCGAATCAGGATTCTCCCGACTGCCCTCCGGTGGTCCCTGGGAGAGACAATCTGAAAGAAAGGCCGCGCTACAGGTGCAGAGCTGCCCAGAGAGGGCGCCAGGCCAGGGCACTGTCACTGCGCGGCCGCCATCTTATTGCTGAAGGGACTGAGGCCGAGCTGAGCAAGGAGAATTCAGGCCAGATTACGGAGCTGACTGCGGGGAGGCATGAGTCCCCTACGGCCACTTCCCACCGGTTCCAACAAACCCCTTCCCCGAGGTCGGACCTGGCAGTCACACCATTTCTAGGCTTCCAGGGGGTCTTGGCATCTTAGCTGTATTTCTCCAGTACCAGCAGGTCACAAGGCCACAGAGGTTGGGCCTCTAGTAGCAGAGGACACATGGCAGCGAAGACGACACCCGAAACTAGCGGCAAGATACAGAGCCGCCGTCACATCTTAGAAGCTACCCTTTCCGGCTCCAGCTACGTCCCTGATTGGACGGTTCCCAGGGCAGCGTCACTGATTGGATAAGGTTTAAGACTCCGCTGCTCGGGCCCTGAATGACAGAAGACATGACCAAATGCTGCCTAATTGAAGAAAGAGTGACAGCTGAAGATGCAGCCTTTTCAGGCAGGGCTTCCTCCCTGAGCTGAACCCGGCATATCCCAGAGGGTATTTGCTTTAGCCATTTGTATCAGGTCTCGTGTATTTGTAAATTATATACTATATGGGTGCTCACACATGAAAAGAATAGAATAAAAAATATTATTTTTTTAAATTTCAGCTTTTATAACCTTCCTGGCTTCTGGTCCTTGAGCAGGCAGCCTGAGATTGTTTTTTGTTTTGTTTTTGAAACAGAGTCCCATTCTGTTGCCCAGGCTGGAGTGCAATGGCGCCATCTCGGCTCACTGCAACCTCCACCTCCCAGATTCCAGTTATTCTTCTGCCTAGTAGCTGGGATTACAGGCATATGCCACCACGCCGGGCTAATTTATTTGCATTTTAGTGGAGACGGGGTTTGAAGATGTTAGCCAGGCTGGTTTCAAATTCCCGACCTCAGGTGATCTGCCCACCTCCACCTCCCAAAGTGCTGGGATTACAGGCTTGAGCCACCGCGCCCGGCGAGTATTGTTTCTTTAACATGGTTCATGAAAAGATCAAAAGGACCTAGATAAATTTAGTACAGATTTCTGATAATTGTAGAGTCTTTTCTCCTTTTTTTTTTTTTGTGATAGAGTCTTGCTCTGTTGCCCGGGCTAGAGTGCAGTGGCAGGATTTTGGCTCACCGCAACCTCTGCCTCCCGGGCCCAAGTGATTCAAACACTTGACCTCAGGTGATCCTTGTGTCCCAGCCTCCCAAAGTGCTGGGATGACAGGCATGAGCCACCGTGCCCAGCAGGCATTATATTGTTTACACTGCATAAGGATTGTGAGAATTCTAATGAACAGATTGACTCTTGTGAAACCGAAAACCCAGGCACAACAGAATTTTTTTTTTTTTTTTTTGAGACGGAGTTTCATTCTTGTTGCCCAGACTGGAGTGCAATGGCATGATCTCGGCTCACCGCAACCTCCACCTCCTGGGTTCGAGCAATTCTCCTGCCTCAGCCTCCTGATTAGTTGAGATTACAGGCGTGCGCCACCATGTCCAGCTAATTTGTTGTATTTTTAGTAGAGGCGGGATTTCATCTTGTTGACCAGGATGGTCTCGATCTCTTCACCTTGTGATCCACCCGCCTCAGCCTCCCAAAGTGCTGGGATTACAGGTGTGAGCCACTGTGCCCAGTGCACAACAGAAATTAATTGAATATTAGGAAAATATGTGTGCTCTAATGTGGCAGAGTATTTTGACATTATACTAAATGAGCCGGTACCAAAGTTTTTTAGATATGTCATTTGAATAAACTGTGGTCTAAGTCAAATTACCTATGATAACCTCTCACTTATCAGTGTTATTCACGAAACAAACCTGGCATTTAAGGGAACATACATTTAATTTTAAGTGTGGACTCTCGGAGAACCTAGACAGCCATCAGCCACTTGTTCATTCCTGAGTTCTTCAAGCTTCCATCAAAAGCTCTGTATTTCATTACTCATTACAGAAGAGATAAAATTATTGAAATTTAATACAAATTAAATGTTTGTGTGTTTGTGTGTGGTGATTATTCCTATAACAAATTACTAAAATAGGTTAAGACCATTTTTTTGTGTGAAATACATAATTCTGAGAAGACAATCAAAACTATATACATTTATGCTACCTGAAGGGCCATTTAAACATCTGTACACAACTTTTATCCAATTGTCATTTTTACTGCATGTTTTCTGGTAGTATAAAAGGTTTTTAATGCAAGAAAGCTGATGTTATAACAATAGCTAAAAGAATATAAAATAATTGGTTTTCCTCCAGGAACCCCTTTCTGAAAATGGCTCCAAAATAAAGACACTTAGTTCACTAGACAATTTGTAAAACTGTTAAATAAGATATTATAGCTACAATAGTGTTGTGCAAAGATAACCAAATTGGATTGCTTTTGTAATTGCAGGTAGATGATGCTCAGATTTACTAAGAGTAAAAAAATAAAATAAAATAGTCATCGAAAGGCCCATGCATTTAATAAAACCTCATGTAGATTGAAAGTGGTGGCTCACACCTGTAATCCCAGCACTTTGGGAGGCCGAGGCAGGTGGATCACGAGGTCAAGAGATTAAGACCATCCTGGTCAACATGGTGAAACCCCGTCTCTATTAAAAATACAAAAAATTAGCTTGGCAAGGTGGTGTGTGCCTGTAATCCCAGCTACCCAGGAGGCTGAGGCAGGAGAATTGCCTGAACCCAGGAGGCGGAGGCTGCGGTGAGCTGAGATTGCGCCATTGCACTCCAGCTTGAGTAACAAGAGTGAAACTCCGTCTCAAAATAAATAAATACATAAATAAAAATAAAGAAGGCCAAGGCGAGCGGGTCCTCTGAGATCAGGAGTTCGAAACCAGCCTAGTTAACATAATGAAACTCCGTTTCTACTAAAAATACAAAAAGTAGCTGGGCGTGGTGGTGGGCGCCAATAATCCCAGCTACTTGGGAGGCTGAGGCAGGGAGACTTGCTTGAACCCAGGAGGGGAAGGTTGGAGTGAGCCAAGATCATGCCACTGCACTCCAGCCTGGGTGACAGAGTGAGACTCTGTCTCAAAAAAACGAAAAAACACACAAAAAATCGCATGTGTTATCTGCTTCTGAAGTCTAGTGTTACTAAATGCAAGAAAGTTTCCATGCATTATGGCTAAGCATGTTTTCACCAGGTAAAGAAAGACTTTAATAGTCTACTTACTGAAGACAGCAAAACACTTTATAATCTAGAGCCCAAACATTGAGTCTTCTTGCCATCTACACCGAAGCAAGACTTCAAGACCTCGAGCACTGAGTTGATAGTCTCACAACTCAGAAGGGCCTATCCAAACCCTTGCAATTGTAAACCCATAGGAGATCTTAAACTAATGCTAACCAGGGAAGTTTCTCCTCAAAAGCAGATGGCAGTCTTGATGTAGATAGCTTTTTCCCCCATAAGATCAAAAATCAAGACTGTCTGCTAACATGACAGTCTTTGGTTCACAGTTTTCTAATGGCTCTATAAACAACAGATATATATATATATATATATATATATATATATATATATATATATATATATATAAAGGGGTCTCATGTGCACTCATGAAATACAATTATATGTAGAGAATTTTGCAGCTAACATTATTGATATAAAACTTCAGAGGCGGGTGGATCACAAGGTCAAGAGATCAAGACCATTCTGGTCAACAAGGTGAAACACCGTCTCTACTAAAAATACAAAAACTAGCTGGGCATGGTGGTGCGCGCCTGTAGTCCCAGCTACTCGGGAGGCTGAGGCAGGAGAATTGCTTGAACCCAGGAGGCGGAGGCTGTGGTGAGCCTAGATAGTGCCATTGCACTCCAGCCTGGGTAACAAGAGCGAAACTCCGTCTCAAAAAAAAAAAAGAAAAGAAACACCCTACCCATTATGACTTAGTCTTGCTGTGTCACCCAGGCTGAAGTGCAGTAATGCTATCTCAGCTTACTGCACTCAAACTTCCACCTCCCCAGCTCAAGCAATTCTTCAGCCTCAGCCTCCCAAGTAGCTGGGATTACAGTTGCCCAGCTAATTTCTGTATAGTTAGTAGAGGCAGGGTTTCACCATGTTGGCAAGGTTGGTCTCAAGTCTCAAACTTTTGACCTCAGGTGATCCTCCTGCCTCAGCCTCCCAAAATGCTGGGATTAAAGGCGTGAGCCACCGCACCCAGCCAAATTAACACCTGCTGTCCCAGCACTTTGGGAGGCAGGAGATGAAGGGCTAATGTGGGTAAGCAATTTTAATGAGACATTTGTTGCCTCATAATATCAGAAACAGAATATTGATCCACTGCTTTTAACCTACTTTGTAAGTTGTAAACAATAATACTCAAAATAAGCTTACAGAGCATTGCCCGGAGGCCGATACTCTTTTGAATGGGCATCATTCATTAGGTCTTATTTCTATGGTTTAGAGTAAATGAAGCAATGGCTAGAAATTTATCTTCCATAGTAGATTTTATAGCAGATCATATTGTAAAAAATATAAATAGTAGAGTTTAAATTTTCTTCTTTTCTTTTTTTTTTTTTTTTTTTTGAGATGGCGTCTTGCATTGTTGCCCAGGCTGGAGTGCAATGGCACGATCTTGGCTCACTGCAACCTCTGCCTCCTGGGTTCAAGAAATTCTCTTGTGTCAGCCTACAGGCACCCACACCACACCCAGTTAATTTATTTTATTTTTAGCAGAGATGGGGTTTCACTAGGTTGGCCAGGCTGGTCTCGAACTCCTGATCTCGTGATCCACAACCTCGGCCTCCCAAAGTGCTGGGATTACTGGCGTGAGCCACCGCATCCGGCCGAATTTAAATTTTCTTACCAAATTTGTGTTAAATAATACAATTTTTTTCTTTGTTTTGAGACAGGGTATGGCTCTGTCACCCAGGCTGGAGAGCAGTGGCACAATTTTGGCTCGCTGCAACCTCTGACTTCCGGATTCAAGTGATTCTCACTGCCTCAGCCTTTCAAGTAGCTGGGACTTAAATGCGCGCACCACCACGCCCGGCTACCTCTTGTATTTTTAATAGAGAGGGGGTTTTACCATGTTGGCCAGGCTGATCTTGAACTCCTGATCTCAGATGATCCGACTGCCTCGGCCTCCCAAAGTGCTGGGATTAGAGGCGTGAGCCACCGTGCCGGGCGTGTCTTTTGTTTTTAAATTTTAGCGGCCGGGCGTGGTATCTCCTGCCTGTAATCCCAGCACTTTGGGAGGCGGAGGCGGGCGGGTCACCTGAGGTCAGGAGTTTGAGACCAGCTGGCCAACATCTTCAAACCCCCGCCTCTACAAAAATGCAAATAAATTAGCCAGGCGTGGTGGCCCGTGCCTGTAATTCCAGCTACTAGGCAGGAACAGCACTGGAACCCGGGAGGCGGAGGTTGCAGTGAGCTGAGGTGGTGCCATTGCACTCCAGCCTGGGCGACAGAGCAGGACTCCTTTTCAATACAAAACAAAGTAAAATGAAACAATCGTAGGCTGCCTGCTCAAAGGACCAAAAGCCAGGAAGTTTATAAAAAACTGAAGTTTAAAAAAATAATTTTTATTGTATTCTTTTAATATGTGAGCAGCCATCCAGTATATAATTTACAAATACACAAGGCCTTACACACAGGGCTAAAGGCAAACACCCTGTGGGGTGGACCTGGCTCAGCTCAGTAGGAGAAGCCCTGCCTGAAAAGGCTGCACCTTCGGCTGTCACTCTTTCTTTAATCAGCCAGCGTTTGGTCACGTCTTCTGTCACTCAGGTCTTAGGTCTTAAACCTTATCCAATGAGCGACGCGGCCTTGAGAACCGTCCAATCAGGCACGCAGCTGGAGCGAAAAGGGCGGCTTCTGGGACGTGGCAGCGGCTTTGTGTCTTGCTGCAGCCAGCGTTTCGGGTCTCGTCTTCTCTGCCACTATAGGCCCAACCTCTGTGGCCTTGTGACCTGCTGATACTGGAGATCCACACCTAAGATGCCAGGACCCCCTGGAAGCCTAGAAATGGTGTGAGTGCTGGGTCCGACCTCGGGGAAAGGGTTTGTTGGAACCGGTGGGAAGTGGCTGTGGCGGACTTATGCCTTCCCGCAAACAGCTCCATAATTTGTGCCCGCAGTTCTCCTTGCCCAGATCGGCCTCAGTCCCCTTCAGCAATAAGATGGCGACTGCACAGTGACTGTGCCCTGGCCCGAAGCCCTCTCTGGGCAGCTCTGCACCCGCAGAGCTACCTCTCTTATAGATTGTCTCTCCCAGGGACCACGGGAGGGTCGTCAGGGGAGAATCCTGACTCCGTTGCAGGTCATGAATGGGAAGACCTTTGGTTTGGTTTATGGGATTCTCAGTTTCTCTTTTCTCTTATTAAAAATTTACGGGAGTTATTGCGAAAATGTTTTTTATGACTGGGTGATTTCAAGCAGAATTACAAGGCTTTGCTTTGAAAATGCAACCAAGAAAAACAATAGGGAAAATCTCTCCTGCATTTTGGCTGTAGAAAATGAATACATTTCCGGTAAGGCGCAGTAGCTCACACCTGTAATCCTAGCACTTGGAGAGGCCAAGGCCAGTGGATCATCTGAGGTCGGGAGTTCGAGACTAGCGGGCCAAAGTGGCAAAACCCTGTCTCTATTAACAATAGAAAAATTAGCCAGGCGTGGTGGTGCGAGTATACAATCCCAGCTACTGGGAAGGCTGAGGCAGGAGAATCGCTTGAACCCAGGGGCGGATGTTGCATTGAGCAGAGCTTTTGCCACTTCACTCCAGCTTGGGCAAAAGAGCAAAACTCCTCAAAAAAAAAAAAAAGACATTTCCACAAGAAAATGTGGTAGACAACTGGTGAGTTATGTAGAGTCATAAAAATATCACTTCCCCTTTTTGCAGGGTAAATTTGTGACAGTGAATATCTCTGTTCTGTATCCTGTTATCTTGACTTCTGATTTTCATGCTAAATTTTATGAGATAAAACTTGGTACCTCCTAGAAATGTTCCCATATGACTAATTGTTTACTATATATTTTTAATGAAAAAATTTAGAATAAGACATATATTGTCTGAAAGGAATAGATACTTTTGCTTTTCTCGTTGAGGTGTAAAATGTAAGCACCTTATAATTTCATCAATTTAGATAAACAACATTGTGTTTGAGTAATGTTGCTGAATTTTTCACATATGTAGTTTCAAAAACAAAGTTAATAACTGTGACATGGAAATCAAAGCTTGAGCCTAGTGCCTCCAACTAAGGCTAATTAATATTAAACTTCCCAAAGAAGGTTATTAGCAGCCCAGTTAATTGTTTTCTAAAGAGCCTCCCTTGAAGATGTCCCAGCCTAGTCACCCCAGCCGTGGAAGAATCCTTTATACTAAGAGAAGCTACAGAACCCTGTAAAGCTGGGGACCCACAGGCAAATGCAGTTAAGGATAAGAAGGAAAATAACTGGTAGGATTTTTGTGAAGATGAAGTTGTTATTGTTTTGAAGCAGTTTCTAGACTGTTTAACATAAAGCAAAGTCAGATTTATGTAAAATTAAATTCCAGCTGAGAGCAGTAACTCACACATGTCATCACAGCACTTTGGGAAGCTGAGGCAGGTGGATCACAAGGTCAGGAGTTCAAGACCAGCCTGGCCAACACAGTGAAATTGCGATTCTACTAAAAAGACGAAAATTAGCTGGGTGTGGTGGCACACACCAGTAGTCCCAGCTACTCGAAAGGCTGAGGCAAAGAAGAATAGCTTGAACCTGGAAGGTGGAGGTTGCATTGAGCCAAGAATATGCCAATGCACTCTAGCCTGGGTGACAGAGTGAGACTTTGTCTAAAAAAAATTAATTAATTCCAAAGGAGTATTGCAACAGAAGAAAACACCTAATATAAGATCTGTAAAACTTACAAAGTCAGACAGACAAGGGCATTCTTTTATAGAAAGAAACAAACAAGATTACAAAGAAGGTAGAAGGTAAATGGCCAATGAGAGGTGAAAAAAATCAGATTCTACATTAATGTTTTAAGTCAGCATGTCCTTAGGAAGGACATAACATGGGGTGGTATTTTGACTCAGATTGAGTGTAGCTGAATGTTCAGGAGCCTGTGGGCAGGAGACAAACTTAAGTGAAGTTTGATTAAAAAGTATTTTCTTTTGACCACTGAAGAAAAATTCAGCTGATTTTTTAAAATGAAAAGAAGAAAACAATGTGCAGAGTCTATGTCTGGCTATGTGATAGATCAGAAAAAAGAGCCCCAACTAAGTCATAATGGAAAGCTTGTTTCTTTCCATGAACTGTTTCTGGAGAACACAAAAGGTTAGAGAATTTTATTAATCATAGCTATTTACCAGGATTATCTATGTACTTCATCTTTACCCATTTTTTCTTTATCCTATTCCTTCCCTCCCTCCCTTCCTTCCTTCCTTTCATTTCTTTCATCTCACTTTTGTTGCCCAGGCTGGAGTGTAATAGCATGATCTGGGATCACTGCAACCTCTGCCTCCCAGGTTCAAGGGCTTCTTCTACCTCAGCCTCCTGAGTAACTGGTATTACAGATATGCGCCACCACGTCTGGCTAATTTTTTGTATTTTTAATAGAGACAGAGTTTCTGTGTGTTGGTCAGGCTGGTCTCAAACTCCTGACCTCAGGTGATCCACCCAAAGTGCTGGAATTACAGGTGTGAGCCTCCACGCCAGGCCACATTTCCTATATATGACTTTTTCTTAGTTGTATTTTCTTTTTTTTTTTTAGCCAATCAATGAGGGCTTGTAAGGTTGCTGAGGTTGGTTGGCCTTGAACTCTTGGTCTCGCCTTCGCAAGCGCCACGAAATCCGACCGGAGCCACTTTGGGCCCCTTAGTTGTATTTTCTATAATAAGCTGGTAAATGTAACTACAGTGTTTTGCTGAGTTGTGTGAGTAGCTCTATCAAATTATGAAACTTGAGGGAGGTTATGGGAGTCCACAATTTTTAAACAGTAGCTTAGAAGCATGGATAGGCCTATGGGTTTTGTGACTGGGATCTGACATTAGGACAATGTTGTGAGACTGAGCTCTGAATCAGGGTCTGTGTTGACTCTGGATAGTATCAAAATTCAAATTCAAATGTTAGTCAGTTAGTTGGTGTTGGAGAAGGCCTTGGTGTTCAGCAAACTCTACAGATTTGGTACAGGAAAAAAGATATTACAGAGGCCTGGCCTGGAATAAAACTCTGGTTGTCTGGGAATGGAAGGCTCTGCTCTCCTGTACACAGGCTGTCACACTGCCCATTGTTCTGTCTCCTTCCAGGATTTGAGAGGGTAAAAACTTAGAGGAACGAAACTCTGATGATAGCAGACCCCCTTTTTCCACAGCTGCCACCACAGGGTTCCCACTCACTCACAGGCTTACCCACTAGATATTAATGTGTTCACACCTCTCCCAGGTCTAGGCACCACCCAGAGAAATTTCACAACAGCATTTTTGATTCTAGTGTTTCTTGGCAAAAACCTATAAAAGTGTCTACAGGTCTCCTTACATATCCCCACCCCGAGACACTGAATCTGCCACAGCAGCCTGTTTTCCTCACTAAGGGTTCTGGCCCACCTGTTCGTAATCTCATCTGCCTGCATAAACACAAACATACATCAGAGTATACCTTCCCCTGAGCCGCTATCTGTAGCACAAACCAGTTCTTTCGCTTACATTGCACTGTTTCCCACTCATAGATTTTTATTTGTTTACCTTTTATTTTTGTCTCAAAGGTACACATGTAGGTTTTTTATACAGCTAAAACTGTGTCATGGGAGTTTGGTGTGCAGATTATTTTGTCACTGAGGTACTAAGCATAGCACCAAAATTTTTTTTTTTTTCTGATCCTCTTTATCCTCCCATTCTTCAATCTCAACTAGGCCTCAGTCTCTGTTCTTGTCTGTGTTCCTGTGTTCTTATTATTCAGCTCATACTTAGAAATAACATGCATTTGGTTTTCTGCTGCTGCATTAGTTTTCTAAGAATTGTTTCCAGTTTCATCCATGTTGCTTCAAAAAACATGGGCGTGTGTGTGTGTGTGTGTGTGTGTGTGTGTTTGTGTTTTAATGACCACACAGTATTCTATGATATTTATGTACCACATTTTATTTTTATTAAACTTTTTATTTTATTTTATTTTTGAGAACAGGGTCTCACTTTGTTGCCCAGACCGAAATGTAGTGGCATGATCTCAGGTCATTGCAGCCTCAATGTCATGGGCTCAAGCAATCCTCTTCTACTTTAGCCTCTCAAGTAGCTGGGACTGCAAGCACACACTAGCAGGCCTGGTTATTTTTTTGTATTTTTTGTAAAAATGGGGTTTTGCTCTGTTGCCCTGGCTGGTCTCAAACTTTTGAGCTCAGGCAATTTACCTGCTTCGGTCTCCCAAAGTTCTGAGATTACAGGTGTGAGCCACCATGCCCAACCATACAATATTTTCTTTATCCAGTATACAATTGATAAGTACTTAGGTTGATCCCATGTCTTTGCTATTGTGAATAGTGCTGCAATGAAGATGCATATGTCTTTAGAATAATTTATATTTTACTGGGTACATGCCAAATTATGAGGTTGCTGGGTCAAAAGATAATTCTGTTTTTAGTTCTGTGAGGAATCGACACATTGCTTTTCACAATGGTTGAACTTTTTATTTTTTCACAATGGTTGAACTAATTTACAGTCCCACTGGCATTGTATAAACTTTCCCGTTTCTCTGGAACCTTGCCAACATCTGTTATCTTTTGACTTTCTAATACTAGCCATTCTCACTGGTGTGAGATGATATTTCATTGTGGTTTTTCTTTGAATTTCTCTAATCATTAGTAATGAGCATTTTTCATATGCTTATTGGTCACATGTATGTCTTTTTAAAAACATCTTTTTCATATTTTTTTGTCTACTTTTTAATTCAGGTCTTTTTTTTCTATAAACTTAAGTTTCTTATACATTATGGGTATTGGACCTTTGTCAA
This sequence comes from Saguinus oedipus, assembly GCA_031835075.1. Lineage (NCBI taxonomy): Eukaryota > Metazoa > Chordata > Mammalia > Primates > Cebidae > Saguinus > Saguinus oedipus. The sequence goes on from CM063187.1 coordinate 21,053,745, forward strand.
AAGCATAGTTTACAAATATTTTCTTTTATTCTGTGTGTTGTTTGTTTACTGTGTTAATGGTTTCCTTTGCTGTGATGAAGCTTTTTATCTTTAGTAGGTTCCATTTGTCAATTATTGTTTTTGTTACAGTTGCTTTTGGCATCTTTGTTTTAAAATTTTTGCCAGTTTCTAGGTCTAGAATGGTATTTTCTAAGTTATCTCACAGGTTTTTTGTTTGTTTTCCATTTAAATTTTTAATTTATCTTTTTTTTTTTTTTTTTTTTTTGGAGACAGAGTTTCGCTCTTGTTACCCAGTCTGGAGTGCAGTGGCACGATCTCAGCTCACCGCAACCTCCGCCTCCTGGGTTCAGGCAATTCTCCTGCCTCAGCCTCCTGAGTAGCTGGGATTACAGGCACGCGCCACCTTGCCCAGCTAATTTTTTGTATTTTTAGTAGAGACGGGGTTTCACCATGTTGACCAGGATGGTTTCAATCTCTTGACCTCATGATCCACCTGCCTTGGCCTCCCAAAGTGCTGGGATTACAGGCTTGAGCCATCGCGACTGGCCTATTTTATCTTACGTTGATTTTTGTATATGATTTAATGAAGGTTTCCACTTTCAATCTTCTACATAGTGCTAGCTAGTTATTCCAGCACCATTTATTAAACAGAGCATTCTTCCCAGATTCCTTTTGTTAGCTTTGCCAAAAACCAGATGGCTGTAGGTATGTGACATTATTTCTGGGTTCTCTCTTCTGTTGCATTGGTTTATAAGTTTGTTTTTGTACCAGTACCATGCTGCTTTGTTTACTGTAGCCCTGTAGTATAGTTTGAATTCAGGTAATGTTAATGACTTAAGCTTTGTTCTTTTTGCCTAGGATTGCCTTGGCTATTTGTGCTCTTCTTTGGTTCCATATAAATTTAATTTTTTTTTCAACTCTGTTAAGAAATATTTTCAGTAGTTTGACAAAAAGAGCATTAAATCTGTAATATTTTTTGGCAATATTACCATTTTAATAATATTGATCTTTTCTATCCATGAGCATAAAATGATTTTCCATTTGTTTCTTTCATCTCTGACTTCAAGCCAGGTTTTGTCAGTCTTGTCATAAAGATCGTTCACCTCCTTGGTTAGCTGTGTTCCTAGATATTTTATTCTTTTTGTAGTGATTGTGAATGAGATTTTGTTTTTGATTTGGCTTTTGGCATGCATGTTTTTGATTTACAGAGATGTGACTAATGTTTGTACATTTATTTTGTATTTTGAAATTTTACTGAAGTTTTTTGTCACTTTAGAAAGCTTTTCTACCACCATTATAGGGTTTTTCAGATACAGCATTATATTGTCTGCAAACAGAAATAAGTTTGACTTCTTTTTCTGTTTGCATGCCATATATTTTTTTATCTTGCCTAATTGGTCGGGCCTGGACTTCCAATTTTATGTTGAATAGAAGTGTTGAGAAAAGGCATCCTTTTCTTGTGCCGGTTTTCAAAGAGAAATGATTCCAGTTTGTGTGTGTCCAATATGTTGGCTGTGGGTTTGTGATAGATAACTTATTATTTTGAAGTATGTACCTTCCATGCCCAGTTTGTTGAGGCTTTTTAATATAAAAATGTTAAATTTTCTTGAAAGCCTTTTCTGCATATACTGACATAATTTTGTGGTTCCTGTCTTTGGTTCTGTTTATGTGATGAATCACATTTATTAACTCATGTGCTTTTGTTTTTGTTTTCATTTTGAGACAGAGTCTTACTCTGTTGCCCAGGCTGGAGTTCACTGGTATGACCTTAGCTCATTGCAATCTCTGTCTTCCAGGTTCAAGGGATTCTCCTGTCTCAGCCTCCCAAGCAGCTGGAATATAGGTGCTCACTACCACGCCCGGCTAATTTTTGTATTATTATTATTATTATTTTTTTGCCAGTCAATGAGAGCTTGTAAGGTTGCTGAGGTTGGTTGGCCTTGAACTCTTGGCCTCGCCTTCGCAAGCGCCACGACATCCGGCTGGAGCCACTTTGGGCCCCCTAATTTTTGTATTATTAGTAGAGACAGGATTTCACCATGTTGACCAGGCTGGTCTTTAACTCCTGACCTCAGATGATCTGCCTGCCTTGGCCTCTTAAATTACTGGGATTATAGGCATGAGCCACCATGCCTTATCTCCTGTAGAACTAACTTTGCATCCCAGAAATAAATCCTACTTGATCATATTCATTTAGTTTTTTGATGTCCTGCTCAATTTGGTTGGGCAATGTTTTGTTGAGAATTTTTGCATCATTGTTCATCAAGAATATTGGTCTAAAGTTTTCTTCTTTTGTTTTCTCTGTCAAGTTTTGGTATCAGAATGCTGCTGCTTTTAATTTTTTGAAAGAGTTTTAGTAGAAACAGTACCAGCTCTCCTTTGTCCATGCAGTAGAAGTCAGCTGTGAATCTATCTGGTCCTGGGCTATTTGGGTTGGTAGGCTCCTTATTACTAATTTAATTTTTGAGCTTGTTATTGATCTATTAAGGGCTTTGATTTCCCTTATGTTCAGTGTTGAGAGGATATATTTGTTTAAGAATTTGTCCATTTTTTCTAGATTTTCAAATTTATATGCATAGAGGTGTTCATGGTAGACTTCAGTATATTTTTGTAAGGTTAGTGGTTATGTCTCTTTCATCACTTTTAATTGTGTTTATTTGGATCTTTTCCTTTTTCTTTGTTAATCTTGCTAATGGTTTATTTATTTATTTAAGATTTTACTCCTGCAATTCTTCATCTTTTGTATGGTTTCTCATGTCAAAATCTCCTTTTGTTCAGAAATGGTTTGGGTTATTTCTTGTCATCTGCTAGCTTAGGGGATGGTTGTTATAGGTTGTTAAACTGAGGTCTTTATTTTATTTTATTAATTTTTTTTGAGATTGAGTCTCACTCTCTCACCCAGGCTGGGGTGCAGTGGTATGATCTTGGCTTAATTCAACCTCCACCTTCTGGGTTCAAATGATTCTTCTGCCTCAACTTCCTGAGTAGCTGGGATTACAGGTGCCCACCACTATGCCCAGCTAATGTTTTGTATTTTTATTAGAGACAGGTTTTCTTTTTTTTTTTTTTCAGGAACACGTGCACTTTATTCAACACAACTGTGGAAAGTGTGTGAGGGTAAAGGGCTGATACGGGATCGGTCGGGGGCAGGGCGAGGAATGGAAGCTGGAGGACGTGGGAGACAGGATGATTCCTCTGGATCTACTGATAGGCTTGCAGAATCAGTATTGGGATGATGATCAGCAGAATGGTCATGACGATGCCCAAAATCAGGGCCCAGATGTTCAGGCACTTGGCGGTGGAGGCGTAGGCCTGGGCCCCGGTCAGGTCGCCAACCATCTTCCTGTCCCTAGACTTCACGGAGTAGGCGAACGCTATGAAGCCCAGGCAGCAGGAGTTCATGAAGAGGGTGTTGAACAGGGACCAGACGACGTGGTCGGGCACGGAGGTCTCACTTCGGATGTGGATCACGGTGGATGTCGGGGGCGCAGGGTTGTGGGGCGCCCCCAGCGTAGCCACCTCATGTTCCTCCTTCAGCATCTCATAGTTCGGGGGATGGTCGGTGCCGGCGGGAGTGAAGAAGGTTTGGACAGTGTGGTTCATGGTGTCCAGGGAAGAGAGGCCGTGGTCGGGTCTGGGATGCTTCTCAGTCGAGACAGGTTTTCATCATATTGGCTAGGCTGGTCTCGAACTCCTGACCTAAACTGAGGTCTAACTTTTTGATGTAAGCATTTAATGCTATAAAATTTTCTCCTAACACTGCCTAAGCTGTGTTGCAAAAATTCTGGTGTGCTGTATCTTTGTTTTCATTTTTTTCAAAGAATTTCCTTTTCCCGTAATTTCATTATTTACCCAAAAGTAATTCAAGTTTAGCTTGTTTAATTTGCATGTAATTATATGATTTAAGTGGTTTTTTTGGTATTGAATTACTGTTTTATCAAGCTGTGGCCTGTGTGTGTGATTCATATAATTTTGGAATTGTTAAATTTGCTGATGATTGTTTGCTTCTGACTGTGTGATCAATTTTAGGGTATGTGCCATATGGTGATGAGAAGACTGTATACTATGTTATTTTTAGATGGGGAGTTCTGTAGAAGTCTATTAGGACTATTTGGTCAAGTGTTTAGTTTAAGTCTTAGTATCTTTGAAAATTTTCTGCTTCAATAATGTGTCTGTTAGTACCTATGGGTGTTGTAGTCTCCCACTATTATTTTGTCAGTATTTCATTCTCTTCATAGGTCTCTAACAACTTATTTACGTGCACCCACCAGTTTATTATAACACCTGTCTCTCTTCTGCTTTTTTACCATAAACATTCTTTCAAAGACTGGGAGTGGAAGCTCATGCCTGTAATCCCAGCATTTTGGGTGGCCAAGGCGGGTGGATCACAAGGTCAAGAGATCAAGACTATCCTGGCAAACATGGTGAAACCCCGTCTCTACTAAAAATACAAAAGTTAGCCAGGTATGGTGGTACACATCTGTAGTCCCAACTACTTGGGAGGCTGAGGCAGAAGAATCACTTGAACCCAGGAGGTGGAGGTTGCAGTGAGCCAAAATCCTACCACTGCACTCCAGCCTGGGTAACAAGAGTGAAACTCCGTCTCAAAAAAAAAAAAAAATTCAAATTCACAATTCAGATGTCCAAAAGTTCAAGAACATGTCCAGTGACCTGGTTGTTATAGGAGAAAATATAAATTAAAAATGAGAGACTTCATTTACATACGTGAAAATAGTGGAAGACGTTTTGTTCATCTCTTTTTAAAGTAAAGCATTTACATTATATATATTAACAGCTAAATAAACCTTTTGTCCTTCTTTTGGCTCAAGATTGTCTTTATTTTTGACCTGAGATTTATTGCTTTGTTATGCTTAGGCATAGAATCAAATTTAGCAATACAGAATGATAAAGACTAAAAGATAAAGAGTAAGTTCCTTTGACAGAAACGTGATTATCCAAGGTAGTTATTTGCAGGCAGAAGTGCTTACAGTGCAAAAGCAAGAATAGTTCAGTGTGTAAACTGAACGGTGAAGTCTGTAGTCTTATGTTTTTTCTGTTTATTTAGATCAATTAGCATAGTTATGTGTAGTGTTTTTAGACACCTGCATTTATATAAATTAAACAGTATATTCCACAATAGTATAAATATTTGGCAACAATATTTACTTTGAATAAATTGCTTACATAGTTGATATTATTACACATACTTTTGAAATATAAAGTGTTTTAACTGTATTATACTTACAATTTTTCAAAATCCTACATACATTATGATTAGTACATTAGAATTATTAACACTTAGATTTTTATATCTAATATTCAAAGAAAATTTACTACCAAATTATTACAGTAGATATTAGTCTGGTATGATTATCAATTTATCTAATAGAGATAATTATAGGTAAGCATAATTTTAGTGTCTTTCATTTTACTAAATTAGAATGCTGCTTTTTTTTTTTGAGACAGAGTCTTACTCTGTTGCCCAGGATGGAGGGCAGTGGCATGATCTTGGCTCACTGAAACCTCTACCTCCTGGGTTTAAGCAATTCTCCTGCCTCGGCCTCTAGTGTAACCAAGATTACAGGTACCCACCACCATGCCTGGCTAAGTTTTGTATTTTTAGTACAGACAAGATTTCACCATGTTGGCCAGGATGGTGTCCAACTTCTGACTTCAGGTCATCAGCCTGCCTCAGCCTCTCAAAGTGCTGGGATTACAGGTGTGAGTAACCACACCCAGCCTGGAACACTGCTATTGCAGGACAAATAAATAAAGGTGATGTGGCCACTCAAAAACTATAATGGCTCTTCAGTTAGCTATGTTACAAGCTATAATGTATTCCATGATATAAACAGAGTCAAATTTCAATTATTCATCAAAAAGTATTGGTGGAAGTGCATGCATTGAAAAGTAATGCAAAAGTTGTCTCCCCTTTTTTTTAGTCTACTGACAAGTTGCTTACCCAAAGATGTGAAGAAGAAAGCAGCCTCCTCACCACCCAGACATTGATTTGTTCAGATATTTCAATGCTTCATGATACAAGGAAAACACAAAAATTTTCTTAACAAACAAAAAGTGCTGGTGGAAATTGTGAGATGCATTCCAATATAGATCCCCAATTCAATGGCTAGGAGACGAGAGAGCAGCAGATGTGGAAAAGAACCTTATGAAATTTGTCTGAGAATATGTCCCCTTCATAATGTTAATGTTTGTTGTTTGTTTTTTGAGGCAGGGTCTCGCTCGGTCGTCCAGGCTGGAGCGGAGTGGTGCGATCTCGACTCACTGCAACTTACGCCTCCCATGTTCAAGTGATTCTCCTTTCTCAGCCTCCCGAGTAACTGGGATTACAGGCACTCACCACCATGCCTGGCTAATTATTTTTGTATTTTTCACAGAGATGGGGTCTCACCATGTTGGTTAGGCTGGTCTCAAACTCCTGACATCTGGTAATCCACCCACCTTGACCTTCCAAAGTGCTGGGATTACAGGCGTTAGCCACTGCCCTGAGCACATTAATGTTTTTAATGCTGATAATAGCTGTTCATTTTGACTGGTTAGAGAGCAGTTGTTTATAGAGTTATATTTTCTGTCTGAATTCATCAATCTTATATCTAATCTGAGTTTTCTCTTAAAATGCTGGTTAGAGAGCAATTATTTATAGAGTTATATTTTCTGGCTGAATTGATCAATATTCTATTTAATCCGAGTTTTCTCTGAAGATGCTTTTAATGTTATTTCTCTCAATGTAATCTTTCTCAAAATGGGAGCTGTTTTTCACCCAGGCTGGAGTGCGGTGGCACAGTCTCAGCTCACTGAAACCTCCAGCTCCCAGGCTCAAGTGATTTCCCACCTCAGCCTCCCCAGTAGCTGGGATTACAGGCGCCTACCACCATGACCTGCTAATTGTTGTATTTTTTATAGAGACAGGGTTTTGCCATGTTGGCCAGGTTAATCTTGAACTCCTGACCTCAAGTGATTCTCCCACCTTGCACTCCCAAAGTACTGGGATTACAGGCGTGAGCTATCATGCCCAGCTGAGAGCTGTTTTTTTTTTAATCTCCAATACTTTAGGTATCTGTTTCAGAAGACCTATTTGTTTCCCTTTGTGTCTGTGAATGAGTGGCTGTCACAGTGAGAACTCTTAGAGCTATCTCTATCCAGACTACTGCTTGAAATCCAGCAGTATTTTTTTCATCATTATTATAAATAGAAACAAAGGTTGAGACACTGCTCCCATTTCCATTATTGTAAAGGTGCAATTCTACCAAGGAGTCCTGCAGGCTCTCCTCTTGCAGCTCAGACTTTACTCTCTGATGTGACACGGCAGTGCTGTTGTGGAAATTGGCATTCACCGAAGTTGTGAGTTGCCCGTTGTGAGTTCTGTGCTGTGGAATGTGCCTTAGTTGCAGATGGTAGGGGTGAAGAGAGTACACTAACCCCCAGGGGAGGGCAAGCAGGAGTGCTAGATCCCAGTGCTCAGTAAGTAGAGAGCCATTGCTTTAAAATGTACATAGGCAGTAAGATAGCACCTTAATCAACCATTTCTGCAAAAAAATAAAAGCCTACCTTCAGCAGACACCAGCCCTCTGGTTGCAAAACTACCTTCAGTCATAAAGATGTGAAAAGTTTATTCTGTCATTAAATATAATTAATTAGCAAACATGGATGACCTCCCCAGTTACAAGGTGAATTTAGGATGAACTGTGTATGACATGGTTCTGTACATTTTTCTACTTGTGGACTAATTATGATGACCACCTTTCTGTCTTTACAGTCTTTTAGGAAGATTGACTATGACAGTTAGTTTTAATTTTGTAATTATACAGTTTGTTTTCTTTTTTTCTTCCTTCCTTTTTTCTTCCCTTCCTCCCTCCCTCTCTCTTTTGCTCTTGCTACCCAGGCTGGACTGCAATGGCACAATCTTGACTAACTGCAACCTCCGCCTCTTGTGTTCAAGTGATTCTCCTGCCCCAGCCTCTCGAGTAGCTGGGATTAGAGGCTTCCACTACCACACCCGGCTAATTTGGTATTTTTAGTAGAGACGGGATTTATCCACATTGGTCAGGCTGGTCTCGAACTCCTGACCTCAGATAATTTGTCCATTCCAGCCTCCCCAAGTGCTAGATTATAGGTGTGAGACACCGCACCCAGCCTCTTTTTTAGAGAAAGAGTCTTGCTCTGTAGCCCATGCTGGAGCTCAGTGGCTTGATCTCAGCTCACTTCAGTCTCCACTCTCCATGTCCCAGTTCAAGCAATTCTCCTGCCTCAGCTTCCCAAGTAGCTGCAATTACAGGATATGCCGCCATGTCTATCTAATTTTTGTATTTTTAGTAGAGACAGAGTTTCACCATGTTTGTCAGGCTGGTCTTGAACCCCTAACCTCAAGATCTGCCCGGCTCAGCCTCCCAAGGTGCTGGGATTATAGGTGTGAGGCATCACACGTGGCCTACAATTTTGTTCTCTTCTCTTTTCTTTCTTTCTTTCTCTCTCTTTCTCTCTTTCTTTTCCTTTCCCTTTCTCTCTCTCTTTAGACAATTTTATTCTTTTTGCCCAGGCTGAAGTACAATGGTGTGATCTCGGCTCCTCGCAACCTCTGCCTCCCAGGTTCAAGCGATTCTCCTGCCTCAACCTCCCAAGTAACTGGGATTACAGGCATGCGTCACTACACCCAGCAAATTTTGTATTTTTAGTAGAGATGGGGTTTCTTCCTGTTGGTCCAGCTGGTGTCGGACTCTCGGCATCAGGTGATTTGCCCACCTCGGCCTCCTAAAGTGCTGGGATTACAAGCATGAGCCACTGTGCCTGGCCTTACAGTTTTTTTTTTGTTTGTTTGTTTTGTTTTTTTTTTTTGAGACGGAGTTTTGCTCTTGTTACCCAGGTTGGAGTGCAATGGCGCGATCTCGGCTCACCACAACCTCCGCCTCCTGGGTTCAGGCAATTCTCCTCCCTCAGCCTCCTGAGTAGCTGGGATTACAGGCCCGCACCACCGTGCCCAGCTAATTTTTTGTATCTTTAGTAGAGACGGGGTTTCACCATGTTGACCAGGATGGTCTCGATATCTTGACCTCGTGATCCACCCGCCTCGGCCTCCCAAAGTGCTGGGATTACAGGCTTGAGACACCGCGCCCGGCCACAGTTTTGTTTTTTAACAGTCGTATTATTGTGGAGTTTTCCTGGGGCTGGGGAACATATTTTTTTAAATTATATTTTCCGAACACTGTCTAGAATTAGAAGACATGATATAAACACATAAGGTTCCAACCAGGCTTGACTCTAGAGGGGCCTTTCCCTTTCAGGCTTTTCGTCAACTCACAGTTCTGCTGTAAAGTTCATGCTGTCTCCTAAATATGTAGGCAGAATTGTGTCTCTGCCTGTTTGGTATCTATAGTCCTCTACAGTCACTTCTAGAGAGGCTAGATGAGAGGACTACAAACTTTACAGGGGAGCAGTCAGTCATTTTACCTCTTTCAGTGACTTGTATCTTAAGACCCGAAGCTGATTGGAGCTCATGGGTCTCAGAAACACAATTAGAGTAACATGAGTGCATTGAGTAGACATGAGAATCTCCACTTCCCTTTTTTCCTCTTGCTAAAATGCTCAAATATGTAGGTAGCATGTGCTGCTGCTCCACCCGTTTTGGACCTAAATCTGCAGCCTCAAATTATAAATCTAGGTCTTGAGATTTTGGGAAACTTTTATCAGAGGAATGCAAGTCCTTATCAGACTCAGAGAGACGTTAAAATGAGAGCACAATTATGTCTTTTTCCCCCTTTCAACTGTCTGTCTCTTGAAACTGCTCACTATTGCCACAAGTAGGTATAAATTAAACTAATAATGCCACATAAGACACTATCCTGTACCCTAAACCTTAATGATGTATAGCCAATCAATAGCCAAAGTTATTTCTTTAAATAAAGAAGACTTTCTGTTTCTTTCACTTTTTGACTATTACTTGAAAAGAGTGCTGCTGAAACTAACAAATGGAGACATTATGCCTCCAGAAAAAGTTTAAGGAAAAGTATTGCAAGCAACAGTAGTCACTGTTGGATCAGGTTCTAAAGGAAAGGGTGGAGAGATTCAACCAGTTAAAGTTCTTCTCCCAGAATTTGGAGACACCAAAGTAGTTCTAGGTGACAAGCATTATTTCCTATTTAGAGATGGTGACACGCGGTGGCTCAAGCCTGTAATCCCAGCACTTTGGGAGGCCGAGGCAGGGGATCATGAGGTCAAGAGATTGAGACCATCCTGGTTAACATGGTGAAACCCCGTATTTACTAAAAATACAAAAAAATTAGCTGGGCGTGGTGGCGGATGCCTGTAATCCCAGCTACTGGGGAGGCTGAGGCAGGATAATTGCCTGAACCCAGGAGGCGGAGGTTGCAGTGAGCCCAGATTGCACCATTGCACTCCAGCCTGGGTAACAAGAGCAAAACTCCATCTCAAAAAAAAAAAAAAAGAAAGTATGCAGACTGAAATAAATCACTTTTGAAATGGCATCAACGTGATGCAGTGCATTCTACTTAAGTTCTAAAATCTTTCATCATGTAAATAATTTTCATATCTCTCTTTTATAATACACTAATGATAACTAATGACCAAAAGAAAAAAAAAGACTGCCTGAGAAACAACTTTTTTTTTAAGACAGAGTCTCACTCTGTCACACAGGCTGGAGTGCAGTGGTGCAATCTTGACTCACTGCAATGTCCACTTCCTGGGTTCGAGCAGTTCTTCTGCCTCAGCCTTTAGAGTAGCTAGAATGCCAGGTACCTGCCACCACTCTCAGCTAAATTTTTTGTATTTTTAGTGGAGACAGGGTTTCACTATCTTGATCAGGCTAGTCTCAAACTCCTGACCTTAGGTGATCCACCCACCTCGGCCTCCCAAAGTGCTGAGATTAGAGGTATGAGCCACCATGCCCGGCTTTATTTTTGTTTTTCTTTTTCTTTTTTTTGAGTCAAAGTCTCACTTTTGTCTTCCAGGCTGGAGTGCAGTGGTGATCTCAGCTCACTACAACCTCTGCCTCCCAAGTTCAAGTGATTCTTCTGCCTCAGCCTTTCCAAGTAGCTGGAAATACGGGTGCCTGCTACCATGCCTGGTTAATTTTTGTAATTTTAGTAGAGACAGGGTATCACCATTTTGGCCAGGCTGGTCTCAAACTCCTGACCTCAGATGTTCCACCTGCCTTGGCCTCCCAAAGTGCTGGGATTACATGTGTAAGCAACTGTGCCTGGCCACGAAACAACTTTTTATCAGTTCACCCTGTTTTCTCTTTTTCTCATTTTACAAATTCACTTGTTGTTTTTTTTTTTCTTAAGAGAGAGTCTTGCTTTGTCACCGAGGGACACAACGTGAGGAGATCTCTCTTTTGATAGTAGTTTACTTGCTGTAACACCCAAAAATGCAGAGCGAGGTTAATCCTACCTAGAATCTTCACATAAGTTATGGCCTCTACCTGGGATTTACAAGACACAAGGTAGACTTTGGATAGAAAATGTATAGAAAACCCAGAGGAGGCATTTTCTGCATTGCAAGACATCTTAAAGCCTCCCTTTGAGAGTGTGTCTCTTTGAGTTTTTGAGGTCTTATTCAGTGACCAGTTCTGTGAGCAGCTCTAAGGGTAAAGAGAATCTGATGGTAGAATCTTTAAGTGGAAGCAAGCATCTTAAAAGATCAAGACTATGAAGTATCCAGAGCCATAACCACAACTATATCTATGTGTAAAAATGTGATACTGGAGGAGAGTATTGTCCTTTCTCTTACCCAAGAGCTAGCTCACCATCACAGGTAATCCCGGTTCTGGAACTCCACCAGGGTAGGTCCATTTTTTATTTAGAATCAGCCTGGGCCGGGCGCGGTGGCTCAAGCCTGTAATCCCAGCACTTTGGGAGGCCGAGGCGGGTGGATCACGAGGTCAAGATATCGAGACCACCCTGGTCAACATGGTGAAACCCCGTCTCTACTAAAGATACAAAAAATTAGCTGGGCACAGTGGCGCGTGCCTGTAATCCCAGATACTCAGGAGGCTGAGGCAGGAGAATTGCCTGAACCCAGGAGGCGGAGGTTGCGGTGAGCCGAGATCTCGCCATTGCACTCCAGCCTGGGTAACAAGAGCAAAACTCTGTCTCAAAAAAAAAAAAAAAAAGAATCAGCCTGAATCATCTGGGCACAGTGGCTCATGCCTTTGGTTTCAGCACTTTGGAAGGTCGAATCGGGTGGATCACCAGAGGTCATGAGTTCGAGAGCAGCCTGGCCAACATGGTGAAACCCCATCTCTACTAAAAATATAAAAATTAGTCCAGCCTGGTGGCATGTACCTGTAGTCCCAGCTACTTCGGAGGCTGAGGCAGAAAAATTACTTGAACCTGGGAGGCAGAGGTTGCAGTGAGCCAATATCCAATAATTGCACTGTAGCCTGAGCAACAGAGGGAGATTCTATCTTAAAAAAAAAAAAAAAAGAGTCTGACTCTCTCCTGCCTGATTTATTGGACACCAGCACAGGGTTGCTGGGAATCCTATCACAATTCACAATCACCTAGGCATCTTTGAGTTATTTGAGAATGCCCAGAGCAGAATTTTATTAGGCTGACAAGAGTGGTTAATTCTTCTGTCTCAGTCTAGGAAAAATGACTCATTCTGTGTTTATTTCTTACTTCATACAATAGATGTTTTTGGTTGGTGCCCAAATGAGAGTTTCTCCACTTTCCACTTGAGTGAAAAACAAGAGAAGGTCAGGAGACTCAGACACATAAACCAATTGCTTTCATTTCATACAGTCATTAGAAAAAATAGATGAAGCAGACATTTTTTGTCCCTACAATCCAGAAACTTTTAGTCTATAATAGCAACTGGATAAAAGGTTGAATTTATGCATTATATGGTGAGTACAATAAATAGATGTGTGCAAAAAAACTTGGGCTTTATTTGGACCACTTTCTTTTTACTTTTTTTTTTTTTTTGAGACGGAGTTTCGCTCTTGTTACCCAGGTTGGAGTGCAATGGCGCAATCTCGGCTCACTGCAACCTCTGCCTCCTGGGTTCAGGCAATTCTCCTGCCTCAGCCTCCTGAGTAGCTGGGATTACAGGCACGTGCCACCATGCCCAGCTCATTTTGTATATTTAGTAGAGACGGGGTTTCACCTTGTTGACCAGGATGGTCTCGATATCTTGACCTCGTGATCCACCCGCCTCGGCCCCCCAAAGTGCTGGGATTACAGGCTTGAGCCACCGCGCCCGGCCCAGTCTTTTTACTTTTAATTTTTTTGAGACAGAGTTGTTTTCTTATTGCCCAGGTTGGAGTGCAATGGTATGATCTCAGCTCACCACAACCTCTGACCCCTGGATTCAAGCAATTCTCCTTCCTCAGCCTCCTGAGTAGCTGGAATTACAGGCATGTGCCACCATGGCTGGCTAATTTTGTATTTTTATTTAGTAGAAATGGGGTTTTCCATGGTCAGGCTGGTCTCAAACTTCCAACCTCAGGTGATCCACCTGCCTCAGCCTCCCAAAGTGTTGGGATTACAGGCACGAGCCATAGCACCTGACCCTCACTTTCTTTATATTTTTGTTACTGCTGATATTTTTACATTAAGGGATATTTATTAACAGAAGAGTTATTATTATTTGTATATATATTTTTTTTCTGGGCACGTGTCTATTGTTATGAGGGGAGTCCAGAATGTTTGAGGGGTGTCCTGGGATACCCCACCCTCTCTTAAGGGCTGGGCTCAGGCGTTTCTGAAAGAGATGTCTTCAGGACAGGGCCTGGCATCACGGACCTGGGAGCTGGAAGGCAGAGGCAGACCTATCTGGGCCGGCTGGGGCAGTGGACTGATGGGTCTCACAGCCAGCCCAATCTCTGGTCACTTTGGCACAGGCCTACAGGATACAGAGGCTCCAGATCCAGCTCTTAGAAGCACTGAGAAGGGACAGCTTTGGGCCCCACGGGGTAGCAGCCTGAGCCCAGGGCAGCAGGGGCAGGCATGAGTCTTACTCAGAGGCTGGGGAGGTACAGGGGGGCGGCCTAGCACAATGCTGAGGGCTCAGGGCTGTGACCACCCTTGGCTGTCCAAACTGGGCCGGAGGAGCCTTGAGTTTGTCAGTGGCTCCTCTGTCAGCTCCCACTCTCCCAGCCAGGGCTGGGTGCCCCCAGGAGCCAAGGCGGGGACGCCAGGTCTGCGGTGGGAATTAAGAACACTAGGGTCGCTATATACATTCATACAAATACATAAATACAGAAAGCCCCGAGCTCCACGGAGAAGAGCCAAAGGGATGCACCTTTGTCCCAGGGACAGCCCAGGCCTTGCTACACTCAGCCAGGCCAGGGGTTGAGGGGCGGAGGACACTGGGGACAGTTCCGTCTGTGTTCCCCAGGCCACGACTTGAGTGGACAATGGGGAAGACCACCGTGCAGAACTGTGAACAGCACTTGGAGTAGCTGCTACCGCCAACTGCCTGTAGGCTCAGGCTCAGGGCTAGAGTCAGGTGGGAAGCTCTTCCTCACTGTCGCTGCAGTTTCCACGGCAATCTTGGCGACAGCGGTCCCTTTTTAGGGGGTGCAGGTGGCTGGCCCTTCCAGTCTAGGTCTGGGGGAACTGAGCCATCCAGCCCAAAGTCATTCAGTTCCTGGAAGCACTCCGTCTCCACCATCTTGTTCTGCCAGGAGATGGGCACACTGCCTGTGGCAAACTTCTGGTAGAAGTCCTGGTCAGTGTGCTCCCGCTCCACGCCCTTGACGGTGGAGAACTGCTCAATGTTCAGAACATCCTTGCAGTAAATGTCCTGGGGATCAGGCTTGAAGGGCGGCTCCAGCATGCCGGCTCCCAGCCGCTTGAAGTTCAGCTTCTTAAAGAGGGGGTGCTCTTTCACCTCACGGGCACTGCCCCCAGGACACCCCAGACGTTCGGTGGGGTCCTTGCAAAGGAGCTGGGAGCAGAGTGAGCGGGCCTGTGGGGAAAAGCGCTCCGAATACTCCTCGGGCACCTCCTTCACCAGCCGCTGTACCTCCTCCCGCTTGATCTTCTTCCTCTGCTGGAAAGGTGACTGGCCTGCGATCATCTCATATAGGAGGTAGCCTAGCGCCCACCAGTCAGGGCTGAATGTGTACGGTTCGTTCTTCACCACCTCTGGAGCCATGTAGCCCACGGTGCCCACACGGCCTTTGATGGTCTGGCGCTGAGGTATATGCACAGCCAGTCCCAGGTCGGAGATGCGGATGTGGCCATGGTCATCCAGCAAGATGTTCTCTGGCTTTAGGTCCCTGTACACGATGCGCTCCCGGTGCAGGTCCTCTAGGCCGCAGCAGATCTCGGCGGTGTAGAAGACAGCCCGTGCTTCGGAGAAGCCAGCATGGCCCATGTGGTAGATGTGGAACTTGAGGTCACCTCCGTTCATCAGCGTCAGCACCAGGCACAGCGCGTCCTTGGTCTCATAGGCATAGGCCAAGCTCACTACAAACCTACTGTTCACTTTCTTCAGGATCTGCTTCTCGTTCAGCGCCATGGCCTCCTCTTTCCGCTTCTTGATCCGCTTTTTCTGTAGCTTCTTGCAGGCATACATCTTGCCTGTGGCCCGCACCTGGCAGGCGCACTACTCCTCCCCAAAGCCACCTTTGCCCAGGACTCGGTACTGCCTGAAGGTGTTTTTGGTCACTCGCTGCCTTTCCAGCCGCTTCCACTGCAGGAAACGGTTGAAGTAGATGCTGTCGAGGTAGTCGGCAAATGGGGCCATGCTCAGGTACTCGTGGGTCAGCCGGGTGAGTTCCTGGAAGAGGTCTTTGCAGGGCCCCTGCCCCAGTCTCTGGGCGCAGTTCATCGCCAGCTGCTGGGGGACCTCAGGGATGAGGTCAGGACCCATGTTGCTCAGAAAATTCTGCATTAGCCGCCGCCCACATGCCTTCTGCTTCTCATCCGGAGTCAATTCATACTCGGCCACCCCATCCAGGAAGGTGATGCAACGGCTCAGCTCCAGCCTCGTGGCACAGAACTCTCGAAACAGCAGGCGCCCGATGGGCTGCCGCTCGCACAGGCTGTGGTAGCCACGCTCGAGGCTCAGCCGCAGCTCTTCACACTGGCTGATGTGGGGGAACTGGAGCATCTGCTGCCATTTCTTGCTTTTGCCTTTGAGATTCCCACCGCCACCTTCCCGGGCCTTGAGTAGCACCGTGTTCCCTACGATGGTCTTGAGCTCCATTGGGCTGCAGCGCTGCCAGCCGGGATCGCGCGCCGGAGCCGGGGCCAAATGGCGATAGGTGTGGCTCGGCTTGGCTAGCAGTGACCACGCCTCTCTGGCCTCCCCGGCCGCCGCCACCCTGTATTTCTTTTTTTTCTTTTCCTGGGTGTTTTGGGATGGAGTCTCGCCCTGTTGCCCAGGCTGTAGTGCAGTGGCTTGATCTCAGCTAACTGCAACCTCTGCTTTCTGGGTTTAAGTAATTTTGCTGCCTCAGCCTTCTCAGCAGTTGGGATTATAGGCATGCACCACCATACCCTGCTAATTTTGTATTTGTAGTAGAGACAGGATTTCTCCAGGTTGGTTAGGGTTTCTCCATGTTGGTCAGGCTGGTCTCAAACTCCTGACCTTAGGTGATCCACCCGCCTTGGCCTTCCAAAGTGCTGGGATTACAGGTGTGGGCCTCCATGCCCGGCCTGATGTTGATTCTGTCCATAAAAATGGAATGTTTTTCCATTTGATTGTGTGCTCTCTGACTTCCTTGAAGAGGGCCTTGTCATTTCTTGTTAGATGTATTTCTAGGTGTTTTATTCTTTTTGTAGCAGTTGTGAACATGTATGATTTGGCTCTCTGATTGTTCTTTCTTGGCTTATAGAAATGCTTGTGATTTTTCTATTTTTAGTGGAGATGAGGTTTCACCATGTTGGCCAAGGATGCTCTTGATCTCTTGATCTCGTGATTTGCCTGCCTTGGCCTCCCAAAGTGCTCAGATTACGGGCATGAGCCACCGTGCCCAGCCAAACTGATGTTTCTTTATCACTAAATTTAGACTATAATTTACTTTTGAGAGGCAGTGATGCTGTAACCTTCTGCACACCATAGAATTGATTTGTCTCAGCACATCATAGAAATTTGTCTTCATGCAGTTGATGTTAATAACTCGCTTGGTTAATGAGCTTTGTGACAGTTTTTTAAATAGACAATTATTTTTCTCTTCATTATTAAGTATCTTTATGCTGCTGATGTGGATAAACAATCACTTTTAATCTGGCAGCTGACCTTTATTAGGTTTTCGTTGCATGTATCTGTCTTTGGAAAATGAAAGCTCTAGTCTCTGTTTACAGGCCATAAAAACTGAAAAACACACAGCCTCTTTCACTTACTGGATGTTTAACAAAATAGTTTTCCCGAGCCAAAAACATTGGCATTGGTGGTGAGCTTGGTAGAGACTCAGATTTTATTCCAGATTTTTTGAAAAAATAATCTGCATTAATAAGATCTTCCTTTGTTGTACACATTAAAATTTGAGCAGTACTTTCTAACTCAGTATGTCTTTTTCATCTGAAGAATTTACCCAACTCATTCTGTATAATGTAAAGATAGCACTCAAAAATGTACATGTATTTATGCCCTCAGTTTTATACTTCATTGTCCAGAAAACTGCCATCTATATGTTGATGTTGTAGATCTTATGTCACTCTCTTTTCTCAGAATTAGAGAATACATTAGAGAATATTTCTGTGTTGAAAGTTATTTATTAGATATTGTCAATCACTCCTGTAAGTAAGAACCAGTTATCGTTATTCTTTTTTTTATTTTTTTAAATTTTTATTGCATTATAGGTTTGGGGGTACATGTGCAGAACGTGCAAGATAGTTGCATAGGTACACACATGGCAGTGTGCTTTGCTGCTTTCCTCCCCTTCACCCACACTTGGTATTCATCCCCAGGCTATCCCCCCCAGCCCCCCCTGCTGTCCCTCCCCCATTCCCCGCAACAGTCCCCACTATTCTTGATTTACCTTGAGTCAAATTAAAAATTCTGCTCATGGTCAGTTGGTAAATATGCATGTGTGTGTATGTTTTTCAGGGAGTGTTGACATTTAGGGATGTGGCCATAGAATTCTCTCTGGAGGAGTGGCAATGCCTGGACACTGCACAGCAGAATTTATATAGAAATGTGATGTTAGAGAACTACAGAAACCTGGTCTTCCTGGGTGAGAATAACTTCAATACACAATTTCCTGATATACTCTGTAAGTTTTATTTCTTTTCTTTTTCTTTTTTTGTAGAATAATTTTTGGCAATTTTTGCTTTCAGATCTGTTTAAGAAAACAAAAATCAAGATTTGTCTAGTAAAAAATAATTTTAAGGTGTTTTTGACCTGAACTTTCCACATTCCTGAGCTGATCTGTGTCCTTCACTCTAGATTAGCGTTAATTTTAGAAATTTAGTGGTATAGCATACTGTTGCCCACATCTTAAAATCTGATTGCCACTACTAATTTTTGATTTAGTAGTACCAGGTAGTGAAATTAAGAACTTACAAAATTGAAATATTTTCTAAAAATTTTAAATTTTGTGTTATAAATTAGTATTTTAAAGGTATTTTTCTAGAATATTCTATTACATTCTTTTTACTGAGCACACTACTAGGTTGGTAATTGGAGAATATGAGCAAGATTCATGTAATTTTTAATAAAACAGGTATTGCTGCCTCTAAGCCAGACCTGATCACCTGTCTGGAGCAAGGAAAAGAGCCTTGGAATGTGAAGAGTCATGAGATGGTAGCCGAAGCCCCAGGTAGGTGAGAGTGAAAGTGAGTACAACTGACGACACAGATGAGAGGTCTAAAATAAGAAAAAAGCCAATTTTTTTTTTTTTTTGCCAATCATTGAGAGCTTGTAAGGTTGCTGAGGTTGGTTGGCCTTGAACTCTTGGCCTCGCCTTCGCAAGTGCCACGACATCCGGCCGGAGCCACTTTGGGCCCGAAAAAAGCCAATTCTTAAAATGATTTGGAAGTCTGTGTTTCAAAGGAAATAGTTTTTGGGAAGGCTGATTTTTTATTTTTTTGTTTTCTGTGCTCTCACATGGAAGCATCTTCTGTGTTATCTTTTTAAAATCCCTAAAGAGTTACTTTCCCTTCAGTGATCTTTCTTCATGTTTACAGTGACAGCCTGTTTGTGGCATATATGCAAAATATGATCACTTTTTTATTGTTTTTGAAAACACAGAGATAGCTGCATAATTTTGAGAAACTACGTTAAACTGTTTTTTAAGTTCTCTTTTGACATGTCTAAGATGTGTGGCAGTAGTGGTTTCTGTTCCATTATTTTTGTATTGCTAATTTTTCTGAACAATACATTTTGTCTTTTTTAGTCTTTAAGTGTAGTTTAAAATTATAAATTATGATGTTCTTCTGCTTTGTTCTTTGTTTTCAAGATTGGTTTGGCTATTCAACGTTTATTGTAGTTCTACGTGAAATTTAGATGTATTTTGTATTACTGTAGAAAATATTGGAATTTTGATAGGGAGTTTATTGAATCTAAAGATCACTATAGATAACAGGGCACTTTAACAATATTCTTTCAATCAATAGACATAAAATGTTTTTATATTTATTTTTGTCATTTCAAGTTTTTAATTGATGTATCTTTTATTTGAAATATATTTAAGCTCCTTGGTTACATTACATTTATTCTTAGAAATTTATTATTCTAACTTTGGGAGGCCAAGGCAGGTGAATCATGAGGTCAAGAGATCGAGACCATCCTGGTCAACATGGTGAAACCCCGTCTCTACTAAAAATACAAAAAAAAAAAAAAATTAGCTGGGCATGGTGGTGCGTGCCTGTAGTCCCAGCTACTCAGGAGGCTGAGGCAGGAGAATTGCCTGAACCCAGGAGGTGGAGGTTGTGGTGAGCCGAGATCGCACCATTGCACTCCAGCCTGGGTAACGAGCGAAACTGTCTCAAAAAAAAAAAAAAAAAGAAATTTATTATTTTAGTGCTATTGTAAGATTGCCTTCTTTCTCTATTTTATCAGATAGTTTATTTAAAGTGTATGGAACAATAACTTATACTTACATATTAATTTTCTGTTTTGCTAATTTATTGTGTAATTATTACTTTAATTAGTTTTTAAAGTACTGTTTTTTTTTTATGTAAGATCAAATCACCTACAAAAAAACAACTTTTTACTTTTTTGTCTTTAATTTCAATGACTTAAAAAAATTTTTTTGGCTAATTTTTATTGCACCTACTTTCAGTGCTATGATAAAATAGAAGCATTGAGAATAAGCACAATATACTTTTGCATTGGTATCTGAATTTGAAGGAGCAAATACCTCTTCAAGTTTTTATAAACTGGTTTCAGAAAGTGAAGGTCTTTTGTCGAGTCCCCAGAGTGATGGGATGCCCACGTGTTTGTAGTGTAGAGAGGCTGTAGCTTGATCACAAAGGCTGCTGGGTCTGCATTAGGGTCCACCTTTAGTTGGCTTGTTACAAGGGGATTGGGTAGTTGTAATTCCCATTTTATTTTTGAACAGAGTGAATATTCTTTAGGACTTGGCTTTGTTTGGCAGAATGTAGGGCAGATTTCTGCAATTGTGTCTGCATATGGTAGGCTTTAAATTAGGATGTAGATGAGTTTGGCTTCCACTGAGTACCAGAGAGGATTTCCCAAGGTCACTATGGGCTTCTACATAAGCAGAACTTGCCGTGCACTGTGGCTCAGGGAACTAAAACTGAGTCATGGAGCTGCTTCAGGGACCACAGTGAGAGCCAACATCTTCAGGCCTGCCGGCATGGCTATAAATGGGTGTCTTCCTTCAGGCCTCTGGAAGGGCAGGATCTTTCCCATACTGTGGATAGGAGGAGTTTGGGATGATTACAAGGTAAGTTCAGAATTCTCAGTGGGATCAAGTTTGATGGGTCATTTTCTTGTCTATAGCCAAGAATAAAGGTCCTGTAGTTTGCCACCTGAATGAAAGCGTGTCTTCTGAGAAGAACGTTCCTGAATCCCAGGCATTAGCAGAGTTTCACAACTCCCTCCCTGGATCTCAAAGCTCTTTTAAGGGCACTTATTTTGGAGATGGGGTCTTGCTACGTAACCCAGGCTGTTCTTGAAATTCTGGCCTGAAGCAGTTCTCTGACTTATGTACCATGTAGCTGTCATTACAGGTTGGAGCCATGATTCCTGTTTTTCTTATAAAGGCATTTTTGTTAGGGATGGCTGACAAATTTTCTTGCTGTCAGAAAATAGGCAAATAGGACACCTTTTATTTTTCCATCTCAGTGATGTCAGTCTCCCTGTACATTTTTACTTTGTATTTTGATTTAGTCTGTAATTTCAGATTTAGACATTTAGGACAATATACTAGAATTTACATTTTATGCCTGAGTGAATTAAGTCATTAGTAGGCAGGCAAAAAGAAAATATAGGCAGATAAAAAAGATTATAGGATTTTCACTTACTTTTGTCTGCCTATATCTAAAATATAACAAATTATTTCCAAATACTCATATTCTGAAAATATATATATATATTCTGAAAAAATATATATGTATGTATATATATTTTTTATTTCTTTGCTGTCCGTTATGGTATATTTTTTCTTTATTTAGCAATGTAAGCCTATTCTTTGCTTCTAAAGTTAGATTAGGGAAGTTTTATTTTGTGTAAGAATATTATATATTTAAAACATAAAAATATCTCATTTATTAAAATGCTTATTTATCAAAAGTTCGTCCTTACAATCTTCTGTTCGTGATTATACTGCATTTTATCTGAACCTTTACTGCATTACAGTGGATGCCAATGATTCAAAATCGTCATCTTCAAGGAGTGCGCAGTTACAGTAAACTATTGCCGTTATCCACACAAATTAATTGTTAATGCTTCATCAATTCTGCATACCAGATTTTATGAGTAAACATTGTTTTGTAGTTTCATATTAGTGTTTTCTCAGTGTAGGTTTCTTCTTTCTTTAAGACGGGGTTTCACCATGTTGGTCAGACTGGTCTTGAACTCCCAACCTCAGGTGATCCACCCGCCTTGGCCTCCAAAGTGCTTGGATTACAGGCATGAGCCACCACGCCCGGCCCAGTGTAGGTTTCTTAACATAAGTTTATTGTGTTTTTTGGTTTTACAATTTTAGACAATTTGCAATTCTGTTTATACAGGTAAGTCAGTGTGGGATTTAATTAAGAGATAAGTCAGCCATATGTCTATTACAATCTGATTATGTGTGTGTGTTTTTATGTATAAATATAACTCCAATTTTGGTTATGGCTCATCTTGTATTTATGTTTTCTTAGCTGATTTTTAATGGTGGCTTTATCTTGTCTCAATGAGTAGTCATGGAAATAGTCTTATTTTTACCTTGTGTTTAATAATAAATACATAATGTCTTTGTATGAGAGAAACACTTTTGTGACTTGAAGGTAATTTTTGGAAAGATTTATAATTCTTTAAAATTTACCATCTTAAGTCTATTTAAGTGTTTCTTTCATGGCCAGTGACAGTCCCAATTTACATCTAATCCCCAGATTTTGAAAGCCCAAAGCAAGAAGACTGCTTGAGTCCAAAACTTGAGAACAGCTTGAGAGACATATGGATATTTCATCTCTATAAAACATTTTAAAAAATAGTCAGACACAGTGTGATCCTATCTACTTGGGAGATTGAGGAGGGAGGATCACTTGAACCTGGAAGTTTGAGGCTGCAATGTACCATAATTATGTCATACACTCCAGCTTGGGTGACAGAGTAAGACCCTGACTCAAAAATACTGTACATTTTAGGCATGTTAAGTATATTTACATTGTTTTATAAAATATTTCTAGAAATTTTGTCATACACATTATAAAAGTACCAGTTTTCCCATTTTCTGGCACTTTTCAAACACCGTTCTGTTTTGTTTCTAAGAGGAACTGCTGTATGTATCTCATAACATGTCTGTGGCTGGCTCAGTTTATTTTACATAATGTCATCAAGATTTACCTTTATAGTTAGAATATTTCGTGCTTTTTTGAAAATTTGAGTAAATATTTTGGTATTTTTGTATTTCAAATTATACATTTACTGAACTATTTGGTGACAGAAATTTGTATTGCTTTTACCTATTGGCTTTCAGTGACAATGGTAAGATAATTATGGGTATGCAAATAACTTTATATGACCATATATGTGAGAGTTTATATATGTGCTGCATCCTATTGCATTCATTTTTTTTTCTTTTTTGAAACACAGTCTCATTCTGTCACCCAGGCTGGAGTGCAGTGGCATAATATTGGATCACTGCAACCTCCACCTCCCGGGTTCAAGCAATTTTCCTGCCTCAACCTCCTGTTGTGATTACAAGCGCCTGCTGCCACACCCAGCTAATTTTTGTATTTTTAGTAGAAATGGGGTTTTACTTTGTTGGTCAGGCTGGTCTTGAACTTTTGACATCATGATTCACCCACCTCATCCTTCCAAAGTGCTGGAATTACAGGGATGAGCCAGCATGCCCAGGCCATTCTATTTTATTTAGTATACATTTTCACCTTTTACTCCTACCAAATTGTTTTAATTCTCTAGCTTTGTAATGTGTTTTGAAATTAGAAACTGTAATGCCACCAGCATTGTTTTGTTTTGTTTTCAATATTTTGGGGTACTTTATTGTCTGTAGAGATTCTGTATACTTGAGATTGCTGTTTCTATTTCTTAAAAAATGCAATGAGAAATTGTAAAAACTGTGTATTAAATCTGTAGATTTCCTTGAGAAACATGCATCATTACAATATTACCTAGGATTACAATATAGCTAGTATTACAGGCACCTACCACCGTGCCTGGCTAATTTTGGTGCTTTTAGTAGAGACGGGGTTTCACCATGTTGGCCAGGACAGTCTTGAAGTCCTCACCTCAAGTGATCCTCCTGCCTCGGCCTCCCAACATGCTGGGATTACAGGTGTGATCCACTGTGCCTGACCTAAATCTGTAAGTTTTAATGTCCTTTTTTGTCTCCTTGGAATTTTAAGTTGTAGTACGTTTTAAAAACATGACATTCTTTGACTTAAGATGTAGCTTGCATAATACTATTTTGATTTTTTCTGCTCTCATTTTATTACTGTTTTCATTTAATGTCTACTTCCATCTTGCTCCTTTCAGCGTTTATCACTAGATCTCAATTGACTTTTGTAGAAAAAGAAATGGATCTTTGGTTTTTAAATTTTTAATAAATTTATTGAAAGTATGTCTCTTGATTTGAAAGTTGATTTTATATGTGTATTTAAATTTCTGAAAGAGAAAGACTTAATGTTATGTTTTAAATTATTTTATTTGATTCTTGCATCTTTGTTTCTCCTTTCCTGTCTTGTTTTATGTCGTTAGAATTTTGGATTGATATGCTTTTACTTATTTCTAATTTTCTTTTGTGTATATATAAAGATTTTTTTTTAAGTGGTATCTTGTGGATTACATAAAACCTCTGTAAGAAAAACTGGTATATTTTTTATTTGGTACAAAATAAACTTCAGTTGAACAAAACTTTTTTTTTTTTTTTTTTTGCCAATCAATGAGAGCTTGTAAGGTTGCTGAGGTTGATTGGCCTTGAACTCTTGGCCTCGCCTTCGCAAGCGCCACGACATCTGGCCGGAGCCACTTTGGGCCCCGAACAAAACATTTTTTTCTCCTTACATCTGCCCTGAAATTTGTCATTGATGTTGGTATTTATGTTTTTACATTATTTATTCATTAACAGGTGTTTCTAATTTCTATGCTTTTATTTTTCAAATATTAGAGAATAATTTAAAATGTTTACTGCCAGTGTTGTTTTCTTAAATTCTTTTATTTTCAGTTTAAGGAACTGCTTCCAGCATCTTTTATATTGACGGCATATGCAGTGCCAATATACTTTTTTGAAATTCAGTTGTTTCAGAAGATTTGTTTGTGTTTGCTTGTTTCAGAAGGAGTCTCGTTCTGTCCCCAGTGCAGTGACGTGATCTTGGCTCACCGCAACCTCTGCCTCCTGGGTTCAAGCGATTCTCCTGCCTCAGCCTCTTGAGTAGCTGGGACTACAGGTGCACCCAGCTAACTTTTGTGTTTTTAGTAGACGTGGGGTTTCACTACATTGGCCAGGCTGGTCTCAATATCCTGACCTCGTGATATTGCCTCAGCCACCGAAAGTGCTGGGATTATAGGTGTGAACCACCACACCCAGCTCGGAAGATTATTTTCTTACTTTTTTTTTTTTTTTTTAGGGAATCCATAAGCATAAGCATAGGAAAACTGCATGGGCACCTGCCTCAGCCACCCAAAGTGCTGGGATTATAGGTGTGAGCCACCACACCCAGCCCGGAAGATTATTTTCTTCCTTTTTTTTTTTTAGGGAATCCATAAGCATAAGCATAGGAAAACTGCATGGGCAACAAAATACAGGTATTTCTGACAGCACCAATGGATGAACAGAAGCTGGAATGAGGTCGAGGCTTGCAGACATTTGATGTAGCTCTACATCCTCATGCCTGATGTGGATTATGATATAATTACAATTGGCTCTGTCTAGTTTCAGGCCTATGAAATATTTAAAACATCTTTTTCTAGCATATGTAAGATGCAAAGAACTTAGAATTTTCCTTCAATAAGCAAATCACGTTAAGAGAGTTGGAGATAGGCTTTCTTTTAAATCGTGGCCTAGTTTGGGGCTTGAGTTTCTTTCCAGGGGCCTCATTCTGTATTCATGTTCAATCTGGTTGCGCGGCAGGGAAGTGTGGTATTGAGTTTGTGGTGCACAGGGTAAAAAACAAGACAAAATTATCATGACAGTGGAAAAGAATAAATTCAGTTTTTTGAAAATCTTTCAACAGCTGATCAGAGGGAGCCATTCCCATCCTGCCTGAGCTGAAGCTGTTCAGCAGCCATCCCCCAGGACTCTTCTGATTAAAGCAGTTTTTGCATAGCGTTAGCCAAATCTCAGTCAGTTCAAGGTCCTTTACGTGCTACACTTTCTTAAAATTGCAATGTTCTGTTTGATACCAAAACAGCACTGGATGGGAAGAAACGATCAACATGAAGGGCATTTACA
Source organism: Saguinus oedipus (assembly GCA_031835075.1). NCBI lineage: Eukaryota > Metazoa > Chordata > Mammalia > Primates > Cebidae > Saguinus > Saguinus oedipus. The sequence continues at coordinate 21,079,756 of CM063187.1, forward strand.
CAAAGGAAGATTCTGATTCAATTTCTCTCCCAATGGATAGATTCATTTTGGGCTCAGGATATTACATTGCGGATAGAATTTTTTTCAAGTCTCTGCTGTAGGCAGTTTAACTTGTGTAGTTGTCTGTTTTCATTTCCAGTTCTCCTTGCAATAAAAGAAACAAATTCCTGGGCTCTGACAGAAGCTTTCTGGGCTGCCTTAGTGACCTGTACCAGCCATCAGAAGTCAGAACCAGCTCCAGAATGAGTGGGTGCAAATGTTCCTCAAAACCAGCTCTTGGTTTTCTGCAGGAATGGTGGAAATAAGAGAGCATTGACACTTCTGATGCATGAAAAACTGCCTAAGCCTCATTACAATCCTAAATCTCAGCCTCCTCTTCCATTAGGTATTTGGATTCCAGATATACTAGTCATTGGCTGCATTGAGCTACTTTTTGTTTTCTCTAGTTTGCTCTTAACTAGACTTGAGTAGAAAAATAAAGTGGCAAGACATCAGAAAAGCCTAAGAACCAGACAGTCCAGAAGTTGGATACTCGTTTTCCAAATAGAATAATAGAGTATAGGCTCTGTTTGGTAAGGGCACTTAACTTTTTTTGTAATTGCATTTTAGGTTTTGGGGTACATGTGAAGAATATGCAAGACTGTTGCATAGGTACACACATGGCAGTGTGATTTGCTGCCTTCCTCCCCTTCATCTATATCTGGCATTTCTCCCCATGCTATCTCTCCCCAACTCCCCACCCCCCAGATTATTTTCTTTTTATCTGGCAGGACAGGTTTGTTGATGGTTAATCTCACTTGATTGCTTTCCCCGCCCCCTGCAGGAATTTGACTGTGGCACACGGTTTCTTTCTGGCCTACAAAATTTATTTTGGTAATTCACTTGTTATATCATAACACTGTTTGTAAATGACACATTGCTTTTATCTTGCAGCTTCCAAAACTATTTTCTAGTCTGATTTTTGAAAATCTACTTATATATGTATTTGTTATAAATATCTTTGCTTGTATCCTAATTAGTTTGTTGAACCTCTTCATTTTTACATCATTTTTCTTATTTTTTGGATTTTCCAATTGTTTATTTTTCTATTTCTTGCCTCCAAAATTTGAGAAAATACTTTACATATTTTTTGCTTTCAGTCTTATTTTTATGATTTTTACAGTGGTCCATGTTCCTGTTTTACCCATTGAATATTATTCAACTTATTATCAGTGTTTAAAATTAATGTGTGTATCTTTTGTATGTTTTTTTGAGAATTATATAATATTTTCAATGAAATTATATTGCCCTATTGTAATCTTTGAGTTTTGAGCATTTAAAGAAAGCTACCTGTCACAATCTTTAAAATGTAGTTTCATGTGACGTAGTCTGAAAACAATTATCTTAGCTAGAGATTCTGGAAGTCTCTCAAACATGTCTTTAGAATTTGCCTTGTCTAAAATTATCTGTTTAGTTTATAGTTAAAGGATTTCATTCATGTTTCTTTCTTCTTTTTTTTTCTTTTGAGACAGTTTCTCTTCTGTCACCCAGACTGGAGTGCAGTGGCATGGTATTAGCCCACTGCAGTGTCTGCCTCCCAGGTTCAAGTAATTCTCCTGTCTCAGATTCTCACATAGCTGGGATTACAGGCATGCATATCCATGCTCAGCTAATTTGTATTTTTAGTAGAGGCAGAGTTTTACCATGTTGCCCAGGCTGGTCTCAAGCTCCTGACCTCATGGGATCCACCCACCTTGGCCTCTCAAAGTGCTGGGATTGCAGGTGTGAACCACCACACTCGGCCTGTTTATTTCTTAATAACCAGTAATCACTTGCCACAATTGTTTTCTGTCTATGATACCACAGTCTTTCTGCTGCTGTAAAACCTACCTTTTGTCTCAGCAGACTCAAACTGTCATTTGAAAGAATACCACTATTTATTTCAGATCTTTACATAATGAGAGACAGGAACCAGTGGCTGTAAAAGATCCTAGCATCCAGAAATAAAGATGTATAAGGCAGTATTTTACTTGTCTTTTAAAAAAGAAACCAGCAGTTGGCAGTTCATTTGAAGTCACTATGTTTTATTGGAAATCAGGAAGATCTGTAGTGTGTAAATGTAGGAGACTTTTCTTCTATGTGGCTCTTTGCATTGGGCTCATCAGGGGCATTGCACACACTTATTTTAATTTTTTATAAATGTAATTCTTCTCTATATTTTTGTTACATTTATATGTCTGTGAAAAAATTCAGGCCTGTAATATTTTGCTATGCCATCTTTTGATGTGGTTTGTACAATTTTATACATAATATTTCTAAAGTATATTCATCTGAGTCTAGTAAGTGGAGTAATTTGTTATTTTTATTTGTTTCAGTTGTATGTTCTTATTTTGCCCAAGAACATTGGCCAAAGCAGGGCATAAAAAATTGTTTCCAAAAAGTGATACTGAGAAGATATAAACAATGTAAACATAAAAATTTACAGTTAAGAAAATGTTGTCAAAGTGTGGATGAGTGTAGGGTGCTCAAAGAATGTTACAATGGACTTAACCAGTGTTTGACAACTACCCAGAGAAAAATACTTCAATGCAAAAAATTTGTGAAAGTCTTTCAAAACTTTTCATATTCAAGCAGCCATAAGATAAGACAAACTAGAAAGAAACCTTTTAAATGTAGAGAATGTGAAAAGACATTTTTCACGCTTTCACACTTAGTGCAACATAAAAGAATTCATAGTGGGGAAAGATCCCACAAACGTAAAGAATGTGGCAAAGCATATAATGAGACCTCAAATCTTTCTACCTATAAAATAATTCATACTGGAAAGAAACCTTACAAATGTGAAGAATGTGGAGAAACCTTTAACAGGTTCTCACACCTTACTACACATAAGATAATTCATACCGGAGAGGTACTCTACAAATGTAAAGACTGTGGCAAAGCTTTTAGCCAGGCCTCATATCTTACTAAACATAAGATAATTCATTCTGAAAAGAATCCCTACAAATGTGAAAAAAGTGGAAAAGCCTTTAACTGGTTCTCACACCTTACTACACATAAGAGAATTCATACTGGAGAGAAACCCTGCAAATGTGAGGAACATGGCAAACCTTTTAGCTTGTCCTCAAACCTTACTACACATAAGAAGATTCATTCTGGAGAGAAACCCTACAAATGTGAGAAATGTAAAAAAGCCTTTAACCAGTTCTCACACCTTACTACACATAAGAGAAATCATACTGGAGAGATATCGAACAAATGTGAAGTATGCGGTAAAGCTTTTAGCCAGTACTCCTATCTTACTATACATAAGAGAATTCATACTGGAGAGAAATTCTACAAATGTGAAGAGTGTGGCAAATCTTTTAGCTGGTCTTCAACCCTTACTAGACATAAGAAAATTCATACTGGAGAAAAACCCTACAAATGTGAAGAATGTGGCAAATCTTTTAGGTGGTCCTCAACTCTTACTACACATAAGAAGATTCATACTGGAGAGAAACCCTACAAATGTGAAGAATGTGGCAAAGCTTTTAGCCAGTCCTCAACCCTTACTACACATAACAGAATTCATACTGGAGAGAAACCTTACAAATGTGAAGAATGTGGCAAAGCTTTTAACCACTCCAGAACCCTTATTATACATAACAGAATTCATACTGGAGAGAAACCTTACAAATGTGAAGACTGTGGCAAAGCTTTTATCCAGTCTTCAATCCTTACTACACATAAGATAATTCATACTGGAGAGAAAGCCTACAAATGTGAAGAATGTGGCAAAGGGTTTATCTGGTTCTCACACCTTACTGCACATAAGAGAATTCATACTGGAGAGAAGCCCTACAAATGTAAAGACTGTGGCAAAGATTTTAAAGTATCCTCACACCTTACCAGACACAAGAGAATTCATACTGGAGAGAAACCCTACAAATGTGAGGGATGTGGCAAAGCTTTTAACCAATCTGCAACACTTACTACACATAAAAAAATTCATACTGGAGAGAAGGCCTACAAATATGAAGAATGCGGAATAGTCTTTAGCCAGTCCTCAAACCTTACTATATATATGATAATTCTTAATGGAGAGAAACCATAAAGTGTGAAGAATGTGGTAAAGCCTTTAATTAATCCTCAATTCTTAACAGAAATAAGATGATTTATACTGGAGAGAAACTCTACAAATCCAAAAGTTGTAACAATGCTAGAAATAGAAATTCCATTTGACCCAGCAATCCCATTACTGGGTGTATATCCAAAGGATTATAAATCGTTCTACTATAAGGACACATGCACACGAATGTTCATTGCAGCACTGTTTACAATAGTAAAGACCTGGAACCAACCCAAATGCCCATCGACGATAGACTGGACAGGGAAAACGTGGCACATATACACCATGGAATATTATGCAGCCATCAAAAACGATGAGTTCGTGTCCTTTGTAGGGAAATGGAGGAACCTGGAAACCATCATTCTCAGCAAACTGACACAAGAACAGAAAATCAAACACCACATGTTCTCACTCATAGGTGGGTGTTGAACAATGAGAACACGTGGACACAGGGAGGGGAGCATCACACATTGGGGTCTGTCAGGGGAAAATAGGGAATGGCCAGCGGGGGGTGGGGAGTTGGGGGGAGAGAGCATGGGGAGAAATGCCAGATATAGGTGAAGGGGAGGAAGGCAGCAAATCACACTGCCATGCGTGTACCTATGCAGCAGTCCTGCATGTTCTCCACATGTACCCCAAAACCTAAAATGCAATTAAAAACACCTCAAACATTTTTAAATATAAAAGAAATTGTGCTGGTGAGAAATCATAGAAATATGAATAATGTGAGGAAGTCTTTAAACGGTTGACACACTTGATTGTAGGTAAGGTGGTTCATACTAGAGAAAACTTCTACAAGTATGAACGATGTGGAAAAACTTTTAAACCATGCTCACACCTTCTCACACAGGAAAGCATTTATACTTGAGAAAAAAATGTACAAATAGTAGAAAAGTGGTTAATATCTGCTCACAATGCTCACAATCTTGCTCTACATCAGAGTTTATCCTTAATGAAAGCATTAAAAATGCAGGTTTCTCAAAAGATTCTTCAGAAAATATATGCCTTTTCAGTGCTGAAGAGGATTTATTTGGAAGACAAACATTACAAACATAAAGAGAGTTGTAGCAAATTTACTTGCAACACAGACCTTGTCCTCATTTTGTATTAGAGGCAAACTCGACCCAGTTGCTTACACTTTGTTCAACATCAGAAAATTTATGTAGAAGGAAAACCTTGCAAATGTAATAAATTTGGGGGAAAAAATTACAGCTTAGAAAACTTCAGAGTCATAAAAATATATAAAAATAAAACCAGAGAGTTTATATTAAATATAATTTTGCAGATATAGCAAATAGAAAAAACAATTCAAAATTACGTTATGTAAATATCAGAATTTACATTAGACATGCATTAGGCACTGACACTTCAGACTTTAAATCAGAGTTCTGAGTTTAGAACATACAAGTTGGTAGAAAAATTATTCGTATGTAACTTTAGAAGATTTTTTGGAGAGTTATAATTACAAGTATACTTTTTCTGGAAAGATTACAGATTTTGTGAAAAGCAATGTTGTTACTAATTCTCAAATTACTTCATACAAATAATCTTGCAATTCACTCAAATTACTTCGTGGAAAAAAATTAGTTCCTATTTTTCTCTTTTTTTTTTTTTTTTTTTTTTTTGAGATGATATCTTGCTCTGTCACCCAGGCTGGAGTGCAGTGGCAGAATCTCAACTCACTGCAACCTCTACCTCCTGGGTTCAAGTGATTTTCCTGCCTCAGCCTCTTAAGTAGCTGGGATTACAGGCACATACCACTATGTCCGGCTATGTTTCGTATTTTTAGTAGAAGTGGGGTTATGTGGCCAGGTTGGTCTCAAACTTGAGACCTCAGGTGATCCACCCAGTTCAGTCTTCCAAAGTACAGGGATTACAGGTGTTAGCCACTGTGCTCAGTCCATCATGTTTCTTTATTACTATTGTGTTTGGACATGAAAGCATGTGGCCAATTGTTGCTGCATCAAAGACAGAAGAGATACTTTTTAGTAGGTGAACATCTATGACCTCTTTTATGAAAGAGTAAGGACATTAAAATGTAACACACATGATGAAAATCTAAAAAGGTTATTTGTGGTTAACTTACAATAGTGAGTGATGCATGAGGTAGGTGTCCAGAGTAATATTCTTTTTTTTTTTTTTTTTTTTTTTCTTTTTGAGACAGAGTTTCGCTCTTCTTACCCAGGCTGGAGTGCAATGGCGCGATCTCGGCTCACCGCAACCTCCGCCTCCCGGGTTCAGGCAATTCTCCTGCCTCAGTCTTCTAAGTAGCTGGGATTACAGGCAGGTGCCACCATGCCCAGCTAATTTTTTGTATTTTTAGTGGAGACGGGGTTTCACCATGTTGACCAGGATGGTCTCGATCTCTTGAGCTTGTGATCCATCGGCCTCGGCCTCCCAAAGTGCTGGGATTATAGGCTTGAGCCACCGCGACCGGCCCCAGAGTAATATTCTTCTGCATTGTATTGAGAGACAAATATTGCTAGTTTTAATTAAAATTAAACTGTCTTTGCCTGGTGGCTCAGACCTGTAATCCCAGCACTTTGGGAGACCAAAACTTGTGGATTACAAGGTCAGGAGTTTGAGACCAGCCTGGCCAATGTGTAAAACCCAATCTCTGCTAAAAATACAAAAATTAACTGTGCTTGGTGGTGCACACCTGTAGTTCAGCTACTCGGGAGATTGAGGCAGAAGAACCACTTCAACCAAGGAGGCGAAGGTTACCAATGAGCTGAGATTGTGCAACTGCACTCAAGCCTAGGTGATAGAGCAAGACACTGTCTCAAAAATAAATAAATACAATGAATTAGTATATTATTTAACTGATTGAGCTTTTATGAAACAAAGCAGTACATGCTAAAAATTTTAGATTAGGTGTGAATTTCTTAATTCAACATTTTAAATATTGCACATTCAATTACATCTTATTCCATTTACTTTAACCTAGTCCTCCTTACTCAGGGTATAGGTAAAAGGTGAAAGAATACACTATTTGGTTGAATCACGGACAAACGTTCTCTAGTAATCTTTTTTGCCAGTGGCTTAAAATTGCCACAAGTTAATCAATATTGTTCCAGTAGGTAGAGTTTTTTTGCCTGCATTTAACTTTTATCTTGTTAATTTTTGTGGGCACATATTTATATGTTATATATATGTATATATGTTATAAATATTCTGGCAGAGGAATACAGTATTTAATCATCACATTAGGTTAACTGAGGTATCCATCACCTCTAAATTTTGTGTTTTGTATTACAAACAATTCTACAGTTATACTAATTTTATGATGTAAAATTAAAATCATTGACTACACGGTCAGTTTTGTAATAAAAATTTTATACAGTTAAAAATAAAATTTACACATATCTGAGTCCTGGATACTTTTTAAAATTTCTTAGTCTTCCTACGTGGCCTGTATGCTTGCAAACACGTAGAGATTTTTAGTTTTAATTTACCCAGAGTTAAATATACACATCTGTTAATCTAAATATAAATTTTAGGTGGAAGAAAATAATTATCTTTGAGTAAGAGTTTGTAACTATTTTAAGAATAAACGATCAATATTGCTAAAAAGTCATTTTGATAAGATGTATAATTTTCTTTGTCTCTTCATTTTCTTTTTCTTTGAGGCAGTAAATATTGCACCTGTTAATGTTATTGACTCCTATGTGAGCAGACATTAGGCAAGAGAAGGGAATCACAGCATCCTCGTTATGAGCACAGACATAGGTCCCAAAGCCCCAAGCAGGAGGTGCCAAGGCAGGAGGACAGTGTCACACGACCTAGGTGCTGGGTGCCACCCTACCTGCCACCCTCCGTCCCTCCCTCACTCCCGTCCCCCTCCCTGTCTCCCTTCCTTCTGTTCCTCCCTTCACTCGTCCCTCCTTCTCCGTCTGGGACCCTCTGCCCATCTCTACCCGTCTTCCCTCCCGCCTGGAGAAAGCAGCCCTTCCGTTTGCCCGCGGGGTAGGGTGGTAGTGGGCAGAGTGGTCTATATTGAGCTGCCAGGCGCTGCTCGGTAATGGCGGGAAAGGAGGCAGGGCACCGGTGTGCGAGCGATAGGTGGGCGAAGCGGGGAGGAAGAAGAGCGGTGCAGCGGAATGGAGAGCGGGCCTGCCTGGGGAACCGGCCCGGTGCTTCTAGGGAAAAACGCCCCCCTCTGCCCACCCTCCTGAAGTACGCCGGATCGCGTGGGAGCAGGGCTGCGAGAAGGGATGACAGCTCTGCTTGCTCTGCTTCCCTGAAGCCCCTACGGCTGCCTGCAGAACCGCTCATGCACACTAGACTGCGCAGCTCACTCGCCCTGCGCGGGTTCTGCGGTTCCCAAGCTGCTGGGGAAAGAATGAATGACGGCACACCCCTGCCCTGTGTGCAGTCTCACACCGGACCGATCTGGAACTGAGGGATCCCAGACAGGTCAGCGGGAGGGCAAGACAGGCCGCCGGAACCTCAAATTCATGCACACACACACACACACACACCCACAGAGCCGACCGGAGGCTGAAGTCAGAAATCACGCCTCAATCGGCCTGAGGGTGACCCCTATGGGGATGAGATTCCCTCGCGCTCTGTTGCGGGGCTCCACGTGGGGATATGCAGTCTGTGAACCCTGTGGACGAAACCAGGACTGGCACGCATCGCATTGCGCTCCCGAAATGCTTTGGGAGTGTGGGGTCCCTCCGTTGGTCCTGGAGGCAGAAGACCGCTCTCATCTCTGACTATGTTCCTCTTCCCCGTGGTCCCCTTCTTTCTCCTTCTGTTCCACCCTGTTCCCGTCTTTCCCTTTCTTCCTCGGTCCCTCCAAACCTCCGTTTCTTCCTTTCTCTCTCCGTCTCTTTCTCCTTTTCACCGTCCCTTCCCTCCCTGCGTCATTCCGTGTGTCTCCCTCCCTCTCCCTCGGTCTCTGCCTCCCTCCCTTCCTCCCTCTCTCCCTTCCGTCCTTTCCTCCCTTCACTCGTCCCTCCCTCTCGGTCTGGGATCCTCTTCCCACCTCTACCCTCCTTCCCTCCCGCCCGGAGAAAGAAAAACTTCCGTTTGGCCGCGGGGTACGGGGATTGCGGCGGGGGGGGGGGAGTGAGGGGTGGAAGGTCGGAAGGGGAAGTGGCCTCGGGTCTGCATTCAGCCGTCGGGCGCTTCTCGGTGATGAGGGAGAGGCTGGCGGGTGACCCGTGTGCCAGCGATCGGTGGGCGGAGGGAAGAGGCAGAAGAGGCGTGTGGCGGATTGGAGGACCCGGCCCGGTGTTACCCGGGCAAAGCGCCCACCCTCTGCCCACCCTCCTGAAGTACGCGGGGTGGCGTGGGGGCAGGGCGGCGAGGAGGGATGAGAGCTCTGCCTCCGCCGGTCCCCCGAAGCGCCGCGGGCTGCCCGCAGACCCGCGCACGCGCACTAGACCGCCCAGCTCCCGGGCCCTGGGCGGGCTCTGGGGTCCCCAAGATGCTCGGGAAAGAATGACAGCACAGCCCTGCCCTGTGTGTAGTCTCTCACCGGACGGACGGACCTGGCACTCAGGGATCCCCGACGGGTCAGCGGGAGGGCAAGACACCAAGACACGCCGCTGGAAGCCGGGCCAGACGGTCACCTCACCGCGGGAGAGAGAGACCACCGCCCTGCCCCCACCCCTCCCCAAGCCGCGCGCGCCTCTTAAAGCTCCTCCAGCAGAGCCCGGTATTCTTCCTCGCTGAGGGGTGGCTCCAGCGAAGCGAGCTCTTCCACCTCCTTCAGCTCCCCCAGTGGCTCCGTGTCTAGGAAAGGTCGTGCCTGTTGCTGAAACTCTGGGCTCGACAGGAGCTCATCCAGCAGGCAGGAGGTGAGCGCAGACGAGCGCTCCTCCGGCTCCTGGAGCGCTTGGGAAGGCGCCTGCGGGGCTGGCAAGTGCCCCTGCCAGGCGGAGGCCTCCGGGGGTGCGGGCTGCGGAGGTGGAGGTGGCGCGGCTTGGGGTTCCCCTGCCGGCCCGGCCTCCCGGGGCCCCTGGCCCCAGCCCCACCTGGGACCCTGGTGGGCCCTGTGTGGCACCAGCACACCTTGCCCCTGTGAGTCGGCTTGAGCGGGCCCAAGCTGTCCCACGGAGCACGTCCCCGGCAGGCCGGCGCGTTGCCGGTCCCGCTCCTCCTGGCGTCTGCTCGGGTGCGGAGGCCCCGGAAGGCTCTGAGGGTCGGGGAGCGCCACTTCCGAGGGAGCCAGGGCGGCGAACCCGAAAGCCCCGAGTGCCCCGAGTGCCGGGGCAGGTTGCGAGATTCCTTCTGCCTGTGGGGCCTGTCCGTGCAGGAGCAGGGGCACGGCCCCTGCTGCCTGGCTCACGACGGGCCCCTGTGGGAGGGCCCCAGGCGCGCAGGGCACTTGGGGTGCGGGAAGCGCCGCCCCCCACGCCCCGGTGTGGGTGGAGGCGACCCAGGAGGGAGCGGAGGAGCCGCACCCGCCAGGGGCCGTGTTGCACAGGCCGCCTGCGGCCGCGGGTCCTCTGCCAGCCCGGCCTGGGTGCCTGGCCCTTCGATTCTGAAACCAAATCTGAATCCTGGCCTCCGGGAGGCCCGTCTCTCTGGCCAGTTCCTCCCTGGTGGCGAAGTCCGGAAAGCGCTCTCGCTCGAAGGCTCGGAGGAGCACGGCGGTCTGGGACTGGGTGACGGCGGTCCGCTTTCGCCGGCCTTCCTGCGGGCCGCGTGGCCCCGGCCAGGGCCTGGATTCCCGCCGGTGCTGCCTCAGCCGGCGCGATCTCTCATTCTGAAACCAAATCTGGACCCTGGGCTCCGGAACGCCGATGGCCTGGGCCAGCTGTTCTCTGGTGGCCATGCCCGGGTACGGGTTCCGCTCGAAGGACGCTCGCAGGGCATCCCTTTGGCTCGCAGTCCAAACGAGCCTCTTTCGCCGTCCTCGCCCTCGGGCCTCCGCGGGGAGAGGGCTGCCGGGAGCTGTGGGGAGAGCCATCGCGGGGAGACAGGGCCCGAGTGACACAGACAGACACAGGCACACAGAGGCCGGGAGGCTATTGTGCGCCTCAGCCAACCTCTGCTCTGCTCTGCACCGCACCGCGGGCAGGTCAAGCCAGCAGTCTGGCCCCGCCAGCCAGGGGCCGCTCTTATAAAGACCTAGCGGCCCCACCCCTTCCTGAATATGCATGAGCTCCGGGGCCCAAGGGCGGGGTAGCCCGCCCTCTCAAGCCGGAAACCACAGGGACACCAGGGCCCTGTGGGGTGGTCGGGGGTGGGGCCTGAGCGGCGGGGGGAGGGGGAAGGACACGCGGGGCTTCGGGGGGCTGGCCCTCTGGGGTTCTCCAGGAATTCTACAGAAACTGGAAACCTCTCTCCGGGCACGAACACGTCACCAGGGAGGGTGGCGTGCAGAAGCGAAACCCCGTGACGGGTCTGAGTTTTCCAGGCCCCCTCTCCGTGAAGGCGTCAATGTCTGTGGGTGTCGCCGTTGCCGCGGTAGTCTCACACACGCAGCTGCGTGGATCCTGTTCGTGTTCCTGTAGAAAACGAGAGCCAAAGCACGGAGAAAAGAAACGCCCCGTGCAGGGACGGCCTGACGATGGATTCCTGTTTCCTGCAACACGGGGAGTCTCCCATACGGCCTGTTTGCAACCTGGATAGAAAGAGCACCGACACGATGCTGCTTTTCCACGGATCCCTGGGAGTTTCTGTTTCCCGGCCGAGCTCGGGAAACAAAACAGTGAACATGATCACGTCACCACGACGTAGGAAGCCACAGAGTCCCGAGCGACAGGCACCCTTGCGGAGGTCAAATAGAAAAATTACCCACAAAATAAATAAATAAATAAATAAATAAATAAATTAGCTGGGCGTGGTGGCAGACGCCCGTAGTCCCAGCTACTTGGGGGGCTGAGGCAGGAGAATTACTCGAACCCGAGGGGTGGAGGTTGCAGTGAGCCGAGATCCGCCCATTGAACTCCAGCCTGGGCGAGAGGGCGAGACTCTGTCTCAAAATACCACCACCACCACCACCACCACCACCACCCCAGAGGCATTCCAACATGTAAAACCCCAAGTCAGAAGGTCGCATCCTGCGTTTGCCTTATGAGTCATCCACTTGGCACCGCGCCACGCGTACTTTCCTTCCTTCTGGTCCTCTTCCATCGTTTTTTCATACACGTTTACTGCTGCTCTGAAAATCTCCTGCTTCATGGCCCTCAGTGGAGTCGTTTCTTCTGAGGAGGCGAGGATCGCGGACTCTGTAGACTCACACCCGTAGGAATTTATTTCCCGTAACAGGCAGCAGGTAGGAGAAATGAAGAACCATCACCTAGGTGCTGGTCCAGAAATATGTCACCGTACCGTATCAGGGGAAAGCCCAAAGAAGAGTCATTACCTAGGCGAAGTGCTTAGAAATACATCCCAATACATCCTGTGGGTAGGACAAAGTCAGAAGACAATAGGTAAATACCCTAGAGGCTGTGCTCATCTGTATGTCCCAATCAGCCCAGTGGGAAAAGCCAAGGCGTACTACGAGAGACACACCGTGTAGGTGCTGAGCCGGGTGACATGTTCCAGTCTCCTCGGTGGGCACTTCCCAGGAAGAAGAGGAGACACCTGCCGTCATCTAGCAGAAGAGACCAAAAGTATGTAATGATGATTCCTGTGGGCAAGATATCCAGACAAGAAAATCACCTCACCTGTGTGCCGGGCCCAGTGACAGGTCACTATTTCTTTTGAAAGCGTATCCCAGTCAGGTGAGCAGAGTTACCTCACCAAGGTGCTGGGCCCGGAGACAAGTCACGTCCTCTCCTGTGGGCAAAGAGCAGGGGTGACAAGACAATCATTTTGAAGAGTAGAGTCCCCAGAGATACGTCACAATGGTCTCTGCCGGCAGGGTTCATGCAGGAGACTCACATCCCATTGACTGTGGACTCAACAATAGGTCACAATGTTTTCTGGCAAGAGGGTCTTGACCAAAAAGGAATGTAACTTGCCACTGGGCCCAGCAAGAAGTTACTGACTCCTATGTGAGCAGATATCAGGCAAGGGAAGGGAATCACAGCATCCTAGTTATGAGCACAGACATATGTCCCAAAGCCCCAAGCAGGAGGTGCCAAGGCAACAGGACCGTGTCACACGACCTAGGTGCTGGGTCCCACCCTACCTGCCACCCTCCGTCCCTCCGTCACTCCCGTCCCCCTCCCAGTCTCCCTTCCGTCCATTCCTCCCTTCACTCGTCCCTCGCTCTCCGTCTGGGACCCTCTCCCCAGCTCTACCCGCCTTCCCTCCAGCCTGGAGAAAGCAGCCCTTCCCTTTGCCCGCGCGGTACGGGGGTTGCGGGGCGAGTGGTCTCGGGTCTATATTGAGCCGCCAGGCGCTACTCGGTGACGGCTGGCGGGGAAGCGGGCGGGGCACCGGTGTGCGAGCGATCGGTGGGCGAAGCGGGGAGGCAGAAGAGGGGTGCAGCGGAATGGAGAGCGGGCCTGCCTGGCTACCCGGCCCGGTGTTTCGGGGGCAAAAACGCCCTCTCTGCCCACCCTCCTGAAGTACTCGGGGTCGCGTGGGGGCAGGGCTGCGAGGAGGGATGACAGCTGTGCCTGCGCTCTTCCCCCGAAGCGCCGCCGCGGGCTGCCCGCAGACCCGCGCACGCGCACTAGACCGCCCAGCTCCCGTGCCCTGGGCTGGTTCTGGGGTTCCCAAGATGCTGGCGAAAGAATGAATGACGGCACACCCCTGCCCTGTGTGCAGTCTCACACCGGACCGACCTGGAACTGAGGGATCCCAGACAGGTCAGCGGGAGGGCAAGACAGGCCGCCGGTACCTCAAATGCATGCACACACGCACACACGCACACACACACACACACACACACACACACACACAGAGCCGACCGGAGGCTGAAGTCAGAAATCACGCCTCAATCGGCCTGAGGGTGACCCCTATGGGGATGAGATTCCCTCGCGCTCTGTTGCGGGGCTCCACGTGGGGATATGCAGTCTGTGAACCCTGTGGACGAAACCAGGACTGGCACGCATCGCATTGCGCTCCCGAAATGCTTTGGGAGTGTGGGGTCCCTCCGTTGGTCCTGGAGGCAGAAGACCGCTCTCATCTCTGACTATGTTCCTCTTCCCCGTGGTCCCCTTCTTTCTCCTTCTGTTCCACCCTGTTCCCGTCTTTCCCTTTCTTCCTCGGTCCCTCCAAACCTCCGTTTCTTCCTTTCTCTCTCCGTCTCTTTCTCCTTTTCACCGTCCCTTCCCTCCCTGCGTCATTCCGTGTGTCTCCCTCCCTCTCCCTCGGTCTCTGCCTCCCTCCCTTCCTCCCTCTCTCCCTTCCGTCCTTTCCTCCCTTCACTCGTCCCTCCCTCTCGGTCTGGGATCCTCTTCCCACCTCTACCCTCCTTCCCTCCCGCCCGGAGAAAGAAAAACTTCCGTTTGGCCGCGGGGTACGGGGATTGCGGCGGGGGGGGGGGAGTGAGGGGTGGAAGGTCGGAAGGGGAAGTGGCCTCGGGTCTGCATTCAGCCGTCGGGCGCTTCTCGGTGATGAGGGAGAGGCTGGCGGGTGACCCGTGTGCCAGCGATCGGTGGGCGGAGGGAAGAGGCAGAAGAGGCGTGTGGCGGATTGGAGGACCCGGCCCGGTGTTACCCGGGCAAAGCGCCCACCCTCTGCCCACCCTCCTGAAGTACGCGGGGTGGCGTGGGGGCAGGGCGGCGAGGAGGGATGAGAGCTCTGCCTCCGCCGGTCCCCCGAAGCGCCGCGGGCTGCCAGCAGACCCGCGCACGCGCACTAGACCGCCCAGCTCCCGGGCCCTGGGCGGGCTCTGGGGTCCCCAAGATGCTCGGGAAAGAATGACAGCACAGCCCTGCCCTGTGTGTAGTCTCTCACCGGACGGACGGACCTGGCACTCAGGGATCCCCGACGGGTCAGCGGGAGGGCAAGACACCAAGACACGCCGCTGGAAGCCGGGCCAGACGGTCACCTCACCGCGGGAGAGAGAGACCACCGCCCTGCCCCCACCCCTCCCCAAGCCGCGCGCGCCTCTTAAAGCTCCTCCAGCAGAGCCCGGTATTCTTCCTCGCTGAGGGGTGGCTCCAGCGAAGCGAGCTCTTCCACCTCCTTCAGCTCCCCCAGTGGCTCCGTGTCTAGGAAAGGTCGTGCCTGTTGCTGAAACTCTGGGCTCGACAGGAGCTCATCCAGCAGGCAGGAGGTGAGCGCAGACGAGCGCTCCTCCGGCTCCTGGAGCGCTTGGGAAGGCGCCTGCGGGGCTGGCAAGTGCCCCTGCCAGGCGGAGGCCTCCGGGGGTGCGGGCTGCGGAGGTGGAGGTGGCGCGGCTTGGGGTTCCCCTGCCGGCCCGGCCTCCCGGGGCCCCTGGCCCCAGCCCCACCTGGGACCCTGGTGGGCCCTGTGTGGCACCAGCACACCTTGCCCCTGTGAGTCGGCTTGAGCGGGCCCAAGCTGTCCCACGGAGCACGTCCCCGGCAGGCCGGCGCGTTGCCGGTCCCGCTCCTCCTGGCGTCTGCTCGGGTGCGGAGGCCCCGGAAGGCTCTGAGGGTCGGGGAGCGCCACTTCCGAGGGAGCCAGGGCGGCGAACCCGAAAGCCCCGAGTGCCCCGAGTGCCGGGGCAGGTTGCGAGATTCCTTCTGCCTGTGGGGCCTGTCCGTGCAGGAGCAGGGGCACGGCCCCTGCTGCCTGGCTCACGACGGGCCCCTGTGGGAGGGCCCCAGGCGCGCAGGGCACTTGGGGTGCGGGAAGCGCCGCCCCCCACGCCCCGGTGTGGGTGGAGGCGACCCAGGAGGGAGCGGAGGAGCCGCACCCGCCAGGGGCCGTGTTGCACAGGCCGCCTGCGGCCGCGGGTCCTCTGCCAGCCCGGCCTGGGTGCCTGGCCCTTCGATTCTGAAACCAAATCTGAATCCTGGCCTCCGGGAGGCCCGTCTCTCTGGCCAGTTCCTCCCTGGTGGCGAAGTCCGGAAAGCACTCTCGCTCGAAGGCTCGGAGGAGCACGGCGGTCTGGGACTGGGTGACGGCGGTCCGCTTTCGCCGGCCTTCCTGCGGGCCGCGTGGCCCCGGCCAGGGCCTGGATTCCCGCCGGTGCTGCCTCAGCCGGCGCGATCTCTCATTCTGAAACCAAATCTGGACCCTGGGCTCCGGAACGCCGATGGCCTGGGCCAGCTGTTCTCTGGTGGCCATGCCCGGGTACGGGTTCCGCTCGAAGGACGCTCGCAGGGCATCCCTTTGGCCCGCAGTCCAAACGAGCCTCTTTCGCCGTCCTCGCCCTCGGGCCTCCGCGGGGAGAGGGCTGCCGGGAGCTGTGGGGAGAGCCATCGCGGGGAGACAGGGCCCGAGTGACACAGACAGACACAGGCACACAGAGGCCGGGAGGCTATTGTGCGCCTCAGCCAACCTCTGCTCTGCTCTGCACCGCACCGCGGGCAGGTCAAGCCAGCAGTCTGGCCCCGCCAGCCAGGGGCCGCTCTTATAAAGACCTAGCGGCCCCACCCCTTCCTGAATATGCATGAGCTCCGGGGCCCAAGGGCGGGGTAGCCCGCCCTCTCAAGCCGGAAACCACAGGGACACCAGGGCCCTGTGGGGTGGTCGGGGGTGGGGCCTGAGCGGCGGGGGGAGGGGGAAGGACACGCGGGGCTTCGGGGGGCTGGCCCTCTGGGGTTCTCCAGGAATTCTACAGAAACTGGAAACCTCTCTCCGGGCACGAACACGTAACCAGGGAGGGTGGCGTGCAGAAGCGAAACCCCGTGACGGGTCTGAGTTTTCCAGGCCGCCTCTCCGTGAAGGCGTCAATGTCTGTGGGTGTCGCCGTTGCCGCGGTAGTCTCACACACGCAGCTGCGTGGATCCTGTTCGTGTTCCTGTAGAAAACGAGAGCCAAAGCACGGAGAAAAGAAACGCCCCGTGCAGGGACGGCCTGACGATGGATTCCTGTTTCCTGCAACACGGGGAGTCTCCCATACGGCCTGTTTGCAACCTGGATAGAAAGAGCACCGACACGATGCTGCTTTTCCACGGATCCCTGGGAGTTTCTGTTTCCCGGCCGAGCTCGGGAAACAAAACAGTGAACATGATCACGTCACCACGACGTAGGAAGCCACAGAGTCCCGAGCGACAGGCACCCTTGCGGAGGTCAAATAGAAAAATTACCCACAAAATAAATAAATAAATAAATAAATAAATAAATAAATTAGCTGGGCGTGGTGGCAGACGCCCGTAGTCCCAGCTACTTGGGGGGCTGAGGCAGGAGAATTACTCGAACCCGACGGGTGGAGGTTGCAGTGAGCCGAGATCCGCCCATTGAACTCCAGCCTGGGCGAGAGGGCGAGACTCTGTCTCAAAATACCACCACCACCACCACCCCAGAGGCATTCCAACATGTAAAACCCCAAGTCAGAAGGTCGCATCCTGCGTTTGCCTTATGAGTCATCCACTTGGCACCGCGCCACGCGTACTTTCCTTCCTTCTGGTCCTCTTCCATCGTTTTTTCATACACGTTTACTGCTGCTCTGAAACTCTCCTGCTTCATGGCCCTCAGTGGAGTCGTTTCTTCTGAGGAGGCGAGGATCGCGGACTCTGTAGACTCACACCCGTAGGAATTTATTTCCCGTAACAGGCAGCAGGTAGGAGAAATGAAGAACCATCACCTAGGTGCTGGTCCAGAAATATGTCACCGTACCGTATCAGGGGAAAGCCCAAAGAAGAGTCATTACCTAGGCGAAGTGCTTAGAAATACATCCCAATACATCCTGTGGGTAGGACAAAGTCAGAAGACAATAGGTAAATACCCTAGAGGCTGTGCTCATCTGTATGTCCCAATCAGCCCAGTGGGAAAAGCCAAGGTGTACTACGAGAGACACACCGTGTAGGTGCTGAGCCGGGTGACATGTTCCAGTCTCCTCGGTGGGCACTTCCCAGGAAGAAGAGGAGACACCTGCCGTCATCTAGCAGAAGAGACCAAAAGTATGTAATGATGATTCCTGTGGGCAAGATATCCAGACAAGAAAATCACCTCACCTGTGTGCCGGGCCCAGTGACAGGTCACTATTTCTTTTGAAAGCGTATCCCAGTCAGGTGAGCAGAGTTACCTCACCAAGGTGCTGGGCCCGGAGACAAGTCACGTCCTCTCCTGTGGGCAAAGAGCAGGGGTGACAAGACAATCATTTTGAAGAGTAGAGTCCCCAGAGATACGTCACAATGGTCTCTGCCGGCAGGGTTCATGCAGGAGACTCACATCCCATTGACTGTGGACTCAACAATAGGTCACAATGTTTTCTGGCAAGAGGGTCTTGACCAAAAAGGAATGTAACTTGCCACTGGGCCCAGCAAGAAGTTACTGACTCCTATGTGAGCAGATATCAGGCAAGGGAAGGGAATCACAGCATCCTAGTTATGAGCACAGACATATGTCCCAAAGCCCTAAGCAGGAGGTGCCAAGGCAACAGGACCGTGTCACACGACCTAGGTGCTGGGTCCCACCCTACCTGCCACCCTCCGTCCCTCCGTCACTCCCGTCCCCCTCCCAGTCTCCCTTCCGTCCATTCCTCCCTTCACTCGTCCCTCGCTCTCCGTCTGGGACCCTCTCCCCAGCTCTACCCGCCTTCCCTCCAGCCTGGAGAAAGCAGCCCTTCCCTTTGCCCGCGCGGTACGGGGGTTGCGGGGCGAGTGGTCTCGGGTCTATATTGAGCCGCCAGGCGCTACTCGGTGACGGCTGGCGGGGAAGCGGGCGGGGCACCGGTGTGCGAGCGATCGGTGGGCGAAGCGGGGAGGCAGAAGAGGGGTGCAGCGGAATGGAGAGCGGGCCTGCCTGGCTACCCGGCCCGGTGTTTCGGGGGCAAAAACGCCCTCTCTGCCCACCCTCCTGAAGTACTCGGGGTCGCGTGGGGGCAGGGCTGCGAGGAGGGATGACAGCTGTGCCTGCGCTCTTCCCCCGAAGCGCCGCCGCGGGCTGCCCGCAGACCCGCGCACGCGCACTAGACCGCCCAGCTCCCGTGCCCTGGGCGGGTTCTGGGGTTCCCAAGATGCCGGGGAAAGAATGAATGACGGCACACCCCTGCCCTGTGTGCAGTCTCACACCGGACCGACCTGGAACTGAGGGATCCCAGACAGGTCAGCGGGAGGGCAAGACAGGCCGCCGGTACCTCAAATGCATGCACACACGCACACACGCACGCACACGCACGCACGCTCACACACACACACACACACACACACACACACACAGAGCCGACCGGAGGCTGAAGTCAGAAATCACGCCTCAATCGGCCTGAGGGTGACCCCTATGGGGATGAGATTCCCTCGCGCTCTGTTGCGGGGCTCCACCTGGGGATATGCAGTCTGTGAACCCTGTGGACGAAACCAGGACTGGCACGCATCGCATTGCGCTCCCGAAATGCTTTGGGAGTGTGGGGTCCCTCCGTTGGTCCTGGAGGCAGAAGACCGCTCTCATCTCTGACTATGTTCCTCTTCCCCGTGGTCCCCTTCTTTCTCCTTCTGTTCCACCCTGTTCCCGTCTTTCCCTTTCTTCCTCGGTCCCTCCAAACCTCCGTTTCTTCCTTTCTCTCTCCGTCTCTTTCTCCTTTTCACCGTCCCTTCCCTCCCTGCGTCATTCCGTGTGTCTCCCTCCCTCTCCCTCGGTCTCTGCCTCCCTCCCTTCCTCCCTCTCTCCCTTCCGTCCTTTCCTCCCTTCACTCGTCCCTCCCTCTCGGTCTGGGATCCTCTTCCCACCTCTACCCTCCTTCCCTCCCGCCCGGAGAAAGAAAAACTTCCGTTTGGCCGCGGGGTACGGGGATTGCGGCGGGGGGGGGAGTGAGGGGTGGAAGGTCGGAAGGGGAAGTGGCCTCGGGTCTGCATTCAGCCGTCGGGCGCTTCTCGGTGATGAGGGAGAGGCTGGCGGGTGACCCGTGTGCCAGCGATCGGTGGGCGGAGGGAAGAGGCAGAAGAGGCGTGTGGCGGATTGGAGGACCCGGCCCGGTGTTACCCGGGCAAAGCGCCCACCCTCTGCCCACCCTCCTGAAGTACGTGGGGTGGCGTGGGGGCAGGGCGGCGAGGAGGGATGAGAGCTCTGCCTCCGCCGGTCCCCCGAAGCGCCGCGGGCTGCCCGCAGACCCGCGCACGCGCACTAGACCGCCCAGCTCCCGGGCCCTGGGCGGGCTCTGGGGTCCCCAAGATGCTCGGGAAAGAATGACAGCACAGCCCTGCCCTGTGTGTAGTCTCTCACCGGACGGACGGACCTGGCACTCAGGGATCCCCGACGGGTCAGCGGGAGGGCAAGACACCAAGACACGCCGCTGGAAGCCGGGCCAGACGGTCACCTCACCGCGGGAGAGAGAGACCACCGCCCTGCCCCCACCCCTCCCCAAGCCGCGCGCGCCTCTTAAAGCTCCTCCAGCAGAGCCCGGTATTCTTCCTCGCTGAGGGGTGGCTCCAGCGAAGCGAGCTCTTCCACCTCCTTCAGCTCCCCCAGTGGCTCCGTGTCTAGGAAAGGTCGTGCCTGTTGCTGAAACTCTGGGCTCGACAGGAGCTCATCCAGCAGGCAGGAGGTGAGCGCAGACGAGCGCTCCTCCGGCTCCTGGAGCGCTTGGGAAGGCGCCTGCGGGGCTGGCAAGTGCCCCTGCCAGGCGGAGGCCTCCGGGGGTGCGGGCTGCGGAGGTGGAGGTGGCGCGGCTTGGGGTTCCCCTGCCGGCCCGGCCTCCCGGGGCCCCTGGCCCCAGCCCCACCTGGGACCCTGGTGGGCCCTGTGTGGCACCAGCACACCTTGCCCCTGTGAGTCGGCTTGAGCGGGCCCAAGCTGTCCCACGGAGCACGTCCCCGGCAGGCCGGCGCGTTGCCGGTCCCGCTCCTCCTGGCGTCTGCTCGGGTGCGGAGGCCCCGGAAGGCTCTGAGGGTCGGGGAGCGCCACTTCCGAGGGAGCCAGGGCGGCGAACCCGAAAGCCCCGAGTGCCCCGAGTGCCGGGGCAGGTTGCGAGATTCCTTCTGCCTGTGGGGCCTGTCCGTGCAGGAGCAGGGGCACGGCCCCTGCTGCCTGGCTCACGACGGGCCCCTGTGGGAGGGCCCCAGGCGCGCAGGGCACTTGGGGTGCGGGAAGCGCCGCCCCCCACGCCCCGGTGTGGGTGGAGGCGACCCAGGAGGGAGCGGAGGAGCCGCACCCGCCAGGGGCCGTGTTGCACAGGCCGCCTGCGGCCGCGGGTCCTCTGCCAGCCCGGCCTGGGTGCCTGGCCCTTCGATTCTGAAACCAAATCTGAATCCTGGCCTCCGGGAGGCCCGTCTCTCTGGCCAGTTCCTCCCTGGTGGCGAAGTCCGGAAAGCGCTCTCGCTCGAAGGCTCGGAGGAGCACGGCGGTCTGGGACTGGGTGACGGCGGTCCGCTTTCGCCGGCCTTCCTGCGGGCCGCGTGGCCCCGGCCAGGGCCTGGATTCCCGCCGGTGCTGCCTCAGCCGGCGCGATCTCTCATTCTGAAACCAAATCTGGACCCTGGGCTCCGGAACGCCGATGGCCTGGGCCAGCTGTTCTCTGGTGGCCATGCCCGGGTACGGGTTCCGCTCGAAGGACGCTCGCAGGGCATCCCTTTGGCTCGCAGTCCAAACGAGCCTCTTTCGCCGTCCTCGCCCTCGGGCCTCCGCGGGGAGAGGGCTGCCGGGAGCTGTGGGGAGAGCCATCGCGGGGAGACAGGGCCCGAGTGACACAGACAGACACAGGCACACAGAGGCCGGGAGGCTATTGTGCGCCTCAGCCAACCTCTGCTCTGCTCTGCACCGCACCGCGGGCAGGTCAAGCCAGCAGTCTGGCCCCGCCAGCCAGGGGCCGCTCTTATAAAGACCTAGCGGCCCCACCCCTTCCTGAATATGCATGAGCTCCGGGGCCCAAGGGCGGGGTAGCCCGCCCTCTCAAGCCGGAAACCACAGGGACACCAGGGCCCTGTGGGGTGGTCGGGGGTGGGGCCTGAGCGGCGGGGGGAGGGGGAAGGACACGCGGGGCTTCGGGGGGCTGGCCCTCTGGGGTTCTCCAGGAATTCTACAGAAACTGGAAACCTCTCTCCGGGCACGAACACGTCACCAGGGAGGGTGGCGTGCAGAAGCGAAACCCCGTGACGGGTCTGAGTTTTCCAGGCCCCCTCTCCGTGAAGGCGTCAATGTCTGTGGGTGTCGCCGTTGCCGCGGTAGTCTCACACACGCAGCTGCGTGGATCCTGTTCGTGTTCCTGTAGAAAACGAGAGCCAAAGCACGGAGAAAAGAAACGCCCCGTGCAGGGACGGCCTGACGATGGATTCCTGTTTCCTGCAACACGGGGAGTCTCCCATACGGCCTGTTTGCAACCTGGATAGAAAGAGCACCGACACGATGCTGCTTTTCCACGGATCCCTGGGAGTTTCTGTTTCCCGGCCGAGCTCGGGAAACAAAACAGTGAACATGATCACGTCACCACGACGTAGGAAGCCACAGAGTCCCGAGCGACAGGCACCCTTGCGGAGGTCAAATAGAAAAATTACCCACAAAATAAATAAATAAATAAATAAATAAATAAATTAGCTGGGCGTGGTGGCAGACGCCCGTAGTCCCAGCTACTTGGGGGGCTGAGGCAGGAGAATTACTCGAACCCGAGGGGTGGAGGTTGCAGTGAGCCGAGATCCGCCCATTGAACTCCAGCCTGGGCGAGAGGGCGAGACTCTGTCTCAAAATACCACCACCACCACCACCACCACCACCACCCCAGAGGCATTCCAACATGTAAAACCCCAAGTCAGAAGGTCGCATCCTGCGTTTGCCTTATGAGTCATCCACTTGGCACCGCGCCACGCGTACTTTCCTTCCTTCTGGTCCTCTTCCATCGTTTTTTCATACACGTTTACTGCTGCTCTGAAAATCTCCTGCTTCATGGCCCTCAGTGGAGTCGTTTCTTCTGAGGAGGCGAGGATCGCGGACTCTGTAGACTCACACCCGTAGGAATTTATTTCCCGTAACAGGCAGCAGGTAGGAGAAATGAAGAACCATCACCTAGGTGCTGGTCCAGAAATATGTCACCGTACCGTATCAGGGGAAAGCCCAAAGAAGAGTCATTACCTAGGCGAAGTGCTTAGAAATACATCCCAATACATCCTGTGGGTAGGACAAAGTCAGAAGACAATAGGTAAATACCCTAGAGGCTGTGCTCATCTGTATGTCCCAATCAGCCCAGTGGGAAAAGCCAAGGCGTACTACGAGAGACACACCGTGTAGGTGCTGAGCCGGGTGACATGTTCCAGTCTCCTCGGTGGGCACTTCCCAGGAAGAAGAGGAGACACCTGCCGTCATCTAGCAGAAGAGACCAAAAGTATGTAATGATGATTCCTGTGGGCAAGATATCCAGACAAGAAAATCACCTCACCTGTGTGCCGGGCCCAGTGACAGGTCACTATTTCTTTTGAAAGCGTATCCCAGTCAGGTGAGCAGAGTTACCTCACCAAGGTGCTGGGCCCGGAGACAAGTCACGTCCTCTCCTGTGGGCAAAGAGCAGGGGTGACAAGACAATCATTTTGAAGAGTAGAGTCCCCAGAGATACGTCACAATGGTCTCTGCCGGCAGGGTTCATGCAGGAGACTCACATCCCATTGACTGTGGACTCAACAATAGGTCACAATGTTTTCTGGCAAGAGGGTCTTGACCAAAAAGGAATGTAACTTGCCACTGGGCCCAGCAAGAAGTTACTGACTCCTATGTGAGCAGATATCAGGCAAGGGAAGGGAATCACAGCATCCTAGTTATGAGCACAGACATATGTCCCAAAGCCCCAAGCAGGAGGTGCCAAGGCAACAGGACCGTGTCACACGACCTAGGTGCTGGGTCCCACCCTACCTGCCACCCTCCGTCCCTCCGTCACTCCCGTCCCCCTCCCAGTCTCCCTTCCGTCCATTCCTCCCTTCACTCGTCCCTCGCTCTCCGTCTGGGACCCTCTCCCCAGCTCTACCCGCCTTCCCTCCAGCCTGGAGAAAGCAGCCCTTCCCTTTGCCCGCGCGGTACGGGGGTTGCGGGGCGAGTGGTCTCGGGTCTATATTGAGCCGCCAGGCGCTACTCGGTGACGGCTGGCGGGGAAGCGGGCGGGGCACCGGTGTGCGAGCGATCGGTGGGCGAAGCGGGGAGGCAGAAGAGGGGTGCAGCGGAATGGAGAGCGGGCCTGCCTGGCTACCCGGCCCGGTGTTTCGGGGGCAAAAACGCCCTCTCTGCCCACCCTCCTGAAGTACTCGGGGTCGCGTGGGGGCAGGGCTGCGAGGAGGGATGACAGCTGTGCCTGCGCTCTTCCCCCGAAGCGCCGCCGCGGGCTGCCCGCAGACCCGCGCACGCGCACTAGACCGCCCAGCTCCCGTGCCCTGGGCTGGTTCTGGGGTTCCCAAGATGCTGGCGAAAGAATGAATGACGGCACACCCCTGCCCTGTGTGCAGTCTCACACCGGACCGACCTGGAACTGAGGGATCCCAGACAGGTCAGCGGGAGGGCAAGACAGGCCGCCGGTACCTCAAATGCATGCACACACGCACACACGCACACACACACACACACACACACACACACACACAGAGCCGACCGGAGGCTGAAGTCAGAAATCACGCCTCAATCGGCCTGAGGGTGACCCCTATGGGGATGAGATTCCCTCGCGCTCTGTTGCGGGGCTCCACGTGGGGATATGCAGTCTGTGAACCCTGTGGACGAAACCAGGACTGGCACGCATCGCATTGCGCTCCCGAAATGCTTTGGGAGTGTGGGGTCCCTCCGTTGGTCCTGGAGGCAGAAGACCGCTCTCATCTCTGACTATGTTCCTCTTCCCCGTGGTCCCCTTCTTTCTCCTTCTGTTCCACCCTGTTCCCGTCTTTCCCTTTCTTCCTCGGTCCCTCCAAACCTCCGTTTCTTCCTTTCTCTCTCCGTCTCTTTCTCCTTTTCACCGTCCCTTCCCTCCCTGCGTCATTCCGTGTGTCTCCCTCCCTCTCCCTCGGTCTCTGCCTCCCTCCCTTCCTCCCTCTCTCCCTTCCGTCCTTTCCTCCCTTCACTCGTCCCTCCCTCTCGGTCTGGGATCCTCTTCCCACCTCTACCCTCCTTCCCTCCCGCCCGGAGAAAGAAAAACTTCCGTTTGGCCGCGGGGTACGGGGATTGCGGCGGGGGGGGGGGAGTGAGGGGTGGAAGGTCGGAAGGGGAAGTGGCCTCGGGTCTGCATTCAGCCGTCGGGCGCTTCTCGGTGATGAGGGAGAGGCTGGCGGGTGACCCGTGTGCCAGCGATCGGTGGGCGGAGGGAAGAGGCAGAAGAGGCGTGTGGCGGATTGGAGGACCCGGCCCGGTGTTACCCGGGCAAAGCGCCCACCCTCTGCCCACCCTCCTGAAGTACGCGGGGTGGCGTGGGGGCAGGGCGGCGAGGAGGGATGAGAGCTCTGCCTCCGCCGGTCCCCCGAAGCGCCGCGGGCTGCCAGCAGACCCGCGCACGCGCACTAGACCGCCCAGCTCCCGGGCCCTGGGCGGGCTCTGGGGTCCCCAAGATGCTCGGGAAAGAATGACAGCACAGCCCTGCCCTGTGTGTAGTCTCTCACCGGACGGACGGACCTGGCACTCAGGGATCCCCGACGGGTCAGCGGGAGGGCAAGACACCAAGACACGCCGCTGGAAGCCGGGCCAGACGGTCACCTCACCGCGGGAGAGAGAGACCACCGCCCTGCCCCCACCCCTCCCCAAGCCGCGCGCGCCTCTTAAAGCTCCTCCAGCAGAGCCCGGTATTCTTCCTCGCTGAGGGGTGGCTCCAGCGAAGCGAGCTCTTCCACCTCCTTCAGCTCCCCCAGTGGCTCCGTGTCTAGGAAAGGTCGTGCCTGTTGCTGAAACTCTGGGCTCGACAGGAGCTCATCCAGCAGGCAGGAGGTGAGCGCAGACGAGCGCTCCTCCGGCTCCTGGAGCGCTTGGGAAGGCGCCTGCGGGGCTGGCAAGTGCCCCTGCCAGGCGGAGGCCTCCGGGGGTGCGGGCTGCGGAGGTGGAGGTGGCGCGGCTTGGGGTTCCCCTGCCGGCCCGGCCTCCCGGGGCCCCTGGCCCCAGCCCCACCTGGGACCCTGGTGGGCCCTGTGTGGCACCAGCACACCTTGCCCCTGTGAGTCGGCTTGAGCGGGCCCAAGCTGTCCCACGGAGCACGTCCCCGGCAGGCCGGCGCGTTGCCGGTCCCGCTCCTCCTGGCGTCTGCTCGGGTGCGGAGGCCCCGGAAGGCTCTGAGGGTCGGGGAGCGCCACTTCCGAGGGAGCCAGGGCGGCGAACCCGAAAGCCCCGAGTGCCCCGAGTGCCGGGGCAGGTTGCGAGATTCCTTCTGCCTGTGGGGCCTGTCCGTGCAGGAGCAGGGGCACGGCCCCTGCTGCCTGGCTCACGACGGGCCCCTGTGGGAGGGCCCCAGGCGCGCAGGGCACTTGGGGTGCGGGAAGCGCCGCCCCCCACGCCCCGGTGTGGGTGGAGGCGACCCAGGAGGGAGCGGAGGAGCCGCACCCGCCAGGGGCCGTGTTGCACAGGCCGCCTGCGGCCGCGGGTCCTCTGCCAGCCCGGCCTGGGTGCCTGGCCCTTCGATTCTGAAACCAAATCTGAATCCTGGCCTCCGGGAGGCCCGTCTCTCTGGCCAGTTCCTCCCTGGTGGCGAAGTCCGGAAAGCACTCTCGCTCGAAGGCTCGGAGGAGCACGGCGGTCTGGGACTGGGTGACGGCGGTCCGCTTTCGCCGGCCTTCCTGCGGGCCGCGTGGCCCCGGCCAGGGCCTGGATTCCCGCCGGTGCTGCCTCAGCCGGCGCGATCTCTCATTCTGAAACCAAATCTGGACCCTGGGCTCCGGAACGCCGATGGCCTGGGCCAGCTGTTCTCTGGTGGCCATGCCCGGGTACGGGTTCCGCTCGAAGGACGCTCGCAGGGCATCCCTTTGGCCCGCAGTCCAAACGAGCCTCTTTCGCCGTCCTCGCCCTCGGGCCTCCGCGGGGAGAGGGCTGCCGGGAGCTGTGGGGAGAGCCATCGCGGGGAGACAGGGCCCGAGTGACACAGACAGACACAGGCACACAGAGGCCGGGAGGCTATTGTGCGCCTCAGCCAACCTCTGCTCTGCTCTGCACCGCACCGCGGGCAGGTCAAGCCAGCAGTCTGGCCCCGCCAGCCAGGGGCCGCTCTTATAAAGACCTAGCGGCCCCACCCCTTCCTGAATATGCATGAGCTCCGGGGCCCAAGGGCGGGGTAGCCCGCCCTCTCAAGCCGGAAACCACAGGGACACCAGGGCCCTGTGGGGTGGTCGGGGGTGGGGCCTGAGCGGCGGGGGGAGGGGGAAGGACACGCGGGGCTTCGGGGGGCTGGCCCTCTGGGGTTCTCCAGGAATTCTACAGAAACTGGAAACCTCTCTCCGGGCACGAACACGTAACCAGGGAGGGTGGCGTGCAGAAGCGAAACCCCGTGACGGGTCTGAGTTTTCCAGGCCGCCTCTCCGTGAAGGCGTCAATGTCTGTGGGTGTCGCCGTTGCCGCGGTAGTCTCACACACGCAGCTGCGTGGATCCTGTTCGTGTTCCTGTAGAAAACGAGAGCCAAAGCACGGAGAAAAGAAACGCCCCGTGCAGGGACGGCCTGACGATGGATTCCTGTTTCCTGCAACACGGGGAGTCTCCCATACGGCCTGTTTGCAACCTGGATAGAAAGAGCACCGACACGATGCTGCTTTTCCACGGATCCCTGGGAGTTTCTGTTTCCCGGCCGAGCTCGGGAAACAAAACAGTGAACATGATCACGTCACCACGACGTAGGAAGCCACAGAGTCCCGAGCGACAGGCACCCTTGCGGAGGTCAAATAGAAAAATTACCCACAAAATAAATAAATAAATAAATAAATAAATAAATAAATTAGCTGGGCGTGGTGGCAGACGCCCGTAGTCCCAGCTACTTGGGGGGCTGAGGCAGGAGAATTACTCGAACCCGACGGGTGGAGGTTGCAGTGAGCCGAGATCCGCCCATTGAACTCCAGCCTGGGCGAGAGGGCGAGACTCTGTCTCAAAATACCACCACCACCACCACCCCAGAGGCATTCCAACATGTAAAACCCCAAGTCAGAAGGTCGCATCCTGCGTTTGCCTTATGAGTCATCCACTTGGCACCGCGCCACGCGTACTTTCCTTCCTTCTGGTCCTCTTCCATCGTTTTTTCATACACGTTTACTGCTGCTCTGAAACTCTCCTGCTTCATGGCCCTCAGTGGAGTCGTTTCTTCTGAGGAGGCGAGGATCGCGGACTCTGTAGACTCACACCCGTAGGAATTTATTTCCCGTAACAGGCAGCAGGTAGGAGAAATGAAGAACCATCACCTAGGTGCTGGTCCAGAAATATGTCACCGTACCGTATCAGGGGAAAGCCCAAAGAAGAGTCATTACCTAGGCGAAGTGCTTAGAAATACATCCCAATACATCCTGTGGGTAGGACAAAGTCAGAAGACAATAGGTAAATACCCTAGAGGCTGTGCTCATCTGTATGTCCCAATCAGCCCAGTGGGAAAAGCCAAGGTGTACTACGAGAGACACACCGTGTAGGTGCTGAGCCGGGTGACATGTTCCAGTCTCCTCGGTGGGCACTTCCCAGGAAGAAGAGGAGACACCTGCCGTCATCTAGCAGAAGAGACCAAAAGTATGTAATGATGATTCCTGTGGGCAAGATATCCAGACAAGAAAATCACCTCACCTGTGTGCCGGGCCCAGTGACAGGTCACTATTTCTTTTGAAAGCGTATCCCAGTCAGGTGAGCAGAGTTACCTCACCAAGGTGCTGGGCCCGGAGACAAGTCACGTCCTCTCCTGTGGGCAAAGAGCAGGGGTGACAAGACAATCATTTTGAAGAGTAGAGTCCCCAGAGATACGTCACAATGGTCTCTGCCGGCAGGGTTCATGCAGGAGACTCACATCCCATTGACTGTGGACTCAACAATAGGTCACAATGTTTTCTGGCAAGAGGGTCTTGACCAAAAAGGAATGTAACTTGCCACTGGGCCCAGCAAGAAGTTACTGACTCCTATGTGAGCAGATATCAGGCAAGGGAAGGGAATCACAGCATCCTAGTTATGAGCACAGACATATGTCCCAAAGCCCTAAGCAGGAGGTGCCAAGGCAACAGGACCGTGTCACACGACCTAGGTGCTGGGTCCCACCCTACCTGCCACCCTCCGTCCCTCCGTCACTCCCGTCCCCCTCCCAGTCTCCCTTCCGTCCATTCCTCCCTTCACTCGTCCCTCGCTCTCCGTCTGGGACCCTCTCCCCAGCTCTACCCGCCTTCCCTCCAGCCTGGAGAAAGCAGCCCTTCCCTTTGCCCGCGCGGTACGGGGGTTGCGGGGCGAGTGGTCTCGGGTCTATATTGAGCCGCCAGGCGCTACTCGGTGACGGCTGGCGGGGAAGCGGGCGGGGCACCGGTGTGCGAGCGATCGGTGGGCGAAGCGGGGAGGCAGAAGAGGGGTGCAGCGGAATGGAGAGCGGGCCTGCCTGGCTACCCGGCCCGGTGTTTCGGGGGCAAAAACGCCCTCTCTGCCCACCCTCCTGAAGTACTCGGGGTCGCGTGGGGGCAGGGCTGCGAGGAGGGATGACAGCTGTGCCTGCGCTCTTCCCCCGAAGCGCCGCCGCGGGCTGCCCGCAGACCCGCGCACGCGCACTAGACCGCCCAGCTCCCGTGCCCTGGGCGGGTTCTGGGGTTCCCAAGATGCCGGGGAAAGAATGAATGACGGCACACCCCTGCCCTGTGTGCAGTCTCACACCGGACCGACCTGGAACTGAGGGATCCCAGACAGGTCAGCGGGAGGGCAAGACAGGCCGCCGGTACCTCAAATGCATGCACACACGCACACACGCACGCACACGCACGCACGCTCACACACACACACACACACACACACACACACACAGAGCCGACCGGAGGCTGAAGTCAGAAATCACGCCTCAATCGGCCTGAGGGTGACCCCTATGGGGATGAGATTCCCTCGCGCTCTGTTGCGGGGCTCCACCTGGGGATATGCAGTCTGTGAACCCTGTGGACGAAACCAGGACTGGCACGCATCGCATTGCGCTCCCGAAATGCTTTGGGAGTGTGGGGTCCCTCCGTTGGTCCTGGAGGCAGAAGACCGCTCTCATCTCTGACTATGTTCCTCTTCCCCGTGGTCCCCTTCTTTCTCCTTCTGTTCCACCCTGTTCCCGTCTTTCCCTTTCTTCCTCGGTCCCTCCAAACCTCCGTTTCTTCCTTTCTCTCTCCGTCTCTTTCTCCTTTTCACCGTCCCTTCCCTCCCTGCGTCATTCCGTGTGTCTCCCTCCCTCTCCCTCGGTCTCTGCCTCCCTCCCTTCCTCCCTCTCTCCCTTCCGTCCTTTCCTCCCTTCACTCGTCCCTCCCTCTCGGTCTGGGATCCTCTTCCCACCTCTACCCTCCTTCCCTCCCGCCCGGAGAAAGAAAAACTTCCGTTTGGCCGCGGGGTACGGGGATTGCGGCGGGGGGGGGAGTGAGGGGTGGAAGGTCGGAAGGGGAAGTGGCCTCGGGTCTGCATTCAGCCGTCGGGCGCTTCTCGGTGATGAGGGAGAGGCTGGCGGGTGACCCGTGTGCCAGCGATCGGTGGGCGGAGGGAAGAGGCAGAAGAGGCGTGTGGCGGATTGGAGGACCCGGCCCGGTGTTACCCGGGCAAAGCGCCCACCCTCTGCCCACCCTCCTGAAGTACGTGGGGTGGCGTGGGGGCAGGGCGGCGAGGAGGGATGAGAGCTCTGCCTCCGCCGGTCCCCCGAAGCGCCGCGGGCTGCCCGCAGACCCGCGCACGCGCACTAGACCGCCCAGCTCCCGGGCCCTGGGCGGGCTCTGGGGTCCCCAAGATGCTCGGGAAAGAATGACAGCACAGCCCTGCCCTGTGTGTAGTCTCTCACCGGACGGACGGACCTGGCACTCAGGGATCCCCGACGGGTCAGCGGGAGGGCAAGACACCAAGACACGCCGCTGGAAGCCGGGCCAGACGGTCACCTCACCGCGGGAGAGAGAGACCACCGCCCTGCCCCCACCCCTCCCCAAGCCGCGCGCGCCTCTTAAAGCTCCTCCAGCAGAGCCCGGTATTCTTCCTCGCTGAGGGGTGGCTCCAGCGAAGCGAGCTCTTCCACCTCCTTCAGCTCCCCCAGTGGCTCCGTGTCTAGGAAAGGTCGTGCCTGTTGCTGAAACTCTGGGCTCGACAGGAGCTCATCCAGCAGGCAGGAGGTGAGCGCAGACGAGCGCTCCTCCGGCTCCTGGAGCGCTTGGGAAGGCGCCTGCGGGGCTGGCAAGTGCCCCTGCCAGGCGGAGGCCTCCGGGGGTGCGGGCTGCGGAGGTGGAGGTGGCGCGGCTTGGGGTTCCCCTGCCGGCCCGGCCTCCCGGGGCCCCTGGCCCCAGCCCCACCTGGGACCCTGGTGGGCCCTGTGTGGCACCAGCACACCTTGCCCCTGTGAGTCGGCTTGAGCGGGCCCAAGCTGTCCCACGGAGCACGTCCCCGGCAGGCCGGCGCGTTGCCGGTCCCGCTCCTCCTGGCGTCTGCTCGGGTGCGGAGGCCCCGGAAGGCTCTGAGGGTCGGGGAGCGCCACTTCCGAGGGAGCCAGGGCGGCGAACCCGAAAGCCCCGAGTGCCCCGAGTGCCGGGGCAGGTTGCGAGATTCCTTCTGCCTGTGGGGCCTGTCCGTGCAGGAGCAGGGGCACGGCCCCTGCTGCCTGGCTCACGACGGGCCCCTGTGGGAGGGCCCCAGGCGCGCAGGGCACTTGGGGTGCGGGAAGCGCCGCCCCCCACGCCCCGGTGTGGGTGGAGGCGACCCAGGAGGGAGCGGAGGAGCCGCACCCGCCAGGGGCCGTGTTGCACAGGCCGCCTGCGGCCGCGGGTCCTCTGCCAGCCCGGCCTGGGTGCCTGGCCCTTCGATTCTGAAACCAAATCTGAATCCTGGCCTCCGGGAGGCCGGTCTCTCTGGCCACTTCCTCCCTGGTGGCGAAGTCCGGAAAGCGCTCTCGCTCGAAGGCTCGGAGGAGCACGGCGGTCTGGGACTGGGTGACGGCGGTCCGCTTTCGCCGGCCTTCCTGCGGGCCGCGTGGCCCCGGCCAGGGCCTGGATTCCCGCCGGTGCTGCCTCAGCCGGCGCGATCTCTCATTCTGAAACCAAATCTGGACCCTGGGCTCCGGAACGCCGATGGCCTGGGCCAGCTGTTCTCTGGTGGCCATGCCCGGGTACGGGTTCCGCTCGAAGGACGCTCGCAGGGCATCCCTTTGGCCCGCAGTCCAAACGAGCCTCTTTCGCCGTCCTCGCCCTCGGGCCTCCGCGGGGAGAGGGCTGCCGGGAGCTGTGGGGAGAGCCATCGCGGGGAGACAGGGCCCGAGTGACACAGACAGACACAGGCACACAGAGGCCGGGAGGCTATTGTGTGCCTCAGCCAACCTCTGCTCTGCTCTGCACCGCACCGCGGGCAGGTCAAGCCAGCAGTCTGGCCCCGCCAGCCAGGGGCCGCTCTTATAAAGACCTAGCGGCCCCACCCCTTCCTGAATATGCATGAGCTCCGGGGCCCAAGGGCGGGGTAGCCCGCCCTCTCAAGCCGGAAACCACAGGGACACCAGGGCCCTGTGGGGTGGTCGGGGGTGGGGCCTGAGCGGCGGGGGGAGGGGGAAGGACACGCGGGGCTTCGGGGGGCTGGCCCTCTGGGGTTCTCCAGGAATTCTACAGAAACTGGAAACCTCTCTCCGGGCACGAACACGTCACCAGGGAGGGTGGCGTGCAGAAGCGAAACCCCGTGACGGGTCTGAGTTTTCCAGGCCCCCTCTCCGTGAAGGCGTCAATGTCTGTGGGTGTCGCCGTTGCCGCGGTAGTCTCACACACGCAGCTGCGTGGATCCTGTTCGTGTTCCTGTAGAAAACGAGAGCCAAAGCACGGAGAAAAGAAACGCCCCGTGCAGGGACGGCCTGACGATGGATTCCTGTTTCCTGCAACACGGGGAGTCTCCCATACGGCCTGTTTGCAACCTGGATAGAAAGAGCACCGACACGATGCTGCTTTTCCACGGATCCCTGGGAGTTTCTGTTTCCCGGCCGAGCTCGGGAAACAAAACAGTGAACATGATCACGTCACCACGACGTAGGAAGCCACAGAGTCCCGAGCGACAGGCACCCTTGCGGAGGTCAAATAGAAAAATTACCCACAAAATAAATAAATAAATAAATAAATAAATAAATTAGCTGGGCGTGGTGGCAGACGCCCGTAGTCCCAGCTACTTGGGGGGCTGAGGCAGGAGAATTACTCGAACCCGAGGGGTGGAGGTTGCAGTGAGCCGAGATCCGCCCATTGAACTCCAGCCTGGGCGAGAGGGCGAGACTCTGTCTCAAAATACCACCACCACCACCACCACCACCACCACCCCAGAGGCATTCCAACATGTAAAACCCCAAGTCAGAAGGTCGCATCCTGCGTTTGCCTTATGAGTCATCCACTTGGCACCGCGCCACGCGTACTTTCCTTCCTTCTGGTCCTCTTCCATCGTTTTTTCATACACGTTTACTGCTGCTCTGAAACTCTCCTGCTTCATGGCCCTCAGTGGAGTCGTTTCTTCTGAGGAGGCGAGGATCGCGGACTCTGTAGACTCACACCCGTAGGAATTTATTTCCCGTAACAGGCAGCAGGTAGGAGAAATGAAGAACCATCACCTAGGTGCTGGTCCAGAAATATGTCACCGTACCGTATCAGGGGAAAGCCCAAAGAAGAGTCATTACCTAGGCGAAGTGCTTAGAAATACATCCCAATACATCCTGTGGGTAGGACAAAGTCAGAAGACAATAGGTAAATACCCTAGAGGCTGTGCTCATCTGTATGTCCCAATCAGCCCAGTGGGAAAAGCCAAGGCGTACTACGAGAGACACACCGTGTAGGTGCTGAGCCGGGTGACATGTTCCAGTCTCCTCGGTGGGCACTTCCCAGGAAGAAGAGGAGACACCTGCCGTCATCTAGCAGAAGAGACCAAAAGTATGTAATGATGATTCCTGTGGGCAAGATATCCAGACAAGAAAATCACCTCACCTGTGTGCCGGGCCCAGTGACAGGTCACTATTTCTTTTGAAAGCGTATCCCAGTCAGGTGAGCAGAGTTACCTCACCAAGGTGCTGGGCCCGGAGACAAGTCACGTCCTCTCCTGTGGGCAAAGAGCAGGGGTGACAAGACAATCATTTTG
The DNA here is from genome assembly GCA_031835075.1 of Saguinus oedipus. Lineage (NCBI taxonomy): Eukaryota > Metazoa > Chordata > Mammalia > Primates > Cebidae > Saguinus > Saguinus oedipus. The sequence continues at coordinate 21,113,952 of CM063187.1, forward strand.
AAGAGTAGAGTCCCCAGAGATACGTCACAATGGTCTCTGCCGGCAGGGTTCATGCAGGAGACTCACATCCCATTGACTGTGGACTCAACAATAGGTCACAATGTTTTCTGGCAAGAGGGTCTTGACCAAAAAGGAATGTAACTTGCCACTGGGCCCAGCAAGAAGTTACTGACTCCTATGTGAGCAGATATCAGGCAAGGGAAGGGAATCACAGCATCCTAGTTATGAGCACAGACATATGTCCCAAAGCCCCAAGCAGGAGGTGCCAAGGCAACAGGACCGTGTCACACGACCTAGGTGCTGGGTCCCACCCTACCTGCCACCCTCCGTCCCTCCGTCACTCCCGTCCCCCTCCCAGTCTCCCTTCCGTCCATTCCTCCCTTCACTCGTCCCTCGCTCTCCGTCTGGGACCCTCTCCCCAGCTCTACCCGCCTTCCCTCCAGCCTGGAGAAAGCAGCCCTTCCCTTTGCCCGCGCGGTACGGGGGTTGCGGGGCGAGTGGTCTCGGGTCTATATTGAGCCGCCAGGCGCTACTCGGTGACGGCTGGCGGGGAAGCGGGCGGGGCACCGGTGTGCGAGCGATCGGTGGGCGAAGCGGGGAGGCAGAAGAGGGGTGCAGCGGAATGGAGAGCGGGCCTGCCTGGCTACCCGGCCCGGTGTTTCGGGGGCAAAAACGCCCTCTCTGCCCACCCTCCTGAAGTACTCGGGGTCGCGTGGGGGCAGGGCTGCGAGGAGGGATGACAGCTGTGCCTGCGCTCTTCCCCCGAAGCGCCGCCGCGGGCTGCCCGCAGACCCGCGCACGCGCACTAGACCGCCCAGCTCCCGTGCCCTGGGCGGGTTCTGGGGTTCCCAAGATGCCGGGGAAAGAATGAATGACGGCACACCCCTGCCCTGTGTGCAGTCTCACACCGGACCGACCTGGAACTGAGGGATCCCAGACAGGTCAGCGGGAGGGCAAGACAGGCCGCGGGTACCTCAAATGCATGCACACACGCACACACGCACGCACACGCACGCACGCTCACACACACACACACACACACACACACACACAGAGCCGACCGGAGGCTGAAGTCAGAAATCACGCCTCAATCGGCCTGAGGGTGACCCCTATGGGGATGAGATTCCCTCGCGCTCTGTTGCGGGGCTCCACGTGGGGATATGCAGTCTGTGAACCCTGTGGACGAAACCAGGACTGGCACGCATCGCATTGCGCTCCCGAAATGCTTTGGGAGTGTGGGGTCCCTCCGTTGGTCCTGGAGGCAGAAGACCGCTCTCATCTCTGACTATGTTCCTCTTCCCCGTGGTCCCCTTCTTTCTCCTTCTGTTCCACCCTGTTCCCGTCTTTCCCTTTCTTCCTCGGTCCCTCCAAACCTCCGTTTCTTCCTTTCTCTCTCCGTCTCTTTCTCCTTTTCACCGTCCCTTCCCTCCCTGCGTCATTCCGTGTGTCTCCCTCCCTCTCCCTCGGTCTCTGCCTCCCTCCCTTCCTCCCTCTCTCCCTTCCGTCCTTTCCTCCCTTCACTCGTCCCTCCCTCTCGGTCTGGGATCCTCTTCCCACCTCTACCCTCCTTCCCTCCCGCCCGGAGAAAGAAAAACTTCCGTTTGGCCGCGGGGTACGGGGATTGCGGCGGGGGGGGGGAGTGAGGGGTGGAAGGTCGGAAGGGGAAGTGGCCTCGGGTCTGCATTCAGCCGTCGGGCGCTTCTCGGTGATGAGGGAGAGGCTGGCGGGTGACCCGTGTGCCAGCGATCGGTGGGCGGAGGGAAGAGGCAGAAGAGGCGTGTGGCGGATTGGAGGACCCGGCCCGGTGTTACCCGGGCAAAGCGCCCACCCTCTGCCCACCCTCCTGAAGTACGCGGGGTGGCGTGGGGGCAGGGCGGCGAGGAGGGATGAGAGCTCTGCCTCCGCCGGTCCCCCGAAGCGCCGCGGGCTGCCCGCAGACCCGCGCACGCGCACTAGACCGCCCAGCTCCCGGGCCCTGGGCGGGCTCTGGGGTCCCCAAGATGCTCGGGAAAGAATGACAGCACAGCCCTGCCCTGTGTGTAGTCTCTCACCGGACGGACGGACCTGGCACTCAGGGATCCCCGACGGGTCAGCGGGAGGGCAAGACACCAAGACACGCCGCTGGAAGCCGGGCCAGACGGTCACCTCACCGCGGGAGAGAGAGACCACCGCCCTGCCCCCACCCCTCCCCAAGCCGCGCGCGCCTCTTAAAGCTCCTCCAGCAGAGCCCGGTATTCTTCCTCGCTGAGGGGTGGCTCCAGCGAAGCGAGCTCTTCCACCTCCTTCAGCTCCCCCAGTGGCTCCGTGTCTAGGAAAGGTCGTGCCTGTTGCTGAAACTCTGGGCTCGACAGGAGCTCATCCAGCAGGCAGGAGGTGAGCGCAGACGAGCGCTCCTCCGGCTCCTGGAGCGCTTGGGAAGGCGCCTGCGGGGCTGGCAAGTGCCCCTGCCAGGCGGAGGCCTCCGGGGGTGCGGGCTGCGGAGGTGGAGGTGGCGCGGCTTGGGGTTCCCCTGCCGGCCCGGCCTCCCGGGGCCCCTGGCCCCAGCCCCACCTGGGACCCTGGTGGGCCCTGTGTGGCACCAGCACACCTTGCCCCTGTGAGTCGGCTTGAGCGGGCCCAAGCTGTCCCACGGAGCACGTCCCCGGCAGGCCGGCGCGTTGCCGGTCCCGCTCCTCCTGGCGTCTGCTCGGGTGCGGAGGCCCCGGAAGGCTCTGAGGGTCGGGGAGCGCCACTTCCGAGGGAGCCAGGGCGGCGAACCCGAAAGCCCCGAGTGCCCCGAGTGCCGGGGCAGGTTGCGAGATTCCTTCTGCCTGTGGGGCCTGTCCGTGCAGGAGCAGGGGCACGGCCCCTGCTGCCTGGCTCACGACGGGCCCCTGTGGGAGGGCCCCAGGCGCGCAGGGCACTTGGGGTGCGGGAAGCGCCGCCCCCCACGCCCCGGTGTGGGTGGAGGCGACCCAGGAGGGAGCGGAGGAGCCGCACCCGCCAGGGGCCGTGTTGCACAGGCCGCCTGCGGCCGCGGGTCCTCTGCCAGCCCGGCCTGGGTGCCTGGCCCTTCGATTCTGAAACCAAATCTGAATCCTGGCCTCCGGGAGGCCCGTCTCTCTGGCCAGTTCCTCCCTGGTGGCGAAGTCCGGAAAGCGCTCTCGCTCGAAGGCTCGGAGGAGCACGGCGGTCTGGGACTGGGTGACGGCGGTCCGCTTTCGCCGGCCTTCCTGCGGGCCGCGTGGCCCCGGCCAGGGCCTGGATTCCCGCCGGTGCTGCCTCAGCCGGCGCGATCTCTCATTCTGAAACCAAATCTGGACCCTGGGCTCCGGAACGCCGATGGCCTGGGCCAGCTGTTCTCTGGTGGCCATGCCCGGGTACGGGTTCCGCTCGAAGGACGCTCGCAGGGCATCCCTTTGGCCCGCAGTCCAAACGAGCCTCTTTCGCCGTCCTCGCCCTCGGGCCTCCGCGGGGAGAGGGCTGCCGGGAGCTGTGGGGAGAGCCATCGCGGGGAGACAGGGCCCGAGTGACACAGACAGACACAGGCACACAGAGGCCGGGAGGCTATTGTGCGCCTCAGCCAACCTCTGCTCTGCTCTGCACCGCACCGCGGGCAGGTCAAGCCAGCAGTCTGGCCCCGCCAGCCAGGGGCCGCTCTTATAAAGACCTAGCGGCCCCACCCCTTCCTGAATATGCATGAGCTCCGGGGCCCAAGGGCGGGGTAGCCCGCCCTCTCAAGCCGGAAACCACAGGGACACCAGGGCCCTGTGGGGTGGTCGGGGGTGGGGCCTGAGCGGCGGGGGGAGGGGGAAGGACACGCGGGGCTTCGGGGGGCTGGCCCTCTGGGGTTCTCCAGGAATTCTACAGAAACTGGAAACCTCTCTCCGGGCACGAACACGTAACCAGGGAGGGTGGCGTGCAGAAGCGAAACCCCGTGACGGGTCTGAGTTTTCCAGGCCGCCTCTCCGTGAAGGCGTCAATGTCTGTGGGTGTCGCCGTTGCCGCGGTAGTCTCACACACGCAGCTGCGTGGATCCTGTTCGTGTTCCTGTAGAAAACGAGAGCCAAAGCACGGAGAAAAGAAACGCCCCGTGCAGGGACGGCCTGACGATGGATTCCTGTTTCCTGCAACACGGGGAGTCTCCCATACGGCCTGTTTGCAACCTGGATAGAAAGAGCACCGACACGATGCTGCTTTTCCACGGATCCCTGGGAGTTTCTGTTTCCCGGCCGAGCTCGGGAAACAAAACAGTGAACATGATCACGTCACCACGACGTAGGAAGCCACAGAGTCCCGAGCGACAGGCACCCTTGCGGAGGTCAAATAGAAAAATTACCCACAAAATAAATAAATAAATAAATAAATAAATAAATAAATTAGCTGGGCGTGGTGGCAGACGCCCGTAGTCCCAGCTACTTGGGGGGCTGAGGCAGGAGAATTACTCGAACCCGACGGGTGGAGGTTGCAGTGAGCCGAGATCCGCCCATTGAACTCCAGCCTGGGCGAGAGGGCGAGACTCTGTCTCAAAATACCACCACCACCACCACCCCAGAGGCATTCCAACATGTAAAACCCCAAGTCAGAAGGTCGCATCCTGCGTTTGCCTTATGAGTCATCCACTTGGCACCGCGCCACGCGTACTTTCCTTCCTTCTGGTCCTCTTCCATCGTTTTTTCATACACGTTTACTGCTGCTCTGAAACTCTCCTGCTTCATGGCCCTCAGTGGAGTCGTTTCTTCTGAGGAGGCGAGGATCGCGGACTCTGTAGACTCACACCCGTAGGAATTTATTTCCCGTAACAGGCAGCAGGTAGGAGAAATGAAGAACCATCACCTAGGTGCTGGTCCAGAAATATGTCACCGTACCGTATCAGGGGAAAGCCCAAAGAAGAGTCATTACCTAGGCGAAGTGCTTAGAAATACATCCCAATACATCCTGTGGGTAGGACAAAGTCAGAAGACAATAGGTAAATACCCTAGAGGCTGTGCTCATCTGTATGTCCCAATCAGCCCAGTGGGAAAAGCCAAGGTGTACTACGAGAGACACACCGTGTAGGTGCTGAGCCGGGTGACATGTTCCAGTCTCCTCGGTGGGCACTTCCCAGGAAGAAGAGGAGACACCTGCCGTCATCTAGCAGAAGAGACCAAAAGTATGTAATGATGATTCCTGTGGGCAAGATATCCAGACAAGAAAATCACCTCACCTGTGTGCCGGGCCCAGTGACAGGTCACTATTTCTTTTGAAAGCGTATCCCAGTCAGGTGAGCAGAGTTACCTCACCAAGGTGCTGGGCCCGGAGACAAGTCACGTCCTCTCCTGTGGGCAAAGAGCAGGGGTGACAAGACAATCATTTTGAAGAGTAGAGTCCCCAGAGATACGTCACAATGGTCTCTGCCGGCAGGGTTCATGCAGGAGACTCACATCCCATTGACTGTGGACTCAACAATAGGTCACAATGTTTTCTGGCAAGAGGGTCTTGACCAAAAAGGAATGTAACTTGCCACTGGGCCCAGCAAGAAGTTACTGACTCCTATGTGAGCAGATATCAGGCAAGGGAAGGGAATCACAGCATCCTAGTTATGAGCACAGACATATGTCCCAAAGCCCTAAGCAGGAGGTGCCAAGGCAACAGGACCGTGTCACACGACCTAGGTGCTGGGTCCCACCCTACCTGCCACCCTCCGTCCCTCCGTCACTCCCGTCCCCCTCCCAGTCTCCCTTCCGTCCATTCCTCCCTTCACTCGTCCCTCGCTCTCCGTCTGGGACCCTCTCCCCAGCTCTACCCGCCTTCCCTCCAGCCTGGAGAAAGCAGCCCTTCCCTTTGCCCGCGCGGTACGGGGGTTCCGGGGCGAGTGGTCTCGGGTCTATATTGAGCCGCCAGGCGCTACTCGGTGACGGCTGGCGGGGAAGCGGGCGGGGCACCGGTGTGCGAGCGATCGGTGGGCGAAGCGGGGAGGCAGAAGAGGGGTGCAGCGGAATGGAGAGCGGGCCTGCCTGGCTACCCGGCCCGGTGTTTCGGGGGCAAAAACGCCCTCTCTGCCCACCCTCCTGAAGTACTCGGGGTCGCGTGGGGGCAGGGCTGCGAGGAGGGATGACAGCTGTGCCTGCGCTCTTCCCCCGAAGCGCCGCCGCGGGCTGCCCGCAGACCCGCGCACGCGCACTAGACCGCCCAGCTCCCGTGCCCTGGGCGGGTTCTGGGGTTCCCAAGATGCCGGGGAAAGAATGAATGACGGCACACCCCTGCCCTGTGTGCAGTCTCACACCGGACCGACCTGGAACTGAGGGATCCCAGACAGGTCAGCGGGAGGGCAAGACAGGCCGCCGGTACCTCAAATGCATGCACACACGCACACACGCACGCACACGCACGCACGCTCACACACACACACACACACACACACACACACACACAGAGCCGACCGGAGGCTGAAGTCAGAAATCACGCCTCAATCGGCCTGAGGGTGACCCCTATGGGGATGAGATTCCCTCGCGCTCTGTTGCGGGGCTCCACCTGGGGATATGCAGTCTGTGAACCCTGTGGACGAAACCAGGACTGGCACGCATCGCATTGCGCTCCCGAAATGCTTTGGGAGTGTGGGGTCCCTCCGTTGGTCCTGGAGGCAGAAGACCGCTCTCATCTCTGACTATGTTCCTCTTCCCCGTGGTCCCCTTCTTTCTCCTTCTGTTCCACCCTGTTCCCGTCTTTCCCTTTCTTCCTCGGTCCCTCCAAACCTCCGTTTCTTCCTTTCTCTCTCCGTCTCTTTCTCCTTTTCACCGTCCCTTCCCTCCCTGCGTCATTCCGTGTGTCTCCCTCCCTCTCCCTCGGTCTCTGCCTCCCTCCCTTCCTCCCTCTCTCCCTTCCGTCCTTTCCTCCCTTCACTCGTCCCTCCCTCTCGGTCTGGGATCCTCTTCCCACCTCTACCCTCCTTCCCTCCCGCCCGGAGAAAGAAAAACTTCCGTTTGGCCGCGGGGTACGGGGATTGCGGCGGGGGGGGGAGTGAGGGGTGGAAGGTCGGAAGGGGAAGTGGCCTCGGGTCTGCATTCAGCCGTCGGGCGCTTCTCGGTGATGAGGGAGAGGCTGGCGGGTGACCCGTGTGCCAGCGATCGGTGGGCGGAGGGAAGAGGCAGAAGAGGCGTGTGGCGGATTGGAGGACCCGGCCCGGTGTTACCCGGGCAAAGCGCCCACCCTCTGCCCACCCTCCTGAAGTACGTGGGGTGGCGTGGGGGCAGGGCGGCGAGGAGGGATGAGAGCTCTGCCTCCGCCGGTCCCCCGAAGCGCCGCGGGCTGCCCGCAGACCCGCGCACGCGCACTAGACCGCCCAGCTCCCGGGCCCTGGGCGGGCTCTGGGGTCCCCAAGATGCTCGGGAAAGAATGACAGCACAGCCCTGCCCTGTGTGTAGTCTCTCACCGGACGGACGGACCTGGCACTCAGGGATCCCCGACGGGTCAGCGGGAGGGCAAGACACCAAGACACGCCGCTGGAAGCCGGGCCAGACGGTCACCTCACCGCGGGAGAGAGAGACCACCGCCCTGCCCCCACCCCTCCCCAAGCCGCGCGCGCCTCTTAAAGCTCCTCCAGCAGAGCCCGGTATTCTTCCTCGCTGAGGGGTGGCTCCAGCGAAGCGAGCTCTTCCACCTCCTTCAGCTCCCCCAGTGGCTCCGTGTCTAGGAAAGGTCGTGCCTGTTGCTGAAACTCTGGGCTCGACAGGAGCTCATCCAGCAGGCAGGAGGTGAGCGCAGACGAGCGCTCCTCCGGCTCCTGGAGCGCTTGGGAAGGCGCCTGCGGGGCTGGCAAGTGCCCCTGCCAGGCGGAGGCCTCCGGGGGTGCGGGCTGCGGAGGTGGAGGTGGCGCGGCTTGGGGTTCCCCTGCCGGCCCGGCCTCCCGGGGCCCCTGGCCCCAGCCCCACCTGGGACCCTGGTGGGCCCTGTGTGGCACCAGCACACCTTGCCCCTGTGAGTCGGCTTGAGCGGGCCCAAGCTGTCCCACGGAGCACGTCCCCGGCAGGCCGGCGCGTTGCCGGTCCCGCTCCTCCTGGCGTCTGCTCGGGTGCGGAGGCCCCGGAAGGCTCTGAGGGTCGGGGAGCGCCACTTCCGAGGGAGCCAGGGCGGCGAACCCGAAAGCCCCGAGTGCCCCGAGTGCCGGGGCAGGTTGCGAGATTCCTTCTGCCTGTGGGGCCTGTCCGTGCAGGAGCAGGGGCACGGCCCCTGCTGCCTGGCTCACGACGGGCCCCTGTGGGAGGGCCCCAGGCGCGCAGGGCACTTGGGGTGCGGGAAGCGCCGCCCCCCACGCCCCGGTGTGGGTGGAGGCGACCCAGGAGGGAGCGGAGGAGCCGCACCCGCCAGGGGCCGTGTTGCACAGGCCGCCTGCGGCCGCGGGTCCTCTGCCAGCCCGGCCTGGGTGCCTGGCCCTTCGATTCTGAAACCAAATCTGAATCCTGGCCTCCGGGAGGCCCGTCTCTCTGGCCAGTTCCTCCCTGGTGGCGAAGTCCGGAAAGCGCTCTCGCTCGAAGGCTCGGAGGAGCACGGCGGTCTGGGACTGGGTGACGGCGGTCCGCTTTCGCCGGCCTTCCTGCGGGCCGCGTGGCCCCGGCCAGGGCCTGGATTCCCGCCGGTGCTGCCTCAGCCGGCGCGATCTCTCATTCTGAAACCAAATCTGGACCCTGGGCTCCGGAACGCCGATGGCCTGGGCCAGCTGTTCTCTGGTGGCCATGCCCGGGTACGGGTTCCGCTCGAAGGACGCTCGCAGGGCATCCCTTTGGCCCGCAGTCCAAACGAGCCTCTTTCGCCGTCCTCGCCCTCGGGCCTCCGCGGGGAGAGGGCTGCCGGGAGCTGTGGGGAGAGCCATCGCGGGGAGACAGGGCCCGAGTGACACAGACAGACACAGGCACACAGAGGCCGGGAGGCTATTGTGCGCCTCAGCCAACCTCTGCTCTGCTCTGCACCGCACCGCGGGCAGGTCAAGCCAGCAGTCTGGCCCCGCCAGCCAGGGGCCGCTCTTATAAAGACCTAGCGGCCCCACCCCTTCCTGAATATGCATGAGCTCCGGGGCCCAAGGGCGGGGTAGCCCGCCCTCTCAAGCCGGAAACCACAGGGACACCAGGGCCCTGTGGGGTGGTCGGGGGTGGGGCCTGAGCGGCGGGGGGAGGGGGAAGGACACGCGGGGCTTCGGGGGGCTGGCCCTCTGGGGTTCTCCAGGAATTCTACAGAAACTGGAAACCTCTCTCCGGGCACGAACACGTAACCAGGGAGGGTGGCGTGCAGAAGCGAAACCCCGTGACGGGTCTGAGTTTTCCAGGCCGCCTCTCCGTGAAGGCGTCAATGTCTGTGGGTGTCGCCGTTGCCGCGGTAGTCTCACACACGCAGCTGCGTGGATCCTGTTCGTGTTCCTGTAGAAAACGAGAGCCAAAGCACGGAGAAAAGAAACGCCCCGTGCAGGGACGGCCTGACGATGGATTCCTGTTTCCTGCAACACGGGGAGTCTCCCATACGGCCTGTTTGCAACCTGGATAGAAAGAGCACCGACACGATGCTGCTTTTCCACGGATCCCTGGGAGTTTCTGTTTCCCGGCCGAGCTCGGGAAACAAAACAGTGAACATGATCACGTCACCACGACGTAGGAAGCCACAGAGTCCCGAGCGACAGGCACCCTTGCGGAGGTCAAATAGAAAAATTACCCACAAAATAAATAAATAAATAAATAAATAAATAAATAAATTAGCTGGGCGTGGTGGCAGACGCCCGTAGTCCCAGCTACTTGGGGGGCTGAGGCAGGAGAATTACTCGAACCCGACGGGTGGAGGTTGCAGTGAGCCGAGATCCGCCCATTGAACTCCAGCCTGGGCGAGAGGGCGAGACTCTGTCTCAAAATACCACCACCACCACCACCCCAGAGGCATTCCAACATGTAAAACCCCAAGTCAGAAGGTCGCATCCTGCGTTTGCCTTATGAGTCATCCACTTGGCACCGCGCCACGCGTACTTTCCTTCCTTCTGGTCCTCTTCCATCGTTTTTTCATACACGTTTACTGCTGCTCTGAAACTCTCCTGCTTCATGGCCCTCAGTGGAGTCGTTTCTTCTGAGGAGGCGAGGATCGCGGACTCTGTAGACTCACACCCGTAGGAATTTATTTCCCGTAACAGGCAGCAGGTAGGAGAAATGAAGAACCATCACCTAGGTGCTGGTCCAGAAATATGTCACCGTACCGTATCAGGGGAAAGCCCAAAGAAGAGTCATTACCTAGGCGAAGTGCTTAGAAATACATCCCAATACATCCTGTGGGTAGGACAAAGTCAGAAGACAATAGGTAAATACCCTAGAGGCTGTGCTCATCTGTATGTCCCAATCAGCCCAGTGGGAAAAGCCAAGGTGTACTACGAGAGACACACCGTGTAGGTGCTGAGCCGGGTGACATGTTCCAGTCTCCTCGGTGGGCACTTCCCAGGAAGAAGAGGAGACACCTGCCGTCATCTAGCAGAAGAGACCAAAAGTATGTAATGATGATTCCTGTGGGCAAGATATCCAGACAAGAAAATCACCTCACCTGTGTGCCGGGCCCAGTGACAGGTCACTATTTCTTTTGAAAGCGTATCCCAGTCAGGTGAGCAGAGTTACCTCACCAAGGTGCTGGGCCCGGAGACAAGTCACGTCCTCTCCTGTGGGCAAAGAGCAGGGGTGACAAGACAATCATTTTGAAGAGTAGAGTCCCCAGAGATACGTCACAATGGTCTCTGCCGGCAGGGTTCATGCAGGAGACTCACATCCCATTGACTGTGGACTCAACAATAGGTCACAATGTTTTCTGGCAAGAGGGTCTTGACCAAAAAGGAATGTAACTTGCCACTGGGCCCAGCAAGAAGTTACTGACTCCTATGTGAGCAGATATCAGGCAAGGGAAGGGAATCACAGCATCCTAGTTATGAGCACAGACATATGTCCCAAAGCCCTAAGCAGGAGGTGCCAAGGCAACAGGACCGTGTCACACGACCTAGGTGCTGGGTCCCACCCTACCTGCCACCCTCCGTCCCTCCGTCACTCCCGTCCCCCTCCCAGTCTCCCTTCCGTCCATTCCTCCCTTCACTCGTCCCTCGCTCTCCGTCTGGGACCCTCTCCCCAGCTCTACCCGCCTTCCCTCCAGCCTGGAGAAAGCAGCCCTTCCCTTTGCCCGCGCGGTACGGGGGTTGCGGGGCGAGTGGTCTCGGGTCTATATTGAGCCGCCAGGCGCTACTCGGTGACGGCTGGCGGGGAAGCGGGCGGGGCACCGGTGTGCGAGCGATCGGTGGGCGAAGCGGGGAGGCAGAAGAGGGGTGCAGCGGAATGGAGAGCGGGCCTGCCTGGCTACCCGGCCCGGTGTTTCGGGGGCAAAAACGCCCTCTCTGCCCACCCTCCTGAAGTACTCGGGGTCGCGTGGGGGCAGGGCTGCGAGGAGGGATGACAGCTGTGCCTGCGCTCTTCCCCCGAAGCGCCGCCGCGGGCTGCCCGCAGACCCGCGCACGCGCACTAGACCGCCCAGCTCCCGTGCCCTGGGCGGGTTCTGGGGTTCCCAAGATGCCGGGGAAAGAATGAATGACGGCACACCCCTGCCCTGTGTGCAGTCTCACACCGGACCGACCTGGAACTGAGGGATCCCAGACAGGTCAGCGGGAGGGCAAGACAGGCCGCCGGTACCTCAAATGCATGCACACACGCACACACGCACGCACACGCACGCACGCTCACACACACACACACACACACACACACACACACAGAGCCGACCGGAGGCTGAAGTCAGAAATCACGCCTCAATCGGCCTGAGGGTGACCCCTATGGGGATGAGATTCCCTCGCGCTCTGTTGCGGGGCTCCACCTGGGGATATGCAGTCTGTGAACCCTGTGGACGAAACCAGGACTGGCACGCATCGCATTGCGCTCCCGAAATGCTTTGGGAGTGTGGGGTCCCTCCGTTGGTCCTGGAGGCAGAAGACCGCTCTCATCTCTGACTATGTTCCTCTTCCCCGTGGTCCCCTTCTTTCTCCTTCTGTTCCACCCTGTTCCCGTCTTTCCCTTTCTTCCTCGGTCCCTCCAAACCTCCGTTTCTTCCTTTCTCTCTCCGTCTCTTTCTCCTTTTCACCGTCCCTTCCCTCCCTGCGTCATTCCGTGTGTCTCCCTCCCTCTCCCTCGGTCTCTGCCTCCCTCCCTTCCTCCCTCTCTCCCTTCCGTCCTTTCCTCCCTTCACTCGTCCCTCCCTCTCGGTCTGGGATCCTCTTCCCACCTCTACCCTCCTTCCCTCCCGCCCGGAGAAAGAAAAACTTCCGTTTGGCCGCGGGGTACGGGGATTGCGGCGGGGGGGGGAGTGAGGGGTGGAAGGTCGGAAGGGGAAGTGGCCTCGGGTCTGCATTCAGCCGTCGGGCGCTTCTCGGTGATGAGGGAGAGGCTGGCGGGTGACCCGTGTGCCAGCGATCGGTGGGCGGAGGGAAGAGGCAGAAGAGGCGTGTGGCGGATTGGAGGACCCGGCCCGGTGTTACCCGGGCAAAGCGCCCACCCTCTGCCCACCCTCCTGAAGTACGTGGGGTGGCGTGGGGGCAGGGCGGCGAGGAGGGATGAGAGCTCTGCCTCCGCCGGTCCCCCGAAGCGCCGCGGGCTGCCCGCAGACCCGCGCACGCGCACTAGACCGCCCAGCTCCCGGGCCCTGGGCGGGCTCTGGGGTCCCCAAGATGCTCGGGAAAGAATGACAGCACAGCCCTGCCCTGTGTGTAGTCTCTCACCGGACGGACGGACCTGGCACTCAGGGATCCCCGACGGGTCAGCGGGAGGGCAAGACACCAAGACACGCCGCTGGAAGCCGGGCCAGACGGTCACCTCACCGCGGGAGAGAGAGACCACCGCCCTGCCCCCACCCCTCCCCAAGCCGCGCGCGCCTCTTAAAGCTCCTCCAGCAGAGCCCGGTATTCTTCCTCGCTGAGGGGTGGCTCCAGCGAAGCGAGCTCTTCCACCTCCTTCAGCTCCCCCAGTGGCTCCGTGTCTAGGAAAGGTCGTGCCTGTTGCTGAAACTCTGGGCTCGACAGGAGCTCATCCAGCAGGCAGGAGGTGAGCGCAGACGAGCGCTCCTCCGGCTCCTGGAGCGCTTGGGAAGGCGCCTGCGGGGCTGGCAAGTGCCCCTGCCAGGCGGAGGCCTCCGGGGGTGCGGGCTGCGGAGGTGGAGGTGGCGCGGCTTGGGGTTCCCCTGCCGGCCCGGCCTCCCGGGGCCCCTGGCCCCAGCCCCACCTGGGACCCTGGTGGGCCCTGTGTGGCACCAGCACACCTTGCCCCTGTGAGTCGGCTTGAGCGGGCCCAAGCTGTCCCACGGAGCACGTCCCCGGCAGGCCGGCGCGTTGCCGGTCCCGCTCCTCCTGGCGTCTGCTCGGGTGCGGAGGCCCCGGAAGGCTCTGAGGGTCGGGGAGCGCCACTTCCGAGGGAGCCAGGGCGGCGAACCCGAAAGCCCCGAGTGCCCCGAGTGCCGGGGCAGGTTGCGAGATTCCTTCTGCCTGTGGGGCCTGTCCGTGCAGGAGCAGGGGCACGGCCCCTGCTGCCTGGCTCACGACGGGCCCCTGTGGGAGGGCCCCAGGCGCGCAGGGCACTTGGGGTGCGGGAAGCGCCGCCCCCCACGCCCCGGTGTGGGTGGAGGCGACCCAGGAGGGAGCGGAGGAGCCGCACCCGCCAGGGGCCGTGTTGCACAGGCCGCCTGCGGCCGCGGGTCCTCTGCCAGCCCGGCCTGGGTGCCTGGCCCTTCGATTCTGAAACCAAATCTGAATCCTGGCCTCCGGGAGGCCCGTCTCTCTGGCCAGTTCCTCCCTGGTGGCGAAGTCCGGAAAGCGCTCTCGCTCGAAGGCTCGGAGGAGCACGGCGGTCTGGGACTGGGTGACGGCGGTCCGCTTTCGCCGGCCTTCCTGCGGGCCGCGTGGCCCCGGCCAGGGCCTGGATTCCCGCCGGTGCTGCCTCAGCCGGCGCGATCTCTCATTCTGAAACCAAATCTGGACCCTGGGCTCCGGAACGCCGATGGCCTGGGCCAGCTGTTCTCTGGTGGCCATGCCCGGGTACGGGTTCCGCTCGAAGGACGCTCGCAGGGCATCCCTTTGGCCCGCAGTCCAAACGAGCCTCTTTCGCCGTCCTCGCCCTCGGGCCTCCGCGGGGAGAGGGCTGCCGGGAGCTGTGGGGAGAGCCATCGCGGGGAGACAGGGCCCGAGTGACACAGACAGACACAGGCACACAGAGGCCGGGAGGCTATTGTGCGCCTCAGCCAACCTCTGCTCTGCTCTGCACCGCACCGCGGGCAGGTCAAGCCAGCAGTCTGGCCCCGCCAGCCAGGGGCCGCTCTTATAAAGACCTAGCGGCCCCACCCCTTCCTGAATATGCATGAGCTCCGGGGCCCAAGGGCGGGGTAGCCCGCCCTCTCAAGCCGGAAACCACAGGGACACCAGGGCCCTGTGGGGTGGTCGGGGGTGGGGCCTGAGCGGCGGGGGGAGGGGGAAGGACACGCGGGGCTTCGGGGGGCTGGCCCTCTGGGGTTCTCCAGGAATTCTACAGAAACTGGAAACCTCTCTCCGGGCACGAACACGTAACCAGGGAGGGTGGCGTGCAGAAGCGAAACCCCGTGACGGGTCTGAGTTTTCCAGGCCGCCTCTCCGTGAAGGCGTCAATGTCTGTGGGTGTCGCCGTTGCCGCGGTAGTCTCACACACGCAGCTGCGTGGATCCTGTTCGTGTTCCTGTAGAAAACGAGAGCCAAAGCACGGAGAAAAGAAACGCCCCGTGCAGGGACGGCCTGACGATGGATTCCTGTTTCCTGCAACACGGGGAGTCTCCCATACGGCCTGTTTGCAACCTGGATAGAAAGAGCACCGACACGATGCTGCTTTTCCACGGATCCCTGGGAGTTTCTGTTTCCCGGCCGAGCTCGGGAAACAAAACAGTGAACATGATCACGTCACCACGACGTAAGAAGCCACAGAGTCCCGAGCGACAGGCACCCTTGCGGAGGTCAAATAGAAAAATTACCCACAAAATAAATAAATAAATAAATAAATAAATAAATAAATTAGCTGGGCGTGGTGGCAGACGCCCGTAGTCCCAGCTACTTGGGGGGCTGAGGCAGGAGAATTACTCGAACCCGAGGGGTGGAGGTTGCAGTGAGCCGAGATCCGCCCATTGAACTCCAGCCTGGGCGAGAGGGCGAGACTCTGTCTCAAAATACCACCACCACCACCACCACCACCACCACCCCAGAGGCATTCCAACATGTAAAACCCCAAGTCAGAAGGTCGCATCCTGCGTTTGCCTTATGAGTCATCCACTTGGCACCGCGCCACGCGTACTTTCCTTCCTTCTGGTCCTCTTCCATCGTTTTTTCATACACGTTTACTGC
Source organism: Saguinus oedipus (assembly GCA_031835075.1). NCBI lineage: Eukaryota > Metazoa > Chordata > Mammalia > Primates > Cebidae > Saguinus > Saguinus oedipus. Next base: position 21,129,313 of record CM063187.1, read on the forward strand.
TGCTCTGAAAATCTCCTGCTTCATGGCCCTCAGTGGAGTCGTTTCTTCTGAGGAGGCGAGGATCGCGGACTCTGTAGACTCACACCCGTAGGAATTTATTTCCCGTAACAGGCAGCAGGTAGGAGAAATGAAGAACCATCACCTAGGTGCTGGTCCAGAAATATGTCACCGTACCGTATCAGGGGAAAGCCCAAAGAAGAGTCATTACCTAGGCGAAGTGCTTAGAAATACATCCCAATACATCCTGTGGGTAGGACAAAGTCAGAAGACAATAGGTAAATACCCTAGAGGCTGTGCTCATCTGTATGTCCCAATCAGCCCAGTGGGAAAAGCCAAGGCGTACTACGAGAGACACACCGTGTAGGTGCTGAGCCGGGTGACATGTTCCAGTCTCCTCGGTGGGCACTTCCCAGGAAGAAGAGGAGACACCTGCCGTCATCTAGCAGAAGAGACCAAAAGTATGTAATGATGATTCCTGTGGGCAAGATATCCAGACAAGAAAATCACCTCACCTGTGTGCCGGGCCCAGTGACAGGTCACTATTTCTTTTGAAAGCGTATCCCAGTCAGGTGAGCAGAGTTACCTCACCAAGGTGCTGGGCCCGGAGACAAGTCACGTCCTCTCCTGTGGGCAAAGAGCAGGGGTGACAAGACAATCATTTTGAAGAGTAGAGTCCCCAGAGATACGTCACAATGGTCTCTGCCGGCAGGGTTCATGCAGGAGACTCACATCCCATTGACTGTGGACTCAACAATAGGTCACAATGTTTTCTGGCAAGAGGGTCTTGACCAAAAAGGAATGTAACTTGCCACTGGGCCCAGCAAGAAGTTACTGACTCCTATGTGAGCAGATATCAGGCAAGGGAAGGGAATCACAGCATCCTAGTTATGAGCACAGACATATGTCCCAAAGCCCCAAGCAGGAGGTGCCAAGGCAACAGGACCGTGTCACACGACCTAGGTGCTGGGTCCCACCCTACCTGCCACCCTCCGTCCCTCCGTCACTCCCGTCCCCCTCCCAGTCTCCCTTCCGTCCATTCCTCCCTTCACTCGTCCCTCGCTCTCCGTCTGGGACCCTCTCCCCAGCTCTACCCGCCTTCCCTCCAGCCTGGAGAAAGCAGCCCTTCCCTTTGCCCGCGCGGTACGGGGGTTGCGGGGCGAGTGGTCTCGGGTCTATATTGAGCCGCCAGGCGCTACTCGGTGACGGCTGGCGGGGAAGCGGGCGGGGCACCGGTGTGCGAGCGATCGGTGGGCGAAGCGGGGAGGCAGAAGAGGGGTGCAGCGGAATGGAGAGCGGGCCTGCCTGGCTACCCGGCCCGGTGTTTCGGGGGCAAAAACGCCCTCTCTGCCCACCCTCCTGAAGTACTCGGGGTCGCGTGGGGGCAGGGCTGCGAGGAGGGATGACAGCTGTGCCTGCGCTCTTCCCCCGAAGCGCCGCCGCGGGCTGCCCGCAGACCCGCGCACGCGCACTAGACCGCCCAGCTCCCGTGCCCTGGGCGGGTTCTGGGGTTCCCAAGATGCCGGGGAAAGAATGAATGACGGCACACCCCTGCCCTGTGTGCAGTCTCACACCGGACCGACCTGGAACTGAGGGATCCCAGACAGGTCAGCGGGAGGGCAAGACAGGCCGCGGGTACCTCAAATGCATGCACACACGCACACACGCACGCACACGCACGCACGCTCACACACACACACACACACACACACACACACACACACAGAGCCGACCGGAGGCTGAAGTCAGAAATCACGCCTCAATCGGCCTGAGGGTGACCCCTATGGGGATGAGATTCCCTCGCGCTCTGTTGCGGGGCTCCACGTGGGGATATGCAGTCTGTGAACCCTGTGGACGAAACCAGGACTGGCACGCATCGCATTGCGCTCCCGAAATGCTTTGGGAGTGTGGGGTCCCTCCGTTGGTCCTGGAGGCAGAAGACCGCTCTCATCTCTGACTATGTTCCTCTTCCCCGTGGTCCCCTTCTTTCTCCTTCTGTTCCACCCTGTTCCCGTCTTTCCCTTTCTTCCTCGGTCCCTCCAAACCTCCGTTTCTTCCTTTCTCTCTCCGTCTCTTTCTCCTTTTCACCGTCCCTTCCCTCCCTGCGTCATTCCGTGTGTCTCCCTCCCTCTCCCTCGGTCTCTGCCTCCCTCCCTTCCTCCCTCTCTCCCTTCCGTCCTTTCCTCCCTTCACTCGTCCCTCCCTCTCGGTCTGGGATCCTCTTCCCACCTCTACCCTCCTTCCCTCCCGCCCGGAGAAAGAAAAACTTCCGTTTGGCCGCGGGGTACGGGGATTGCGGCGGGGGGGGGAGTGAGGGGTGGAAGGTCGGAAGGGGAAGTGGCCTCGGGTCTGCATTCAGCCATCGGGCGCTTCTCGGTGATGAGGGAGAGGCTGGCGGGTGACCCGTGTGCCAGCGATCGGTGGGCGGAGGGAAGAGGCAGAAGAGGCGTGTGGCGGATTGGAGGACCCGGCCCGGTGTTACCCGGGCAAAGCGCCCACCCTCTGCCCACCCTCCTGAAGTACGTGGGGTGGCGTGGGGGCAGGGCGGCGAGGAGGGATGAGACCTCTGCCTCCGCCGGTCCCCCGAAGCGCCGCGGGCTGCCCGCAGACCCGCGCACGCGCACTAGACCGCCCAGCTCCCGGGCCCTGGGCGGGCTCTGGGGTCCCCAAGATGCTCGGGAAAGAATGACAGCACAGCCCTGCCCTGTGTGTAGTCTCTCACCGGACGGACGGACCTGGCACTCAGGGATCCCCGACGGGTCAGCGGGAGGGCAAGACACCAAGACACTCCGCTGGAAGCCGGGCCAGACGGTCACCTCACCGCGGGAGAGAGAGACCACCGCCCTGCCCCCACCCCTCCCCAAGCCGCGCGCGCCTCTTAAAGCTCCTCCAGCAGAGCCCGGTATTCTTCCTCGCTGAGGGGTGGCTCCAGCGAAGCGAGCTCTTCCACCTCCTTCAGCTCCCCCAGTGGCTCCGTGTCTAGGAAAGGTCGTGCCTGTTGCTGAAACTCTGGGCTCGACAGGAGCTCATCCAGCAGGCAGGAGGTGAGCGCAGACGAGCGCTCCTCCGGCTCCTGGAGCGCTTGGGAAGGCGCCTGCGGGGCTGGCAAGTGCCCCTGCCAGGCGGAGGCCTCCGGGGGTGCGGGCTGCGGGGGTGGAGGTGTCGCGGCTTGGGGTTCCCCTGCCGGCCCGGCCTCCCGGGGCCCCTGGCCCCAGCCCCACCTGGGACCCTGGTGGGCCCTGTGTGGCACCAGCACACCTTGCCCCTGTGAGTCGGCTTGAGCGGGCCCAAGCTGTCCCACGGAGCACGTCCCCGGCAGGCCGGCGCGTTGCCGGTCCCGCTCCTCCTGGCGTCTGCTCGGGTGCGGAGGCCCCGGAAGGCTCTGAGGGTCGGGGAGCTCCACTTCCGAGGGAGCCAGGGCGGCGAACCCGAAAGCCCCGAGTGCCCCGAGTGCCGGGGCAGGTTGCGAGATTCCTTCTGCCTGTGGGGCCTGTCCGTGCAGGAGCAGGGGCACGGCCCCTGCTGCCTGGCTCACGACGGGCCCCTGTGGGAGGGCCCCAGGCGCGCAGGGCACTTGGGGTGCGGGAAGCGCCGCCCCCCACGCTCCGGTGTGGGTGGAGGCGACCCAGGAGGGAGCGGAGGAGCCGCACCCGCCAGGGGCCGTGTTGCACAGGCCGCCTGCGGCCGCGGGTCCTCTGCCAGCCCGGCCTGGGTGCCTGGCCCTTCGATTCTGAAACCAAATCTGAATCCTGGCCTCCGGGAGGCCCGTCTCTCTGGCCAGTTCCTCCCTGGTGGCGAAGTCCGGAAAGCGCTCTCGCTCGAAGGCTCGGAGGAGCACGGCGGTCTGGGACTGGGTGACGGCGGTCCGCTTTCGCCGGCCTTCCTGCGGGCCGCGTGGCCCCGGCCAGGGCCTGGATTCCCGCCGGTGCTGCCTCAGCCGGCGGGATCTCTCATTCTGAAACCAAATCTGGACCCTGGGCTCCGGAACGCCGATGGCCTGGGCCAGCTGTTCTCTGGTGGCCATGCCCGGGTACGGGTTCCGCTCGAAGGACGCTCGCAGGGCATCCCTTTGGCTCGCAGTCCAAACGAGCCTCTTTCGCCGTCCTCGCCCTCGGGCCTCCGCGGGGAGAGGGCTGCCGGGAGCTGTGGGGAGAGCCATCGCGGGGAGACAGGGCCCGAGTGACACAGACAGACACAGGCACACAGAGGCCGGGAGGCTATTGTGCGCCTCAGCCAACCTCTGCTCTGCTCTGCACCGCACCGCGGGCAGGTCAAGCCAGCAGTCTGGCCCCGCCAGCCAGGGGCCGCTCTTATAAAGACCTAGCGGCCCCACCCCTTCCTGAATATGCATGAGCTCCGGGGCCCAAGGGCGGGGTAGCCCGCCCTCTCAAGCCGGAAACCACAGGGACACCAGGGCCCTGTGGGGTGGTCGGGGGTGGGGCCTGAGCGGCGGGGGGAGGGGGAAGGACACGCGGGGCTTCGGGGGGCTGGCCCTCTGGGGTTCTCCAGGAATTCTACAGAAACTGGAAACCTCTCTCCGGGCACGAACACGTAACCAGGGAGGGTGGCGTGCAGAAGCGAAACCCCGTGACGGGTCTGAGTTTTCCAGGCCGCCTCTCCGTGAAGGCGTCAATGTCTGTGGGTGTCGCCGTTGCCGCGGTAGTCTCACACACGCAGCTGCGTGGATCCTGTTCGTGTTCCTGTAGAAAACGAGAGCCAAAGCACGGAGAAAAGAAACGCCCCGTGCAGGGACGGCCTGACGATGGATTCCTGTTTCCTGCAACACGGGGAGTCTCCCATACGGCCTGTTTGCAACCTGGATAGAAAGAGCACCGACACGATGCTGCTTTTCCACGGATCCCTGGGAGTTTCTGTTTCCCGGCCGAGCTCGGGAAACAAAACAGTGAACATGATCACGTCACCACGACGTAGGAAGCCACAGAGTCCCGAGCGACAGGCACCCTTGCGGAGGTCAAATAGAAAAATTACCCACAAAATAAATAAATAAATAAATAAATAAATAAATAAATTAGCTGGGCGTGGTGGCAGACGCCCGTAGTCCCAGCTACTTGGGGGGCTGAGGCAGGAGAATTACTCGAACCCGACGGGTGGAGGTTGCAGTGAGCCGAGATCCGCCCATTGAACTCCAGCCTGGGCGAGAGGGCGAGACTCTGTCTCAAAATACCACCACCACCACCACCCCAGAGGCATTCCAACATGTAAAACCCCAAGTCAGAAGGTCGCATCCTGCGTTTGCCTTATGAGTCATCCACTTGGCACCGCGCCACGCGTACTTTCCTTCCTTCTGGTCCTCTTCCATCGTTTTTTCATACACGTTTACTGCTGCTCTGAAACTCTCCTGCTTCATGGCCCTCAGTGGAGTCGTTTCTTCTGAGGAGGCGAGGATCGCGGACTCTGTAGACTCACACCCGTAGGAATTTATTTCCCGTAACAGGCAGCAGGTAGGAGAAATGAAGAACCATCACCTAGGTGCTGGTCCAGAAATATGTCACCGTACCGTATCAGGGGAAAGCCCAAAGAAGAGTCATTACCTAGGCGAAGTGCTTAGAAATACATCCCAATACATCCTGTGGGTAGGACAAAGTCAGAAGACAATAGGTAAATACCCTAGAGGCTGTGCTCATCTGTATGTCCCAATCAGCCCAGTGGGAAAAGCCAAGGTGTACTACGAGAGACACACCGTGTAGGTGCTGAGCCGGGTGACATGTTCCAGTCTCCTCGGTGGGCACTTCCCAGGAAGAAGAGGAGACACCTGCCGTCATCTAGCAGAAGAGACCAAAAGTATGTAATGATGATTCCTGTGGGCAAGATATCCAGACAAGAAAATCACCTCACCTGTGTGCCGGGCCCAGTGACAGGTCACTATTTCTTTTGAAAGCGTATCCCAGTCAGGTGAGCAGAGTTACCTCACCAAGGTGCTGGGCCCGGAGACAAGTCACGTCCTCTCCTGTGGGCAAAGAGCAGGGGTGACAAGACAATCATTTTGAAGAGTAGAGTCCCCAGAGATACGTCACAATGGTCTCTGCCGGCAGGGTTCATGCAGGAGACTCACATCCCATTGACTGTGGACTCAACAATAGGTCACAATGTTTTCTGGCAAGAGGGTCTTGACCAAAAAGGAATGTAACTTGCCACTGGGCCCAGCAAGAAGTTACTGACTCCTATGTGAGCAGATATCAGGCAAGGGAAGGGAATCACAGCATCCTAGTTATGAGCACAGACATATGTCCCAAAGCCCTAAGCAGGAGGTGCCAAGGCAACAGGACCGTGTCACACGACCTAGGTGCTGGGTCCCACCCTACCTGCCACCCTCCGTCCCTCCGTCACTCCCGTCCCCCTCCCAGTCTCCCTTCCGTCCATTCCTCCCTTCACTCGTCCCTCGCTCTCCGTCTGGGACCCTCTCCCCAGCTCTACCCGCCTTCCCTCCAGCCTGGAGAAAGCAGCCCTTCCCTTTGCCCGCGCGGTACGGGGGTTGCGGGGCGAGTGGTCTCGGGTCTATATTGAGCCGCCAGGCGCTACTCGGTGACGGCTGGCGGGGAAGCGGGCGGGGCACCGGTGTGCGAGCGATCGGTGGGCGAAGCGGGGAGGCAGAAGAGGGGTGCAGCGGAATGGAGAGCGGGCCTGCCTGGCTACCCGGCCCGGTGTTTCGGGGGCAAAAACGCCCTCTCTGCCCACCCTCCTGAAGTACTCGGGGTCGCGTGGGGGCAGGGCTGCGAGGAGGGATGACAGCTGTGCCTGCGCTCTTCCCCCGAAGCGCCGCCGCGGGCTGCCCGCAGACCCGCGCACGCGCACTAGACCGCCCAGCTCCCGTGCCCTGGGCGGGTTCTGGGGTTCCCAAGATGCCGGGGAAAGAATGAATGACGGCACACCCCTGCCCTGTGTGCAGTCTCACACCGGACCGACCTGGAACTGAGGGATCCCAGACAGGTCAGCGGGAGGGCAAGACAGGCCGCCGGTACCTCAAATGCATGCACACACGCACACACGCACGCACACGCACGCACGCTCACACACACACACACACACACACACACACACACAGAGCCGACCGGAGGCTGAAGTCAGAAATCACGCCTCAATCGGCCTGAGGGTGACCCCTATGGGGATGAGATTCCCTCGCGCTCTGTTGCGGGGCTCCACCTGGGGATATGCAGTCTGTGAACCCTGTGGACGAAACCAGGACTGGCACGCATCGCATTGCGCTCCCGAAATGCTTTGGGAGTGTGGGGTCCCTCCGTTGGTCCTGGAGGCAGAAGACCGCTCTCATCTCTGACTATGTTCCTCTTCCCCGTGGTCCCCTTCTTTCTCCTTCTGTTCCACCCTGTTCCCGTCTTTCCCTTTCTTCCTCGGTCCCTCCAAACCTCCGTTTCTTCCTTTCTCTCTCCGTCTCTTTCTCCTTTTCACCGTCCCTTCCCTCCCTGCGTCATTCCGTGTGTCTCCCTCCCTCTCCCTCGGTCTCTGCCTCCCTCCCTTCCTCCCTCTCTCCCTTCCGTCCTTTCCTCCCTTCACTCGTCCCTCCCTCTCGGTCTGGGATCCTCTTCCCACCTCTACCCTCCTTCCCTCCCGCCCGGAGAAAGAAAAACTTCCGTTTGGCCGCGGGGTACGGGGATTGCGGCGGGGGGGGGAGTGAGGGGTGGAAGGTCGGAAGGGGAAGTGGCCTCGGGTCTGCATTCAGCCGTCGGGCGCTTCTCGGTGATGAGGGAGAGGCTGGCGGGTGACCCGTGTGCCAGCGATCGGTGGGCGGAGGGAAGAGGCAGAAGAGGCGTGTGGCGGATTGGAGGACCCGGCCCGGTGTTACCCGGGCAAAGCGCCCACCCTCTGCCCACCCTCCTGAAGTACGTGGGGTGGCGTGGGGGCAGGGCGGCGAGGAGGGATGAGAGCTCTGCCTCCGCCGGTCCCCCGAAGCGCCGCGGGCTGCCCGCAGACCCGCGCACGCGCACTAGACCGCCCAGCTCCCGGGCCCTGGGCGGGCTCTGGGGTCCCCAAGATGCTCGGGAAAGAATGACAGCACAGCCCTGCCCTGTGTGTAGTCTCTCACCGGACGGACGGACCTGGCACTCAGGGATCCCCGACGGGTCAGCGGGAGGGCAAGACACCAAGACACGCCGCTGGAAGCCGGGCCAGACGGTCACCTCACCGCGGGAGAGAGAGACCACCGCCCTGCCCCCACCCCTCCCCAAGCCGCGCGCGCCTCTTAAAGCTCCTCCAGCAGAGCCCGGTATTCTTCCTCGCTGAGGGGTGGCTCCAGCGAAGCGAGCTCTTCCACCTCCTTCAGCTCCCCCAGTGGCTCCGTGTCTAGGAAAGGTCGTGCCTGTTGCTGAAACTCTGGGCTCGACAGGAGCTCATCCAGCAGGCAGGAGGTGAGCGCAGACGAGCGCTCCTCCGGCTCCTGGAGCGCTTGGGAAGGCGCCTGCGGGGCTGGCAAGTGCCCCTGCCAGGCGGAGGCCTCCGGGGGTGCGGGCTGCGGAGGTGGAGGTGGCGCGGCTTGGGGTTCCCCTGCCGGCCCGGCCTCCCGGGGCCCCTGGCCCCAGCCCCACCTGGGACCCTGGTGGGCCCTGTGTGGCACCAGCACACCTTGCCCCTGTGAGTCGGCTTGAGCGGGCCCAAGCTGTCCCACGGAGCACGTCCCCGGCAGGCCGGCGCGTTGCCGGTCCCGCTCCTCCTGGCGTCTGCTCGGGTGCGGAGGCCCCGGAAGGCTCTGAGGGTCGGGGAGCGCCACTTCCGAGGGAGCCAGGGCGGCGAACCCGAAAGCCCCGAGTGCCCCGAGTGCCGGGGCAGGTTGCGAGATTCCTTCTGCCTGTGGGGCCTGTCCGTGCAGGAGCAGGGGCACGGCCCCTGCTGCCTGGCTCACGACGGGCCCCTGTGGGAGGGCCCCAGGCGCGCAGGGCACTTGGGGTGCGGGAAGCGCCGCCCCCCACGCCCCGGTGTGGGTGGAGGCGACCCAGGAGGGAGCGGAGGAGCCGCACCCGCCAGGGGCCGTGTTGCACAGGCCGCCTGCGGCCGCGGGTCCTCTGCCAGCCCGGCCTGGGTGCCTGGCCCTTCGATTCTGAAACCAAATCTGAATCCTGGCCTCCGGGAGGCCCGTCTCTCTGGCCAGTTCCTCCCTGGTGGCGAAGTCCGGAAAGCGCTCTCGCTCGAAGGCTCGGAGGAGCACGGCGGTCTGGGACTGGGTGACGGCGGTCCGCTTTCGCCGGCCTTCCTGCGGGCCGCGTGGCCCCGGCCAGGGCCTGGATTCCCGCCGGTGCTGCCTCAGCCGGCGCGATCTCTCATTCTGAAACCAAATCTGGACCCTGGGCTCCGGAACGCCGATGGCCTGGGCCAGCTGTTCTCTGGTGGCCATGCCCGGGTACGGGTTCCGCTCGAAGGACGCTCGCAGGGCATCCCTTTGGCCCGCAGTCCAAACGAGCCTCTTTCGCCGTCCTCGCCCTCGGGCCTCCGCGGGGAGAGGGCTGCCGGGAGCTGTGGGGAGAGCCATCGCGGGGAGACAGGGCCCGAGTGACACAGACAGACACAGGCACACAGAGGCCGGGAGGCTATTGTGCGCCTCAGCCAACCTCTGCTCTGCTCTGCACCGCACCGCGGGCAGGTCAAGCCAGCAGTCTGGCCCCGCCAGCCAGGGGCCGCTCTTATAAAGACCTAGCGGCCCCACCCCTTCCTGAATATGCATGAGCTCCGGGGCCCAAGGGCGGGGTAGCCCGCCCTCTCAAGCCGGAAACCACAGGGACACCAGGGCCCTGTGGGGTGGTCGGGGGTGGGGCCTGAGCGGCGGGGGGAGGGGGAAGGACACGCGGGGCTTCGGGGGGCTGGCCCTCTGGGGTTCTCCAGGAATTCTACAGAAACTGGAAACCTCTCTCCGGGCACGAACACGTAACCAGGGAGGGTGGCGTGCAGAAGCGAAACCCCGTGACGGGTCTGAGTTTTCCAGGCCGCCTCTCCGTGAAGGCGTCAATGTCTGTGGGTGTCGCCGTTGCCGCGGTAGTCTCACACACGCAGCTGCGTGGATCCTGTTCGTGTTCCTGTAGAAAACGAGAGCCAAAGCACGGAGAAAAGAAACGCCCCGTGCAGGGACGGCCTGACGATGGATTCCTGTTTCCTGCAACACGGGGAGTCTCCCATACGGCCTGTTTGCAACCTGGATAGAAAGAGCACCGACACGATGCTGCTTTTCCACGGATCCCTGGGAGTTTCTGTTTCCCGGCCGAGCTCGGGAAACAAAACAGTGAACATGATCACGTCACCACGACGTAGGAAGCCACAGAGTCCCGAGCGACAGGCACCCTTGCGGAGGTCAAATAGAAAAATTACCCACAAAATAAATAAATAAATAAATAAATAAATAAATAAATTAGCTGGGCGTGGTGGCAGACGCCCGTAGTCCCAGCTACTTGGGGGGCTGAGGCAGGAGAATTACTCGAACCCGACGGGTGGAGGTTGCAGTGAGCCGAGATCCGCCCATTGAACTCCAGCCTGGGCGAGAGGGCGAGACTCTGTCTCAAAATACCACCACCACCACCACCCCAGAGGCATTCCAACATGTAAAACCCCAAGTCAGAAGGTCGCATCCTGCGTTTGCCTTATGAGTCATCCACTTGGCACCGCGCCACGCGTACTTTCCTTCCTTCTGGTCCTCTTCCATCGTTTTTTCATACACGTTTACTGCTGCTCTGAAACTCTCCTGCTTCATGGCCCTCAGTGGAGTCGTTTCTTCTGAGGAGGCGAGGATCGCGGACTCTGTAGACTCACACCCGTAGGAATTTATTTCCCGTAACAGGCAGCAGGTAGGAGAAATGAAGAACCATCACCTAGGTGCTGGTCCAGAAATATGTCACCGTACCGTATCAGGGGAAAGCCCAAAGAAGAGTCATTACCTAGGCGAAGTGCTTAGAAATACATCCCAATACATCCTGTGGGTAGGACAAAGTCAGAAGACAATAGGTAAATACCCTAGAGGCTGTGCTCATCTGTATGTCCCAATCAGCCCAGTGGGAAAAGCCAAGGCGTACTACGAGAGACACACCGTGTAGGTGCTGAGCCGGGTGACATGTTCCAGTCTCCTCGGTGGGCACTTCCCAGGAAGAAGAGGAGACACCTGCCGTCATCTAGCAGAAGAGACCAAAAGTATGTAATGATGATTCCTGTGGGCAAGATATCCAGACAAGAAAATCACCTCACCTGTGTGCCGGGCCCAGTGACAGGTCACTATTTCTTTTGAAAGCGTATCCCAGTCAGGTGAGCAGAGTTACCTCACCAAGGTGCTGGGCCCGGAGACAAGTCACGTCCTCTCCTGTGGGCAAAGAGCAGGGGTGACAAGACAATCATTTTGAAGAGTAGAGTCCCCAGAGATACGTCACAATGGTCTCTGCCGGCAGGGTTCATGCAGGAGACTCACATCCCATTGACTGTGGACTCAACAATAGGTCACAATGTTTTCTGGCAAGAGGGTCTTGACCAAAAAGGAATGTAACTTGCCACTGGGCCCAGCAAGAAGTTACTGACTCCTATGTGAGCAGATATCAGGCAAGGGAAGGGAATCACAGCATCCTAGTTATGAGCACAGACATATGTCCCAAAGCCCCAAGCAGGAGGTGCCAAGGCAACAGGACCGTGTCACACGACCTAGGTGCTGGGTCCCACCCTACCTGCCACCCTCCGTCCCTCCGTCACTCCCGTCCCCCTCCCAGTCTCCCTTCCGTCCATTCCTCCCTTCACTCGTCCCTCGCTCTCCGTCTGGGACCCTCTCCCCAGCTCTACCCGCCTTCCCTCCAGCCTGGAGAAAGCAGCCCTTCCCTTTGCCCGCGCGGTACGGGGGTTGCGGGGCGAGTGGTCTCGGGTCTATATTGAGCCGCCAGGCGCTACTCGGTGACGGCTGGCGGGGAAGCGGGCGGGGCACCGGTGTGCGAGCGATCGGTGGGCGAAGCGGGGAGGCAGAAGAGGGGTGCAGCGGAATGGAGAGCGGGCCTGCCTGGCTACCCGGCCCGGTGTTTCGGGGGCAAAAACGCCCTCTCTGCCCACCCTCCTGAAGTACTCGGGGTCGCGTGGGGGCAGGGCTGCGAGGAGGGATGACAGCTGTGCCTGCGCTCTTCCCCCGAAGCGCCGCCGCGGGCTGCCCGCAGACCCGCGCACGCGCACTAGACCGCCCAGCTCCCGTGCCCTGGGCGGGTTCTGGGGTTCCCAAGATGCCGGGGAAAGAATGAATGACGGCACACCCCTGCCCTGTGTGCAGTCTCACACCGGACCGACCTGGAACTGAGGGATCCCAGACAGGTCAGCGGGAGGGCAAGACAGGCCGCGGGTACCTCAAATGCATGCACACACGCACACACGCACGCACACGCACGCACGCTCACACACACACACACACACACACACACACACAGAGCCGACCGGAGGCTGAAGTCAGAAATCACGCCTCAATCGGCCTGAGGGTGACCCCTATGGGGATGAGATTCCCTCGCGCTCTGTTGCGGGGCTCCACGTGGGGATATGCAGTCTGTGAACCCTGTGGACGAAACCAGGACTGGCACGCATCGCATTGCGCTCCCGAAATGCTTTGGGAGTGTGGGGTCCCTCCGTTGGTCCTGGAGGCAGAAGACCGCTCTCATCTCTGACTATGTTCCTCTTCCCCGTGGTCCCCTTCTTTCTCCTTCTGTTCCACCCTGTTCCCGTCTTTCCCTTTCTTCCTCGGTCCCTCCAAACCTCCGTTTCTTCCTTTCTCTCTCCGTCTCTTTCTCCTTTTCACCGTCCCTTCCCTCCCTGCGTCATTCCGTGTGTCTCCCTCCCTCTCCCTCGGTCTCTGCCTCCCTCCCTTCCTCCCTCTCTCCCTTCCGTCCTTTCCTCCCTTCACTCGTCCCTCCCTCTCGGTCTGGGATCCTCTTCCCACCTCTACCCTCCTTCCCTCCCGCCCGGAGAAAGAAAAACTTCCGTTTGGCCGCGGGGTACGGGGATTGCGGCGGGGGGGGGGAGTGAGGGGTGGAAGGTCGGAAGGGGAAGTGGCCTCGGGTCTGCATTCAGCCGTCGGGCGCTTCTCGGTGATGAGGGAGAGGCTGGCGGGTGACCCGTGTGCCAGCGATCGGTGGGCGGAGGGAAGAGGCAGAAGAGGCGTGTGGCGGATTGGAGGACCCGGCCCGGTGTTACCCGGGCAAAGCGCCCACCCTCTGCCCACCCTCCTGAAGTACGCGGGGTGGCGTGGGGGCAGGGCGGCGAGGAGGGATGAGAGCTCTGCCTCCGCCGGTCCCCCGAAGCGCCGCGGGCTGCCCGCAGACCCGCGCACGCGCACTAGACCGCCCAGCTCCCGGGCCCTGGGCGGGCTCTGGGGTCCCCAAGATGCTCGGGAAAGAATGACAGCACAGCCCTGCCCTGTGTGTAGTCTCTCACCGGACGGACGGACCTGGCACTCAGGGATCCCCGACGGGTCAGCGGGAGGGCAAGACACCAAGACACGCCGCTGGAAGCCGGGCCAGACGGTCACCTCACCGCGGGAGAGAGAGACCACCGCCCTGCCCCCACCCCTCCCCAAGCCGCGCGCGCCTCTTAAAGCTCCTCCAGCAGAGCCCGGTATTCTTCCTCGCTGAGGGGTGGCTCCAGCGAAGCGAGCTCTTCCACCTCCTTCAGCTCCCCCAGTGGCTCCGTGTCTAGGAAAGGTCGTGCCTGTTGCTGAAACTCTGGGCTCGACAGGAGCTCATCCAGCAGGCAGGAGGTGAGCGCAGACGAGCGCTCCTCCGGCTCCTGGAGCGCTTGGGAAGGCGCCTGCGGGGCTGGCAAGTGCCCCTGCCAGGCGGAGGCCTCCGGGGGTGCGGGCTGCGGAGGTGGAGGTGGCGCGGCTTGGGGTTCCCCTGCCGGCCCGGCCTCCCGGGGCCCCTGGCCCCAGCCCCACCTGGGACCCTGGTGGGCCCTGTGTGGCACCAGCACACCTTGCCCCTGTGAGTCGGCTTGAGCGGGCCCAAGCTGTCCCACGGAGCACGTCCCCGGCAGGCCGGCGCGTTGCCGGTCCCGCTCCTCCTGGCGTCTGCTCGGGTGCGGAGGCCCCGGAAGGCTCTGAGGGTCGGGGAGCGCCACTTCCGAGGGAGCCAGGGCGGCGAACCCGAAAGCCCCGAGTGCCCCGAGTGCCGGGGCAGGTTGCGAGATTCCTTCTGCCTGTGGGGCCTGTCCGTGCAGGAGCAGGGGCACGGCCCCTGCTGCCTGGCTCACGACGGGCCCCTGTGGGAGGGCCCCAGGCGCGCAGGGCACTTGGGGTGCGGGAAGCGCCGCCCCCCACGCCCCGGTGTGGGTGGAGGCGACCCAGGAGGGAGCGGAGGAGCCGCACCCGCCAGGGGCCGTGTTGCACAGGCCGCCTGCGGCCGCGGGTCCTCTGCCAGCCCGGCCTGGGTGCCTGGCCCTTCGATTCTGAAACCAAATCTGAATCCTGGCCTCCGGGAGGCCCGTCTCTCTGGCCAGTTCCTCCCTGGTGGCGAAGTCCGGAAAGCGCTCTCGCTCGAAGGCTCGGAGGAGCACGGCGGTCTGGGACTGGGTGACGGCGGTCCGCTTTCGCCGGCCTTCCTGCGGGCCGCGTGGCCCCGGCCAGGGCCTGGATTCCCGCCGGTGCTGCCTCAGCCGGCGCGATCTCTCATTCTGAAACCAAATCTGGACCCTGGGCTCCGGAACGCCGATGGCCTGGGCCAGCTGTTCTCTGGTGGCCATGCCCGGGTACGGGTTCCGCTCGAAGGACGCTCGCAGGGCATCCCTTTGGCCCGCAGTCCAAACGAGCCTCTTTCGCCGTCCTCGCCCTCGGGCCTCCGCGGGGAGAGGGCTGCCGGGAGCTGTGGGGAGAGCCATCGCGGGGAGACAGGGCCCGAGTGACACAGACAGACACAGGCACACAGAGGCCGGGAGGCTATTGTGCGCCTCAGCCAACCTCTGCTCTGCTCTGCACCGCACCGCGGGCAGGTCAAGCCAGCAGTCTGGCCCCGCCAGCCAGGGGCCGCTCTTATAAAGACCTAGCGGCCCCACCCCTTCCTGAATATGCATGAGCTCCGGGGCCCAAGGGCGGGGTAGCCCGCCCTCTCAAGCCGGAAACCACAGGGACACCAGGGCCCTGTGGGGTGGTCGGGGGTGGGGCCTGAGCGGCGGGGGGAGGGGGAAGGACACGCGGGGCTTCGGGGGGCTGGCCCTCTGGGGTTCTCCAGGAATTCTACAGAAACTGGAAACCTCTCTCCGGGCACGAACACGTAACCAGGGAGGGTGGCGTGCAGAAGCGAAACCCCGTGACGGGTCTGAGTTTTCCAGGCCGCCTCTCCGTGAAGGCGTCAATGTCTGTGGGTGTCGCCGTTGCCGCGGTAGTCTCACACACGCAGCTGCGTGGATCCTGTTCGTGTTCCTGTAGAAAACGAGAGCCAAAGCACGGAGAAAAGAAACGCCCCGTGCAGGGACGGCCTGACGATGGATTCCTGTTTCCTGCAACACGGGGAGTCTCCCATACGGCCTGTTTGCAACCTGGATAGAAAGAGCACCGACACGATGCTGCTTTTCCACGGATCCCTGGGAGTTTCTGTTTCCCGGCCGAGCTCGGGAAACAAAACAGTGAACATGATCACGTCACCACGACGTAGGAAGCCACAGAGTCCCGAGCGACAGGCACCCTTGCGGAGGTCAAATAGAAAAATTACCCACAAAATAAATAAATAAATAAATAAATAAATAAATAAATTAGCTGGGCGTGGTGGCAGACGCCCGTAGTCCCAGCTACTTGGGGGGCTGAGGCAGGAGAATTACTCGAACCCGACGGGTGGAGGTTGCAGTGAGCCGAGATCCGCCCATTGAACTCCAGCCTGGGCGAGAGGGCGAGACTCTGTCTCAAAATACCACCACCACCACCACCCCAGAGGCATTCCAACATGTAAAACCCCAAGTCAGAAGGTCGCATCCTGCGTTTGCCTTATGAGTCATCCACTTGGCACCGCGCCACGCGTACTTTCCTTCCTTCTGGTCCTCTTCCATCGTTTTTTCATACACGTTTACTGCTGCTCTGAAACTCTCCTGCTTCATGGCCCTCAGTGGAGTCGTTTCTTCTGAGGAGGCGAGGATCGCGGACTCTGTAGACTCACACCCGTAGGAATTTATTTCCCATAACAGGCAGCAGGTAGGAGAAATGAAGAACCATCACCTAGGTGCTGGTCCAGAAATATGTCACCGTACCGTATCAGGGGAAAGCCCAAAGAAGAGTCATTACCTAGGCGAAGTGCTTAGAAATACATCCCAATACATCCTGTGGGTAGGACAAAGTCAGAAGACAATAGGTAAATACCCTAGAGGCTGTGCTCATCTGTATGTCCCAATCAGCCCAGTGGGAAAAGCCAAGGTGTACTACGAGAGACACACCGTGTAGGTGCTGAGCCGGGTGACATGTTCCAGTCTCCTCGGTGGGCACTTCCCAGGAAGAAGAGGAGACACCTGCCGTCATCTAGCAGAAGAGACCAAAAGTATGTAATGATGATTCCTGTGGGCAAGATATCCAGACAAGAAAATCACCTCACCTGTGTGCCGGGCCCAGTGACAGGTCACTATTTCTTTTGAAAGCGTATCCCAGTCAGGTGAGCAGAGTTACCTCACCAAGGTGCTGGGCCCGGAGACAAGTCACGTCCTCTCCTGTGGGCAAAGAGCAGGGGTGACAAGACAATCATTTTGAAGAGTAGAGTCCCCAGAGATACGTCACAATGGTCTCTGCCGGCAGGGTTCATGCAGGAGACTCACATCCCATTGACTGTGGACTCAACAATAGGTCACAATGTTTTCTGGCAAGAGGGTCTTGACCAAAAAGGAATGTAACTTGCCACTGGGCCCAGCAAGAAGTTACTGACTCCTATGTGAGCAGATATCAGGCAAGGGAAGGGAATCACAGCATCCTAGTTATGAGCACAGACATATGTCCCAAAGCCCTAAGCAGGAGGTGCCAAGGCAACAGGACCGTGTCACACGACCTAGGTGCTGGGTCCCACCCTACCTGCCACCCTCCGTCCCTCCGTCACTCCCGTCCCCCTCCCAGTCTCCCTTCCGTCCATTCCTCCCTTCACTCGTCCCTCGCTCTCCGTCTGGGACCCTCTCCCCAGCTCTACCCGCCTTCCCTCCAGCCTGGAGAAAGCAGCCCTTCCCTTTGCCCGCGCGGTACGGGGGTTCCGGGGCGAGTGGTCTCGGGTCTATATTGAGCCGCCAGGCGCTACTCGGTGACGGCTGGCGGGGAAGCGGGCGGGGCACCGGTGTGCGAGCGATCGGTGGGCGAAGCGGGGAGGCAGAAGAGGGGTGCAGCGGAATGGAGAGCGGGCCTGCCTGGCTACCCGGCCCGGTGTTTCGGGGGCAAAAACGCCCTCTCTGCCCACCCTCCTGAAGTACTCGGGGTCGCGTGGGGGCAGGGCTGCGAGGAGGGATGACAGCTGTGCCTGCGCTCTTCCCCCGAAGCGCCGCCGCGGGCTGCCCGCAGACCCGCGCACGCGCACTAGACCGCCCAGCTCCCGTGCCCTGGGCGGGTTCTGGGGTTCCCAAGATGCCGGGGAAAGAATGAATGACGGCACACCCCTGCCCTGTGTGCAGTCTCACACCGGACCGACCTGGAACTGAGGGATCCCAGACAGGTCAGCGGGAGGGCAAGACAGGCCGCCGGTACCTCAAATGCATGCACACACGCACACACGCACGCACACGCACGCACGCTCACACACACACACACACACACACACACACACACACAGAGCCGACCGGAGGCTGAAGTCAGAAATCACGCCTCAATCGGCCTGAGGGTGACCCCTATGGGGATGAGATTCCCTCGCGCTCTGTTGCGGGGCTCCACCTGGGGATATGCAGTCTGTGAACCCTGTGGACGAAACCAGGACTGGCACGCATCGCATTGCGCTCCCGAAATGCTTTGGGAGTGTGGGGTCCCTCCGTTGGTCCTGGAGGCAGAAGACCGCTCTCATCTCTGACTATGTTCCTCTTCCCCGTGGTCCCCTTCTTTCTCCTTCTGTTCCACCCTGTTCCCGTCTTTCCCTTTCTTCCTCGGTCCCTCCAAACCTCCGTTTCTTCCTTTCTCTCTCCGTCTCTTTCTCCTTTTCACCGTCCCTTCCCTCCCTGCGTCATTCCGTGTGTCTCCCTCCCTCTCCCTCGGTCTCTGCCTCCCTCCCTTCCTCCCTCTCTCCCTTCCGTCCTTTCCTCCCTTCACTCGTCCCTCCCTCTCGGTCTGGGATCCTCTTCCCACCTCTACCCTCCTTCCCTCCCGCCCGGAGAAAGAAAAACTTCCGTTTGGCCGCGGGGTACGGGGATTGCGGCGGGGGGGGGAGTGAGGGGTGGAAGGTCGGAAGGGGAAGTGGCCTCGGGTCTGCATTCAGCCGTCGGGCGCTTCTCGGTGATGAGGGAGAGGCTGGCGGGTGACCCGTGTGCCAGCGATCGGTGGGCGGAGGGAAGAGGCAGAAGAGGCGTGTGGCGGATTGGAGGACCCGGCCCGGTGTTACCCGGGCAAAGCGCCCACCCTCTGCCCACCCTCCTGAAGTACGTGGGGTGGCGTGGGGGCAGGGCGGCGAGGAGGGATGAGAGCTCTGCCTCCGCCGGTCCCCCGAAGCGCCGCGGGCTGCCCGCAGACCCGCGCACGCGCACTAGACCGCCCAGCTCCCGGGCCCTGGGCGGGCTCTGGGGTCCCCAAGATGCTCGGGAAAGAATGACAGCACAGCCCTGCCCTGTGTGTAGTCTCTCACCGGACGGACGGACCTGGCACTCAGGGATCCCCGACGGGTCAGCGGGAGGGCAAGACACCAAGACACGCCGCTGGAAGCCGGGCCAGACGGTCACCTCACCGCGGGAGAGAGAGACCACCGCCCTGCCCCCACCCCTCCCCAAGCCGCGCGCGCCTCTTAAAGCTCCTCCAGCAGAGCCCGGTATTCTTCCTCGCTGAGGGGTGGCTCCAGCGAAGCGAGCTCTTCCACCTCCTTCAGCTCCCCCAGTGGCTCCGTGTCTAGGAAAGGTCGTGCCTGTTGCTGAAACTCTGGGCTCGACAGGAGCTCATCCAGCAGGCAGGAGGTGAGCGCAGACGAGCGCTCCTCCGGCTCCTGGAGCGCTTGGGAAGGCGCCTGCGGGGCTGGCAAGTGCCCCTGCCAGGCGGAGGCCTCCGGGGGTGCGGGCTGCGGAGGTGGAGGTGGCGCGGCTTGGGGTTCCCCTGCCGGCCCGGCCTCCCGGGGCCCCTGGCCCCAGCCCCACCTGGGACCCTGGTGGGCCCTGTGTGGCACCAGCACACCTTGCCCCTGTGAGTCGGCTTGAGCGGGCCCAAGCTGTCCCACGGAGCACGTCCCCGGCAGGCCGGCGCGTTGCCGGTCCCGCTCCTCCTGGCGTCTGCTCGGGTGCGGAGGCCCCGGAAGGCTCTGAGGGTCGGGGAGCGCCACTTCCGAGGGAGCCAGGGCGGCGAACCCGAAAGCCCCGAGTGCCCCGAGTGCCGGGGCAGGTTGCGAGATTCCTTCTGCCTGTGGGGCCTGTCCGTGCAGGAGCAGGGGCACGGCCCCTGCTGCCTGGCTCACGACGGGCCCCTGTGGGAGGGCCCCAGGCGCGCAGGGCACTTGGGGTGCGGGAAGCGCCGCCCCCCACGCCCCGGTGTGGGTGGAGGCGACCCAGGAGGGAGCGGAGGAGCCGCACCCGCCAGGGGCCGTGTTGCACAGGCCGCCTGCGGCCGCGGGTCCTCTGCCAGCCCGGCCTGGGTGCCTGGCCCTTCGATTCTGAAACCAAATCTGAATCCTGGCCTCCGGGAGGCCCGTCTCTCTGGCCAGTTCCTCCCTGGTGGCGAAGTCCGGAAAGCGCTCTCGCTCGAAGGCTCGGAGGAGCACGGCGGTCTGGGACTGGGTGACGGCGGTCCGCTTTCGCCGGCCTTCCTGCGGGCCGCGTGGCCCCGGCCAGGGCCTGGATTCCCGCCGGTGCTGCCTCAGCCGGCGCGATCTCTCATTCTGAAACCAAATCTGGACCCTGGGCTCCGGAACGCCGATGGCCTGGGCCAGCTGTTCTCTGGTGGCCATGCCCGGGTACGGGTTCCGCTCGAAGGACGCTCGCAGGGCATCCCTTTGGCCCGCAGTCCAAACGAGCCTCTTTCGCCGTCCTCGCCCTCGGGCCTCCGCGGGGAGAGGGCTGCCGGGAGCTGTGGGGAGAGCCATCGCGGGGAGACAGGGCCCGAGTGACACAGACAGACACAGGCACACAGAGGCCGGGAGGCTATTGTGCGCCTCAGCCAACCTCTGCTCTGCTCTGCACCGCACCGCGGGCAGGTCAAGCCAGCAGTCTGGCCCCGCCAGCCAGGGGCCGCTCTTATAAAGACCTAGCGGCCCCACCCCTTCCTGAATATGCATGAGCTCCGGGGCCCAAGGGCGGGGTAGCCCGCCCTCTCAAGCCGGAAACCACAGGGACACCAGGGCCCTGTGGGGTGGTCGGGGGTGGGGCCTGAGCGGCGGGGGGAGGGGGAAGGACACGCGGGGCTTCGGGGGGCTGGCCCTCTGGGGTTCTCCAGGAATTCTACAGAAACTGGAAACCTCTCTCCGGGCACGAACACGTAACCAGGGAGGGTGGCGTGCAGAAGCGAAACCCCGTGACGGGTCTGAGTTTTCCAGGCCGCCTCTCCGTGAAGGCGTCAATGTCTGTGGGTGTCGCCGTTGCCGCGGTAGTCTCACACACGCAGCTGCGTGGATCCTGTTCGTGTTCCTGTAGAAAACGAGAGCCAAAGCACGGAGAAAAGAAACGCCCCGTGCAGGGACGGCCTGACGATGGATTCCTGTTTCCTGCAACACGGGGAGTCTCCCATACGGCCTGTTTGCAACCTGGATAGAAAGAGCACCGACACGATGCTGCTTTTCCACGGATCCCTGGGAGTTTCTGTTTCCCGGCCGAGCTCGGGAAACAAAACAGTGAACATGATCACGTCACCACGACGTAGGAAGCCACAGAGTCCCGAGCGACAGGCACCCTTGCGGAGGTCAAATAGAAAAATTACCCACAAAATAAATAAATAAATAAATAAATAAATAAATAAATTAGCTGGGCGTGGTGGCAGACGCCCGTAGTCCCAGCTACTTGGGGGGCTGAGGCAGGAGAATTACTCGAACCCGACGGGTGGAGGTTGCAGTGAGCCGAGATCCGCCCATTGAACTCCAGCCTGGGCGAGAGGGCGAGACTCTGTCTCAAAATACCACCACCACCACCACCCCAGAGGCATTCCAACATGTAAAACCCCAAGTCAGAAGGTCGCATCCTGCGTTTGCCTTATGAGTCATCCACTTGGCACCGCGCCACGCGTACTTTCCTTCCTTCTGGTCCTCTTCCATCGTTTTTTCATACACGTTTACTGCTGCTCTGAAACTCTCCTGCTTCATGGCCCTCAGTGGAGTCGTTTCTTCTGAGGAGGCGAGGATCGCGGACTCTGTAGACTCACACCCGTAGGAATTTATTTCCCGTAACAGGCAGCAGGTAGGAGAAATGAAGAACCATCACCTAGGTGCTGGTCCAGAAATATGTCACCGTACCGTATCAGGGGAAAGCCCAAAGAAGAGTCATTACCTAGGCGAAGTGCTTAGAAATACATCCCAATACATCCTGTGGGTAGGACAAAGTCAGAAGACAATAGGTAAATACCCTAGAGGCTGTGCTCATCTGTATGTCCCAATCAGCCCAGTGGGAAAAGCCAAGGTGTACTACGAGAGACACACCGTGTAGGTGCTGAGCCGGGTGACATGTTCCAGTCTCCTCGGTGGGCACTTCCCAGGAAGAAGAGGAGACACCTGCCGTCATCTAGCAGAAGAGACCAAAAGTATGTAATGATGATTCCTGTGGGCAAGATATCCAGACAAGAAAATCACCTCACCTGTGTGCCGGGCCCAGTGACAGGTCACTATTTCTTTTGAAAGCGTATCCCAGTCAGGTGAGCAGAGTTACCTCACCAAGGTGCTGGGCCCGGAGACAAGTCACGTCCTCTCCTGTGGGCAAAGAGCAGGGGTGACAAGACAATCATTTTGAAGAGTAGAGTCCCCAGAGATACGTCACAATGGTCTCTGCCGGCAGGGTTCATGCAGGAGACTCACATCCCATTGACTGTGGACTCAACAATAGGTCACAATGTTTTCTGGCAAGAGGGTCTTGACCAAAAAGGAATGTAACTTGCCACTGGGCCCAGCAAGAAGTTACTGACTCCTATGTGAGCAGATATCAGGCAAGGGAAGGGAATCACAGCATCCTAGTTATGAGCACAGACATATGTCCCAAAGCCCTAAGCAGGAGGTGCCAAGGCAACAGGACCGTGTCACACGACCTAGGTGCTGGGTCCCACCCTACCTGCCACCCTCCGTCCCTCCGTCACTCCCGTCCCCCTCCCAGTCTCCCTTCCGTCCATTCCTCCCTTCACTCGTCCCTCGCTCTCCGTCTGGGACCCTCTCCCCAGCTCTACCCGCCTTCCCTCCAGCCTGGAGAAAGCAGCCCTTCCCTTTGCCCGCGCGGTACGGGGGTTGCGGGGCGAGTGGTCTCGGGTCTATATTGAGCCGCCAGGCGCTACTCGGTGACGGCTGGCGGGGAAGCGGGCGGGGCACCGGTGTGCGAGCGATCGGTGGGCGAAGCGGGGAGGCAGAAGAGGGGTGCAGCGGAATGGAGAGCGGGCCTGCCTGGCTACCCGGCCCGGTGTTTCGGGGGCAAAAACGCCCTCTCTGCCCACCCTCCTGAAGTACTCGGGGTCGCGTGGGGGCAGGGCTGCGAGGAGGGATGACAGCTGTGCCTGCGCTCTTCCCCCGAAGCGCCGCCGCGGGCTGCCCGCAGACCCGCGCACGCGCACTAGACCGCCCAGCTCCCGTGCCCTGGGCGGGTTCTGGGGTTCCCAAGATGCCGGGGAAAGAATGAATGACGGCACACCCCTGCCCTGTGTGCAGTCTCACACCGGACCGACCTGGAACTGAGGGATCCCAGACAGGTCAGCGGGAGGGCAAGACAGGCCGCCGGTACCTCAAATGCATGCACACACGCACACACGCACGCACACGCACGCACGCTCACACACACACACACACACACACACACACACACAGAGCCGACCGGAGGCTGAAGTCAGAAATCACGCCTCAATCGGCCTGAGGGTGACCCCTATGGGGATGAGATTCCCTCGCGCTCTGTTGCGGGGCTCCACCTGGGGATATGCAGTCTGTGAACCCTGTGGACGAAACCAGGACTGGCACGCATCGCATTGCGCTCCCGAAATGCTTTGGGAGTGTGGGGTCCCTCCGTTGGTCCTGGAGGCAGAAGACCGCTCTCATCTCTGACTATGTTCCTCTTCCCCGTGGTCCCCTTCTTTCTCCTTCTGTTCCACCCTGTTCCCGTCTTTCCCTTTCTTCCTCGGTCCCTCCAAACCTCCGTTTCTTCCTTTCTCTCTCCGTCTCTTTCTCCTTTTCACCGTCCCTTCCCTCCCTGCGTCATTCCGTGTGTCTCCCTCCCTCTCCCTCGGTCTCTGCCTCCCTCCCTTCCTCCCTCTCTCCCTTCCGTCCTTTCCTCCCTTCACTCGTCCCTCCCTCTCGGTCTGGGATCCTCTTCCCACCTCTACCCTCCTTCCCTCCCGCCCGGAGAAAGAAAAACTTCCGTTTGGCCGCGGGGTACGGGGATTGCGGCGGGGGGGGGAGTGAGGGGTGGAAGGTCGGAAGGGGAAGTGGCCTCGGGTCTGCATTCAGCCGTCGGGCGCTTCTCGGTGATGAGGGAGAGGCTGGCGGGTGACCCGTGTGCCAGCGATCGGTGGGCGGAGGGAAGAGGCAGAAGAGGCGTGTGGCGGATTGGAGGACCCGGCCCGGTGTTACCCGGGCAAAGCGCCCACCCTCTGCCCACCCTCCTGAAGTACGTGGGGTGGCGTGGGGGCAGGGCGGCGAGGAGGGATGAGAGCTCTGCCTCCGCCGGTCCCCCGAAGCGCCGCGGGCTGCCCGCAGACCCGCGCACGCGCACTAGACCGCCCAGCTCCCGGGCCCTGGGCGGGCTCTGGGGTCCCCAAGATGCTCGGGAAAGAATGACAGCACAGCCCTGCCCTGTGTGTAGTCTCTCACCGGACGGACGGACCTGGCACTCAGGGATCCCCGACGGGTCAGCGGGAGGGCAAGACACCAAGACACGCCGCTGGAAGCCGGGCCAGACGGTCACCTCACCGCGGGAGAGAGAGACCACCGCCCTGCCCCCACCCCTCCCCAAGCCGCGCGCGCCTCTTAAAGCTCCTCCAGCAGAGCCCGGTATTCTTCCTCGCTGAGGGGTGGCTCCAGCGAAGCGAGCTCTTCCACCTCCTTCAGCTCCCCCAGTGGCTCCGTGTCTAGGAAAGGTCGTGCCTGTTGCTGAAACTCTGGGCTCGACAGGAGCTCATCCAGCAGGCAGGAGGTGAGCGCAGACGAGCGCTCCTCCGGCTCCTGGAGCGCTTGGGAAGGCGCCTGCGGGGCTGGCAAGTGCCCCTGCCAGGCGGAGGCCTCCGGGGGTGCGGGCTGCGGAGGTGGAGGTGGCGCGGCTTGGGGTTCCCCTGCCGGCCCGGCCTCCCGGGGCCCCTGGCCCCAGCCCCACCTGGGACCCTGGTGGGCCCTGTGTGGCACCAGCACACCTTGCCCCTGTGAGTCGGCTTGAGCGGGCCCAAGCTGTCCCACGGAGCACGTCCCCGGCAGGCCGGCGCGTTGCCGGTCCCGCTCCTCCTGGCGTCTGCTCGGGTGCGGAGGCCCCGGAAGGCTCTGAGGGTCGGGGAGCGCCACTTCCGAGGGAGCCAGGGCGGCGAACCCGAAAGCCCCGAGTGCCCCGAGTGCCGGGGCAGGTTGCGAGATTCCTTCTGCCTGTGGGGCCTGTCCGTGCAGGAGCAGGGGCACGGCCCCTGCTGCCTGGCTCACGACGGGCCCCTGTGGGAGGGCCCCAGGCGCGCAGGGCACTTGGGGTGCGGGAAGCGCCGCCCCCCACGCCCCGGTGTGGGTGGAGGCGACCCAGGAGGGAGCGGAGGAGCCGCACCCGCCAGGGGCCGTGTTGCACAGGCCGCCTGCGGCCGCGGGTCCTCTGCCAGCCCGGCCTGGGTGCCTGGCCCTTCGATTCTGAAACCAAATCTGAATCCTGGCCTCCGGGAGGCCCGTCTCTCTGGCCAGTTCCTCCCTGGTGGCGAAGTCCGGAAAGCGCTCTCGCTCGAAGGCTCGGAGGAGCACGGCGGTCTGGGACTGGGTGACGGCGGTCCGCTTTCGCCGGCCTTCCTGCGGGCCGCGTGGCCCCGGCCAGGGCCTGGATTCCCGCCGGTGCTGCCTCAGCCGGCGCGATCTCTCATTCTGAAACCAAATCTGGACCCTGGGCTCCGGAACGCCGATGGCCTGGGCCAGCTGTTCTCTGGTGGCCATGCCCGGGTACGGGTTCCGCTCGAAGGACGCTCGCAGGGCATCCCTTTGGCCCGCAGTCCAAACGAGCCTCTTTCGCCGTCCTCGCCCTCGGGCCTCCGCGGGGAGAGGGCTGCCGGGAGCTGTGGGGAGAGCCATCGCGGGGAGACAGGGCCCGAGTGACACAGACAGACACAGGCACACAGAGGCCGGGAGGCTATTGTGCGCCTCAGCCAACCTCTGCTCTGCTCTGCACCGCACCGCGGGCAGGTCAAGCCAGCAGTCTGGCCCCGCCAGCCAGGGGCCGCTCTTATAAAGACCTAGCGGCCCCACCCCTTCCTGAATATGCATGAGCTCCGGGGCCCAAGGGCGGGGTAGCCCGCCCTCTCAAGCCGGAAACCACAGGGACACCAGGGCCCTGTGGGGTGGTCGGGGGTGGGGCCTGAGCGGCGGGGGGAGGGGGAAGGACACGCGGGGCTTCGGGGGGCTGGCCCTCTGGGGTTCTCCAGGAATTCTACAGAAACTGGAAACCTCTCTCCGGGCACGAACACGTAACCAGGGAGGGTGGCGTGCAGAAGCGAAACCCCGTGACGGGTCTGAGTTTTCCAGGCCGCCTCTCCGTGAAGGCGTCAATGTCTGTGGGTGTCGCCGTTGCCGCGGTAGTCTCACACACGCAGCTGCGTGGATCCTGTTCGTGTTCCTGTAGAAAACGAGAGCCAAAGCACGGAGAAAAGAAACGCCCCGTGCAGGGACGGCCTGACGATGGATTCCTGTTTCCTGCAACACGGGGAGTCTCCCATACGGCCTGTTTGCAACCTGGATAGAAAGAGCACCGACACGATGCTGCTTTTCCACGGATCCCTGGGAGTTTCTGTTTCCCGGCCGAGCTCGGGAAACAAAACAGTGAACATGATCACGTCACCACGACGTAAGAAGCCACAGAGTCCCGAGCGACAGGCACCCTTGCGGAGGTCAAATAGAAAAATTACCCACAAAATAAATAAATAAATAAATAAATAAATAAATAAATTAGCTGGGCGTGGTGGCAGACGCCCGTAGTCCCAGCTACTTGGGGGGCTGAGGCAGGAGAATTACTCGAACCCGAGGGGTGGAGGTTGCAGTGAGCCGAGATCCGCCCATTGAACTCCAGCCTGGGCGAGAGGGCGAGACTCTGTCTCAAAATACCACCACCACCACCACCACCACCACCACCCCAGAGGCATTCCAACATGTAAAACCCCAAGTCAGAAGGTCGCATCCTGCGTTTGCCTTATGAGTCATCCACTTGGCACCGCGCCACGCGTACTTTCCTTCCTTCTGGTCCTCTTCCATCGTTTTTTCATACACGTTTACTGCTGCTCTGAAAATCTCCTGCTTCATGGCCCTCAGTGGAGTCGTTTCTTCTGAGGAGGCGAGGATCGCGGACTCTGTAGACTCACACCCGTAGGAATTTATTTCCCGTAACAGGCAGCAGGTAGGAGAAATGAAGAACCATCACCTAGGTGCTGGTCCAGAAATATGTCACCGTACCGTATCAGGGGAAAGCCCAAAGAAGAGTCATTACCTAGGCGAAGTGCTTAGAAATACATCCCAATACATCCTGTGGGTAGGACAAAGTCAGAAGACAATAGGTAAATACCCTAGAGGCTGTGCTCATCTGTATGTCCCAATCAGCCCAGTGGGAAAAGCCAAGGCGTACTACGAGAGACACACCGTGTAGGTGCTGAGCCGGGTGACATGTTCCAGTCTCCTCGGTGGGCACTTCCCAGGAAGAAGAGGAGACACCTGCCGTCATCTAGCAGAAGAGACCAAAAGTATGTAATGATGATTCCTGTGGGCAAGATATCCAGACAAGAAAATCACCTCACCTGTGTGCCGGGCCCAGTGACAGGTCACTATTTCTTTTGAAAGCGTATCCCAGTCAGGTGAGCAGAGTTACCTCACCAAGGTGCTGGGCCCGGAGACAAGTCACGTCCTCTCCTGTGGGCAAAGAGCAGGGGTGACAAGACAATCATTTTGAAGAGTAGAGTCCCCAGAGATACGTCACAATGGTCTCTGCCGGCAGGGTTCATGCAGGAGACTCACATCCCATTGACTGTGGACTCAACAATAGGTCACAATGTTTTCTGGCAAGAGGGTCTTGACCAAAAAGGAATGTAACTTGCCACTGGGCCCAGCAAGAAGTTACTGACTCCTATGTGAGCAGATATCAGGCAAGGGAAGGGAATCACAGCATCCTAGTTATGAGCACAGACATATGTCCCAAAGCCCCAAGCAGGAGGTGCCAAGGCAACAGGACCGTGTCACACGACCTAGGTGCTGGGTCCCACCCTACCTGCCACCCTCCGTCCCTCCGTCACTCCCGTCCCCCTCCCAGTCTCCCTTCCGTCCATTCCTCCCTTCACTCGTCCCTCGCTCTCCGTCTGGGACCCTCTCCCCAGCTCTACCCGCCTTCCCTCCAGCCTGGAGAAAGCAGCCCTTCCCTTTGCCCGCGCGGTACGGGGGTTGCGGGGCGAGTGGTCTCGGGTCTATATTGAGCCGCCAGGCGCTACTCGGTGACGGCTGGCGGGGAAGCGGGCGGGGCACCGGTGTGCGAGCGATCGGTGGGCGAAGCGGGGAGGCAGAAGAGGGGTGCAGCGGAATGGAGAGCGGGCCTGCCTGGCTACCCGGCCCGGTGTTTCGGGGGCAAAAACGCCCTCTCTGCCCACCCTCCTGAAGTACTCGGGGTCGCGTGGGGGCAGGGCTGCGAGGAGGGATGACAGCTGTGCCTGCGCTCTTCCCCCGAAGCGCCGCCGCGGGCTGCCCGCAGACCCGCGCACGCGCACTAGACCGCCCAGCTCCCGTGCCCTGGGCGGGTTCTGGGGTTCCCAAGATGCCGGGGAAAGAATGAATGACGGCACACCCCTGCCCTGTGTGCAGTCTCACACCGGACCGACCTGGAACTGAGGGATCCCAGACAGGTCAGCGGGAGGGCAAGACAGGCCGCGGGTACCTCAAATGCATGCACACACGCACACACGCACGCACACGCACGCACGCTCACACACACACACACACACACACACACACACACACACAGAGCCGACCGGAGGCTGAAGTCAGAAATCACGCCTCAATCGGCCTGAGGGTGACCCCTATGGGGATGAGATTCCCTCGCGCTCTGTTGCGGGGCTCCACGTGGGGATATGCAGTCTGTGAACCCTGTGGACGAAACCAGGACTGGCACGCATCGCATTGCGCTCCCGAAATGCTTTGGGAGTGTGGGGTCCCTCCGTTGGTCCTGGAGGCAGAAGACCGCTCTCATCTCTGACTATGTTCCTCTTCCCCGTGGTCCCCTTCTTTCTCCTTCTGTTCCACCCTGTTCCCGTCTTTCCCTTTCTTCCTCGGTCCCTCCAAACCTCCGTTTCTTCCTTTCTCTCTCCGTCTCTTTCTCCTTTTCACCGTCCCTTCCCTCCCTGCGTCATTCCGTGTGTCTCCCTCCCTCTCCCTCGGTCTCTGCCTCCCTCCCTTCCTCCCTCTCTCCCTTCCGTCCTTTCCTCCCTTCACTCGTCCCTCCCTCTCGGTCTGGGATCCTCTTCCCACCTCTACCCTCCTTCCCTCCCGCCCGGAGAAAGAAAAACTTCCGTTTGGCCGCGGGGTACGGGGATTGCGGCGGGGGGGGGAGTGAGGGGTGGAAGGTCGGAAGGGGAAGTGGCCTCGGGTCTGCATTCAGCCATCGGGCGCTTCTCGGTGATGAGGGAGAGGCTGGCGGGTGACCCGTGTGCCAGCGATCGGTGGGCGGAGGGAAGAGGCAGAAGAGGCGTGTGGCGGATTGGAGGACCCGGCCCGGTGTTACCCGGGCAAAGCGCCCACCCTCTGCCCACCCTCCTGAAGTACGTGGGGTGGCGTGGGGGCAGGGCGGCGAGGAGGGATGAGACCTCTGCCTCCGCCGGTCCCCCGAAGCGCCGCGGGCTGCCCGCAGACCCGCGCACGCGCACTAGACCGCCCAGCTCCCGGGCCCTGGGCGGGCTCTGGGGTCCCCAAGATGCTCGGGAAAGAATGACAGCACAGCCCTGCCCTGTGTGTAGTCTCTCACCGGACGGACGGACCTGGCACTCAGGGATCCCCGACGGGTCAGCGGGAGGGCAAGACACCAAGACACTCCGCTGGAAGCCGGGCCAGACGGTCACCTCACCGCGGGAGAGAGAGACCACCGCCCTGCCCCCACCCCTCCCCAAGCCGCGCGCGCCTCTTAAAGCTCCTCCAGCAGAGCCCGGTATTCTTCCTCGCTGAGGGGTGGCTCCAGCGAAGCGAGCTCTTCCACCTCCTTCAGCTCCCCCAGTGGCTCCGTGTCTAGGAAAGGTCGTGCCTGTTGCTGAAACTCTGGGCTCGACAGGAGCTCATCCAGCAGGCAGGAGGTGAGCGCAGACGAGCGCTCCTCCGGCTCCTGGAGCGCTTGGGAAGGCGCCTGCGGGGCTGGCAAGTGCCCCTGCCAGGCGGAGGCCTCCGGGGGTGCGGGCTGCGGGGGTGGAGGTGTCGCGGCTTGGGGTTCCCCTGCCGGCCCGGCCTCCCGGGGCCCCTGGCCCCAGCCCCACCTGGGACCCTGGTGGGCCCTGTGTGGCACCAGCACACCTTGCCCCTGTGAGTCGGCTTGAGCGGGCCCAAGCTGTCCCACGGAGCACGTCCCCGGCAGGCCGGCGCGTTGCCGGTCCCGCTCCTCCTGGCGTCTGCTCGGGTGCGGAGGCCCCGGAAGGCTCTGAGGGTCGGGGAGCTCCACTTCCGAGGGAGCCAGGGCGGCGAACCCGAAAGCCCCGAGTGCCCCGAGTGCCGGGGCAGGTTGCGAGATTCCTTCTGCCTGTGGGGCCTGTCCGTGCAGGAGCAGGGGCACGGCCCCTGCTGCCTGGCTCACGACGGGCCCCTGTGGGAGGGCCCCAGGCGCGCAGGGCACTTGGGGTGCGGGAAGCGCCGCCCCCCACGCTCCGGTGTGGGTGGAGGCGACCCAGGAGGGAGCGGAGGAGCCGCACCCGCCAGGGGCCGTGTTGCACAGGCCGCCTGCGGCCGCGGGTCCTCTGCCAGCCCGGCCTGGGTGCCTGGCCCTTCGATTCTGAAACCAAATCTGAATCCTGGCCTCCGGGAGGCCCGTCTCTCTGGCCAGTTCCTCCCTGGTGGCGAAGTCCGGAAAGCGCTCTCGCTCGAAGGCTCGGAGGAGCACGGCGGTCTGGGACTGGGTGACGGCGGTCCGCTTTCGCCGGCCTTCCTGCGGGCCGCGTGGCCCCGGCCAGGGCCTGGATTCCCGCCGGTGCTGCCTCAGCCGGCGGGATCTCTCATTCTGAAACCAAATCTGGACCCTGGGCTCCGGAACGCCGATGGCCTGGGCCAGCTGTTCTCTGGTGGCCATGCCCGGGTACGGGTTCCGCTCGAAGGACGCTCGCAGGGCATCCCTTTGGCTCGCAGTCCAAACGAGCCTCTTTCGCCGTCCTCGCCCTCGGGCCTCCGCGGGGAGAGGGCTGCCGGGAGCTGTGGGGAGAGCCATCGCGGGGAGACAGGGCCCGAGTGACACAGACAGACACAGGCACACAGAGGCCGGGAGGCTATTGTGCGCCTCAGCCAACCTCTGCTCTGCTCTGCACCGCACCGCGGGCAGGTCAAGCCAGCAGTCTGGCCCCGCCAGCCAGGGGCCGCTCTTATAAAGACCTAGCGGCCCCACCCCTTCCTGAATATGCATGAGCTCCGGGGCCCAAGGGCGGGGTAGCCCGCCCTCTCAAGCCGGAAACCACAGGGACACCAGGGCCCTGTGGGGTGGTCGGGGGTGGGGCCTGAGCGGCGGGGGGAGGGGGAAGGACACGCGGGGCTTCGGGGGGCTGGCCCTCTGGGGTTCTCCAGGAATTCTACAGAAACTGGAAACCTCTCTCCGGGCACGAACACGTAACCAGGGAGGGTGGCGTGCAGAAGCGAAACCCCGTGACGGGTCTGAGTTTTCCAGGCCGCCTCTCCGTGAAGGCGTCAATGTCTGTGGGTGTCGCCGTTGCCGCGGTAGTCTCACACACGCAGCTGCGTGGATCCTGTTCGTGTTCCTGTAGAAAACGAGAGCCAAAGCACGGAGAAAAGAAACGCCCCGTGCAGGGACGGCCTGACGATGGATTCCTGTTTCCTGCAACACGGGGAGTCTCCCATACGGCCTGTTTGCAACCTGGATAGAAAGAGCACCGACACGATGCTGCTTTTCCACGGATCCCTGGGAGTTTCTGTTTCCCGGCCGAGCTCGGGAAACAAAACAGTGAACATGATCACGTCACCACGACGTAGGAAGCCACAGAGTCCCGAGCGACAGGCACCCTTGCGGAGGTCAAATAGAAAAATTACCCACAAAATAAATAAATAAATAAATAAATAAATAAATAAATTAGCTGGGCGTGGTGGCAGACGCCCGTAGTCCCAGCTACTTGGGGGGCTGAGGCAGGAGAATTACTCGAACCCGACGGGTGGAGGTTGCAGTGAGCCGAGATCCGCCCATTGAACTCCAGCCTGGGCGAGAGGGCGAGACTCTGTCTCAAAATACCACCACCACCACCACCCCAGAGGCATTCCAACATGTAAAACCCCAAGTCAGAAGGTCGCATCCTGCGTTTGCCTTATGAGTCATCCACTTGGCACCGCGCCACGCGTACTTTCCTTCCTTCTGGTCCTCTTCCATCGTTTTTTCATACACGTTTACTGCTGCTCTGAAACTCTCCTGCTTCATGGCCCTCAGTGGAGTCGTTTCTTCTGAGGAGGCGAGGATCGCGGACTCTGTAGACTCACACCCGTAGGAATTTATTTCCCGTAACAGGCAGCAGGTAGGAGAAATGAAGAACCATCACCTAGGTGCTGGTCCAGAAATATGTCACCGTACCGTATCAGGGGAAAGCCCAAAGAAGAGTCATTACCTAGGCGAAGTGCTTAGAAATACATCCCAATACATCCTGTGGGTAGGACAAAGTCAGAAGACAATAGGTAAATACCCTAGAGGCTGTGCTCATCTGTATGTCCCAATCAGCCCAGTGGGAAAAGCCAAGGTGTACTACGAGAGACACACCGTGTAGGTGCTGAGCCGGGTGACATGTTCCAGTCTCCTCGGTGGGCACTTCCCAGGAAGAAGAGGAGACACCTGCCGTCATCTAGCAGAAGAGACCAAAAGTATGTAATGATGATTCCTGTGGGCAAGATATCCAGACAAGAAAATCACCTCACCTGTGTGCCGGGCCCAGTGACAGGTCACTATTTCTTTTGAAAGCGTATCCCAGTCAGGTGAGCAGAGTTACCTCACCAAGGTGCTGGGCCCGGAGACAAGTCACGTCCTCTCCTGTGGGCAAAGAGCAGGGGTGACAAGACAATCATTTTGAAGAGTAGAGTCCCCAGAGATACGTCACAATGGTCTCTGCCGGCAGGGTTCATGCAGGAGACTCACATCCCATTGACTGTGGACTCAACAATAGGTCACAATGTTTTCTGGCAAGAGGGTCTTGACCAAAAAGGAATGTAACTTGCCACTGGGCCCAGCAAGAAGTTACTGACTCCTATGTGAGCAGATATCAGGCAAGGGAAGGGAATCACAGCATCCTAGTTATGAGCACAGACATATGTCCCAAAGCCCTAAGCAGGAGGTGCCAAGGCAACAGGACCGTGTCACACGACCTAGGTGCTGGGTCCCACCCTACCTGCCACCCTCCGTCCCTCCGTCACTCCCGTCCCCCTCCCAGTCTCCCTTCCGTCCATTCCTCCCTTCACTCGTCCCTCGCTCTCCGTCTGGGACCCTCTCCCCAGCTCTACCCGCCTTCCCTCCAGCCTGGAGAAAGCAGCCCTTCCCTTTGCCCGCGCGGTACGGGGGTTGCGGGGCGAGTGGTCTCGGGTCTATATTGAGCCGCCAGGCGCTACTCGGTGACGGCTGGCGGGGAAGCGGGCGGGGCACCGGTGTGCGAGCGATCGGTGGGCGAAGCGGGGAGGCAGAAGAGGGGTGCAGCGGAATGGAGAGCGGGCCTGCCTGGCTACCCGGCCCGGTGTTTCGGGGGCAAAAACGCCCTCTCTGCCCACCCTCCTGAAGTACTCGGGGTCGCGTGGGGGCAGGGCTGCGAGGAGGGATGACAGCTGTGCCTGCGCTCTTCCCCCGAAGCGCCGCCGCGGGCTGCCCGCAGACCCGCGCACGCGCACTAGACCGCCCAGCTCCCGTGCCCTGGGCGGGTTCTGGGGTTCCCAAGATGCCGGGGAAAGAATGAATGACGGCACACCCCTGCCCTGTGTGCAGTCTCACACCGGACCGACCTGGAACTGAGGGATCCCAGACAGGTCAGCGGGAGGGCAAGACAGGCCGCCGGTACCTCAAATGCATGCACACACGCACACACGCACGCACACGCACGCACGCTCACACACACACACACACACACACACACACACACAGAGCCGACCGGAGGCTGAAGTCAGAAATCACGCCTCAATCGGCCTGAGGGTGACCCCTATGGGGATGAGATTCCCTCGCGCTCTGTTGCGGGGCTCCACCTGGGGATATGCAGTCTGTGAACCCTGTGGACGAAACCAGGACTGGCACGCATCGCATTGCGCTCCCGAAATGCTTTGGGAGTGTGGGGTCCCTCCGTTGGTCCTGGAGGCAGAAGACCGCTCTCATCTCTGACTATGTTCCTCTTCCCCGTGGTCCCCTTCTTTCTCCTTCTGTTCCACCCTGTTCCCGTCTTTCCCTTTCTTCCTCGGTCCCTCCAAACCTCCGTTTCTTCCTTTCTCTCTCCGTCTCTTTCTCCTTTTCACCGTCCCTTCCCTCCCTGCGTCATTCCGTGTGTCTCCCTCCCTCTCCCTCGGTCTCTGCCTCCCTCCCTTCCTCCCTCTCTCCCTTCCGTCCTTTCCTCCCTTCACTCGTCCCTCCCTCTCGGTCTGGGATCCTCTTCCCACCTCTACCCTCCTTCCCTCCCGCCCGGAGAAAGAAAAACTTCCGTTTGGCCGCGGGGTACGGGGATTGCGGCGGGGGGGGGAGTGAGGGGTGGAAGGTCGGAAGGGGAAGTGGCCTCGGGTCTGCATTCAGCCGTCGGGCGCTTCTCGGTGATGAGGGAGAGGCTGGCGGGTGACCCGTGTGCCAGCGATCGGTGGGCGGAGGGAAGAGGCAGAAGAGGCGTGTGGCGGATTGGAGGACCCGGCCCGGTGTTACCCGGGCAAAGCGCCCACCCTCTGCCCACCCTCCTGAAGTACGTGGGGTGGCGTGGGGGCAGGGCGGCGAGGAGGGATGAGAGCTCTGCCTCCGCCGGTCCCCCGAAGCGCCGCGGGCTGCCCGCAGACCCGCGCACGCGCACTAGACCGCCCAGCTCCCGGGCCCTGGGCGGGCTCTGGGGTCCCCAAGATGCTCGGGAAAGAATGACAGCACAGCCCTGCCCTGTGTGTAGTCTCTCACCGGACGGACGGACCTGGCACTCAGGGATCCCCGACGGGTCAGCGGGAGGGCAAGACACCAAGACACGCCGCTGGAAGCCGGGCCAGACGGTCACCTCACCGCGGGAGAGAGAGACCACCGCCCTGCCCCCACCCCTCCCCAAGCCGCGCGCGCCTCTTAAAGCTCCTCCAGCAGAGCCCGGTATTCTTCCTCGCTGAGGGGTGGCTCCAGCGAAGCGAGCTCTTCCACCTCCTTCAGCTCCCCCAGTGGCTCCGTGTCTAGGAAAGGTCGTGCCTGTTGCTGAAACTCTGGGCTCGACAGGAGCTCATCCAGCAGGCAGGAGGTGAGCGCAGACGAGCGCTCCTCCGGCTCCTGGAGCGCTTGGGAAGGCGCCTGCGGGGCTGGCAAGTGCCCCTGCCAGGCGGAGGCCTCCGGGGGTGCGGGCTGCGGAGGTGGAGGTGGCGCGGCTTGGGGTTCCCCTGCCGGCCCGGCCTCCCGGGGCCCCTGGCCCCAGCCCCACCTGGGACCCTGGTGGGCCCTGTGTGGCACCAGCACACCTTGCCCCTGTGAGTCGGCTTGAGCGGGCCCAAGCTGTCCCACGGAGCACGTCCCCGGCAGGCCGGCGCGTTGCCGGTCCCGCTCCTCCTGGCGTCTGCTCGGGTGCGGAGGCCCCGGAAGGCTCTGAGGGTCGGGGAGCGCCACTTCCGAGGGAGCCAGGGCGGCGAACCCGAAAGCCCCGAGTGCCCCGAGTGCCGGGGCAGGTTGCGAGATTCCTTCTGCCTGTGGGGCCTGTCCGTGCAGGAGCAGGGGCACGGCCCCTGCTGCCTGGCTCACGACGGGCCCCTGTGGGAGGGCCCCAGGCGCGCAGGGCACTTGGGGTGCGGGAAGCGCCGCCCCCCACGCCCCGGTGTGGGTGGAGGCGACCCAGGAGGGAGCGGAGGAGCCGCACCCGCCAGGGGCCGTGTTGCACAGGCCGCCTGCGGCCGCGGGTCCTCTGCCAGCCCGGCCTGGGTGCCTGGCCCTTCGATTCTGAAACCAAATCTGAATCCTGGCCTCCGGGAGGCCCGTCTCTCTGGCCAGTTCCTCCCTGGTGGCGAAGTCCGGAAAGCGCTCTCGCTCG
This sequence comes from Saguinus oedipus, assembly GCA_031835075.1. Taxonomy (NCBI): domain Eukaryota; kingdom Metazoa; phylum Chordata; class Mammalia; order Primates; family Cebidae; genus Saguinus; species Saguinus oedipus. Next base: position 21,165,170 of record CM063187.1, read on the forward strand.
AAGGCTCGGAGGAGCACGGCGGTCTGGGACTGGGTGACGGCGGTCCGCTTTCGCCGGCCTTCCTGCGGGCCGCGTGGCCCCGGCCAGGGCCTGGATTCCCGCCGGTGCTGCCTCAGCCGGCGCGATCTCTCATTCTGAAACCAAATCTGGACCCTGGGCTCCGGAACGCCGATGGCCTGGGCCAGCTGTTCTCTGGTGGCCATGCCCGGGTACGGGTTCCGCTCGAAGGACGCTCGCAGGGCATCCCTTTGGCCCGCAGTCCAAACGAGCCTCTTTCGCCGTCCTCGCCCTCGGGCCTCCGCGGGGAGAGGGCTGCCGGGAGCTGTGGGGAGAGCCATCGCGGGGAGACAGGGCCCGAGTGACACAGACAGACACAGGCACACAGAGGCCGGGAGGCTATTGTGCGCCTCAGCCAACCTCTGCTCTGCTCTGCACCGCACCGCGGGCAGGTCAAGCCAGCAGTCTGGCCCCGCCAGCCAGGGGCCGCTCTTATAAAGACCTAGCGGCCCCACCCCTTCCTGAATATGCATGAGCTCCGGGGCCCAAGGGCGGGGTAGCCCGCCCTCTCAAGCCGGAAACCACAGGGACACCAGGGCCCTGTGGGGTGGTCGGGGGTGGGGCCTGAGCGGCGGGGGGAGGGGGAAGGACACGCGGGGCTTCGGGGGGCTGGCCCTCTGGGGTTCTCCAGGAATTCTACAGAAACTGGAAACCTCTCTCCGGGCACGAACACGTAACCAGGGAGGGTGGCGTGCAGAAGCGAAACCCCGTGACGGGTCTGAGTTTTCCAGGCCGCCTCTCCGTGAAGGCGTCAATGTCTGTGGGTGTCGCCGTTGCCGCGGTAGTCTCACACACGCAGCTGCGTGGATCCTGTTCGTGTTCCTGTAGAAAACGAGAGCCAAAGCACGGAGAAAAGAAACGCCCCGTGCAGGGACGGCCTGACGATGGATTCCTGTTTCCTGCAACACGGGGAGTCTCCCATACGGCCTGTTTGCAACCTGGATAGAAAGAGCACCGACACGATGCTGCTTTTCCACGGATCCCTGGGAGTTTCTGTTTCCCGGCCGAGCTCGGGAAACAAAACAGTGAACATGATCACGTCACCACGACGTAGGAAGCCACAGAGTCCCGAGCGACAGGCACCCTTGCGGAGGTCAAATAGAAAAATTACCCACAAAATAAATAAATAAATAAATAAATAAATAAATAAATTAGCTGGGCGTGGTGGCAGACGCCCGTAGTCCCAGCTACTTGGGGGGCTGAGGCAGGAGAATTACTCGAACCCGACGGGTGGAGGTTGCAGTGAGCCGAGATCCGCCCATTGAACTCCAGCCTGGGCGAGAGGGCGAGACTCTGTCTCAAAATACCACCACCACCACCACCCCAGAGGCATTCCAACATGTAAAACCCCAAGTCAGAAGGTCGCATCCTGCGTTTGCCTTATGAGTCATCCACTTGGCACCGCGCCACGCGTACTTTCCTTCCTTCTGGTCCTCTTCCATCGTTTTTTCATACACGTTTACTGCTGCTCTGAAACTCTCCTGCTTCATGGCCCTCAGTGGAGTCGTTTCTTCTGAGGAGGCGAGGATCGCGGACTCTGTAGACTCACACCCGTAGGAATTTATTTCCCGTAACAGGCAGCAGGTAGGAGAAATGAAGAACCATCACCTAGGTGCTGGTCCAGAAATATGTCACCGTACCGTATCAGGGGAAAGCCCAAAGAAGAGTCATTACCTAGGCGAAGTGCTTAGAAATACATCCCAATACATCCTGTGGGTAGGACAAAGTCAGAAGACAATAGGTAAATACCCTAGAGGCTGTGCTCATCTGTATGTCCCAATCAGCCCAGTGGGAAAAGCCAAGGTGTACTACGAGAGACACACCGTGTAGGTGCTGAGCCGGGTGACATGTTCCAGTCTCCTCGGTGGGCACTTCCCAGGAAGAAGAGGAGACACCTGCCGTCATCTAGCAGAAGAGACCAAAAGTATGTAATGATGATTCCTGTGGGCAAGATATCCAGACAAGAAAATCACCTCACCTGTGTGCCGGGCCCAGTGACAGGTCACTATTTCTTTTGAAAGCGTATCCCAGTCAGGTGAGCAGAGTTACCTCACCAAGGTGCTGGGCCCGGAGACAAGTCACGTCCTCTCCTGTGGGCAAAGAGCAGGGGTGACAAGACAATCATTTTGAAGAGTAGAGTCCCCAGAGATACGTCACAATGGTCTCTGCCGGCAGGGTTCATGCAGGAGACTCACATCCCATTGACTGTGGACTCAACAATAGGTCACAATGTTTTCTGGCAAGAGGGTCTTGACCAAAAAGGAATGTAACTTGCCACTGGGCCCAGCAAGAAGTTACTGACTCCTATGTGAGCAGATATCAGGCAAGGGAAGGGAATCACAGCATCCTAGTTATGAGCACAGACATATGTCCCAAAGCCCTAAGCAGGAAGTGCCAAGGCAACAGGACCGTGTCACACGACCTAGGTGCTGGGTCCCACCCTACCTGCCACCCTCCGTCCCTCCGTCACTCCCGTCCCCCTCCCAGTCTCCCTTCCGTCCATTCCTCCCTTCACTCGTCCCTCGCTCTCCGTCTGGGACCCTCTCCCCAGCTCTACCCGCCTTCCCTCCAGCCTGGAGAAAGCAGCCCTTCCCTTTGCCCGCGCGGTACGGGGGTTGCGGGGCGAGTGGTCTCGGGTCTATATTGAGCCGCCAGGCGCTACTCGGTGACGGCTGGCGGGGAAGCGGGCGGGGCACCGGTGTGCGAGCGATCGGTGGGCGAAGCGGGGAGGCAGAAGAGGGGTGCAGCGGAATGGAGAGCGGGCCTGCCTGGCTACCCGGCCCGGTGTTTCGGGGGCAAAAACGCCCTCTCTGCCCACCCTCCTGAAGTACTCGGGGTCGCGTGGGGGCAGGGCTGCGAGGAGGGATGACAGCTGTGCCTGCGCTCTTCCCCCGAAGCGCCGCCGCGGGCTGCCCGCAGACCCGCGCACGCGCACTAGACCGCCCAGCTCCCGTGCCCTGGGCGGGTTCTGGGGTTCCCAAGATGCCGGGGAAAGAATGAATGACGGCACACCCCTGCCCTGTGTGCAGTCTCACACCGGACCGACCTGGAACTGAGGGATCCCAGACAGGTCAGCGGGAGGGCAAGACAGGCCGCCGGTACCTCAAATGCATGCACACACGCACACACGCACGCACACGCACGCACGCTCACACACACACACACACACACACACACACACACAGAGCCGACCGGAGGCTGAAGTCAGAAATCACGCCTCAATCGGCCTGAGGGTGACCCCTATGGGGATGAGATTCCCTCGCGCTCTGTTGCGGGGCTCCACCTGGGGATATGCAGTCTGTGAACCCTGTGGACGAAACCAGGACTGGCACGCATCGCATTGCGCTCCCGAAATGCTTTGGGAGTGTGGGGTCCCTCCGTTGGTCCTGGAGGCAGAAGACCGCTCTCATCTCTGACTATGTTCCTCTTCCCCGTGGTCCCCTTCTTTCTCCTTCTGTTCCACCCTGTTCCCGTCTTTCCCTTTCTTCCTCGGTCCCTCCAAACCTCCGTTTCTTCCTTTCTCTCTCCGTCTCTTTCTCCTTTTCACCGTCCCTTCCCTCCCTGCGTCATTCCGTGTGTCTCCCTCCCTCTCCCTCGGTCTCTGCCTCCCTCCCTTCCTCCCTCTCTCCCTTCCGTCCTTTCCTCCCTTCACTCGTCCCTCCCTCTCGGTCTGGGATCCTCTTCCCACCTCTACCCTCCTTCCCTCCCGCCCGGAGAAAGAAAAACTTCCGTTTGGCCGCGGGGTACGGGGATTGCGGCGGGGGGGGGAGTGAGGGGTGGAAGGTCGGAAGGGGAAGTGGCCTCGGGTCTGCATTCAGCCGTCGGGCGCTTCTCGGTGATGAGGGAGAGGCTGGCGGGTGACCCGTGTGCCAGCGATCGGTGGGCGGAGGGAAGAGGCAGAAGAGGCGTGTGGCGGATTGGAGGACCCGGCCCGGTGTTACCCGGGCAAAGCGCCCACCCTCTGCCCACCCTCCTGAAGTACGTGGGGTGGCGTGGGGGCAGGGCGGCGAGGAGGGATGAGAGCTCTGCCTCCGCCGGTCCCCCGAAGCGCCGCAGGCTGCCCGCAGACCCGCGCACGCGCACTAGACCGCCCAGCTCCCGGGCCCTGGGCGGGCTCTGGGGTCCCCAAGATGCTCGGGAAAGAATGACAGCACAGCCCTGCCCTGTGTGTAGTCTCTCACCGGACGGACGGACCTGGCACTCAGGGATCCCCGACGGGTCAGCGGGAGGGCAAGACACCAAGACACGCCGCTGGAAGCCGGGCCAGACGGTCACCTCACCGCGGGAGAGAGAGACCACCGCCCTGCCCCCACCCCTCCCCAAGCCGCGCGCGCCTCTTAAAGCTCCTCCAGCAGAGCCCGGTATTCTTCCTCGCTGAGGGGTGGCTCCAGCGAAGCGAGCTCTTCCACCTCCTTCAGCTCCCCCAGTGGCTCCGTGTCTAGGAAAGGTCGTGCCTGTTGCTGAAACTCTGGGCTCGACAGGAGCTCATCCAGCAGGCAGGAGGTGAGCGCAGACGAGCGCTCCTCCGGCTCCTGGAGCGCTTGGGAAGGCGCCTGCGGGGCTGGCAAGTGCCCCTGCCAGGCGGAGGCCTCCGGGGGTGCGGGCTGCGGAGGTGGAGGTGGCGCGGCTTGGGGTTCCCCTGCCGGCCCGGCCTCCCGGGGCCCCTGGCCCCAGCCCCACCTGGGACCCTGGTGGGCCCTGTGTGGCACCAGCACACCTTGCCCCTGTGAGTCGGCTTGAGCGGGCCCAAGCTGTCCCACGGAGCACGTCCCCGGCAGGCCGGCGCGTTGCCGGTCCCGCTCCTCCTGGCGTCTGCTCGGGTGCGGAGGCCCCGGAAGGCTCTGAGGGTCGGGGAGCGCCACTTCCGAGGGAGCCAGGGCGGCGAACCCGAAAGCCCCGAGTGCCCCGAGTGCCGGGGCAGGTTGCGAGATTCCTTCTGCCTGTGGGGCCTGTCCGTGCAGGAGCAGGGGCACGGCCCCTGCTGCCTGGCTCACGACGGGCCCCTGTGGGAGGGCCCCAGGCGCGCAGGGCACTTGGGGTGCGGGAAGCGCCGCCCCCCACGCCCCGGTGTGGGTGGAGGCGACCCAGGAGGGAGCGGAGGAGCCGCACCCGCCAGGGGCCGTGTTGCACAGGCCGCCTGCGGCCGCGGGTCCTCTGCCAGCCCGGCCTGGGTGCCTGGCCCTTCGATTCTGAAACCAAATCTGAATCCTGGCCTCCGGGAGGCCCGTCTCTCTGGCCAGTTCCTCCCTGGTGGCGAAGTCCGGAAAGCGCTCTCGCTCGAAGGCTCGGAGGAGCACGGCGGTCTGGGACTGGGTGACGGCGGTCCGCTTTCGCCGGCCTTCCTGCGGGCCGCGTGGCCCCGGCCAGGGCCTGGATTCCCGCCGGTGCTGCCTCAGCCGGCGCGATCTCTCATTCTGAAACCAAATCTGGACCCTGGGCTCCGGAACGCCGATGGCCTGGGCCAGCTGTTCTCTGGTGGCCATGCCCGGGTACGGGTTCCGCTCGAAGGACGCTCGCAGGGCATCCCTTTGGCCCGCAGTCCAAACGAGCCTCTTTCGCCGTCCTCGCCCTCGGGCCTCCGCGGGGAGAGGGCTGCCGGGAGCTGTGGGGAGAGCCATCGCGGGGAGACAGGGCCCGAGTGACACAGACAGACACAGGCACACAGAGGCCGGGAGGCTATTGTGCGCCTCAGCCAACCTCTGCTCTGCTCTGCACCGCACCGCGGGCAGGTCAAGCCAGCAGTCTGGCCCCGCCAGCCAGGGGCCGCTCTTATAAAGACCTAGCGGCCCCACCCCTTCCTGAATATGCATGAGCTCCGGGGCCCAAGGGCGGGGTAGCCCGCCCTCTCAAGCCGGAAACCACAGGGACACCAGGGCCCTGTGGGGTGGTCGGGGGTGGGGCCTGAGCGGCGGGGGGAGGGGGAAGGACACGCGGGGCTTCGGGGGGCTGGCCCTCTGGGGTTCTCCAGGAATTCTACAGAAACTGGAAACCTCTCTCCGGGCACGAACACGTAACCAGGGAGGGTGGCGTGCAGAAGCGAAACCCCGTGACGGGTCTGAGTTTTCCAGGCCGCCTCTCCGTGAAGGCGTCAATGTCTGTGGGTGTCGCCGTTGCCGCGGTAGTCTCACACACGCAGCTGCGTGGATCCTGTTCGTGTTCCTGTAGAAAACGAGAGCCAAAGCACGGAGAAAAGAAACGCCCCGTGCAGGGACGGCCTGACGATGGATTCCTGTTTCCTGCAACACGGGGAGTCTCCCATACGGCCTGTTTGCAACCTGGATAGAAAGAGCACCGACACGATGCTGCTTTTCCACGGATCCCTGGGAGTTTCTGTTTCCCGGCCGAGCTCGGGAAACAAAACAGTGAACATGATCACGTCACCACGACGTAAGAAGCCACAGAGTCCCGAGCGACAGGCACCCTTGCGGAGGTCAAATAGAAAAATTACCCACAAAATAAATAAATAAATAAATAAATAAATAAATAAATTAGCTGGGCGTGGTGGCAGACGCCCGTAGTCCCAGCTACTTGGGGGGCTGAGGCAGGAGAATTACTCGAACCCGAGGGGTGGAGGTTGCAGTGAGCCGAGATCCGCCCATTGAACTCCAGCCTGGGCGAGAGGGCGAGACTCTGTCTCAAAATACCACCACCACCACCACCACCACCACCACCCCAGAGGCATTCCAACATGTAAAACCCCAAGTCAGAAGGTCGCATCCTGCGTTTGCCTTATGAGTCATCCACTTGGCACCGCGCCACGCGTACTTTCCTTCCTTCTGGTCCTCTTCCATCGTTTTTTCATACACGTTTACTGCTGCTCTGAAAATCTCCTGCTTCATGGCCCTCAGTGGAGTCGTTTCTTCTGAGGAGGCGAGGATCGCGGACTCTGTAGACTCACACCCGTAGGAATTTATTTCCCGTAACAGGCAGCAGGTAGGAGAAATGAAGAACCATCACCTAGGTGCTGGTCCAGAAATATGTCACCGTACCGTATCAGGGGAAAGCCCAAAGAAGAGTCATTACCTAGGCGAAGTGCTTAGAAATACATCCCAATACATCCTGTGGGTAGGACAAAGTCAGAAGACAATAGGTAAATACCCTAGAGGCTGTGCTCATCTGTATGTCCCAATCAGCCCAGTGGGAAAAGCCAAGGCGTACTACGAGAGACACACCGTGTAGGTGCTGAGCCGGGTGACATGTTCCAGTCTCCTCGGTGGGCACTTCCCAGGAAGAAGAGGAGACACCTGCCGTCATCTAGCAGAAGAGACCAAAAGTATGTAATGATGATTCCTGTGGGCAAGATATCCAGACAAGAAAATCACCTCACCTGTGTGCCGGGCCCAGTGACAGGTCACTATTTCTTTTGAAAGCGTATCCCAGTCAGGTGAGCAGAGTTACCTCACCAAGGTGCTGGGCCCGGAGACAAGTCACGTCCTCTCCTGTGGGCAAAGAGCAGGGGTGACAAGACAATCATTTTGAAGAGTAGAGTCCCCAGAGATACGTCACAATGGTCTCTGCCGGCAGGGTTCATGCAGGAGACTCACATCCCATTGACTGTGGACTCAACAATAGGTCACAATGTTTTCTGGCAAGAGGGTCTTGACCAAAAAGGAATGTAACTTGCCACTGGGCCCAGCAAGAAGTTACTGACTCCTATGTGAGCAGATATCAGGCAAGGGAAGGGAATCACAGCATCCTAGTTATGAGCACAGACATATGTCCCAAAGCCCCAAGCAGGAGGTGCCAAGGCAACAGGACCGTGTCACACGACCTAGGTGCTGGGTCCCACCCTACCTGCCACCCTCCGTCCCTCCGTCACTCCCGTCCCCCTCCCAGTCTCCCTTCCGTCCATTCCTCCCTTCACTCGTCCCTCGCTCTCCGTCTGGGACCCTCTCCCCAGCTCTACCCGCCTTCCCTCCAGCCTGGAGAAAGCAGCCCTTCCCTTTGCCCGCGCGGTACGGGGGTTGCGGGGCGAGTGGTCTCGGGTCTATATTGAGCCGCCAGGCGCTACTCGGTGACGGCTGGCGGGGAAGCGGGCGGGGCACCGGTGTGCGAGCGATCGGTGGGCGAAGCGGGGAGGCAGAAGAGGGGTGCAGCGGAATGGAGAGCGGGCCTGCCTGGCTACCCGGCCCGGTGTTTCGGGGGCAAAAACGCCCTCTCTGCCCACCCTCCTGAAGTACTCGGGGTCGCGTGGGGGCAGGGCTGCGAGGAGGGATGACAGCTGTGCCTGCGCTCTTCCCCCGAAGCGCCGCCGCGGGCTGCCCGCAGACCCGCGCACGCGCACTAGACCGCCCAGCTCCCGTGCCCTGGGCGGGTTCTGGGGTTCCCAAGATGCCGGGGAAAGAATGAATGACGGCACACCCCTGCCCTGTGTGCAGTCTCACACCGGACCGACCTGGAACTGAGGGATCCCAGACAGGTCAGCGGGAGGGCAAGACAGGCCGCGGGTACCTCAAATGCATGCACACACGCACACACGCACGCACACGCACGCACGCTCACACACACACACACACACACACACACACACACACACACAGAGCCGACCGGAGGCTGAAGTCAGAAATCACGCCTCAATCGGCCTGAGGGTGACCCCTATGGGGATGAGATTCCCTCGCGCTCTGTTGCGGGGCTCCACGTGGGGATATGCAGTCTGTGAACCCTGTGGACGAAACCAGGACTGGCACGCATCGCATTGCGCTCCCGAAATGCTTTGGGAGTGTGGGGTCCCTCCGTTGGTCCTGGAGGCAGAAGACCGCTCTCATCTCTGACTATGTTCCTCTTCCCCGTGGTCCCCTTCTTTCTCCTTCTGTTCCACCCTGTTCCCGTCTTTCCCTTTCTTCCTCGGTCCCTCCAAACCTCCGTTTCTTCCTTTCTCTCTCCGTCTCTTTCTCCTTTTCACCGTCCCTTCCCTCCCTGCGTCATTCCGTGTGTCTCCCTCCCTCTCCCTCGGTCTCTGCCTCCCTCCCTTCCTCCCTCTCTCCCTTCCGTCCTTTCCTCCCTTCACTCGTCCCTCCCTCTCGGTCTGGGATCCTCTTCCCACCTCTACCCTCCTTCCCTCCCGCCCGGAGAAAGAAAAACTTCCGTTTGGCCGCGGGGTACGGGGATTGCGGCGGGGGGGGGAGTGAGGGGTGGAAGGTCGGAAGGGGAAGTGGCCTCGGGTCTGCATTCAGCCATCGGGCGCTTCTCGGTGATGAGGGAGAGGCTGGCGGGTGACCCGTGTGCCAGCGATCGGTGGGCGGAGGGAAGAGGCAGAAGAGGCGTGTGGCGGATTGGAGGACCCGGCCCGGTGTTACCCGGGCAAAGCGCCCACCCTCTGCCCACCCTCCTGAAGTACGTGGGGTGGCGTGGGGGCAGGGCGGCGAGGAGGGATGAGACCTCTGCCTCCGCCGGTCCCCCGAAGCGCCGCGGGCTGCCCGCAGACCCGCGCACGCGCACTAGACCGCCCAGCTCCCGGGCCCTGGGCGGGCTCTGGGGTCCCCAAGATGCTCGGGAAAGAATGACAGCACAGCCCTGCCCTGTGTGTAGTCTCTCACCGGACGGACGGACCTGGCACTCAGGGATCCCCGACGGGTCAGCGGGAGGGCAAGACACCAAGACACTCCGCTGGAAGCCGGGCCAGACGGTCACCTCACCGCGGGAGAGAGAGACCACCGCCCTGCCCCCACCCCTCCCCAAGCCGCGCGCGCCTCTTAAAGCTCCTCCAGCAGAGCCCGGTATTCTTCCTCGCTGAGGGGTGGCTCCAGCGAAGCGAGCTCTTCCACCTCCTTCAGCTCCCCCAGTGGCTCCGTGTCTAGGAAAGGTCGTGCCTGTTGCTGAAACTCTGGGCTCGACAGGAGCTCATCCAGCAGGCAGGAGGTGAGCGCAGACGAGCGCTCCTCCGGCTCCTGGAGCGCTTGGGAAGGCGCCTGCGGGGCTGGCAAGTGCCCCTGCCAGGCGGAGGCCTCCGGGGGTGCGGGCTGCGGGGGTGGAGGTGTCGCGGCTTGGGGTTCCCCTGCCGGCCCGGCCTCCCGGGGCCCCTGGCCCCAGCCCCACCTGGGACCCTGGTGGGCCCTGTGTGGCACCAGCACACCTTGCCCCTGTGAGTCGGCTTGAGCGGGCCCAAGCTGTCCCACGGAGCACGTCCCCGGCAGGCCGGCGCGTTGCCGGTCCCGCTCCTCCTGGCGTCTGCTCGGGTGCGGAGGCCCCGGAAGGCTCTGAGGGTCGGGGAGCTCCACTTCCGAGGGAGCCAGGGCGGCGAACCCGAAAGCCCCGAGTGCCCCGAGTGCCGGGGCAGGTTGCGAGATTCCTTCTGCCTGTGGGGCCTGTCCGTGCAGGAGCAGGGGCACGGCCCCTGCTGCCTGGCTCACGACGGGCCCCTGTGGGAGGGCCCCAGGCGCGCAGGGCACTTGGGGTGCGGGAAGCGCCGCCCCCCACGCTCCGGTGTGGGTGGAGGCGACCCAGGAGGGAGCGGAGGAGCCGCACCCGCCAGGGGCCGTGTTGCACAGGCCGCCTGCGGCCGCGGGTCCTCTGCCAGCCCGGCCTGGGTGCCTGGCCCTTCGATTCTGAAACCAAATCTGAATCCTGGCCTCCGGGAGGCCCGTCTCTCTGGCCAGTTCCTCCCTGGTGGCGAAGTCCGGAAAGCGCTCTCGCTCGAAGGCTCGGAGGAGCACGGCGGTCTGGGACTGGGTGACGGCGGTCCGCTTTCGCCGGCCTTCCTGCGGGCCGCGTGGCCCCGGCCAGGGCCTGGATTCCCGCCGGTGCTGCCTCAGCCGGCGGGATCTCTCATTCTGAAACCAAATCTGGACCCTGGGCTCCGGAACGCCGATGGCCTGGGCCAGCTGTTCTCTGGTGGCCATGCCCGGGTACGGGTTCCGCTCGAAGGACGCTCGCAGGGCATCCCTTTGGCTCGCAGTCCAAACGAGCCTCTTTCGCCGTCCTCGCCCTCGGGCCTCCGCGGGGAGAGGGCTGCCGGGAGCTGTGGGGAGAGCCATCGCGGGGAGACAGGGCCCGAGTGACACAGACAGACACAGGCACACAGAGGCCGGGAGGCTATTGTGCGCCTCAGCCAACCTCTGCTCTGCTCTGCACCGCACCGCGGGCAGGTCAAGCCAGCAGTCTGGCCCCGCCAGCCAGGGGCCGCTCTTATAAAGACCTAGCGGCCCCACCCCTTCCTGAATATGCATGAGCTCCGGGGCCCAAGGGCGGGGTAGCCCGCCCTCTCAAGCCGGAAACCACAGGGACACCAGGGCCCTGTGGGGTGGTCGGGGGTGGGGCCTGAGCGGCGGGGGGAGGGGGAAGGACACGCGGGGCTTCGGGGGGCTGGCCCTCTGGGGTTCTCCAGGAATTCTACAGAAACTGGAAACCTCTCTCCGGGCACGAACACGTCACCAGGGAGGGTGGCGTGCAGAAGCGAAACCCCGTGACGGGTCTGAGTTTTCCAGGCCCCCTCTCCGTGAAGGCGTCAATGTCTGTGGGTGTCGCCGTTGCCGCGGTAGTCTCACACACGCAGCTGCGTGGATCCTGTTCGTGTTCCTGTAGAAAACGAGAGCCAAAGCACGGAGAAAAGAAACGCCCCGTGCAGGGACGGCCTGACGATGGATTCCTGTTTCCTGCAACACGGGGAGTCTCCCATACGGCCTGTTTGCAACCTGGATAGAAAGAGCACCGACACGATGCTGCTTTTCCACGGATCCCTGGGAGTTTCTGTTTCCCGGCCGAGCTCGGGAAACAAAACAGTGAACATGATCACGTCACCACGACGTAGGAAGCCACAGAGTCCCGAGCGACAGGCACCCTTGCGGAGGTCAAATAGAAAAATTACCCACAAAATAAATAAATAAATAAATAAATAAATTAGCTGGGCGTGGTGGCAGACGCCCGTAGTCCCAGCTACTTGGGGGGCTGAGGCAGGAGAATTACTCGAACCCGAGGGGTGGAGGTTGCAGTGAGCCGAGATCCGCCCATTGAACTCCAGCCTGGGCGAGAGGGCGAGACTCTGTCTCAAAATACCACCACCACCACCACCACCACCACCACCCCAGAGGCATTCCAACATGTAAAACCCCAAGTCAGAAGGTCGCATCCTGCGTTTGCCTTATGAGTCATCCACTTGGCACCGCGCCACGCGTACTTTCCTTCCTTCTGGTCCTCTTCCATCGTTTTTTCATACACGTTTACTGCTGCTCTGAAAATCTCCTGCTTCATGGCCCTCAGTGGAGTCGTTTCTTCTGAGGAGGTGAGGATCGCGGACTCTGTAGACTCACACCCGTAGGAATTTATTTCCCGTAACAGGCAGCAGGTAGGAGAAATGAAGAACCATCACCTAGGTGCTGGTCCAGAAATATGTCACCGTACCGTATCAGGGGAAAGCCCAAAGAAGAGTCATTACCTAGGCGAAGTGCTTAGAAATACATCCCAATACATCCTGTGGGTAGGACAAAGTCAGAAGACAATAGGTAAATACCCTAGAGGCTGTGCTCATCTGTATGTCCCAATCAGCCCAGTGGGAAAAGCCAAGGCGTACTACGAGAGACACACCGTGTAGGTGCTGAGCCGGGTGACATGTTCCAGTCTCCTCGGTGGGCACTTCCCAGGAAGAAGAGGAGACACCTGCCGTCATCTAGCAGAAGAGACCAAAAGTATGTAATGATGATTCCTGTGGGCAAGATATCCAGACAAGAAAATCACCTCACCTGTGTGCCGGGCCCAGTGACAGGTCACTATTTCTTTTGAAAGCGTATCCCAGTCAGGTGAGCAGAGTTACCTCACCAAGGTGCTGGGCCCGGAGACAAGTCACGTCCTCTCCTGTGGGCAAAGAGCAGGGGTGACAAGACAATCATTTTGAAGAGTAGAGTCCCCAGAGATACGTCACAATGGTCTCTGCCGGCAGGGTTCATGCAGGAGACTCACATCCCATTGACTGTGGACTCAACAATAGGTCACAATGTTTTCTGGCAAGAGGGTCTTGACCAAAAAGGAATGTAACTTGCCACTGGGCCCAGCAAGAAGTTACTGACTCCTATGTGAGCAGATATCAGGCAAGGGAAGGGAATCACAGCATCCTAGTTATGAGCACAGACATATGTCCCAAAGCCCCAAGCAGGAGGTGCCAAGGCAACAGGACCGTGTCACACGACCTAGGTGCTGGGTCCCACCCTACCTGCCACCCTCCGTCCCTCCGTCACTCCCGTCCCCCTCCCAGTCTCCCTTCCGTCCATTCCTCCCTTCACTCGTCCCTCGCTCTCCGTCTGGGACCCTCTCCCCAGCTCTACCCGCCTTCCCTCCAGCCTGGAGAAAGCAGCCCTTCCCTTTGCCCGCGCGGTACGGGGGTTGCGGGGCGAGTGGTCTCGGGTCTATATTGAGCCGCCAGGCGCTACTCGGTGACGGCTGGCGGGGAAGCGGGCGGGGCACCGGTGTGCGAGCGATCGGTGGGCGAAGCGGGGAGGCAGAAGAGGGGTGCAGCGGAATGGAGAGCGGGCCTGCCTGGCTACCCGGCCCGGTGTTTCGGGGGCAAAAACGCCCTCTCTGCCCACCCTCCTGAAGTACTCGGGGTCGCGTGGGGGCAGGGCTGCGAGGAGGGATGACAGCTGTGCCTGCGCTCTTCCCCCGAAGCGCCGCCGCGGGCTGCCCGCAGACCCGCGCACGCGCACTAGACCGCCCAGCTCCCGTGCCCTGGGCGGGTTCTGGGGTTCCCAAGATGCCGGGGAAAGAATGAATGACGGCACACCCCTGCCCTGTGTGCAGTCTCACACCGGACCGACCTGGAACTGAGGGATCCCAGACAGGTCAGCGGGAGGGCAAGACAGGCCGCCGGTACCTCAAATGCATGCACACACGCACACACGCACGCACACGCACGCACGCTCACACACACACACACACACACACACACACACACACACACAGAGCCGACCGGAGGCTGAAGTCAGAAATCACGCCTCAATCGGCCTGAGGGTGACCCCTATGGGGATGAGATTCCCTCGCGCTCTGTTGCGGGGCTCCACGTGGGGATATGCAGTCTGTGAACCCTGTGGACGAAACCAGGACTGGCACGCATCGCATTGCGCTCCCGAAATGCTTTGGGAGTGTGGGGTCCCTCCGTTGGTCCTGGAGGCAGAAGACCGCTCTCATCTCTGACTATGTTCCTCTTCCCCGTGGTCCCCTTCTTTCTCCTTCTGTTCCACCCTGTTCCCGTCTTTCCCTTTCTTCCTCGGTCCCTCCAAACCTCCGTTTCTTCCTTTCTCTCTCCGTCTCTTTCTCCTTTTCACCGTCCCTTCCCTCCCTGCGTCATTCCGTGTGTCTCCCTCCCTCTCCCTCGGTCTCTGCCTCCCTCCCTTCCTCCCTCTCTCCCTTCCGTCCTTTCCTCCCTTCACTCGTCCCTCCCTCTCGGTCTGGGATCCTCTTCCCACCTCTACCCTCCTTCCCTCCCGCCCGGAGAAAGAAAAACTTCCGTTTGGCCGCGGGGTACGGGGATTGCGGCGGGGGGGGGAGTGAGGGGTGGAAGGTCGGAAGGGGAAGTGGCCTCGGGTCTGCATTCAGCCGTCGGGCGCTTCTCGGTGATGAGGGAGAGGCTGGCGGGTGACCCGTGTGCCAGCGATCGGTGGGCGGAGGGAAGAGGCAGAAGAGGCGTGTGGCGGATTGGAGGACCCGGCCCGGTGTTACCCGGGCAAAGCGCCCACCCTCTGCCCACCCTCCTGAAGTACGCGGGGTGGCGTGGGGGCAGAGCGGCGAGGAGGGATGAGAGCTCTGCCTCCGCCGGTCCCCCGAAGCGCCGCGGGCTGCCCGAAGACCCGCGCACGCGCACTAGACCGCCCAGCTCCCGGGCCCTGGGCGGGCTCTGGGGTCCCCAAGATGCTCGGGAAAGAATGACAGCACAGCCCTGCCCTGTGTGTAGTCTCTCACCGGACGGACGGACCTGGCACTCAGGGATCCCCGACGGGTCAGCGGGAGGGCAAGACACCAAGACACTCCGCTGGAAGCCAGGCCAGACGGTCACCTCACCGCGTGAGAGAGAGACCACCGCCCTGCCCCCACCCCTCCCCAAGCCGCGCGCGCCTCTTAAAGCTCCTCCAGCAGAGCCCGGTATTCTTCCTCGCTGAGGGGTGGCTCCAGCGAAGCGAGCTCTTCCACCTCCTTCAGCTCCCCCAGTGGCTCCGTGTCTAGGAAAGGTCGTGCCTGTTGCTGAAACTCTGGGCTCGACAGGAGCTCATCCAGCAGGCAGGAGGTGAGCGCAGACGAGCGCTCCTCCGGCTCCTGGAGCGCTTGGGAAGGCGCCTGCGGGGCTGGCAAGTGCCCCTGCCAGGCGGAGGCCTCCGGGGGTGCGGGCTGCGGAGGTGGAGGTGGCGCGGCTTGGGGTTCCCCTGCCGGCCCGGCCTCCCGGGGCCCCTGGCCCCAGCCCCACCTGGGACCCTGGTGGGCCCTGTGTGGCACCAGCACACCTTGCCCCTGTGAGTCGGCTTGAGCGGGCCCAAGCTGTCCCACGGAGCACGTCCCCGCAGGCCGGCGCGTTGCCGGTCCCGCTCCTCCTGGCGTCTGCTCGGGTGCGGAGGCCCCGGAAGGCTCTGAGGGTCGGGGAGCGCCACTTCCGAGGGAGCCAGGGCGGCGAACCCGAAAGCCCCGAGTGCCCCGAGTGCCGGGGCAGGTTGCGAGATTCCTTCTGCCTGTGGGGCCTGTCCGTGCAGGAGCAGGGGCACGGCCCCTGCTGCCTGGCTCACGACGGGCCCCTGTGGGAGGGCCCCAGGCGCGCAGGGCACTTGGGGTGCGGGAAGCGCCGCCCCCCACGCCCCGGTGTGGGTGGAGGCGACCCAGGAGGGAGCGGAGGAGCCGCACCCGCCAGGGGCCGTGTTGCACAGGCCGCCTGCGGCCGCGGGTCCTCTGCCAGCCCGGCCTGGGTGCCTGGCCCTTCGATTCTGAAACCAAATCTGAATCCTGGCCTCCGGGAGGCCCGTCTCTCTGGCCAGTTCCTCCCTGGTGGCGAAGTCCAGAAAGCGCTCTCGCTCGAAGGCTCGGAGGAGCACGGCGGTCTGGGACTGGGTGACGGCGGTCCGCTTTCGCCGGCCTTCCTGCGGGCCGCGTGGCCCCGGCCAGGGCCTGGATTCCCGCCGGTGCTGCCTCAGCCGGCGCGATCTCTCATTCTGAAACCAAATCTGGACCCTGGGCTCCGGAACGCCGATGGCCTGGGCCAGCTGTTCTCTGGTGGCCATGCCCGGGTACGGGTTCCGCTCGAAGGACGCTCGCAGGGCATCCCTTTGGCCCGCAGTCCAAACGAGCCTCTTTCGCCGTCCTCGCCCTCGGGCCTCCGCGGAGAGAGGGCTGCCGGGAGCTGTGGGGAGAGCCATCGCGGGGAGACAGGGCCCGAGTGACACAGACAGACACAGGCACACAGAGGCCGGGAGGCTATTGTGCGCCTCAGCCAACCTCTGCTCTGCTCTGCACCGCACCGCGGGCAGGTCAAGCCAGCAGTCTGGCCCCGCCAGCCAGGGGCCGCTCTTATAAAGACCTAGCGGCCCCACCCCTTCCTGAATATGCATGAGCTCCGGGGCCCAAGGGCGGGGTAGCCCGCCCTCTCAAGCCGGAAACCACAGGGACACCAGGGCCCTGTGGGGTGGTCGGGGGTGGGGCCTGAGCGGCGGGGGGAGGGGGAAGGACACGCGGGGCTTCGGGGGGCTGGCCCTCTGGGGTTCTCCAGGAATTCTACAGAAACTGGAAACCTCTCTCCGGGCACGAACACGTCACCAGGGAGGGTGGCGTGCAGAAGCGAAACCCCGTGACGGGTCTGAGTTTTCCAGGCCCCCTCTCCGTGAAGGCGTCAATGTCTGTGGGTGTCGCCGTTGCCGCGGTAGTCTCACACACGCAGCTGCGTGGATCCTGTTCGTGTTCCTGTAGAAAACGAGAGCCAAAGCACGGAGAAAAGAAACGCCCCGTGCAGGGACGGCCTGACGATGGATTCCTGTTTCCTGCAACACGGGGAGTCTCCCATACGGCCTGTTTGCAACCTGGATAGAAAGAGCACCGACACGATGCTGCTTTTCCACGGATCCCTGGGAGTTTCTGTTTCCCGGCCGAGCTCGGGAAACAAAACAGTGAACATGATCACGTCACCACGACGTAGGAAGCCACAGAGTCCCGAGCGACAGGCACCCTTGCGGAGGTCAAATAGAAAAATTACCCACAAAATAAATAAATAAATAAATAAATAAATAAATTAGCTGGGCGTGGTGGCAGACGCCCGTAGTCCCAGCTACTTGGGGGGCTGAGGCAGGAGAATTACTCGAACCCGAGGGGTGGAGGTTGCAGTGAGCCGAGATCCGCCCATTGAACTCCAGCCTGGGCGAGAGGGCGAGACTCTGTCTCAAAATACCACCACCACCACCACCACCACCACCACCCCAGAGGCATTCCAACATGTAAAACCCCAAGTCAGAAGGTCGCATCCTGCGTTTGCCTTATGAGTCATCCACTTGGCACCGCGCCACGCGTACTTTCCTTCCTTCTGGTCCTCTTCCATCGTTTTTTCATACACGTTTACTGCTGCTCTGAAACTCTCCTGCTTTATGGCCCTCAGTGGAGTCGTTTCTTCTGAGGAGGCGAGGATCGCGGACTCTGTAGACTCACACCCGTAGGAATTTATTTCCCGTAACAGGCAGCAGGTAGGAGAAATGAAGAACCATCACCTAGGTGCTGGTCCAGAAATATGTCACCGTACCGTATCAGGGGAAAGCCCAAAGAAGAGTCATTACCTAGGCGAAGTGCTTAGAAATACATCCCAATACATCCTGTGGGTAGGACGAAGTCAGAAGACAATAGGTAAATACCCTAGGGGCTGTGCTCATCTGTATGTCCCAATCAGCCCAGTGGGAAAAGCCAAGGCGTACTACGAGAGACACACCGTGTAGGTGCTGAGCCGGGTGACATGTTCCAGTCTCCTCGGTGGACACTTCCCAGGAAGAAGAGGAGACACCTGCCGTCATCTAGCAGAAGAGACCAAAAGTATGTAATGATGATTCCTGTGGGCAAGATATCCAGACAAGAAAATCACCTCACCTGTGTGCCGGGCCCAGTGACAGGTCACTCTTTCTTTTGAAAGCGTAGCCCAGTCAGGTGAGCAGAGATACCTCACCAAGGTGCTGGGCCCGGAGACAAGTCACGTCCTCCCCTGTGGGCAAAGAGCAGGGGTGACAAGACAATCATTTTGAAGAGTAGAGTCCCCAGAGATACGTCACAATGGTCTCTGCCGGCAGGGTTCATGCAGGAGACTCACATCCCATTGACTGTGGACTCAACAATAGGTCACAATGTTTTCTGGCAAGAGGGTCTTGACCAAAAAGGAATGTAACTTGCCACTGGGCCCAGCAAGAAGTTACTGACTCCTATGTGAGCAGATATCAGGCAAGGGAAGGGAATCACAGCATCCTAGTTATGAGCACAGACATATGTCCCAAAGCCCCAAGCAGGAGGTGCCAAGGCAACAGGACCGTGTCACACGACCTAGGTGCTGGGTCCCACCCTACCTGCCACCCTCCGTCCCTCCGTCACTCCCGTCCCCCTCCCAGTCTCCCTTCGGTCCATTCCTCCCTTCACTCGTCCCTCGCTCTCCGTCTGGGACCCTCTCCCCAGCTCTACCCGCCTTCCCTCCAGCCTGGAGAAAGCAGCCCTTCCCTTTGCCCGCGCGGTACGGGGGTTGCGGGGCGAGTGGTCTCGGGTCTATATTGAGCCGCCAGGCGCTACTCGGTGACGGCTGGCGGGGAAGCGGGCGGGGCACCGGTGTGCGAGCGATCGGTGGGCGAAGCGGGGAGGCAGAAGAGGGGTGCAGCGGAATGGAGAGCGGGCCTGCCTGGCTACCCGGCCCGGTGTTTCGGGGGCAAAAACGCCCTCTCTGCCCACCCTCCTGAAGTACTCGGGGTCGCGTGGGGGCAGGGCTGCGAGGAGGGATGACAGCTGTGCCTGCGCTCTTCCCCCGAAGCGCCGCCGCGGGCTGCCCGCAGACCCGCGCACGCGCACTAGACCGCCCAGCTCCCGTGCCCTGGGCGGGTTCTGGGGTTCCCAAGATGCCGGGGAAAGAATGAATGACGGCACACCCCTGCCCTGTGTGCAGTCTCACACCGGACCGACCTGGAACTGAGGGATCCCAGACAGGTCAGCGGGAGGGCAAGACAGGCCGCCGGTACCTCAAATGCATGCACACACGCACACACGCACGCACACGCACGCACGCTCACACACACACACACACACACACACACACACACACACAGAGCCGACCGGAGGCTGAAGTCAGAAATCACGCCTCAATCGGCCTGAGGGTGACCCCTATGGGGATGAGATTCCCTCGCGCTCTGTTGCGGGGCTCCACCTGGGGATATGCAGTCTGTGAACCCTGTGGACGAAACCAGGACTGGCACGCATCGCATTGCGCTCCCGAAATGCTTTGGGAGTGTGGGGTCCCTCCGTTGGTCCTGGAGGCAGAAGACCGCTCTCATCTCTGACTATGTTCCTCTTCCCCGTGGTCCCCTTCTTTCTCCTTCTGTTCCACCCTGTTCCCGTCTTTCCCTTTCTTCCTCGGTCCCTCCAAACCTCCGTTTCTTCCTTTCTCTCTCCGTCTCTTTCTCCTTTTCACCGTCCCTTCCCTCCCTGCGTCATTCCGTGTGTCTCCCTCCCTCTCCCTCGGTCTCTGCCTCCCTCCCTTCCTCCCTCTCTCCCTTCCGTCCTTTCCTCCCTTCACTCGTCCCTCCCTCTCGGTCTGGGATCCTCTTCCCACCTCTACCCTCCTTCCCTCCCGCCCGGAGAAAGAAAAACTTCCGTTTGGCCGCGGGGTACGGGGATTGCGGCGGGGGGGGGAGTGAGGGGTGGAAGGTCGGAAGGGGAAGTGGCCTCGGGTCTGCATTCAGCCGTCGGGCGCTTCTCGGTGATGAGGGAGAGGCTGGCGGGTGACCCGTGTGCCAGCGATCGGTGGGCGGAGGGAAGAGGCAGAAGAGGCGTGTGGCGGATTGGAGGACCCGGCCCGGTGTTACCCGGGCAAAGCGCCCACCCTCTGCCCACCCTCCTGAAGTACGCGGGGTGGCGTGGGGGCAGGGCGGCGAGGAGGGATGAGACCTCTGCCTCCGCCGGTCCCCCGAAGCGCCGCGGGCTGCCCGCAGACCCGCGCACGCGCACTAGACCGCCCAGCTCCCGGGCCCTGGGCGGGCTCTGGGGTCCCCAAGATGCTCGGGAAAGAATGACAGCACAGCCCTGCCCTGTGTGTAGTCTCTCACCGGACGGACGGACCTGGCACTCAGGGATCCCCGACGGGTCAGCGGGAGGGCAAGACACCAAGACACGCCGCTGGAAGCCGGGCCAGACGGTCACCTCACCGCGGGAGAGAGAGACCACCGCCCTGCCCCCACCCCTCCCCAAGCCGCGCGCGCCTCTTAAAGCTCCTCCAGCAGAGCCCGGTATTCTTCCTCGCTGAGGGGTGGCTCCAGCGAAGCGAGCTCTTCCACCTCCTTCAGCTCCCCCAGTGGCTCCGTGTCTAGGAAAGGTCGTGCCTGTTGCTGAAACTCTGGGCTCGACAGGAGCTCATCCAGCAGGCAGGAGGTGAGCGCAGACGAGCGCTCCTCCGGCTCCTGGAGCGCTTGGGAAGGCGCCTGCGGGGCTGGCAAGTGCCCCTGCCAGGCGGAGGCCTCCGGGGGTGCGGGCTGCGGAGGTGGAGGTGGCGCGGCTTGGGGTTCCCCTGCCGGCCCGGCCTCCCGGGGCCCCTGGCCCCAGCCCCACCTGGGACCCTGGTGGGCCCTGTGTGGCACCAGCACACCTTGCCCCTGTGAGTCGGCTTGAGCGGGCCCAAGCTGTCCCACGGAGCACGTCCCCGGCAGGCCGGCGCGTTGCCGGTCCCGCTCCTCCTGGCGTCTGCTCGGGTGCGGAGGCCCCGGAAGGCTCTGAGGGTCGGGGAGCGCCACTTCCGAGGGAGCCAGGGCGGCGAACCCGAAAGCCCCGAGTGCCCCGAGTGCCGGGGCAGGTTGCGAGATTCCTTCTGCCTGTGGGGCCTGTCCGTGCAGGAGCAGGGGCACGGCCCCTGCTGCCTGGCTCACGACGGGCCCCTGTGGGAGGGCCCCAGGCGCGCAGGGCACTTGGGGTGCGGGAAGCGCCGCCCCCCACGCCCCGGTGTGGGTGGAGGCGACCCAGGAGGGAGCGGAGGAGCCGCACCCGCCAGGGGCCGTGTTGCACAGGCCGCCTGCGGCCGCGGGTCCTCTGCCAGCCCGGCCTGGGTGCCTGGCCCTTCGATTCTGAAACCAAATCTGAATCCTGGCCTCCGGGAGGCCCGTCTCTCTGGCCAGTTCCTCCCTGGTGGCGAAGTCCGGAAAGCGCTCTCGCTCGAAGGCTCGGAGGAGCACGGCGGTCTGGGACTGGGTGACGGCGGTCCGCTTTCGCCGGCCTTCCTGCGGGCCGCGTGGCCCCGGCCAGGGCCTGGATTCCCGCCGGTGCTGCCTCAGCCGGCGCGATCTCTCATTCTGAAACCAAATCTGGACCCTGGGCTCCGGAACGCCGATGGCCTGGGCCAGCTGTTCTCTGGTGGCCATGCCCGGGTACGGGTTCCGCTCGAAGGACGCTCGCAGGGCATCCCTTTGGCTCGCAGTCCAAACGAGCCTCTTTCGCCGTCCTCGCCCTCGGGCCTCCGCGGGGAGAGGGCTGCCGGGAGCTGTGGGGAGAGCCATCGCGGGGAGACAGGGCCCGAGTGACACAGACAGACACAGGCACACAGAGGCCGGGAGGCTATTGTGCGCCTCAGCCAACCTCTGCTCTGCTCTGCACCGCACCGCGGGCAGGTCAAGCCAGCAGTCTGGCCCCGCCAGCCAGGGGCCGCTCTTATAAAGACCTAGCGGCCCCACCCCTTCCTGAATATGCATGAGCTCCGGGGCCCAAGGGCGGGGTAGCCCGCCCTCTCAAGCCGGAAACCACAGGGACACCAGGGCCCTGTGGGGTGGTCGGGGGTGGGGCCTGAGCGGCGGGGGGAGGGGGAAGGACACGCGGGGCTTCGGGGGGCTGGCCCTCTGGGGTTCTCCAGGAATTCTACAGAAACTGGAAACCTCTCTCCGGGCACGAACACGTCACCAGGGAGGGTGGCGTGCAGAAGCGAAACCCCGTGACGGGTCTGAGTTTTCCAGGCCCCCTCTCCGTGAAGGCGTCAATGTCTGTGGGTGTCGCCGTTGCCGCGGTAGTCTCACACACGCAGCTGCGTGGATCCTGTTCGTGTTCCTGTAGAAAACGAGAGCCAAAGCACGGAGAAAAGAAACGCCCCGTGCAGGGACGGCCTGACGATGGATTCCTGTTTCCTGCAACACGGGGAGTCTCCCATACGGCCTGTTTGCAACCTGGATAGAAAGAGCACCGACACGATGCTGCTTTTCCACGGATCCCTGGGAGTTTCTGTTTCCCGGCCGAGCTCGGGAAACAAAACAGTGAACATGATCACGTCACCACGACGTAGGAAGCCACAGAGTCCCGAGCGACAGGCACCCTTGCGGAGGTCAAATAGAAAAATTACCCACAAAATAAATAAATAAATAAATAAATAAATAAATTAGCTGGGCGTGGTGGCAGACGCCCGTAGTCCCAGCTACTTGGGGGGCTGAGGCAGGAGAATTACTCGAACCCGAGGGGTGGAGGTTGCAGTGAGCCGAGATCCGCCCATTGAACTCCAGCCTGGGCGAGAGGGCGAGACTCTGTCTCAAAATACCACCACCACCACCACCACCACCACCACCCCAGAGGCATTCCAACATGTAAAACCCCAAGTCAGAAGGTCGCATCCTGCGTTTGCCTTATGAGTCATCCACTTGGCACCGCGCCACGCGTACTTTCCTTCCTTCTGGTCCTCTTCCATCGTTTTTTCATACACGTTTACTGCTGCTCTGAAACTCTCCTGCTTTATGGCCCTCAGTGGAGTCGTTTCTTCTGAGGAGGCGAGGATCGCGGACTCTGTAGACTCACACCCGTAGGAATTTATTTCCCGTAACAGGCAGCAGGTAGGAGAAATGAAGAACCATCACCTAGGTGCTGGTCCAGAAATATGTCACCGTACCGTATCAGGGGAAAGCCCAAAGAAGAGTCATTACCTAGGCGAAGTGCTTAGAAATACATCCCAATACATCCTGTGGGTAGGACGAAGTCAGAAGACAATAGGTAAATACCCTAGGGGCTGTGCTCATCTGTATGTCCCAATCAGCCCAGTGGGAAAAGCCAAGGCGTACTACGAGAGACACACCGTGTAGGTGCTGAGCCGGGTGACATGTTCCAGTCTCCTCGGTGGACACTTCCCAGGAAGAAGAGGAGACACCTGCCGTCATCTAGCAGAAGAGACCAAAAGTATGTAATGATGATTCCTGTGGGCAAGATATCCAGACAAGAAAATCACCTCACCTGTGTGCCGGGCCCAGTGACAGGTCACTCTTTCTTTTGAAAGCGTAGCCCAGTCAGGTGAGCAGAGATACCTCACCAAGGTGCTGGGCCCGGAGACAAGTCACGTCCTCCCCTGTGGGCAAAGAGCAGGGGTGACAAGACAATCATTTTGAAGAGTAGAGTCCCCAGAGATACGTCACAATGGTCTCTGCCGGCAGGGTTCATGCAGGAGACTCACATCCCATTGACTGTGGACTCAACAATAGGTCACAATGTTTTCTGGCAAGAGGGTCTTGACCAAAAAGGAATGTAACTTGCCACTGGGCCCAGCAAGAAGTTACTGACTCCTATGTGAGCAGATATCAGGCAAGGGAAGGGAATCACAGCATCCTAGTTATGAGCACAGACATATGTCCCAAAGCCCCAAGCAGGAGGTGCCAAGGCAACAGGACCGTGTCACACGACCTAGGTGCTGGGTCCCACCCTACCTGCCACCCTCCGTCCCTCCGTCACTCCCGTCCCCCTCCCAGTCTCCCTTCGGTCCATTCCTCCCTTCACTCGTCCCTCGCTCTCCGTCTGGGACCCTCTCCCCAGCTCTACCCGCCTTCCCTCCAGCCTGGAGAAAGCAGCCCTTCCCTTTGCCCGCGCGGTACGGGGGTTGCGGGGCGAGTGGTCTCGGGTCTATATTGAGCCGCCAGGCGCTACTCGGTGACGGCTGGCGGGGAAGCGGGCGGGGCACCGGTGTGCGAGCGATCGGTGGGCGAAGCGGGGAGGCAGAAGAGGGGTGCAGCGGAATGGAGAGCGGGCCTGCCTGGCTACCCGGCCCGGTGTTTCGGGGGCAAAAACGCCCTCTCTGCCCACCCTCCTGAAGTACTCGGGGTCGCGTGGGGGCAGGGCTGCGAGGAGGGATGACAGCTGTGCCTGCGCTCTTCCCCCGAAGCGCCGCCGCGGGCTGCCCGCAGACCCGCGCACGCGCACTAGACCGCCCAGCTCCCGTGCCCTGGGCGGGTTCTGGGGTTCCCAAGATGCCGGGGAAAGAATGAATGACGGCACACCCCTGCCCTGTGTGCAGTCTCACACCGGACCGACCTGGAACTGAGGGATCCCAGACAGGTCAGCGGGAGGGCAAGACAGGCCGCCGGTACCTCAAATGCATGCACACACGCACACACGCACGCACACGCACGCACGCTCACACACACACACACACACACACACACACACACACACACAGAGCCGACCGGAGGCTGAAGTCAGAAATCACGCCTCAATCGGCCTGAGGGTGACCCCTATGGGGATGAGATTCCCTCGCGCTCTGTTGCGGGGCTCCACGTGGGGATATGCAGTCTGTGAACCCTGTGGACGAAACCAGGACTGGCACGCATCGCATTGCGCTCCCGAAATGCTTTGGGAGTGTGGGGTCCCTCCGTTGGTCCTGGAGGCAGAAGACCGCTCTCATCTCTGACTATGTTCCTCTTCCCCGTGGTCCCCTTCTTTCTCCTTCTGTTCCACCCTGTTCCCGTCTTTCCCTTTCTTCCTCGGTCCCTCCAAACCTCCGTTTCTTCCTTTCTCTCTCCGTCTCTTTCTCCTTTTCACCGTCCCTTCCCTCCCTGCGTCATTCCGTGTGTCTCCCTCCCTCTCCCTCGGTCTCTGCCTCCCTCCCTTCCTCCCTCTCTCCCTTCCGTCCTTTCCTCCCTTCACTCGTCCCTCCCTCTCGGTCTGGGATCCTCTTCCCACCTCTACCCTCCTTCCCTCCCGCCCGGAGAAAGAAAAACTTCCGTTTGGCCGCGGGGTACGGGGATTGCGGCGGGGGGGGGAGTGAGGGGTGGAAGGTCGGAAGGGGAAGTGGCCTCGGGTCTGCATTCAGCCGTCGGGCGCTTCTCGGTGATGAGGGAGAGGCTGGCGGGTGACCCGTGTGCCAGCGATCGGTGGGCGGAGGGAAGAGGCAGAAGAGGCGTGTGGCGGATTGGAGGACCCGGCCCGGTGTTACCCGGGCAAAGCGCCCACCCTCTGCCCACCCTCCTGAAGTACGCGGGGTGGCGTGGGGGCAGGGCGGCGAGGAGGGATGAGACCTCTGCCTCCGCCGGTCCCCCGAAGCGCCGCGGGCTGCCCGCAGACCCGCGCACGCGCACTAGACCGCCCAGCTCCCGGGCCCTGGGCGGGCTCTGGGGTCCCCAAGATGCTCGGGAAAGAATGACAGCACAGCCCTGCCCTGTGTGTAGTCTCTCACCGGACGGACGGACCTGGCACTCAGGGATCCCCGACGGGTCAGCGGGAGGGCAAGACACCAAGACACGCCGCTGGAAGCCGGGCCAGACGGTCACCTCACCGCGGGAGAGAGAGACCACCGCCCTGCCCCCACCCCTCCCCAAGCCGCGCGCGCCTCTTAAAGCTCCTCCAGCAGAGCCCGGTATTCTTCCTCGCTGAGGGGTGGCTCCAGCGAAGCGAGCTCTTCCACCTCCTTCAGCTCCCCCAGTGGCTCCGTGTCTAGGAAAGGTCGTGCCTGTTGCTGAAACTCTGGGCTCGACAGGAGCTCATCCAGCAGGCAGGAGGTGAGCGCAGACGAGCGCTCCTCCGGCTCCTGGAGCGCTTGGGAAGGCGCCTGCGGGGCTGGCAAGTGCCCCTGCCAGGCGGAGGCCTCCGGGGGTGCGGGCTGCGGAGGTGGAGGTGGCGCGGCTTGGGGTTCCCCTGCCGGCCCGGCCTCCCGGGGCCCCTGGCCCCAGCCCCACCTGGGACCCTGGTGGGCCCTGTGTGGCACCAGCACACCTTGCCCCTGTGAGTCGGCTTGAGCGGGCCCAAGCTGTCCCACGGAGCACGTCCCCGGCAGGCCGGCGCGTTGCCGGTCCCGCTCCTCCTGGCGTCTGCTCGGGTGCGGAGGCCCCGGAAGGCTCTGAGGGTCGGGGAGCGCCACTTCCGAGGGAGCCAGGGCGGCGAACCCGAAAGCCCCGAGTGCCCCGAGTGCCGGGGCAGGTTGCGAGATTCCTTCTGCCTGTGGGGCCTGTCCGTGCAGGAGCAGGGGCACGGCCCCTGCTGCCTGGCTCACGACGGGCCCCTGTGGGAGGGCCCCAGGCGCGCAGGGCACTTGGGGTGCGGGAAGCGCCGCCCCCCACGCCCCGGTGTGGGTGGAGGCGACCCAGGAGGGAGCGGAGGAGCCGCACCCGCCAGGGGCCGTGTTGCACAGGCCGCCTGCGGCCGCGGGTCCTCTGCCAGCCCGGCCTGGGTGCCTGGCCCTTCGATTCTGAAACCAAATCTGAATCCTGGCCTCCGGGAGGCCCGTCTCTCTGGCCAGTTCCTCCCTGGTGGCGAAGTCCAGAAAGCGCTCTCGCTCGAAGGCTCGGAGGAGCACGGCGGTCTGGGACTGGGTGACGGCGGTCCGCTTTCGCCGGCCTTCCTGCGGGCCGCGTGGCCCCGGCCAGGGCCTGGATTCCCGCCGGTGCTGCCTCAGCCGGCGCGATCTCTCATTCTGAAACCAAATCTGGACCCTGGGCTCCGGAACGCCGATGGCCTGGGCCAGCTGTTCTCTGGTGGCCATGCCCGGGTACGGGTTCCGCTCGAAGGACGCTCGCAGGGCATCCCTTTGGCTCGCAGTCCAAACGAGCCTCTTTCGCCGTCCTCGCCCTCGGGCCTCCGCGGGGAGAGGGCTGCCGGGAGCTGTGGGGAGAGCCATCGCGGGGAGACAGGGCCCGAGTGACACAGACAGACACAGGCACACAGAGGCCGGGAGGCTATTGTGCGCCTCAGCCAACCTCTGCTCTGCTCTGCACCGCACCGCGGGCAGGTCAAGCCAGCAGTCTGGCCCCGCCAGCCAGGGGCCGCTCTTATAAAGACCTAGCGGCCCCACCCCTTCCTGAATATGCATGAGCTCCGGGGCCCAAGGGCGGGGTAGCCCGCCCTCTCAAGCCGGAAACCACAGGGACACCAGGGCCCTGTGGGGTGGTCGGGGGTGGGGCCTGAGCGGCGGGGGGAGGGGGAAGGACACGCGGGGCTTCGGGGGGCTGGCCCTCTGGGGTTCTCCAGGAATTCTACAGAAACTGGAAACCTCTCTCCGGGCACGAACACGTCACCAGGGAGGGTGGCGTGCAGAAGCGAAACCCCGTGACGGGTCTGAGTTTTCCAGGCCCCCTCTCCGTGAAGGCGTCAATGTCTGTGGGTGTCGCCGTTGCCGCGGTAGTCTCACACACGCAGCTGCGTGGATCCTGTTCGTGTTCCTGTAGAAAACGAGAGCCAAAGCACGGAGAAAAGAAACGCCCCGTGCAGGGACGGCCTGACGATGGATTCCTGTTTCCTGCAACACGGGGAGTCTCCCATACGGCCTGTTTGCAACCTGGATAGAAAGAGCACCGACACGATGCTGCTTTTCCACGGATCCCTGGGAGTTTCTGTTTCCCGGCCGAGCTCGGGAAACAAAACAGTGAACATGATCACGTCACCACGACGTAGGAAGCCACAGAGTCCCGAGCGACAGGCACCCTTGCGGAGGTCAAATAGAAAAATTACCCACAAAATAAATAAATAAATAAATAAATAAATTAGCTGGGCGTGGTGGCAGACGCCCGTAGTCCCAGCTACTTGGGGGGCTGAGGCAGGAGAATTACTCGAACCCGAGGGGTGGAGGTTGCAGTGAGCCGAGATCCGCCCATTGAACTCCAGCCTGGGCGAGAGGGCGAGACTCTGTCTCAAAATACCACCACCACCACCACCACCACCACCACCCCAGAGGCATTCCAACATGTAAAACCCCAAGTCAGAAGGTCGCATCCTGCGTTTGCCTTATGAGTCATCCACTTGGCACCGCGCCACGCGTACTTTCCTTCCTTCTGGTCCTCTTCCATCGTTTTTTCATACACGTTTACTGCTGCTCTGAAACTCTCCTGCTTTATGGCCCTCAGTGGAGTCGTTTCTTCTGAGGAGGCGAGGATCGCGGACTCTGTAGACTCACACCCGTAGGAATTTATTTCCCGTAACAGGCAGCAGGTAGGAGAAATGAAGAACCATCACCTAGGTGCTGGTCCAGAAATATGTCACCGTACCGTATCAGGGGAAAGCCCAAAGAAGAGTCATTACCTAGGCGAAGTGCTTAGAAATACATCCCAATACATCCTGTGGGTAGGACGAAGTCAGAAGACAATAGGTAAATACCCTAGGGGCTGTGCTCATCTGTATGTCCCAATCAGCCCAGTGGGAAAAGCCAAGGCGTACTACGAGAGACACACCGTGTAGGTGCTGAGCCGGGTGACATGTTCCAGTCTCCTCGGTGGACACTTCCCAGGAAGAAGAGGAGACACCTGCCGTCATCTAGCAGAAGAGACCAAAAGTATGTAATGATGATTCCTGTGGGCAAGATATCCAGACAAGAAAATCACCTCACCTGTGTGCCGGGCCCAGTGACAGGTCACTCTTTCTTTTGAAAGCGTAGCCCAGTCAGGTGAGCAGAGATACCTCACCAAGGTGCTGGGCCCGGAGACAAGTCACGTCCTCCCCTGTGGGCAAAGAGCAGGGGTGACAAGACAATCATTTTGAAGAGTAGAGTCCCCAGAGATACGTCACAATGGTCTCTGCCGGCAGGGTTCATGCAGGAGACTCACATCCCATTGACTGTGGACTCAACAATAGGTCACAATGTTTTCTGGCAAGAGGGTCTTGACCAAAAAGGAATGTAACTTGCCACTGGGCCCAGCAAGAAGTTACTGACTCCTATGTGAGCAGATATCAGGCAAGGGAAGGGAATCACAGCATCCTAGTTATGAGCACAGACATATGTCCCAAAGCCCCAAGCAGGAGGTGCCAAGGCAACAGGACCGTGTCACACGACCTAGGTGCTGGGTCCCACCCTACCTGCCACCCTCCGTCCCTCCGTCACTCCCGTCCCCCTCCCAGTCCCCCTTCGGTCCATTCCTCCCTTCACTCGTCCCTCGCTCTCCGTCTGGGACCCTCTCCCCAGCTCTACCCGCCTTCCCTCCAGCCTGGAGAAAGCAGCCCTTCCCTTTGCCCGCGCGGTACGGGGGTTGCGGGGCGAGTGGTCTCGGGTCTATATTGAGCCGCCAGGCGCTACTCGGTGACGGCTGGCGGGGAAGCGGGCGGGGCACCGGTGTGCGAGCGATCGGTGGGCGAAGCGGGGAGGCAGAAGAGGGGTGCAGCGGAATGGAGAG
Organism: Saguinus oedipus; assembly: GCA_031835075.1. NCBI lineage: Eukaryota > Metazoa > Chordata > Mammalia > Primates > Cebidae > Saguinus > Saguinus oedipus. The sequence continues at coordinate 21,194,728 of CM063187.1, forward strand.
CGGGCCTGCCTGGCTACCCGGCCCGGTGTTTCGGGGGCAAAAACGCCCTCTCTGCCCACCCTCCTGAAGTACTCGGGGTCGCGTGGGGGCAGGGCTGCGAGGAGGGATGACAGCTGTGCCTGCGCTCTTCCCCCGAAGCGCCGCCGCGGGCTGCCCGCAGACCCGCGCACGCGCACTAGACCGCCCAGCTCCCGTGCCCTGGGCGGGTTCTGGGGTTCCCAAGATGCCGGGGAAAGAATGAATGACGGCACACCCCTGCCCTGTGTGCAGTCTCACACCGGACCGACCTGGAACTGAGGGATCCCAGACAGGTCAGCGGGAGGGCAAGACAGGCCGCCGGTACCTCAAATGCATGCACACACGCACACACGCACGCACACGCACGCACGCTCACACACACACACACACACACACACACACACACACACAGAGCCGACCGGAGGCTGAAGTCAGAAATCACGCCTCAATCGGCCTGAGGGTGACCCCTATGGGGATGAGATTCCCTCGCGCTCTGTTGCGGGGCTCCACGTGGGGATATGCAGTCTGTGAACCCTGTGGACGAAACCAGGACTGGCACGCATCGCATTGCGCTCCCGAAATGCTTTGGGAGTGTGGGGTCCCTCCGTTGGTCCTGGAGGCAGAAGACCGCTCTCATCTCTGACTATGTTCCTCTTCCCCGTGGTCCCCTTCTTTCTCCTTCTGTTCCACCCTGTTCCCGTCTTTCCCTTTCTTCCTCGGTCCCTCCAAACCTCCGTTTCTTCCTTTCTCTCTCCGTCTCTTTCTCCTTTTCACCGTCCCTTCCCTCCCTGCGTCATTCCGTGTGTCTCCCTCCCTCTCCCTCGGTCTCTGCCTCCCTCCCTTCCTCCCTCTCTCCCTTCCGTCCTTTCCTCCCTTCACTCGTCCCTCCCTCTCGGTCTGGGATCCTCTTCCCACCTCTACCCTCCTTCCCTCCCGCCCGGAGAAAGAAAAACTTCCGTTTGGCCGCGGGGTACGGGGATTGCGGCGGGGGGGGGAGTGAGGGGTGGAAGGTCGGAAGGGGAAGTGGCCTCGGGTCTGCATTCAGCCGTCGGGCGCTTCTCGGTGATGAGGGAGAGGCTGGCGGGTGACCCGTGTGCCAGCGATCGGTGGGCGGAGGGAAGAGGCAGAAGAGGCGTGTGGCGGATTGGAGGACCCGGCCCGGTGTTACCCGGGCAAAGCGCCCACCCTCTGCCCACCCTCCTGAAGTACGCGGGGTGGCGTGGGGGCAGGGCGGCGAGGAGGGATGAGACCTCTGCCTCCGCCGGTCCCCCGAAGCGCCGCGGGCTGCCCGCAGACCCGCGCACGCGCACTAGACCGCCCAGCTCCCGGGCCCTGGGCGGGCTCTGGGGTCCCCAAGATGCTCGGGAAAGAATGACAGCACAGCCCTGCCCTGTGTGTAGTCTCTCACCGGACGGACGGACCTGGCACTCAGGGATCCCCGACGGGTCAGCGGGAGGGCAAGACACCAAGACACGCCGCTGGAAGCCGGGCCAGACGGTCACCTCACCGCGGGAGAGAGAGACCACCGCCCTGCCCCCACCCCTCCCCAAGCCGCGCGCGCCTCTTAAAGCTCCTCCAGCAGAGCCCGGTATTCTTCCTCGCTGAGGGGTGGCTCCAGCGAAGCGAGCTCTTCCACCTCCTTCAGCTCCCCCAGTGGCTCCGTGTCTAGGAAAGGTCGTGCCTGTTGCTGAAACTCTGGGCTCGACAGGAGCTCATCCAGCAGGCAGGAGGTGAGCGCAGACGAGCGCTCCTCCGGCTCCTGGAGCGCTTGGGAAGGCGCCTGCGGGGCTGGCAAGTGCCCCTGCCAGGCGGAGGCCTCCGGGGGTGCGGGCTGCGGAGGTGGAGGTGGCGCGGCTTGGGGTTCCCCTGCCGGCCCGGCCTCCCGGGGCCCCTGGCCCCAGCCCCACCTGGGACCCTGGTGGGCCCTGTGTGGCACCAGCACACCTTGCCCCTGTGAGTCGGCTTGAGCGGGCCCAAGCTGTCCCACGGAGCACGTCCCCGGCAGGCCGGCGCGTTGCCGGTCCCGCTCCTCCTGGCGTCTGCTCGGGTGCGGAGGCCCCGGAAGGCTCTGAGGGTCGGGGAGCGCCACTTCCGAGGGAGCCAGGGCGGCGAACCCGAAAGCCCCGAGTGCCCCGAGTGCCGGGGCAGGTTGCGAGATTCCTTCTGCCTGTGGGGCCTGTCCGTGCAGGAGCAGGGGCACGGCCCCTGCTGCCTGGCTCACGACGGGCCCCTGTGGGAGGGCCCCAGGCGCGCAGGGCACTTGGGGTGCGGGAAGCGCCGCCCCCCACGCCCCGGTGTGGGTGGAGGCGACCCAGGAGGGAGCGGAGGAGCCGCACCCGCCAGGGGCCGTGTTGCACAGGCCGCCTGCGGCCGCGGGTCCTCTGCCAGCCCGGCCTGGGTGCCTGGCCCTTCGATTCTGAAACCAAATCTGAATCCTGGCCTCCGGGAGGCCCGTCTCTCTGGCCAGTTCCTCCCTGGTGGCGAAGTCCAGAAAGCGCTCTCGCTCGAAGGCTCGGAGGAGCACGGCGGTCTGGGACTGGGTGACGGCGGTCCGCTTTCGCCGGCCTTCCTGCGGGCCGCGTGGCCCCGGCCAGGGCCTGGATTCCCGCCGGTGCTGCCTCAGCCGGCGCGATCTCTCATTCTGAAACCAAATCTGGACCCTGGGCTCCGGAACGCCGATGGCCTGGGCCAGCTGTTCTCTGGTGGCCATGCCCGGGTACGGGTTCCGCTCGAAGGACGCTCGCAGGGCATCCCTTTGGCCCGCAGTCCAAACGAGCCTCTTTCGCCGTCCTCGCCCTCGGGCCTCCGCGGGGAGAGGGCTGCCGGGAGCTGTGGGGAGAGCCATCGCGGGGAGACAGGGCCCGAGTGACACAGACAGACACAGGCACACAGAGGCCGGGAGGCTATTGTGCGCCTCAGCCAACCTCTGCTCTGCTCTGCACCGCACCGCGGGCAGGTCAAGCCAGCAGTCTGGCCCCGCCAGCCAGGGGCCGCTCTTATAAAGACCTAGCGGCCCCACCCCTTCCTGAATATGCATGAGCTCCGGGGCCCAAGGGCGGGGTAGCCCGCCCTCTCAAGCCGGAAACCACAGGGACACCAGGGCCCTGTGGGGTGGTCGGGGGTGGGGCCTGAGCGGCGGGGGGAGGGGGAAGGACACGCGGGGCTTCGGGGGGCTGGCCCTCTGGGGTTCTCCAGGAATTCTACAGAAACTGGAAACCTCTCTCCGGGCACGAACACGTAACCAGGGAGGGTGGCGTGCAGAAGCGAAACCCCGTGACGGGTCTGAGTTTTCCAGGCCGCCTCTCCGTGAAGGCGTCAATGTCTGTGGGTGTCGCCGTTGCCGCGGTAGTCTCACACACGCAGCTGCGTGGATCCTGTTCGTGTTCCTGTAGAAAACGAGAGCCAAAGCACGGAGAAAAGAAACGCCCCGTGCAGGGACGGCCTGACGATGGATTCCTGTTTCCTGCAACACGGGGAGTCTCCCATACGGCCTGTTTGCAACCTGGATAGAAAGAGCACCGACACGATGCTGCTTTTCCACGGATCCCTGGGAGTTTCTGTTTCCCGGCCGAGCTCGGGAAACAAAACAGTGAACATGATCACGTCACCACGACGTAGGAAGCCACAGAGTCCCGAGCGACAGGCACCCTTGCGGAGGTCAAATAGAAAAATTACCCACAAAATAAATAAATAAATAAATAAATAAATAAATAAATTAGCTGGGCGTGGTGGCAGACGCCCGTAGTCCCAGCTACTTGGGGGGCTGAGGCAGGAGAATTACTCGAACCCGACGGGTGGAGGTTGCAGTGAGCCGAGATCCGCCCATTGAACTCCAGCCTGGGCGAGAGGGCGAGACTCTGTCTCAAAATACCACCACCACCACCACCCCAGAGGCATTCCAACATGTAAAACCCCAAGTCAGAAGGTCGCATCCTGCGTTTGCCTTATGAGTCATCCACTTGGCACCGCGCCACGCGTACTTTCCTTCCTTCTGGTCCTCTTCCATCGTTTTTTCATACACGTTTACTGCTGCTCTGAAACTCTCCTGCTTCATGGCCCTCAGTGGAGTCGTTTCTTCTGAGGAGGCGAGGATCGCGGACTCTGTAGACTCACACCCGTAGGAATTTATTTCCCGTAACAGGCAGCAGGTAGGAGAAATGAAGAACCATCACCTAGGTGCTGGTCCAGAAATATGTCACCGTACCGTATCAGGGGAAAGCCCAAAGAAGAGTCATTACCTAGGCGAAGTGCTTAGAAATACATCCCAATACATCCTGTGGGTAGGACAAAGTCAGAAGACAATAGGTAAATACCCTAGAGGCTGTGCTCATCTGTATGTCCCAATCAGCCCAGTGGGAAAAGCCAAGGTGTACTACGAGAGACACACCGTGTAGGTGCTGAGCCGGGTGACATGTTCCAGTCTCCTCGGTGGGCACTTCCCAGGAAGAAGAGGAGACACCTGCCGTCATCTAGCAGAAGAGACCAAAAGTATGTAATGATGATTCCTGTGGGCAAGATATCCAGACAAGAAAATCACCTCACCTGTGTGCCGGGCCCAGTGACAGGTCACTATTTCTTTTGAAAGCGTATCCCAGTCAGGTGAGCAGAGTTACCTCACCAAGGTGCTGGGCCCGGAGACAAGTCACGTCCTCTCCTGTGGGCAAAGAGCAGGGGTGACAAGACAATCATTTTGAAGAGTAGAGTCCCCAGAGATACGTCACAATGGTCTCTGCCGGCAGGGTTCATGCAGGAGACTCACATCCCATTGACTGTGGACTCAACAATAGGTCACAATGTTTTCTGGCAAGAGGGTCTTGACCAAAAAGGAATGTAACTTGCCACTGGGCCCAGCAAGAAGTTACTGACTCCTATGTGAGCAGATATCAGGCAAGGGAAGGGAATCACAGCATCCTAGTTATGAGCACAGACATATGTCCCAAAGCCCTAAGCAGGAAGTGCCAAGGCAACAGGACCGTGTCACACGACCTAGGTGCTGGGTCCCACCCTACCTGCCACCCTCCGTCCCTCCGTCACTCCCGTCCCCCTCCCAGTCTCCCTTCCGTCCATTCCTCCCTTCACTCGTCCCTCGCTCTCCGTCTGGGACCCTCTCCCCAGCTCTACCCGCCTTCCCTCCAGCCTGGAGAAAGCAGCCCTTCCCTTTGCCCGCGCGGTACGGGGGTTGCGGGGCGAGTGGTCTCGGGTCTATATTGAGCCGCCAGGCGCTACTCGGTGACGGCTGGCGGGGAAGCGGGCGGGGCACCGGTGTGCGAGCGATCGGTGGGCGAAGCGGGGAGGCAGAAGAGGGGTGCAGCGGAATGGAGAGCGGGCCTGCCTGGCTACCCGGCCCGGTGTTTCGGGGGCAAAAACGCCCTCTCTGCCCACCCTCCTGAAGTACTCGGGGTCGCGTGGGGGCAGGGCTGCGAGGAGGGATGACAGCTGTGCCTGCGCTCTTCCCCCGAAGCGCCGCCGCGGGCTGCCCGCAGACCCGCGCACGCGCACTAGACCGCCCAGCTCCCGTGCCCTGGGCGGGTTCTGGGGTTCCCAAGATGCCGGGGAAAGAATGAATGACGGCACACCCCTGCCCTGTGTGCAGTCTCACACCGGACCGACCTGGAACTGAGGGATCCCAGACAGGTCAGCGGGAGGGCAAGACAGGCCGCCGGTACCTCAAATGCATGCACACACGCACACACGCACGCACACGCACGCACGCTCACACACACACACACACACACACACACACACACAGAGCCGACCGGAGGCTGAAGTCAGAAATCACGCCTCAATCGGCCTGAGGGTGACCCCTATGGGGATGAGATTCCCTCGCGCTCTGTTGCGGGGCTCCACCTGGGGATATGCAGTCTGTGAACCCTGTGGACGAAACCAGGACTGGCACGCATCGCATTGCGCTCCCGAAATGCTTTGGGAGTGTGGGGTCCCTCCGTTGGTCCTGGAGGCAGAAGACCGCTCTCATCTCTGACTATGTTCCTCTTCCCCGTGGTCCCCTTCTTTCTCCTTCTGTTCCACCCTGTTCCCGTCTTTCCCTTTCTTCCTCGGTCCCTCCAAACCTCCGTTTCTTCCTTTCTCTCTCCGTCTCTTTCTCCTTTTCACCGTCCCTTCCCTCCCTGCGTCATTCCGTGTGTCTCCCTCCCTCTCCCTCGGTCTCTGCCTCCCTCCCTTCCTCCCTCTCTCCCTTCCGTCCTTTCCTCCCTTCACTCGTCCCTCCCTCTCGGTCTGGGATCCTCTTCCCACCTCTACCCTCCTTCCCTCCCGCCCGGAGAAAGAAAAACTTCCGTTTGGCCGCGGGGTACGGGGATTGCGGCGGGGGGGGGAGTGAGGGGTGGAAGGTCGGAAGGGGAAGTGGCCTCGGGTCTGCATTCAGCCGTCGGGCGCTTCTCGGTGATGAGGGAGAGGCTGGCGGGTGACCCGTGTGCCAGCGATCGGTGGGCGGAGGGAAGAGGCAGAAGAGGCGTGTGGCGGATTGGAGGACCCGGCCCGGTGTTACCCGGGCAAAGCGCCCACCCTCTGCCCACCCTCCTGAAGTACGTGGGGTGGCGTGGGGGCAGGGCGGCGAGGAGGGATGAGAGCTCTGCCTCCGCCGGTCCCCCGAAGCGCCGCGGGCTGCCCGCAGACCCGCGCACGCGCACTAGACCGCCCAGCTCCCGGGCCCTGGGCGGGCTCTGGGGTCCCCAAGATGCTCGGGAAAGAATGACAGCACAGCCCTGCCCTGTGTGTAGTCTCTCACCGGACGGACGGACCTGGCACTCAGGGATCCCCGACGGGTCAGCGGGAGGGCAAGACACCAAGACACGCCGCTGGAAGCCGGGCCAGACGGTCACCTCACCGCGGGAGAGAGAGACCACCGCCCTGCCCCCACCCCTCCCCAAGCCGCGCGCGCCTCTTAAAGCTCCTCCAGCAGAGCCCGGTATTCTTCCTCGCTGAGGGGTGGCTCCAGCGAAGCGAGCTCTTCCACCTCCTTCAGCTCCCCCAGTGGCTCCGTGTCTAGGAAAGGTCGTGCCTGTTGCTGAAACTCTGGGCTCGACAGGAGCTCATCCAGCAGGCAGGAGGTGAGCGCAGACGAGCGCTCCTCCGGCTCCTGGAGCGCTTGGGAAGGCGCCTGCGGGGCTGGCAAGTGCCCCTGCCAGGCGGAGGCCTCCGGGGGTGCGGGCTGCGGAGGTGGAGGTGGCGCGGCTTGGGGTTCCCCTGCCGGCCCGGCCTCCCGGGGCCCCTGGCCCCAGCCCCACCTGGGACCCTGGTGGGCCCTGTGTGGCACCAGCACACCTTGCCCCTGTGAGTCGGCTTGAGCGGGCCCAAGCTGTCCCACGGAGCACGTCCCCGGCAGGCCGGCGCGTTGCCGGTCCCGCTCCTCCTGGCGTCTGCTCGGGTGCGGAGGCCCCGGAAGGCTCTGAGGGTCGGGGAGCGCCACTTCCGAGGGAGCCAGGGCGGCGAACCCGAAAGCCCCGAGTGCCCCGAGTGCCGGGGCAGGTTGCGAGATTCCTTCTGCCTGTGGGGCCTGTCCGTGCAGGAGCAGGGGCACGGCCCCTGCTGCCTGGCTCACGACGGGCCCCTGTGGGAGGGCCCCAGGCGCGCAGGGCACTTGGGGTGCGGGAAGCGCCGCCCCCCACGCCCCGGTGTGGGTGGAGGCGACCCAGGAGGGAGCGGAGGAGCCGCACCCGCCAGGGGCCGTGTTGCACAGGCCGCCTGCGGCCGCGGGTCCTCTGCCAGCCCGGCCTGGGTGCCTGGCCCTTCGATTCTGAAACCAAATCTGAATCCTGGCCTCCGGGAGGCCCGTCTCTCTGGCCAGTTCCTCCCTGGTGGCGAAGTCCGGAAAGCGCTCTCGCTCGAAGGCTCGGAGGAGCACGGCGGTCTGGGACTGGGTGACGGCGGTCCGCTTTCGCCGGCCTTCCTGCGGGCCGCGTGGCCCCGGCCAGGGCCTGGATTCCCGCCGGTGCTGCCTCAGCCGGCGCGATCTCTCATTCTGAAACCAAATCTGGACCCTGGGCTCCGGAACGCCGATGGCCTGGGCCAGCTGTTCTCTGGTGGCCATGCCCGGGTACGGGTTCCGCTCGAAGGACGCTCGCAGGGCATCCCTTTGGCCCGCAGTCCAAACGAGCCTCTTTCGCCGTCCTCGCCCTCGGGCCTCCGCGGGGAGAGGGCTGCCGGGAGCTGTGGGGAGAGCCATCGCGGGGAGACAGGGCCCGAGTGACACAGACAGACACAGGCACACAGAGGCCGGGAGGCTATTGTGCGCCTCAGCCAACCTCTGCTCTGCTCTGCACCGCACCGCGGGCAGGTCAAGCCAGCAGTCTGGCCCCGCCAGCCAGGGGCCGCTCTTATAAAGACCTAGCGGCCCCACCCCTTCCTGAATATGCATGAGCTCCGGGGCCCAAGGGCGGGGTAGCCCGCCCTCTCAAGCCGGAAACCACAGGGACACCAGGGCCCTGTGGGGTGGTCGGGGGTGGGGCCTGAGCGGCGGGGGGAGGGGGAAGGACACGCGGGGCTTCGGGGGGCTGGCCCTCTGGGGTTCTCCAGGAATTCTACAGAAACTGGAAACCTCTCTCCGGGCACGAACACGTAACCAGGGAGGGTGGCGTGCAGAAGCGAAACCCCGTGACGGGTCTGAGTTTTCCAGGCCGCCTCTCCGTGAAGGCGTCAATGTCTGTGGGTGTCGCCGTTGCCGCGGTAGTCTCACACACGCAGCTGCGTGGATCCTGTTCGTGTTCCTGTAGAAAACGAGAGCCAAAGCACGGAGAAAAGAAACGCCCCGTGCAGGGACGGCCTGACGATGGATTCCTGTTTCCTGCAACACGGGGAGTCTCCCATACGGCCTGTTTGCAACCTGGATAGAAAGAGCACCGACACGATGCTGCTTTTCCACGGATCCCTGGGAGTTTCTGTTTCCCGGCCGAGCTCGGGAAACAAAACAGTGAACATGATCACGTCACCACGACGTAAGAAGCCACAGAGTCCCGAGCGACAGGCACCCTTGCGGAGGTCAAATAGAAAAATTACCCACAAAATAAATAAATAAATAAATAAATAAATAAATAAATTAGCTGGGCGTGGTGGCAGACGCCCGTAGTCCCAGCTACTTGGGGGGCTGAGGCAGGAGAATTACTCGAACCCGAGGGGTGGAGGTTGCAGTGAGCCGAGATCCGCCCATTGAACTCCAGCCTGGGCGAGAGGGCGAGACTCTGTCTCAAAATACCACCACCACCACCACCACCACCACCACCCCAGAGGCATTCCAACATGTAAAACCCCAAGTCAGAAGGTCGCATCCTGCGTTTGCCTTATGAGTCATCCACTTGGCACCGCGCCACGCGTACTTTCCTTCCTTCTGGTCCTCTTCCATCGTTTTTTCATACACGTTTACTGCTGCTCTGAAAATCTCCTGCTTCATGGCCCTCAGTGGAGTCGTTTCTTCTGAGGAGGCGAGGATCGCGGACTCTGTAGACTCACACCCGTAGGAATTTATTTCCCGTAACAGGCAGCAGGTAGGAGAAATGAAGAACCATCACCTAGGTGCTGGTCCAGAAATATGTCACCGTACCGTATCAGGGGAAAGCCCAAAGAAGAGTCATTACCTAGGCGAAGTGCTTAGAAATACATCCCAATACATCCTGTGGGTAGGACAAAGTCAGAAGACAATAGGTAAATACCCTAGAGGCTGTGCTCATCTGTATGTCCCAATCAGCCCAGTGGGAAAAGCCAAGGCGTACTACGAGAGACACACCGTGTAGGTGCTGAGCCGGGTGACATGTTCCAGTCTCCTCGGTGGGCACTTCCCAGGAAGAAGAGGAGACACCTGCCGTCATCTAGCAGAAGAGACCAAAAGTATGTAATGATGATTCCTGTGGGCAAGATATCCAGACAAGAAAATCACCTCACCTGTGTGCCGGGCCCAGTGACAGGTCACTATTTCTTTTGAAAGCGTATCCCAGTCAGGTGAGCAGAGTTACCTCACCAAGGTGCTGGGCCCGGAGACAAGTCACGTCCTCTCCTGTGGGCAAAGAGCAGGGGTGACAAGACAATCATTTTGAAGAGTAGAGTCCCCAGAGATACGTCACAATGGTCTCTGCCGGCAGGGTTCATGCAGGAGACTCACATCCCATTGACTGTGGACTCAACAATAGGTCACAATGTTTTCTGGCAAGAGGGTCTTGACCAAAAAGGAATGTAACTTGCCACTGGGCCCAGCAAGAAGTTACTGACTCCTATGTGAGCAGATATCAGGCAAGGGAAGGGAATCACAGCATCCTAGTTATGAGCACAGACATATGTCCCAAAGCCCCAAGCAGGAGGTGCCAAGGCAACAGGACCGTGTCACACGACCTAGGTGCTGGGTCCCACCCTACCTGCCACCCTCCGTCCCTCCGTCACTCCCGTCCCCCTCCCAGTCTCCCTTCCGTCCATTCCTCCCTTCACTCGTCCCTCGCTCTCCGTCTGGGACCCTCTCCCCAGCTCTACCCGCCTTCCCTCCAGCCTGGAGAAAGCAGCCCTTCCCTTTGCCCGCGCGGTACGGGGGTTGCGGGGCGAGTGGTCTCGGGTCTATATTGAGCCGCCAGGCGCTACTCGGTGACGGCTGGCGGGGAAGCGGGCGGGGCACCGGTGTGCGAGCGATCGGTGGGCGAAGCGGGGAGGCAGAAGAGGGGTGCAGCGGAATGGAGAGCGGGCCTGCCTGGCTACCCGGCCCGGTGTTTCGGGGGCAAAAACGCCCTCTCTGCCCACCCTCCTGAAGTACTCGGGGTCGCGTGGGGGCAGGGCTGCGAGGAGGGATGACAGCTGTGCCTGCGCTCTTCCCCCGAAGCGCCGCCGCGGGCTGCCCGCAGACCCGCGCACGCGCACTAGACCGCCCAGCTCCCGTGCCCTGGGCGGGTTCTGGGGTTCCCAAGATGCCGGGGAAAGAATGAATGACGGCACACCCCTGCCCTGTGTGCAGTCTCACACCGGACCGACCTGGAACTGAGGGATCCCAGACAGGTCAGCGGGAGGGCAAGACAGGCCGCGGGTACCTCAAATGCATGCACACACGCACACACGCACGCACACGCACGCACGCTCACACACACACACACACACACACACACACACACACACAGAGCCGACCGGAGGCTGAAGTCAGAAATCACGCCTCAATCGGCCTGAGGGTGACCCCTATGGGGATGAGATTCCCTCGCGCTCTGTTGCGGGGCTCCACGTGGGGATATGCAGTCTGTGAACCCTGTGGACGAAACCAGGACTGGCACGCATCGCATTGCGCTCCCGAAATGCTTTGGGAGTGTGGGGTCCCTCCGTTGGTCCTGGAGGCAGAAGACCGCTCTCATCTCTGACTATGTTCCTCTTCCCCGTGGTCCCCTTCTTTCTCCTTCTGTTCCACCCTGTTCCCGTCTTTCCCTTTCTTCCTCGGTCCCTCCAAACCTCCGTTTCTTCCTTTCTCTCTCCGTCTCTTTCTCCTTTTCACCGTCCCTTCCCTCCCTGCGTCATTCCGTGTGTCTCCCTCCCTCTCCCTCGGTCTCTGCCTCCCTCCCTTCCTCCCTCTCTCCCTTCCGTCCTTTCCTCCCTTCACTCGTCCCTCCCTCTCGGTCTGGGATCCTCTTCCCACCTCTACCCTCCTTCCCTCCCGCCCGGAGAAAGAAAAACTTCCGTTTGGCCGCGGGGTACGGGGATTGCGGCGGGGGGGGGAGTGAGGGGTGGAAGGTCGGAAGGGGAAGTGGCCTCGGGTCTGCATTCAGCCATCGGGCGCTTCTCGGTGATGAGGGAGAGGCTGGCGGGTGACCCGTGTGCCAGCGATCGGTGGGCGGAGGGAAGAGGCAGAAGAGGCGTGTGGCGGATTGGAGGACCCGGCCCGGTGTTACCCGGGCAAAGCGCCCACCCTCTGCCCACCCTCCTGAAGTACGTGGGGTGGCGTGGGGGCAGGGCGGCGAGGAGGGATGAGACCTCTGCCTCCGCCGGTCCCCCGAAGCGCCGCGGGCTGCCCGCAGACCCGCGCACGCGCACTAGACCGCCCAGCTCCCGGGCCCTGGGCGGGCTCTGGGGTCCCCAAGATGCTCGGGAAAGAATGACAGCACAGCCCTGCCCTGTGTGTAGTCTCTCACCGGACGGACGGACCTGGCACTCAGGGATCCCCGACGGGTCAGCGGGAGGGCAAGACACCAAGACACTCCGCTGGAAGCCGGGCCAGACGGTCACCTCACCGCGGGAGAGAGAGACCACCGCCCTGCCCCCACCCCTCCCCAAGCCGCGCGCGCCTCTTAAAGCTCCTCCAGCAGAGCCCGGTATTCTTCCTCGCTGAGGGGTGGCTCCAGCGAAGCGAGCTCTTCCACCTCCTTCAGCTCCCCCAGTGGCTCCGTGTCTAGGAAAGGTCGTGCCTGTTGCTGAAACTCTGGGCTCGACAGGAGCTCATCCAGCAGGCAGGAGGTGAGCGCAGACGAGCGCTCCTCCGGCTCCTGGAGCGCTTGGGAAGGCGCCTGCGGGGCTGGCAAGTGCCCCTGCCAGGCGGAGGCCTCCGGGGGTGCGGGCTGCGGGGGTGGAGGTGTCGCGGCTTGGGGTTCCCCTGCCGGCCCGGCCTCCCGGGGCCCCTGGCCCCAGCCCCACCTGGGACCCTGGTGGGCCCTGTGTGGCACCAGCACACCTTGCCCCTGTGAGTCGGCTTGAGCGGGCCCAAGCTGTCCCACGGAGCACGTCCCCGGCAGGCCGGCGCGTTGCCGGTCCCGCTCCTCCTGGCGTCTGCTCGGGTGCGGAGGCCCCGGAAGGCTCTGAGGGTCGGGGAGCTCCACTTCCGAGGGAGCCAGGGCGGCGAACCCGAAAGCCCCGAGTGCCCCGAGTGCCGGGGCAGGTTGCGAGATTCCTTCTGCCTGTGGGGCCTGTCCGTGCAGGAGCAGGGGCACGGCCCCTGCTGCCTGGCTCACGACGGGCCCCTGTGGGAGGGCCCCAGGCGCGCAGGGCACTTGGGGTGCGGGAAGCGCCGCCCCCCACGCTCCGGTGTGGGTGGAGGCGACCCAGGAGGGAGCGGAGGAGCCGCACCCGCCAGGGGCCGTGTTGCACAGGCCGCCTGCGGCCGCGGGTCCTCTGCCAGCCCGGCCTGGGTGCCTGGCCCTTCGATTCTGAAACCAAATCTGAATCCTGGCCTCCGGGAGGCCCGTCTCTCTGGCCAGTTCCTCCCTGGTGGCGAAGTCCGGAAAGCGCTCTCGCTCGAAGGCTCGGAGGAGCACGGCGGTCTGGGACTGGGTGACGGCGGTCCGCTTTCGCCGGCCTTCCTGCGGGCCGCGTGGCCCCGGCCAGGGCCTGGATTCCCGCCGGTGCTGCCTCAGCCGGCGGGATCTCTCATTCTGAAACCAAATCTGGACCCTGGGCTCCGGAACGCCGATGGCCTGGGCCAGCTGTTCTCTGGTGGCCATGCCCGGGTACGGGTTCCGCTCGAAGGACGCTCGCAGGGCATCCCTTTGGCTCGCAGTCCAAACGAGCCTCTTTCGCCGTCCTCGCCCTCGGGCCTCCGCGGGGAGAGGGCTGCCGGGAGCTGTGGGGAGAGCCATCGCGGGGAGACAGGGCCCGAGTGACACAGACAGACACAGGCACACAGAGGCCGGGAGGCTATTGTGCGCCTCAGCCAACCTCTGCTCTGCTCTGCACCGCACCGCGGGCAGGTCAAGCCAGCAGTCTGGCCCCGCCAGCCAGGGGCCGCTCTTATAAAGACCTAGCGGCCCCACCCCTTCCTGAATATGCATGAGCTCCGGGGCCCAAGGGCGGGGTAGCCCGCCCTCTCAAGCCGGAAACCACAGGGACACCAGGGCCCTGTGGGGTGGTCGGGGGTGGGGCCTGAGCGGCGGGGGGAGGGGGAAGGACACGCGGGGCTTCGGGGGGCTGGCCCTCTGGGGTTCTCCAGGAATTCTACAGAAACTGGAAACCTCTCTCCGGGCACGAACACGTCACCAGGGAGGGTGGCGTGCAGAAGCGAAACCCCGTGACGGGTCTGAGTTTTCCAGGCCCCCTCTCCGTGAAGGCGTCAATGTCTGTGGGTGTCGCCGTTGCCGCGGTAGTCTCACACACGCAGCTGCGTGGATCCTGTTCGTGTTCCTGTAGAAAACGAGAGCCAAAGCACGGAGAAAAGAAACGCCCCGTGCAGGGACGGCCTGACGATGGATTCCTGTTTCCTGCAACACGGGGAGTCTCCCATACGGCCTGTTTGCAACCTGGATAGAAAGAGCACCGACACGATGCTGCTTTTCCACGGATCCCTGGGAGTTTCTGTTTCCCGGCCGAGCTCGGGAAACAAAACAGTGAACATGATCACGTCACCACGACGTAGGAAGCCACAGAGTCCCGAGCGACAGGCACCCTTGCGGAGGTCAAATAGAAAAATTACCCACAAAATAAATAAATAAATAAATAAATAAATTAGCTGGGCGTGGTGGCAGACGCCCGTAGTCCCAGCTACTTGGGGGGCTGAGGCAGGAGAATTACTCGAACCCGAGGGGTGGAGGTTGCAGTGAGCCGAGATCCGCCCATTGAACTCCAGCCTGGGCGAGAGGGCGAGACTCTGTCTCAAAATACCACCACCACCACCACCACCACCACCACCCCAGAGGCATTCCAACATGTAAAACCCCAAGTCAGAAGGTCGCATCCTGCGTTTGCCTTATGAGTCATCCACTTGGCACCGCGCCACGCGTACTTTCCTTCCTTCTGGTCCTCTTCCATCGTTTTTTCATACACGTTTACTGCTGCTCTGAAAATCTCCTGCTTCATGGCCCTCAGTGGAGTCGTTTCTTCTGAGGAGGTGAGGATCGCGGACTCTGTAGACTCACACCCGTAGGAATTTATTTCCCGTAACAGGCAGCAGGTAGGAGAAATGAAGAACCATCACCTAGGTGCTGGTCCAGAAATATGTCACCGTACCGTATCAGGGGAAAGCCCAAAGAAGAGTCATTACCTAGGCGAAGTGCTTAGAAATACATCCCAATACATCCTGTGGGTAGGACAAAGTCAGAAGACAATAGGTAAATACCCTAGAGGCTGTGCTCATCTGTATGTCCCAATCAGCCCAGTGGGAAAAGCCAAGGCGTACTACGAGAGACACACCGTGTAGGTGCTGAGCCGGGTGACATGTTCCAGTCTCCTCGGTGGGCACTTCCCAGGAAGAAGAGGAGACACCTGCCGTCATCTAGCAGAAGAGACCAAAAGTATGTAATGATGATTCCTGTGGGCAAGATATCCAGACAAGAAAATCACCTCACCTGTGTGCCGGGCCCAGTGACAGGTCACTATTTCTTTTGAAAGCGTATCCCAGTCAGGTGAGCAGAGTTACCTCACCAAGGTGCTGGGCCCGGAGACAAGTCACGTCCTCTCCTGTGGGCAAAGAGCAGGGGTGACAAGACAATCATTTTGAAGAGTAGAGTCCCCAGAGATACGTCACAATGGTCTCTGCCGGCAGGGTTCATGCAGGAGACTCACATCCCATTGACTGTGGACTCAACAATAGGTCACAATGTTTTCTGGCAAGAGGGTCTTGACCAAAAAGGAATGTAACTTGCCACTGGGCCCAGCAAGAAGTTACTGACTCCTATGTGAGCAGATATCAGGCAAGGGAAGGGAATCACAGCATCCTAGTTATGAGCACAGACATATGTCCCAAAGCCCCAAGCAGGAGGTGCCAAGGCAACAGGACCGTGTCACACGACCTAGGTGCTGGGTCCCACCCTACCTGCCACCCTCCGTCCCTCCGTCACTCCCGTCCCCCTCCCAGTCTCCCTTCCGTCCATTCCTCCCTTCACTCGTCCCTCGCTCTCCGTCTGGGACCCTCTCCCCAGCTCTACCCGCCTTCCCTCCAGCCTGGAGAAAGCAGCCCTTCCCTTTGCCCGCGCGGTACGGGGGTTGCGGGGCGAGTGGTCTCGGGTCTATATTGAGCCGCCAGGCGCTACTCGGTGACGGCTGGCGGGGAAGCGGGCGGGGCACCGGTGTGCGAGCGATCGGTGGGCGAAGCGGGGAGGCAGAAGAGGGGTGCAGCGGAATGGAGAGCGGGCCTGCCTGGCTACCCGGCCCGGTGTTTCGGGGGCAAAAACGCCCTCTCTGCCCACCCTCCTGAAGTACTCGGGGTCGCGTGGGGGCAGGGCTGCGAGGAGGGATCACAGCTGTGCCTGCGCTCTTCCCCCGAAGCGCCGCCGCGGGCTGCCCGCAGACCCGCGCACGCGCACTAGACCGCCCAGCTCCCGTGCCCTGGGCGGGTTCTGGGGTTCCCAAGATGCCGGGGAAAGAATGAATGACGGCACACCCCTGCCCTGTGTGCAGTCTCACACCGGACCGACCTGGAACTGAGGGATCCCAGACAGGTCAGCGGGAGGGCAAGACAGGCCGCCGGTACCTCAAATGCATGCACACACGCACACACGCACGCACACGCACGCACGCTCACACACACACACACACACACACACACACACACACACACAGAGCCGACCGGAGGCTGAAGTCAGAAATCACGCCTCAATCGGCCTGAGGGTGACCCCTATGGGGATGAGATTCCCTCGCGCTCTGTTGCGGGGCTCCACGTGGGGATATGCAGTCTGTGAACCCTGTGGACGAAACCAGGACTGGCACGCATCGCATTGCGCTCCCGAAATGCTTTGGGAGTGTGGGGTCCCTCCGTTGGTCCTGGAGGCAGAAGACCGCTCTCATCTCTGACTATGTTCCTCTTCCCCGTGGTCCCCTTCTTTCTCCTTCTGTTCCACCCTGTTCCCGTCTTTCCCTTTCTTCCTCGGTCCCTCCAAACCTCCGTTTCTTCCTTTCTCTCTCCGTCTCTTTCTCCTTTTCACCGTCCCTTCCCTCCCTGCGTCATTCCGTGTGTCTCCCTCCCTCTCCCTCGGTCTCTGCCTCCCTCCCTTCCTCCCTCTCTCCCTTCCGTCCTTTCCTCCCTTCACTCGTCCCTCCCTCTCGGTCTGGGATCCTCTTCCCACCTCTACCCTCCTTCCCTCCCGCCCGGAGAAAGAAAAACTTCCGTTTGGCCGCGGGGTACGGGGATTGCGGCGGGGGGGGGAGTGAGGGGTGGAAGGTCGGAAGGGGAAGTGGCCTCGGGTCTGCATTCAGCCGTCGGGCGCTTCTCGGTGATGAGGGAGAGGCTGGCGGGTGACCCGTGTGCCAGCGATCGGTGGGCGGAGGGAAGAGGCAGAAGAGGCGTGTGGCGGATTGGAGGACCCGGCCCGGTGTTACCCGGGCAAAGCGCCCACCCTCTGCCCACCCTCCTGAAGTACGCGGGGTGGCGTGGGGGCAGAGCGGCGAGGAGGGATGAGAGCTCTGCCTCCGCCGGTCCCCCGAAGCGCCGCGGGCTGCCCGAAGACCCGCGCACGCGCACTAGACCGCCCAGCTCCCGGGCCCTGGGCGGGCTCTGGGGTCCCCAAGATGCTCGGGAAAGAATGACAGCACAGCCCTGCCCTGTGTGTAGTCTCTCACCGGACGGACGGACCTGGCACTCAGGGATCCCCGACGGGTCAGCGGGAGGGCAAGACACCAAGACACTCCGCTGGAAGCCAGGCCAGACGGTCACCTCACCGCGTGAGAGAGAGACCACCGCCCTGCCCCCACCCCTCCCCAAGCCGCGCGCGCCTCTTAAAGCTCCTCCAGCAGAGCCCGGTATTCTTCCTCGCTGAGGGGTGGCTCCAGCGAAGCGAGCTCTTCCACCTCCTTCAGCTCCCCCAGTGGCTCCGTGTCTAGGAAAGGTCGTGCCTGTTGCTGAAACTCTGGGCTCGACAGGAGCTCATCCAGCAGGCAGGAGGTGAGCGCAGACGAGCGCTCCTCCGGCTCCTGGAGCGCTTGGGAAGGCGCCTGCGGGGCTGGCAAGTGCCCCTGCCAGGCGGAGGCCTCCGGGGGTGCGGGCTGCGGAGGTGGAGGTGGCGCGGCTTGGGGTTCCCCTGCCGGCCCGGCCTCCCGGGGCCCCTGGCCCCAGCCCCACCTGGGACCCTGGTGGGCCCTGTGTGGCACCAGCACACCTTGCCCCTGTGAGTCGGCTTGAGCGGGCCCAAGCTGTCCCACGGAGCACGTCCCCGCAGGCCGGCGCGTTGCCGGTCCCGCTCCTCCTGGCGTCTGCTCGGGTGCGGAGGCCCCGGAAGGCTCTGAGGGTCGGGGAGCGCCACTTCCGAGGGAGCCAGGGCGGCGAACCCGAAAGCCCCGAGTGCCCCGAGTGCCGGGGCAGGTTGCGAGATTCCTTCTGCCTGTGGGGCCTGTCCGTGCAGGAGCAGGGGCACGGCCCCTGCTGCCTGGCTCACGACGGGCCCCTGTGGGAGGGCCCCAGGCGCGCAGGGCACTTGGGGTGCGGGAAGCGCCGCCCCCCACGCCCCGGTGTGGGTGGAGGCGACCCAGGAGGGAGCGGAGGAGCCGCACCCGCCAGGGGCCGTGTTGCACAGGCCGCCTGCGGCCGCGGGTCCTCTGCCAGCCCGGCCTGGGTGCCTGGCCCTTCGATTCTGAAACCAAATCTGAATCCTGGCCTCCGGGAGGCCCGTCTCTCTGGCCAGTTCCTCCCTGGTGGCGAAGTCCAGAAAGCGCTCTCGCTCGAAGGCTCGGAGGAGCACGGCGGTCTGGGACTGGGTGACGGCGGTCCGCTTTCGCCGGCCTTCCTGCGGGCCGCGTGGCCCCGGCCAGGGCCTGGATTCCCGCCGGTGCTGCCTCAGCCGGCGCGATCTCTCATTCTGAAACCAAATCTGGACCCTGGGCTCCGGAACGCCGATGGCCTGGGCCAGCTGTTCTCTGGTGGCCATGCCCGGGTACGGGTTCCGCTCGAAGGACGCTCGCAGGGCATCCCTTTGGCCCGCAGTCCAAACGAGCCTCTTTCGCCGTCCTCGCCCTCGGGCCTCCGCGGAGAGAGGGCTGCCGGGAGCTGTGGGGAGAGCCATCGCGGGGAGACAGGGCCCGAGTGACACAGACAGACACAGGCACACAGAGGCCGGGAGGCTATTGTGCGCCTCAGCCAACCTCTGCTCTGCTCTGCACCGCACCGCGGGCAGGTCAAGCCAGCAGTCTGGCCCCGCCAGCCAGGGGCCGCTCTTATAAAGACCTAGCGGCCCCACCCCTTCCTGAATATGCATGAGCTCCGGGGCCCAAGGGCGGGGTAGCCCGCCCTCTCAAGCCGGAAACCACAGGGACACCAGGGCCCTGTGGGGTGGTCGGGGGTGGGGCCTGAGCGGCGGGGGGAGGGGGAAGGACACGCGGGGCTTCGGGGGGCTGGCCCTCTGGGGTTCTCCAGGAATTCTACAGAAACTGGAAACCTCTCTCCGGGCACGAACACGTCACCAGGGAGGGTGGCGTGCAGAAGCGAAACCCCGTGACGGGTCTGAGTTTTCCAGGCCCCCTCTCCGTGAAGGCGTCAATGTCTGTGGGTGTCGCCGTTGCCGCGGTAGTCTCACACACGCAGCTGCGTGGATCCTGTTCGTGTTCCTGTAGAAAACGAGAGCCAAAGCACGGAGAAAAGAAACGCCCCGTGCAGGGACGGCCTGACGATGGATTCCTGTTTCCTGCAACACGGGGAGTCTCCCATACGGCCTGTTTGCAACCTGGATAGAAAGAGCACCGACACGATGCTGCTTTTCCACGGATCCCTGGGAGTTTCTGTTTCCCGGCCGAGCTCGGGAAACAAAACAGTGAACATGATCACGTCACCACGACGTAGGAAGCCACAGAGTCCCGAGCGACAGGCACCCTTGCGGAGGTCAAATAGAAAAATTACCCACAAAATAAATAAATAAATAAATAAATAAATAAATTAGCTGGGCGTGGTGGCAGACGCCCGTAGTCCCAGCTACTTGGGGGGCTGAGGCAGGAGAATTACTCGAACCCGAGGGGTGGAGGTTGCAGTGAGCCGAGATCCGCCCATTGAACTCCAGCCTGGGCGAGAGGGCGAGACTCTGTCTCAAAATACCACCACCACCACCACCACCACCACCACCCCAGAGGCATTCCAACATGTAAAACCCCAAGTCAGAAGGTCGCATCCTGCGTTTGCCTTATGAGTCATCCACTTGGCACCGCGCCACGCGTACTTTCCTTCCTTCTGGTCCTCTTCCATCGTTTTTTCATACACGTTTACTGCTGCTCTGAAACTCTCCTGCTTTATGGCCCTCAGTGGAGTCGTTTCTTCTGAGGAGGCGAGGATCGCGGACTCTGTAGACTCACACCCGTAGGAATTTATTTCCCGTAACAGGCAGCAGGTAGGAGAAATGAAGAACCATCACCTAGGTGCTGGTCCAGAAATATGTCACCGTACCGTATCAGGGGAAAGCCCAAAGAAGAGTCATTACCTAGGCGAAGTGCTTAGAAATACATCCCAATACATCCTGTGGGTAGGACGAAGTCAGAAGACAATAGGTAAATACCCTAGGGGCTGTGCTCATCTGTATGTCCCAATCAGCCCAGTGGGAAAAGCCAAGGCGTACTACGAGAGACACACCGTGTAGGTGCTGAGCCGGGTGACATGTTCCAGTCTCCTCGGTGGACACTTCCCAGGAAGAAGAGGAGACACCTGCCGTCATCTAGCAGAAGAGACCAAAAGTATGTAATGATGATTCCTGTGGGCAAGATATCCAGACAAGAAAATCACCTCACCTGTGTGCCGGGCCCAGTGACAGGTCACTCTTTCTTTTGAAAGCGTAGCCCAGTCAGGTGAGCAGAGATACCTCACCAAGGTGCTGGGCCCGGAGACAAGTCACGTCCTCCCCTGTGGGCAAAGAGCAGGGGTGACAAGACAATCATTTTGAAGAGTAGAGTCCCCAGAGATACGTCACAATGGTCTCTGCCGGCAGGGTTCATGCAGGAGACTCACATCCCATTGACTGTGGACTCAACAATAGGTCACAATGTTTTCTGGCAAGAGGGTCTTGACCAAAAAGGAATGTAACTTGCCACTGGGCCCAGCAAGAAGTTACTGACTCCTATGTGAGCAGATATCAGGCAAGGGAAGGGAATCACAGCATCCTAGTTATGAGCACAGACATATGTCCCAAAGCCCCAAGCAGGAGGTGCCAAGGCAACAGGACCGTGTCACACGACCTAGGTGCTGGGTCCCACCCTACCTGCCACCCTCCGTCCCTCCGTCACTCCCGTCCCCCTCCCAGTCTCCCTTCGGTCCATTCCTCCCTTCACTCGTCCCTCGCTCTCCGTCTGGGACCCTCTCCCCAGCTCTACCCGCCTTCCCTCCAGCCTGGAGAAAGCAGCCCTTCCCTTTGCCCGCGCGGTACGGGGGTTGCGGGGCGAGTGGTCTCGGGTCTATATTGAGCCGCCAGGCGCTACTCGGTGACGGCTGGCGGGGAAGCGGGCGGGGCACCGGTGTGCGAGCGATCGGTGGGCGAAGCGGGGAGGCAGAAGAGGGGTGCAGCGGAATGGAGAGCGGGCCTGCCTGGCTACCCGGCCCGGTGTTTCGGGGGCAAAAACGCCCTCTCTGCCCACCCTCCTGAAGTACTCGGGGTCGCGTGGGGGCAGGGCTGCGAGGAGGGATGACAGCTGTGCCTGCGCTCTTCCCCCGAAGCGCCGCCGCGGGCTGCCCGCAGACCCGCGCACGCGCACTAGACCGCCCAGCTCCCGTGCCCTGGGCGGGTTCTGGGGTTCCCAAGATGCCGGGGAAAGAATGAATGACGGCACACCCCTGCCCTGTGTGCAGTCTCACACCGGACCGACCTGGAACTGAGGGATCCCAGACAGGTCAGCGGGAGGGCAAGACAGGCCGCCGGTACCTCAAATGCATGCACACACGCACACACGCACGCACACGCACGCACGCTCACACACACACACACACACACACACACACACACACACAGAGCCGACCGGAGGCTGAAGTCAGAAATCACGCCTCAATCGGCCTGAGGGTGACCCCTATGGGGATGAGATTCCCTCGCGCTCTGTTGCGGGGCTCCACCTGGGGATATGCAGTCTGTGAACCCTGTGGACGAAACCAGGACTGGCACGCATCGCATTGCGCTCCCGAAATGCTTTGGGAGTGTGGGGTCCCTCCGTTGGTCCTGGAGGCAGAAGACCGCTCTCATCTCTGACTATGTTCCTCTTCCCCGTGGTCCCCTTCTTTCTCCTTCTGTTCCACCCTGTTCCCGTCTTTCCCTTTCTTCCTCGGTCCCTCCAAACCTCCGTTTCTTCCTTTCTCTCTCCGTCTCTTTCTCCTTTTCACCGTCCCTTCCCTCCCTGCGTCATTCCGTGTGTCTCCCTCCCTCTCCCTCGGTCTCTGCCTCCCTCCCTTCCTCCCTCTCTCCCTTCCGTCCTTTCCTCCCTTCACTCGTCCCTCCCTCTCGGTCTGGGATCCTCTTCCCACCTCTACCCTCCTTCCCTCCCGCCCGGAGAAAGAAAAACTTCCGTTTGGCCGCGGGGTACGGGGATTGCGGCGGGGGGGGGAGTGAGGGGTGGAAGGTCGGAAGGGGAAGTGGCCTCGGGTCTGCATTCAGCCGTCGGGCGCTTCTCGGTGATGAGGGAGAGGCTGGCGGGTGACCCGTGTGCCAGCGATCGGTGGGCGGAGGGAAGAGGCAGAAGAGGCGTGTGGCGGATTGGAGGACCCGGCCCGGTGTTACCCGGGCAAAGCGCCCACCCTCTGCCCACCCTCCTGAAGTACGCGGGGTGGCGTGGGGGCAGGGCGGCGAGGAGGGATGAGACCTCTGCCTCCGCCGGTCCCCCGAAGCGCCGCGGGCTGCCCGCAGACCCGCGCACGCGCACTAGACCGCCCAGCTCCCGGGCCCTGGGCGGGCTCTGGGGTCCCCAAGATGCTCGGGAAAGAATGACAGCACAGCCCTGCCCTGTGTGTAGTCTCTCACCGGACGGACGGACCTGGCACTCAGGGATCCCCGACGGGTCAGCGGGAGGGCAAGACACCAAGACACGCCGCTGGAAGCCGGGCCAGACGGTCACCTCACCGCGGGAGAGAGAGACCACCGCCCTGCCCCCACCCCTCCCCAAGCCGCGCGCGCCTCTTAAAGCTCCTCCAGCAGAGCCCGGTATTCTTCCTCGCTGAGGGGTGGCTCCAGCGAAGCGAGCTCTTCCACCTCCTTCAGCTCCCCCAGTGGCTCCGTGTCTAGGAAAGGTCGTGCCTGTTGCTGAAACTCTGGGCTCGACAGGAGCTCATCCAGCAGGCAGGAGGTGAGCGCAGACGAGCGCTCCTCCGGCTCCTGGAGCGCTTGGGAAGGCGCCTGCGGGGCTGGCAAGTGCCCCTGCCAGGCGGAGGCCTCCGGGGGTGCGGGCTGCGGAGGTGGAGGTGGCGCGGCTTGGGGTTCCCCTGCCGGCCCGGCCTCCCGGGGCCCCTGGCCCCAGCCCCACCTGGGACCCTGGTGGGCCCTGTGTGGCACCAGCACACCTTGCCCCTGTGAGTCGGCTTGAGCGGGCCCAAGCTGTCCCACGGAGCACGTCCCCGGCAGGCCGGCGCGTTGCCGGTCCCGCTCCTCCTGGCGTCTGCTCGGGTGCGGAGGCCCCGGAAGGCTCTGAGGGTCGGGGAGCGCCACTTCCGAGGGAGCCAGGGCGGCGAACCCGAAAGCCCCGAGTGCCCCGAGTGCCGGGGCAGGTTGCGAGATTCCTTCTGCCTGTGGGGCCTGTCCGTGCAGGAGCAGGGGCACGGCCCCTGCTGCCTGGCTCACGACGGGCCCCTGTGGGAGGGCCCCAGGCGCGCAGGGCACTTGGGGTGCGGGAAGCGCCGCCCCCCACGCCCCGGTGTGGGTGGAGGCGACCCAGGAGGGAGCGGAGGAGCCGCACCCGCCAGGGGCCGTGTTGCACAGGCCGCCTGCGGCCGCGGGTCCTCTGCCAGCCCGGCCTGGGTGCCTGGCCCTTCGATTCTGAAACCAAATCTGAATCCTGGCCTCCGGGAGGCCCGTCTCTCTGGCCAGTTCCTCCCTGGTGGCGAAGTCCGGAAAGCGCTCTCGCTCGAAGGCTCGGAGGAGCACGGCGGTCTGGGACTGGGTGACGGCGGTCCGCTTTCGCCGGCCTTCCTGCGGGCCGCGTGGCCCCGGCCAGGGCCTGGATTCCCGCCGGTGCTGCCTCAGCCGGCGCGATCTCTCATTCTGAAACCAAATCTGGACCCTGGGCTCCGGAACGCCGATGGCCTGGGCCAGCTGTTCTCTGGTGGCCATGCCCGGGTACGGGTTCCGCTCGAAGGACGCTCGCAGGGCATCCCTTTGGCTCGCAGTCCAAACGAGCCTCTTTCGCCGTCCTCGCCCTCGGGCCTCCGCGGGGAGAGGGCTGCCGGGAGCTGTGGGGAGAGCCATCGCGGGGAGACAGGGCCCGAGTGACACAGACAGACACAGGCACACAGAGGCCGGGAGGCTATTGTGCGCCTCAGCCAACCTCTGCTCTGCTCTGCACCGCACCGCGGGCAGGTCAAGCCAGCAGTCTGGCCCCGCCAGCCAGGGGCCGCTCTTATAAAGACCTAGCGGCCCCACCCCTTCCTGAATATGCATGAGCTCCGGGGCCCAAGGGCGGGGTAGCCCGCCCTCTCAAGCCGGAAACCACAGGGACACCAGGGCCCTGTGGGGTGGTCGGGGGTGGGGCCTGAGCGGCGGGGGGAGGGGGAAGGACACGCGGGGCTTCGGGGGGCTGGCCCTCTGGGGTTCTCCAGGAATTCTACAGAAACTGGAAACCTCTCTCCGGGCACGAACACGTCACCAGGGAGGGTGGCGTGCAGAAGCGAAACCCCGTGACGGGTCTGAGTTTTCCAGGCCCCCTCTCCGTGAAGGCGTCAATGTCTGTGGGTGTCGCCGTTGCCGCGGTAGTCTCACACACGCAGCTGCGTGGATCCTGTTCGTGTTCCTGTAGAAAACGAGAGCCAAAGCACGGAGAAAAGAAACGCCCCGTGCAGGGACGGCCTGACGATGGATTCCTGTTTCCTGCAACACGGGGAGTCTCCCATACGGCCTGTTTGCAACCTGGATAGAAAGAGCACCGACACGATGCTGCTTTTCCACGGATCCCTGGGAGTTTCTGTTTCCCGGCCGAGCTCGGGAAACAAAACAGTGAACATGATCACGTCACCACGACGTAGGAAGCCACAGAGTCCCGAGCGACAGGCACCCTTGCGGAGGTCAAATAGAAAAATTACCCACAAAATAAATAAATAAATAAATAAATAAATAAATTAGCTGGGCGTGGTGGCAGACGCCCGTAGTCCCAGCTACTTGGGGGGCTGAGGCAGGAGAATTACTCGAACCCGAGGGGTGGAGGTTGCAGTGAGCCGAGATCCGCCCATTGAACTCCAGCCTGGGCGAGAGGGCGAGACTCTGTCTCAAAATACCACCACCACCACCACCACCACCACCACCCCAGAGGCATTCCAACATGTAAAACCCCAAGTCAGAAGGTCGCATCCTGCGTTTGCCTTATGAGTCATCCACTTGGCACCGCGCCACGCGTACTTTCCTTCCTTCTGGTCCTCTTCCATCGTTTTTTCATACACGTTTACTGCTGCTCTGAAACTCTCCTGCTTTATGGCCCTCAGTGGAGTCGTTTCTTCTGAGGAGGCGAGGATCGCGGACTCTGTAGACTCACACCCGTAGGAATTTATTTCCCGTAACAGGCAGCAGGTAGGAGAAATGAAGAACCATCACCTAGGTGCTGGTCCAGAAATATGTCACCGTACCGTATCAGGGGAAAGCCCAAAGAAGAGTCATTACCTAGGCGAAGTGCTTAGAAATACATCCCAATACATCCTGTGGGTAGGACGAAGTCAGAAGACAATAGGTAAATACCCTAGGGGCTGTGCTCATCTGTATGTCCCAATCAGCCCAGTGGGAAAAGCCAAGGCGTACTACGAGAGACACACCGTGTAGGTGCTGAGCCGGGTGACATGTTCCAGTCTCCTCGGTGGACACTTCCCAGGAAGAAGAGGAGACACCTGCCGTCATCTAGCAGAAGAGACCAAAAGTATGTAATGATGATTCCTGTGGGCAAGATATCCAGACAAGAAAATCACCTCACCTGTGTGCCGGGCCCAGTGACAGGTCACTCTTTCTTTTGAAAGCGTAGCCCAGTCAGGTGAGCAGAGATACCTCACCAAGGTGCTGGGCCCGGAGACAAGTCACGTCCTCCCCTGTGGGCAAAGAGCAGGGGTGACAAGACAATCATTTTGAAGAGTAGAGTCCCCAGAGATACGTCACAATGGTCTCTGCCGGCAGGGTTCATGCAGGAGACTCACATCCCATTGACTGTGGACTCAACAATAGGTCACAATGTTTTCTGGCAAGAGGGTCTTGACCAAAAAGGAATGTAACTTGCCACTGGGCCCAGCAAGAAGTTACTGACTCCTATGTGAGCAGATATCAGGCAAGGGAAGGGAATCACAGCATCCTAGTTATGAGCACAGACATATGTCCCAAAGCCCCAAGCAGGAGGTGCCAAGGCAACAGGACCGTGTCACACGACCTAGGTGCTGGGTCCCACCCTACCTGCCACCCTCCGTCCCTCCGTCACTCCCGTCCCCCTCCCAGTCTCCCTTCGGTCCATTCCTCCCTTCACTCGTCCCTCGCTCTCCGTCTGGGACCCTCTCCCCAGCTCTACCCGCCTTCCCTCCAGCCTGGAGAAAGCAGCCCTTCCCTTTGCCCGCGCGGTACGGGGGTTGCGGGGCGAGTGGTCTCGGGTCTATATTGAGCCGCCAGGCGCTACTCGGTGACGGCTGGCGGGGAAGCGGGCGGGGCACCGGTGTGCGAGCGATCGGTGGGCGAAGCGGGGAGGCAGAAGAGGGGTGCAGCGGAATGGAGAGCGGGCCTGCCTGGCTACCCGGCCCGGTGTTTCGGGGGCAAAAACGCCCTCTCTGCCCACCCTCCTGAAGTACTCGGGGTCGCGTGGGGGCAGGGCTGCGAGGAGGGATGACAGCTGTGCCTGCGCTCTTCCCCCGAAGCGCCGCCGCGGGCTGCCCGCAGACCCGCGCACGCGCACTAGACCGCCCAGCTCCCGTGCCCTGGGCGGGTTCTGGGGTTCCCAAGATGCCGGGGAAAGAATGAATGACGGCACACCCCTGCCCTGTGTGCAGTCTCACACCGGACCGACCTGGAACTGAGGGATCCCAGACAGGTCAGCGGGAGGGCAAGACAGGCCGCCGGTACCTCAAATGCATGCACACACGCACACACGCACGCACACGCACGCACGCTCACACACACACACACACACACACACACACACACACACACAGAGCCGACCGGAGGCTGAAGTCAGAAATCACGCCTCAATCGGCCTGAGGGTGACCCCTATGGGGATGAGATTCCCTCGCGCTCTGTTGCGGGGCTCCACGTGGGGATATGCAGTCTGTGAACCCTGTGGACGAAACCAGGACTGGCACGCATCGCATTGCGCTCCCGAAATGCTTTGGGAGTGTGGGGTCCCTCCGTTGGTCCTGGAGGCAGAAGACCGCTCTCATCTCTGACTATGTTCCTCTTCCCCGTGGTCCCCTTCTTTCTCCTTCTGTTCCACCCTGTTCCCGTCTTTCCCTTTCTTCCTCGGTCCCTCCAAACCTCCGTTTCTTCCTTTCTCTCTCCGTCTCTTTCTCCTTTTCACCGTCCCTTCCCTCCCTGCGTCATTCCGTGTGTCTCCCTCCCTCTCCCTCGGTCTCTGCCTCCCTCCCTTCCTCCCTCTCTCCCTTCCGTCCTTTCCTCCCTTCACTCGTCCCTCCCTCTCGGTCTGGGATCCTCTTCCCACCTCTACCCTCCTTCCCTCCCGCCCGGAGAAAGAAAAACTTCCGTTTGGCCGCGGGGTACGGGGATTGCGGCGGGGGGGGGAGTGAGGGGTGGAAGGTCGGAAGGGGAAGTGGCCTCGGGTCTGCATTCAGCCGTCGGGCGCTTCTCGGTGATGAGGGAGAGGCTGGCGGGTGACCCGTGTGCCAGCGATCGGTGGGCGGAGGGAAGAGGCAGAAGAGGCGTGTGGCGGATTGGAGGACCCGGCCCGGTGTTACCCGGGCAAAGCGCCCACCCTCTGCCCACCCTCCTGAAGTACGCGGGGTGGCGTGGGGGCAGGGCGGCGAGGAGGGATGAGACCTCTGCCTCCGCCGGTCCCCCGAAGCGCCGCGGGCTGCCCGCAGACCCGCGCACGCGCACTAGACCGCCCAGCTCCCGGGCCCTGGGCGGGCTCTGGGGTCCCCAAGATGCTCGGGAAAGAATGACAGCACAGCCCTGCCCTGTGTGTAGTCTCTCACCGGACGGACGGACCTGGCACTCAGGGATCCCCGACGGGTCAGCGGGAGGGCAAGACACCAAGACACGCCGCTGGAAGCCGGGCCAGACGGTCACCTCACCGCGGGAGAGAGAGACCACCGCCCTGCCCCCACCCCTCCCCAAGCCGCGCGCGCCTCTTAAAGCTCCTCCAGCAGAGCCCGGTATTCTTCCTCGCTGAGGGGTGGCTCCAGCGAAGCGAGCTCTTCCACCTCCTTCAGCTCCCCCAGTGGCTCCGTGTCTAGGAAAGGTCGTGCCTGTTGCTGAAACTCTGGGCTCGACAGGAGCTCATCCAGCAGGCAGGAGGTGAGCGCAGACGAGCGCTCCTCCGGCTCCTGGAGCGCTTGGGAAGGCGCCTGCGGGGCTGGCAAGTGCCCCTGCCAGGCGGAGGCCTCCGGGGGTGCGGGCTGCGGAGGTGGAGGTGGCGCGGCTTGGGGTTCCCCTGCCGGCCCGGCCTCCCGGGGCCCCTGGCCCCAGCCCCACCTGGGACCCTGGTGGGCCCTGTGTGGCACCAGCACACCTTGCCCCTGTGAGTCGGCTTGAGCGGGCCCAAGCTGTCCCACGGAGCACGTCCCCGGCAGGCCGGCGCGTTGCCGGTCCCGCTCCTCCTGGCGTCTGCTCGGGTGCGGAGGCCCCGGAAGGCTCTGAGGGTCGGGGAGCGCCACTTCCGAGGGAGCCAGGGCGGCGAACCCGAAAGCCCCGAGTGCCCCGAGTGCCGGGGCAGGTTGCGAGATTCCTTCTGCCTGTGGGGCCTGTCCGTGCAGGAGCAGGGGCACGGCCCCTGCTGCCTGGCTCACGACGGGCCCCTGTGGGAGGGCCCCAGGCGCGCAGGGCACTTGGGGTGCGGGAAGCGCCGCCCCCCACGCCCCGGTGTGGGTGGAGGCGACCCAGGAGGGAGCGGAGGAGCCGCACCCGCCAGGGGCCGTGTTGCACAGGCCGCCTGCGGCCGCGGGTCCTCTGCCAGCCCGGCCTGGGTGCCTGGCCCTTCGATTCTGAAACCAAATCTGAATCCTGGCCTCCGGGAGGCCCGTCTCTCTGGCCAGTTCCTCCCTGGTGGCGAAGTCCAGAAAGCGCTCTCGCTCGAAGGCTCGGAGGAGCACGGCGGTCTGGGACTGGGTGACGGCGGTCCGCTTTCGCCGGCCTTCCTGCGGGCCGCGTGGCCCCGGCCAGGGCCTGGATTCCCGCCGGTGCTGCCTCAGCCGGCGCGATCTCTCATTCTGAAACCAAATCTGGACCCTGGGCTCCGGAACGCCGATGGCCTGGGCCAGCTGTTCTCTGGTGGCCATGCCCGGGTACGGGTTCCGCTCGAAGGACGCTCGCAGGGCATCCCTTTGGCTCGCAGTCCAAACGAGCCTCTTTCGCCGTCCTCGCCCTCGGGCCTCCGCGGGGAGAGGGCTGCCGGGAGCTGTGGGGAGAGCCATCGCGGGGAGACAGGGCCCGAGTGACACAGACAGACACAGGCACACAGAGGCCGGGAGGCTATTGTGCGCCTCAGCCAACCTCTGCTCTGCTCTGCACCGCACCGCGGGCAGGTCAAGCCAGCAGTCTGGCCCCGCCAGCCAGGGGCCGCTCTTATAAAGACCTAGCGGCCCCACCCCTTCCTGAATATGCATGAGCTCCGGGGCCCAAGGGCGGGGTAGCCCGCCCTCTCAAGCCGGAAACCACAGGGACACCAGGGCCCTGTGGGGTGGTCGGGGGTGGGGCCTGAGCGGCGGGGGGAGGGGGAAGGACACGCGGGGCTTCGGGGGGCTGGCCCTCTGGGGTTCTCCAGGAATTCTACAGAAACTGGAAACCTCTCTCCGGGCACGAACACGTCACCAGGGAGGGTGGCGTGCAGAAGCGAAACCCCGTGACGGGTCTGAGTTTTCCAGGCCCCCTCTCCGTGAAGGCGTCAATGTCTGTGGGTGTCGCCGTTGCCGCGGTAGTCTCACACACGCAGCTGCGTGGATCCTGTTCGTGTTCCTGTAGAAAACGAGAGCCAAAGCACGGAGAAAAGAAACGCCCCGTGCAGGGACGGCCTGACGATGGATTCCTGTTTCCTGCAACACGGGGAGTCTCCCATACGGCCTGTTTGCAACCTGGATAGAAAGAGCACCGACACGATGCTGCTTTTCCACGGATCCCTGGGAGTTTCTGTTTCCCGGCCGAGCTCGGGAAACAAAACAGTGAACATGATCACGTCACCACGACGTAGGAAGCCACAGAGTCCCGAGCGACAGGCACCCTTGCGGAGGTCAAATAGAAAAATTACCCACAAAATAAATAAATAAATAAATAAATAAATTAGCTGGGCGTGGTGGCAGACGCCCGTAGTCCCAGCTACTTGGGGGGCTGAGGCAGGAGAATTACTCGAACCCGAGGGGTGGAGGTTGCAGTGAGCCGAGATCCGCCCATTGAACTCCAGCCTGGGCGAGAGGGCGAGACTCTGTCTCAAAATACCACCACCACCACCACCACCACCACCACCCCAGAGGCATTCCAACATGTAAAACCCCAAGTCAGAAGGTCGCATCCTGCGTTTGCCTTATGAGTCATCCACTTGGCACCGCGCCACGCGTACTTTCCTTCCTTCTGGTCCTCTTCCATCGTTTTTTCATACACGTTTACTGCTGCTCTGAAACTCTCCTGCTTTATGGCCCTCAGTGGAGTCGTTTCTTCTGAGGAGGCGAGGATCGCGGACTCTGTAGACTCACACCCGTAGGAATTTATTTCCCGTAACAGGCAGCAGGTAGGAGAAATGAAGAACCATCACCTAGGTGCTGGTCCAGAAATATGTCACCGTACCGTATCAGGGGAAAGCCCAAAGAAGAGTCATTACCTAGGCGAAGTGCTTAGAAATACATCCCAATACATCCTGTGGGTAGGACGAAGTCAGAAGACAATAGGTAAATACCCTAGGGGCTGTGCTCATCTGTATGTCCCAATCAGCCCAGTGGGAAAAGCCAAGGCGTACTACGAGAGACACACCGTGTAGGTGCTGAGCCGGGTGACATGTT
Organism: Saguinus oedipus; assembly: GCA_031835075.1. Taxonomy (NCBI): domain Eukaryota; kingdom Metazoa; phylum Chordata; class Mammalia; order Primates; family Cebidae; genus Saguinus; species Saguinus oedipus. The sequence continues at coordinate 21,225,902 of CM063187.1, forward strand.
CCAGTCTCCTCGGTGGACACTTCCCAGGAAGAAGAGGAGACACCTGCCGTCATCTAGCAGAAGAGACCAAAAGTATGTAATGATGATTCCTGTGGGCAAGATATCCAGACAAGAAAATCACCTCACCTGTGTGCCGGGCCCAGTGACAGGTCACTCTTTCTTTTGAAAGCGTAGCCCAGTCAGGTGAGCAGAGATACCTCACCAAGGTGCTGGGCCCGGAGACAAGTCACGTCCTCCCCTGTGGGCAAAGAGCAGGGGTGACAAGACAATCATTTTGAAGAGTAGAGTCCCCAGAGATACGTCACAATGGTCTCTGCCGGCAGGGTTCATGCAGGAGACTCACATCCCATTGACTGTGGACTCAACAATAGGTCACAATGTTTTCTGGCAAGAGGGTCTTGACCAAAAAGGAATGTAACTTGCCACTGGGCCCAGCAAGAAGTTACTGACTCCTATGTGAGCAGATATCAGGCAAGGGAAGGGAATCACAGCATCCTAGTTATGAGCACAGACATATGTCCCAAAGCCCCAAGCAGGAGGTGCCAAGGCAACAGGACCGTGTCACACGACCTAGGTGCTGGGTCCCACCCTACCTGCCACCCTCCGTCCCTCCGTCACTCCCGTCCCCCTCCCAGTCTCCCTTCGGTCCATTCCTCCCTTCACTCGTCCCTCGCTCTCCGTCTGGGACCCTCTCCCCAGCTCTACCCGCCTTCCCTCCAGCCTGGAGAAAGCAGCCCTTCCCTTTGCCCGCGCGGTACGGGGGTTGCGGGGCGAGTGGTCTCGGGTCTATATTGAGCCGCCAGGCGCTACTCGGTGACGGCTGGCGGGGAAGCGGGCGGGGCACCGGTGTGCGAGCGATCGGTGGGCGAAGCGGGGAGGCAGAAGAGGGGTGCAGCGGAATGGAGAGCGGGCCTGCCTGGCTACCCGGCCCGGTGTTTCGGGGGCAAAAACGCCCTCTCTGCCCACCCTCCTGAAGTACTCGGGGTCGCGTGGGGGCAGGGCTGCGAGGAGGGATGACAGCTGTGCCTGCGCTCTTCCCCCGAAGCGCCGCCGCGGGCTGCCCGCAGACCCGCGCACGCGCACTAGACCGCCCAGCTCCCGTGCCCTGGGCGGGTTCTGGGGTTCCCAAGATGCCGGGGAAAGAATGAATGACGGCACACCCCTGCCCTGTGTGCAGTCTCACACCGGACCGACCTGGAACTGAGGGATCCCAGACAGGTCAGCGGGAGGGCAAGACAGGCCGCCGGTACCTCAAATGCATGCACACACGCACACACGCACGCACACGCACGCACGCTCACACACACACACACACACACACACACACACACACACACAGAGCCGACCGGAGGCTGAAGTCAGAAATCACGCCTCAATCGGCCTGAGGGTGACCCCTATGGGGATGAGATTCCCTCGCGCTCTGTTGCGGGGCTCCACGTGGGGATATGCAGTCTGTGAACCCTGTGGACGAAACCAGGACTGGCACGCATCGCATTGCGCTCCCGAAATGCTTTGGGAGTGTGGGGTCCCTCCGTTGGTCCTGGAGGCAGAAGACCGCTCTCATCTCTGACTATGTTCCTCTTCCCCGTGGTCCCCTTCTTTCTCCTTCTGTTCCACCCTGTTCCCGTCTTTCCCTTTCTTCCTCGGTCCCTCCAAACCTCCGTTTCTTCCTTTCTCTCTCCGTCTCTTTCTCCTTTTCACCGTCCCTTCCCTCCCTGCGTCATTCCGTGTGTCTCCCTCCCTCTCCCTCGGTCTCTGCCTCCCTCCCTTCCTCCCTCTCTCCCTTCCGTCCTTTCCTCCCTTCACTCGTCCCTCCCTCTCGGTCTGGGATCCTCTTCCCACCTCTACCCTCCTTCCCTCCCGCCCGGAGAAAGAAAAACTTCCGTTTGGCCGCGGGGTACGGGGATTGCGGCGGGGGGGGGAGTGAGGGGTGGAAGGTCGGAAGGGGAAGTGGCCTCGGGTCTGCATTCAGCCGTCGGGCGCTTCTCGGTGATGAGGGAGAGGCTGGCGGGTGACCCGTGTGCCAGCGATCGGTGGGCGGAGGGAAGAGGCAGAAGAGGCGTGTGGCGGATTGGAGGACCCGGCCCGGTGTTACCCGGGCAAAGCGCCCACCCTCTGCCCACCCTCCTGAAGTACGCGGGGTGGCGTGGGGGCAGGGCGGCGAGGAGGGATGAGACCTCTGCCTCCGCCGGTCCCCCGAAGCGCCGCGGGCTGCCCGCAGACCCGCGCACGCGCACTAGACCGCCCAGCTCCCGGGCCCTGGGCGGGCTCTGGGGTCCCCAAGATGCTCGGGAAAGAATGACAGCACAGCCCTGCCCTGTGTGTAGTCTCTCACCGGACGGACGGACCTGGCACTCAGGGATCCCCGACGGGTCAGCGGGAGGGCAAGACACCAAGACACGCCGCTGGAAGCCGGGCCAGACGGTCACCTCACCGCGGGAGAGAGAGACCACCGCCCTGCCCCCACCCCTCCCCAAGCCGCGCGCGCCTCTTAAAGCTCCTCCAGCAGAGCCCGGTATTCTTCCTCGCTGAGGGGTGGCTCCAGCGAAGCGAGCTCTTCCACCTCCTTCAGCTCCCCCAGTGGCTCCGTGTCTAGGAAAGGTCGTGCCTGTTGCTGAAACTCTGGGCTCGACAGGAGCTCATCCAGCAGGCAGGAGGTGAGCGCAGACGAGCGCTCCTCCGGCTCCTGGAGCGCTTGGGAAGGCGCCTGCGGGGCTGGCAAGTGCCCCTGCCAGGCGGAGGCCTCCGGGGGTGCGGGCTGCGGAGGTGGAGGTGGCGCGGCTTGGGGTTCCCCTGCCGGCCCGGCCTCCCGGGGCCCCTGGCCCCAGCCCCACCTGGGACCCTGGTGGGCCCTGTGTGGCACCAGCACACCTTGCCCCTGTGAGTCGGCTTGAGCGGGCCCAAGCTGTCCCACGGAGCACGTCCCCGGCAGGCCGGCGCGTTGCCGGTCTCGCTCCTCCTGGCGTCTGCTCGGGTGCGGAGGCCCCGGAAGGCTCTGAGGGTCGGGGAGCGCCACTTCCGAGGGAGCCAGGGCGGCGAACCCGAAAGCCCCGAGTGCCCCGAGTGCCGGGGCAGGTTGCGAGATTCCTTCTGCCTGTGGGGCCTGTCCGTGCAGGAGCAGGGGCACGGCCCCTGCTGCCTGGCTCACGACGGGCCCCTGTGGGAGGGCCCCAGGCGCGCAGGGCACTTGGGGTGCGGGAAGCGCCGCCCCCCACGCCCCGGTGTGGGTGGAGGCGACCCAGGAGGGAGCGGAGGAGCCGCACCCGCCAGGGGCCGTGTTGCACAGGCCGCCTGCGGCCGCGGGTCCTCTGCCAGCCCGGCCTGGGTGCCTGGCCCTTCGATTCTGAAACCAAATCTGAATCCTGGCCTCCGGGAGGCCCGTCTCTCTGGCCAGTTCCTCCCTGGTGGCGAAGTCCAGAAAGCGCTCTCGCTCGAAGGCTCGGAGGAGCACGGCGGTCTGGGACTGGGTGACGGCGGTCCGCTTTCGCCGGCCTTCCTGCGGGCCGCGTGGCCCCGGCCAGGGCCTGGATTCCCGCCGGTGCTGCCTCAGCCGGCGCGATCTCTCATTCTGAAACCAAATCTGGACCCTGGGCTCCGGAACGCCGATGGCCTGGGCCAGCTGTTCTCTGGTGGCCATGCCCGGGTACGGGTTCCGCTCGAAGGACGCTCGCAGGGCATCCCTTTGGCTCGCAGTCCAAACGAGCCTCTTTCGCCGTCCTCGCCCTCGGGCCTCCGCGGGGAGAGGGCTGCCGGGAGCTGTGGGGAGAGCCATCGCGGGGAGACAGGGCCCGAGTGACACAGACAGACACAGGCACACAGAGGCCGGGAGGCTATTGTGCGCCTCAGCCAACCTCTGCTCTGCTCTGCACCGCACCGCGGGCAGGTCAAGCCAGCAGTCTGGCCCCGCCAGCCAGGGGCCGCTCTTATAAAGACCTAGCGGCCCCACCCCTTCCTGAATATGCATGAGCTCCGGGGCCCAAGGGCGGGGTAGCCCGCCCTCTCAAGCCGGAAACCACAGGGACACCAGGGCCCTGTGGGGTGGTCGGGGGTGGGGCCTGAGCGGCGGGGGGATGGGGAAGGACACGCGGGGCTTCGGGGGGCTGGCCCTCTGGGGTTCTCCAGGAATTCTACAGAAACTGGAAACCTCTCTCCGGGCACGAACACGTCACCAGGGAGGGTGGCGTGCAGAAGCGAAACCCCGTGACGGGTCTGAGTTTTCCAGGCCCCCTCTCCGTGAAGGCGTCAATGTCTGTGGGTGTCGCCGTTGCCGCGGTAGTCTCACACACGCAGCTGCGTGGATCCTGTTCGTGTTCCTGTAGAAAACGAGAGCCAAAGCACGGAGAAAAGAAACGCCCCGTGCAGGGACGGCCTGACGATGGATTCCTGTTTCCTGCAACACGGGGAGTCTCCCATACGGCCTGTTTGCAACCTGGATAGAAAGAGCACCGACACGATGCTGCTTTTCCACGGATCCCTGGGAGTTTCTGTTTCCCGGCCGAGCTCGGGAAACAAAACAGTGAACATGATCACGTCACCACGACGTAGGAAGCCACAGAGTCCCGAGCGACAGGCACCCTTGCGGAGGTCAAATAGAAAAATTACCCACAAAATAAATAAATAAATAAATAAATAAATTAGCTGGGCGTGGTGGCAGACGCCCGTAGTCCCAGCTACTTGGGGGGCTGAGGCAGGAGAATTACTCGAACCCGAGGGGTGGAGGTTGCAGTGAGCCGAGATCCGCCCATTGAACTCCAGCCTGGGCGAGAGGGCGAGACTCTGTCTCAAAATACCACCACCACCACCACCACCACCACCACCCCAGAGGCATTCCAACATGTAAAACCCCAAGTCAGAAGGTCGCATCCTGCGTTTGCCTTATGAGTCATCCACTTGGCACCGCGCCACGCGTACTTTCCTTCCTTCTGGTCCTCTTCCATCGTTTTTTCATACACGTTTACTGCTGCTCTGAAACTCTCCTGCTTTATGGCCCTCAGTGGAGTCGTTTCTTCTGAGGAGGCGAGGATCGCGGACTCTGTAGACTCACACCCGTAGGAATTTATTTCCCGTAACAGGCAGCAGGTAGGAGAAATGAAGAACCATCACCTAGGTGCTGGTCCAGAAATATGTCACCGTACCGTATCAGGGGAAAGCCCAAAGAAGAGTCATTACCTAGGCGAAGTGCTTAGAAATACATCCCAATACATCCTGTGGGTAGGACGAAGTCAGAAGACAATAGGTAAATACCCTAGGGGCTGTGCTCATCTGTATGTCCCAATCAGCCCAGTGGGAAAAGCCAAGGCGTACTACGAGAGACACACCGTGTAGGTGCTGAGCCGGGTGACATGTTCCAGTCTCCTCGGTGGACACTTCCCAGGAAGAAGAGGAGACACCTGCCGTCATCTAGCAGAAGAGACCAAAAGTATGTAATGATGATTCCTGTGGGCAAGATATCCAGACAAGAAAATCACCTCACCTGTGTGCCGGGCCCAGTGACAGGTCACTCTTTCTTTTGAAAGCGTAGCCCAGTCAGGTGAGCAGAGATACCTCACCAAGGTGCTGGGCCCGGAGACAAGTCACGTCCTCCCCTGTGGGCAAAGAGCAGGGGTGACAAGACAATCATTTTGAAGAGTAGAGTCCCCAGAGATACGTCACAATGGTCTCTGCCGGCAGGGTTCATGCAGGAGACTCACATCCCATTGACTGTGGACTCAACAATAGGTCACAATGTTTTCTGGCAAGAGGGTCTTGACCAAAAAGGAATGTAACTTGCCACTGGGCCCAGCAAGAAGTTACTGACTCCTATGTGAGCAGATATCAGGCAAGGGAAGGGAATCACAGCATCCTAGTTATGAGCACAGACATATGTCCCAAAGCCCCAAGCAGGAGGTGCCAAGGCAACAGGACCGTGTCACACGACCTAGGTGCTGGGTCCCACCCTACCTGCCACCCTCCGTCCCTCCGTCACTCCCGTCCCCCTCCCAGTCCCCCTTCGGTCCATTCCTCCCTTCACTCGTCCCTCGCTCTCCGTCTGGGACCCTCTCCCCAGCTCTACCCGCCTTCCCTCCAGCCTGGAGAAAGCAGCCCTTCCCTTTGCCCGCGCGGTACGGGGGTTGCGGGGCGAGTGGTCTCGGGTCTATATTGAGCCGCCAGGCGCTACTCGGTGACGGCTGGCGGGGAAGCGGGCGGGGCACCGGTGTGCGAGCGATCGGTGGGCGAAGCGGGGAGGCAGAAGAGGGGTGCAGCGGAATGGAGAGCGGGCCTGCCTGGCTACCCGGCCCGGTGTTTCGGGGGCAAAAACGCCCTCTCTGCCCACCCTCCTGAAGTACTCGGGGTCGCGTGGGGGCAGGGCTGCGAGGAGGGATGACAGCTGTGCCTGCGCTCTTCCCCCGAAGCGCCGCCGCGGGCTGCCCGCAGACCCGCGCACGCGCACTAGACCGCCCAGCTCCCGTGCCCTGGGCGGGTTCTGGGGTTCCCAAGATGCCGGGGAAAGAATGAATGACGGCACACCCCTGCCCTGTGTGCAGTCTCACACCGGACCGACCTGGAACTGAGGGATCCCAGACAGGTCAGCGGGAGGGCAAGACAGGCCGCCGGTACCTCAAATGCATGCACACACGCACACACGCACGCACACGCACGCACGCTCACACACACACACACACACACACACACACACACACACACAGAGCCGACCGGAGGCTGAAGTCAGAAATCACGCCTCAATCGGCCTGAGGGTGACCCCTATGGGGATGAGATTCCCTCGCGCTCTGTTGCGGGGCTCCACGTGGGGATATGCAGTCTGTGAACCCTGTGGACGAAACCAGGACTGGCACGCATCGCATTGCGCTCCCGAAATGCTTTGGGAGTGTGGGGTCCCTCCGTTGGTCCTGGAGGCAGAAGACCGCTCTCATCTCTGACTATGTTCCTCTTCCCCGTGGTCCCCTTCTTTCTCCTTCTGTTCCACCCTGTTCCCGTCTTTCCCTTTCTTCCTCGGTCCCTCCAAACCTCCGTTTCTTCCTTTCTCTCTCCGTCTCTTTCTCCTTTTCACCGTCCCTTCCCTCCCTGCGTCATTCCGTGTGTCTCCCTCCCTCTCCCTCGGTCTCTGCCTCCCTCCCTTCCTCCCTCTCTCCCTTCCGTCCTTTCCTCCCTTCACTCGTCCCTCCCTCTCGGTCTGGGATCCTCTTCCCACCTCTACCCTCCTTCCCTCCCGCCCGGAGAAAGAAAAACTTCCGTTTGGCCGCGGGGTACGGGGATTGCGGCGGGGGGGGGAGTGAGGGGTGGAAGGTCGGAAGGGGAAGTGGCCTCGGGTCTGCATTCAGCCGTCGGGCGCTTCTCGGTGATGAGGGAGAGGCTGGCGGGTGACCCGTGTGCCAGCGATCGGTGGGCGGAGGGAAGAGACAGAAGAGGCGTGTGGCGGATTGGAGGACCCGGCCCGGTGTTACCCGGGCAAAGCGCCCACCCTCTGCCCACCCTCCTGAAGTACGCGGTGTGGCGTGGGGGCAGGGCGGCGAGGAGGGATGAGACCTCTGCCTCCGCCGGTCCCCCGAAGCGCCGCGGGCTGCCCGCAGACCCGCGCACGCGCACTAGACCGCCCAGCTCCCGGGCCCTGGGCGGGCTCTGGGGTCCCCAAGATGCTCGGGAAAGAATGACAGCACAGCCCTGCCCTGTGTGTAGTCTCTCACCGGACGGACGGACCTGGCACTCAGGGATCCCCGACGGGTCAGCGGGAGGGCAAGACACCAAGACACGCCGCTGGAAGCCGGGCCAGACGGTCACCTCACCGCGGGAGAGAGAGACCACCGCCCTGCCCCCACCCCTCCCCAAGCCGCGCGCGCCTCTTAAAGCTCCTCCAGCAGAGCCCGGTATTCTTCCTCGCTGAGGGGTGGCTCCAGCGAAGCGAGCTCTTCCACCTCCTTCAGCTCCCCCAGTGGCTCCGTGTCTAGGAAAGGTCGTGCCTGTTGCTGAAACTCTGGGCTCGACAGGAGCTCATCCAGCAGGCAGGAGGTGAGCGCAGACGAGCGCTCCTCCGGCTCCTGGAGCGCTTGGGAAGGCGCCTGCGGGGCTGGCAAGTGCCCCTGCCAGGCGGAGGCCTCCGGGGGTGCGGGCTGCGGAGGTGGAGGTGGCGCGGCTTGGGGTTCCCCTGCCGGCCCGGCCTCCCGGGGCCCCTGGCCCCAGCCCCACCTGGGACCCTGGTGGGCCCTGTGTGGCACCAGCACACCTTGCCCCTGTGAGTCGGCTTGAGCGGGCCCAAGCTGTCCCACGGAGCACGTCCCCGGCAGGCCGGCGCGTTGCCGGTCCCGCTCCTCCTGGCGTCTGCTCGGGTGCGGAGGCCCCGGAAGGCTCTGAGGGTCGGGGAGCGCCACTTCCGAGGGAGCCAGGGCGGCGAACCCGAAAGCCCCGAGTGCCCCGAGTGCCGGGGCAGGTTGCGAGATTCCTTCTGCCTGTGGGGCCTGTCCGTGCAGGAGCAGGGGCACGGCCCCTGCTGCCTGGCTCACGACGGGCCCCTGTGGGAGGGCCCCAGGCGCGCAGGGCACTTGGGGTGCGGGAAGCGCCGCCCCCCACGCCCCGGTGTGGGTGGAGGCGACCCAGGAGGGAGCGGAGGAGCCGCACCCGCCAGGGGCCGTGTTGCACAGGCCGCCTGCGGCCGCGGGTCCTCTGCCAGCCCGGCCTGGGTGCCTGGCCCTTCGATTCTGAAACCAAATCTGAATCCTGGCCTCCGGGAGGCCCGTCTCTCTGGCCAGTTCCTCCCTGGTGGCGAAGTCCGGAAAGCGCTCTCGCTCGAAGGCTCGGAGGAGCACGGCGGTCTGGGACTGGGTGACGGCGGTCCGCTTTCGCCGGCCTTCCTGCGGGCCGCGTGGCCCCGGCCAGGGCCTGGATTCCCGCCGGTGCTGCCTCAGCCGGCGCGATCTCTCATTCTGAAACCAAATCTGGACCCTGGGCTCCGGAACGCCGATGGCCTGGGCCAGCTGTTCTCTGGTGGCCATGCCCGGGTACGGGTTCCGCTCGAAGGACGCTCGCAGGGCATCCCTTTGGCTCGCAGTCCAAACGAGCCTCTTTCGCCGTCCTCGCCCTCGGGCCTCCGCGGGGAGAGGGCTGCCGGGAGCTGTGGGGAGAGCCATCGCGGGGAGACAGGGCCCGAGTGACACAGACAGACACAGGCACACAGAGGCCGGGAGGCTATTGTGCGCCTCAGCCAACCTCTGCTCTGCTCTGCACCGCACCGCGGGCAGGTCAAGCCAGCAGTCTGGCCCCGCCAGCCAGGGGCCGCTCTTATAAAGACCTAGCGGCCCCACCCCTTCCTGAATATGCATGAGCTCCGGGGCCCAAGGGCGGGGTAGCCCGCCCTCTCAAGCCGGAAACCACAGGGACACCAGGGCCCTGTGGGGTGGTCGGGGGTGGGGCCTGAGCGGCGGGGGGAGGGGGAAGGACACGCGGGGCTTCGGGGGGCTGGCCCTCTGGGGTTCTCCAGGAATTCTACAGAAACTGGAAACCTCTCTCCGGGCACGAACACGTCACCAGGGAGGGTGGCGTGCAGAAGCGAAACCCCGTGACGGGTCTGAGTTTTCCAGGCCCCCTCTCCGTGAAGGCGTCAATGTCTGTGGGTGTCGCCGTTGCCGCGGTAGTCTCACACACGCAGCTGCGTGGATCCTGTTCGTGTTCCTGTAGAAAACGAGAGCCAAAGCACGGAGAAAAGAAACGCCCCGTGCAGGGACGGCCTGACGATGGATTCCTGTTTCCTGCAACACGGGGAGTCTCCCATACGGCCTGTTTGCAACCTGGATAGAAAGAGCACCGACACGATGCTGCTTTTCCACGGATCCCTGGGAGTTTCTGTTTCCCGGCCGAGCTCGGGAAACAAAACAGTGAACATGATCACGTCACCACGACGTAGGAAGCCACAGAGTCCCGAGCGACAGGCACCCTTGCGGAGGTCAAATAGAAAAATTACCCACAAAATAAATAAATAAATAAATAAATAAATTAGCTGGGCGTGGTGGCAGACGCCCGTAGTCCCAGCTACTTGGGGGGCTGAGGCAGGAGAATTACTCGAACCCGAGGGGTGGAGGTTGCAGTGAGCCGAGATCCGCCCATTGAACTCCAGCCTGGGCGAGAGGGCGAGACTCTGTCTCAAAATACCACCACCACCACCACCACCACCACCACCCCAGAGGCATTCCAACATGTAAAACCCCAAGTCAGAAGGTCGCATCCTGCGTTTGCCTTATGAGTCATCCACTTGGCACCGCGCCACGCGTACTTTCCTTCCTTCTGGTCCTCTTCCATCGTTTTTTCATACACGTTTACTGCTGCTCTGAAACTCTCCTGCTTCATGGCCCTCAGTGGAGTCGTTTCTTCTGAGGAGGCGAGGATCGCGGACTCTGTAGACTCACACCCGTAGGAATTTATTTCCCGTAACAGGCAGCAGGTAGGAGAAATGAAGAACCATCACCTAGGTGCTGGTCCAGAAATATGTCACCGTACCGTATCAGGGGAAAGCCCAAAGAAGAGTCATTACCTAGGCGAAGTGCTTAGAAATACATCCCAATACATCCTGTGGGTAGGACGAAGTCAGAAGACAATAGGTAAATACCCTAGGGGCTGTGCTCATCTGTATGTCCCAATCAGCCCAGTGGGAAAAGCCAAGGCGTACTACGAGAGACACACCGTGTAGGTGCTGAGCCGGGTGACATGTTCCAGTCTCCTCGGTGGACACTTCCCAGGAAGAAGAGGAGACACCTGCCGTCATCTAGCAGAAGAGACCAAAAGTATGTAATGATGATTCCTGTGGGCAAGATATCCAGACAAGAAAATCACCTCACCTGTGTGCCGGGCCCAGTGACAGGTCACTCTTTCTTTTGAAAGCGTAGCCCAGTCAGGTGAGCAGAGTTACCTCACCAAGGTGCTGGGCCCGGAGACAAGTCACGTCCTCCCCTGTGGGCAAAGAGCAGGGGTGACAAGACAATCATTTTGAAGAGTAGAGTCCCCAGAGATACGTCACAATGGTCTCTGCCGGCAGGGTTCATGCAGGAGACTCACATCCCATTGACTGTGGACTCAACAATAGGTCACAATGTTTTCTGGCAAGAGGGTCTTGACCAAAAAGGAATGTAACTTGCCACTGGGCCCAGCAAGAAGTTACTGACTCCTCTGTGAGCAGATATCAGGCAAGGGAAGGGAATCACAGCATCCTAGTTATGAGCACAGACATATGTCCCAAAGCCCCAAGCAGGAGGTGCCAAGGCAACAGGACCGTGTCACACGACCTAGGTGCTGGGTCCCACCCTACCTGCCACCCTCCGTCCCTCCGTCACTCCCGTCCCCCTCCCAGTCTCCCTTCCGTCCATTCCTCCCTTCACTCGTCCCTCGCTCTCCGTCTGGGACCCTCTCCCCAGCTCTACCCGCCTTCCCTCCAGCCTGGAGAAAGCAGCCCTTCCGTTTGCCCGCGCGGTACGGGGGTTGCGGGGCGAGTGGTCTCGGGTCTATATTGAGCCGCCAGGCGCTACTCGGTGACGGCTGGCGGGGAAGCGGGCGGGGCACCGGTGTGCGAGCGATCGGTGGAAGAAGCGGGGAGGCAGAAGAGGGGTGCAGCGGAATGGAGAGCGGGCCTGCCTGGCTACCCGGCCCGGTGTTTCGGGGGCAAAAACGCCCTCTCTGCCCACCCTCCTGAAGTACTCGGGGTCGCGTGGGGGCAGGGCTGCGAGGAGGGATGACAGCTGTGCCTGCGCTCTTCCCCCGAAGCGCCGCCGCGGGCTGCCCGCAGACCCGCGCACGCGCACTAGACCGCCCAGCTCCCGTGCCCTGGGCGGGTTCTGGGGTTCCCAAGATGCCGGGGAAAGAATGAATGACGGCACACCCCTGCCCTGTGTGCAGTCTCACACCGGACCGACCTGGAACTGAGGGATCCCAGACAGGTCAGCGGGAGGGCAAGACAGGCCGCCGGTACCTCAAATGCATGCACACACGCACACACGCACGCACACGCACGCACGCTCACACACACACACACACACACACACACACACACAGAGCCGACCGGAGGCTGAAGTCAGAAATCACGCCTCAATCGGCCTGAGGGTGACCCCTATGGGGATGAGATTCCCTCGCGCTCTGTTGCGGGGCTCCACGTGGGGATATGCAGTCTGTGAACCCTGTGGACGAAACCAGGACTGGCACGCATCGCATTGCGCTCCCGAAATGCTTTGGGAGTGTGGGGTCCCTCCGTTGGTCCTGGAGGCAGAAGACCGCTCTCATCTCTGACTATGTTCCTCTTCCCCGTGGTCCCCTTCTTTCTCCTTCTGTTCCACCCTGTTCCCGTCTTTCCCTTTCTTCCTCGGTCCCTCCAAACCTCCGTTTCTTCCTTTCTCTCTCCGTCTCTTTCTCCTTTTCACCGTCCCTTCCCTCCCTGCGTCATTCCGTGTGTCTCCCTCCCTCTCCCTCGGTCTCTGCCTCCCTCCCTTCCTCCCTCTCTCCCTTCCGTCCTTTCCTCCCTTCACTCGTCCCTCCCTCTCGGTCTGGGATCCTCTTCCCACCTCTACCCTCCTTCCCTCCCGCCCGGAGAAAGAAAAACTTCCGTTTGGCCGCGGGGTACGGGGATTGCGGCGGGGGGGGGGGAGTGAGGGGTGGAAGGTCGGAAGGGGAAGTGGCCTCGGGTCTGCATTCAGCCGTCGGGCGCTTCTCGGTGATGAGGGAGAGGCTGGCGGGTGACCCGTGTGCCAGCGATCGGTGGGCGGAGGGAAGAGGCAGAAGAGGCGTGTGGCGGATTGGAGGACCCGGCCCGGTGTTACCCGGGCAAAGCGCCCACCCTCTGCCCACCCTCCTGAAGTACGCGGGGTGGCGTGGGGGCAGGGCGGCGAGGAGGGATGAGAGCTCTGCCTCCGCCGGTCCCCCGAAGCGCCGCGGGCTGCCCGCAGACCCGCGCACGCGCACTAGACCGCCCAGCTCCCGGGCCCTGGGCGGGCTCTGGGGTCCCCAAGATGCTCGGGAAAGAATGACAGCACAGCCCTGCCCTGTGTGTAGTCTCTCACCGGACGGACGGACCTGGCACTCAGGGATCCCCGACGGGTCAGCGGGAGGGCAAGACACCAAGACACGCCGCTGGAAGCCGGGCCAGACGGTCACCTCACCGCGGGAGAGAGAGACCACCGCCCTGCCCCCACCCCTCCCCAAGCCGCGCGCGCCTCTTAAAGCTCCTCCAGCAGAGCCCGGTATTCTTCCTCGCTGAGGGGTGGCTCCAGCGAAGCGAGCTCTTCCACCTCCTTCAGCTCCCCCAGTGGCTCCGTGTCTAGGAAAGGTCGTGCCTGTTGCTGAAACTCTGGGCTCGACAGGAGCTCATCCAGCAGGCAGGAGGTGAGCGCAGACGAGCGCTCCTCCGGCTCCTGGAGCGCTTGGGAAGGCGCCTGCGGGGCTGGCAAGTGCCCCTGCCAGGCGGAGGCCTCCGGGGGTGCGGGCTGCGGAGGTGGAGGTGGCGCGGCTTGGGGTTCCCCTGCCGGCCCGGCCTCCCGGGGCCCCTGGCCCCAGCCCCACCTGGGACCCTGGTGGGCCCTGTGTGGCACCAGCACACCTTGCCCCTGTGAGTCGGCTTGAGCGGGCCCAAGCTGTCCCACGGAGCACGTCCCCGGCAGGCCGGCGCGTTGCCGGTCCCGCTCCTCCTGGCGTCTGCTCGGGTGCGGAGGCCCCGGAAGGCTCTGAGGGTCGGGGAGCGCCACTTCCGAGGGAGCCAGGGCGGCGAACCCGAAAGCCCCGAGTGCCCCGAGTGCCGGGGCAGGTTGCGAGATTCCTTCTGCCTGTGGGGCCTGTCCGTGCAGGAGCAGGGGCACGGCCCCTGCTGCCTGGCTCACGACGGGCCCCTGTGGGAGGGCCCCAGGCGCGCAGGGCACTTGGGGTGCGGGAAGCGCCGCCCCCCACGCCCCGGTGTGGGTGGAGGCGACCCAGGAGGGAGCGGAGGAGCCGCACCCGCCAGGGGCCGTGTTGCACAGGCCGCCTGCGGCCGCGGGTCCTCTGCCAGCCCGGCCTGGGTGCCTGGCCCTTCGATTCTGAAACCAAATCTGAATCCTGGCCTCCGGGAGGCCCGTCTCTCTGGCCAGTTCCTCCCTGGTGGCGAAGTCCGGAAAGCGCTCTCGCTCGAAGGCTCGGAGGAGCACGGCGGTCTGGGACTGGGTGACGGCGGTCCGCTTTCGCCGGCCTTCCTGCGGGCCGCGTGGCCCCGGCCAGGGCCTGGATTCCCGCCGGTGCTGCCTCAGCCGGCGCGATCTCTCATTCTGAAACCAAATCTGGACCCTGGGCTCCGGAACGCCGATGGCCTGGGCCAGCTGTTCTCTGGTGGCCATGCCCGGGTACGGGTTCCGCTCGAAGGACGCTCGCAGGGCATCCCTTTGGCTCGCAGTCCAAACGAGCCTCTTTCGCCGTCCTCGCCCTCGGGCCTCCGCGGGGAGAGGGCTGCCGGGAGCTGTGGGGAGAGCCATCGCGGGGAGACAGGGCCCGAGTGACACAGACAGACACAGGCACACAGAGGCCGGGAGGCTATTGTGCGCCTCAGCCAACCTCTGCTCTGCTCTGCACCGCACCGCGGGCAGGTCAAGCCAGCAGTCTGGCCCCGCCAGCCAGGGGCCGCTCTTATAAAGACCTAGCGGCCCCACCCCTTCCTGAATATGCATGAGCTCCGGGGCCCAAGGGCGGGGTAGCCCGCCCTCTCAAGCCGGAAACCACAGGGACACCAGGGCCCTGTGGGGTGGTCGGGGGTGGGGCCTGAGCGGCGGGGGGAGGGGGAAGGACACGCGGGGCTTCGGGGGGCTGGCCCTCTGGGGTTCTCCAGGAATTCTACAGAAACTGGAAACCTCTCTCCGGGCACGAACACGTCACCAGGGAGGGTGGCGTGCAGAAGCGAAACCCCGTGACGGGTCTGAGTTTTCCAGGCCCCCTCTCCGTGAAGGCGTCAATGTCTGTGGGTGTCGCCGTTGCCGCGGTAGTCTCACACACGCAGCTGCGTGGATCCTGTTCGTGTTCCTGTAGAAAACGAGAGCCAAAGCACGGAGAAAAGAAACGCCCCGTGCAGGGACGGCCTGACGATGGATTCCTGTTTCCTGCAACACGGGGAGTCTCCCATACGGCCTGTTTGCAACCTGGATAGAAAGAGCACCGACACGATGCTGCTTTTCCACGGATCCCTGGGAGTTTCTGTTTCCCGGCCGAGCTCGGGAAACAAAACAGTGAACATGATCACGTCACCACGACGTAGGAAGCCACAGAGTCCCGAGCGACAGGCACCCTTGCGGAGGTCAAATAGAAAAATTACCCACAAAATAAATAAATAAATAAATAAATAAATAAATTAGCTGGGCGTGGTGGCAGACGCCCGTAGTCCCAGCTACTTGGGGGGCTGAGGCAGGAGAATTACTCGAACCCGAGGGGTGGAGGTTGCAGTGAGCCGAGATCCGCCCATTGAACTCCAGCCTGGGCGAGAGGG
The DNA here is from genome assembly GCA_031835075.1 of Saguinus oedipus. NCBI lineage: Eukaryota > Metazoa > Chordata > Mammalia > Primates > Cebidae > Saguinus > Saguinus oedipus. The sequence continues at coordinate 21,241,365 of CM063187.1, forward strand.
CGAGACTCTGTCTCAAAATACCACCACCACCACCACCACCACCACCACCCCAGAGGCATTCCAACATGTAAAACCCCAAGTCAGAAGGTCGCATCCTGCGTTTGCCTTATGAGTCATCCACTTGGCACCGCGCCACGCGTACTTTCCTTCCTTCTGGTCCTCTTCCATCGTTTTTTCATACACGTTTACTGCTGCTCTGAAAATCTCCTGCTTCATGGCCCTCAGTGGAGTCGTTTCTTCTGAGGAGGCGAGGATCGCGGACTCTGTAGACTCACACCCGTAGGAATTTATTTCCCGTAACAGGCAGCAGGTAGGAGAAATGAAGAACCATCACCTAGGTGCTGGTCCAGAAATATGTCACCGTACCGTATCAGGGGAAAGCCCAAAGAAGAGTCATTACCTAGGCGAAGTGCTTAGAAATACATCCCAATACATCCTGTGGGTAGGACGAAGTCAGAAGACAATAGGTAAATACCCTAGAGGCTGTGCTCATCTGTATGTCCCAATCAGCCCAGTGGGAAAAGCCAAGGCGTACTACGAGAGACACACCGTGTAGGTGCTGAGCCGGGTGACATGTTCCAGTCTCCTCGGTGGGCACTTCCCAGGAAGAAGAGGAGACACCTGCCGTCATCTAGCAGAAGAGACCAAAAGTATGTAATGATGATTCCTGTGGGCAAGATATCCAGACAAGAAAATCACCTCACCTGTGTGCCGGGCCCAGTGACAGGTCACTATTTCTTTTGAAAGCGTATCCCAGTCAGGTGAGCAGAGTTACCTCACCAAGGTGCTGGGCCCGGAGACAAGTCACGTCCTCTCCTGTGGGCAAAGAGCAGGGGTGACAAGACAATCATTTTGAAGAGTAGAGTCCCCAGAGATACGTCACAATGGTCTCTGCCGGCAGGGTTCATGCAGGAGACTCACATCCCATTGACTGTGGACTCAACAATAGGTCACAATGTTTTCTGGCAAGAGGGTCTTGACCAAAAAGGAATGTAACTTGCCACTGGGCCCAGCAAGAAGTTACTGACTCCTATGTGAGCAGATATCAGGCAAGGGAAGGGAATCACAGCATCCTAGTTATGAGCACAGACATATGTCCCAAAGCCCCAAGCAGGAGGTGCCAAGGCAACAGGACCGTGTCACACGACCTAGGTGCTGGGTCCCACCCTACCTGCCACCCTCCGTCCCTCCGTCACTCCCGTCCCCCTCCCAGTCTCCCTTCCGTCCATTCCTCCCTTCACTCGTCCCTCGCTCTCCGTCTGGGACCCTCTCCCCAGCTCTACCCGCCTTCCCTCCAGCCTGGAGAAAGCAGCCCTTCCCTTTGCCCGCGCGGTACGGGGGTTGCGGGGCGAGTGGTCTCGGGTCTATATTGAGCCGCCAGGCGCTACTCGGTGACGGCTGGCGGGGAAGCGGGCGGGGCACCGGTGTGCGAGCGATCGGTGGGCGAAGCGGGGAGGCAGAAGAGGGGTGCAGCGGAATGGAGAGCGGGCCTGCCTGGCTACCCGGCCCGGTGTTTCGGGGGCAAAAACGCCCTCTCTGCCCACCCTCCTGAAGTACTCGGGGTCGCGTGGGGGCAGGGCTGCGAGGAGGGATGACAGCTGTGCCTGCGCTCTTCCCCCGAAGCGCCGCCGCGGGCTGCCCGCAGACCCGCGCACGCGCACTAGACCGCCCAGCTCCCGTGCCCTGGGCGGGTTCTGGGGTTCCCAAGATGCCGGGGAAAGAATGAATGACGGCACACCCCTGCCCTGTGTGCAGTCTCACACCGGACCGACCTGGAACTGAGGGATCCCAGACAGGTCAGCGGGAGGGCAAGACAGGCCGCCGGTACCTCAAATGCATGCACACACGCACACACGCACGCACACGCACGCACGCTCACACACACACACACACACACACACACACACACACAGAGCCGACCGGAGGCTGAAGTCAGAAATCACGCCTCAATCGGCCTGAGGGTGACCCCTATGGGGATGAGATTCCCTCGCGCTCTGTTGCGGGGCTCCACGTGGGGATATGCAGTCTGTGAACCCTGTGGACGAAACCAGGACTGGCACGCATCGCATTGCGCTCCCGAAATGCTTTGGGAGTGTGGGGTCCCTCCGTTGGTCCTGGAGGCAGAAGACCGCTCTCATCTCTGACTATGTTCCTCTTCCCCGTGGTCCCCTTCTTTCTCCTTCTGTTCCACCCTGTTCCCGTCTTTCCCTTTCTTCCTCGGTCCCTCCAAACCTCCGTTTCTTCCTTTCTCTCTCCGTCTCTTTCTCCTTTTCACCGTCCCTTCCCTCCCTGCGTCATTCCGTGTGTCTCCCTCCCTCTCCCTCGGTCTCTGCCTCCCTCCCTTCCTCCCTCTCTCCCTTCCGTCCTTTCCTCCCTTCACTCGTCCCTCCCTCTCGGTCTGGGATCCTCTTCCCACCTCTACCCTCCTTCCCTCCCGCCCGGAGAAAGAAAAACTTCCGTTTGGCCGCGGGGTACGGGGATTGCGGCGGGGGGGGGGAGTGAGGGGTGGAAGGTCGGAAGGGGAAGTGGCCTCGGGTCTGCATTCAGCCGTCGGGCGCTTCTCGGTGATGAGGGAGAGGCTGGCGGGTGACCCGTGTGCCAGCGATCGGTGGGCGGAGGGAAGAGGCAGAAGAGGCGTGTGGCGGATTGGAGGACCCGGCCCGGTGTTACCCGGGCAAAGCGCCCACCCTCTGCCCACCCTCCTGAAGTACGCGGGGTGGCGTGGGGGCAGGGCGGCGAGGAGGGATGAGAGCTCTGCCTCCGCCGGTCCCCCGAAGCGCCGCGGGCTGCCCGCAGACCCGCGCACGCGCACTAGACCGCCCAGCTCCCGGGCCCTGGGCGGGCTCTGGGGTCCCCAAGATGCTCGGGAAAGAATGACAGCACAGCCCTGCCCTGTGTGTAGTCTCTCACCGGACGGACGGACCTGGCACTCAGGGATCCCCGACGGGTCAGCGGGAGGGCAAGACACCAAGACACGCCGCTGGAAGCCGGGCCAGACGGTCACCTCACCGCGGGAGAGAGAGACCACCGCCCTGCCCCCACCCCTCCCCAAGCCGCGCGCGCCTCTTAAAGCTCCTCCAGCAGAGCCCGGTATTCTTCCTCGCTGAGGGGTGGCTCCAGCGAAGCGAGCTCTTCCACCTCCTTCAGCTCCCCCAGTGGCTCCGTGTCTAGGAAAGGTCGTGCCTGTTGCTGAAACTCTGGGCTCGACAGGAGCTCATCCAGCAGGCAGGAGGTGAGCGCAGACGAGCGCTCCTCCGGCTCCTGGAGCGCTTGGGAAGGCGCCTGCGGGGCTGGCAAGTGCCCCTGCCAGGCGGAGGCCTCCGGGGGTGCGGGCTGCGGAGGTGGAGGTGGCGCGGCTTGGGGTTCCCCTGCCGGCCCGGCCTCCCGGGGCCCCTGGCCCCAGCCCCACCTGGGACCCTGGTGGGCCCTGTGTGGCACCAGCACACCTTGCCCCTGTGAGTCGGCTTGAGCGGGCCCAAGCTGTCCCACGGAGCACGTCCCCGGCAGGCCGGCGCGTTGCCGGTCCCGCTCCTCCTGGCGTCTGCTCGGGTGCGGAGGCCCCGGAAGGCTCTGAGGGTCGGGGAGCGCCACTTCCGAGGGAGCCAGGGCGGCGAACCCGAAAGCCCCGAGTGCCCCGAGTGCCGGGGCAGGTTGCGAGATTCCTTCTGCCTGTGGGGCCTGTCCGTGCAGGAGCAGGGGCACGGCCCCTGCTGCCTGGCTCACGACGGGCCCCTGTGGGAGGGCCCCAGGCGCGCAGGGCACTTGGGGTGCGGGAAGCGCCGCCCCCCACGCCCCGGTGTGGGTGGAGGCGACCCAGGAGGGAGCGGAGGAGCCGCACCCGCCAGGGGCCGTGTTGCACAGGCCGCCTGCGGCCGCGGGTCCTCTGCCAGCCCGGCCTGGGTGCCTGGCCCTTCGATTCTGAAACCAAATCTGAATCCTGGCCTCCGGGAGGCCCGTCTCTCTGGCCAGTTCCTCCCTGGTGGCGAAGTCCGGAAAGCGCTCTCGCTCGAAGGCTCGGAGGAGCACGGCGGTCTGGGACTGGGTGACGGCGGTCCGCTTTCGCCGGCCTTCCTGCGGGCCGCGTGGCCCCGGCCAGGGCCTGGATTCCCGCCGGTGCTGCCTCAGCCGGCGCGATCTCTCATTCTGAAACCAAATCTGGACCCTGGGCTCCGGAACGCCGATGGCCTGGGCCAGCTGTTCTCTGGTGGCCATGCCCGGGTACGGGTTCCGCTCGAAGGACGCTCGCAGGGCATCCCTTTGGCTCGCAGTCCAAACGAGCCTCTTTCGCCGTCCTCGCCCTCGGGCCTCCGCGGGGAGAGGGCTGCCGGGAGCTGTGGGGAGAGCCATCGCGGGGAGACAGGGCCCGAGTGACACAGACAGACACAGGCACACAGAGGCCGGGAGGCTATTGTGCGCCTCAGCCAACCTCTGCTCTGCTCTGCACCGCACCGCGGGCAGGTCAAGCCAGCAGTCTGGCCCCGCCAGCCAGGGGCCGCTCTTATAAAGACCTAGCGGCCCCACCCCTTCCTGAATATGCATGAGCTCCGGGGCCCAAGGGCGGGGTAGCCCGCCCTCTCAAGCCGGAAACCACAGGGACACCAGGGCCCTGTGGGGTGGTCGGGGGTGGGGCCTGAGCGGCGGGGGGAGGGGGAAGGACACGCGGGGCTTCGGGGGGCTGGCCCTCTGGGGTTCTCCAGGAATTCTACAGAAACTGGAAACCTCTCTCCGGGCACGAACACGTCACCAGGGAGGGTGGCGTGCAGAAGCGAAACCCCGTGACGGGTCTGAGTTTTCCAGGCCCCCTCTCCGTGAAGGCGTCAATGTCTGTGGGTGTCGCCGTTGCCGCGGTAGTCTCACACACGCAGCTGCGTGGATCCTGTTCGTGTTCCTGTAGAAAACGAGAGCCAAAGCACGGAGAAAAGAAACGCCCCGTGCAGGGACGGCCTGACGATGGATTCCTGTTTCCTGCAACACGGGGAGTCTCCCATACGGCCTGTTTGCAACCTGGATAGAAAGAGCACCGACACGATGCTGCTTTTCCACGGATCCCTGGGAGTTTCTGTTTCCCGGCCGAGCTCGGGAAACAAAACAGTGAACATGATCACGTCACCACGACGTAGGAAGCCACAGAGTCCCGAGCGACAGGCACCCTTGCGGAGGTCAAATAGAAAAATTACCCACAAAATAAATAAATAAATAAATAAATAAATAAATTAGCTGGGCGTGGTGGCAGACGCCCGTAGTCCCAGCTACTTGGGGGGCTGAGGCAGGAGAATTACTCGAACCCGAGGGGTGGAGGTTGCAGTGAGCCGAGATCCGCCCATTGAACTCCAGCCTGGGCGAGAGGGCGAGACTCTGTCTCAAAATACCACCACCACCACCACCACCACCACCACCCCAGAGGCATTCCAACATGTAAAACCCCAAGTCAGAAGGTCGCATCCTGCGTTTGCCTTATGAGTCATCCACTTGGCACCGCGCCACGCGTACTTTCCTTCCTTCTGGTCCTCTTCCATCGTTTTTTCATACACGTTTACTGCTGCTCTGAAAATCTCCTGCTTCATGGCCCTCAGTGGAGTCGTTTCTTCTGAGGAGGCGAGGATCGCGGACTCTGTAGACTCACACCCGTAGGAATTTATTTCCCGTAACAGGCAGCAGGTAGGAGAAATGAAGAACCATCACCTAGGTGCTGGTCCAGAAATATGTCACCGTACCGTATCAGGGGAAAGCCCAAAGAAGAGTCATTACCTAGGCGAAGTGCTTAGAAATACATCCCAATACATCCTGTGGGTAGGACAAAGTCAGAAGACAATAGGTAAATACCCTAGAGGCTGTGCTCATCTGTATGTCCCAATCAGCCCAGTGGGAAAAGCCAAGGCGTACTACGAGAGACACACCGTGTAGGTGCTGAGCCGGGTGACATGTTCCAGTCTCCTCGGTGGGCACTTCCCAGGAAGAAGAGGAGACACCTGCCGTCATCTAGCAGAAGAGACCAAAAGTATGTAATGATGATTCCTGTGGGCAAGATATCCAGACAAGAAAATCACCTCACCTGTGTGCCGGGCCCAGTGACAGGTCACTATTTCTTTTGAAAGCGTATCCCAGTCAGGTGAGCAGAGTTACCTCACCAAGGTGCTGGGCCCGGAGACAAGTCACGTCCTCCCCTGTGGGCAAAGAGCAGGGGTGACAAGACAATCATTTTGAAGAGTAGAGTCCCCAGAGATACGTCACAATGGTCTCTGCCGGCAGGGTTCATGCAGGAGACTCACATCCCATTGACTGTGGACTCAACAATAGGTCACAATGTTTTCTGGCAAGAGGGTCTTGACCAAAAAGGAATGTAACTTGCCACTGGGCCCAGCAAGAAGTTACTGACTCCTATGTGAGCAGATATCAGGCAAGGGAAGGGAATCACAGCATCCTAGTTATGAGCACAGACATATGTCCCAAAGCCCCAAGCAGGAGGTGCCAAGGCAACAGGACCGTGTCACACGACCTAGGTGCTGGGTCCCACCCTACCTGCCACCCTCCGTCCCTCCGTCACTCCCGTCCCCCTCCCAGTCTCCCTTCCGTCCATTCCTCCCTTCACTCGTCCCTCGCTCTCCGTCTGGGACCCTCTCCCCAGCTCTACCCGCCTTCCCTCCAGCCTGGAGAAAGCAGCCCTTCCCTTTGCCCGCACGGTACGGGGGTTGCGGGGCGAGTGGTCTCGGGTCTATATTGAGCCGCCAGGCGCTACTCGGTGACGGCTGGCGGGGAAGCGGGCGGGGCACCGGTGTGCGAGCGATCGGTGGGCGAAGCGGGGAGGCAGAAGAGGGGTGCAGCGGAATGGAGAGCGGGCCTGCCTGGCTACCCGGCCCGGTGTTTCGGGGGCAAAAACGCCCTCTCTGCCCACCCTCCTGAAGTACTCGGGGTCGCGTGGGGGCAGGGCTGCGAGGAGGGATGACAGCTGTGCCTGCGCTCTTCCCCCGAAGCGCCGCCGCGGGCTGCCCGCAGACCCGCGCACGCGCACTAGACCGCCCAGCTCCCGTGCCCTGGGCGGGTTCTGGGGTTCCCAAGATGCCGGCGAAAGAATGAATGACGGCACACCCCTGCCCTGTGTGCAGTCTCACACCGGACCGACCTGGAACTGAGGGATCCCAGACAGGTCAGCGGGAGGGCAAGACAGGCCGCCGGTACCTCAAATGCATGCACACACGCACACACGCACGCACACGCACGCACGCTCACACACACACACACACACACACACACACACACACACAGAGCCGACCGGAGGCTGAAGTCAGAAATCACGCCTCAATCGGCCTGAGGGTGACCCCTATGGGGATGAGATTCCCTCGCGCTCTGTTGCGGGGCTCCACGTGGGGATATGCAGTCTGTGAACCCTGTGGACGAAACCAGGACTGGCACGCATCGCATTGCGCTCCCGAAATGCTTTGGGAGTGTGGGGTCCCTCCGTTGGTCCTGGAGGCAGAAGACCGCTCTCATCTCTGACTATGTTCCTCTTCCCCGTGGTCCCCTTCTTTCTCCTTCTGTTCCACCCTGTTCCCGTCTTTCCCTTTCTTCCTCGGTCCCTCCAAACCTCCGTTTCTTCCTTTCTCTCTCCGTCTCTTTCTCCTTTTCACCGTCCCTTCCCTCCCTGCGTCATTCCGTGTGTCTCCCTCCCTCTCCCTCGGTCTCTGCCTCCCTCCCTTCCTCCCTCTCTCCCTTCCGTCCTTTCCTCCCTTCACTCGTCCCTCCCTCTCGGTCTGGGATCCTCTTCCCACCTCTACCCTCCTTCCCTCCCGCCCGGAGAAAGAAAAACTTCCGTTTGGCCGCGGGGTACGGGGATTGCGGCGGGGGGGGGGGAGTGAGGGGTGGAAGGTCGGAAGGGGAAGTGGCCTCGGGTCTGCATTCAGCCGTCGGGCGCTTCTCGGTGATGAGGGAGAGGCTGGCGGGTGACCCGTGTGCCAGCGATCGGTGGGCGGAGGGAAGAGGCAGAAGAGGCGTGTGGCGGATTGGAGGACCCGGCCCGGTGTTACCCGGGCAAAGCGCCCACCCTCTGCCCACCCTCCTGAAGTACGCGGGGTGGCGTGGGGGCAGGGCGGCGAGGAGGGATGAGACCTCTGCCTCCGCCGGTCCCCCGAAGCGCCGCGGGCTGCCCGCAGACCCGCGCACGCGCACTAGACCGCCCAGCTCCCGGGCCCTGGGCGGGCTCTGGGGTCCCCAAGATGCTCGGGAAAGAATGACAGCACAGCCCTGCCCTGTGTGTAGTCTCTCACCGGACGGACGGACCTGGCACTCAGGGATCCCCGACGGGTCAGCGGGAGGGCAAGACACCAAGACACGCCGCTGGAAGCCGGGCCAGACGGTCACCTCACCGCGGGAGAGAGAGACCACCGCCCTGCCCCCACCCCTCCCCAAGCCGCGCGCGCCTCTTAAAGCTCCTCCAGCAGAGCCCGGTATTCTTCCTCGCTGAGGGGTGGCTCCAGCGAAGCGAGCTCTTCCACCTCCTTCAGCTCCCCCAGTGGCTCCGTGTCTAGGAAAGGTCGTGCCTGTTGCTGAAACTCTGGGCTCGACAGGAGCTCATCCAGCAGGCAGGAGGTGAGCGCAGACGAGCGCTCCTCCGGCTCCTGGAGCGCTTGGGAAGGCGCCTGCGGGGCTGGCAAGTGCCCCTGCCAGGCGGAGGCCTCCGGGGGTGCGGGCTGCGGAGGTGGAGGTGGCGCGGCTTGGGGTTCCCCTGCCGGCCCGGCCTCCCGGGGCCCCTGGCCCCAGCCCCACCTGGGACCCTGGTGGGCCCTGTGTGGCACCAGCACACCTTGCCCCTGTGAGTCGGCTTGAGCGGGCCCAAGCTGTCCCACGGAGCACGTCCCCGGCAGGCCGGCGCGTTGCCGGTCCCGCTCCTCCTGGCGTCTGCTCGGGTGCGGAGGCCCCGGAAGGCTCTGAGGGTCGGGGAGCGCCACTTCCGAGGGAGCCAGGGCGGCGAACCCGAAAGCCCCGAGTGCCCCGAGTGCCGGGGCAGGTTGCGAGATTCCTTCTGCCTGTGGGGCCTGTCCGTGCAGGAGCAGGGGCACGGCCCCTGCTGCCTGGCTCACGACGGGCCCCTGTGGGAGGGCCCCAGGCGCGCAGGGCACTTGGGGTGCGGGAAGCGCCGCCCCCCACGCCCCGGTGTGGGTGGAGGCGACCCAGGAGGGAGCGGAGGAGCCGCACCCGCCAGGGGCCGTGTTGCACAGGCCGCCTGCGGCCGCGGGTCCTCTGCCAGCCCGGCCTGGGTGCCTGGCCCTTCGATTCTGAAACCAAATCTGAATCCTGGCCTCCGGGAGGCCCGTCTCTCTGGCCAGTTCCTCCCTGGTGGCGAAGTCCGGAAAGCGCTCTCGCTCGAAGGCTCGGAGGAGCACGGCGGTCTGGGACTGGGTGACGGCGGTCCGCTTTCGCCGGCCTTCCTGCGGGCCGCGTGGCCCCGGCCAGGGCCTGGATTCCCGCCGGTGCTGCCTCAGCCGGCGCGATCTCTCATTCTGAAACCAAATCTGGACCCTGGGCTCCGGAACGCCGATGGCCTGGGCCAGCTGTTCTCTGGTGGCCATGCCCGGGTACGGGTTCCGCTCGAAGGACGCTCGCAGGGCATCCCTTTGGCTCGCAGTCCAAACGAGCCTCTTTCGCCGTCCTCGCCCTCGGGCCTCCGCGGGGAGAGGGCTGCCGGGAGCTGTGGGGAGAGCCATCGCGGGGAGACAGGGCCCGAGTGACACAGACAGACACAGGCACACAGAGGCCGGGAGGCTATTGTGCGCCTCAGCCAACCTCTGCTCTGCTCTGCACCGCACCGCGGGCAGGTCAAGCCAGCAGTCTGGCCCCGCCAGCCAGGGGCCGCTCTTATAAAGACCTAGCGGCCCCACCCCTTCCTGAATATGCATGAGCTCCGGGGCCCAAGGGCGGGGTAGCCCGCCCTCTCAAGCCGGAAACCACAGGGACACCAGGGCCCTGTGGGGTGGTCGGGGGTGGGGCCTGAGCGGCGGGGGGAGGGGGAAGGACACGCGGGGCTTCGGGGGGCTGGCCCTCTGGGGTTCTCCAGGAATTCTACAGAAACTGGAAACCTCTCTCCGGGCACGAACACGTCACCAGGGAGGGTGGCGTGCAGAAGCGAAACCCCGTGACGGGTCTGAGTTTTCCAGGCCCCCTCTCCGTGAAGGCGTCAATGTCTGTGGGTGTCGCCGTTGCCGCGGTAGTCTCACACACGCAGCTGCGTGGATCCTGTTCGTGTTCCTGTAGAAAACGAGAGCCAAAGCACGGAGAAAAGAAACGCCCCGTGCAGGGACGGCCTGACGATGGATTCCTGTTTCCTGCAACACGGGGAGTCTCCCATACGGCCTGTTTGCAACCTGGATAGAAAGAGCACCGACACGATGCTGCTTTTCCACGGATCCCTGGGAGTTTCTGTTTCCCGGCCGAGCTCGGGAAACAAAACAGTGAACATGATCACGTCACCACGACGTAGGAAGCCACAGAGTCCCGAGCGACAGGCACCCTTGCGGAGGTCAAATAGAAAAATTACCCACAAAATAAATAAATAAATAAATAAATAAATAAATTAGCTGGGCGTGGTGGCAGACGCCCGTAGTCCCAGCTACTTGGGGGGCTGAGGCAGGAGAATTACTCGAACCCGAGGGGTGGAGGTTGCAGTGAGCCGAGATCCGCCCATTGAACTCCAGCCTGGGCGAGAGGGCGAGACTCTGTCTCAAAATACCACCACCACCACCACCACCACCACCACCCCAGAGGCATTCCAACATGTAAAACCCCAAGTCAGAAGGTCGCATCCTGCGTTTGCCTTATGAGTCATCCACTTGGCACCGCGCCACGCGTACTTTCCTTCCTTCTGGTCCTCTTCCATCGTTTTTTCATACACGTTTACTGCTGCTCTGAAAATCTCCTGCTTCATGGCCCTCAGTGGAGTCGTTTCTTCTGAGGAGGCGAGGATCGCGGACTCTGTAGACTCACACCCGTAGGAATTTATTTCCCGTAACAGGCAGCAGGTAGGAGAAATGAAGAACCATCACCTAGGTGCTGGTCCAGAAATATGTCACCGTACCGTATCAGGGGAAAGCCCAAAGAAGAGTCATTACCTAGGCGAAGTGCTTAGAAATACATCCCAATACATCCTGTGGGTAGGACAAAGTCAGAAGACAATAGGTAAATACCCTAGAGGCTGTGCTCATCTGTATGTCCCAATCAGCCCAGTGGGAAAAGCCAAGGCGTACTACGAGAGACACACCGTGTAGGTGCTGAGCCGGGTGACATGTTCCAGTCTCCTCGGTGGGCACTTCCCAGGAAGAAGAGGAGACACCTGCCGTCATCTAGCAGAAGAGACCAAAAGTATGTAATGATGATTCCTGTGGGCAAGATATCCAGACAAGAAAATCACCTCACCTGTGTGCCGGGCCCAGTGACAGGTCACTATTTCTTTTGAAAGCGTATCCCAGTCAGGTGAGCAGAGTTACCTCACCAAGGTGCTGGGCCCGGAGACAAGTCACGTCCTCTCCTGTGGGCAAAGAGCAGGGGTGACAAGACAATCATTTTGAAGAGTAGAGTCCCCAGAGATACGTCACAATGGTCTCTGCCGGCAGGGTTCATGCAGGAGACTCACATCCCATTGACTGTGGACTCAACAATAGGTCACAATGTTTTCTGGCAAGAGGGTCTTGACCAAAAAGGAATGTAACTTGCCACTGGGCCCAGCAAGAAGTTACTGACTCCTATGTGAGCAGATATCAGGCAAGGGAAGGGAATCACAGCATCCTAGTTATGAGCACAGACATATGTCCCAAAGCCCCAAGCAGGAGGTGCCAAGGCAACAGGACCGTGTCACACGACCTAGGTGCTGGGTCCCACCCTACCTGCCACCCTCCGTCCCTCCGTCACTCCCGTCCCCCTCCCAGTCTCCCTTCCGTCCATTCCTCCCTTCACTCGTCCCTCGCTCTCCGTCTGGGACCCTCTCCCCAGCTCTACCCGCCTTCCCTCCAGCCTGGAGAAAGCAGCCCTTCCCTTTGCCCGCGCGGTACGGGGGTTGCGGGGCGAGTGGTCTCGGGTCTATATTGAGCCGCCAGGCGCTACTCGGTGACGGCTGGCGGGGAAGCGGGCGGGGCACCGGTGTGCGAGCGATCGGTGGGCGAAGCGGGGAGGCAGAAGAGGGGTGCAGCGGAATGGAGAGCGGGCCTGCCTGGCTACCCGGCCCGGTGTTTCGGGGGCAAAAACGCCCTCTCTGCCCACCCTCCTGAAGTACTCGGGGTCGCGTGGGGGCAGGGCTGCGAGGAGGGATGACAGCTGTGCCTGCGCTCTTCCCCCGAAGCGCCGCCGCGGGCTGCCAGCAGACCCGCGCACGCGCACTAGACCGCCCAGCTCCCGTGCCCTGGGCGGGTTCTGGGGTTCCCAAGATGCCGGCGAAAGAATGAATGACGGCACACCCCTGCCCTGTGTGCAGTCTCACACCGGACCGACCTGGAACTGAGGGATCCCAGACAGGTCAGCGGGAGGGCAAGACAGGCCGCCGGTACCTCAAATGCATGCACACACGCACACACGCACGCACGCTCACACACACACACACACACACACACACACACACACACACACACACAGAGCCGACCGGAGGCTGAAGTCAGAAATCACGCCTCAATCGGCCTGAGGGTGACCCCTATGGGGATGAGATTCCCTCGCGCTCTGTTGCGGGGCTCCACGTGGGGATATGCAGTCTGTGAACCCTGTGGACGAAACCAGGACTGGCACGCATCGCATTGCGCTCCCGAAATGCTTTGGGAGTGTGGGGTCCCTCCGTTGGTCCTGGAGGCAGAAGACCCCTCTCATCTCTGACTATGTTCCACTTCCCCGTGGTCCCCTTCTTTCTCCTTCTGTTCCACCCTGTTCCCGTCTTTCCCTTTCTTCCTCGGTCCCTCCAAACCTCCGTTTCTTCCTTTCTCTCTCCGTCTCTTTCTCCTTTTCACCGTCCCTTCCCTCCCTGCGTCATTCCGTGTGTCTCCCTCCCTCTCCCTCGGTCTCTGCCTCCCTCCCTTCCTCCCTCTCTCCCTTCCGTCCTTTCCTCCCTTCACTCGTCCCTCCCTCTCGGTCTGGGATCCTCTTCCCACCTCTACCCTCCTTCCCTCCCGCCCGGAGAAAGAAAAACTTCCGTTTGGCCGCGGGGTACGGGGATTGCGGCGGGGGGGGGGGGGGAGTGAGGGGTGGAAGGTCGGAAGGGGAAGTGGCCTCGGGTCTGCATTCAGCCGTCGGGCGCTTCTCGGTGATGAGGGAGAGGCTGGCGGGTGACCCGTGTGCCAGCGATCGGTGGGCGGAGGGAAGAGGCAGAAGAGGCGTGTGGCGGATTGGAGGACCCGGCCCGGTGTTACCCGGGCAAAGCGCCCACCCTCTGCCCACCCTCCTGAAGTACGCGGGGTGGCGTGGGGGCAGGGCGGCGAGGAGGGATGAGACCTCTGCCTCCGCCGGTCCCCCGAAGCGCCGCGGGCTGCCCGCAGACCCGCGCACGCGCACTAGACCGCCCAGCTCCCGGGCCCTGGGCGGGCTCTGGGGTCCCCAAGATGCTCGGGAAAGAATGACAGCACAGCCCTGCCCTGTGTGTAGTCTCTCACCGGACGGACGGACCTGGCACTCAGGGATCCCCGACGGGTCAGCGGGAGGGCAAGACACCAAGACACGCCGCTGGAAGCCGGGCCAGACGGTCACCTCACCGCGGGAGAGAGAGACCACCGCCCTGCCCCCACCCCTCCCCAAGCCGCGCGCGCCTCTTAAAGCTCCTCCAGCAGAGCCCGGTATTCTTCCTCGCTGAGGGGTGGCTCCAGCGAAGCGAGCTCTTCCACCTCCTTCAGCTCCCCCAGTGGCTCCGTGTCTAGGAAAGGTCGTGCCTGTTGCTGAAACTCTGGGCTCGACAGGAGCTCATCCAGCAGGCAGGAGGTGAGCGCAGACGAGCGCTCCTCCGGCTCCTGGAGCGCTTGGGAAGGCGCCTGCGGGGCTGGCAAGTGCCCCTGCCAGGCGGAGGCCTCCGGGGGTGCGGGCTGCGGAGGTGGAGGTGGCGCGGCTTGGGGTTCCCCTGCCGGCCCGGCCTCCCGGGGCCCCTGGCCCCAGCCCCACCTGGGACCCTGGTGGGCCCTGTGTGGCACCAGCACACCTTGCCCCTGTGAGTCGGCTTGAGCGGGCCCAAGCTGTCCCACGGAGCACGTCCCCGGCAGGCCGGCGCGTTGCCGGTCCCGCTCCTCCTGGCGTCTGCTCGGGTGCGGAGGCCCCGGAAGGCTCTGAGGGTCGGGGAGCGCCACTTCCGAGGGAGCCAGGGCGGCGAACCCGAAAGCCCCGAGTGCCCCGAGTGCCGGGGCAGGTTGCGAGATTCCTTCTGCCTGTGGGGCCTGTCCGTGCAGGAGCAGGGGCACGGCCCCTGCTGCCTGGCTCACGACGGGCCCCTGTGGGAGGGCCCCAGGCGCGCAGGGCACTTGGGGTGCGGGAAGCGCCGCCCCCCACGCCCCGGTGTGGGTGGAGGCGACCCAGGAGGGAGCGGAGGAGCCGCACCCGCCAGGGGCCGTGTTGCACAGGCCGCCTGCGGCCGCGGGTCCTCTGCCAGCCCGGCCTGGGTGCCTGGCCCTTCGATTCTGAAACCAAATCTGAATCCTGGCCTCCGGGAGGCCCGTCTCTCTGGCCAGTTCCTCCCTGGTGGCGAAGTCCGGAAAGCGCTCTCGCTCGAAGGCTCGGAGGAGCACGGCGGTCTGGGACTGGGTGACGGCGGTCCGCTTTCGCCGGCCTTCCTGCGGGCCGCGTGGCCCCGGCCAGGGCCTGGATTCCCGCCGGTGCTGCCTCAGCCGGCGCGATCTCTCATTCTGAAACCAAATCTGGACCCTGGGCTCCGGAACGCCGATGGCCTGGGCCAGCTGTTCTCTGGTGGCCATGCCCGGGTACGGGTTCCGCTCGAAGGACGCTCGCAGGGCATCCCTTTGGCTCGCAGTCCAAACGAGCCTCTTTCGCCGTCCTCGCCCTCGGGCCTCCGCGGGGAGAGGGCTGCCGGGAGCTGTGGGGAGAGCCATCGCGGGGAGACAGGGCCCGAGTGACACAGACAGACACAGGCACACAGAGGCCGGGAGGCTATTGTGCGCCTCAGCCAACCTCTGCTCTGCTCTGCACCGCACCGCGGGCAGGTCAAGCCAGCAGTCTGGCCCCGCCAGCCAGGGGCCGCTCTTATAAAGACCTAGCGGCCCCACCCCTTCCTGAATATGCATGAGCTCCGGGGCCCAAGGGCGGGGTAGCCCGCCCTCTCAAGCCGGAAACCACAGGGACACCAGGGCCCTGTGGGGTGGTCGGGGGTGGGGCCTGAGCGGCGGGGGGAGGGGGAAGGACACGCGGGGCTTCGGGGGGCTGGCCCTCTGGGGTTCTCCAGGAATTCTACAGAAACTGGAAACCTCTCTCCGGGCACGAACACGTCACCAGGGAGGGTGGCGTGCAGAAGCGAAACCCCGTGACGGGTCTGAGTTTTCCAGGCCCCCTCTCCGTGAAGGCGTCAATGTCTGTGGGTGTCGCCGTTGCCGCGGTAGTCTCACACACGCAGCTGCGTGGATCCTGTTCGTGTTCCTGTAGAAAACGAGAGCCAAAGCACGGAGAAAAGAAACGCCCCGTGCAGGGACGGCCTGACGATGGATTCCTGTTTCCTGCAACACGGGGAGTCTCCCATACGGCCTGTTTGCAACCTGGATAGAAAGAGCACCGACACGATGCTGCTTTTCCACGGATCCCTGGGAGTTTCTGTTTCCCGGCCGAGCTCGGGAAACAAAACAGTGAACATGATCACGTCACCACGACGTAGGAAGCCACAGAGTCCCGAGCGACAGGCACCCTTGCGGAGGTCAAATAGAAAAATTACCCACAAAATAAATAAATAAATAAATAAATAAATAAATTAGCTGGGCGTGGTGGCAGACGCCCGTAGTCCCAGCTACTTGGGGGGCTGAGGCAGGAGAATTACTCGAACCCGAGGGGTGGAGGTTGCAGTGAGCCGAGATCCGCCCATTGAACTCCAGCCTGGGCGAGAGGGCGAGACTCTGTCTCAAAATACCACCACCACCACCACCACCACCACCACCCCAGAGGCATTCCAACATGTAAAACCCCAAGTCAGAAGGTCGCATCCTGCGTTTGCCTTATGAGTCATCCACTTGGCACCGCGCCACGCGTACTTTCCTTCCTTCTGGTCCTCTTCCATCGTTTTTTCATACACGTTTACTGCTGCTCTGAAAATCTCCTGCTTCATGGCCCTCAGTGGAGTCGTTTCTTCTGAGGAGGCGAGGATCGCGGACTCTGTAGACTCACACCCGTAGGAATTTATTTCCCGTAACAGGCAGCAGGTAGGAGAAATGAAGAACCATCACCTAGGGGCTGGTCCAGAAATATGTCACCGTACACTATCAGGGGAAAGCCCAAAGAAGAGTCATTACCTAGGCGAAGTGCTTAGAAATACATCCCAATACATCCTGTGGGTAGGACAAAGTCAGAAGACAATAGGTAAATACCCTAGAGGCTGTGCTCATCTGTATGTCCCAATCAGCCCAGTGGGAAAAGCCAAGGCGTACTACGAGAGACACACCGTGTAGGTGCTGAGCCGGGTGACATGTTCCAGTCTCCTCGGTGGGCACTTCCCAGGAAGAAGAGGAGACACCTGCCGTCATCTAGCAGAAGAGACCAAAAGTATGTAATGATGATTCCTGTGGGCAAGATATCCAGACAAGAAAATCACCTCACCTGTGTGCCGGGCCCAGTGACAGGTCACTATTTCTTTTGAAAGCGTATCCCAGTCAGGTGAGCAGAGTTACCTCACCAAGGTGCTGGGCCCGGAGACAAGTCACGTCCTCTCCTGTGGGCAAAGAGCAGGGGTGACAAGACAATCATTTTGAAGAGTAGAGTCCCCAGAGATACGTCACAATGGTCTCTGCCGGCAGGGTTCATGCAGGAGACTCACATCCCATTGACTGTGGACTCAACAATAGGTCACAATGTTTTCTGGCAAGAGGGTCTTGACCAAAAAGGAATGTAACTTGCCACTGGGCCCAGCAAGAAGTTACTGACTCCTATGTGAGCAGATATCAGGCAAGGGAAGGGAATCACAGCATCCTAGTTATGAGCACAGACATATGTCCCAAAGCCCCAAGCAGGAGGTGCCAAGGCAACAGGACCGTGTCACACGACCTAGGTGCTGGGTCCCACCCTACCTGCCACCCTCCGTCCCTCCGTCACTCCCGTCCCCCTCCCAGTCTCCCTTCGGTCCATTCCTCCCTTCACTCGTCCCTCGCTCTCCGTCTGGGACCCTCTCCCCAGCTCTACCCGCCTTCCCTTCAGCCTGGAGAAAGCAGCCCTTCCCTTTGCCCGCGCGGTACGGGGGTTGCGGGGCGAGTGGTCTCGGGTCTATATTGAGCCGCCAGGCGCTACTCGGTGACGGCTGGCGGGGAAGCGGGCGGGGCACCGGTGTGCGAGCGATCGGTGGGCGAAGCGGGGAGGCAGAAGAGGGGTGCAGCGGAATGGAGAGCGGGCCTGCCTGGCTACCCGGCCCGGTGTTTCGGGGGCAAAAACGCCCTCTCTGCCCACCCTCCTGAAGTACTCGGGGTCGCGTGGGGGCAGGGCTGCGAGGAGGGATGACAGCTGTGCCTGCGCTCTTCCCCCGAAGCGCCGCCGCGGGCTGCCCGCAGACCCGCGCACGCGCACTAGACCGCCCAGCTCCCGTGCCCTGGGCGGGTTCTGGGGTTCCCAAGATGCCGGCGAAAGAATGAATGACGGCACACCCCTGCCCTGTGTGCAGTCTCACACCGGACCGACCTGGAACTGAGGGATCCCAGACAGGTCAGCGGGAGGGCAAGACAGGCCGCCGGTACCTCAAATGCATGCACACACGCACACACGCACGCACACGCACGCACGCTCACACACACACACACACACACACACACACACACAGAGCCGACCGGAGGCTGAAGTCAGAAATCACGCCTCAATCGGCCTGAGGGTGACCCCTATGGGGATGAGATTCCCTCGCGCTCTGTTGCGGGGCTCCACGTGGGGATATGCAGTCTGTGAACCCTGTGGACGAAACCAGGACTGGCACGCATCGCATTGCGCTCCCGAAATGCTTTGGGAGTGTGGGGTCCCTCCGTTGGTCCTGGAGGCAGAAGACCGCTCTCATCTCTGACTATGTTCCTCTTCCCCGTGGTCCCCTTCTTTCTCCTTCTGTTCCACCCTGTTCCCGTCTTTCCCTTTCTTCCTCGGTCCCTCCAAACCTCCGTTTCTTCCTTTCTCTCTCCGTCTCTTTCTCCTTTTCACCGTCCCTTCCCTCCCTGCGTCATTCCGTGTGTCTCCCTCCCTCTCCCTCGGTCTCTGCCTCCCTCCCTTCCTCCCTCTCTCCCTTCCGTCCTTTCCTCCCTTCACTCGTCCCTCCCTCTCGGTCTGGGATCCTCTTCCCACCTCTACCCTCCTTCCCTCCCGCCCGGAGAAAGAAAAACTTCCGTTTGGCCGCGGGGTACGGGGATTGCGGCGGGGGGGGGGAGTGAGGGGTGGAAGGTCGGAAGGGGAAGTGGCCTCGGGTCTGCATTCAGCCGTCGGGCGCTTCTCGGTGATGAGGGAGAGGCTGGCGGGTGACCCGTGTGCCAGCGATCGGTGGGCGGAGGGAAGAGGCAGAAGAGGCGTGTGGCGGATTGGAGGACCCGGCCCGGTGTTACCCGGGCAAAGCGCCCACCCTCTGCCCACCCTCCTGAAGTACGCGGGGTGGCGTGGGGGCAGGGCGGCGAGGAGGGATGAGACCTCTGCCTCCGCCGGTCCCCCGAAGCGCCGCGGGCTGCCCGCAGACCCGCGCACGCGCACTAGACCGCCCAGCTCCCGGGCCCTGGGCGGGCTCTGGGGTCCCCAAGATGCTCGGGAAAGAATGACAGCACAGCCCTGCCCTGTGTGTAGTCTCTCACCGGACGGACGGACCTGGCACTCAGGGATCCCCGACGGGTCAGCGGGAGGGCAAGACACCAAGACACGCCGCTGGAAGCCGGGCCAGACGGTCACCTCACCGCGGGAGAGAGAGACCACCGCCCTGCCCCCACCCCTCCCCAAGCCGCGCGCGCCTCTTAAAGCTCCTCCAGCAGAGCCCGGTATTCTTCCTCGCTGAGGGGTGGCTCCAGCGAAGCGAGCTCTTCCACCTCCTTCAGCTCCCCCAGTGGCTCCGTGTCTAGGAAAGGTCGTGCCTGTTGCTGAAACTCTGGGCTCGACAGGAGCTCATCCAGCAGGCAGGAGGTGAGCGCAGACGAGCGCTCCTCCGGCTCCTGGAGCGCTTGGGAAGGCGCCTGCGGGGCTGGCAAGTGCCCCTGCCAGGCGGAGGCCTCCGGGGGTGCGGGCTGCGGAGGTGGAGGTGGCGCGGCTTGGGGTTCCCCTGCCGGCCCGGCCTCCCGGGGCCCCTGGCCCCAGCCCCACCTGGGACCCTGGTGGGCCCTGTGTGGCACCAGCACACCTTGCCCCTGTGAGTCGGCTTGAGCGGGCCCAAGCTGTCCCACGGAGCACGTCCCCGGCAGGCCGGCGCGTTGCCGGTCCCGCTCCTCCTGGCGTCTGCTCGGGTGCGGAGGCCCCGGAAGGCTCTGAGGGTCGGGGAGCGCCACTTCCGAGGGAGCCAGGGCGGCGAACCCGAAAGCCCCGAGTGCCCCGAGTGCCGGGGCAGGTTGCGAGATTCCTTCTGCCTGTGGGGCCTGTCCGTGCAGGAGCAGGGGCACGGCCCCTGCTGCCTGGCTCACGACGGGCCCCTGTGGGAGGGCCCCAGGCGCGCAGGGCACTTGGGGTGCGGGAAGCGCCGCCCCCTACGCCCCGGTGTGGGTGGAGGCGACCCAGGAGGGAGCGGAGGAGCCGCACCCGCCAGGGGCCGTGTTGCACAGGCCGCCTGCGGCCGCGGGTCCTCTGCCAGCCCGGCCTGGGTGCCTGGCCCTTCGATTCTGAAACCAAATCTGAATCCTGGCCTCCGGGAGGCCCGTCTCTCTGGCCAGTTCCTCCCTGGTGGCGAAGTCCGGAAAGCGCTCTCGCTCGAAGGCTCGGAGGAGCACGGCGGTCTGGGACTGGGTGACGGCGGTCCGCTTTCGCCGGCCTTCCTGCGGGCCGCGTGGCCCCGGCCAGGGCCTGGATTCCCGCCGGTGCTGCCTCAGCCGGCGCGATCTCTCATTCTGAAACCAAATCTGGACCCTGGGCTCCGGAACGCCGATGGCCTGGGCCAGCTGTTCTCTGGTGGCCATGCCCGGGTACGGGTTCCGCTCGAAGGACGCTCGCAGGGCATCCCTTTGGCTCGCAGTCCAAACGAGCCTCTTTCGCCGTCCTCGCCCTCGGGCCTCCGCGGGGAGAGGGCTGCCGGGAGCTGTGGGGAGAGCCATCGCGGGGAGACAGGGCCCGAGTGACACAGACAGACACAGGCACACAGAGGCCGGGAGGCTATTGTGCGCCTCAGCCAACCTCTGCTCTGCTCTGCACCGCACCGCGGGCAGGTCAAGCCAGCAGTCTGGCCCCGCCAGCCAGGGGCCGCTCTTATAAAGACCTAGCGGCCCCACCCCTTCCTGAATATGCATGAGCTCCGGGGCCCAAGGGCGGGGTAGCCCGCCCTCTCAAGCCGGAAACCACAGGGACACCAGGGCCCTGTGGGGTGGTCGGGGGTGGGGCCTGAGCGGCGGGGGGAGGGGGAAGGACACGCGGGGCTTCGGGGGGCTGGCCCTCTGGGGTTCTCCAGGAATTCTACAGAAACTGGAAACCTCTCTCCGGGCACGAACACGTCACCAGGGAGGGTGGCGTGCAGAAGCGAAACCCCGTGACGGGTCTGAGTTTTCCAGGCCCCCTCTCCGTGAAGGCGTCAATGTCTGTGGGTGTCGCCGTTGCCGCGGTAGTCTCACACACGCAGCTGCGTGGATCCTGTTCGTGTTCCTGTAGAAAACGAGAGCCAAAGCACGGAGAAAAGAAACGCCCCGTGCAGGGACGGCCTGACGATGGATTCCTGTTTCCTGCAACACGGGGAGTCTCCCATACGGCCTGTTTGCAACCTGGATAGAAAGAGCACCGACACGATGCTGCTTTTCCACGGATCCCTGGGAGTTTCTGTTTCCCGGCCGAGCTCGGGAAACAAAACAGTGAACATGATCACGTCACCACGACGTAGGAAGCCACAGAGTCCCGAGCGACAGGCACCCTTGCGGAGGTCAAATAGAAAAATTACCCACAAAATAAATAAATAAATAAATAAATAAATAAATTAGCTGGGCGTGGTGGCAGACGCCCGTAGTCCCAGCTACTTGGGGGGCTGAGGCAGGAGAATTACTCGAACCCGAGGGGTGGAGGTTGCAGTGAGCCGAGATCCGCCCATTGAACTCCAGCCTGGGCGAGAGGGCGAGACTCTGTCTCAAAATACCACCACCACCACCACCACCACCACCACCCCAGAGGCATTCCAACATGTAAAACCCCAAGTCAGAAGGTCGCATCCTGCGTTTGCCTTATGAGTCATCCACTTGGCACCGCGCCACGCGTACTTTCCTTCCTTCTGGTCCTCTTCCATCGTTTTTTCATACACGTTTACTGCTGCTCTGAAAATCTCCTGCTTCATGGCCCTCAGTGGAGTCGTTTCTTCTGAGGAGGCGAGGATCGCGGACTCTGTAGACTCACACCCGTAGGAATTTATTTCCCGTAACAGGCAGCAGGTAGGAGAAATGAAGAACCATCACCTAGGTGCTGGTCCAGAAATATGTCACCGTACCGTATCAGGGGAAAGCCCAAAGAAGAGTCATTACCTAGGCGAAGTGCTTAGAAATACATCCCAATACATCCTGTGGGTAGGACAAAGTCAGAAGACAATAGGTAAATACCCTAGAGGCTGTGCTCATCTGTATGTCCCAATCAGCCCAGTGGGAAAAGCCAAGGCGTACTACGAGAGACACACCGTGTAGGTGCTGAGCCGGGTGACATGTTCCAGTCTCCTCGGTGGGCACTTCCCAGGAAGAAGAGGAGACACCTGCCGTCATCTAGCAGAAGAGACCAAAAGTATGTAATGATGATTCCTGTGGGCAAGATATCCAGACAAGAAAATCACCTCACCTGTGTGCCGGGCCCAGTGACAGGTCACTATTTCTTTTGAAAGCGTATCCCAGTCAGGTGAGCAGAGTTACCTCACCAAGGTGCTGGGCCCGGAGACAAGTCACGTCCTCTCCTGTGGGCAAAGAGCAGGGGTGACAAGACAATCATTTTGAAGAGTAGAGTCCCCAGAGATACGTCACAATGGTCTCTGCCGGCAGGGTTCATGCAGGAGACTCACATCCCATTGACTGTGGACTCAACAATAGGTCACAATGTTTTCTGGCAAGAGGGTCTTGACCAAAAAGGAATGTAACTTGCCACTGGGCCCAGCAAGAAGTTACTGACTCCTATGTGAGCAGATATCAGGCAAGGGAAGGGAATCACAGCATCCTAGTTATGAGCACAGACATATGTCCCAAAGCCCCAAGCAGGAGGTGCCAAGGCAACAGGACCGTGTCACACGACCTAGGTGCTGGGTCCCACCCTACCTGCCACCCTCCGTCCCTCCGTCACTCCCGTCCCCCTCCCAGTCTCCCTTCCGTCCATTCCTCCCTTCACTCGTCCCTCGCTCTCCGTCTGGGACCCTCTCCCCAGCTCTACCCGCCTTCCCTCCAGCCTGGAGAAAGCAGCCCTTCCCTTTGCCCGCGCGGTACGGGGGTTGCGGGGCGAGTGGTCTCGGGTCTATATTGAGCCGCCAGGCGCTACTCGGTGACGGCTGGCGGGGAAGCGGGCGGGGCACCGGTGTGCGAGCGATCGGTGGGCGAAGCGGGGAGGCAGAAGAGGGGTGCAGCGGAATGGAGAGCGGGCCTGCCTGGCTACCCGGCCCGGTGTTTCGGGGGCAAAAACGCCCTCTCTGCCCACCCTCCTGAAGTACTCGGGGTCGCGTGGGGGCAGGGCTGCGAGGAGGGATGACAGCTGTGCCTGCGCTCTTCCCCCGAAGCGCCGCCGCGGGCTGCCCGCAGACCCGCGCACGCGCACTAGACCGCCCAGCTCCCGTGCCCTGGGCGGGTTCTGGGGTTCCCAAGATGCCGGCGAAAGAATGAATGACGGCACACCCCTGCCCTGTGTGCAGTCTCATACCGGACCGACCTGGAACTGAGGGATCCCAGACAGGTCAGCGGGAGGGCAAGACAGGCCGCCGGTACCTCAAATGCATGCACACACGCACACACGCACGCACACGCACGCACGCTCACACACACACACACACACACACACACACACACACAGAGCCGACCGGAGGCTGAAGTCAGAAATCACGCCTCAATCGGCCTGAGGGTGACCCCTATGGGGATGAGATTCCCTCGCGCTCTGTTGCGGGGCTCCACGTGGGGATATGCAGTCTGTGAACCCTGTGGACGAAACCAGGACTGGCACGCATCGCATTGCGCTCCCGAAATGCTTTGGGAGTGTGGGGTCCCTCCGTTGGTCCTGGAGGCAGAAGACCGCTCTCATCTCTGACTATGTTCCTCTTCCCCGTGGTCCCCTTCTTTCTCCTTCTGTTCCACCCTGTTCCCGTCTTTCCCTTTCTTCCTCGGTCCCTCCAAACCTCCGTTTCTTCCTTTCTCTCTCCGTCTCTTTCTCCTTTTCACCGTCCCTTCCCTCCCTGCGTCATTCCGTGTGTCTCCCTCCCTCTCCCTCGGTCTCTGCCTCCCTCCCTTCCTCCCTCTCTCCCTTCCGTCCTTTCCTCCCTTCACTCGTCCCTCCCTCTCGGTCTGGGATCCTCTTCCCACCTCTACCCTCCTTCCCTCCCGCCCGGAGAAAGAAAAACTTCCGTTTGGCCGCGGGGTACGGGGATTGCGGCGGGGGGGGGAGTGAGGGGTGGAAGGTCGGAAGGGGAAGTGGCCTCGGGTCTGCATTCAGCCGTCGGGCGCTTCTCGGTGATGAGGGAGAGGCTGGCGGGTGACCCGTGTGCCAGCGATCGGTGGGCGGAGGGAAGAGGCAGAAGAGGCGTGTGGCGGATTGGAGGACCCGGCCCGGTGTTACCCGGGCAAAGCGCCCACCCTCTGCCCACCCTCCTGAAGTACGCGGGGTGGCGTGGGGGCAGGGCGGCGAGGAGGGATGAGACCTCTGCCTCCGCCGGTCCCCCGAAGCGCCGCGGGCTGCCCGCAGACCCGCGCACGCGCACTAGACCGCCCAGCTCCCGGGCCCTGGGCGGGCTCTGGGGTCCCCAAGATGCTCGGGAAAGAATGACAGCACAGCCCTGCCCTGTGTGTAGTCTCTCACCGGACGGACGGACCTGGCACTCAGGGATCCCCGACGGGTCAGCGGGAGGGCAAGACACCAAGACACGCCGCTGGAAGCCGGGCCAGACGGTCACCTCACCGCGGGAGAGAGAGACCACCGCCCTGCCCCCACCCCTCCCCAAGCCGCGCGCGCCTCTTAAAGCTCCTCCAGCAGAGCCCGGTATTCTTCCTCGCTGAGGGGTGGCTCCAGCGAAGCGAGCTCTTCCACCTCCTTCAGCTCCCCCAGTGGCTCCGTGTCTAGGAAAGGTCGTGCCTGTTGCTGAAACTCTGGGCTCGACAGGAGCTCATCCAGCAGGCAGGAGGTGAGCGCAGACGAGCGCTCCTCCGGCTCCTGGAGCGCTTGGGAAGGCGCCTGCGGGGCTGGCAAGTGCCCCTGCCAGGCGGAGGCCTCCGGGGGTGCGGGCTGCGGAGGTGGAGGTGGCGCGGCTTGGGGTTCCCCTGCCGGCCCGGCCTCCCGGGGCCCCTGGCCCCAGCCCCACCTGGGACCCTGGTGGGCCCTGTGTGGCACCAGCACACCTTGCCCCTGTGAGTCGGCTTGAGCGGGCCCAAGCTGTCCCACGGAGCACGTCCCCGGCAGGCCGGCGCGTTGCCGGTCCCGCTCCTCCTGGCGTCTGCTCGGGTGCGGAGGCCCCGGAAGGCTCTGAGGGTCGGGGAGCGCCACTTCCGAGGGAGCCAGGGCGGCGAACCCGAAAGCCCCGAGTGCCCCGAGTGCCGGGGCAGGTTGCGAGATTCCTTCTGCCTGTGGGGCCTGTCCGTGCAGGAGCAGGGGCACGGCCCCTGCTGCCTGGCTCACGACGGGCCCCTGTGGGAGGGCCCCAGGCGCGCAGGGCACTTGGGGTGCGGGAAGCGCCGCCCCCCACGCCCCGGTGTGGGTGGAGGCGACCCAGGAGGGAGCGGAGGAGCCGCACCCGCCAGGGGCCGTGTTGCACAGGCCGCCTGCGGCCGCGGGTCCTCTGCCAGCCCGGCCTGGGTGCCTGGCCCTTCGATTCTGAAACCAAATCTGAATCCTGGCCTCCGGGAGGCCCGTCTCTCTGGCCAGTTCCTCCCTGGTGGCGAAGTCCGGAAAGCGCTCTCGCTCGAAGGCTCGGAGGAGCACGGCGGTCTGGGACTGGGTGACGGCGGTCCGCTTTCGCCGGCCTTCCTGCGGGCCGCGTGGCCCCGGCCAGGGCCTGGATTCCCGCCCGTGCTGCCTCAGCCGGCGCGATCTCTCATTCTGAAACCAAATCTGGACCCTGGGCTCCGGAACGCCGATGGCCTGGGCCAGCTGTTCTCTGGTGGCCATGCCCGGGTACGGGTTCCGCTCGAAGGACGCTCGCAGGGCATCCCTTTGGCTCGCAGTCCAAACGAGCCTCTTTCGCCGTCCTCGCCCTCGGGCCTCCGCGGGGAGAGGGCTGCCGGGAGCTGTGGGGAGAGCCATCGCGGGGAGACAGGGCCCGAGTGACACAGACAGACACAGGCACACAGAGGCCGGGAGGCTATTGTGCGCCTCAGCCAACCTCTGCTCTGCTCTGCACCGCACCGCGGGCAGGTCAAGCCAGCAGTCTGGCCCCGCCAGCCAGGGGCCGCTCTTATAAAGACCTAGCGGCCCCACCCCTTCCTGAATATGCATGAGCTCCGGGGCCCAAGGGCGGGGTAGCCCGCCCTCTCAAGCCGGAAACCACAGGGACACCAGGGCCCTGTGGGGTGGTCGGGGGTGGGGCCTGAGCGGCGGGGGGAGGGGGAAGGACACGCGGGGCTTCGGGGGGCTGGCCCTCTGGGGTTCTCCAGGAATTCTACAGAAACTGGAAACCTCTCTCCGGGCACGAACACGTCACCAGGGAGGGTGGCGTGCAGAAGCGAAACCCCGTGACGGGTCTGAGTTTTCCAGGCCCCCTCTCCGTGAAGGCGTCAATGTCTGTGGGTGTCGCCGTTGCCGCGGTAGTCTCACACACGCAGCTGCGTGGATCCTGTTCGTGTTCCTGTAGAAAACGAGAGCCAAAGCACGGAGAAAAGAAACGCCCCGTGCAGGGACGGCCTGACGATGGATTCCTGTTTCCTGCAACACGGGGAGTCTCCCATACGGCCTGTTTGCAACCTGGATAGAAAGAGCACCGACACGATGCTGCTTTTCCACGGATCCCTGGGAGTTTCTGTTTCCCGGCCGAGCTCGGGAAACAAAACAGTGAACATGATCACGTCACCACGACGTAGGAAGCCACAGAGTCCCGAGCGACAGGCACCCTTGCGGAGGTCAAATAGAAAAATTACCCACAAAATAAATAAATAAATAAATAAATAAATAAATTAGCTGGGCGTGGTGGCAGACGCCCGTAGTCCCAGCTACTTGGGGGGCTGAGGCAGGAGAATTACTCGAACCCGAGGGGTGGAGGTTGCAGTGAGCGGAGATCCGCCCATTGAACTCCAGCCTGGGCGAGAGGGCGAGACTCTGTCTCAAAATACCACCACCACCACCACCACCACCACCACCCCAGAGGCATTCCAACATGTAAAACCCCAAGTCAGAAGGTCGCATCCTGCGTTTGCCTTATGAGTCATCCACTTGGCACCGCGCCACGCGTACTTTCCTTCCTTCTGGTCCTCTTCCATCGTTTTTTCATACACGTTTACTGCTGCTCTGAAAATCTCCTGCTTCATGGCCCTCAGTGGAGTCGTTTCTTCTGAGGAGGCGAGGATCGCGGACTCTGTAGACTCACACCCGTAGGAATTTATTTCCCGTAACAGGCAGCAGGTAGGAGAAATGAAGAACCATCACCTAGGTGCTGGTCCAGAAATATGTCACCGTACCGTATCAGGGGAAAGCCCAAAGAAGAGTCATTACCTAGGCGAAGTGCTTAGAAATACATCCCAATACATCCTGTGGGTAGGACAAAGTCAGAAGACAATAGGTAAATACCCTAGAGGCTGTGCTCATCTGTATGTCCCAATCAGCCCAGTGGGAAAAGCCAAGGCGTACTACGAGAGACACACCGTGTAGGTGCTGAGCCGGGTGACATGTTCCAGTCTCCTCGGTGGGCACTTCCCAGGAAGAAGAGGAGACACCTGCCGTCATCTAGCAGAAGAGACCAAAAGTATGTAATGATGATTCCTGTGGGCAAGATATCCAGACAAGAAAATCACCTCACCTGTGTGCCGGGCCCAGTGACAGGTCACTATTTCTTTTGAAAGCGTATCCCAGTCAGGTGAGCAGAGTTACCTCACCAAGGTGCTGGGCCCGGAGACAAGTCACGTCCTCTCCTGTGGGCAAAGAGCAGGGGTGACAAGACAATCATTTTGAAGAGTAGAGTCCCCAGAGATACGTCACAATGGTCTCTGCCGGCAGGGTTCATGCAGGAGACTCACATCCCATTGACTGTGGACTCAACAATAGGTCACAATGTTTTCTGGCAAGAGGGTCTTGACCAAAAAGGAATGTAACTTGCCACTGGGCCCAGCAAGAAGTTACTGACTCCTATGTGAGCAGATATCAGGCAAGGGAAGGGAATCACAGCATCCTAGTTATGAGCACAGACATATGTCCCAAAGCCCCAAGCAGGAGGTGCCAAGGCAACAGGACCGTGTCACACGACCTAGGTGCTGGGTCCCACCCTACCTGCCACCCTCCGTCCCTCCGTCACTCCCGTCCCCCTCCCAGTCTCCCTTCCGTCCATTCCTCCCTTCACTCGTCCCTCGCTCTCCGTCTGGGACCCTCTCCCCAGCTCTACCCGCCTTCCCTCCAGCCTGGAGAAAGCAGCCCTTCCCTTTGCCCGCGCGGTACGGGGGTTGCGGGGCGAGTGGTCTCGGGTCTATATTGAGCCGCCAGGCGCTACTCGGTGACGGCTGGCGGGGAAGCGGGCGGGGCACCGGTGTGCGAGCGATCGGTGGGCGAAGCGGGGAGGCAGAAGAGGGGTGCAGCGGAATGGAGAGCGGGCCTGCCTGGCTACCCGGCCCGGTGTTTCGGGGGCAAAAACGCCCTCTCTGCCCACCCTCCTGAAGTACTCGGGGTCGCGTGGGGGCAGGGCTGCGAGGAGGGATGACAGCTGTGCCTGCGCTCTTCCCCGGAAGCGCCGCCGCGGGCTGCCCGCAGACCCGCGCACGCGCACTAGACCGCCCAGCTCCCGTGCCCTGGGCGGGTTCTGGGGTTCCCAAGATGCCGGCGAAAGAATGAATGACGGCACACCCCTGCCCTGTGTGCAGTCTCACACCGGACCGACCTGGAACTGAGGGATCCCAGACAGGTCAGCGGGAGGGCAAGACAGGCCGCCGGTACCTCAAATGCATGCACACACGCACACACGCACGCACACGCACGCACGCTCACACACACACACACACACACACACACACAGAGCCGACCGGAGGCTGAAGTCAGAAATCACGCCTCAATCGGCCTGAGGGTGACCCCTATGGGGATGAGATTCCCTCGCGCTCTGTTGCGGGGCTCCACGTGGGGATATGCAGTCTGTGAACCCTGTGGACGAAACCAGGACTGGCACGCATCGCATTGCGCTCCCGAAATGCTTTGGGAGTGTGGGGTCCCTCCGTTGGTCCTGGAGGCAGAAGACCGCTCTCATCTCTGACTATGTTCCTCTTCCCCGTGGTCCCCTTCTTTCTCCTTCTGTTCCACCCTGTTCCCGTCTTTCCCTTTCTTCCTCGGTCCCTCCAAACCTCCGTTTCTTCCTTTCTCTCTCCGTCTCTTTCTCCTTTTCACCGTCCCTTCCCTCCCTGCGTCATTCCGTGTGTCTCCCTCCCTCTCCCTCGGTCTCTGCCTCCCTCCCTTCCTCCCTCTCTCCCTTCCGTCCTTTCCTCCCTTCACTCGTCCCTCCCTCTCGGTCTGGGATCCTCTTCCCACCTCTACCCTCCTTCCCTCCCGCCCGGAGAAAGAAAAACTTCCGTTTGGCCGCGGGGTACGGGGATTGCGGCGGGGGGGGGGGGAGTGAGGGGTGGAAGGTCGGAAGGGGAAGTGGCCTCGGGTCTGCATTCAGCCGTCGGGCGCTTCTCGGTGATGAGGGAGAGGCTGGCGGGTGACCCGTGTGCCAGCGATCGGTGGGCGGAGGGAAGAGGCAGAAGAGGCGTGTGGCGGATTGGAGGACCCGGCCCGGTGTTACCCGGGCAAAGCGCCCACCCTCTGCCCACCCTCCTGAAGTACGCGGGGTGTCGTGGGGGCAGGGCGGCGAGGAGGGATGAGAGCTCTGCCTCCGCCGGTCCCCCGAAGCGCCGCGGGCTGCCTGCAGACCCGCGCACGCGCACTAGACCGCCCAGCTCCCGGGCCCTGGGCGGGCTCTGGGGTCCCCAAGATGCTCGGGAAAGAATGACAGCACAGCCCTGCCCTGTGTGTAGTCTCTCACCGGACGGACGGACCTGGCACTCAGGGATCCCCGACGGGTCAGCGGGAGGGCAAGACACCAAGACACGCCGCTGGAAGCCGGGCCAGACGGTCACCTCACCGCGGGAGAGAGAGACCACCGCCCTGCCCCCACCCCTCCCCAAGCCGCGCGCGCCTCTTAAAGCTCCTCCAGCAGAGCCCGGTATTCTTCCTCGCTGAGGGGTGGCTCCAGCGAAGCGAGCTCTTCCACCTCCTTCAGCTCCCCCAGTGGCTCCGTGTCTAGGAAAGGTCGTGCCTGTTGCTGAAACTCTGGGCTCGACAGGAGCTCATCCAGCAGGCAGGAGGTGAGCGCAGACGAGCGCTCCTCCGGCTCCTGGAGCGCTTGGGAAGGCGCCTGCGGGGCTGGCAAGTGCCCCTGCCAGGCGGAGGCCTCCGGGGGTGCGGGCTGCGGAGGTGGAGGTGGCGCGGCTTGGGGTTCCCCTGCCGGCCCGGCCTCCCGGGGCCCCTGGCCCCAGCCCCACCTGGGACCCTGGTGGGCCCTGTGTGGCACCAGCACACCTTGCCCCTGTGAGTCGGCTTGAGCGGGCCCAAGCTGTCCCACGGAGCACGTCCCCGGCAGGCCGGCGCGTTGCCGGTCCCGCTCCTCCTGGCGTCTGCTCGGGTGCGGAGGCCCCGGAAGGCTCTGAGGGTCGGGGAGCGCCACTTCCGAGGGAGCCAGGGCGGCGAACCCGAAAGCCCCGAGTGCCCCGAGTGCCGGGGCAGGTTGCGAGATTCCTTCTGCCTGTGGGGCCTGTCCGTGCAGGAGCAGGGGCACGGCCCCTGCTGCCTGGCTCACGACGGGCCCCTGTGGGAGGGCCCCAGGCGCGCAGGGCACTTGGGGTGCGGGAAGCGCCGCCCCCCACGCCCCGGTGTGGGTGGAGGCGACCCAGGAGGGAGCGGAGGAGCCGCACCCGCCAGGGGCCGTGTTGCACAGGCCGCCTGCGGCCGCGGGTCCTCTGCCAGCCCGGCCTGGGTGCCTGGCCCTTCGATTCTGAAACCAAATCTGAATCCTGGCCTCCGGGAGGCCCGTCTCTCTGGCCAGTTCCTCCCTGGTGGCGAAGTCCGGAAAGCGCTCTCGCTCGAAGGCTCGGAGGAGCACGGCGGTCTGGGACTGGGTGACGGCGGTCCGCTTTCGCCGGCCTTCCTGCGGGCCGCGTGGCCCCGGCCAGGGCCTGGATTCCCGCCGGTGCTGCCTCAGCCGGCGCGATCTCTCATTCTGAAACCAAATCTGGACCCTGGGCTCCGGAACGCCGATGGCCTGGGCCAGCTGTTCTCTGGTGGCCATGCACCGGTACGTTTTCTTTGCTGAGTCAAGGGCGAAGGTGGGTGGGAATGAGAAAGCGAAGATTCAGGAGGCAGTTTTGAAACCTGACAACTGAAGGGAGAAATAAAGAGGGAGTGGGAAGGTAAAAGCCCATCACTTTTGGCATTTCCAGGCGGTTTCCCATTTAAGTCCTTGCCAAGCCGGACCCTGCTTTGCTTCCATAATCAGAGTGGCAGGGCTGTTGAGGCTGGTAGGGTGCACCTGGCTTCCCCAAGTTCACAAGGAGCTGCCATGACAGGGCCCCATGAGGGATTGTGTCGGGGACTAGGGTAGGAGGAAAAGGGGGGAAAATGAGTCAGGGGTGCTTGGGAAGCATAGTGACAGAATGGGGCAACAGGGAGGGAGCAAGGAACCAAAAGTCCACTGCTTCTAGTATTTTTAGGACGTCTGCCATCAAAGTCCTGTTCAGATCCAACTCTGCTTACACTCCAGAATCAGGATGGTATGGCCGTACACGCCAGAAGGGTGTGGGTGGCTAACTGTAGGGTATGCGGAGCTAGCCCTTTGGGCCCCCACGAGACTGTCCCTGGCTGTGACTGGGGCACATGCGAGCTGATAATGGGAAGAGTGGAGTCGAGGGCAGGTGAAAGCGTAACAATCCAAAGTGGGGAGAGGGAGAATGTGGAAAGCGAAAAGCACAACTTTTCCGATATTTTCAGGATTTCTATTATCCAAGTCCTGGCCAACCCTGTGCCTGCATAGCTTCCAGGATCAGGGTGGTATGTCCGTAGACGCCAGCCGGGAGTGCTTGGCAGCCCCAACTGCCAGCAGAGAAGCTGTGGCACGTCCCCACGAGAAGGTTCTGGAGCTCAGTGGGTATGCAGGCGGTTGGAAAAGGGTGAGAAAAGAATCGGGACGATTGGGAAGCCCTGCGAATGAAGGAAGAAAGAGTGAGGGAGTGAGAAGTCAGAAGTCCACTACTGCAGTTATTCCCAGGCAGTCTCCAGTCCAAGTCCTGGCCAGGCCCAACCCTGCGTAGTTTTCAGGATCAGGGTGGTATGGTCATAGATGCCAGCAGGGGGCACCTAACTTCCCCAAGGGCCCACTGAGCTGCTGTGGTGGGCCCCCACGAGGAGTTCCCAAGCTGCAGCGGAGGCGCTGGTAGGCAAAAAGGGAAAAAGAAGGGTCAAAAATTGGTTGGGAAGCGTGGCAACCCAAGGGTAAGAGAACGATAGAGCAGGAAGCCAAAAGCCTGCCGTTGTTGGTTTTCTTTGGTGGACACACATTCACGTCCTTGTTGGGCCCAACCCTGCTTAGCTTCTGGGATTAGGGTAGTGTTGCCATAGATGCCGGCAGAGGGCGCCTGGTAGCCTCAAGGCCAGTGGAGCTGTCGTGACGGTCCCCCACAATGAGGTCTGGGGCTGTGGCGGCTAAGCAGACGGGAAGAAATGGGAAGGAAAAGTCAGGGGCAATTGGGAAGCTTGGTGACTAAATAGGGAATTGGTCCCACCGCTTCTGGTATCTCCAGGCGGACTTTCATCCAAGTCCTGGCCAGGCTCGACCCTGCTAGGCTTCCGAGATCAAGGTGATTTGGCCTTTACATCAGCAGAAGCCCCTGACCACCCCAAGTGTTCATGGAGCTGTCGCAGCAAGCCCACACGAGGTGGTCCCAGGCACTGGCGCAGGCGCTGGCAGATGAAAAGGGTAAGAGAATTGTCAGGGGGTGGTTGGGAAGACAGGTGACCTAAGAGGGGGAAAGGGAGGCAGCCAGAAGCCAACAGTCCACTGCTTCCGGTATTCCCATGTGGTTTCCCATTCAAGTCCTGTTCAAGCCCGACCCTGCTTAGCTACCAAAATCAGGGCACTATGGCTGCCACAGGGGACCCCTACAAAAAGATCCCAGACTACGGCAAGAGCGCAGGCATGTAGAAAATGGGGAGGGGAGTCAGGGAGTGGATGGGAAGTGTGGCGACCCAAAAGAAAAAAAGGGAGGGAGTAGGAAGCCAAAATCACAAAGCTTCCAGTATTCACAGACCATCTCCTATCCAAGTCTTGGCGAAGCCCGACCCTGCTTAGCTTTGGGGATCAGGGTGGTATGGCTGTAGACACTAGCAGGGGCTGCCTGGCAGCCCCAAAAACCCGAGGTGCTACCTCAGTGGGCCCCCAAGATGAGGTCCAGGGCCCCAGCGATGATGCAGGGGGAGGAAAAGATGGAGAGAAGAGCCTGGGGGCCAGTTTGAAAGACCTGTGACTGAAGGTAGCAAGAGGGAGGAATCCAGAAGCCAAAATCTCACCACTCACTGTATCCCCAAGCTGTCTCCGGTCCAAGTCCTGGCCTGGCCCCATCCTAGTTAGCTTCCCGGATAAGGGTGTTATGGGCATAGATGCCAACAGGGGGTGCAAGGCCACACCAAGGTCTTGAGGAGCTGCCGCAGCAAGCTTGCGGCTCAGGTGAAGGCGGGTGGAAAGGGGACAGACAAAAGACAGGGAGAGGTTGGAAAGCCCAATGACCCAAGCAGGAGAGAAGGAGAAAGCGAGAAGCCAAAGCATCGCTTCCTTTGATTCCCAGCTATCTCCCATCCAAGTCCTGACCCTGCTTAGCTTCCAGGATCAGTGTGGGATTGTTGCAACACAAGCCACTGACCTGTGCTGCAGGCCAAGTCCTGGCCTGGCCCCATCCAGGACTTAATAAAGAAAGACGCTTTATTCAGCTAGCTGTGGAGCATCAGTGGACTTGCATCCAGAAGGCTAGCTCCCCAAAAAGCAGTTTATTTCCCTTTTTAAAGACATACAACACAGAGGGAAGCAGAGAGAAAACTGTGTCACTGACCATTTGGCTGGACATCTGACGTGACAGTCTTTGGCTTTCATTAATTTGCTAATTTACATGAGGAAAATGCAGGAAGGAAAAAGGGGAAGGCTTACAGAAGTTAAACAAAGGCAGTAAATCACTCAGTGACGGAGGTATTTCTAAGGAGGGGTCTAGAATGTACAAATGTGGAGTACACATCTCCCCAAGCTGTGCCTCCGGGCAGGTCCTTGGGCTGCAGAAAAAACATTCTCTTGCAACGTTTTCGAGGTTGATAGAGAACACAGGCACCAGTTACAGAGAAGGGAGTTATTTTGTCAGCCCTTGGGACCCTCTGCAGTTAAGCCAGTGGCATCAGCGAGCCGCCCAACCACTGACATCAACTTTGTGCTATTTCTAACAGAAAACAGTGAGAGAGATGGTCTCTCTCAGTACAGCCACAGAAAAAGCTATGGAGCTCCAGTGGGAAGCTCCCACGATAAGGACCTGGGCTGTGATGGCCACACAGATGGTCAGAAAGCAGGAAAGAAGAGTAAAAGAATGGTTGGAACGAGTAATGATCCAATGGAGAAAGCGTCTCTACTGAAAAGATACAAAAAATTAGCTGGGCATGGTGGCGTGTGCCTGTAATCCCAGCTACTCAGGAGGCTGAGGCAGGAGAGTTGTCTGAACCCAGGAGGCGGAGGTTGTGGTGAGCCGAGATCGCGCCATTGCACTCCAGCCTGGGTAACAAGAGCAAAACTTTGTCTCAAAAAAATAATAAAAATAACAATAATAATAATAATAATAGTAGGCTTATATTAAGTTTCTGCACTTACAAGAACAAAAAAGAAATATTCTAACTAAATAAAATGATACACTAGTGGAATTACATTTGAACATTATTTTGTGTGCACTACTAAATTTCATAAAAATAATTCCTATAATCACTGACCAGCTAACATGAATTCTTTATAACCTATAAAGCAAAAATAAGAATCAAGAAAATTATGAGTCTGAGAACCAGAAAAGTAAAACCAGAATTTGCATGAAGAGATTCTGAACTGTAAGCCATAAGAATTCACAGCAATAAATTTAATATGCTTTAAGATTTATATTTTCTGAAGATGTTTTAACAGTAATTGCACTTTTAACACTTCTATTAACTCTCACATGTTAAGATGTGAGCAGATATTAATGGTTTTGTCACATTCTTTATATTTGTACAATTTGTCTCAAATATAAATTATTTTCTCTGCATTAAGCTGTAAGCATTAGTTAAAAGTTTTGCCACAATCTTCACACTTGCAGGACTTTTCTCCAGTATAAAGTATCTTGCTTACAATTAAGTAAAACAACCATTTAAAGGCTTTGTCATTCTTCACATTTCTAGGAGTTCTCACCAGCATTATTTCTTTTAAGTTTAGAAAAGTGTGAGATTTGGTTAAAAGCACTGTCATATCTTTAAGGTTTGTGATTTCCCTTTATTATGAATTATTTTATGTCTGTTAAGAAATGAGAGTATGTCAAAGGATTTGCCACATTCTTCACATTTGTAGGGTTTTTCTCCAGTATGGATTATCTTATGTCAATTAAGGGTTGAATATTGGTTAAAAGCTTTTCGACATTCTTAATATTTGTAGGGTTTCTCTTTAGTATGCATTATATTATGTTTAGTAAGGGTTGAGGATTGGTTAAAACTCCTGCCGCATTGGTGACATTTGTAAGGTTTTTCTCCAGTATGAATTCTCTTATGTACAGTAAGGTATGAAGATAGTTTAAAAGCTTTATCACATTCTCCACATTTGTAGGGTTTCTCTCCAGTGTGAATTACCTTATGTGTAGCAAGGTTTGAGGACTGGCTGAAGGCTTTGCCACATTCTTCGCATTTGTAGAGTTTCTTTCCAGTATGAATTCTCTTATGTATAGTGAGGTATGAAGACAGTTTAAAAGCTTTGCCACATTCTTCACATTTATAGGGTTTCTCTCCAGTGTGAATCATCTTATGTGTAGCAAGGTTTGAGGACCGGTTGAAGGCTTTGCCACATTCTTCACATTCATAGAGTTTCTCTCCAGTATGAATTCTCTTATGTTGAGTAAGGGTTGAGGACACATTAAAGGCTTTGCCACATTCTTCACATTCGTAGGGTTTCTCTCCAGTATGAATTCTCTTATGTCGACTAAGCGATGAGGGTATATTAAAGGCTTTGCCACATTCTTCACATTTGTAGGGTTTCTCTCCAGAATGAATTCTCTTATGTCGAATAAGGTATGAGGAGAACTTAAAGGCTTTGCCACATTCTTCACATTTGTAACAATTCGCTATTGTATGATTTCTTTCATGTTGAGCTAGGTGTAAAAACATGCAGACTGATTTGCTGCATTCTTTACATTTCAAAGAATTATTTCTAGTATGTCTTATATTATGACTATTTTAACTTGAAAATGTATGAAAGCCTTTTTTTCTTTTTCTTTTTTTTTGAGACGGAGTTTCACTGTTGTTACCCAGACTGGAGTGCAATGGCACGATCTCAGCTCACCGCAACCTCCACTTTCTGGGTTCAAGCAATTCTCCTGCCTCAGCCTCCCAAGTAGCTGGGATTACAGGCACACGCCACCATGCCCAGCAAATTTTTTGTATTTTTAGTAGAGATGGGGTTTCACCTTATTGACCAGGATGGTCTCAATCTCTTGACCTCGTGATCCACCCGCCTCGGCCTCCCAAAGTGCAAGTGGCTGGCTTGAGCCACCGCGCCCAGCCTTAAAATATATTCTTATATCTTTTAGAGGTTTTGTATAATCCTCAAGGTATTGCAAAGAATATGTGTTTAGATAATCAAAACAAAGAAAGAAGTAAAAGCATTTTAATACAAAAAGGAAACATACACAAAAGTGAACAGAGAGAAAATAAGGGACAAAGATGCAAGAATCAAATAAAACAATTAAAAAATTGTTTTTCTGTTTCAATAAATTCTTTAAATATATATATACAATTAACTTTCCAATTAATAGACATACCTTCAATAAAAATATTTATTTAGGCCGGGCGCAGTGGCTCAAGCCTGTAATCCCAGCACTTTGGGAGGCCGAGGCGGGTGGATCACGAGGTCAAAGAGATCGAGACCATCCTGGCCAACATGGTGAAACCCCGTCTCTCACGGGGGCACGTGCCTGTAATCCCAGCTACTCGGGAGGCTAAGGCAGGAGAATTGCCTGAACCCAGGAGGTGGAGGTTGCAGTGAGCCGAGATTGCACCACTGCACTCCAGCCTGGGTAACAAGAGCAAAACTCCGTCTCAAAAAAAAAAAAAAAAAATGTATTTAAAAAATCTTAAAACCCAAAATCCAACTTGTTTTTCTGCAAATCACCTGACATCTAGTGATAAAAAATACTGAAGTGACAAGATGGAACAAGACAATCTATGCAGACATTAACCAAACGAGAGCAGAAGAGATCAAAAGAATATTACATGAGGTATATCGTAAGTCAAAAACTGACATTTTATAAAATGTATTCTAATTAGGTAAAAACTAAAAGGATACAAGGAAATTAAACAATAATAGGTTCATTTACTGGAAACATAAAAACTTGAAGGTAGTACAAAACACTTATTTCTAAAAGGAGTATAGAGAACACTCCTGAACAACATCAGGATACACATCCTTCTCAGAAGCTCATATGGCCAGGTGTGATGGCGGTTGCCTGTAATATTAGCACTTTGGGAGGCTGAAGCAGGTAGATCACCTAAGGTCAGGAGTTGGAGACCAGCTGGCCAACATGGTGAAACCCCATCTCTACTAAAAATACTAAAATTAGCCAGGTGTGATGGCAGGTACCTGCAATTTCAGTTACCTGGAAGGCTGAAGCAAGAGAATCACTTTAACCCAGAAACAGAGGTTGCAGTGAATCGAGATTGTGCCATTGCACTCCAGCCTCAGTGACAGAGCAAGACTTGGGTCTCAAAAAAAATTAAAAAATGTTTAAAAAGCTTATATAATATTCTCATTTAAAAGTCTTTTTTTTTTTTTGAGACAGAGTTTCATTCTTGTTACCCAGGCTGGAGTGCAATGGCACAATCTCGGCTCACTGCAACCTCCACCCTCTGGGTTCAAGCAATTCTCCTGCTTCAGCCTCCCGAGTAGCTGGGACTACAGGCGCGCACCACCATGCCCAGCTAATTTTTGGATTTTTAGTATAGACGGGGTTTCACCTTGTTGACCAGGATGGTCTCGATCTCTTGACCTCGTGATCCACCCGCCTCGGCCTCCCAAAGTGCTGGGAATATAGGCATGAGCCACTGCGCCCAGCCTACAAAAAGTCTTAACAAATTTTTTTAAAACAAAATTTTTATGGGTTACTTCATATGACCAAAATAGAAGGAGGGCATAAAACAGTAATAGAAAAAAAACCTGAACAATTTACAAATACATAAAAATTAAAGCATGCATCTGTTCAAAAATTGAAATAATTAATATTTTCAAGATGTCCATGCTTCTCAATGTAATTTAAAGATTTAATGCAATTTTTAAAAAATTTCTCACTGCATTTTTGAAGAAATATAAACAGTAATATCAAAAGTATATATAATCTCAAGAGAAAATAAAATAGCTAACAATCTTCAAAAACAGAAACAACGTTGAAGGCATTACAGTTTCTGATTTCAAAACACAATACAAAGCTACAGAATTAAAACAATTTACGCCGGGCGCGGTGGCTCACGCCTATAATCCCAGCACTTTGGGAGGCTGAGGCGGGTGGATCACGAGGTCAACAGATCGAGAACATCCTGGTCAACAAGGTGAAACCCCATCTCTACTAAAAATACAAAATTTAGCTGAGCATGGTGACACATGCCTGTAGTCCCAGCTACTCGGAAGGCTAAGGCAGGAGAATTTCTTGAACCCAGGAGGCGGAGGCTGCGGTGAGCTGAGATCGCGCCATTGCACTCCAGCCTGTGTAACGAGCAAAACTCCGTCACAAAAAAAAAAAGGAAAAATAATAATTTACTATAAACATAAAGGTAAAAAAGTAAACTAATAAAAGAGAATGCAGCACATATATAAACTGTCACATATATGGTTACATAAAGAACTATTTGCATACCTATAATTATTATAGTATTTTATTGAAAGCCCAAAGCTAAAAGCAATGCAAATTTGTTACCAAATCATTCAGAAGGAATCATTTAAAATATAAAAATACTGGTATATCACCCAGGATTTAATAAGCAGAAAATATTCTTAACTATAAAGATAAACCTTGATGACATTATGTAAAATAAGATAAGCCAATCACAAAGTCAGACACTAAATGAGATATGTGTAGCAGTTATACTCTTAAAAACAGAAAACAGAGTGGCATTTGAAAAGCATGAGGAAATAAAAAAAAACCATTAGTTGTTTAATGTGCACCGAGATTCAGCTTTGCAAGATAACATTCTAGCGATATGTTGCATAGCACTGTCAATACAACTAATATTATAAAATATTTTTAAACATTTGTAAATATTGTTATGTTTTTAAAAAGCAAAAATGAACAATACCTAATAAAATAAAGTTCTGATAGTTTTTAAATTATTGTCAAATTCAAATTGTTTCCCCCACACAAAAATGACATAGGTTCACAAATAAATAGATGTTGAAATTAGTAAAATTATTATGACTGCCTACTTACAAAAGATTAAACAACCATTCACAACAAACCTACTCAAAAATATACAAGCCATAAAAAATACAAATTATATATATATATATATATATATATATATATATATATATATATATATATATATTTTCTTTTTTTGAGACAGCTTCTTACTCTGTTTAACCAGGCACCAGGCTGGAGTGCAGTGGTGCTATCTCAGCTCACTGCAACCTCTGCCTCCCAGGTTCAAGCAATTCTCCTGCCTCAGCCTCCCGAGTAGCTGGGACTACAGGCACACGACACCATGCCCAGCGAATTTTTGTATTTTTGGTAGAGATGGGGTTTCACCATGTTGGCCAGGATGGCCTCTATCTCTTGACCTTGTGATCCACCTGCCTCGGCCTCCCAAAGTGCTGGGATCACAGGCGTGAGCCACTGCGCCCGGCCTACAAATAATATTTATACAGGCAAACAAACATAAAGATAACTCTATTGGCAACAGATATATGAATGATTTATATTTGATTTTGCTCTACACATTCTTAAATTGTACAAAATTCAATATTGTCATATATAATTATAATATAAACTAAAATATCAAAACACAATTAACTGATATAAGGTGGCACATTCTAAAATATATAACACAGAAATGTAAAATTGCAAAACAACACTAAACATGCAATGTAAAGCTTGTTGGACAAAATAAAGCAGATCAATATATTTATGAAAGAAATCTTAGAAGAGGAGTAAGAGGGAAAAGTAATAAAGAGATTACCTGAAGACAACAAAGGCTAAGACTTTTACAAATTATGATGTAATAAAAAATATTCTGGCCACACACAGTGGCTCATGCCTGTAAGCCAGCACTTTGAGAGGCTGAAGCAGGCAAATCAAAAGGTCAGGAGTTTTCATGCTGAAACCCTGTCTCTACTAAAAATACAAAAATTAGCTGAGTGCGGTGGCTCCAGGCTATAATCCCAGCCATTCAGGAGGCTAAGGCAGTAGAATTACTTGAACCCAGGAGGCAGAGGTTGCCACTGCACTCCAGCCTGGGTGACAGAGTGAGACTGTCTCAGAAACCAAAAAAAAAGTATATAAAGCTCTCTGTTAAATGTAAATATGTAGATACATACAGAATTCTATTATAATGATGGTGCATAAAACACTCAAAATTCTTCTGTAAATAAAAGACTTAAATCTGCATAAATCTGTTAATATATACACAAAATAAAATATTCATAATATTAATAACAAACTGGAAAATATAAAGGTATATGTTTTGTATTCAACTGAAGTTATAAAAATATATTCTAAGATGTTTTATGTAATCTCCATTTTTCAAGATGATTATATTTCAGGATAATTGCATTATATTTGTAGAAAGTATGTGAGGCAGAATAAAAAATAATTAAGGCATGTCACAACAAAATTAAAATAAACAAAAATTAGGCAGTAAAACAAAATGAGAAAAACATATCTACAAATAACACATAAAACAGTAACAATGAAACTGTTAATAATAACTTCATTTCTTTAAGCAACTATTTTAAATACAAATTAAACTGCTTAATAAAAAGAAATATAGCTGGGTGTGGTAGCTCACACCCGTAATCCCAGAACTTTGGGAGGCCAAGGTGGGCAGATCACCAGAGGTTGGGAGTTTGAGACCAGCCTAACCAACATGGGGAAACCCCATCTCTACTAAAAATACAAAATTAGCTAGGTGCGGAAGCCCATGCCTGTAATCCCAGTTACTAGGGAGGCTGAGGCAGGAGAATCGCTTGAACCTGGGAGGCAGAGGTTGTGGTGTGCCAAGATTGCATTATTGGGCATCAAGGATGAACCTCTGTCTCAAAAAAAAAAGAAAAAGAAAAGAAAAAAAAGTAATGTAATCCCAGGACTCTATGAAGCCCAGGTGAGCTGATCACTTGATCTCAGGAGTTCAAAGCCAGCCTGGGCACCCATCTCTACAAAAAAATACAAACAACAACAAAAAATACTAGCTGGGCGATGATGGCACATGCCTGTAACTCAGCTACTTAATAGGCTGAAATGACATCTTCTGAGTTTGGGAAGGTTGAGGGTGCAGTGAACTGTGATCAGGCCACTGCAAACTACCTTGGTTAACAGAGTAAGATACTATTCTAAATAAATAAATAATTAAATCTATAAAAAGAATAAGAAAGAATATGTGTAGAGAGGATTAAATTTAAAAAACCAGGCAATATGCTGTCTATAATAGACTCATTTTAGCATTGAATCAGGCTCAAAGTAACATAATAAAAAAATTCTATATTCCATACAAATAGTAACAACAATTGGATAAGGTGGTCACAATTATATTAGGCATAATATGCTTTAAATCAAGTACTAGCATGAGACAAAGATTGATGTATAATAATCAAATGAGTCAATTTACCAAGAATCTATAACCATCTTATGTATCCATGAATATGCATATGTATAAATAATATCAGGGCTACAAAATATATAAAGCAAATATTGGCAAAGGTGAAGCAGAAAATACATGGCAACATAATGATTTTGGACATCAAGACCCCATTGTAAATAATAAATTAAAAATTCAGATAAAAGATCAATAAGAAAACAGAAAATGTAGACAACATTATAGACTGTATTAATTACTTTGCACATAGAGGAATACCTGAGAGTAGATAACTTATAAAGAAAAAATTTACAGCCAGGCACAGTGGCTCAAGCTTGTAATCCCAGCACTAATGGGAGGCCGAGGTGGGCAGATCACCTGAGGTCAGGAGACTGAGACCAGCCTGGCCAACATGGTAAAACCCTGTCTCTACTAAAAATACAAGAATTAGCCAGGTATGGTGTCATGTGCCTATAATTCCAGCTACTTGGGAGGCTAAGGCGTAAGAATCACTTGAACCTGGGAGGTGGAGATTGCAGTGAGCCAAGATCACATGTTGCACTCCAGCCTGGGAGACGCTGTCTCAAAAATAAACAAAAGAAAAAAATGTTTACTTGGCTCATAGTTTGGCAGACTGTACAAGAAGTGTGTGCCAGCATCTGTATCTAGTTAGGATCTCAGGAAGCTTACAATCAGGGTGGAAGGCAAAGAGTAACTGGAAATATCACATGGTAAAAGACAGGGCAAGTTTGAGGTGGAGTGGCCAGATTCTTTTAAGAAATCAGCTGTCATTTGGATTAATGGAATGTAAACTTTCTGATTACCAAGAGGATGGTGCCAAGCTTTTCCTGAGGAATTTGCCACCATGACCCAAATACCTCCAATCAGGTTCCACATCCAACACTGAGGATTACACAAGAGCATGAAGTTTGGAGAACATGGACATCAAAACCATAACCTAGACAAACTAGGCTTAACAGACATGTACAAAACTTCTCAGTTAAAAGCAAAAAAGCCAGGCATGGTGGTTCATGCCTATAATGTTAACACTTTGGGAGACCAAGGTAGGTGGATTACCTGAGCTCAGGAGTTTGATATCAGCCTGTGCAATATAGCAAAACCTCGTCTCTACTAAAAATACAAAAAAAAAAAAAAAGTTAGCAGGGTATGGTGGCATGCACCTGCAGTCTCAACTACTCAGGAGGCTGAAGGACGAGAATCACTTGAACCCAGAAAGTGGAGGTTGCAGTGAGCCAAGATTGCACCACTGCACTCCAGCCTGAGACCGTCCCAAAAAAAATAATAATAATCTGGGTGCAGCGGCTTCTGCCTGTAATCTGAGCATTCTGAGAGGCCATGCCAGGTAGATCACGAGATTAAAAGTTTGAGACCAGCCCAACCAGTATGGTGAAACCCCCTCTCTACTAAAAATATAAAAATTAGCTGGGCATTGTGGTATTTGCCTTTAATCCCAGCTACTCAGTGGACTGAGGTAGGATAATCATTTAAATTTGGGAGGCGGAGGCTACAGTGAGCCAAGATTGTGCCACCAAACTCCAGCCTGGACAACAGGAGACTCTGTGTCAAAAAAAAAAAAAAAAAACCCAAAGAACCCATAATATTTTTCTTTGCACCTGATGGCTTCTTTAAGAACACATAACAAGTGTTACTACATTTAAAGATACCAGCTAGGTGCAGTGGCTCACACCTATAATCCCAACAATTTGGAAA
The DNA here is from genome assembly GCA_031835075.1 of Saguinus oedipus. NCBI lineage: Eukaryota > Metazoa > Chordata > Mammalia > Primates > Cebidae > Saguinus > Saguinus oedipus. The sequence goes on from CM063187.1 coordinate 21,284,847, forward strand.
ATCAAGGTGAGAAGATCACTTGGGACCAAAAGACTGAGACCAGCTTGGGTAACATAGTGAGACCTCATCTCTATAAATAATTTTTTTTTTTTTTTGAGATGGAGTTTCGCTCTTGTTACCCAGGCTGGAGTGCAATGGCGCGATCTCGGCTCACCGCAACCTCCGCCTCCTGGGTTCAGGCAATTCTCCTGCCTCAGCCTCCTGAGTAGCTGGGATTACAGGCACGCGCCACCATGCCCAGCTAATTTTTTGTATCTTTAGTAGAGACGGGGTTTCACCATTTTTGACCAGGATGGTCTCGATCTCTTGACCTCGTGATCCACCCACCTCGGCCTCCCAAAATGCTGGGATTACAGACTTGAGCCACTGTGCCCGGCCTTATCAATAATTTGAAAAGTTAGCCAGGCATGATAATGCATGTCTGTAGTCCCAGCTACTCGGGAGGCTGAGACGGAAGGATCACTTAAACTCAGGAGGCTGAGGTTGCAGTGAGTCAGAATTATGTCTCTACACTTTAGCCCTGGTGACAGAGTGAGATTCTGTCTAAAACTAACAACAAATAAACTTACGAAGACCAAAATCATATACTGTGTGTTTTCTGACCAATACTGAATGAAACTAGGAATTAAAAGCTAAAGTAAAACAGGCAAATCCAAAAATACATAAAATAAAACACATGGGCCAGGTGTGGTGGCTCATGCCTGTAATATTAACAATTTTGGAGGCTGAGGCAGGAGAACTGCTTGAGCCCAGGAGGTTGAAACTAGCTTACACAAATCAGCAAGATCCTGTCTCTAAAAACAAGTTAGAATAATAAAAATGAAACACACTCTTCAACATATTCTTGCTCAAGGGTCAAAAGACACACAGGCCAGGTGTGGCAGCTCACCCCTGTAATATTAAGAATTTTTTTTTTCTTTGAGACGGAGTTTCGCTCTTGCTACCCAGGCTGGAGTGCAATGGCACGATCTCAGCTCACCGCAACCTCCACCTCCTGGGTTCAGGCAATTCTCCTGCCTCAGCCTCCTGAGTAGCTGGGATTACAGGTACGCGCCACCATGCCCGGCTAATTTTTTGTATTTTTAGTAGAGACGGGGTTTTACCATGTCGACCAGGATGGTCTCGATCTCTTGACCTCGTAATCCACCTGCCTCAGCCTCCAAAAGTGCTGGGATTACAGGCGTGAGCCACCATGTCCGGCTTCAATATTAAGAATTTTTAAGGCCAAGGCAGGAGAACTGCTTGAGCCCAGGAGGTTGAAACTAGCCTGCACAACACAGCAAGACCCTGTCTCTAAAAAAAAAAGTTAGAATAACAAAATAAAAATAAAACACACTCTTCAACCTATTCTTGCTCAAGGGTCCAAAGATTTAATTTTTTTAAGATGTCAATACAGTTGGTGGACCTCATGTCCCACATGGCCTCCAAGGAGTAAGACCCCTGGACCCCCAGCCCCAGCGAGAGCACAAGAGGAAGAGAGGCCCTCACTGCTGGGGAGTCCCTGCCACACTGAGTCCCCCACCATACTGAATTGCCCCTCCTCACAGTTTCCATGCAGACCCCTTTACGAGGGAGGGGCCTAGAGAGCCCCACCTTGCCGTGTACCGTCAATCAAGTCCCCTGTGCTCAGCCAAAAAAAAAAAGTTGTCAATACAACCTACAGGGGTGAAAAAATTTAATATAGTCTTTAAAAAAATTCCAATAGCACAGTTTTTTTAAAAACCAAAAATGTTAGGCCGGGAGCGGTGGCTCAAGCCTGTAATCCCAGCACTTTGGGAGGCCGAGGTGGGTGGATCATGAGGTCAAGAGATCGAGACCATCCTAGTCAACATGGCGAAACCCCGTCTCTACTAAAAATACAAAAAATTAGCTGGGCATGGTGGCGCGTGCCTGTAATCCCAGCTACTCAGGAGGCTGAGGCAGGAAAATTGCCTGAACCCAGGAGGCAGAGGTTGCGGTGAGCCGAGATCGCACCATTGCACTCCAGCCTGGGTGACAAGAGCGAAACTCCATCTCAAAAAAAAAAAAAATGTTTTATAAGTTTTTAAATTTGTTTATAGGGCCGGGCGCTGTGGCTCAAGCCTGTAATCCCAGCACTTTGGGAGGCCGAGGCGGGTGGATCACGAGGTCAAGAGATCGAGACCATCCTGATCAACTTCGTGAAACCCCGTCTCTACTAAAGATACAAAAAAAAAATTTGTTTATAAACTGTAACTAGTCAAACACTCCTAAAATTAGGTATTATACTTCCTGATTTCAAAACATATTAAAAACTATAATCACAAAACCAATGAGGTACCAACACAAAGATAGTTAAACAGAAAAAAAAAGAATAAAGAGATCAGAAATAAACCCTTTTGTATACGTCAAATGATCTTCCACAAGGTAGCCATAAACATACAGTAGAGAAAAAAATCTCATCAAAAAATAACTCTGAAAACTAGATATCTACACTGATAAAGTTGGATCCTTTCATTGAACTGTATACCAAAACTATGTTAGGGCCATGCACGATGGCTCATGCCTCTAAATTCCACCACTTTGGGAAGCCAAAGTGGGCCAAACATCTGAGGTCAGAAGTTCAAGATCAGCCTGGCCAACATATTGAAACCCTATATATATCTACTAAAAATAAAAAACTTAGCTGGGCATGGTGGCACACACCTGTAATCCCAGCGACTATAGAGGCTGAGACTGGAGAATCACTTGAACCCAGGAGGCAGAGGTTACAGCGAGCCAAGATCATGCCACTGTACTCCAGCCTGTGGAACTAGAGCTAAACTCTGACTCAGAAAAAAAAAAAATTACAGTGGTATCTTTCTCATAGTAATTAAAAATAAAATCTAAAATGTACATAAAACTTTAATAAACAAGGCCGGGCGCAGTGGCTCACGCCTATAATCCCAGCACTTTGGGAGGCCGAGGCGGGTGGATCACGAGGTCAAGAGATCGAGACCATCTTGGTCAATGAGGCAGAAACCCCGTCTCTACTAAAAATACAAAAATTAGCTGGGCACGGTGGTGCGCGCCTGTAGTCCCAGCTACTCGGGAGGCTGAGGCAGGAGAATTGCTTGAACCCAGAAGGCGGAGGTTGCAGTGAGCCGAGATCGTGCCACTGCACTCCAGTCTGGGTAACAACAGCGAAACCCCGTCTCAAAAAAAAAAAAAAAAAAACCTTCAATAAACTTTGAATAGCCAAAGCAATCTTGAGGAAAAACAAAAAGGAGGATGTCATACTTAATAATTCTAAACTGCATTTCAAGATCAAAATAAAAACATGATGGGGCTAGGTGCAGGGGCTCATGCCTGTAATCACAGCACACTGGGAGGCCGAGGCAGGCAGATTGCCTAAGTTCAGGGGTTCACGACCAGCCTGGGCAACACGGTGAAACCCTGTCTCTACTAAATCCAAAAATATAAAAACAAAAACTACTAAAATACAAAAAAAATTCGGTCGGGCGGGGCAGTCTGCACCTGTAGTCTCAGTTACTCAGGAGGCTGAGAAAGGAGAATTGCTTGAACCTGGGAGGTGGAGGTTGCAGTGAACCAAGATTGCACCACTTCACTCCAGCCTGAGTGACAGAGACTGTCTCAAAAAAAAAAAAAATCAATTATGAAAAAAAAAATGAACAAAATACCAAATGGAACAGAAACCACTACTCTCACATATTTTAGACATGATACAACAAGATAATTTTAAAAATAATTTAACATAGTTTTATTTTTGTTTTTTTTTTCCTTTTCAGACAGAGTTTTGCTCTGTTCACCCTAACTGGAGTGCAATGGCGCAATCTTGGCTCACTGCAACTTCTGCCTCTCTGGCTCAAGTGATTCTCCTGCCTCAGCCTCCCAAGTAGCTGGGATTACAGGCATATGCCACCATGCCCAGCAAATTTTTAGATTTTTAGTAGAGGTGTGGTTTCACTATGTTGGCCAGGCTGGTCTCGAACTCCTGACCTCAGGCAATCCACCTGCCTCTGCCTCCCAAAATGCCGGATTTGCACGTGTGAGACACTTGCCTGGCTTAACATACAGTTCTATAAAATTATGCAGATATTGATGGTTCCCCTGAAAATATGAAAGAGTAGATTTCGCCATCTTTTATATGCTACAAAGATGAGTTTGGCTGTCACTATAAACTTGAAGGAAGACCACAAAAGGGAAAGTACAATTCTCAGAGAATTTAAAAATAAAAAAATAAATATAGATAAATAAAAGCATAAGACAGAAGATGCCCCTATGTGAAAGTAAAATTTTTTTAAATCTCAGACTTCCCTGAAACTATTTTCTTTGGAACACAGCTTTTCAAACTGTTTCAAGGACTGGCTTTCTCCTTGATCGTTGGGACTTCTCATCTATGTTGTCCATTCTGTTCACCCTCACTTACCTGGGGGTTTGGCCACTGTCTCATGTCTCTTCATACTCCAGAGCTCTTTTCCTTGCTCCAGACAGGCAATCAAATCTGGCTTAGGGATAGCAACACCTGTTTTATTAAAAATAAATTATATAAATGTTGCTCATATTCTTCTAATAATGTGCTCAGTAAAGAGAATGTAATAGAATATTCTAGTATATTAACCCCCAAAAAAATAGTTTATAACAGTAATTTATAATATTTAGAAAATGGGTCAGGCATGGTGGCTCATGCCTGTAATCCCAGCACTTTTGGAGGCTAAGGAGGGTGAATCATTTGAGGTTAGAAGTTTGAGACCAACCTGGACACCATGGCAAAACCCCACCTCTACTAAAAATACAAAAATTAGCTGGGCTTGGTGGCATATGCCTGTAGTCCCAGCCACTCAAAGGCTGAGGCTGGAGAATCTCTTGAACCCGGAAGGCAGAGGTTGCAGTGAGCCAAAATCATGCCATTGCACTCCAGCCTGGGCGACAGCAACATTCCATCTCAAATAATAATATTACTATTTCACACCTAGTACCACTGAATCAAAAGCTGGTGGTGACAGTTAGATTTTAAAGTGTGGACAACAATATTTTATGCCACTAAATTTTGAAATTTTCACTAACATAGAGTAAAAAATACAGGTCTGCTCAGGAATGCAGAAAAGATCAGATCAAGGTGAACTTCAAGATATTTATCCTGAAGAAATTCTTTTTTTTTTTTTTTTGAGGCGGAGTTTCGCTCTTGTTACCCAGGCTGGAGTGCAATGGCGCAATCTCGGCTCACCGCAATCTCCGCCTCCTGGGTTCAAGCAATTCTCCTGCCTAAGCCTCCTGAGTAGCTGGGATTACAGGCACGCGCCACCATGCCCAGCTAATTTTTTGTATTTTTAGTAGAGACGGGGTTTCACCATGTTGACCAGGATGGTCTCGATCTGTTGACCTCGTGATCCACCCGCCTCGGCCTCCCAAAGTGCTGGGATTACAGGCTTGAGCCACCGCGCCCGGCCAGAAATTCTTTTATACACTGACAAATTCCAAAGATTTTCTTCAAAACAAGTGATATGAAACTCATTTATGCAAAGCATCAGTTATCAAGAAAACATTCTACAAAGAAAAAGAAACATTGGCTGGGCACAGTGGCTCACGCCTATAATCCCAGCACTTTGGGAGGTCGAGGTGGGTGGATCATGAGGTCAAGAGATCGAGACCATCCTGGTAAACGAGGTGAAACCCCGTCTCTACTAAAAATACAAAAATTAGCTGGGGATGGTAGTGCGCGCCTGTAGTCCCAGCTACTCGGGAGGCTGAGGCAGAAGAATTGCTTGAACCCAGAAGGCAGAGGTTGAAGTGAGCCGAGATCATGCCATTGCACTCCAGTCTGGGTAGCAACAGCGAAACTCCGTCTCAAAAAAAAAAAAAAAAAGAAAAAGAAACATTTAGAGTATCTTAGAAATTGTGTATTGAAGTTAAGCTCACCCAGGAAGGCCAGGTTTCTGTAGTTCTCTAACATCACATTTCTATATAAATTCTGCTGTTCAGTGTCCAGGCATTGCCACTCCTCCAGAGAGAATTCTATGGCCACATCCATGAATGTCACTGGTACCTGCAAAACATACACATACACACAATTTACCAGGTGGCCAAGGGCAGAATTTTTTATTTGATTCAAGGTGAAATGAGAGAGTAAAGAAAACAGGTTCTGACTTATAGGAGTGACAAATCACCCAATATAATTTTTTTTCTTTAATTTTTTTAAGACGGAATCTTGCTCTTTTCGCCCAGGCTGGTGTGCAATGGTGTAATTTCAGCTCACTGCAACCTCTGCCTCCTGGGTTCAAGAGATTCTCCTGCCTCAGCCACCCAAATACCTGGGATTACAGACTCCTGACACCATGCCCAGCTAATTTTTGTATTTTTAGTAGAGACTGGTTTCACCATGTTGGCCAGGCTGGTCTCGAACTCCTAACCTCAGGTGATCCATCTGCATCAGCCTTCCATAGTGCTGGGATTACAGGTGTGAGCCACTGCACCTGGCTAAAAACAATTTTTTTTTAATTTTTTTTATTTTAAATTTTTATTGCATTTCAGGTTTTATATTCTCTGATGTATTCTCTAACTCTGAAAAAAGAGTGGAATAAGATTCACAACATCAGTGTATATATGATACTTTTCTGGAAAATAAAGTATAAAATGAATAGCATGAACATAAGCACATACATTTTTGAGTGCTATATTCACATCATAGAGAATGAATTCTGTATGTTTTTGATATGAAAAAGACATGTTAAATTAGAAGGTACCTCTTCAATTTTAACATGTACAAGAAACTGGAGATCTTATAATGGAGATTTTTTTTTTTTCCAAAAAAATCTGCAATAAAAAGTCTATGTTTTTATTTTTATTTATTTTTTTTTTGAGACGGAGTTTCACTTTTGTTACCCAGGCTGGAGTGCAATGGCGTGATCTCCGCTCACTGCAACCTCTGCCTCCTGGGTTCAGGCAATTCTCCTGCCTCAGCCTCCTGAGTAGCTGGGATTACAGGCACACGCCACCATGCCCAGCTAATTTTTTATATTTTTAGTAGAGAAAGGGTTTTACCATGTTGGCCAGGTTGGTCTCGAACTTCTGACCTCAGGTGATCCAACCCTCCCTGGCCTCCCAAAGTGCTGGGATTACAGGCATGAGCCATCTCACCCAGCCCTCATCTTGTTTAAATAAGCATTTTCTTAATCCCGTTTTGCATAGTGCTAATGGCAAACATGTAATAACCTACCCTGGGCTAACATCACTGACTCCATCTTAGCTGTAAACTCCAACCTATCTTCCCTCTCCTTACCACAGCCCCTTTGGGTGCATAACTGGGTCACGCTGCACTTAGAAGCATTGAAGGGCACTGTTCTTAATACTTGTAAGCATCGTAACCACATACTGCTTGACATATCTCCCCCTTGCTATTATAAGAAAAATGTTTCCCTTTGACCATTGTGTGGGAAGAGCCTGATCACCCCTATTTCCTTTTATCATTGAATTGTATGGAAACCACCTGTGCCCGCTGCCCCTTCCTCTAACCTGCTTCTCTGCTTCTGTAAAATTCTGCTTCAGTTAGCTACCCCCTCCCCTACCTAAAATAAGGTATAAAAGATAATCAAGCCCCTTCCTTGGGGCTGAGAGAACTTTGAGCATTAACCGTCTCTGTCACCAGCTAATTAAAAGGACTCTTCATTTGAAACTTACTGTGTAGCACATTCCTTTTAACTCGCTCAGATATAATAAACACAAATGGAGTCTCAACATTATCTGTTCTCCATCTTTACTAAGGATGTCAGCTTTTCCCCAATAGGAATCTTGAGTATCCCCACCTTCCCATGGTTAAGAGCCACAAAAAAATTTAATACTACAAATCATAAATTAATGGTGAGAATCCTGCATGGCATATAAAAAACCACGATGTAGAGAATTTAGAAAGTTTTAGGCCGGACGCAGTGGCTCACACCTATAATCCCAGCACTTTGGGAGGCCGAGGCGGGTGGATCACGAGGTCAAGAGATCGAGACCATCCTGGTCAACATGGTGAAACCCCGTCTCTACTAAAAATACAAAAAAAAAAAAAAAATAGCTGGGCATGGTGGTACGCGCCTGTAGTCCCAGCTACTTGGGAGGCTGAGGCAGGAGAATTGCTTGAACCCAGAAGGCAGAGGTTGCAGTGAGCCGAGATCGTGCCATTGCACTCCAGTCTGGGTAACAAGAGCGAAACTCCGTCTCAAAAAAAAAAAGAAAGAAAGTTTTAAAAAGAAGTATTTTTTAGAGACGCTTGACTATCAATAAAATTTTAAAGTGATGAAAAGAGGCAGAGCGGACAGTTCTTGATCTGAGACATGGTTTAGCTAAAAAAAAAAAAAAAAAACCACGCACACATTTTTTATCAATCTTCTCCTTCTCTGGAGTTCCTTTTCAGTTGAGATTTTCCAGACAAATGACACCTGTATCTTCAGAATATGCCTTTAAAGATATCAGCAGAACCTGTTTACCTGCAACTACCACAACCACAGGCAGAAGTACCAAGACACAATGAAAAATTTCATTCATTTCTGTCCTTTATGACATGAATAATTCAGGAGCAATGAGTTGCTCCATGAAGACAGAAATGTAAGATTCTCCTTCTCTGTCTTCAGGTGTCCTCCCCTGACACAGACATCAACGTTCTCTGCCACAGTAATGAAAATATGGGCCACACTGCCCTATCCATACCAAACCCAAAAAGAACAGGCCCTATGATCACCCTTTAGTAAACAGGTAAAACTTAACTCTCATGAGTGTATCTTCAACTCCTCATACTTGATTCTGGCCTCATCTTAGAGTCACATGAGGCACTTAATTAAAACAACATGGATGTGTCCAACAATAAAAAGAATCATGGAAGGGGCAAGAGCAAAGATATTTCTGTGAATTGGCAATGTAGTTTGAGTATTCACACCTAAGTAATTCACATTTCTTAGAACGGCAAAAACTGTAATAACTTTTGCACCAAACTAATAAAACCCTGGGTTTATAACCACTTAGCTAAGCACTGCCTTTCAAGCTTTAATGAGCTTATAATCCATTTGGTAATTTTAGTCCCTCTCTTTTTTTTTTTTTTTTTTTTTTTTGAGACGGTGTTTCGCCCTTGTTACCCAGACTGGAGTGCAATGGCGCGATCTCGGCTCACCGCAACCTCCGCCTCCTGGGTTCAGGCAATTCTCCTGCCTCAGCCTCCTGAGTAGCTGGGATTACAGGCATGCGCCACCATGCCCAGCTGATTTTTCTGTATTTTTAGTAGAGACGGGGTTTCACCATGTTGACCAGGATGGTCTCGATCTCTTGACCTCGTGATCTACCCGCCTCGGCCTCCCAAAGTGCTGGGATTACAGGCTTGAGCCACCGCGCCCGGCTAATCCCTCTCTATGTAATGTAATTCTGCAGGTTTTCAAAGGGTACATGAATGTACGTTTTAAATAAGTCCCCTGTCAAGGCTGATGATGCTTTCCCTAGGCTTATTATTAGCATTAGTTAGAGAAATCAGGCCAGCACAGAGTCCCTTACACTTGGCACTCTTGTCACAACAAAAATACTTCTGGCACAAAAGAAGATAACCAATTTCCATCCTAAACTATCAAATTCTTTGCTCTTTAAAGCTTACAGAAGCAACAAAAGGTAGCAGTGCCTGAATAAGCCTGCATTTGGAAAACCACACACAGGTACTAATGCAGTATTTACTAAGCAGGTACCATGTGCTCAAGAGTATGTTACACAACACTGTGCTAGATATACATTATGTAATTTAATCCTCATAAGACACTAGGAGATGGTACTAAGTGTTTAATAACTCCCAGCATGAGGTTACAAGCCCAGCATATATATTTCATCTTCTGTTTCTTTGTTGCTGTTGTTTTTAATGTATAGAATAAAAGCTAAATGTAGACAGATAACTGGAATACAGAAAAGTTTAATGCAGTTTAAATAAATTTTTATTGTGTTTATATTTACTTTTTTGTGACTTGTGGAGCAACTACCAAATTTGTAGAAATAGGAAACAAATTGCTAAATAAAATGACTCTGTAAGCACTGATGTAATAGAAAATTTTAAAATTAAGACCTTAAAATACATACTTTATTTTTCCCATTTATTTCCGTTGGGGTTCAGAAAGCTGTGAGTACCAGCTTTAGAAAGGTAGCAGGATTCACCAGTCAAATCTCTTTCAATCAGTTCTGTGAGGCAAGACTCCAGAGTGGAGCAAGATCTAAATAAGACCCCCAAATAGAGTGACTCGGAGCAGAAATGGGGCAGGGAGTGGACCTTATTATGTAGAACTCTTTTCTCTGTGCCACTGGAGTATTTCCAGTTCTGTTTTCCTAAGCTTGCCTAAGAGAAACTTAAATCTCAGAGTTTGTATATATTTTTTCAGCCACTGTCCTGTCAATTACATGATGCATACTAATATGCAATTTAAATAAATATCTTAAGGTTTTCTAGGGTAACTATTAGAAGATAAATATGTATTCTTAGCAGCTTAACGAGTCTTCTATTCATAAATATTCCTTCAGGTGACGACAAAAGAAATCACTAAAATATATAAAAAAGTGGCCCAAATAAACCCCAAGGTTTTTTGTACACATCTGTTCACTGTATCAATCACATGGTGCTTAATTCAACCCTTTATTCAGTTGCTAGTCTAGACTAAAAGCTCCTGGACGGTAAAAACCATGACTGCTTCATCTATTTTTCTAATGCCCATATGAAATAAAAGCAATTAATTTATTTGTTTGAGTCTCCAGACATAATGGTTGTTTTTCATCCAAGTACCAGAAAACTGGAGAAACTCATCTGGGAACCCACCAAAGTCACCTCTCGTGTGAGGGGAGAAGCAAACACAGGATGACTCAATCTTTTACACTGAGACAGAAGTAGAATTAACCACTTTTGTTACCCTGGCACGATTCTTCTGTGGACATCCTCAAATGTCTCAGACATGCACAGCTGATTGCGAGAGTTCCCAATGATAAGCCAGGGAGGAGAGACTCAGGCTAATGTTTACATATATATATTTAGACAAAGTCTTGCTCTGTCTTCCAGGCTGGAGTGCAGTGACACAATCCCGGCTCACTGCAATCTCCGCCTCCTGGATTCAAGCAATTCTCCTGCCTCAGCCTCCCGAGTAGCTGAGATTACAGATGCATGCCACCATATCTGGCTAATTTTTGTATTTTTAGTAGAGCTTCAGTAGAGTATAATTTTTTGTATTTTTAGTAGAGTTTCACCATGGTGACCAGGCTGGTCTTGAACTCCTGACCTTAGATGATCTGCCTGCCTCGGCCTCCCAAAGTGCTGGGATTATAGGTGAGAGCCACCGCACCCAGCCAACTCAGGCTAATTCTAAATAAAAAATTAAACTGCCCTGGAGAAGCTTCAGAACCTAGATTACCTGTCCTGATTTTCTAGCTCTTAGCTAAGAGAAAGAACAGAAACATTCTACTTCAGTCCCACATTTTACAGGTAGGTAATAGTTGTGATTATGGCTCCAGATATAGTATCACCTTGATCTCTCAATTAGAAGATGCTTACTCACACTTACATATTCTGCCTTCAGATTCTATTTACACCTGGTGCCCCTCACATAACTGTAGCAGGTCAAAGAGGAACTTTAAGATGTCTATGTTGACATCTCACAATGCAGCAAATGTCTCTTGTTTTTCCCTACATTCTTAATTCAAAATCTGGTCTTACCTTGCAAATTTCAGTAAGAGACCAGACCTTATTTGCAGACTCCAGTAAACCTAGCTCTTTATTCTTGGGTGTTACAGCAAGCAGTACAATCAAAAGAAAGATCCCCTTATAGAGGCTGCTCTAGTACATTATAAATAATATGTCTAGCTAAGGCAACATGAATATAAGCAGACAGTTTATTTGGGCAAAGCTTGAGGATTATAACCTGGGAGCAAACCTTCAAGTTGCCTCTCATCTACACTTTGATCAGGAGCAGTTACAATCTGAAAGGCAAAAAGAGAGGGACAGAGAGATGGCTGATATATTATCTGTCAGAAATTTTCATTAATTTACAGAAATGACATTATTGATTGGATATACATCGTTTAAATTTAGAGTATGGGGATCGGGCCTGGTGGCTCACGCCTGTAATCCTAGCACTTTGGGAGGCTGAAGTGGGTGGATTACCTGAGGTCCAGAGTTCAAAACCAGCCTGGCCATCATGGTGAAACCCCATCTTAGTAAAAAAAAAATGTTTAAAAAAAAAAAAAAAGTTTAAAAAAATAAATAAATAAATATACAAAATTAGCCAGGGGTGGCACATGCCTGTAATCCCAGCCTCAGGAGAAGTGCTTGAACCTGGAAGTCAGAGGTTATGGTGAGCCAAGATGATGCCATTGTACTCCAGCCTGGGCAACAAAAGCAAAACTCCACCTCAAAAAAAAAAAAGGTAGAGTATGGGTTATAGTGTCAGTGTGGCATCATTAGTTTATCGCTACTGCTGGCAAGAGCTAACAGTTTTAAGAGATAAATACATAGTTCAGGGCTGGGCACAGTGGCTCATGCCTGTAATTTTCCAGCACTTTAGGAGGCAGAGGCAGGTGGATCACCTGAGTTCAGGAGTTCAAGATCAGCCTGACCAACATGGTAAAACCCTATGTCTACTAAAAATACAAAAATCAGCCAGATGTTATGGTACATGCCTCTAAATCCAGCTACTTGGAAGCCTAAGGCAGGAAAATCACTTGAATCCAAAAAGCGGAGGTTGCAGTGAGCAGAGATCATGCCACTGCACTCCAGCCTTGACAACACAAGACTCCATCTTAAAAGAAAAAATAGTTCAGAGATGAGAGAAACACAAAATTGTATTCTCATCTTAATGTCTTTCAGAGTTTGACAACTAAAAGGACTTTCATTCCTCAGATAAAACGTTTTTTGTTTTCCAAATCTCAAGACCTAGATTGAGAATTTGGAGGTGCAGCAGGTGTTACATGCACATTTGTGTTACATGCATGCTAAAGCAATAGGAGGAAGGGGAAAGTAGAGATTCATGTCTACATGTCTACTTAACACTCACATGTTACTCTGGGTTTCTGGGCCCCATGGTCTCTGAATCAGTTTCAGTCTGAAAATAAAAGAGTTGCTGAAAGAAGTAAAATGTTTGACTGCTACCCTGCGAAGTTTGTAAAAATCTGTTGAGTTGACTGAAAGCCTGACAGAAAAACTACCCTCTAGCGTAAAACCTGGTTGGCATCTTATGTGTTTATATCATGTCTGGTAATTCTAGACAGTGTGTGGAAAATATAATTAAAAGAAAAATTTTCTCCAACCACATTCTGAAATGATAGAACAGAAAGAAAACTCTTTTATTAAACATTTTAACCTGAATGTGACACGCATGACAGTCGATCTGCTCAAGAGATTGCAAAGACAGAAAGACAGTCACCATAGTTAGTTCACGAGTAGAACAATTTACAGCACCATTCATACGTAGCTCATCCTAAATTCACCTGGTAATTGGCAAGGCCATCCATATATGCTAATTGGTTACATTCATAACAGAATAAACTTTTCATATCTTCATAACAGGAGGTAATTTTGCAACTTGAAGCCAGATGCTTGCTTAAGGTAGTCTCTCACTCTACTACAGAAATGCCTGAATAGGGTGTTATCTTCTTGACTAGTTAAATTTTAAAGCAATGGCTCTTTACACCTTTAGCACTGAGTTATGCCTCCCTGCTTGCCCTCTCCTGATGACCAGCATTCTCTATTGACTGCTACCATCTGCCATTGACGTACAGCCCACAACACAAAGCTTGCAGCTGGCAGTTCATATCTTACATGAATCCCAAAAACAGACAGAGCAGCACATGAGTCTCACTTCAGACAGTGAAGCCTGAGCTGCGGGAGAAGAGTCTGCAGGCTTCCTGGTTGAAATTGCACCTTCACGATAATGGGAATGGAAGCAGTGTTTCAGTCTCAGTTTCCATTTATAATGGTGAGATTAAAAAAATATTGCTGGATTTCCAGCGTAAGTCTAAATAGAGATAGCTCTAAGAGTACTTCCTATGACAACCCACCTCGTTCACAAATACCATGGGACACTAACAGGGCTTCTGAAACAGACCCAAAAAATTTGAGCAAAAAACAGCTCTCCATCTGAGCAAGATTATATCAAGAGAAAATAAAAAGTTAAAAACATCTTTCAAAACAAAACTCAGATTAGATGTAATATTGATCAAGTCCTCCCGAAAATATTCCCCTTAAAAAAAAATTCTCTTTTTTGAAATGTACAACTATTCTCAACATGAGAAACGTGAGCGTTAAAGGGGAGAGGCCTGGTACAGTGGATCATGCCTGTAATCCCAGCACTCTGAGGAGGGTGGATCACCTAAGGACAGGAGTTTGAGATCAGCCTGGCCAACACCGTGAAAATACAAAAATGGCCAGGCACGGTGGCTCAAGCCTGTAATCCCAGCACTTTGGGAGGCCGAGGTGGGTGGATCACAAGGTCAAGAGATCGAGATCATCCTGGTCAACATGGTGAAACCCCATCTCTACTAAAAATACAAAAAATTAGCTGGGCACTGTGGCGCATGCCTGTAGTCCCAGCTACTCAGGAGGCTGAGGCAGGAGAATTGCCTGAATCCAGGAGGTGAAGGGTGCGGTGAGCCGAGATCGTGCCATTGCACTCCAGCCTGGGTAACAAAAGCGAAACTCCGTCTAAAAAAAAAAAATACAAAAATTAGCTGGGTATGGTGGTGCATGCCTGTAATTCCCAGCTACCTGGGTAGGGGGCTGGGGCTGAGGCAGGTGAATCACTTGAACCCGGAAGGCGAAGGTTGCAGTGACCCACGATCATGCCACTGTACTGCAGCCTGGGCAACAGAGTGAAACTGTCTAAGGAAAAAAAAAAAAAAGCAGGGCAGGGAGCAGTGGCTCACGCCTATAATCCCAGCACCTTGCGAGGCCGAGGGTGGATCACGAGGTCAAAAGATCGAGACCATCCTGGTCAACATGGTGAAACCCTGTCTCTACTAAAAATACAAAAATTAGCTGGGCATGGTGGTGCACACCTGTAGTCCCAGCTACTCGGGAGGCTGAGGCAGGAGAACTGCTTGAACCCAGAAGGCAGAGGTTGCAGTGAGCCGAGATCATACCATTGCACCCCAGTCTGGGTAACAACAGCGAAACTTCGTCTCAAAAAAAAAAAAAAAAGCAGGGGGACATATTCTCAGCAAAATTTTATAAGGTTTCTCTTTCATCTCTGCTATTCTCTCATCTCCTAGCCATTAAATGGAGGAACTATATTGAAACACATCTGATAATTTCCACCAGCACATTAGATAAAGTATTTGAATCTGACTTTGTTTACATACTGGAATGTATTTGAGCTTGCCACACAGCTAACTGAAGAGCTATTACAGTTTTTGCATGGCTACATCACTCATCATGTTTATTTGTCCTCTAAATAACAGCATTCAAATTTAGTGATATAAAAGACACCAAAATCATGCTTACCTATAATTATCCCTATTGGATAAATTAATTAGTATGTCATACTAATACCTATATAACAAGTTTGTAGGCCGGACACAGTGGCTCAAGTCTGTAATCCCAGCACTTTGGGAGGCCGAGGCGGGTGGAACACAAGGTCAAGAGATTGAGACCATCCTGGTCAATATTGTGAAACCCCCGTCTCTACTAAAACTACAAAAAATTAGCTGGGCATGGTGGTGCATGCCTGTAATCCCAGCTACTCAGGAGGCTGAGGCAGAATTGCCTGAACCCAGGAGGCGGAGGTTGCGGTGAGCCGAGATCGCGCCATTGCACTCCAGCCTGGGTAACAAGAGCGAAACTCCGTCTCAAAAAAAAAAAAAAAACTGAAGTCAGTATAAATAAACAAACCTTTTCCAGCTGACAAACCCAAGGAGTGTCGATGTGAGGCCAGGTGTAGTGCTCACGCCTGTCATCCCAGCACTCTGGGAGGCTGAGGTGGGTGGATTACCAGAGGTCAGGAGTTCAGGACCATCCTGGTAAACATGGTGAAACCCTGTGTCTACTAAAAAATACAAAAGTTCGCCAGGCGTAGTGGCAGACACCTGTAATTCCAGTTACTGAGAAGGCTAAAAAAGAATTGCTTGAACTTGGGAGGAGGAGGTTGCAGCGAGTCAAGATCCACCATTGCACTCCAGCCTGGCTGACAAGAGAGAAACTCCTTCTCAAAAAAAAAGAAAGAAAAGAAAAAAGATGTGTGTCACTCATGTGTCAAGAAGTCAGGTCATCCAATCACTTGAGAGAGTCTCCCATCCTGTACTGCTCAGTTAAATGCTCAATGACCCCTCTCAGGAGACACTGCACTATGCCCCAGTGAGTGCCTCAAGTACAACTTACTTTACAAATTCTTGCACTTTCTCATTGGGGCAGGGTTTTTTTTTAGTTTTTTTGTTTTTTGTCTTTGGGGATATTTTTTTTTTAACAAATCTTAGAGAATCCAGGTGGCAGAAATTATTTCTGTTTTCCTCTCAATACCATCATCTGATTGGCTAACCAGTAATGTGTCACCAAGAACTGGAAGCTTAATGTCTCAATGTTAGCTTTTCAAAGAAGAGTATGCCAGGAGATGCCTCTCATCCTTAGGCCATCCACCTCCTCCCTGGAGAGGCTATACTGCATACCTCAGGTGATCCTATGGGAGAAAATGACCCAGGAGCTCATATTAGCTACACAGTGTAGCAGACATAGACATAGTGGGTATCTTAGATTATTCACAGAGAGTACTAAAACCCAGGACCAGAAAAAGCTAGTGGTTGAGGACACATAACCCCATAAAGTTTCAAAAAAAAAAAATTGACCCCAAAATGTTCTCATAAGATCTGAGTGCCTAGAGAAAATAAAGACATACAGAAAAATTTTACAATACATTTTAAGGGGATTATTCCTTGCTTTCTTCTAAAGAAAAATACTTAAAAACAGAAAACAAGTCCTTTTAAATGTGCCAGCCAATGCATTGCCAAAAAAATGATTAATTAAAATATGATATCAAGAATGTACTGGTACCATTCTTGCTCAAGTTTTGCAAAAAAAAGAATGTACACCAGGCAGTTGGAGGTGGGGGGGAATGGGCGGGGAACAGTGGCTCATACATGTAATCCCAGCACTTTGGGAGGCCAAGGCAGGCAGATTACTTGAGATCAGGAGTTCGAAACTAGCCTGGCCAAAATGGTAAAACCCCGAAATTAGCTGGGAATGTTGATGTATGCTTGCAATCCCAGCTACTTGGGAGGCTGAGGCAGGAAAATCGCTTGAGCCCAGGTAGTGAAGGTTGCAGTGATTCACAGCACTCCAGCCTGGGCAACAGAGGAAGACTTAGCCTCAAAAAAAAAAAAAAAACCAAAACACTAAAAACCAAATAGTTAATCATCTGAATGGGAAGAAAAATTTGGCATTTGGAATTGTCAAAAGGAGCTGGAAATTTAGTATTTTACTTTAAGCCAGCGTTAGGCTGCAGAAAAGGAGGATTGGGGGGGTACATTTGGGACCCTGCATAAAAAACACATAAAAAATGCTAGACATAGCCAGACCCGGTGCCTCGCGCCTGTAATCCCAGCACTTTGGGTGGCTGATTCAGGCAGATCACCCGAGGTCAGGAGATCGAGACCATCCTGGCCAACATAGTAAAACCTTCTCTACTAAAAATACAAAAATTAGCCAGGTGTGGTGGTGGGTGCCTGTAATCCCAGCTGCTCCAGAGGCTGAGGCAGGAGAATTGCTTGAACCCAGGAGACCAAGGTTGCAGTGAGTCGAGATGGCACCACTGCACTCCAGCCTGTACAACAGCAATGAAATTCCAGCTCAAAAAAAAAAAAAAGGAAAAAAAATATATATGCAGGACACAATCAGTCTTCTGCGGAATGTCAAAATAGTTAAGTGACCAGGGGCTCATGCCTACAATCCCAGACACGTTGGGAGGCCGAGGTGGGTGGATCACGAGGTCAGGAGTTCGAGACCAGCCTGGCCAACATGGTGAAACCCCATCTTTACTTAAAGTACAAAAATAAGCCGTGCTTGGTGGTGGATGCCTATAATCCTAGATATTTGTGAGGCTGAGGCAAAAGAATGGCTTGAAACCGGAAGGTGAAGGTTGCAGTGAGCTGAGACCACACCACTGCACTCCAGCCAGGGCAAAAGGGCAAAACTCTGTCTCAAAAAAAAAAAAAGAAAATAATTAAGGAACATGGAATTAGACTGAGGTGGAAATCTAGTGTCTAGACACCTGTGTTTTTTTAAAAATCTAACTCAAATGTATTTATTTTTTTAAAAAATTACTACATTAGAGGAAACAAAATTCAGGCTTAACCAACTATAAACAGTCAATGAAGATCTAATTACTTAACCAGGAAATTTGTAAGCTCAAGGTGGAATGTAGGAAACCATGCAACTGTACCTAGCTACTGAATTTGGGTTTTTTCATCATGCACCTTATAAAAGTCTTTTTTTCAAGCCCCCCAATGGACCATAAACTACAACTCATAGGGGTGCTCTATAATTTTTGAACAACTCTTTGATTAAATTCTTTTTTTTTTTTTTGAGACGGAGTTTCGCTGTTGTTACCCAGGCTGGAGTGCAATGGCGCGATCTCGGCTCACCGCAACCTCCACCTCCTGGGTTCAGGCAATTCTCCTGCCTCAGCCTCCTGAACAGCTGGGATTACAAGCACGCGCCACCATGCCCAGCTAATTTTTTGTATTTTTAGTAGAGACGGGGTTTCACCATGTTGACCAGGATGGTCTCGATCTCTTGACCTCGTGATCCACCTGCCTCGGCCTCCCAAAGTGCTGGGATTACAGGCGTGAGCCACCGCGCCCGGCCTAAATTCTTTAATATTTTTACAGCGACTCCCATAAATTTTTAAAAGGAAAAAAGAGGATCTAGGAAACTTACGAACCAACGCTCTTCCCGTTCTTGAACCCACACCTCGAATCAGCATTCTGCCCTGAGGACTCTCCCATGATCCCTACACAATCTGGGAGAGACGTGGCACTGCGAATGCAAAACTGCCCAGTGAGGGCTCCAGGCCAGGGCACAGTCACTGCTCAGGGAAGAGACAGAACGCCCTGGGGCCCGGCTGTAAGCGCAGCCGCCATCTTCTGGCTGAAGGGAACTTAGGGCGAGCTGGGCCAGGGAAACGCCGGGCGCAGATTGTGGAGCTGACTGCGGGGAGGCCTGAGTCCCGCCATAGCTTCCTACCAGTTCCAATCAGTCCCTTCCCTCTCTTGGGATGTTGTACCCCACACTCTCACCATTTCCAGGCTTTCAGGGTGTCCTGACGTCTTAGCTGTGAATATCCCAATACCGGCAGGTCACCAGGCCACGGAGACCTGAAGCTCGGGATGCAGTAACAGACAAAGGCCCCGCCAAATCCGGGATACCGCCCTGTCTGCCGCAGCTGCCGTTCTGATTGGAGGACTCTTAGCCAAGCATCTGGATTGGATGACGTTTAAGATCCCCGCCCCTTTAGGCCCTGAGTGACAGAAGATGTGATTAGACGCTGGGCTGAATAAAGAGTAACGGCTGCAGCCTTTACAGGCAGGACTTCCTAAACTAAGCCAGGCTCACCCCAGAAGGTATTTGCCATTGACTTTGTGTATAAGGTCATATACATTTATAAATAATATACTGCATGGCTATTCACAAAGGAAAAGAATGTAATAACAATTTTTTTTTTTTTTTTTTTTTTTGCCAATCAATGAGAGCTTGTAAGGTTGCTGAGGTTGGTTGGCCTTGAACTCTTGGCCTCGCCTTCGCAAGCGCCACGACATCCGGCCGGAGCCACTTTGGGCCCCAACAATTATTTTTAAATGTTGGCTTTTATGATCTTCCCGGCTTCAGTTCTTTAAGGAAGCCGCCTAAGATTCTTTTTTAAAAAAGGCAGTCCTCTCAAATAAAATGTGAGCCACGTGTGAATTTTATTTTGCTTTATTTTTATTTATTTATTTATTTATTTATTTATTTATTTATTTTTTGAGACGGAGTTTCTCTGTTGTTACCCAGACTGGAGTGCAATGGCACGATCTCAGCTCACCGCAACCTCCGCCTCCTGGGTTCAAGCAATTCTCCTGCCTCAGCCTCCCAAGTAGCTGGAACTACAGGCGTGCGCCACCATGCCCAGCTAATTATTGTATTTTTAGTAGAGACGGGGTTTCACAATATTGACCAGGATGGTCTCGATCTCTAGACCTCGTGATCCACCCGCCTCGGCCTCCCAAAGTGCTGGGATTATAGGCTTGAGCCATCGCGCCAGGCTATTTTTTTTTTTTTTTTTTTTTTTTTTTGAGGCGGAGTTTCGCTCTTGTTACCCAGGCTGGAGTGCTATGGCACATTCTCGGCTCACCGCAACCTCCGCCTCCTGGGTTCAAACGATTCTCCTATCTCAGCCTCCCAAGTAGCTGGTATTACAGGCATGTGCCACCAAGCCCGGCTAATTTTTTTTTGAATTTAGTAGAGACGGGGTTTCACCATGTTGGCCAGGATGGTCTCGATCTCTTAACCTCGTGATCCACCCGCCTCAGCCTTCCAAAGTGCTGGGATTACAGGCGTGAGCCACCACGCCCGGCTACTTTATTTATTTTTTATTTTTTATTTTTTGAAACGGAGTTTCGATCTTGTTACCCAGGCTGGAGTGCAATGGCACAATCTCGGCTCACCGCAACCTCTGCCTCCTGGGTTCAGGCAATTCTCCTGCCTCAGCCTCCTGAGTAGCTGGGATTACAGGCACGCGCCACCATGCCCAGCTAATTTTCTGTATTTTTAGTAGAGACGGGGTTTCACCATGTTAACCAGGATGGTCTCGATCTCTTGACCTCGTGATCCACCGGCCTCGGCCTCCCAAAGTGCTGGGATTACAGGTGTGAGCCACCGCACCCGGCCCTGAATTTTACATTTTCTAATAACCATTTTTTTTTTTCTTGATATGGAGTCTCATTTTGTTACCCAAGCTGGAGTGCAGTGGAGTGGTCTCGGCTCACTGCATCCTTTGCCTTCCAGGCTCAAGTGATTCTCCTGCCTCAGCCTCTCGGAGCAGTTGGGATTCCAAGCACCCGCCATCACGCCTGGCTAATTTTTGTGTTTTATTAAAGACAGGGTTTCACCATGTTGTCCCACTGGTCTCGAACTCCTGGCCTCAGGTGATCCGCCTGCCTCTGCCTTCCAAAGTGTTGGGGAGTCACTGCACTGGCGGTTGCCAAACTTTAAAAAGAAAAAGACAGGGGAGGCGCAGTCAGGACCATACTGGCTAACACGGTGAAACCCTGTCTCTAAAATTAACCAGGCATGGTGGTACCCGCCTGTAATCTCAGCTACTCAGGAGGCTGAGGCAGGAGAATTGCTTGAACCCAGGAGGCGGTGGTTGCAGTGAGTCGAGATTGCACCACTTCACTCCAGCTTGGACAACAGAGCAAGATTCCTTCTCAAATAAATAAATTAATTAATTAAAAGAAAAGAAAAGAAAAAATAAATATTAAAGACCATTTGAGCCCTTTCCCAAACTAGCACACTGTCAGTTCACAAGTTTCCACTGCACTGAGCAAGTAAAGGTCAGTCAGATTTAGATTTTGCAAAACAGGTTCTGTATCTCAATGGGAACAGCTGTAAAAGCACCTGGCAATGGGCATGGGTAAAGGAGAGATGAAAAATTGCTATCGCCGGGCACAGTGGCTCACGCCTGTAATCCCAGCCCTTTGGGAAGCTGAGGTGGGTGGATCATCTGAGGTCAGGAGTTCAAGACCAGCCTGGCCAACATGGCGAAATCCCATTTCTGCTAAAAATACAAATATTAACCTATCATGGTTGTGCACCTATGTAATCCCAGCTACTCGGGAGGCTGAGGCAGGAGAATTTTTCCAACCCAGGAGGCAGAGTTGCAGTGAGCCATGATAAGGCCACTGCATTCCAGCCTGGGTGACAGAATGAGACTCTGTCTAAATAAAAAAAAAGAAAACTTGCTACAATTTTTGCCATCGATGTTATTTTCCCTTTGTTGCATATGTGGTTTATACAACTCTTTTACATCAAGGAACCTGTCCGAAGACCCACAGCTACTAAGTGGCTTGGCTGAAACTCAGGATAAACTGAGCTTGTTCATTTGTGCTCCTCCAAAGATCAAACTATTGGCTTTTGCAGACCCATGAAATACTGGAGAATGATACTTTCACAATAGAAGCCGAGTGTGTGTGTGTGTGTGTGTGTGTGTGTGTGTGTCTGTGCAGGCACCCATGTTTATTATTGGGAAGAATCCTGTCAAGAAATTGCAGAAGCTGCCAGGCGCGGTGGCTCAAGCCTGTAATCCCAGCACTTTGGGAGGCCGAGGCAGGTGGATCACAAGGTCAAGAGATCGAGACCATCCTGGCCAACATGGTGAAACCCTGTCTCTACTAATAATACAAAAAATTAGCTGGGCATGGTGGCACATGCCTGTAATCCCAGCTACTCAGGAGGCTGAGGCAGGAGAATTGCCTGAACCCAGGAGGCGAAGGTTGTGGTGAGCCGAGATTGCACCATTGCACTCCAGCCTGGGTAACAGGAGCAAAACTCCATCTCAAAAAAAAAAAAAAAGAAATTGCAGAAGCACCCAGTATCTCAAACCTGTAATTCTAGGACTTTGAGAGGCTGAGTTGAAAGAATCACTTGACGTCAGGAGTTCAAGTGCAGCCTAGGCAACACAGTAAGATCCTGTGTCTATGAAA
The DNA here is from genome assembly GCA_031835075.1 of Saguinus oedipus. NCBI lineage: Eukaryota > Metazoa > Chordata > Mammalia > Primates > Cebidae > Saguinus > Saguinus oedipus. The sequence continues at coordinate 21,307,512 of CM063187.1, forward strand.
ACAATTTTTAAAAATTAGCCAGGTATTATTACCAGTTACTCAGGTGGCTGAAGCAGGGGGATTGTGTGAGCCAAGACAATTAAGGCTGCAATGAGCAATAATTGATTATACCACCACACTCCAGCCAGGATAAAAGAGTGAGACACTGTCTCAAAAAAAATTGCAGGAGCATTTTGAGCAGACATAGAATAATTTGAAAGAATAGCTGAGGGATGACTGAGAAAGTCAAAGCCCAAGAACATTATTTATTTTTCTTTATAGAAATAATTTCAAAACTTAAAAGAAAACTTTAGCCAGGCGCGGTGGCTCACGCCTATAATCCCAGCACTTTGGAAGGCCGAGGCAGGTGGATCACGAGGTCAAGAGATCGAGACCATCCTGGTCAACGAGGTGAAACCCCGTCTCTACTAAAAATACAAAAATTAGCTGGGCGTGGTGGTGCGTGCCTGTAGTCCCAGCTACTCAGGAGGCTGAGGCAGGAGAATTGCTTGAACCCAGAAGGCGGAGGTTGCGATGAGCTGAGATCATGCCATTGCACTCCAGTCTGGGTAACAAGAACAAAACTCCGTCTCAAAAAACAAAAAAAAAAACCTATTGAAAAAAATTAAACATGAAAGCTGGCAGCATTAGAATATAATTAATTTAACAATTTCTCCCTTTTGGTCATCTCAATTTTGAGAGATACATCAAAACTTTAGATATTGATATCACTATCAAAAAGGTACTTATTGGCCAGGTATGGTTGCTCAAGCCTTTAATCCCTGCACTTTGGGAGTACAAGGTGGGCAGATCACCTGAGGTCAGGAGTTCAAGACCTGCCTGGCCAACATGGTAAAATTCTGTCTCTCCAAAAATACAAAAATTAGCCAGGGATGATGGCAGGTCCCTGTAATTCTAGCTACCTGGGAGGCTGAGGCAGGACAATCACTTGAACCTAGGAGGTGAAGGTTGTAGTGAGCTGAGATCTCTCCACTGCACTCCAATCTGGGTGACAGAGCAAGACTCCATCTCAGAAAAAAAGGACTTATTTAGTGTAAAATCCCACTGTAAAATAGCAGAACTGTGGGGGTTTTTTAAGTGGAAACATGGACTTCAGATTATTTTATTATTTTTATTTTGTTTATTTATTTATTTTGAGATGGGCAATGGTGTGATCTTGACTCACTGCAACCACGGCCTTCCAGGTTCAAGCGATTCTCCTACCTCAGGCTCCCAAGTAGCTGTGGTTACAGGTGCCCACCTCCATGCCTGGCTAATTTTGTATTTCTAGTAGAGATGGATTTTCACCTTGTTGGCCAGACTAGTCTCAAACTCCTGACCTCACGTGATCCACTCTCCTCATCCTCCCAAAGTGCTGGGATTACAGGCATAAGCCACCATGCCTGGCCTATTATTTATTTTTTAAAGGGTTATTCCTTGTGTTGGAATATGCTGTTTTCAGAAGAAAAATATAAACCTAGCTTGTTTTAGAATCAACCTATTTTCTTAAACTTTCAGTTTAATTATGTCACATTTAGCACAAGTGACTCATTTTGATTTTATTTGGTTTAGTCTGTTTGGAACTACTGCGCAAGCTCAGTTTAGAATGATGGGCTCCAATAACTTTGTTTTGTTTTGTTTTTGAGTCTCTTCTGTCGCCAGGCTGCAGTGCAGTGACAGGATCTCCACTCACTGCAACTGCCTCCTCCTGGAATCAAGCAATTCTTCTGCCTCAGCCTCCTGAGTAGCTGGGATTACAAGTATGCACCACCACATCCAGCTAATTTTTGTAGTTTTAGTAGAGACAGAGTTTCAACCTGTTGGCCAGGATGGTCTCAATCTCCTGACCTTGTGATCTGCCCTCCTTGGCTTCTCAAAGTATGGGGATTACATGCATGAGCCACCACACCCAGCCAACTTTATTTTTAAAACTCTCTCTTTTTTGGTAAAGTTCTTACGTAGGTCAGAGTTTGACCAAAACTCAGGGCTAGTACCACTCTCAATTTCTATTTAGGGTTTTTGTTCTTATCATGTCACTCATAAGTTATGGTGTCTTCATAGTCACATCTGTCTTTGAGTTTCTGTCATTCCAGTGAAAGAGAGACTATTTGACATTCTAGAGATGACTGCATGCAAACATTTACAACTTTTGTAAGTATACAGTGCAACCAGGCGCGGCGGCTCACGCCTCTAATCCCAGCACTTTGGGAGGCCGAGGCGGGTGGATCACGAGGTCAAGAGATTGAGACCATCCTGGTCAACATGGTGAAACCCCGTCTCTTCTAAAAATACAAAAAATTACCTGGGCAAGGTGGCACATGCCTATAATCCCAGCTACTCAGGAGGCTGAAGCAGGAGAATTGCCTGAACCCAGGAGGCAGAGGCTGCGGTGAGCGGAGATCGTGCCATTGCACTCCAGCCTGGGTAACGAGCAAAACTACGTCTCAAAAAAAGAAAAAAGAAAGTATACAGTGCAGTAGGGAGACTATTGTTTTTTACTATCAGGAGGATAATACTAAGAGTTGAAACTGGCCATGCACAGTGCCTCATGCCTATAATCCTAGCACTTTGGAGGCCAAGGTGGGTAGATTGCTTGAGGTCAGGAGTTCAAGACCATCCTGGTCAACATGATGAAACCCCATCTCTACTAAAAATACTACAAATTAGCCAGGTGCTGCATGCCTGTAATCCCAGCCACTCAGGAGGCTGAGGCAGGAGAATCACTTGAACCTGGGAGGCAGAATTTGCACTGAGATGAGATCACGCCACTGCACTCCAGCCTGAGCTACACAGCAAGACTTTGTCTCAAAAACAAAAAAGTTGAGGCCGGGCATGGTGGCTCTTGCCTGTAATTCCAGCACTTTGGGGGGCCGAGGTGGGTGGATCACCTGAGCTCAGGAGTTCGAGACCACCCTGACCAACATAAAGAAACCCCATCTCTAAAAAAAATAAAAAGTTGAAACCATGCTTCTTAGCCAAGGTCCCCATGAACAGCCAACTAAAATTAAATAGATTAAATAATTAGCTAGATAAATGGTCTACTCATTTCAACCAAGTAGCCTGTTAATTAATCCACTACCACTGCATCTCTGTAACATTCAATGTACTCTACCATGTGCAACTATAAGTACTGGCAACTGCACAGGTAATTCTCTGCTTATTCACTAAGTAATCAAGAGAAATTCTATTATTCAGCACAACTTTAGTAAGAATATTTAACTCCTGTTGTGTAACCATAGCCTTTACATTAGAGTCTGCTATAGAACCTTATTTTGTGGGATAAATTTCTAACCATTACTTCATTTACACTAAGCCATGGAAAAAATAATCTAGCAGGCCGGGCACGGTGGCTCACGCCTATAATAATCCCAGCACTTTGGGAGGCCGAGGCGGGTGGATCACAAGGTCAAGAGATCCAGACCATCCTGGTGAACAAGGTGAAACCCCGTCTCTACTAAAAATATAAAAATTAGCTGGGCATGGTGGTGCGCGCCTGTAGTCCCAGCTACTGGGGAGGCTGAGACAGGAGAATTGCTTGAACCCAGAAGGCGGAGGTTGCAGTGAGCCAAGATCGTGCCATTGCACTCCAGTCTGGGTAACAACAGCAAAATTAAAACTCCGTCTCAAAATAATAATAATAATCATCATCATCATCTAACAAATGATGCCCATTCAGAAGAACAATGGCCTGCCTGCTGGCAATGCTCTTTATTCCAAATAAGTTATTTTTTACTTATAAAGTAGTTTAAAAGCAGTAGATTAATATTATGTTTCTGATATTATGAAGCAACAAATGTTTCATTAAAACTTCTCAGGCCGGGCGCAGTGGCTCAAGCCTGTAATCCCAGCACTTTGGGAGGCCAAGGCAGGTGGATCACGAGGTCAAGAGATCAAGACCATCCTGGTCAACATGGTGAAACCCCGTCTCTACTAAAGATACAAAAAATTAGCTGGGCATGGTGGTGCGTGCCTGTAGTCCCAGCTACTCGGGAGGCTGAGGCAGGAGAATTGCCTGAACCCAGGAGGCGGAGGTTGCCGTGAGCCGAGATCGTGCCATTGCACTCCAGCCTGGGTAACAAGAGCGAAACTCCGTCTCAAAAAAAAAAAACTTCTCACCCATGGCCAAGCACAGTAATTCCAGCACTTTGGGAGGCCAAGGCAGGTGGATCACCTGAGGTCGGGAGTTCGAGACCAGCCTGACCAACATAGAAAAACCCTGCCTCTCCAAAAATACAAAATCAGCCAGGTGTGGTGGCATACAACTGTGATCCCAGCTATTGGGAGGCCGAGGCAGGAGAATCACTTGAACCCAGGAGGCAGAGGTTGCAGTGAGCCAAGATCACACTATTGTACTCCAGCCTGGGCAACAAGAGCAAAACCCCATCTCAAAAAAAAAAAAAAAAAAAGATAAAGAAGAAACTTCTCACCCATATCAGCCATTCATCTTTTACATATCAAGGTAAAAGTTTTGTTATATATAATGTTGGCAGCTAAATTCTCTTCATATTTGTATACCCCATGAGTGCATACAAGAGATTCCTTTTTTACTTTTATTGTTTGTAGAGCCATTAGAAAACTGTGAACACACTTTGGGAGGCCGAGGCGGGTGGATCACGAGGTCAAGAGATCGAGACCATTCTGGTCAACAAGGTGAAACACTGTCTCTACTAAAAATACAAAAATTAGCTGGGCATGGTGGCGCGTGCCTGTAATCCCAGCTACTCAGGAGGCTGAGGCAGGAGAATTGCTTGAACCCAGGAGGTGGAGGTTGCGGTGAACCAAGATCGCGCCATTGCACTCCAGCCTGGGCAGCAAGAGTGAAACTCCATCTCAAAACTCCGTCTCAAAAAAAAATAAAAAAAGCGGCCGGGCGTGGTGGCTCAAGCCCGTAATCCCAGCACTTTGGGAGGCCGAGGCGGGTGGATCACGAGGTCAAAAGATCGAGACCATCCTGGTCAACATGGTGAAACCCCGTCTCTACTAAAAATACAAAATATGGGCACGGTGGTGCGTGCCTGTAGTCCCAGCTACTCAGGAGGCTGAGGCAGGAGAATTGCCTGAACCCAGGAGGCGGAGATTGCCATGAGCCGAGATGGCACCATTGCACTCCCGCCTGGGTAACAAGAGCGAAACTCTGTCTCAAAAAAAAAAATAAAACAGAAAACTGTGAACAATCTCTGCCATGATAGCAGAGATGTCTTGATTTTTTTTTTTTTTTTGAGACGGAGTTTCGCTCTTGTTACCTAGGCTGGAGTGCAATGGCGCCATCTCGGCTCACCGCAACCTCCGCCTCCTGGGTTCAGGCAATTCTCCTGCCTCAGCCTCCTGAGTAGCTGGGATTACAGGCACGCGCCACCGTGCCCAGCTAATTTTTTGTATTTTTAGTAGAGACGGGGTTTCACCATGTTGACCAGAATGGTCTCGATTTCTTGACCTCGTGATCCACTGGCCTCGGCCTCCCAAAGTGCTGGGATTACAGGCGTGAGCCACCGTGCCCGGCCGAGATGTCTTGATTTTTTATCTTATTTATTTTTTTATTCTTTTTTTTCAAAGATGGGGTTTCACCATGATGGCCAGGTTGGTCTTGAACTCCTGGCCTGAGGTCATCTACCCACCTCAGCTTCCCAGAGTGCTAAGATTACAGGCGTGAGCCACCGCGCCCGGCGGATTTTTGATGTTATAAAGAAAGCCATCTCCATCAAGATTACCATCTTTTTTTGAAGAGAAACTTCCCTGCTTAGCTTTACTTAAGACTTCCTATGAGTTTACAATTGCAAGTGTTGGGAGGGGTCCTCCTAAATTGTGAGACTATAAACCCAGTGTTCAAAGTCTTGAAGTCTTGCTTCAGTGTAGTTGGAGGGCAGAGTTAATCTCCAGATTCTAAATTATAAAGAGTTCTACTATCCTCAGTCAGTAGACTATTAAAGGCTTCCTTTACCTAGCAAAAATATACATTGCCATAATGCATTAAAGCCTTCTTGCATTTAGAAATATTAAATTTCTGGCGCGTGCCTGTAATCCCAGCTACTCAGGAGGCTGAGGCAGGAGAATTGCCTGAACCCAGGAGGCGGAGGTTGCGGTGAGCCGAGATCGAGCCATTGCACTCCAGCCTGGGTAACAAGAGTGAAACTCCGTCTCAAAAAAAAAAAAAAAAAGTAAATTTCTGGTCAGATGCAGTGACTCACTCCTGTAATCCCAGCACTTTGGGAAGCTGAGGTGAGTGTATCATCTGAGGGCAGAAGTTCGAGACCAGCCTGGCCAAAATGGTGAAACCCCATCTCTACTAAAAATACAAAAAATTAGCCAAGCTTTGTGGTGGGCACCTGTAATTCCAGCTACCCGGGAGGCTGAGGCAGGAAAATCAGTTGAACCTGAGAGGCCAAGGTTGCAGGGAGCCAAGATCCAGCATTGCACTCCAGCAACAAGAGTGAAACTCTGCCTCTTTTTTTTTTTTTTTTTTTTTTTATGTATCTTTAGTAGAGACGGAGTTTCACCATGTTGACCAGGATGGTCTCGATTTCTTGACCTCGTGATGCACCCGCCTCGGCCTCCCAAAGTGCTGGGATTACAGGCTTGAGCCACCGTGCCCGGCCCGAAACTCTGTCTCAAAAAAAAAGAAATATTAGATTTCCAAGGAAAACCCAAATGTCCATCAATGATAGACTGGATCAAGAAAATGTGATACATATGCACCATGGAATACTACATAGCTATAAAAAAGAATTAGATTATGCCATTCTCAGCAACACACCATGGAATACTACACAGCCATAAAAAAGAATGAGATTACATCATTCTCAGCAAACTAACACAGGAAGAGAAAACCAAACACCACATGTTCTCACTTATAAGTTGGAGTTTAACAATGAGAACACACAAACACAGGAAGGGGAACAACACATACCAGGGCCTGTTGGTGGGTAGGGGGCAAAAGCCCAGGTCAATAAGTGCAGCAAACCACCATGGCACACATATAACTGTAACAAATATGCACATTCTGCATATGTATCCTGGAACTTAAAGTAAAATAAAAATAAAATAAAATAAAATAAAATAAATAAATATTAGACTTCAGTAGAAGAAGATACATGAGGTTTTATTAGGTGCATAGGCCTTCCAATGAGTGTGTTACGTGAGCCAACATATTTTTCGTTTTTGAGACAGTCACTCTGCCACCCAGGCTGGAGTGCAGTGGCATGATCTCAGTTCATGGCAACCTCTGCCTCCCAGGTTCAAGTGATTCTTCTGCTCAGCCTCCTGAATAGCTGAGACTATAGGCACACACCACCATGCCTGACTAATTTTTGTATTTTTAGTAGATTGAAGTTTCACCATATTGATGAGGCTGGTCTCAAATTCCTGACCTCGTGATCTACCCTCTTCAGCCTTCCAAAGTGCTGGGATTACAGGTGTGAGCCACCATGTCCAGCGAGGCCAACATATTTTTTCCTCTCTCAGTGGATCTGATTGTCATCAAAATAAAAAAAATTTATAATCTATTTAGATTATTTTATCTCTTCTGTAATGAGTAATGGAATGCAGAGCTGCTAATAATGGAAGCTTTAAGAACTCAGGAATGAACAAGTGGCTGTTGGCTTTCTAGGTTCTTCGTGAGTCCACATTGAACATTAAAGTTATGTCCTATTCAATACCAGGCTTGTTTCTCCAATTTAGAAGCATAGCACTGATAGTGGAGGGGTTCTCACTGGTAGTTTGACTTAGTCAACAGAGTTTATTGAAATGGCATATCTAAAAAATTTTAGTACAAGCTGTTTTAGCATAATATCTTAAAATTCTCTGTCACATTAGATTCCACAGAGTATTTTCCTAATACTCAAATATTTTTTAATTTTTTTTGAGACGGAGTTTCGCTCTTGTTACAGGCTGGAGTACAATGGCGTGATCTCGGCTCACCGCAACCTCCGCCTCCTGGGTTCAGGCAATTCTCCTGCCTCAGCTTCCTGAGTAGCTGGGATTACAGGCACGCGCCACCATGCCCAGCTAATTTTTTGCATTTTTAGTAGAGACGGGGTTTCACCATGTTGACCAGGTTGGTCTTGATCTTTTGACCTCGTGATCCACCCGCCTCGGCCTCCCAAAGTGCTGGGATTACAGGCTTGAGCCACCGCGCCCAGCCTTACTAAAATAATTTTGATTTGCCTTGGTTAGAAGTTTTATAAGAGTCAGTCTCTTCATTAGAATTTTCACAATTCGGCCAGGCAAGGTGGCTCACGCCTATAATCCCAGCACTTTGGGAGGCTGAGGCAGGTAGATCACGAGGTCGAGAGATCAAGACCATCCTGGTCAATATGGTGAAACCCTGTCTCTACTAAAAATACAAAAATTATATGGGCATGGTGGCACAGGCTGTAGTCCCAGCTACTCGGGAGACTGAGGCAGGAGAATTGCTTGAACCTAGGAGGCAGAGGTTGCAGTGAGCTGAGATCACGCCATTGCACTCCAGCCTGGGTAACAAGAGCAAAACTCTGTCTCAAAAAAAGGGTGGGGGGGCTGGGCGTGGTGGCTCACCTGTAATCCAAGCACTTTAGAGGACAAGGTGGGCGGATCACCTGAGGTCAGGAGTTCAAGACCAGCCTGACCAACATGGTGAAACCCCGTCTTTAAAAAAAAAAAAAAAGAATTTTCACAATTCTTATGCAGTAGAAACAATATGATTCTAAAATGATTAGAAACCTGTACTCAACTTGTCTGGGCCTTTTCCAACTTTTCATGAACCTCCTTAAAGACACAATCGGAATTTGCAAGCTTTGAGGTTTTTAGAAACTACATAAGACTTAAACTATTAACTATGGAAATTACTTAAAATGGTTATAAAGAAACAAATAAAAAATTGATTATATCTGTGGCCTACAATAATTTTTATTTATTTATTTATTTATTTATTTATTTTTTCAAGATGGAGTTTCACTGTTGTTACCCAGACTGGAGTGCAATGGCACGATCTCGGCTCACCGCAACCTCCAACTCTTGGGTTCAAGCAATTCTCCTGTCTCAGCCTCCCAAGTAGCTGGGACTACATGCGCCCACCACCATGCCCAGCTAATTTTTGTATTTTTGGTAGAGACAGGTTTCACCTTGTTTACCAGGATGGTCACGATCTCTTGACCTCGTGATCCACCCGCCTCAGCCTCTGAAAGTGCTGGGATTATAGGCGTGAGCCACCGTGCACGGCCTTATTCTGTATAAATTTCCACCACTGAGCATAGGACAAGCTTCAGGATGTTTAAAGTTTAATTATCAGGATTGGATGTGGATAGTGCCTTCTGCAAGCGACATCTTATCAAGTACATAATGCTTTTAGTAGTATTTCTTTCCAAGTACTTACCAATAAGTCTAATTCTCCAAAAATGTATAAAACTAAGGGCCTAGTAGATTGCTTAAAAAAGGATGTTGTGGCCGGGCGCGGTGGCTCAAGCCTGTAATCCCAGCACTTTGGGAGGCTGAGGCAGGTGGATTACGAGGTCAAGAGATCGAGACCATCCTGGTCAACAAGGTGAAACCCCGTCTCTACTAAAAAATACAAAAATTAGCTGGGAATGGTGGCGCACGCCTGTAGTCCCAGCTACTCGGGAGGCTGAGGCAAGAGAAGTGCTTGAACCCAGAAGGCAGAGGTTGCGGTGAGCCGAGGTCGCACCATTGCACTCCAGTCTGGGTAACAAGAGCGAAACTCCGTCTGAAAAAAAAAAAAAAGGATGTTGAAGGACCTTTGAATTCAATAGTATTCAATGGGAAGATAATAATTAGTAATGCTCCAAAAGCTGTTTTATTACATAACTCTAATACAGAGGTTGCTACTGACTGGGCTCCAAAAGTACATTATTGGATAAATTATTTTGGTCAAAATACCTGGTACTGTAAAAATGAATATTTATTAAATTATGTGGAAGGAGAATCATCAACTTACAGGAAAAGAGAATGGGTTTCTCCTTACCCATTCAAATGGCTGGAAAAAGGAATTGTTTCTCCTAGGCTAAAAATGATTCATCCCATTGTTACTCCAGAACATCCTGAATTGTGGAAATTGGCTGCGGCTATATCTGGAATTGGATTTTGGAATACAACCTATCAAAAATTTCTTAACGTAAAAACAGGAATAATTACCTATAAGGTTGTTCTTACCCCCAAGAAGGTGGTACTCATTAGAAGCTGTGTTGTCACCTTATATGTTATTGGTTGGAAAAGTAATTATCACTCTTAGCACTCAAACTACTGATTGTGATCAGCGTAAACTTTTTACTTGTATTGATAGTACCATTGATGCTCAAAACAGCATTCTCCTAGTGAGAGCTAGAGAGGGGGTATGGCTCCCAGTCTCATTACAGCATCCATGGGAAGCTTCCCCTTCTATTCACATAGTCAATGAAGTTTTACAGGAGATACTTAAGAGAACTAAAAGATTTGTATTCACCTTAATTGCTGTAATTATGGGACTGATTGCTGTCACTGCCTCTGCAGCGATTGCCAGTATTGCAATTCACAATTCTATTCAGATGGCTCACTATGCTGAAAATTGGCAAAAGAATTCCACCAGGCTGTGGAACTCTCAAGCCCAAGTTGATAAAAAATTAGATAATCAAATTAATGATCTCTGCCAGAGCACAATCTGGCTGGGAGACAGAGTAATGAATCTTGAGCATTGCATGCAGTTACAGTGTGATTGGAATACGTCTGACTACTGCATTACCCCCTATGATTATAATGAAACTCAGCATCATTGGAATTTGGTCAAAAGACATTTAAAAGCATGGGATGATAATTTAATTCTATATGTCTCTAAGTTAAAAGAACAAATTTTTGAAGCCTCCCAAGCTCATTTAACTACTTCCTGGAACAGGAATATTTGAAACAATTGCTAATGGTTTATCTGGTCTGAACTCTAAAAAATGGGTGAAGTCTTTTGGAGGCTTTATTGTGTCCTTAGCTGTTTAGACTCTTATATGTCTGTGTTGTTTATTCCTAGTCTGCATATGTGTACAAAGAATCCAACGGGACACTGCAAATCAACAAGCAATGATGGCCATGGCAATTTTTGTCAACAGAGACAGGGAGATACAGGAGGGAGATCCCATAAGCACCAAGGCAGGAGTGAAAGGCCTCAGCCTATTTCCATATAAATAATGAAGAAGAAAGTAATTAGAAATGTAACCGTTGTAGTTATTAGTTATTCATATGTGATCTTAATTATTCATAGCTGATCTTAATTATTTTACTAATGCCTATCAGGTCAGAAGTGTGAACCTGGGGTGATATATAAAATGAATGACACTAAGGCAAGATGCTCTAAGCCCTCTGTCAGGCATGCATAAGGGCAGCTGGAGAGTGCCCTGGCTGTGCTGCAGTGCCAGCGCTGTGAAAGTGCCCAGGTTAGCCAGCTATGGGAGGAGATGTCCAAAATGACAGAGACATCTCCTTCCTGGGGAAGTTTGGAGAAAACTCTGCTGCTCCAAGCTCTTGTGGTAAGGCCTGATGGCTATCAGGTAGGCCTGCAGACATCCGGGGACTTAACTGTCTCTATGTGATGCTGTGCTTCAGTGGTCACGTTCCATGTCCACTCTCATGTTCTGCTTCTGCACCTGGTTCCTTTTGTCTTAGAAAAGATAATCAGTAATAGTAATATAAATTTTTTTTTTTTTTTTTTTAAGACAGAGTTTTGCTCTTGTTACCCAGACTGGAGTGCAATGGCACGATCTCGGCTCACCGCAACCTCCGCCTCCTGGGTTCAGGCAATTCTCCTGCCTCAGCCTCCTGAGTAGCTGGGATTACAGGCACGCACCACCATGCCCAGCTAATTTTTTGTGTCTTTAGTAGAGACGGGATTTCACCATGTTGACCAGGATGGTCTCGATCTCTTGACCTCATGATCCACCTGCCTCAGCCTCCCAAAGGGCTGGGATTACAGGCTTGAGCCACCACGCCCAGCCTTTAAATCTTAATGTTTTAGTTCTTTCTTGATAAGTGTGGAAAAAGTGCTGATGCATTAAGCTCCTTACCTTAATTCAGGTTCCAGAAATTCCTGAGCCCTACCTGAATGACACATGATGTACTTGACCCTATCACTACCATGCCCAATCTACCCTGCCCCCAGTCTCTGACCAGGAATGTCAAGCCCTACCTACCCTGCCCCCAGTTTTGCAACTCAATAAAAGTGAGCCTGTCCTGGCATTGGGGCCACTGCTGGTCTCTGAGATTTGGGTATCAGTGGACCCCTGGGACCAAACTCTCTTTTCTCTATCTCTGTGTCTTGTGCCTTTTATTTCTACAATTTCTCATCTCCACACCAGCCAGGAGGAGCTCACAGAACCCTGTACAGCTGGACCCTACACTTGGGCTCTGACTTTCTAAGCTCACCCCTCAGCTATTTTTTTTCACATTATTCTATATTCAAAATGCTCCTGCAATTTTTCTTTGAGACAATGTTTCACTCTTTTATCCTGGCTGGAGTGTGGTTGTATAACCAAATTCACTCATTGCAGGTTTAATCTTCTTGGCTCAAACAATCCTCCTGCCTCAGCCACATGAGTAACTGGGACTACAAGCATGCAATATCATCCTTGGTTAATTTTTAAAAATTGTTTTCCTAGACACAGGATCTTACTCTGTTGCTCAGTCTGCACTTGACCTCCTGAACTGAAGTGATTCTTTCAACTCAGCCTCCTGAAGTGCTAGAATTACAGGTGTGAGACACTGCGTGTTTCTGCCATTTCCTAACAGTTTTTTATTCTCAATAATAAACAGTACTGGCCGGGCGCAGTGGCTCACACCTATAATCCCAGCACTTTGGGAGGCTGAGGCAGGTGGCTCACGAGGTCAAGAGATCGAGACCATCCTGGTCAACAAGGTGAAAACCCGTCTCGACTAAAAATACAAAAATTAGCTGGGCATGGTGGTGCGTGCCTGTAGTCCCAGCTACTCGGGAGACTGAGGCAGGGGAATTGCTTGAACCCAGGAGGCGGAGGTTGCAGTGAGCTGAGATCGTGCCATTGCACTCCAGTCTGGGTAACAAGAGCGAAATCCCATCTCAGAATAATAATAATAATAATAATAAACAGTACTATATGGGAACAAATTTTTTCTTTTTTTTGAGACGGAGTTTCGCTGTTGTTACCCAGGCTGGCGTGCAATGGCACGATCTCGGCTCACCACAACCTCTGCCTCCTGGATTCAAGCGATTCTCCTGCCTCAGCTTCCCGAGTAGCTGGGACTACAGGCACGTGCCATTAAGCCCAGCTAATTTTTTTGTATTTTTAGTAGAGACAGGGTTTCACCATGTTGACCAGGATGGTCTCAATCTCTTGACCTTGTGATCCACCCACCTCGGCCTCCCAAAGTGCTGGGATTATAGGTGTGAGCCCGTGCCCGACGGGAACAAATCTTAAAACAAAATCCGGCTTATATTGTAAAGGTATCATTCGCCAGTATTTCATGGGACTGCAGAAGCCAATAGTTTGATCTATAGAGGAATACAGATGAACAAGCTCAGTTTATCCTGAGTTTCAGCCCAGCCACTTAGTAGCTGTAGGTCTTTGGACACGTTTCTTGATGTTGAAGAGTTATATAAACCACATATGCAAAAGAGGAATAATAATATTGATTGCAAAATTGTAGGAATTTTTCATCCCTCCTATATCCATGCCCATTGCCACGTGCTTTTACAGCTGTTCCCATTGAGATACAGAACTGTTTTACAAAATCTAAATCTGGCTGACCTTTATTTGCTCAGGGCAGTAGAAACCTGTGAACTGACAGTGTGCTAGTTAGGGGAAAGGCTCAAATAGTCTTGAATACTTCTTTTTTGTTTTTAAAGTTTAGCAAAGGCTGGGGCGTGGTGGCTCATGCCTGTATTCCCAACACTTTGGGAAGCTGATGTGGGCGGATCACCTGGGGTCATGAGTTCGAGGCCAGCCTGGCCAACATGGTGAAACCCTGCCTCTAACAAAAATACAAAAATTAGCCAGGCGCTGTGGCAGGTGCCTGTAATTCCAGCTACTCCAGAGTCTGAGGCGGGAGAATCACTTGAGCCTGGGAGGCAGAGGTTGCAGTATGCGGACACCATGCCAATGCACTCCAGCCTGGGTAACAAAGCAAGACACCTTATGGGGCGGGGGGGGGGGGGGGAGAGGGGAATGGCTACTAGAAAATTTAAAATTCATATGTAGCTCACATTTTATTTCAGAGGATTGTCCTTAAACAAAACAAAACAAAAACCTTAGGCTGCTTCCTTAAAGAGCTGGAAGCCAGGAAGGTCATAAAAGCCAAAATTTAAAAATAATTGTTATTATATTATTTTCCTTTGTGAATAGCCATATAGTACATTATTTATAAATGTATGTGAACTTACACACAAAGTTAAAGGCAAATACCCTCTAGGTTGAGCCTGGCTCAGCTCAGGGTGGAAGTCCTGCCAGAAAAGGGTGCAGCCTAGGCTATCACTGTTTCTTCGTTTAGCCCAGCGACCGGTCACAACTTCTGTCGCTCAAGGCTTGAAGGAGGACTTTAAACGTCATCCAATCCGGGATGCTTGGTTAAGAGCCGTCCAATCAGGCCCGCAGCTGGAGCGGACTAGGCGGCTTCCGGGATTTGGCGCTGCCTTTGTCTCTCGCTGCAGCCGGAGTTCCGCGTCTTTGCGCCCGGTGACCTGCAGGTATTGTGAGATCTTAGCGGAGAGCCAGGACCCCCTGGAAGCCTAGAAATGGTGAGAGTGCCTCGCCCGACATCCAGAGAGATGGGAGAGGCTTTTTGGAACCGGTGGGAAGTGGCTGTGGTGGGACTTAGGCTTTCCAGCAGTGAGCTCCACGATCTGCGTCCCGAGTTCTCCTTGCATAGGTCGCCCTCAGTCTCCTTCAGCCCTAAGATGGCGGCTGCGCTGACTGTCGCCCCCACAAACGCCCGCCCTCCCCCGCCGCGTCCTGTTTCTTCCCGGCACAGTAACTGTGCTCTGGCCTGGAGCCCTCTGTGGGCAGCTCAGCACAGACAGCGCAGCGTCTGTCCCATATTGTGCAGGGACTTTGGGAGGGTCGTATGGGGAGAATCCTGACTGGGGTGAGGAGTTCGTGAATGGAAAGAGCTTTGCTCCGTGGGGTTCCTAGTTACTCTTTTCTCCTTTTAAAAATTTATGGGAGTCGACCGGGTTCCATGGCTCACTCCTGTAATCCCAGCACTTTGGTAGGCCGAGGCAAGTGGATCATGAGGTCAAGAGTTGGAGACCGCCCTGACCAACGTGGGGAGATCCCGACTCTACTAAAAATACAAAATTTAGCCGGGCGCTTAGGCAGGAGAATTGCTTCAACCCAGGAGGCTGAGATTGCAGTGAGCCGAGATTGCGCCATTGCACTCCAATACAAAACAGGGAGACTTTGTCTCAAAAAAAAAAAAAAAAAGGAGTCACCGTAAAAACATCAAATAATTTAATCGAAGAGTTGTTCAGGGAGCCGCGGTGGCTCCGGTCAGTTGTCCTGGCGCTTGAGGAGGCGAGGCTATGAGTTCAAGGCCAACCTGAGCAACATGAGAATCTCTCATTGATTTTTTCTTTTGTCTTTTTTTGAGACGGAGTTTCACTCTTGTTACCCAGGCTGGATTGCAATGGCGCGATCCCAGCTCACCGCAAACTCCGCCTCCTGGGTTCAAGCAATTCTCCTGCCTCAGCCTCCCGAGTAGCTGGGACTACAGGCGCGCGCCACCATGCCCAGCTAATTTTTGGATTTTTAGTAGAGACAGGGTTTCACCATGTTGACCAGGATGGTCTCGATCACTTAACCTCGTGATCCACCCGCCTCGGCCTCCCAAAGTGCTGGGATTATAGGCGTGAGTCACCGCCCCCTGCCCGAATCTCTCATTGATTAACAAAGAGTTGTTCAAAACTTATAAAGCACCTCTATGGGTTGTAGTTTATGATCCATTACAGGGACTTGAAGAAAAGCCTTTTATAACGTGCATGATGAAAAATTCCAAATTCGGGAATGAGGTATATTTACATAGTTTTCTAATTTCTACCTTGAACGTACACCTTTCCTGGTTATGTAATCAGAGCTTAATTGGCTGTTTATAATTGGTTAAGCCTGAATTTCGTTTCCTGTAATGTGGTAATTTATAAAAAGTAAATACATGAATTTGAGTTTTTTTTTGTTTGTTTTTTGAGACGGAGTTTCACTCTTGTTACCCAGGCTGGAGTGCAATGGCGCTATCTCGGCTCACCGCAACCTCCGCCTCCTGGGTTCAGGCAATTCTCCTGCCTCAGCCTCCTGGGTAGCTGGGACTACAGGCATGCGCCACCATGCCCAGCTAATTTTTTGTATTTTTAGTAGAGACCGGGTTTCACTTTGTTGACCAGGATGGTCTCGATCTCTTGACCTCGTGATCCACGCGCCTCGGCCTCCCAAAGTGCTGGGATTACAGGCTTGATACACCGCGCCCGGCCAGAGTTACTATTTTTTTAAAGTAGGAATCCAGGGACTAGATTTTCACCTCTGACTAATTCCATGTCACTTAATTATTTTCACACTCCACAGAGGACTGATTATGCTCTGCGTATTTTTTACTTTTTTCTTTTTTGAGATAGAGTTTCATTATTGTTGCCCAGGATGGAGTGCGTCATCTCAGCAGACTGCAACATACACCTCCCTGCCGGGTTCAAGCAATTCTCCTTCCTCAGCCTCCAGAGTAGCTGGAATTACAGGAATCTGCCACCACATCGAGTAACTTTTTATATGTTTTTCAAGCAGGGTCTCAAATGTCCCGTCCAATTCTCCTTTTCTTTGGCCTAACTCTGGCTTGAAGTTAAGACACTAAATTTCCAAAGCTCCTTCTCTGACAATTCCAAACGCCAACCATACTTTGCATTACTTTTTTTTTAGTGTGTGTGTGTGGTTTTTTTTTTTTGAGACAGAGTCTTGCTCTGTTGTTTAGGCTGGAGTGCTGTGGGGTCACTGGGATTACAGGCATCGGCCACCACGGCCAACTAATTTTTGTATTTTTTAGTAGAGAAGGGGTTTTTCCGTGTTGTCCAGGCTGATACTGAACTCCTGAACTCAGGTAATCCACCCATCTCATCCTCCCAAAGTGCTGGGATTACAGGCATAAGCCACCACGCTGGCTTCACATCTGTTTTCTAATCAGCACTGCCACTCCCTGGGTTTGCCACTTTGAAAAGATTTGTTCATTTATATTGACTTCAGTTTCTTTTTTCTTTTTTTTTTTTTTCCCCCAGATGGAGTTTTGCTCTTGTTACCCAGGCTGGAGTGCAATGGCACGATCTCGGCTCACCTCAACCTCCGCCTCCTGGGTTCAAGCAATTCTCCTGCCTCAGCCTCCCGAGTAGCTGGGATTATAGGCACGCACCACCATGCCCAGTTAATTTTTTTTTTTTTTTTTTGTATTTTTAGTAGAGACGGGGTTTCACCATGTTGATCAGAATGGTCTCGATCTCTTGACCTTGTGATCCACCCTCCTCCGCCTCCCAAAGTGCTGGGATTATAGGCGTGAGCCACTGCGCCCGGCCTGACTTCAGTTTCTTAACTGAAAATTGCATTTTATTAGTAGATCTTGAAAGGTAAAAACATGTTTACAAAGGACATAAAAGAGGTGGGTTTTAAAAAGAAATGTAATATTATATTCGATTTGTTAAGAATTCTCTTACCTTTTTTTTTCCCCCAGAGTGAATTTAGAAATTTTCTCAGGCCGGGTGCAGTGGCTCACGCCTATAATCCCAGCACTTTGGGAGGCGGAGGCGGGTGGATCACGAGGTCAAGAGATCAAAACCATCCTGGTCAACAAGGTGAAACCCCATCTCTACTAAAAATACAAAAATTAGCTGGGCATGGTGGTGCGCGCCTGTAATCCCAGCTACTCAGGAGGCTGAGGCAGGAGAATTGCTTGAACCCAGTAGGCAGAGGTTGCGGTGAGCCGAGATTGTGCCATTGCACTCCAGTCTGGGTAACAACAGCGAAACTCCATCTCAAAAGACAAAAACAAAAACAAACAAAAAAAGAAATTTTCTCAGGTGTGTTTTTTATAGCTGGGCAATTTCTTTCTTTCTTTGTTTTTCTTTGCTTTTCTTTCTTTCTTTTTTGTTTTTGTTTGTTGAGATGGAGTTTTGCTCTTATTGCCCAGGCTGGAGTGCAGTGGTGCCATGTGGGCTCACTTCAACCTCTGCCTTCCAGTGATTCTCCTGCCTCACCCTACCAAGTAGCTGGGACTACAGGTATCCGCCACCATGCCTGACTAATTTTTTTAATTTTTAATTTTTTTAGTAGAGATGGGGTTTCACCATGTTCCAGGCTGGTCTTGAACTCCTGACCTCAGGTGATCTGCCTACTTTGGCTTCCCAAAGTACTGGGATTACAGTTGTGAGCCAATGTGTCCGGCCATGGCTGGGTAATTTCAACCCGAATTCCCAGGCTTAGATTTTGGAATGCTGTCAAGGAACAGTAGGAAACATCTGTTTTGCCTGTAGAAAATAAGTACATTACCACAAGAAAATGTGGTAGATAATTGGTGAGTTGCATAGATGCATGAAAGCATCAGTTTCTCTTTTGCAGGGTACATTTCTTTTTTTTTTTTTGAGACGGAGTTTCTCTCTTGTTACCCAGTCTGGAGTGCAATGGCGCGATCTCGGCTCACTACAACCTCCGCCTCCTGTGTTCAAGCAATTCTCTTGCCTCAGCCTCCCGAGTAGCTGGGATTACAGGCACGCACCACCGTGCCCAGCTAATTTTTTGTATTTTTAGTAGACGTGGGGTTTCACCATGTTGACCAGGATGGTCTCGATCTCTTGACCTCGTGATCCACCCGCCTCAGCCTCCCATGCCCGGCTAATTTTTGTATTTTTAGTAGAGACAGGGTTTCAGCATTTTGTTCAGGCTGCTGTCGAACTCATGACCTCAGGTGATCAGCCCTCCTCGGCCTCCCAAAGTGCTGAGATTGTAGGAGAGCACCACTGTGCCCGTCCTATATGTTTTTATTATGCTGTCCAGCATGATTTTTTGTTCAGCATAATGGACTCATTTTAGGATTTCTTTTTATTTATATGCAGTCTCATTATGTTGCTCAGGTTAATCTTAAACTCCTGGTCTCAAGTGATCTGTCTTGACCTCCTAATGCTATAGGATTACAAGTATGAGCCACTGTGTCTGGCCACCATGTAGCATTTGTTGTAGGACTGTGCTAGTGGTAATGAACTCCCTCACCTTTCATTTTGGAAAGGCTTTATTTTTATCTTGTTTTTGAAGTAAAATAATTTTGAATAAAGTATTATTGGTTAGTTTTTTTTAGTTTTTTTTTTTTTGAGACAGAGTCTCACTTTGCTGCCAAGGCTGGAGTGCAGTGGCATGGTCTCAGATCACTACAACTTCCACCTCCCAGGTTCATATGATTCTCCCGCCTCAGCCTCCCAATTACCTGGGACTACAGCTACACCACCACACTGGCTAATTTTTTAAAAAATATTTTTAGTGGAGACAGGATGACACTGTGTTAGCCAGGATGGTCTCAATCTTCTGACCTCTTAATCCACCCTCCTCAGCCTCCCAAAGTGCTGGGATTAAAGGCGTGAGCTACTGTGCCCGGCAGAATTTTTTTATTACATCAAAATTGGAAAACTACTCAGCCTTTGTTGTCTTTAAGTAATCTCTATATTACTTTTTTCTTATATTCTTCCAAGATTTCTTTCATAAATATGTTGATCTACTTTACGGTGTCCAATAAGCTTTACATTGCATGTTTACTCTTTTGCAATTTTATATTACTGTGTTATATATTTTAGAATATGCCACCTCATATCAGTTCAGTTTTGATGTTTTAGTTTATAATAATGTATGACATATTGACACCTGTACAATTTAATAATGTGTAGAACAAAATCAAATATAAATCTATCTCTTGCCAATATAGTTATCGTTACGTTTGTTTGCCTGTATAAATATTATCTCTATTTTTTATGACTTGTATATTTTTTGAATAGGTTTGTTGTGAATAGTTTAATCTTTTCTAGGTCTGCAGTCATAAGAATTTTACTAATTTAAACATTTATTTGTGAATTTATATTATATTTGCTTGGGCAAAAATTTTGGATTTAACTTTTTTTTTTTTTTTTTTTTTTTTTTGAGATGAAGTCTCACACTGTCTCCTGGGTTGGAGTGCAGTGGTGAAATCTTGACTCACTGCAACCTCCACCTCCTGGGTTCTAGAGATTCTTCTGCCTCAGCCTCCTGAGTAGCTGGGATTACAAGCTGCCACCATGCCCAGCTAATTTTTTGTATTTTTAGTAGAGACAAAGTTCCATCATGTTGGCCAGGCAGATCTTGAACTCCTGACCATGTAATTCATCCACCTCCACTTCCCAAAGTGCTGGGATTCCAGGTGTGAGCCACCCACGTCTGGCCTATAATTTAAAAACAATCAGAACTTTATTCATTAGGTATTATTGTTTATTTTTACTTTAAAAAAAAACACATAACAATATTGACAATACAATAATTTAAATATTTAGTTTAGTCATATTAATTGTATTGACACTGCTATGCAACGTATCTCTAGAATGTTTTTATCTTGCAAAGCTAAATCTCAATACACATTGAACAACTATCAGTTTTTTTTCATTTCCTGGTGCCTTTTTTTTTTTTTTTTTTTTTTTTTTTGAGACGGAGTTTCGCTCTTGTTACCCAGGCTGGAGTGCAATGGCACGATCTCGGCTCACCGCAACCTCCGCCTCCTGGGTTCAGGCAATTCTCCTGCCTCAGCCTCCTGAATAGCTGGGATTACAGGCACCCGCCACCATGCCCAGCTAATTTTTGTATTTTTAGTAGAGACGGGGTTTCACCATGTTGACCAGGATGGTCTCGATCTCTTGACCTCGTGATCCACCCGCCTCGGCCTCCCAACGTGCTGGGATTACAGGCGTGAGCCACCGCGCCCGGCCTCCTGGTGCTTTTTAATCCATTCTGTTTTTAAGAAAGAGTGTAACTGCTACATATATCATTCAATCGTTAACTTTGCGAGTGACTCATTTCATATTGCATAATGTCATCAAGCTTTATCTGTATAGTTAAGAATATTTTCTGCTTATTAAATTCTGGGTATTTCAGTATTTTTTGTTTCAAATTATGTTTACTAAATGATTTGGTGACAAAATTTGTATTGCTTTTAGCTATTGGCTTTCAGTAAAAACTGCAATCATTATAGTTATGCAAATAGCTCTTTATATAACCATATATGTGACAGTTTATATGTGCTGCATTCTTTTTTATTCTACTTTTCTACATTTATATTCATAGTAAATTATTTTCATTGTGTAACTTTGTAATTTGTTTTGAAATCAGGAACTGTAATGCCTTCAACATTGTTTTTTTTTTTTTTGAAGATTTTTTTTTTTTCCAGACGGAGTTTTGCTCTTGTTACCCAGGTTGGAGTACAATGGCGCAATCTCGGCTCACCGCAACCTCCGCCTCCTAGGTTCAGGCAATTCTTCTGCCCCAGCCTCCCAAGTAGCTGGGACTACAGGCATGCACCACCATGCCCAGCTAATTTTTGTATTTTTAGTAGAGATGGGGTTTCACCATGTTAACCAGGATGGTCTCGATCTCTTGACCTCGTGATCCACCCGCCTCGGCCTCCCAAAGTGCTGGGATTGCCGGGCGCGGTGGCTTAAGCCTGTAATCCCAGCACTTTGGGAGGCTGAGGCGGGTGGATCACGAGGTCAAGAGATCGAGACCATCCTGGTCAACATGGTGAAACCCTGTCTCTAAAAATACAAAAAATTAGCTGGGCACAGTGGCGCTTGCCTGTAATCCCAGCTACTCAGGAGGCTGAGGCAGGAGAATTGCCTGAACCCAGGAGGCGGAGGTTGTGGTGAGCCGAGATCGCGCCATTGCACTCCAGCCTGGGTAAGGAGCGAAACTCCGTCTCAAAAAAAAAAAAAAAAAAAAGTGCTGGGATCACAGGTGTTTGCCAACACGCCCGGCCACAGTGAGAAATTTTAAAACATTGCATTAAATCTATAGGTTACATTGAGCAATATGGACTTTTTCAAAATATTATTTGAATTTTTGAACAGATGCATGCTCAAGTGTTTGGTGCTGTTTAATTTTTATATATTTGTAAATTTTTAAGTCTTTTTTCTATTATTCCATACTCTCATTCCATTTTGGTCATATAAAGTAATTCATAAAAATTTTGTTTTAGTCCAAGGCAGGAAGATCACAGTGTCAGAAGTTTGAGACTGGCCTGGCTAATATGGTGAACCCCACCTCCCACTAAAATTATAAAAATTAGCTGGGTGTGGTGGTGTGCGCTTGTAGTCCCAGCTACTCGGGAGGTGGAGTCAGGAGAGTCTCTTGAATCTGAGAGGAGGAAGTTGCAGTGAGCCGAGATCGCACCATTGGACTCCAGCATGGATGACAGGGTGAGATTCCATCTCAACAACAACAAAAAAATTGTTTTAAAAATTTTGTTAAGAATTTTTTCAAGGAGAATGTATGAGGTTTTTTTTTTGAGACAGGTTCTTGCTCTATTGCCCAGACTGGAGTGCAGTGGTGATCTCAGCTCACTGCAACCTCTGCCTCCCAGGTTCAAGTGATCCTCCTGCCTTAGCTTCCTGAGTAGCTGGGATTACAGGCATGTGACACCATACTTGGCTAATTTTTTGTATTTGTAGTAGAGATGGGGTTTCTCCATGTTGGTTAGGCTGGTCTTGAAATCACAGTCTCAGGTGATCTGCCTTCCTTGGCCTCCCAAAGTGCTGGGATTACAGGCATGACATACTGCACCCAGCCAGATTTTCCTCTTTTTAAGGCTGACTAGTATTCTATTGTGTAACTATGTCAAATGTTTTTTTAAAAAATAATCTAGCCGGGTGCAGTGGCTCAAGCCTGTAATCCCAGCGCTTTGGGAGGCCGAGGCGGGTGGATCACGAGGTCAGGAGATCGAGATTATCCTGGTCAGCATGGTGAAACCCCATCTCTACTAAAAATACAAAAAATTAGCTGGGCATGGTGGCGCGTGCCTGTAATCCCAGCTACTCAGGAGGCTGAGGCAGGAGAATTGCCTGAACCCAGGAGGCGGAGGTTGCGGTGAGCCGAGATCGCGCCATTGCACTCCAGCCTGGGTAACAAGAGTGAAATGCCGCCTCAAAAAAAAAAAAAAAAAAAAAAAATCTAAATATATATTTGTTATTGGTTGAAAAACTTGTATTAATGGAAGGCTATTTTTATGGTTAGCAGGTATCTCTGTAATTCAGCATTAAATATTAATAATCGCTAGTTTGTACTGAGAATAACCCTAACACTATATATGTGCTAATGAATTTAATTCTCCCAATAACTTAATACCATAGGTAATATAATTATTCTCATTTTACAGAGGAACAAAAAGAGCCACTGAGAAAAACAACTTGCTGACAATAGCGCAGGCTGGAGTTTAGTGGTTTGATCTTGGCTCGCTGCAATCTCACCTCCTGGGTTTAAACAATTTTCATGCCTCAGCCTCCCCAGTAGCTGCAACTATAGATGAGGAACACAATGACTGGCTAATTTTTGTATTTTTGTATTTTTAGTTGAAATGGAGTTTTTACATGTTGGCAATCTGGTCAGTGACTTCATGTGAATTTTCCACCTCGTCCTCCCAAAGTGCTGAGATTACAGGCATGCCACCATGCCCAACCTAACATGAATATTTCTTGAATGGAGAAAAAGTTATTCAGATAGTTTCTTGTAGGTTAACGTAAAAGAACAATTAGCAAAAACATTTGAAATGGGATAAAATTAATCAAAATCACATCTTTTCAATACGTGGTTGTAATTGCTATGCTTTTTAAAATGGCTAGATTATTATCAAAATGCAAAGACAAGACTTTGGCTTTGCTCAATTGTTAAGTTTTTGAACATTTTGAAATCTGATATCCTGGCTAAAGATTTTAAAAATAATAACTTTTTTTTTTTTTTTTTGCCAATCATTGAGAGCTTGTAAGGTTGCTGAGGTTGGTTGGCCTTGAACTCTTGGCCTCGCCTTCGCAAGCGCCACGACATCCGGCCGAAAAATAATAACTTTTAAGTGGCTTTTTAGGGTTTCCAAGGCAATACAAGAAGAATTTTAATAGGCAGAAAAATGCATTCTGCATACACACATTGCACTTCTCTGATTTGCTTTGACATTGAAAGATTAAAGAGTGCAAATCTAGTTTCTCAATTTTGAGTAAATTAAAATATTTTTCAGCCAGGCAAATAATTGTAACAAATTAATACATAACAGACATCGTTAGCCATCCAAAAATAGCATGACTTTGCAGAGTGGCAGTATTGTAGCCAATGAGGTTTATCCACATGCAATTATTGCTAATTGAAAACTTTACCTGGCCGGGCGCGGTGGCTCAAGCCTGTAATCCCAGCACTTTGGGAGGCCGAGGCGGGTGGATCACGAGGTCAAGAGCTCGAGACCATCCTGGTCAAAATGGTGAAACCCCGTCTCTACTAAAGATACAAAAAATTAGCTGGGCATGGTGGCGCATGCCTGTAATCCCAGCTACTCAGGAGGCTGAGGCAGAATTGCCTGAACCCGGGAAGCAGAGGTTGCAGTGAACCGAGATCGCGCCATTGCAGGATTTTGCCTGGGTAACAAAAGCGAACCTCCGTCTCAGAAAAAAAAAAAAAAGAAGAAAATAAGAAAACTTTACCCAATACCCCCCATGACAACTTAAAATATAGTCAGTATGGAGCCTGAATTATTAAAAATAAAAAATAAAAAAGCATGACTATATTCAGTAAGTATCTAGCCCTGCAAATGACAGTCCAATAAAATGCAGACCCTAATTGGTGCATGTGGAAAGCATTGATGTGCAGTGTGGCATACCTCCACTCAGCACCTCCTTATGCCTGTTTACAGAGATAACAATTTCTCTTATGTGACTGAGGGTGAATACTGGGAACTGAGAATGTTGTGTTCAGAATGATTACTGCAAACTTGGTCAACACATTATTTTCATATTTTAAAGAAATTTTATGAATCTTATTCTATCTCAGAAAGCCTTTTTATAAAAGATAATTTCAAGTACTTAATTTGGATTTATTAAAAATGACAGTATTCCAGGTAAGTCAGAAACACTTAAATGTCAACCAGATTTCATAAAACATATTTGAATAAGACAAATTCTCTTAACCAAGACTTTTATTACTAAATTTAGAGAGAAAAGGAAAACCAGTACTTTGAGTAGAATAGAAGTTCTACTCAAACAAGTGCTCTTCATCATCATCATTAAAGTGGCAACAGCACAACATGATTTTCTGAAACCAGCTGGACTGTTTTTCACTGATAAAAAGTAGAAAGTACTTTAAAATAATGAAGGAAAGTGATAATGGAATACTTATATAAAAAAAACAAAAGTAAATACAAGTGGAATACTTATATGACATACTTTTAAAATAAAAAGCGTTTGAGATGAGATTATTAGTATGAAGTCATCATATTTTTACTTCTCTTGACAGAGTAACTTTATTCACAATGTTCTTTTTTTTTTTTTGAGACAGAGTTTCGCTCTTGTTACCCAGTCTGGAGTGCAATGGCGTGATCTTGGCTCACCGCAACCTCTGCCTCCTGGGTTCAGGCAATTCTCCTGCCTCAGCCTCCTGAGTAGCTGGGATTACAGGCACGCGCCACCATGCCCAGCTAATTTTTTGTATTTTTAGTAGAGACCGGGTTTCACCATGTTGACCAAGATGGTCTCCCTCTCTTGACCTCGTGATCCACCCGCCTTGGCCTCCCAAAGTGCTGGGATTACAGGCTTGAGCCACCGAACCCGGCCCCATTCACAATGTTCTTATTTCAAACTTTTTTTTCCACTAGATAATTTGCTAGCTTTCAGTCTAACTTTATCTGAGCTCAATAGAAATCAACCAAAAACCACAAGCATTTTATTAGTGATTAATATTCTTATTTTTGCTTAAAATATATTAGCTTTTGATGAGAGGTTTATACATTCTTTTTTTTTTTCCAGTGTCTTTATTGCTGAGAAGTTGCTGCCCTGCCAGAAAACTGCTATTCTCAGGTCTGTCCACATCGACTAATAAATAGTGAGCAAAGGTAATGTTTGGGTAAGAAGCAAATGTGTCTTCTCTGCATCTTTTTTTTTTTTTTTGGCTGAAGAAAGGAGAATGCAGATAGAAGATTAAAGATATAATTCCTGAAAGATTATTTAGAAGTCCTCTTAACCAGAAAAAAAAAAAAAAAACTCAAAAGATTGTGATAGGAGCAGAAAATACATATAAAAAAAAAAACTCAAAAGATTGTGATAGGAGCAGAAAATATATTATCTTGCTAAGCCTCTAAAATTTAAGTATAAAACCTTTATTGCTTTAACAAATATATTATTCCTTCAGTTTTGTTTTTTCAGATATGATCCAATTTTCTGGTGAATCAAAACTGAGAGGAGAATAACTTACTTGTTAAGGTAAAAAATATAGGGAATATTCACTACTTATAACCAACATCTCTACCCCCAGGCCCAGCAATCATATTTTAAGCTCTGCTTTTATTGATACAGGAGCACAAATTAGGCAGATTGTGAGGATAAGAGAGCCCTCAGCAAAACTTCTGTTTTAACAAGAAGCAGCCCCCAAATGATTTTTTTTTTCCCGACAGAGAACAGCCTGTAAAATCCAGCTGCAAGCATAGATAAGCAAGCTTGCATGGGTGAATGTTGGCAGCTATGCCAATAGGAAAAGAACTGCCTGGGGCCAAGCATTTTCAACATGCAGGCTCCATATTCCTTTTTTTTTTTTTTTTTTTTTTTTGTCAAACGTGTACAGTAAAGGAACAGGCGACATGGCACTGGCCATGTAAAGAACCCATCTGCATAGCAGAAAATTAAAGTCGGGGGGCGGTCAGCTTCTTCATGCACCTGGTCCTACCAATCTTTTAAGCCCTATGTAAATCAAACACCACCTCCTCAAGCTCATCTATAAAAACCCTGCAGGAGAGAGAGGTTTTCTTTTTCTTTTGCCTATTAAACCTCTGCTCTTACCCTCACTCCTCGTGTTTTTATCCTTAATTTTCTTGCTGTGAGGCAATGAGCCTTGGATATTAACCCAGATGAATGACACTACTTCACTGTGGGTGCTTGCCCAGGATTATAAAAAGGGTGGGTATATAAGCAGACCCTGGTCAGGCACGGTGGCTTACGCCTGTAATCCCAGCACTTTGGGAGGCTGAGGCGGGTGGATCACGAGGTCAAGAGATCGAGACCATCCTGGTCAACATGGTGAAACGCCATCTCTACTAAAAATATAAAAAATTAGCTGGGCACGGCGGCGCGTGCCTGTAATCCCAGCTACTCAGGAGGCTGAGGCAAGAGAATTGCCTGAACCCAGGGGGTGGAGGTTGCAGTGAGCCGAGATCGCACCATTGCACTCCAGCCTGGGTAACGAGCGAAACTCGGTCTCAAAAAAAAAGAAGGAATGCCCAAACAGAAGAAGCCACCTCCACCCTGTCCAGCCTATTATGGGGACCACTGGAGATCAAACTGGCCTCAGAGGTGAAGGTTGCTGGGTTCAGAACCAGCCTCAAAGATGGTCCAGTAGGACTGACTGTCCCAGGGCTCAAACCCCGGTTCCAGCAGTTCAAACTGCCATTGGAGCAGAAGAGAGCCATGTGATTCTGGAAATTAAAGGAAGGAAAGTAGACCTCTTTCTACACTGTAGAGCCAGTCTCTCAGTTTTCTTATCTCTAATTGAGGTCTCTCCTCCCATAGCAAGATAATAAAAAGCATCTCAGGAAAAATTCTAATCCAATATTTTTCTCAACGTTAGTTGCAGTTAAGAGCACTTATTGTTTGTGCTTTCAAGCCATTGTCACAATGGCTCTACTAGTCACAAAAGCCTCCAAATTAACCCTAGAAATAACAAACTGTTTACACCCCACATAATGTGGCAAAATTACTGTCTTCTCAGGGGAGCCCTTAACTAACAGTCGGTAAAGTAAGAAATAAGGCAGAATAAGCAGTAGTTACTCTAAATTATGTCTCTCCCGAGACAAAAGCACTTAATTCGCTGAACGAATACCTCTTTTTTTTTTTTTTTTTTTTTTTTGAGACGGAGTTTCACTGTTCCCAGACTGGAGTGCAATGGCACGATCTTGGCTCACCACAACCTCTGCCTCCTGGATTCAAGCAATTCTCCTGCCTCAGCCTACCAAGTAGCTGGGACTACAGGTGTGCACCACCATGCCCAGCTAATTTTTTGTACTTTTAGTAGAGATGGGGTTTCACCATGTTGATCAGGATGGTCTTGATCTCTTGACCTCATGATCCACCCGCCTCAGCCTCCCAAAGTGCTGGGATTGCAGGCGTGAGCCACCGTGAACAGCTCTTACAAGAGCACTTAAGTAAGGGAAAGGTAGCTAACATTGACATTAACTCCAAGTGTGCTTTCTTAGCTCTCTATGCTCCTGCTGTCATTTGAAAGACGTTCTTTTATCACCAATGAATATCTTATAAAATATCACCAAAAAATTAGAATGTTATTAACCTGTTTTCCTACCATGAGAATTAGCTGTAATACATTATAGGAAACATCACAAGGAAGAAATAAGTAGCCAAGGAAATAGGTTAGCTGATCAGGCAGCCAAGTCAGTGGCAAGGAAGCCTCAAGACATCAACACACTTCGAGCTCTTCTAATCTAGGAAGACTCCACAGCAGAAATTAAACCTCAGTATACTCCTGCAGGAATAAAATAGGCCACTTCTCGAGGGCGTTATTTCCAGCCTTCAGGGTTGCAGCAGTGAGATGATACCAAATTCCATTTGCCAGCCTCCAGCCAATGGAAACTCCTTAGGAATTCTCTTTACTAAGCTTTTCTCTTAGAAAAGAATAAAACTTATCAGTGTGCTCAGAGATTGTTTTCAAGCAGAATACCTCTAGCTTGGTTAAGCCTGTAACTTCTCTAGCTCACTTCCAACAGGAATTTATACAACTAGCAGAAGCTCAACCCCAAGAAATTGGACCTCTATTTAGCCCAGGAAATTTCGTATTAGTACAAACTCTCCTCTCCCTCTCTTTCAATAAGCCAAGCTGGGGATAGCTTTACATTAGTTGTTCTTTTAACCCGCTCAAGTAGTCAAGTTACAGGTATCAACTTCTGAATACACAACATGCAAGTCAAAGCCTGAAGAGCTGAAAGTACAAGCCCTGACAATCCAGAGGAACATCCTAAATAACAGTATAAGGAATAGAAAATCTTAAGCTGAAAATCATAAAACGTAAGTGTCTAAGTGAGGGCTACTCAGGTTACTCAGCCCCATACCTTACCTGATACTTTTTGTCATTTCTACCTTTTTTCTCAAAATTCACCACCAAATATTAGAAATTCTTAATGCATATTTTCAAGGAAATTTTAATTATACATAGGATTGCATTTGTAACTTTGTAGATCCCAAAAGGAAAACGTTATATCCTGACGAGTAAAGTTTTGAACAAATGATTTACTATGCCACTTCTATGAGAATTGTTATACTTAACTCTATTTGTAATAGAACTAAACACTGGCACCCACAATGTGAAATTCTAGTTGTAAAATTCCAGTTGCTGTAATATTTTGCCTAATTATTTTAATAACAGGATTAATAATTGCAGTAAAGATTTAGTCAAGATTGTTTTGCTTATAGCAAAAATAATAGTTACAGACAAGAAGTAAGCCTGAAAGTTTTACTATCATTAAATTTGAAATGACATGGCCGGGCACGGTGGCTCAAGCCTGTAATCCCAGCACTTTGGGAGTCTAAGGCGGGTGGATCATGAGGTCAAGAGATCGAGACCATCCTGGTCAACATGGTGAAACCCTGTCTCTACTAAAAATACAAAAAATTAGCTGGGCATGGTGGCGCGTGCCTGTAATCCCAGCTACTCAGGAGGCTGAGGCAGGAGAATTGCCTGAACCCAGGAGGCGGAGGTTGCGGTGAGCCGAGATCGTGCCATTGCACTCCAGTCTGGGTAACAACAGTGAAACTCTGTCTCAAAAAAAAAAAAAAATTGAAATGACATTTAAAAATAAAAAAATAAAGTGACATTATTCCAGATCTTAGCAATGGGAAAAGGCAAGATTCATATCTCAAGAAGTGACTTGAGGGACAGAAAGCAGGTTGTAAGGATAAATTTTAGTATGCACAGCATGCAGAAGGGGCTTGGAGGTGCAGGGTGTACATGACTTGCTGGAGGACTTAGCTATATTCATGGGTCATCCATTAGTCTGACCAGCATCATTGAATACAGTCAGGTTGTGGATTAAGTGCTGGGATTATAGGCATGAGCCACCATGCCCACTTCCCTGCCATGATTTGTAAGTGGCATTGTTGTCTGAGGTGATACCCAAGATTTGTTGTCTCATGGACACAGACAACTAGGACATGTACACACAAAGTGTGAGGTTTAGAGTGGAATTTTAATAGATGAAAAAGAAGAGGTTTCTCTTATGCAGAGATAGGGCTCGCAGAAATAAGTTGCCACTTTTGAGGTGAAATGCAAAAGGTTTTACACATGAGAGGCTGGGCGTGGTGGCTAAAGCCTGTAATCCCAGCACTTTGGGAGGCCGAGGCGGGTGGATCACGAGGTCAAGAGATCGAGACCATCCTGGTCAACGTGGTGAAACCCCGTCTCTACTAAAAATACAAAAAAAAATTAGCTGGGCATGGTAGCGCATGCCTGTAATCCCAGCTACTCAGGAGGCTGAGGCAGGAGAATTGCCTGAACCCAGGAGGCGGAGGTTGCGGTGAGCCTAGATCGTGCCATTGCACTCCAGCCTGGGTAACAAGAGCAAAAACTCTGTCTAAAAAAAAAAACAGATGAGATTGAGGAGTTCCTGTGTGGTTTACATAGGGCATGAAAGATTGGTCAGACCAGGTGAGCCATGTCATAAGGCGCAAAAAACAGGCTAGGACTAGGTGTGGCATTGGCATAGCATGTGAAGAAGCTGGCTGCCCCACCCTAACCTTATATTATGCAGATGAGTTCTCTACCTGGCTGGCACCATATTGCCTGCTGCTTTTTTGTACACATGGTGACAAAAAAAAAGGGGGAAGATGGAGCCTCCATGTTGAACAAACCTGATTTCCACATAGTCCTTTTCTATTGGCACAGCTGCTGGCATTCACCTGTGCAAGCTTCCAGCTTTTTAACTTATGTTTGTAGCTCAGTTGTTCAGGCTTCTCTTTGTTAGAAAAACAATAATTTTGAGGCTGCTTTTAGTTAAAAGGTAAACCTTGCCAAAAACTACTTTGCCCTCACTGTCTACCTAAATTTACTTGTAGCTCCTTTATTAGTTTCATCTTCGACTTGACCAATGAGGACTTCCTACTTTCCCAGCATATTCCTGTCAAAATATTCTGAAAAGTTGATCCCCAATGCTTGAGAAGACTGATTTGGGTAATTAAACTCTAGTCCCATCACAATCATCTCTGTATGAATTACCCTTTCTCAGTTGCAATTTTCCTGTCTTGATAAATTGGCTGTCTAGGCAGTGGGCAAGTGAACCGACTTGTTAGTTGCACCTTCCCTGATCTAACTCCTTCCACCATCTTTCCCAAGCACTCTTTTACCTCTTCTTGGTCTGTTTTCTGAATAAAAACTTACCTTCAGAGTTGTCTCCAACAGGAGAGAAACATCAGATTACTAAAACTTTAGGAACAGAGATTACACACACTGGTTTAAGAATGTGCCCTCTCTTGTGTGGCATATATACACAATGGAATACTATGCAGCTATTAAAAAGAATGAGTTAATGTCCTTTGCAGGAACGTGGATGAAGCTGGAAGCGATCATTCTTAGCAAACTACTATAGGAACAGAAAACCAAACACTGCATGTTCTCAATTGTAAGTGGAAGTTGAACAATGAGAACACATGGACATAGGGAGGAAAACGTAACACACAAGGGCCTGTCAGAGGGGAAGCCCATGGGGAGGGAGAGCATTAGGAAAGATATCTAATACATGCAGGGCTTATAACCTAGATGATGGGTTGATAGGTGCAGCACATCACCATGACACATGTATACCTATGAAACACAACTGCACGTGTTTGTTGATACCTGCACATGTATCCCAGAACTTAAAAAAAAAGTACCCTTTCTTCAAGATGGTGTGCATAAAAAGGCAGAAAGGAATTTCAGTAGGAAAAAAAAATTTGCCCCAGTGAATACTTAAATAAATGAGACAAAAATAGAAAAGCTTTTCATTTACATGTTCCTCTTCACAATTAATCTATTTATTTGAACCATACAGGGATCGATCCATTTTTGACTTTTGAAAAGACAAAGTAGCTCATCTACCATCTTATGGGGTAAGAGATAAAGCTGAAATTTCAATCCTCTATCACATGGTTGGCTTTCCTGGCAACAAAGCCCTATCCCGAGGTCCAGAAGCCCCAGCCACCAGTCATCTCATTAGCATAAAAAAAACTTCTCATTTTAGACATTCCAAAAATTTTAGGGAATGCATAGAAAGTAACTGAGACAGAGTATAATCACTTTCTCATGCTGACAGGATCCTCCATGCATGGCTCAGCTCTGGCTCTCCCTGGGGAGGTTAGCTCCACCCTCCTTCCAGTTAAAACCCTACCTCAATAACCCAGTGCACATCCATCCTTTATAACTGCAGCATGTCCTGGCACTCGGCATTCTCTGAAGTGATCTTAGTGTTTGTTGTTTATCTTGTATTTGCTCTTGGAAACTGTGTCTAGTTCACCACTTTTCTCAGCATCAAGCACAGTGCTTGGCTCACGGCAGTTGCTCAAGGAGAAGTTGGTTAATCAATGAAAAATAATACTGTCTGCAAAAGAAAAGCAGAGTGGACTGGGTCACAGCACAACTCCACTCAGTCACTCCCTATCTAGGTGACCTTGGACAAGTCCTTGAATTTTTTTTGCAAGACTGAGTCTTGCTCTGTTACCAGGCCGGAGTGCAGTGATGCAATCTCAGCTCACTGTAACTTGTGCCTCCTGGGTTCAAGGAATTCTGTCTCAGCCTCCCAAGTAGCTGGCACTATAGGTGTGCTCCACCATGCCCGGCTAATTTTTGTATTTTTCATAGAGATGGGGTGAATTTTTTTTCCTTCAGTGACTTTGTCTCTGACATGGGGAAAACTTAAAAGTTACTCGACAGGGTTTTTGCTAATGAGGATTTAATAAAAAATATACAAAATACTTCTAAACATATGCTGGCAGAGTGAGTGCTGCACACATTTGAGATGTTTGCATTATCATGCAGTTGTTGGATTTTTTTTTTTCACTTATTAAGATCGAATCTTTGTTCACCTCATTGCATATAAGTGAAATACATTCCAAATTATGTCAGGTATTTCATGGTAAAATTATTTAAAATATCAATAGTTAGGCAGGGCATGGTTGCTCACATCACGCCTGTAGTTTCAGCACTTTGGAAAACCAAGGTAGGTGGGTCTTACGAGCTCAGGAGTTTGAGGCCAGCTTGGAAAATGTGCTGAAACCCCATTTCTACAGAAAAAAAAAAAAACCCACAAAATTTGCTAGGCATGGTGGCATGCACCTGTAGTCTCAGGTAACTGAGAGGCTGAGGTGGGAGAATTGCCCGAGCCCTGAAAGTGGAGACTGCTGTGAGCCATGATCAAGCCACTGCACTTCACCCTGGTAATGGAGTGAGACCCTGTCTCAAAGAATACATATAAATAGTTGATATTTATTGATTGATTATTATTATTATTAAGTTGGAGTCTGCTCTGTTGCCCAGGCTGGAGTGCAGTGGATCGATCTCAGCTCATTGCATCCTCTACCTCCCTGGTTCAAGCAATTCTCCAGAGTACCTGGTGCTACAGGTGTGCACCATCATGTCCAGCTAATTTTGATGTTTTTAGTAGAGACAGGGTTTCACTGTGTTGGCCAGGATGGTCTCAATCTCCTGAACTCATGATTGGCCCGCCTTAGCCTCTCAAAGGGTCGGGATTACAGGCATGAGCCACCGTGCCCAGCAATAGTTGATACTTATGTAGGATTCCTGTATGCTACATAAATAACTCTTGTAGAAGAGAATTATTTACTTTTTAGATAATGTACATTATCTGCCTTTTTCAGTGATAATTTTTTGTATTTTGTGTCTAGTTCAAAAAGTTTTCATTATCTGGGCAAATAAATATATTTATTCTCACTTTCAGTTAAGCCACAGTTTTAAATTTTTTTTTTTTTGTTTTTTTTGTTTTTTTTTTTTGAGATGGAGTTTCGCTGTTGTTACCCAGACTGGAGTGGAATGGCACGATCTCAGCTCACCACAACCTCCGCCTTCTGGGTTCAAGCAATTCTCCTGCCTCAGCCTCCCAAGCAGGTGGAACTACAGGCGTGCACCACCATGCCCAGCTAAGTTTTGTATTTTTAGTAGAGACGGGGTTTCATCTTGTTGACCAGGATGGTCTCGATCTCTTGACCTCGTGATCCACCCGCCTCGGCCTCCCAAAATGCTGGGATTATAGGCATAAGCCACCGTGCCCAGCCTCTTTTTTTTTTTTTTTTTTTGATACAGAGTCTTGCTCTGTCGCCAGGCGCCAGGCTGGAGTGCAGTGGTGCGATCTCAGCTCACTGCAACCTCCACCTCCCAGGTCCAAGCAATTCTGCCTCAGCCTCCTGGGTAGCTGAGACTATAGGTGCACACCACCATGACCAGCTAATTTTTTTTTTGTATTTTTAGTAGAAACGGGGTTTCACCATGTTGGGCAGGATGGAATATTTTCTTTAATTGTCTGGAGCAGTTGATATAAATATTTTTTGAGGAGTCTCTGACGCCCAAGCTGGAGTGTAGTGGCATAATCTTGGCTCACTGCCACCTCTGCCTCCCAGGTTCAAGCAATTCTCTTGCCTCAGCTCCCCAGTGGCTGGGATTACAGATGCACACCACCACAACCGGCTAATTTTTGTATTTTTAGTACAGACAGGGTTTCAGCATATTGGCCAGGATGGTCTCGATTTCTTGACCTTATAATTTGCCTGCCTTGGCCTTCCAAAGTGCTGGGATTATAGGTGTGAGGCACCACACCCAGCCAATAACCCTCTTATATTTTCTGTGTAAACATATAAGCATCTGGCCACTATATAATTAACTAACTTTGATAATACATTTCAAATGCTTCTGTTAGAAGACATTCTATTATTTTCAATGCATCATTTTTTATATATACATTCTACAAATATATAGATAAGGAATAGGTAGATGTTATACATATTTGTGTAGATAAATGTAGATACAAATACATACCTCCTTAGACAATGTAGCTTTCAAAATCAGAATGATCACATTTAGCCTTTGTATGTAATCAAAAAGAGCAAGAGATTTTACATCTTTACGTTTATATTTTTAAAATATACATATGTGTGCATAATAAATTGTTTAAATAAAATTCTGCATTTTATTTTATCAGAACTTCTGTACCTATTCTGATACTTGAGATTAACTTTAAATTGTCTTTTACTGAGTTTGCTCAGTTTTTATTTCAACTAATACTACATTATGGGAACACCTTGGTGGCTTTCTGTATTTATATGTTCTGCATCAGTATCTAAAACCTGGAAATTATCTCATTTTGAATTTCTTATGGAAATAGAGTATTCTTCACTAAGGATAGTAGTATACTGTACTTTAATGTCCTGAGGCTTTAACTGTCATATTATCTATATACTATTTAGTTATTTTAATTTGCTTTCAGTTTTAATATTTGCTTATTAATTTACTTCTGTTGACATGCAAAACATTTCCTTGGATCCTATTAGTGAGCCTAAATGCTGGGGTTTTTTTTCTTTTTTCCTTTTTTGAGATGGAGTCTTGCACTGTTGTGCAGGCTGTAGTGCAGATTGCAGCCTCTAAGTAGCTGAGGTTACAGGCAGCTGCTATGCCAAAAAATTACCAAAAAAGTAATTTTTGTACTTTTGGAAAGATGGGTTTCACTATGTTGGCCAAACTTCTGACTTCAAATGATCCCCCGCTTCAGCCTCCCAAAGTGCTGGATTATTGGCGTGAGCTACTATATTCAGCCTGTTTTTTTTTATTTTGATATAAAAAATTAAACCTTAGTCTGGGTGTAATGGCTCATACCTGTAATCCCAACACTTTGGGAGGCTGAAGTTGGAGGATTATTTGAGCCAAGGAGTTTGAGACCAGCCTGCTCTACATAGTGAGACCTCATCTCTACAAATCATAATAATAAATTAGCTGAACATGGTAGCACATGCCTGTTCTCTCAGCTGTTCAGAGGGCTAAGGTGATAGAATTTCTTGAGCCCTTTGAGGCTGCAGTAGGCTGTGATTATGTCACTGCACTCCAGCTAGAGAAACAGTCTCTCAAAAAAAGAAAACTACAGAAATATATTATAAAATATTTGTTTAGTATTTATAGCAGCAAAATTTGCAATTGCAAAAATATGGGGCCGGGCGCGGTGGCTCAAGCCTGTAATCCCAGCACTTTGGGAGGCCGAGGTGGGTGGATCACGAGGTCAAGAGATCGAGACCATCCTGGTCAACATGGTGAAACCCCAGCTCTACTAAAAATACAAAAAAAAAATAGCTGGGCATGGTGGCGCGTGCCTGTAATCCCAGCTATTCAGGAGGCTGAGGCAGGAGAATTGCCTGAACCCAGGAGGCGGACGTTGCGGTGAGCCGAGATCGCGCCATTGCACTCCAGCCTGAGTAACAAGAGCGAAACTCCGTCTCAAAAAAAAAAAAAAAAAAAAAAAAATATGGAACCAGCCTAAATGCCCATCAATCATAAAGTGAATAAAGAAAATGTGATACTTAACTACACACAAACACACACACACACACACACACACACACACCATGGAATACTCTCAATCATTAAAAGAATAAAATAATGGCATTTGCAGCAATTTAGATGATTGGAGATCATTATTTAAATGAAGTAACTCAGGAATAAAAAATCAAACATTGTATGTTCTCACATAAATATGGGAGCTAAGCTATGAGGATGTAAACACATAAGAATTATATAATAGACTCTGGGGGCAGAGGGAAGAGTCAGAAGAGTGTGAGGGTTAAAAGACTGAACATTGAGTACAGTGTACTGTGCTTGTGTCCTGGGTGCACCAAAATCTCAGAAATCACCACTAAAGAACTTATCAGTGTAACCAAACACTACCCATACCCCAAAAACGATTAGAAGAAGAATAGAAAACATACACACCCACACAAAAAACCCACACATAAGTTTATATGCTTTGGCATTTTTAAAGAAACATCTGTCATCCAGGACGAAATACAGTGGCTTGATCACAGTTCACTGCAGTCTCAACCTCCTGGCCTCAGCCAATCCTACCTCAGCCTCCTGAATAGCTGGGACTATAGGTGCAGGCCACCATGCTCAAGTAATATTTGTATTTTTTTTTTTTTTTTTTTGAGACGGAGTTTCGCTCTTGTTACCCAGGCTGGAGTGCAATGGCTCGATCTCGGCTCACTGCACCCTCTGCCTCCTGGGTTCAGGCAATTCTCCTGCTCAGCCTCCCGAGCAGCCGGGATTACAGGCACGCGCCACCGTGCCCAGCTAATTTTTGTATTTTTAGTAGAGACGGGGTTTCACCATGTTGACCAGGATGGTCTCGATCTCTTGACCTTGTGATCCACCCGCCTCGGCCTCCCAAAGTGCTGGGATTACAGGTTGGAGCCACCGTGCCCGGCTAATGTTTGTGTTTTTGTAGCTATGGATTACTAGCCCTGTTGCCCAGGCTAGTCTCGAATTTCAGGGCTTAAACAGTCTCCATGTCTTGGCCTCCCAAAGTACTGGGATTACAAGTGTGAACTACCATACTTGGCCAGAATCTTATTTTTATATGATATATAAAAAACTAAATATATTTAGATCTGTTAATGGAAAATTTGAAAAAAAATGTTTTATTAACAATATAAAATGATTTTTATCCTTAAATACTGATATTAAACAGTATCACTACAGTATCAGTTAAAAATTACATCCTAGGAATTTCAGTATAAATTAGGTGGTTTTTTGTTTTTTTTTTTGAGACGGAGTTTCTCTGTTGTTACCCAGACTGGAGTGCAGTGGCACGATCTCAGCTCACTGCAACCTCTGCCTCCTGGGTTCAAGCAATTCTGCCTCAGCGTCCCGAGTAGCTGGGACTACAGGCGTGCACCACCATGCCCAGCTAATTTTTGTATTTTTAGTAGAGACGGGGTTTCACCTTGTTTACCAGGATGGTCTGGATCTCTTGACCTTGTGATCTACCCGCCTCGGCCTCCCAAAGTGCTGGGATTATAGGCGTGAGCCACCGCGCCTGGCCTAAATTAGGTTTTTAAGGTTAATGTAATATATATAAAATTACTAGATGGAAGAAAAACAGCTCTTCATAGAAAGTATATGAAGAAAAGCAAAATATGCTTTTGATGAAGAAATGAACATTTTGCCTACTTTGAAATTACTTGGTTTTCTTCAAATTGAAAAATAAAATAGAATGTAAATTCAAATAAATATAAAGTTAAAACAAGTATAGGACATAATAACCTATGTATTGAAAATGAGAGTGGTCAAAAGCGACAGATATGATGTATTATGAAATTTTATTTAAAATTAAGTTTAGTATTAATAAGTAAAAATTGTTTTTTCTTGAACAAAAATATATGTATTATTAAAATAAACGAGTATAGCCTGGTGCAGTGTCTCACATCTGTAATCCCAGCACTTTGGGAGGCCAAGGTGGGCAGATCACCTAAGGTCAGGAGTTTGAGATGAGATTGGTCAACATGGTGAAACCCCATCTCTACGAAAAATACAGAAATTAGCTGGGCATGGTGGCACATGCCTGTAATACCAGCTACTCAGGAGGCTGAGGCAAGAGAATTGTTTAAACTCGGGAGTTAAAGGTTGCAGTGAGCCAAGATTGTGCCACTGCACTCTAGCCTGGGTAACAGAGTGAAACTCCATCTTAAAAAAAAAAAAAAGCCTAAATATTTTTGTTCAACTTTTGAATAAATTTAAAAAGAGAGGGGAAAATTGAAATGTTTCTCATCCTCTTTCTCAGGTTATTTGATTGAAAAATGGAATTGCCGGGCACGGTGGCTCCGCCTGTAATCCCAGCTCTTTGGGAGGCTTAGGCGGGTGGATCACAAGGTCAAGAGATCGAGACCATCCTGGTCAACATGGTGAAACCCCGTCTCTACTAAAAATGCAAAAAATTAGCTGGGCATGGTGGTGCGTGCCTGTAATCCCAGCTACTCAGGAGGCTGAGGCAGGAGAATTGCCTGAATCTAGGAGGCGGAGGTTGTGGTGAGCCGATATCATACCATTGCACTCCAGCCTGGGTAACAAGAGCGAAACTCCGTCTCAAAAAAAAAAAAAAAGAAAAGAAAAATGGAATCTTCTGCATCAAAAAGGTTTTATTTTTTAAAATCTTAATTATCACTTTGGCTAAATAAAAGACTACTATGTTATGGTGACCTGTGATTCTGTTCTGGTCAGGTATTGTATCCTTTTGACATATTTGACAGGCTTCTCAAAATGAAATTTCAGCTTAAAAAATGTTTTTAATGCTATAGAGGGCCAATACAGTATCCAAAAGTGTGAGAAGCAAGATTATTTGATAGGTTAAATTACATGGGAAGCATTGTCAAATTAAAAAATGATGTTACCCAGAAGGCGGAGGTTGCGGTGAGCCGAGATCGTGCCATTGCACTCCAGTCTGGGTAACAACAGCGAGACTCCGTCTCAAAAAAAAAAAATGATGTTAGACCTTCAACTCATATTCTAATAAACATGCTATTTATACTTATTTAAAAGTCATATAAAGTGTCTTAAAATCTAATATATCTGAGTATATACTATCAGTCATACTAATGATTATTATGATAAATTGTAGTCCACGGATATAATCAGTTTTTCATTTGTTTTTTCATAATTAATTTAAGCCATTTTCATGGTTAATGATTTGATGTTGTTTTTTTGTTTGTTTTTGTAGACAGAGTTTTGCTCTTGTCAC
This sequence comes from Saguinus oedipus, assembly GCA_031835075.1. Taxonomy (NCBI): domain Eukaryota; kingdom Metazoa; phylum Chordata; class Mammalia; order Primates; family Cebidae; genus Saguinus; species Saguinus oedipus. The sequence continues at coordinate 21,347,490 of CM063187.1, forward strand.
CCAAGCTGGAGTGCAGTGGCGCAATCTTGACTCACTGCAACCTCTGCCTCATGGTTTCAAGCAATTCTCCTGCTTCAGTCTCCAGAGTAGCAGAGATTTCAGGCATGCACCACCACACCCAGCTAATTTTTGTCTTATTAGCATTGAGGAGGTTTTACCATGTTGGCCAGGCTAGTCTTCAACTTCTGATCTCAGGTGATCCACCCACCTGGGCCTCCCAAAGTGCTAGGATTATAGGTGTGAGACACTGCACCTGGCTGGTCAATGGTTTAATTCTAATGTAGTTTCTAAAAACTTCAAAAGCTTAAAAAAATCCTAGAGGAATGTGTCTATAAGGAGGTTCATAAAAAATGATAAGGGCCCAGACAAGTTTAGTACAGGTTTACGATAATTTAAGGATCAAATCATTTGGACTGAGTAAAAATTGTGAGTATTTTAATAAAGATAGTGACTCTTACAAAACTGCTAACCAAGGCAAAACAAAAATTAATTGAACTTCAGGAAAATACTGCAACATTTCTATGTCAAAGAAGCCAGTAATGAATTTTTAAAGGTATGTCATTTGAATAACTTGTGATCCAACTCAAATTACCTATGATAACCCCTTACTGTTATGCACCTAAATTGGAGAAACAAACCTGATATTTAAGATGGTAAATTTGGCCAGGTGCGGTGGCTCACGCCTGTAATCCTAGCACTTTGGGAAGCCGAGGTGGGTGGATCACCTGAGGTCAGGAGTTCAAGACCAGCCTGGCCATCATGGTGAAACCCCATCTTTAAACAAACAAACAAAAAATAGATGACAAATTTAATGTTAAGTGTAAACTCATGGAGAAACCAGAAGGCCAGCAGCCATTGGTTCATTTCTGAGTTCTTAAAGCGTCCGTTATTTAAAAGGCCACATTTCTTTACGTAATCACAGAAGAGATAAAATAATCAAAGTTAAATTTAAATTAAATGTGTGTGTGCGTTTAGTAATTTAGTAACAAATTATTAAAATAGGATCTTTTTTTTTTTTTTTTTCTTAAACACATAATCCTGAGAAGACAATCCTAGGATTGGTGCTTATATTCACAGGAAATAAAAGATAACCACATACTGATCATTAAAACCAAAGACAATAGCTATATAAGTTTGCCTTTAACCTATTTTTTTTTTTTTTTTTTTGAGATGAAATCTCGCTTTGTTGCCCAGGCTGGAGTGCACTGGTATAATCTCTGCAACCTCCTCCTTCTGGGTTCAAGCGATTCTCCTGCCTCGGCCTCTTGAGTAGCCTGGATTACTGGCACTCACGGCCACGCCTGGCTAATTTTTGTATTTTTAGTGGAGACAGGATTTTGCCATGTTGGTCAGATTGTCTCGAACTCCTGACCTCAGGTGATCCACCTGCCTGCCTCGGCCTCCCAAAGTTCTGGGATTACAGGCATGAGCCACCACGCCTGGGCTAACTAACCTATGTTTTCTATATCTAAGTATTAAAGGTCAAGACTGTGGACAGATTTGAAGACAGAGTTTTATTCCCCTGTGGCACCAGCATTTTTTGTTCCCTGCTTGATCTCTGGAAGGAAGGTGGGCAACAGGTGGCCAGCAGTGGTCTACCTGTGGCTATTTTATTCCCACTGCCTTCTGCTCTTTCTATGGCCACTATCTGTTCCACCCTCAACACTGACAAGAAATGTTGGGTAGGGAGAAGCTGTTCCCTTACCTCTGGCAGAAAATAAGATGTTCAGGCCCTCCACCCACCTGACAGCAGAGGTGCACTTCAATGTGACAGCTATTGGCCATGTGTGGCTCCTGGGTGCCTGGAATGTGGCTGGTATGAACTGCAGTTTTCTAGAAAGGTAAAATACAGTTACTTTTAAATATTTAGTTCCAAATATATATATTCTTTATTAATAATTACATATTGCTCACATTAAAATAATTTGAATATAGGTTGTAAACAATTATTTCCACCTGTTTCTTGTTTCTTTTTAAAGTTTGGCTACTAAAAAATTAAAAGTCATGTGTGGCTTACATTTTATTTCAGAGGATTGCCTCCTTTTTAAAATCTTAGGCTGTCTGTTCAAAGGACCAGAAGCCAGGAAAGTCATAAAATCTGTAGTTTTAAAATAATTATTATTTTTATTTGTGAGTAGCCATATAGTATATTACTTATAAATGCATATGCCCTCTGAGACTGGCCTGACTCAGCTCAGGGAGAAAGCCCTGCCTGAAAAGGTAGCAGCTTAAGACTGTCACTCGATTCAGCCCAGCATCTGATCACATCTGTCACTCCGGGTCTGAGGAGGCGGGGTCTGGAGCGTTATCTAATGAGAGACGCCAATCTGGGAACCATCCAATCGGGCACGCAGCTGGAGCGGACAGGGCAGCTTCCGGGATATGGCGGGGGCCTTTGTCTCTCGCTGAAGCCGGAGCTCCAGGTCTGTTCATTTCTGTGTCCTCTGCTCCTAGAGGCCCGGCCTCTGTGGCTCTGTGACCTGCAGGTATTGGGAGATCCACAGTAAGACGCCGGGAACCCCTGGAACCCTAGAAATGGTGAGAGTGCCGGGTCCGACATCCCGAGAGAGGGGGAGGGGCTGTGGCGGGACTCAGGCCTCCCTGCAGTCAGCTCCGCAATCTGCACCCCGAGTTCTTCTCCAGTTCGACCTCATTCCCCTTCAGCCATAATATGGCGGCTGAGCTAACAGCCGGGTTCCCGGAGTCCTATCTTCGGTGCGCTGTGTCTGTGCCCTGGCCTAATGCCTTTTCTAGGCAGTTCTGCACTCGCAGAGCCCCGTCTCTGCCAGATAGTGCAGGGAGCACGGGAGGGCCCAGTCAGGACAATCCTGACTCTGGGTGCGGGTTCATGAATGGGAAGAGCTTTGGTCCCTGGAGTTCCCAGTTCCTTTTTGTTTCCCCCTATTAAAAATTTATGGGAGTCACCGTACAAAATTAAAGAATTTAATCGAAGAGTGATTCAGAGATTGTTGCACGTGCTTTGTAGTTTGTGGCTTATGAGAGACGCTTGAATGAAAGTCCGTTTTTTTGTTTTTTTTTTTGAGATAGAGTTTCGCTCTTGTCACCCAGGCTGGAGTGCAATGGCGGGATCTCGGCTCACTGCAACCTCTGCCTCCCAGGTTCAAGCGATTTTCCTGCCTCAGCATTCCAAGTAGCTGGGATTACAGGCGCCATCAGGCCCAGCTAATTTTGTATTTTTAGTAGAGAAGAGGTTTCACCGTGTTGGTCAGGCTGATCTCAAACGCCTGTATCGGGCAGTCCACCAGCCTGGGCCTCCCAAAGTGCTGGGATTACAGGCACCAACCATCGCGCCCAGCCAAAGGAAAGAGTTTAAAGGTACACGAGAAAGAAAACCAAATTAAATAATTGATTAAGTGTAATTACATCGCTTCTTAATTTGTATGATTAAGGTAGAAATTTCCTGGTTATGTAATGAGAAATTAATAGGCAGCTTATGGTTGGTTAAGCCTGAATTTTGTTTTCCCCAATGTAGTAATTTACAAAAAAAAAAAAAAAATGCATTTGAGTTAAATTTTTTAAAAAGTAGGATTCAGGGACTAGAGCCACCTCAGTCAAATTGCCTCCCACTTGATTATTTTTACATCCACAGGACTAATTTTCTCCTGCATTTTTCACAACTGCCCCAAGCATGGTCTCGGGTCTACCCCCTACCTGCTATTTCTCTAGCCTAACTATGACTATCAGTAAAATAATATATTTCCAGTTCTGACATCCCCAAATGTCAGCTTTCCCTATTTAATTCACATTAACTATTTTTCTTTTATTGAAAGTTTTAGATACTATATTTTAATCATTTTTTGACAAAGCATTGAATGGCACTTAAAAAAATGGTTTTCTGTTTGAAAATATTTTTCATGAGAACAATGTGAAGAACCATCTCCTAACACTGTATCGTAAAACATCTTTTGATTCTTTTCCTTTTATCTTCCCTAGGCACAGAGATTCGAAATATTTTTGTGTCAAGGTTTTTCTTTGGAAACTTTATGGGGTGATGCATCCACAGCCACCCTTTAGTTTTTTTTCTGGTCCTCAGTTTCAGTACTTTCTGTGAATAAACCAATATACCCACCATGGTTATGTCTGTTAGAGTGTCTAGTGACTATCATCTCCTGGGTAATTTTCTCCCATAGGACAACATGAGGTATGGAGTGTAGCCTCTCAAGGAGTAGATGGATGCCCTGGGGCTGAGAAGAATCTCCTGGTGTACTCTTCCTTTGAAAAGCTAACCTCTTGATCTTCACTCAACCCAGCTTCCATTTCTTGGAGACACATTGCTGGTCATCAATCAGTCGCTGGTATTGACGGGAAAACACAGAAATAATTTTTTTTTTGGATTGTCTTAAGATTTGTGAAAGAAAAAATAGCATCCCAAAAGAAAAACAAAACGGACCCCAGTGAGGTGGTGCAACAACGTGCAAAGTAAAATGCACTTGGGGCAGTCACTTGAGGCATAGTGCAGAGTCTCCTGAGAGGGTGGTCATTGAACACTTAAGTGAGTAGGATTGGGTGGGAGACTCTCTCAAGTGATTGGATGACCTGACTAGACACATATATCAGACACATCTGTTTTCTTTCTTTTTTTTTTTTTTTTTTTTTTGAGACGGAGTCTTGGTCTGTTACCTAGGCTGGAGTGCAGTGGTATGATCTCATCTCACTACAACCTCCGCTTCCAGGTTCAAGCAATTCTCCTGCCTCAGCCTCCCAAGTAGCTGGGACTGCAGGTGCCTGCCACCATGCCTGGCTATATTTTTGTATTTTTAGTAGAGACGAGGTTTCAACATATTGGCGAGGCTGGTCTTGAACTCCTGACCTTGTGATCTGCCCGCCTTGAACTCCCAAAGTGCTGGAATTACAGGCTTGAGCCGCTGCACCCGGCGGACACATCTGTTTTCTAATTAGCATCGCCACTCCCTAGGTTTGTCATCCTGAAAAGATTTGTTCACGTATTTCGACTCCAGTGGTTTTTTTTTTTTTTTTTTTTTTTTTTTGAGACAGAGTCTCTGTCACCCAGGCTGGAGTGCAGTGGCGTGATCTTGGCTCACTGTAACCTCCACCTCCCTGGTTCAAGCAATTCTCCTGCCCCAGCCTCCTGAGTAGCTGACATTACAGTCACACACCACCGTGCCCAGCTAATTTTTTGTATTTTTAGTAGAGACAGTTTCACTGTGCTGGCTGAACTGGTCTGGAACTTATGACCTTATGATCCACCTGCCTCCGCCTCCTAAAATGCTGGGATTACGCATGAGTCACTGTGCCTGGCTGAGTTTGACCCCAGTTTTTGAACTGTAAATTGCATTCTATTAGTATGATTTGAATGGTAAGAAAATGTAAAGGGCAGAAAAAAGGTGGATTTCAGAAAAAAAATCTGATTATATATTCTATTTGTTAAAAATTATGTTTTTTGTTTTTGTTTTGAGACAGAGTTTCACTCTTGTTGCCCAGGTTGAAGTGCAGTGGTGTGATCTCTGCTACTGCAACCTCTGCCTCCTGGGTTCAACCGATTCTCCTCCCTCAGCCCCCTGAGTAGGTGGGATTAAAGATGCCTGCCACCACGCCTGGGTAATTTTTCTATATTTTTTTAAGAGACGTGGTTTCACCATTTTGGCCAGGATGGTCTCAATCTCCTGACCCTGTCATCTGTCCACCCCGCCCTTCCAAAGTGTTAGGATTACAGGCGTGAGCCACCACAACTGGCCCAAAAATTCTTACTTTTTATTTCTCAAAGTCAGTCTAGACAATTTCTCAAGTGTGTTTATGGCTGGGTGATTTCAAACGGAATTTCAAGGCTTAGCTTTTAGAATGCCACCAAAGTAAACAAGGGAAATTTTTTTTTTTTTGGCTGTACAAAATACATTTCCACAAAAAAAAAAGGTAGGTAATTGGTGAGTTATATAAATTCATGAAACCATTAGTTTCTCTTTTTGCAGTATAGATTTGTGACCGTGAACACCTGTGTTCTATATCCTGTGTTGCTGATTTCTGATGATTGCTAAATTTTATGAGGAGAAATTTGGTACCTCTTAGATGTGTTCTCATATAACTAATTTTTTACTTCATAATTTTGATTAAAATAATGCTTTTGCTGGCTGAAATAAATACTTTTCTTACGGAAGTATAAAATGGAAGCACCAGGCAGAGTGCGGTGGCTCATACCTGTAATTCCAGCACTTTGGGAGGCCAAGATGGGCGGATCATGAAGTCAAGAGTTCGAGACCAGCCTGGCCTACCTGGTGAAACCCTGTCTCTACTAAGAATACAAAAATTAGCTGGATGTGGTGGTGCATGCCTGTAATCTCACCTGCTCGGGAGGCTGAGGCAGGAGAATTGCTTAAATCACTTAAAAAAAATCCAGAAGGCGGATGTTGCAGTGAGCTCAGATTGCTCCACTGCACTCCAGCCTGGGTGACAAAAGAAAAAAGAAAAACATAAAAGAAGGAACGAAATAGATGCACCTTTATGTATATGTATATGTACTTGTATGTATATATATATGTATATGTACATGTATATATATATATATGAATACTGTTTCTCAGTAATTTTGCTGGATTTTTTATATACTTAGATTAAAACACTAATCGAATAATTCAGACATGGAGATTAACGCTTACGCCCATCTAAGGCTAATACTGAGCCTTCCTGCAAAAGGAAGTTATTACAGGCCCAGTTAGTTTTCTCTGGGGAGCCATCTCTGTAAATATCCCAGCCTGCTCACTTCAGCCATGGAAAAAGCCTTTATCCTAAGAGAAGCTACAGAGCCCTGAAAAGCTGGAGACCCATAGGCAGTTGAAGTTAAGGTTAAGATGTAAAAAGACTGGAAAGGTCTTACTGAAGATGAAGTTGTTATTGTTTTGAGGCAGTTTCTAGATTTTATAAAATAAAACAGATTCATGTAAAAAATTTTGAATTCCAAGAAAACATTGTAGTAGGAGAAAGTACCAACTGTTATTGCAATCCTTAGACAGACAAGGGCTTTTTTAAATGGAAAGGATCAAACAAGATTAGAAAGAAGGTAGGAGGGGAATGGCAAAAGGAAGGTGATAAAATCAGGTTTTAGATTAGAGAATGTTTTACCCTGAAGTCAGAATGTTCTTAGGAGGTACATAAAATGGGGTTGTGTGTTGACTCAGACTGAGGGTAGTTGAAAGTTCAGGAGGCGGTGGGAAAATGATAAACTTAAGTAAAGCTTGGTTAAGAAGTATTTTATTTTGAACACTGAAGAAAGATTTAACTCTCTTTTTTTTAATAAGAAAATAAAATGTGCAGCGCCTATGTCTGGAGATGAGATAGGTGAGAAAATAGAGCACTGTCTTTAAGTTATAGTGGGAAGGATGTTTCCTTTCATAAACTATGGAGTACACAAAGGATGAAGAATTCCATTAATCATAGCTCTTTACCAGGCTTATCTATGTGCTTCATCTTTCCCCGCCTCTTTTCTTGGGCCTATACATTTTTTCTGTTTGACTTTCTCTGGGTTGTATCTTTACTTTTTGGAGAGGGAGTCTTGCTCTGTCACCCAGGCTAGACTGCAATGGCATGATCTTGGATCACTGCAACCTCCACTTCCGTGGTTCAAGTGATCCTCCTGCCTCAGTCTTCCTAGTGTAGGGCTGTAGTGGCCCCACAGGGTCGTGGGGTTTCCTTTATGCTGTGTTGAGGTGCAGGAGCCAAGAAGTAGAGACAGGACACTGAAGAACTGGTGAAGAGCATCTGGACTTCAGGGGCCACACCACCTGTGAGTAGAGATCAGCGGCAGCCCCCAAATGCCCAAGAGCATCTGTATTTATTATGTACAAGCAGGGGGCAGGGTTGTGAGTGAGGTCATCGTCTATAAGCTTAGTAATAGGGCATATATAATCACATGAGTTACAAGCAAGGGGACCACCCATGTCACCTGGGCAGAGAGGTGGGCCATATGCAGTAGGGGGCTGTGCGATGTGCAGTAGGAGAGGGTCGTGTACAGAAAAGGGGTCCACCCCCATTAGGTCACTGAGGCAAGGAGGTGGGCCGTGTGCAACAAATGTCATGTGCAACGCTTCTTATCTGGGGGCTGGAAACTTCAAAGAATTTCTAATAGAAGGATACCGGAAGCTTAATGCAGTGGGAGGTGACACACTTGTGCACTTCTCTTAAGATGTTTATGGGAGGATTCTTTGAGCTATTACAGAAGCGAGAAAAGACTGACAGGGTGTACAGCCACTGTGACTGGTCACATCAGAGGGGTTCTTCTCCCTCGGTTACTTCCAGGATCTTAGGCCTGAGGCCTATTTTCCACAGGAACTGGATGCAAGGTACTATAACTCCTTTATGAAGAGGAGAGACACTTACTCCATGCCTGCCATACAGCGTATACCCTTTCAGGCAGGGACGCCACTGCCTGGATCTTTGGTTCTCCTGCTGGTCTGGCTGTTTTCTGATGTACTGCTTCTGTTCTGTGACTGCTCTAGGCCTGCCTTCTATTACAAACTACTATATGGTTGGTTATATAGAAGGATTATATAAATCAGCACTAAATGTGTCAGTACAGTTCCAACTACAATACTTATATGATTATACAGAAAGATTATATAGAACTAACTATGCTAGATATATGTAAGCCCTAAGTTACACTTCAAGCACTAATTCTATAAACTAATATATGATTATATATGAAGGATTATATAAAGGAAACAGCTGAGCCATAATGCTATAAACTACGATATTCTTCAGGCACTAGTTGTGCCTGGGGTCTGCACAGTTCTCCTTCCTCGGTACCCATGGAGGGTGTTACCCACAGAGTAGCTGGGATTCCAGGTGCCTGCCACTGCTCCTGGCAAATTTTTGTATTTTTAGTAGAAACAGGGTTTTATGGCCTGGCTGGTCTTGAACTCCTGACCTGGTGATCCACCTGCCTCGGCCTCCCAAGGTGCTGGTATTACGGGTGTGAGCCACTGCATCCAGTCATGTCGTATCTTTAATAATAAACTAGTAAACAACTAAAATGTTTTGCTGAGTTCTGTGAGTAGTTCTATTACATTACTAAACGTGAGGGAGGTCGTGGGAGTTTCTAATTATTAAATGGTAGCTCAGAAGCATAGACAGGCCTATGAAGTTTTTGATTGGTGTCAGCAGTAAGGACAATGTTGTGAGATGGTTCCCTGAATCAGGGTCTGTGCTGGGCAAAGTGGGGTCAAAATTCAAATGTTAGACAATATGTTTGTGTTGGAGAGTTGCTTGGTGTTCAGTAAACTGCAGATTTGGTGCCAGGAGAGGCCTGTCCTGGAATAGAACTGTGGGTTTCTGGAAATGGGAGGGTCTGCTTTCCTGTACACAAGCTGTCACACTGCCCACTGTTCTGTGATTTCAGGTATCTGCGCAGGGTGAGTGAGGCCTGAAAACTTAGAGGAAAAAAGCTCTGATAAGAAATCCCCCTTTCCTACAGCAGCCACCACAGGATTTCCACCCACTCACAAACACACCCACTAGACATTGACATGTCCACACCCCTCACAGGACAAGGCACCACCCTCAGGAATTTTACTACAGCATTTTTGATCCCAGTGCTTTTGCCAAAACCCACAAAAATGTCTACAAGTCTTTGACATATCCTCATCCCCAGACACTGAATCTGCAGCAGTAATCTGTTTTCTCTACCCTCCTAGGCTTGCGAACCACCTGTTCATGATCTTATCTGCCTGCAGGGACACAGAAATAAATCGGAGTCCAGCCCAACCTTGGGCTGTATTTGTAAAAACAAACCAGTCCATCTATCTAAATTGCACTCTCCCCCACGAATGGATTTTTGTATTACTTTTATTTTTGGTTCAGGGGTACATGTGCAGGTTTGTTATATAGGTAAAATTGTGTCATAAAGGTTTGGTGTGCAGATTATTTTGTCACTGAGATACTAAGCATAGCACCAAACAAGCATTTTTTCTGATCTTTGTCCTCCCACCCTCCACCCTCGACAAAGCCTGTCTGTCGTTTCTCTCTTTTGTGTCCATGTGTTCTTACTTATAAGTAACCATCTTATAAATAACATGTATTTGGTTTTTTTGTTTCTGCATTAGTTTTCTAAGAATAATGGTTTCCAATTTCATCCATGTTGCTGCAGAGGACATGATCTTGGTTTGTTTTTATGGCCACACAGTATTCCATGATGTTTATGTACCATATTTTTAAAAATCTTTTATTTCATTTTATTGGAGAAAGGGTTTCACTTTTTCATCCAGTCTGGAGTGCAGCAGCATGATCCTGGCTCACTGTAGCCTCAACCTCCTGGGCTCAAGCAATATTCCTATGTCAAGCCGGGTACAGTGGCTCAAGCCTGTAATCCCAGCATTTTGGGAGGCTGAGGCAGGCAGATCACATGAGATCAGGAGTTCAAAACCAGCCTGACCAATATGGAGAGACCCCACCTCTATTAAAAATACAAAATTCCTACCTCAGCCCCTCGGCTGGGACTACAGGCACATGCCACCACACCCAGCTAATTTTTCTTTCTTTAATTTTTGTAGATACCGGGTTTTATCTTGTTGCCCAAGCTGGTTTCAAATTCCTAGCTCAGGCAGTTTACCTGCCTAGACCTCCTAGAGTGCGGGGATTACAAGTGTGAGCCACCATGTCCAACCATACCATACAGTATTCAGTTTACCATTGATAGAAATTTAGTTTGATTCCATGCCTTTGCTATTGTGAATACTGCTGCAGTGAACATACATGTGTATGTGTCTTTATGATAGAATAATTTATAACTCCTTGGATATATACCCAATTAGGATGCTGGTTCAGATGGTAAAGAATTTTGGTTCTGTGAGGAATCACCACGCTTCTTTTCACAATGGTTGAACTAATTTGCACTTTCACCAGAATTGTATAAGCAGTTTTTCCTCTGCAACTTTGCCAGCATCCATTATTTTTTGATTTTTATATAATAGCCATTCTTTTTTTTTTTCACCCCCAAACAATCACATTTATTATAAACATGGGTACAGATCCTAGACTCTCAGAAACACAACAGATATGAAGCTAAGACAGCGCTGGTGAAACTAACAGACAACAAGGAACTCCAAGGTATTCATGTCTGGGCCAGAGCTGCTATCCAAGGCCCCACACCCCACCTTTGGTCCAGATGTCCCCTTGGCCAGGTGTCCCTGCTGCCAGAACACACTGGACTGGGGAACAGGAGTTGCATATTCTATGAGCTGGTGTCGGGAAGCAGGGACTCTCACAGTTGCCAGGTTGTCCCTCTCCTCCGAGCCAGTTTCCTTCCACAACCCAGGGGTTTCAGTCTCATTTCACTGTTATGTTTTAAAACAGAAAACAGGCAAAATGTTTGGCTAAAATAAAATGAAAACACTGCAGAGAACAGACCTTAGTGTGCTGGTGGACAGGCTGCCCTGCTCACGTGTGGGAAGGGCAGCACCAATGAGGGCAGGAAAGCTCCCTGTGGGCAGCTATGCTGTGTATGCATGTGGCCCTCCCTCCAGTGGTCCGAGGGAGGACACAGGTTATCAGGTAGTAGGGCTCTGCCTAAAGTGTTTTGGCATCAAGAGGCTGCCTGACCCCTAATTGGCATGAGACAGGCCCCAGGGAGCAATGGACATCTGCCCAGAGGATCAAAGCCCAACTTGCTCAGGTCCCAAGCTTCACCTGCGTCACGTCCCTGACTCTGCAAAGGGTACCTCCAACTTGGGACAAACCATGGCCTTGAGCAGCAGCTGGGAAAACCAGGACACATCTGCATCATACAGCTGCGCCATCCTGATGTGACAGGCCATACTTGGTCACCCTAGGGGAAGCTGGAAAAGAACTCCAGATGTGCCCTGGAGAGCCCCCCACCTCTCAGGGGCCACCTCACAGGGTACCCCCATGACCCTATTCTTTTGAGTTTGGCTTGAGGTTTTAGAAAGCCTCATTTCAGATGAGGAAAAGAACAAAGTCTGGTCCCAGCCCACTCTGGCAAAGATTGTTCTCCCCCCCTCCTCAGCATGAGAGGAAGCCACATATACAGGCAGGATACACACAGCACACATGGGGTGTAGAAAACTGCCTGCACACCGCTCACACACAACCAAGTGGCAGCCAGGCCAGGGCACACTCAGAGGACCACCTTCCGGCCATCCATGTAGGCCAGGTTGTAAGGAGGTTGGCTGGCAGAGTAGGGCGCTGCTGGTCCTCCAGCCAGGGTCTTGTGGTAGGCCGGCAGGCCCATGGGCTGGGCCATGTAAGGCGGTGGGTACTGCATTGGGTAGGGTGCTGCTGGCATCCCTGGCTGAGGGTAGCCATTCTTACTAGTATAAGATAGTATCTCTTTGTGGCTTTTCTTTGCACTTCTATAATTAGTGATGAGCATTTTTATATGCTTTCTACTTACATGTATACCTTTTTTTAAGATGGAGTCTCACTCTACCGAGGCTGGAGTGCAGTGGTACAATCTCGGCTCACTGCAACCTTTGCCACCCAGGTTCAAACGGTTCTTCTGCCTCAGCCTCCTGAGTAGCTGGGATTACAGGCATGCACCACCACACCCAGCTAATTTTTGTATTTTTAGTAGAGATGGGGTTTTACCATATTGGCCAGGCTGGTCTTGAACTCCTGACCTCATCCATATGCTTCAGCCTCCCAAAGTTCTGGGATTACAGGCATAAGCTGCCACGTCCAGCTTGGTGTATGTCTTCTTTTGAAAAGCAGGCAAAATCTTTGTGTTTTTTGCCTACTTATTTAAAAAGTTCTGTTTTTTTTTTTTTTTTTTTTTTTTTTTTTTTTTTTTTTTTTTTGGTAAACTTCTTTTTTGTGTGTGTGTGTGAAATTGTTCATTTCTTTAGAAAAGACATTTAGGCAGAGACCAAGGCATTCTAATTTATTACTATATGTCCCAGTGGCTAGCAGAGGGCCTGGCACGTAGGCAGTATTTTTTTTTTTTTTAAAGCAAGAAAGAGAAAGAGAAAAGGGGGAGAGAGAACAGGAGTCTTGCTCTATTGCCCAGGCTGGAATGCAATCTAAAAATAGGTATTAAAAACCTCTTTTTTGCCGATAATTGTGCTTAACAGCAGAGATAGGAAGGAATAGGGAAAGAAAATAACAAAGAGCCAACCATTATTTCATTTAAATCTGAAATGCTGTGCAAATGCTAAAGAGTGATTTGCTTCCATTTATTTGGTTACTTTAAAAATAGGTGTTGGAGCCCAAAGTGGCTCCGGCCGGATGTCGTGGTGCTTGCGAAGGCGAGGCCAAGAGTTCAAGGCCAACCAACCTCAGCAACCTTACAAGCTCTCGTTGATTGGCAAAAAAAAAAAAAAAAAAAAAAAAAATAGGTGTAATGTGATACTAAAAAAAAATGTATGTTCTGTAGACCTGGGGTGAAGAATTCTATAAATATTCATTGAGTTTACTTGTTCCAGATCTGAGTTCAAATCATAAATGTCCCTGTTATTTTTCTATCTCGTTGATCCATCGAATATTAACAATGTGGTGTCAAAGTCTCCCGCTATTGTTGTGTGGTACTCCAAGTCTATAAGTCATTGAAAACTTGTCTTATGTATCTGGGTGCCACTATATTGGGTGCATATATATTTATGATCATTGACTCCTATTGTTGCATTGATCCTTTTATCATTATGTAATGTCCTTCTTTGTTTCTTTTAGTCTTTGTTGCTATGATAGTCTATTTTGTCAGAGACAAAAGTTACAACTCCTATTTTTTTTTCTCTCCATTTGACTGGTGAGTCTTCCTCCAGCCTTTTGTTTTGAGTCTTTGTATGTCCTTGCTTATGAGATGGCTGGATACAGAGTGCTGATGTGTTTTGACTTTTTGTTCAGTTTGCATGTCTGTGTCTTTGATTACGGCATTTAATCCATTTAAATTCAGGATTAATATTGATATTTGTGAGTTTAATATTGTCATTTAATGCTAGCTGGCTATTTTGCCCATTAGTTGGTATAAATTTTTCATTATGGAGATACTCTTTACCTTTTGGTAAATTTTTGGGATGACTGATACTGGTTGTTCCTTTCTGCGTGTAGTGCTTCTTTCAGAAGCTCTTGTAAAGCAGGTCTGGTGGTGATGAAGTCTCTTGAGTGCTTGCTTGTTCGTGAAAAATTTTATTTTTCCTTCATTTATAAAGCTTAGTTTGGCTGGATATGAGATTCTGGGTTGAAAATTCTTTTCTTTGAGAATATTGAATATTGACCCCCACTCTCTTCTGGCTTGTAGGGTTTCTGCTGAGAGATCTGCTGTAAGTCTGATAGGCTTCCCTTTATGGGTAACCTGACCTTTCTCTCTAGCTGCCCTTAGAATTTTCTCCTTTATTTCAACCCTGGTGAATCTAACAATTATGTGTCTTGGGGTTGCTCTACTTGAGGAGTATCTTTGTGGTGGTCTCTGTATTAAGTGGAGTTGAGTATTGTCCCACCTTACTAGGTTAGGAAAGTTTTCCTGAATAATATCCTGAAGAATGTTTTCCAGCTTGGATTCATTCTCTTCATGACATTCAGGTACACCTATCAAACGTAAATTAGGTCTTTTCACATAGTCCCATATTTCTTGGAGACTTTGCTCATTCCTTTTTACTTTTTCTTCTCTAATCTTGTCTTCTCGTTTCATTTCATTAAGTTGGTCTTCGACCTCTGATATCCTTTCTTCTGCTTGATCAATTTGAGTGTTAAAACCTGTGCATATTTCTCGGAGTTCTCGTTTTGTATTCTTCAGCTCCATTAATTCACTTATATTGCTCTCTAAATTGTCTATTCTCGTTAGGATTTCGTCAAATCTTTTCTCAAAGTTCTTAGTTTCTTTACATTGGGCTTGAATATGTTCTTTTAACTGACAGAAGTTTCTTATTATCCACATTCTGAAGCCTAATTCTGTTAATGGAATGCGCTCGTTCTCCATCAGGCCTTGTTCCCTTGTTGATGAGGAACTGTGATCCTCTGTAGAGGGAGAGGCATTCTGATTTTGAGTATTCTCAGCCTTTTTACCCTGGTTTCTTCCCATCATTGTAAATTTATCCACCTATCGTCTTTGTAATTACTGACTTTCAAATTAGGTCTCTGCATGGACGTCCAACTTGTTAATTCCCAGCGCCAAAATCTGAGCAACCCATTGCGCTGGCTAAAACAGTGGCATCAAGATTCTTGGTGCTTTTCTGTCTGGGAGTCTCCAGTCTGGCTTCTCTCCTGAATCCCTTCTTCAATTAGCTGACTGGGTGGCTCTGCCCCTTCCCGGAGCTCCAAACGTCTACCAAAAGGGGACCCAGTCCTGTTTACTCTGCACTGAGAACTGCCGCGCCGAGGCACTAACAAAACCGCCACACTGGCTGCAAGAGTCGCACTGGTGACCCGTGGGGCTCCTCCGCTGGGAATCTCCTGGTCCTTGAGCAACAAAAATTTGTCTGAAAATGTGGCGTCCTCTCGTTCTCTGCACTTTCACTGGGAGCTACAAGCCTGAGCTGCTAGTGATTGGCCATCTTGGATCTCTCTCCTTTTTTGTAAACTTCTTTAAGTTCATTATGAATTCTGGATGTTAAGCATTTGTTAGGAGCATAGTTTGCATTTTTAAAAAAATTCTGTAGGTTGTTTACTCTGTTGATAGTTTCATTTACATGAAGAAACTGTTTAGTTCACTTGGGTCCCATTTGCCTGTTTTTGCTTTTGTTTCAATGGCTTCTGGCATATTTATCATGAAGTCTGCAGGTTCCTATGTGTAGAGTAATATTTTACAGAGTATTTTTTTTTAAATTTTTAAGTTTTACATTTAAGTCTTTAATTCATCTTGAGTTGATTTTTGTATATGGTGTAAGGAAGGGATCCAGTATTGGTCTTCTATAGAGTGCTAGCTAATTATTCCAGCATGAAATAGGGAATTCCTCCCATATTCCTCTTGTCAGCTTTGTTGAAGATCAGATGGTTGTAGGTGTGTGGCATTTTCCTTTGGCACCATATTCTATTGCATTTGTCTATGAGTCTGTTTTTGTTCCAGTACTGTGCTTTTTTGGTTATTATAGCCCTGTAGTAGAGTTTGAAGTTGGAAAATGTAGTGTCTCCATCTTAGTTCTTTTTCCTTAAGAGTGTCTTGGCTATTTGGGCCCTTTTTTGGTTCCATGTGTATTTTAAAACATATTTTTTAGTTCTGTTAAGAATGTTTTTGGGCTGGGTGTGGTGGCTGACACCTGTAACCAAAGCACTTTGGGAGGCCCATGCTGGTGGAGTGTCCGATGCAGGAGTTTGAGACCAGCCTTGCCAACACAGTGAAATCCTGTCTCTACTGAAAATACAAAACAAATTAGCTGGACATGGTGGTGGGAACCTGTAATGCCGTCTACTTTGGACGCTGAGGCAGGGGAATCTCTTGGAGGGGAAGATTGCTGTGAGCAGAGATGGTGCCACTGCACTTAAGCCTGAGCAACAAGAGGGAATATTCATCTCAAAATAACAATAATAATAATAATATGGCCAGGTGCGGTGGCTCACGTGTATAATCCCAGCACTTTGGGAGGCCGAGCCGGCTGGATCACGAGGTCAAGAGATCGAGACCATCCTGGTCAACATGGTGAAACCCCGTCTCTACTAAAAATACAAAAATTAGCTGGGCATGGTGGCGCATGCCCATAGTCCCAGCTACTCGGGAAGCTGAGGTGGGAGAATTGCTTGAACCCAGGAGGTGGAGGTTGTGGTGAGCTGAGATCGTGCCATTGCAGTCCAGCCTGGGTAACGAGCGAAACTCCATCTCAAAAAAAAAATAACAATAACAATAATAATAATAATAACAATAATGTTTTTGATGGTTTCTCAGAAATAGCATTAGGTCTGTAAATTTCTTTGGGCAGTTTGGCCATATAAATAATACTGAGAATATTATTATTTTCTATCCATGAGAATAACATGGTTTACATTTGTTTGTGTTATATATATATATTTAACTTTGATCATTTTATCTCTTCTGTGATTAGTAATGAAATGCGGCATTTTAAATAATGGAAGCTTTAAGAACTCGGAAATGAAATGAACCAGTGGCTGCTGGCTTTCTGGTTTCTCCATGAGTTTACACTTAACGTTAAATTTGTCATCTTAAATATCAGGTTTGTTTCTCCAATTTAGGTGAGTAACAGTAAGGGGTTATCATAGGTAATTTGAGTTGGATCACAGAGGTTATTCAAATGACATATCTTTAAAAATTAATTACTGGCTTATTTAACATAGAAATGTTGCAGTATTTTCCTCAAGTTCAATTAGTTTTTGTTTTGCCTTGGTTAACAGTTTTATAAGAGTCACTATCTTTATTAAAATACTCACAATTTTTACTCAGTCCAAATGATTTGATCCTTAAATTATCGTAAACCTGTACTAAACTTGTCTGGGCCCTTATCATTTTTTATGAACCTCCTTATAGACACATTCCTCTAGGATTTTTTTAAACTTTTGAAGTTTTTAGGAACTACATTAGAATTAAACCATTGACCAGCCAGGTGCAGTGTCTCACACCTAGCACTTTGTGAGGCGGAGGTGAGTGGATCATCTGAGGTCAGAAGTTGAAGACTAGCCTGGCCAACATGGTAAAACCTCCTCAATGCTAATAAGACAAAAATTAGCTGGGCATGGTGGTGCATGCCTGTAATCTCTGCTACTCTGGAGACTGAAGCAGGAGAATTGCTTGAAACCACGAGGCAGAGGTTGCAGTGAGCCAAGATTGCGCCATTGCACTCCAGCCTGGGTGACGAGAGCAAAACTCTGTTATTAGTCAATGTGGACAGAGCTGAGAATAGCAGTTTTCTGGCAGGTCAGCAACTTCTCAGCAGTAAAGACACCTGTCATCCATGCTGGAGTCCAATAGTGCAATCTCGGCTCACTGCAACTTCCGCCTCTCAGGTTCAAGAGATTCTCCTGAATCCACCTCCCATGTAGCTGGGACTACAAGCACACACCACCACACCTGGCTAATTTTTATATTTTTAGTGGGAGATGGGTTCCCCATATTAGCCAAGCCAGTCTCGAACTTCTGACGTTGTGATCTGCCTGCCTTGGACTAAAACAAAATTTTTATGAATTACTTTATATGACCAAAATGGAATGAGAGTATGGAACAATAATAGAAAATAAACTTAAAAATTTACAAATATATGAAAATTAAATAGCACCAAACTCTTGAGCATGCATCTGTTTAAAAATTCAAATAATTAATATTTTGAAAAAGTCCATATTGCTCAATGTAACCTATAGATTTAATGCAGTGTTTTAAAATTTCTCACTGCAGTTTTGAAGAAATATAAACAGCAGCCAGGCACAGTGGCTCATGCCTGTAACCCCAGCACTCTGGGAGGCTGAGATGTGGTGTAATCACAAGGTCAATAGATCAAGACCATCCTGGCCAAAATGGTGAAACCACATTTGTACTAAAAAAAAATCCAAAAATTAGCTGGACAAGGTGGCCCATACTTGTAATCCTAGCTACTCGGGAGGCTGAGGCAAGAGAATCACTTGAACCTGGGAAGGAGAGGTTGCAGTGAGCCAGGATTGTGTCATTTCACTTCAGCCTGGCAGCATGGCGAGACTCCGACTAGGGGTTTGGCCACTATCTCATATCTCTTCATATTCCAGGGCTCTTGTTCTTGCTCCAGATAGGTGATCAAATCATTTCTAGGCTTCCAGAGGGTCCTGGCTCTCCACTATGGATCTCACAGTACCTGTAGGTCACTAGGCGCAAAGACCTGTTTGTGTAATTTCTGACATTTTTTTCTTTTCTTTTTCTTTTTCTTTTTCTTTTTTTTTTTTTTTGAGATGAAGTTTTGCTGTATCACCGAGGCTAGAGTGCAGTAGCACGATCTTGGCTTACTGCAACCTCTGCCTCCTGAGTTCAAGCAATTCTCCTGCCTCAGCCTCCTGAATAGCTGGGAATACAGGCACATGTCCTCATGCCGGGCTAATCTTTGTATTATTAATAGAGATGGGGTTTCACTATGTTGGCCAGGCTGGTCTCAAACTCCTGATCTCAGGTGATCTGCTCACTTCAGCCTCAGAGTATAAGGATTACAGGTGTGAGCCACCATGCCCAGCATCTCTGAGTTCTTTAAGCAGTATTTTGTAATTCTCGCCATAGAGATCTAGCTCCCTGGTTAGCTGTATTTCTACTTTTTTTTAATGTGGCAGTTTTGAATAGGATGATGTTCATTATTTGACTTCAGACTTGAATGTTGTTGATGTACAGAGATGGTACTAATTTTTGTATATTTATATTCTGAAACTTTGCTGAAGTTGTTTGTCAGTTTACAGTTTTTCTGCTGGGACTATAGGTTTTTCTAGATAAATAGGTATGTCATCTGAAAACAGGGATAGTTTGACTGTTTGGGTGCCTTTTATTTTTTTGTCTTGCTTGATTACTTTTCCCACAACTTTAAAATGTATGTTGAATAGCAGTGTTGAGAGAAAGTATTGTCGCCTTGTGCCAGTTTTCAAAAGGAAATGCTTTCAACTTGTGTCTATTCAGTATGTTGGCTGTGGGTTTGTCATAGATAACTCATTACTTTGAAGAGTGTACCTTCAATGCTTAGTTTATTGAGGGTTATAACATAAAGGATGTTAAATTTTATTGAAAGATTTTTCTGCATCTATTGATATAATCTTGTGGTGTTTGTCTTTATTTCTGTTTATGTGATGAATCACATTTATTGATTTGCGTATGTTGTGGCAACCTTGCATACAAGGGGATAAAGCCTACTTAATCACAGTCAGTTAACTTTTTTTTTGAGACAGAGTCTCACTCTGTCACCAGGCTGGAGTGCAGTGGCACCATCTCAGCTCACTACAATCTCCACCTCCCAGGTTCAAGTGATTCTCTTGCCTGAGCCTCCCAAGTAGGTGGGATTACAGGTGCCTGCCACATGCACACCTAGTTGCTGTATTTTTAATAGAGACAAGATTTCACCACGTTGGCCAGACTTGTCTCAAACTCCCGACCTCAGGTGATCCACTAATCTCAGCCTCCCAAAGTGTTTGGATTACAGATGTGAGCCACCACACCCAGCTCATAGGCTATTCACTTTTTGATGTGCTGCTGGATTTGGTTTGTCAGTATTTTGTTGAAGATTTTTTATCAATGTTTATTAAGAATATTGGCCTAAGGTTTTTTTGTTTTGTCTCTGCCAGGTTTTGGTATCAGAATGATGCTGTTCCTTAGATAATGAGTTGGGGAGGAGTCTCTTCTCAATTATTTAGAATAGTTTTAGTAGGAATAATACCAGCTCTTCTTTGTATGTCTGGTAGAATTCAGCTGTAAGTCTGTCTGGTCTTGGGCTTTTTTTGGTTGGTAGGCTTTTTATTGCTCATTCAATTTTGGAGCTTTTTATTATTCTACTAAGGGATTCAGTTTTTCTTGTTGTTGTTTCTGTTCAGTCTTGGGAAGACGTATTTGTCCAAGAATTCATTTTTTTTCTAGATTCTAGTTTCTGTGTATAGAAATGTTTATTGTAGACTTCAATCATTATTTGCATTTTTGTTTGTTAAGGTTTGTTTTGTCATTTCTGATTTTGTTTATTTGGATTTTCTCTTCTTTTTTCATTAATCTAGCTAGTGGTTTAATATTGCAAACTGTTTCAAAAAATTTACTCTTTAATTTCTCCACCCTTTTTGTAGTTCTTTATGCCTAAATCTTTTTCAGTTCAGATGTGATTTTTGTTATTTCTTGTCTTCTGCTTGTTTAAGGGTTGATTTGCTCTTGCTGTTCTCATTCTTCTATTTATAACATCAGGTTGTTAAATTGAGATTTTTCTAACTCTTTGATGTCAACACTTAATTTATAGCACTGCCTTAGCTGTGTTACAGTGATTCTGCCATGTTTCATTTTTGTTCTCATTTATTTCAAAAAACTTCTCGATTTTGTCATTCAAGTGTAGGCTAATTATGTAAGTGTCTGGTTTCAAGTGGTTTTATTTGTATTCAATTATATTTTTATCAAGCTGTGGTCTGAGTGTGTTGATATGATTTGGGGATTTTTGAATTTGCTGAGGGTTGCTTTAGTTTGTAATGTGTGGTCAATTTTAAAGTATATGCTCTTTGGTCATGAGAACAATGTATATTATGTTGTTTTTAGATGGAAAGTTCTGTGGGTGTCTGTTAGGACTATTTGGTCAAGTGTTGAGTTTAGGTCCTAATATCTTTGTTAATTTTTTTCCTTCAGTAATCCATTTATTAGTGTCTGTAGAGTGTTATAGTGTCCTACTATTATTGTGTCAGAATCTAACTGTCTTCATAAGTCACTAAGAACTTGTTTTATTTATTTACACCTATAAATTTATATAACACATTTTTTTCTTTTGCTTTTTCCCCCATAAACATTTTTTCAAGTGCACACAGTGTGCCCAAGGCTATTCCACAGATGTCTGAATTCAGTGTCTACTGAAATTCAGATGTCTTGATAGTTCAGCATGTTCAGAGATGTAGCTGATATAGAAGAAAATGTGAATTAGAAATAACGGGATTTAGTTACATAGCTTAAAATAAAGGAGACTATTTTGCTCATCTCTCTTTTCTTAAAGCATTTACATTATATGTAGATATTTATCTCTGCTTTTTGAAATATATGTATGTCATATTAACAGATAAATAAACCTTTTAGCATTCTTTTTGACTCAGGATTTTCTTTAGGACTTTAGATTCATTGCTTTTTTTTTTTTTTTTTGCTTTGGCAAAAGTTTATTTATTTATTTTTTTTGAGATGGAGTCTTGCTCTGTTGCCAGGCGCCAGGCGCCAGGCTGGAGTGCAGTGGTGTGATCTCAGCTCACCACAACCTCTGCCTTCTGGGTTTAAGCAATTCTCTTGCCTTAGCCTCCCCAGTACCTGGGACTACAGGCATGCGCCACCACACGCAGTTAAGTTTTGTATTTTTAGGAGAGATGGGGTTTCACCATGTTGGCCAGGGTGGTCTTGATCTCTTGACCTTGTGATCCGCCCACCTTGGCCTCCCGAAGTGCTGGGATTACAGGCGTGAGCCATCACGCCCAGCCTAACAGTTTATATTTTTTATTTTTAGTCTTCTAAAGTAGACACAGATTTGTTTACATTAATGTTATTTTAAAAGCACACAGAAGTTTAGCAGCAAGATAGCATTAAATTTAGCAATACCGAATGATGAAGGATAAGAGATACTGAGTAAGTTTCTTTGACAGAACACTGATTATCCAAGTTAATTATCTCATATTTGCAGGCTGAAGTACTAGCATTGCAAAAGCAAGAAGAGTTCAGTATATAAACTGTGGAGTCTGTAGTTATATTTTGCTTTCTATTTTATACTTAATAATTAGCATAATTATGTGTATTGTTAGTAGACAGCCTGCATTTATGTAAATTAAACAGTATTTTCTACAATTGTATTCATATAATAGGAGAAATATAAGGGCAAAATATTTACATTGAATGGATGTTTTAATAGTTATTTTGCTATTGTTATTTGTACTGTTAAAATGAAGTTTTTAAACTGAATTATGGCTACAAAACAATTTAAAAAATTTTTAGATTATGACTAGTACATTAAAATTGTTTAGACTTATTTATATCTAACATCCCAAAAAATGCTACCAAATTATTACAGTAAACATTTGTCTACCATGCTTATTAATAAATCCCACATGGATAATTACAGATAAGCATAATTTCAGTGTCTTTCATTTCACTAAATTGGAATGCTGGTATTACAGGACAAAAAACATGAGTGATGTGGCCACTGAAATACCATAATAGCTGTTCAGTTAGGTATGTTGCAAGGTAAAATATATTTCACTATATAAACAAAGTCAGAGCTCCAATTTTTCTTATCTTCTAAAAGTGCTTATGTAAATCGTCAGATGTATTCCAATGTAGATCTCCCATTCAATAGCTAGGAAATAGGAGAGCAGTAGAGATAGAAGAGAAACCTTAAACAATTCTGCAGAGAATATTTTCTCCTTTTTCATAGTACTCATGTTTCTCATGCTGAGAGTACTTGTGCACTTTGGGTTTTTTTGTTTGTTTGTTTTTGAGACAGAGTCTTGCTCTGTTGCCCAGACTGGAGTGCAGTGGCACGATCTCGGCTCACTGCAACCTCCACCTCTCAGGCTCAAGTGATTTTCCTGCCTCAGCCTCCCAAGTGGCTGGGATCACAGGCACATGCCACCAAGCCCAGCTAATTTTTGTATTTTTAGTAGTGATGGGGTTTCACCATGTTGGCCAGACTGGTCTCAAACTCCTGGCCACAAGTGATCTGCCAGCCTTTCCTTCCAAATTGCTGGAATTATAGGCATGAGCTAATAGACACTTTGGGTTTTTAAAGAGAAATTCCTTTAAGGAGAATATTTTCTAGCTGACTTGATCAATTTCATATCTAACCAGAGTGTTGTTCTTAAGATGCCTTTAACTTTTTTTTCTCAATATAATCTTGCTCAGACTGAGAGCTGTTTTTCTCTCCAGTGCTTTGTGTGGCTGTTCCAGGGGTCCTATTAGTATCCCTTGGGGTCTGTGAATAAGGTGAGCTGTCACAGTGAGAAGTCTTAGACATATTTCTATCTGGACTCATGCTGGAAATCCAGCAGTATTTTTTCATGTCACCGTTATAAATAGAAACTGAGGCTGCAACACTACTCGCATTCCCATTATTGTGAAGGTGCAATTCTATCCAGGAGGTCTACAGCCTCTCCTCCTGCTGCTCAGGCTTCACTCTTTGATATGAAACCGTGTGCTGCTGTGGCAATTTGGATTCATGTAAAATGTGATCTACCAGCTGTGAGCCTTGTGCTGTGGGCTGTACCTCAGTGGCAGATGAAAGGGGTTCAAGAGAGGACACTAGCCATCAAGAGAGGGCAAGCAGGATTTCTATAACCCAGTGGTCAGGGAGTAGAGAGTCATTGCTTTAAAATGTAAATAGCCAAAAAGATACCACCCTGGTCAATCATTTGTGTAGAAGAGTGAGAGCCTGACTTCAGCAGGCACCTGGCTTCAAGTTGCAAAACTACCTCATAGCATGAAGATGTGAAAAATTTATTTTATTATTGAATATAACAAATTAGCATGCATGAATGGCCTCTCCAATTACCAGGTAAATTCAGGGTTAACTACTTATGACATGGTGTTGTATATTCTTCTACTTGTGGGATATTATGGTGACCATCTTTCTGTCTTTGCAATCTGTTAAGCAGATTGACTGTGATGCATGATGCATTCAAAATTAATTGTGTAATAAAACACATTTCTTATTTATTTCTTTATTTATTTTTTGTGATGGAGTCTCGCTCTGTCGCCCAGGCTGGAGTGTAGTGGCACAATCTCAGCTCACTGCAGCCTCTGCCTCCTGGGTTCTAGCAATTCTCCTGCGTAAGCCTCCCGAGTAGCTAGGATTACAGGCATGTGCCACAACACCCAGGTAATTTTTTTTTTTTTTTTTGTGACAGAGTCTTGCTCTGTCATCAGGTGCCAGGCTGGAGTGCAGTGGCATGATCTCAGCTCACTGCAACTTCCGCCTTCCAGGTTCAAGCAATTCTCCTGCCTTAGCCTCCCGAGTAGCTGGGACTATAGGTGCGCGCCACCACGTCCAGCTAATTTTTGTATTTTTTAGTAGAGACGGGGTTTCACCATGTTGGCCAGGTTGGTCTTGATCTCTTGACCTCATGATCTGCCCACCTCAGCGTCCCAAGGTGCTGGGATTATACACGTGAGCCACCGCTCCTGGCTTAATTTTTTGTATATTAGTAGAGATGGGTTTCACCATGTTGATCAGGCTCATCTTGAACTCCTAACTTCAGGTGATTCACCTGCTTTGGCCTCTTAAAGTGCTGGGATTACAAGTGTGAGCCACCATGCCCAGCCTACAGTTCTTATTGTTATATTATTGTGGTGTTTCTCTGGGGCTGGGGAAAATTTTTCTTCTAATTATATTTTCCAGACACTGTCTAGAATTATCAGACATGATATGAACATATAAGGTGCCAACCAGAATTTACTCTAGAGGTGACTTTCCCTCTCAGGCTTCCAGTCAACTCACAAATTTACTGCAAGGTATCTGCTTTCTCTTAAATATGCAGGCAGAATTGTATCTCTGCCTGTTTGGTACCTGTAGCTTTCTGTAGTCACTTCTAGAGACTAGACCAGATTTCTACAAACTTTACAGGGCAGCAATCAACCACTTTACCTTCTTTAGTGACTCTTGTTTCTTTAGTCCTGAAACTGACTTACAGACCATGGAGTCCAGAAACCCAATCAGAGTAATGTGTTCACTGAGTAGATGTTAGAAACAGGTACTCAGTATTGCATAGAATGAACACTGAGACTATGGATCAGTCAGCAAGGCCAGTTGTTACTTTCTGCAGAAAGGGTGACACTCAGTAACAGTCTTGCCATGAGATCACACCTGAACAAAGGAAACAGGAGCATTTATAACCTAGTGCAGTCATCCTACTGCTGTGTCCAGTTTCCACTGGCTGGAACAGAACCTCACACTCTAAGCTTTACACTATTGGCTGCCAACTTAAAATTTTCCTAAATAGGTAAAAGTAAGAAAGAACAAAGAAAAGAGGAAGTGACTTGTGGAATGCTGATAAATGCAAAAGTACTCCTTAATAAGGGCAAAGGAGAAAACTTGATCTAATGCTTCCCCAGGCTTTCCCAGACATGTCAGGGCAGATATCTGGGGCAGCCAAGGAAACTTTGAAGAGGAACTTCTATTTTATTTTCTACAATTACTCCCTCTTTTAATTTATAATTTCTCTTCAAACTTGTTCAATAGTTCTTGACTTCTTTGGTCAGCTTGATCTTCTAGCAGAAGAAATCTTTTAGAATAGGGTGGGAGAGGGGTTAGGGATATCTTGGTAAGAGTCATATCAATTAGTTTCTGCACTAGCCTTTAAATGCAGGGTATAACACAACATCTGACAATAAGCAGTCCAGTGAGGTAAGAATTGAGGTTAGGGTTTCTTTCCATTTGTCAAACCAATTTTCTAGCCGTTTTGAAATGGGATTATTTATGCCAGAATTTTTCTTTCTTTCTTTTTTTTTTAATGGAATGCTTCATGAATTTGCATGTCATTCTTGTGCAGGGGCCATGCTAATCTTCTCTGTATCATCCCAATTTTAGTATATGTGCTGCCGAAGCAAGCACCAGAATTTTTAGCTAATTCATTTGATAAGGTCGTGATTCCTTGCAAGGCCCATGTTATGCTTCCATCTGGGGCTATGTTATTTGGGATGAAAGTACAGCATTGAGTTTTAATCATTACACAAACACCATCTTTTTTAGCTGGTATCATATCAAGAGCTATCCTGTTTTCCCAGGCCATTTAGCTAGTAGACCTTAACTTTTCTGCGATTCCTTTAATGGCATCTTTTGTATAGTTAACAAATTGTTGTTGGTTATAGTAAATATAATTGATCCAATCTACATTTTTGTTTATTGTTACCCACCAAAATGGTCCCAACTAATATCAGACAGCTATTTTATCTCTAGCTTTAAACTCACTGGTTACTCATCTGGGAATTCCATTTGCATCTAAATAAATATAAGAATCAAAGAATCCGGCCGGGCACGGTGGCTCAAGCCTGTAATCCCAGCACTTTGGGAGGCCGAGGCGGGTGGATCACGAGGTCAAGAGATCGAGACCATCCTGGTCTACATGGTGAAACCCTGTCTCTACTAAAGATACAAAAAATTAGCTGGGCATGGTGGCGCGTGCCTGTAATCCCAGCTACTCAGGAGGCTGAGGCAGGAGAATTGCCTGAACCCAGGAGGCGGAGGTTGCGGTGAGCCGAGATCTCGCCATTGAACTCCAGCCTGGGTAACAAAAGCCAAACTCCGTCTCAAAAAAAAAAAAATCAAAGAATCCATAAGGAGACTCTCTTATGTGTTGGTAGTGGGTCTGTCGATTTTCAGCTGATGAAATGCAGGGTAAAAGGGATAGCCAATTGGACTAGAGTGCAGTTACCACTCCAGTTATTTGGCCCCCAACAATACCACCATACGTTCGTTCAAGGATGACGGATGGAAGTCTGGTGGGTTAGCTCTTGGAAGTGCCTTACTTCACTGTATCCTGTTAAGTGTCCAAGTAACACTGAGTTAACCTCCTGCTGTGAAACAGGAAGCAAATTCTACCTCAGAAGATGGTGGCTGAATGGCCCTTGGAGGCTGACCTGCAGGGTGCTGAACTTCAGGATATAGCAGAGAAAGGGCTTGGCACAATTGGCTGTTCCTTGCTGTGGAATCTTGAGAGAGAGACACCACACACACTAAGTCTGTCTGATGAGAGGACTATTTAAGTGGAAAGGGGACAATCTGGGCCTCTGGCCTACCATGTGTAACAGTTGCTTTTGCTTAGAGTGTGGACGGAGTATTTAATCAATTTTAACCACGCATTTGCATTGTGAGACCCAGTCTCTATAGCTAAGGTTTGCTTTAGATCATGGATTTTTGCCACTGATACTTTCGCTCTATCATTTGATAAAGGGATATTTGAAATAGAGTTGAGGAGGGTAGAGGAGGAAGAGGCAGAAGGTATATTTCAAATATGCCCAAGGGATCCTTCCTGTTGATATTTGCCCCGATACCATAGAGGTGATGGATGACAGGCCTAATTTCAGTATTAATAGGGTAAGTAATAAAAATAAAGATTGGGTTACTTTGGTAAGCTTTGCAATCAGGGGAAATGGCCTCTTTAGTGAAGTAAAGGTGAGGTTTAAGATTAGTACAAACAACTCCTGTAGATTTTTTTTTTTTTTTTTTTTTTTCCCAATCATTGAGAGCTTGTAAGGTTGCTGAGGTTGGTTGGCCTTGAACTCTTGGCCTCGCCTTCGCAAGCGCCACGACATCTGGCCGGAGCCACTTTGGGCCCCGATTTTTTTTTTTTTTTTTTTTTTTTTTTTATTGCGTGGTCCACAGGATGTCACTCTAGCTTTTACAAGGTTGCCAGACAGTAGAAACAAGAAATTGATATCTTGGTTGCAACTTACTGCAGTGATGAGAGCTACAGGCTAGTAGACTGGTTAGAAGACTACAGCATAAATACTTTTCTGAGGAGGCTAACTGCCTCTGGCTATGTAAATCTCCACAATGCATTAAGTAAGCATCAAATATTACATGTTGGGGAGAATTTGATCTGATTACATTAGTAACAAGATGAGGAGTAACAAGAGGAAAGAAAGAAAAATAGAAATAAAGATACATCAAGTTTTTCTTAACTTTAGCTTGGTAGAGATTTGTCCTGGAACTACAGGACTCTGAGGGCGTTGATGCTTCCTCAACTCAAAGTATGAAGGGTCTATTCTTTTTCTGCTCTGCAAACGGTGGTCTCAGTAGTTAATAGCACATAGTAGGATCCTTCCCAAAGCTGGCTTAAGTTTCTCTTTTTTCTACCCTTTACTGAAGACACAGTCTCCAGGTCAATGCTGGTGCATTAGAAATTCTAGAGGTGCTGCCTGTGCTAAAAGACATTTGGCTTTAAGGGAAGAAAAGGTAGAGGAGAGACCAAATATATAATTTCTGAGAAACTGATCTTTGGTTTCTAACGTAGGGACATCAGCTGAAGAATGTAAGGCAACCCATATAGCATCTCATAGGGAGATAAGCCTATGTCCTTCCAAGGAGAGCTCTTCTGATTCGTTTTTTTTTTTTTTTTTTTTTTGAGATGGAATTTTTGCTCTTGTCCAGGCTGGAGTGCAGTGGATCTTGGTTCACCTCAACCTCTGCCTCCCAGGTTCAGGTGATTCTCCTGCCTCAGCCTCCCTAGTAGCTAGGATTACAGGTGCTCACCACCATGCTGGCTAATTTTTATATTTTTAGTAGAGACGGGGTTTTGCCATGTTTGCCAGATTGGTCTCGATCTCTTGACCTCATGATCTGCCTGCCTCAGCCTACTGAAGTGCTGGGATTATAGGCGTGAACCACTGCACCTGGCCTGTTCTGATTCTTAATAAAGCAATAGAAGACATTTTAGTCCATGGGAGTTTCTAAATTAATTTGGTTAAATGATTTTTAAGAGTTTGATTCATTTCTCTCTCAATATTTTCTATTATCCCAAATCTAGGTACAATGTACTCAAGGCTTTTACTGCATTATTAGCAGTGGCCTTTGAAAAAGGAGTAGCTTCCCTCCAATGTGTAAGATGATCAGCTATCACTAATAGGTATTTTAGTCCACCTACTATGGCATTTCAGTGTCGTCAACTTGAACACTCTGGAGTGTGTTTATCCTAAAAGTAATTTCTTTAGAGCCTGCTTGTTAGTTTTCTTGCAGATGAAACATCTCTCTTTAGCTTGCCTGGCCAGAGTATAAATTCCAGTACATCCTTAGACTCTAAGAACTGCATCACACAGGGCCTCAGGGCCCCAATGTGTTCCTTGGTATAGGTGAGTTAAGGTTTCTCTCACAAGGGGCTTAGAGAGCATCTCCCTCTGGCCTGGGAGAATTTACCTCCCATCAGCATTTTCCTGTGCCCCAATTTCAGCCATCTTCTCCTTCTCAACAGAGGAGAAAATAGGAACTATTTTAGGAGAAGGAAGGGAAGGAGTTAAATGAAAAATTAGTCCAGCAGCAATTGCTGCCTTTTTGGCCACCTGAAATGCAAGGTGGTCCCTCAACTTTCAAAAGAAGTCATGTTGATGTCCTGGGACATTTCTTCTGGTAATTGGAGGTTGTTTAAGACATGAACTACTAATGGTTCATAAGCAAGTTCTTGGCCTTGATTATTCATTAGACCTTGTTCAGCCCAATTTTTTCCAAATATGTGTGCTACCCCAAAGGCATACTTAGAGTCTGTATAAATGGTTTCTATCTTATTTTCTAGGAATTTTATGGCCTTACTGAGAGTAAATAATACACACCTCTGGGCAGAATAATTATTGGGTAACCTCCACAACTCAATTTCTTCAAAAGTTTCTCCATCTCTTACTGCATATTCATTGTGTTGTCTCCCATCAATCATTTTGGGAGAATCCGTGTATGAACAGGTGAATGTCTGGTCTTATAAGGGGTCTCTGCTAGATCAGGCTGAACCTTTGTATAATAATAAAGTCAAGACACAAATGTTCAGTCTGTAGCAGTGGGTTCCCTGTTAGGAAGCCTGCAGGGTTAAGTGAGCTATCTGTTGTTATGGTTAAGTCATCTTTCTCTAGCAGACTAGCTTCATACTTTAATATTCTAGAATCAGTAAGCTATCTTTCTGCCTTTTGACTTAAAATAGCTTTAACCTGGTGGTGTGTACTTACAGTCAAATATCTTCCAAAGGTAATCTTTCTGTTTCTACTAATATGGCAGTAGCTGCCACAGACTGGATACTTTGGGGCCATCCATTGGCAACTGGATCTAAGACTTTGGACAGGAAAGTAACTGGCTGCTGGCAGATTCCATGTTCCTGTGTGAGTACCCCTAGGGCTACTCCATTATCCACATGAAAAGGTTTCACTAAAGAGAGTAAGGCTAGGACAGGGGCAGACATTAACCATGCCTTTAATTCATTTACAGGGTCAGCTTCATCAGAAGACCATATAAGCAGGTCAGGTCCTCTTTCAGTAAGTTTTTCATGTAACAGCTTACTTCTCAGAGCATAAGAGTCAACCATAATCTGCAGTATCCAATGAACTTTAAGAATTTTCTGAGTTCTCATTTGGCTGGGGGCAAGGGTAAGGACACAATTCCCTCAACCCATTCAGGCCCATTCTTCTTTTCCCTGCACTAATTAAATGGCCTAAATATCTGACTTCTGGTTCTACGTATTAAAGTTTTTCCTTTGAGACTCACAACCCTTCAGAGTATGGATGATTCAAAAAGTATATGGAGTGCTCAGCTACTTTTTCTGTATCTTCACCAGATATAATCCATATACTGGATTAAACGGAGCTGTGTTGAAATTTCTACTTTTCTAATTACCTTGTCTAGAGCATGAGTAAAAGTATTTGGCTAGTCTGCAAACCCTTGAGGTAATACTGTCCACCAGTACTGTTCCTTTTGTTCTGTATCTTGATCCTCCCATTTGAAGGCAAATAGATCTCAGCTTCTTTCAGCCAGAGGACAGGCCCAAAAGGCATCTTTTAAATTGATGACAGTAAACCACTGATCACTATAGGGAATTTTGCTTAGAATAGTATATGGATTTGGCATTGTCGAGTGAGCAGTTTGTACTATTTAATTTATAGCTCTAAGATCTTTTACTAATCAATAGGATCCATCAGGCTTTCTGACAGGTAAAATAGGGGTGTTATATGGGGACATGCAAGGTCCTAGGAGTCCATCTTTGATAAGACCTTTAATTACAGGCTTTAGTCTTATCTGACTTTGTAAGGAAATTGGGTACTGCTTTCTTCTGGCTCCTCCTTCTGGAATCTTTAAATGTATTTGGATTGGGAGAATTCGTAGCTTCCCTCAATTCCCTTCTCTTGACCATACATCCGGATAAATTTTCTTCTCATCTACTGTAGTCAGCAGGTTTAAGAAGATACAGATTTTGGCCCTATTTGTAATCCTAATCCTAATCTCAACATTAACTATCTTCTTAGTAATTAGTATTTGCTTCAGGAATTAGTATAAATTGATTATTAGCCACCCAATTTTTATATCTCACTTCTGTATTCTCTAGAATCTTGCCTTAAACCCTCCTCCTTTTACTCCAGATATAAATAATAATTCTTCTGAAGAACAATTTAAGCCATTTGGATAAAGGCATAAACAGTGACTCACTCCAGAATCAATAAAGAATGTTATTAATTTATGGTTTGGTCCCACCTCTAAATTTATCAATGGCTCTTGGTGGGACTCAAAGTAAAAAAGAGCCCCTGAGCCCCCCTTGCTTCTTCTAAGGCAAGCATGAGCAGGCTCTTGGTGGTTTCTAATTGAGAGCATTCTCTCTTCAAATGGCCTGTCTTCCCGCATCTGTAACATCTATCTTGCCCACCTTTTCTTCCTATTGCAGGACCCTTTTGCCTTGGCTTATCCTTGTTTTGTCTGCATTTTCACCTTCTACAGCACTTGCTATGGTCCTCCCATGTCCAATTCTGACCTCGCCCTATCCCTCTCTGCAGACCTGCACCCCAGGTCGTCGGTCGATTTTTCACTCTGGACATTGCCTGCCCGGTTGATTTTTGCCAAAAAACCTTTGCTGTTTGCTTTTGTCTCTCTTCATCTCTCCTCACATATAGTTTTTTGTGCTTCCTCTAAAAGTTCTTCAATCAACCAGTTCTTCTACCTATCTTTTGTTGCTTTCTTGCAATGTCAGGCCAGTTGTTTGTGATAAAATGTGATTTTAGCATCCCTTGCCCTGGAGAACTATCTGGATTTAAATCAGCATACTTTATTAATTGTAATCTTAGCCTGTCTAGGAACTGCATTGGTCCTTCATTCTTTTCTTGGTGTACATCAAAGGCTTTCGTTAAGTTTTGAGGTCTAGGTGCAGATTTATTTATCCCTCTGATAATCAACTCTTGCACATCTGCTGCTGGGTTATCTTGGCCAGCAGGATAATCACGTTTTTAGGTTGCCATAGCAGCTTTGTGAGTCATGTTTCATTCTTCTTTAGAGAAGAAGATACCTAGGATTGACAGTAACTAGGTTCATGTATAGATTTGCAGGCCCAATCCCTGATGAATTCATTCTGCTACCCATTCTGGATTATCTAGCAGAGGCTTAAGTTCTTTCTTTAGACCTAATTTATCCTGGGAGGTTTATTTTCTCCCTCCCCTTCCAGAGATCTGTTTCACTTTTCTTCCATGCAACCACCACCTCAAACAGTGATGCTTGTGACCACTCACACACACTCAGCCTTCCAGAAGCTGACCACCAAGAAAATATTTTGTCACCCGCTTGTGACATTTCTTACCTTGGCCTGTACACAAGGTTGCCTGGCTATCATGGTTCTGTAAGCTTTCCCTTCTCCCCACATTGCTGAAGATCCAAATATGTTCATCACACCAAGTAGGTCCTGGCTCTCTTCTCCCCAGGCCACTGCAAGGAGGTGGTGGGGTGCCTCCCCACAAGAGAGGGCCAAGGACTTCCCAGAGAAAAACGGAATACTGATGAGCCCCAACCTGTTAGAAACGGGTACTTGGTGTTGCAAAAAATTAACACTGAGACTGTGGATCAGTCAGCAAGTTCTGTTGTTACTTTCTGCAGAAAGG
The DNA here is from genome assembly GCA_031835075.1 of Saguinus oedipus. Taxonomy (NCBI): domain Eukaryota; kingdom Metazoa; phylum Chordata; class Mammalia; order Primates; family Cebidae; genus Saguinus; species Saguinus oedipus. Next base: position 21,380,599 of record CM063187.1, read on the forward strand.
ATGCCACTCGATAGCAGTCTTGCAGGAGAGCACACCTGAACAAAGGATACAGGAGCCTTTATAACTTGATGCAACCATCCTACTTCTGTGTCTAGTTTCCTTGGCTGGAGAAATAGGGTCATCCTCTAAGCTTGACCCTATTGGCTAGCAACTAAAATTTTCCTAAATAGGTAAAGGCAAGAAAGGACAAAGAAAAGAGGAAATGACTTGTGGAATGCTGATAAAGGCAAAAGTACTCCTTAATAAGGGCAAAGGAGAAAACTATAATCTAATGCTTCCCTAGGCTTTCCCAGACATGTCAGGGTGAATATTTGGGACAGCCAAGGAAACTTTGAAGAGGTACTTCTATTTTATTTTCTACAGTAGACATGGAGACAAGAGAATTTCCACTTTACCCTTCCTTCTCTTGCTAAAATGCCCACAAATGCAAGTAACACCTGTTGCTAATCTATTTATTCAGAGCCTAAATCTGCAGCTCTAAATTCTGAATCTAGGTCTTGAGATTTGAAAAATAAGAAAAAAAAGAAAAACCTTTTGTCTGAGGAATGCAAGTCCTTCTAGTTGTCAAACTCAGACATTAAAATGAGAGCACAGTTATGTCTTTTTTCCCCCTTTTCAATAATGTATTTATTTCTTGAAAGCATTTGCTATTGCCACCAGTAGCTATCACTTAAACTAATAATGCCATACTGGACACTATAATTTATACTCTAAACCTTAATGATGTATGTCAAATCAATAATCATTGTTATTTCTGTAAGTAAATAAAAATTTCTGATAAATTTATACCTGTCCAGTCTTTCTCTTTTTGGGGCTTTACTTATACACTTGTAACTGGTGCCAAAGAATGTTTAGATTTCAGGCAACTTGAATCTTTGCTCCCAGGTTATAATCCTCATGCTTGGCCCAGATAAACTGTCTACTTATATTCATGTTGCCTCAGCTTATTTCTTTTAGGTAGACATATTATTTAGAATGTGCTAGAGCAGCCTCTATGAGGGGATTTCTCTTTTGATTTTACTCCACTTGCTGTGACACCCAAGAATGCAAAGCCAAGTTGATCTGACCTAGAGTCTGCACATAAGGTCAGACTTCTGCCTGGGATTCACAAGGCACAGAAAGTTTTTGGATTAAGAATGTACAGAAAACAAACAGGAGACATTTCTGCATTGTAGGATGTCAACATAGATGTCTTAAAGTTACCATTTGACAGTGTGACTCTTTGAGCTTTTCAGGTCCTGTCCAGTGACCTGCTACAGTTATGTGAGGCTCCAGGTGTAAATAGAATCTGATGTCAGAACCTATACATGTAAACAAGCATCTTCGGAGTAAGAGATTAAGGTCACAAAGTATCCAGAACCATGACCAAACTACACCTACATGTTAAATGTAATACTAGAGTATTCTTGTCCTTTTTTTGTTTGTTTTTAGCCCAAACTTTGGCTAATCAGAATTGATGATTAAAGTTGTAACGCTTCACTAGGACAGTTTAATTTTTTATTTCGCCTGATCCTCTCCTCCCTTGCTTATTGATGGGACATCAGCTCAGAAGCACTGGGAACCTTCTCACAATCATCTAGACATCTGTTAGAAATTTGAAAATGTTCAAAACAAAATTGTGTCAGGCTAACAAGAGTAGTTCATTCTGCTTCTGTTCAGTTTAAGTGAAATAATTTATTCTGTGTTTTCCTCCCCTCATACGTGAGATTTCTTTGGTTGGTACCCAGAAGAGAGTTTCTCCAGTTCTCTGGTACTTAAGTGCAAAACAAGGAGGAGGTCTGGAGACTCAAAGAGATAAACTAATAGTTTCTATTTCATATGGCCATTAGAAAAACAGATGAAGCAGTTATGACCTTTACCATCCAGGAACTTTTAGTCTAGGTCAGCAACTAGATAATGGCTTAATTGAGCATCATCTGGTGGGCACAAGGAATAGATGTGTGCAAACAAACTTGAGTTTTATTTGGGTTACTTAACTTTATATTGCGAATTTCTATGTTATTACCTAAAGGGATATTTATGGACAGAAGGGTTATTATTCCATTCTTTTTACCTTGCCAGGAATACATATTTATCTTATAAAATTATCCTAGAAAACTTTAAGAGATTTGTTTAAATTGGTTATTAGTATATGTTATAAAATTGACAGGGCAGTGGCTAAAAAAGATTAAAGTTACACAAACTCTGGGGATTTAAGTTTCTCTTAGGTAAGTTTATAAAAGCAGAACATGAAATACCTAGTGTTGTAGAGAACAGAATTCTACATAGGATCCTCTCCCTGCCCCAGTTCTATTTAGATTCACCCTCTGTAAAGGTCTTACTAAGGTCTGGCCCAACCCTGGAGTTTTGCCTCACTTAACTGATAAGAGATGAAAGTTTTGAATCCTTTTGCCTTTCTAGATCTGAGGCTCACAATGTTTTAAAAATCAAAAAGCAGATAAATGAGATAAATAAAGTGTGTATTATAGGGTCTTAATTTGTTGTTACTGCAATTGTTTTTTGAGAGAGAATTTTGCTCTTGTTGCCCACGCTGGAGTGCAGTGGCACGATTTCAGCTTACTGCAACGTTTGTCTCCTGAGTTCAAACAATTGTCCTGCCTTAGCCTCCTGAGTAGCTGGGATTATAGGCACCTGCCACCATGCCTGGCTAATTTTTTCTATTTTTAGTAGAGATGGGGTCTCATTATGTTGGTCAGGCTGGTCTCAAACTTGTGACCTCTGGTGATCCTCCCACTTTGGCCTCCCAAAGTGCAGGGATTACAGGATTGAGCCACCACATCTGGCCTATTTTTTTTTTTAAACAATGCTAGCAGAGAAAGTCCAATTTGCAACTTGTTTTCTATTTCTGCAGATCCAGTAGTTTTTCCACCAATCACAAAAAAGTAAATATAAACACAATACTTATTCTGCTAAACTACATAAACTCTGTATACCGTTTACTTGTCTATATTTAGGTTTTATTATATACATTAAAAAACAAATCAATGACAGACAATCAGAGGAAGAAATAAAAATGCTAGACCCCTTATCTAAAATCTGGGAATTATTCAAGACAGTACAGCTCCCAGGGTGTTAGGATGATTAAATCACACAACTTTTAATACCCAGTACAGTGCTCTCTTAACACACTCTTGAGCATATGGTACGTGCTTAATAAACATTACATTTAACCATGTGCACATGTTGGTTTCCAAATGTAAACTTATTCAAACATTGCTGCATTCTCTTTGTTCTTGTAAACTTTAAAGAACCAAAAAAGAATAAGGAAATTGGTTGTATTCATTTTTCCTAGAAGTATGTGTGTTGTGACAAGGGTGCTGAGTGTAAGGGACTCTGTGCTGTGCCTGCTTTCTCTAACTAATGCTAATGGTGAGCCCAGGGGAAGCAACATCAGCATTAACAGGGAACTTGAGGCTGGGTGCTGTGGCTCACACTTGTAATCCCAGCACTTTGGGAGGCTGAGAGGGGCGTATCACCTGCGGTCAGGATTCAAGAGCAGCCTGGCCAACACTATAAAACCCTGTCTCTACTAAAAATACAAAAAAAAAAAAAAAAAAAAAAAAAAAAAAAATTAGCCAGGTGTAGTGGCAGGTACCTGTAATTCCAGCCACTCAGGAGGATGTGACAGGAGAACTGCTTGAACCCAGGAGGTGGAGGTTGCAGTTAGCTGAGATTGCTTTATTGCACCCCAGCCTGGGCCACAAGAACAAAACTCCATCTCAAAAAAAAATTAATAATAAAGCTGATTTAAACAAGATGGCACTTATTTCACAAAAACTTCTTAAGAAATGTATTAGGAGATAACTGCTACTAGGGTGTTAAAGACTATTTCAAATCGCTGTTAAAATTTACAAATTTTAGACGTAACTTCCAACAACGAATCTTTTCCATCTGAAAAATACATATAACTGATTCTGTGTGATGCAAATACAGCACTGAAAAGTGTACACATTGTTTTTATGCCCTTAATTTTATACTTCATTATTCAGGAAAGTATTATGGATACACTGGTGTTGTGGATCTTATGCCATTCTCTTTTCTCAGGAGTAGAGAATACATTAGGAAACACTTCTGTGTAAATAAATATTTTATTAAATAATTTCAGTCACTCTTGTAAGTCAGAACTAGTTCTATTTACTCTCATTTTACCTGTAGTCAAGTTATAAATTCTGCTGTCTACCTGGTAAGTGTGTGTGTGTGTCTCTATGTGTGTGTGTTTGTTTTTCAGGGACTGCTGACATTTAGAGATGTGGCCATAGAATTCTCTCTGACAGAGTGGCAATTCTTGGACACTGCACAGCGGAATTTATATAGGAATGTGATGTTAGAGAACTACGAAAATCTGGTCTTTCTGGGTGAGGAAAACTTCAACACACAATTCCAAACATATCCTAATGGTTTCACTTCTCTTTTTGATAGAATGTGTTTTGGTAATATATGCTTTGCATAAATAAGTTTCAGATCCCTGTTTTCAAGAAAATCTTGGGGATTTGTCCATGTATAAAATAATTTGTGGGGCTGGGCGCGGTGGCTCAAGCCTGTAATCCCAGCACTTTGGGAGGCCGAGGCGGGTGGATCACGAGGTCAAGAGATCGAGACCATCTTGGTCAACATGGTGAAACCCCGTCTCTACCAAAAATACAAAAAATTAGCTGGGCATGGTGGCGCGTGCCTGTAATCCCAGCTACTCAGGAGGCTGAGGCAGGAGAATTGCTTGAACCCAGGAGGCGGAGGTTGCCGTGAGCCGAGATCGCGCCATTGCACTCCAGCCTGGGTAACAAGAGCGAAACTCCGTCTCAAAAAAATAATAATAATAATTTGTGAAGATGTTTCATCTTGACCTGAACTTTCTACATTTCTAAGCTGATCTGTATCCTTCACTCTAGATTAGCAGTAATTTCATTAATTTAGTTACATAATATATTTTTGTCCATACCTTAAAATCTAATTGCCAACAAGTTTTGATTCAGTATTACTGGGTAGCGAAATTAATAACCTACAAATTTAAAATCCTCTGTTAGAAATCAATATTTTGTGATTATAAAAATATTTTATTACACCCTCTTTACTGAACATATTACTAGGTTGGTAATTGGAGAATATGAGTAAAATTTATGTTACTTATTTGTAATAAAACAGGTATTGCTGTCTCTAAGCCAGACCTGATCACCTGTCTGGAGCAAGAAAAAGAGTTTTGGAATATGAAGAGACATGAGATGGTGGATAAACCCCCAGGTAGGTGAGAGTGAAGGTGAACACAATGGATGACACAGATGAGAGGTCTAAATATTAAAGAGAAAGCCAGTTGTTAAAATGTGACTTGGAAAGCTATGTTCCATTGGAATAGTTTCTGGAAAGCCTGAGTTGTTTGTTTGTTTGTTTTGGTTTTGTTTTATTTTTTTCTCTCATAATTGGATATCTTCTGTTTTACACTTAAATTTTCAAAAGATTCTACTTTCTTTTTGGTGATCTTTCAAATTTCTAGTGAGAGCATCTGTCTTCTTTATGGCATATAAAAAACTGCACAGTCTGACTGCTTTTACATTACTTTTGGGAACACAAAAATCTGCATAATTTTTAAAAACTGTTAAACAATTTTTTAAGTTTTCTTTTTGTATCATGTATAAAATGTGAGTAGTAGTTTCTGTTTTATTTTTTCTGTTCATTCTGCGCATTTCATCTTGTTTGTATGACTATAGTCTTGAAAATAGTTTGAAGTTGTAAAGTATGATGCCTCTGCCGTTTTTTTAAAGATTGCTTTGACTAAAGTTTTTTGTAGTTATATGTAAATTATAAAATTGTGTTTTCCATTACTTAAAAAAATTGCCACTGAAATTTTGAAGGAGAGTTTGTTGAATCTGTAGATCACTTTGGATAACATGGCACTTTAGTAGTATTTCTTCTTTAAATGCATAGACACAAAATATTTTAAAATTTATTTCTTTTCTAATTTTTTTTAGTGATGTATCACTGTAAAGATTTTTTACCTCCACTTTTTTTTTTTTTTTTTTGAGACGGAGTTTCGCTCTTGTTACCTAGGCTGGAGTGCAATGGAGCGATCTCAGCTCACTGCAACCTCCGCCTCCTGGGTTCAGGCAATTCTCCTGCCTCAGCCTCCTAAGTAGCTGGGATTACAGGCATGCGCCACCGTGCCCAGCTAATTTTTTGTAGTTTTAGTAGAGATGGGGTTTCACCATGTTGACCAGGATGGTCTCAATCTCTTGACCTCGTGATCCACCCGCCTCGGCCTCCCAAAGTACTGGGATTACAGGCTTGAGCCACCGCACCTGGCCTACCTCCACTCTTAAATTTGTTCTCAGAAATTTATTATTTTAATGCTATTGTAAATAAGATTATTTTCTTCCTCTATTTTATCGGAGAGCTTAAGTGTATGAAACCCTATCTTGTATGTACATTTTATATTTTCCTAATTTACTGATTATATTTATTAGTTTAGACAGGGTTTTTTTGGACAGAGTTTTGCTCTTGTTGTCCAGGCTCGAGTACAATCGTGTGATCTCAGCTTACCTCAGTCTTCGCCCCCCAGGTTTAAGCAATTCTCCTGCCACAGCTTCTCAAGTAGCTGGGATTGTATTTTTAGTAGAGACGGGGTTTCTCTATGTTGGTCAGGCTGTTCTCTAGCTCCCAACCTCAGGTGATCCACCCACCTCAGTCTCCCAAAGTGCTGGGATTATAGGCATGAGCTACCACACCCAGCTTTAGACAGGTTGTAATATACTGCTTATGGTTTTATATATATATAAGATCATATGATTTATAACCAGCAAGTTTTTACTTATTTGTTTTCAATTTTAATGGCTTTTTAATTTTTTGACTAATTCTTCTGCCACATACTTTCAACGATATGTTAAAATACAAGCACTGACAATGGGCACAATATAGTTTTGCATTGGTGTCTGAATTTCAAGGAGAAAACACCTCTTCAAGTTTTTAGAAACTGCTTTCAGGAGATAAAGATCTTACTTTGTTGGACCCCCAGAGTGATGGGGTGCCCTCTGGGTTTGTAGTAAAGAATGATTGCAGTTTGGTCACAAGGCTACTGGGTCAGCACTAGGGTCTACCTTTAGTTGGCTTAGTACAAGGGGATTTGGCAGTTGTAGTTCCATTTTATATTTTGGATAGATTGAATTTTTTGTTGGTTGCTCTATAGGGAAGACACTAGCATAGGTTTCTCTAGTCAAGTCTGCATATCGTGGGCCTTCTATCAAAATGTGGATGAGGACAGCTTTCACTGAGTACCAGAAAGAATTTTTCCAGGTCACTGTGTGGGTTCCTAGGTAGGCAGAACTGGCTGTGGTTGAGAGAGCTGAAACTGAATCGTTGAACTGCTTCAGGGACCACAGTAAAGGCCAAGGTCTGCAGGCCTGCCTGCATGGCTATAAATGAATGTCTTCCTCCAAGTCCCTGGAAGGCCAGGACCTCTCTCAGATTGTGGCTGGAGGGAGTTTGAGATGATTACACAGTAACTTCAGAATTCTCTGTTGTGACAAATAAGGTAGCCAATTTCCTAGTTGTAGATAAGAACAGGAATCCTGTATGATACCTAAATGAAGACCTGCCTTCTGAAAAGAAGACTTTTCAATCTTGGGCTTTATCAGATCTTCAGAATTCCCTCTCTGGATCTCAAAGCTCTGTTAAAGGCACTTATTTATGAGATGAAGTCTTACTATATAATTCAGGCTGGTCTTGAAATCTGATGAGAAGCAATTCTATACCCTGAATGTGCCATGTAGCTGTCATTACAGGTTTGAGCCATGAGGCCTGGCTCTCTAATAAAGGTATTTTTGTCAGAGATGGCTGACCAATTGTCTTGCTGTGCAGGAAGTAAGAAAATAGGGCACCTTTCTTTTTTTTTTTGAGACGGAGTTTCACTCTTGTTACCCAGGCTGGAGTGCAATGGCGCGAACTCGGCTCACCATGTTGACCAGGATGGTCTCGATCTCTTGACCTTGTGATCTACCAGCCTCGGCCTCTCAAAGTGCTGGGATTATAGGCATGAGCCACCGCGCCCGGCCAAAATAGGGCACCTTTCATTGTTCCATCTTACTGATTTCACTCCCTTTATACATTTTTATTCTTTATTTTCTTGTACAAATTTGTCTGTAATCATAGATTCAGAAATTTAGAATGCTATTCTAGAATTTACATGTTATGTCTTAAGTAAATTAGATAATTAGTAGACACTCCATATTTACTAAAACAGTTACTTATAAGTTTAAGTTTGCTGTAGGCAAAAGGAATTATAGGATTTATACCCACTTTTTTAGCCTATATCTAAATACCAACATAATTTATTCCCAAATATTTGTATTATATATCAGAGGCTATAACAATATTTTGTTATATATGTTGCATGTATACACACACACACACACACACACACACAGATACTTATTTAGCAAAGTAAAGCTATTCTTTGCTTCTAAAGTTGGATTATAGCAGTTTCATTTTGTGTAAGAAGAGCATATATTTAAAAAATAAAAAATATTTTTATGGGGCCCAAAGTGGCTCTGGCCGGATGTCGTGGCACTTGCGAAGGCGAGGCCAAGAGTTCAAGGCCAACCAACCTCAGCAACCTTACAAGCTCTCAATGATTGGCAAAAAAAAAAAAAAAAAAAAAAAAAAAAAAAAAAAATTTATTTTATTTTTTTTAAGGCAGAGTCTTGCTCTATCACCAGGCTGGAGTGCAGTGGTGTGATCTTGGCTCACTGCAACCTCTTCCTCCAGGTTCAAGTGATTCTCCTGCCTCAGCCTCCTGAGTAGCTGGGACTACAGGTGCACACCACTTCACCTGGCTAATTTTTGTAGTTTAAGTAGAGATGGGGTTTCACCATGTTGGCCAGGATGGTCTTGATCTCTTGACTTTGTGATTTGCCTGCCTCAGCCTCCCAAAGTGCTGGGATTACAGGTGTAAGCCACTGTGCCCGGCCAAAATTTCTAGTTTTTAAAAAATACTTATTTGAAGTTTCTAATTATAATATTTTATAATCATTCTGCATTTTCTCTGAAATTTTATAACCATAGAGTGTATGTCAATTATTTAATATACCTGCCTTCCATGAGTGCACAGTTAGTCAACTATTGTGGTTATCTAGACAAATTCTTTCTTAATAGTATCTCAATATTGAAAACCAGAATTTATGAATAAATATTTATTATTGTTTTTCAGTCTATATTGGTTTTATAATGTAGATTTCTTAACATCAGTTCATTGTGGTTTTTGACTTTACTTATGTCCTATAATACTAGACAATTTGCAATTCTATTTGTACACTTTAAGTCAATGTGGAGTTTAACTATATATCAGCAATATGCCTATCATAGTCAGATTATATACATGTGCATTTATTTAAATATAAACCTAGTTTAATTTGTGGCTTATCTTGTATATGTTCTTTCTTAGATGAATGGTTGTTTTATCTTGTCTAAGTAAATAGTCAGGGAAATAGTCTTATTTTCACTATGCATTTAATGATGAATATATATTTCTTTGATGGGAGAGAAACACTTTTGTGATTTAAAGGTAATTTTTGAAAAAAGTATTCTGTATTTTTTCAGTTTTTCTTTGAAAAACATTTTTTGTAAAAACACATAAAATTTACCATCTTAAATTTATTAAAGTGTATATTTCAGGGCCAGGCATGGTAGTGGCTAACATCTGTCATCCCAGGACTTTTGGAGGCAAAGTCAGAAGAATAACTTGAGCCCAAAAGATTGAGACCATCCTGGAAAATGTATGGAGATTCTTTCTGTACAAAACAAAGTATAAAAATAGCCAGGCATGGTGGTGTGCACCTGTAGTCTCAGCTCTTTAAGGAAAATGATGATGGAGGATTATGTGAGGCTGGGAGTTTGAGGCTACGGTGAGCCATAATTGTGCCACTCCCCTCAAGCTTGGATGACAGAGTGAGACCATCTTAAAAAAAAAAGCTGTACATTTCAAGATTGTTTAGTATATTCATATTGTTATATAAAAGAGTTCTATAATTTCTTATTTTTTGAAAGTAACACTCAATACCCATTAAGTAACAACTGCCCATTTTGCCCTCTCCCCAGCCCTTGATAAACACTCTTCCATGTTTTGTTTCTATGAGTGTGACTAATTAAGATATATAAGTGGAATCATATAGTATCCATAATTTTGTTACTTATTTCATGTGACATATTATCATAATTTATCTTAAAATATGACAAGATTTACTTAAAGCTGAATAATACTCCATTGTGTATACATATGTGTGTATATATACATATGTATATATGTGTACATATACACATATATAGTATATATAAAAGAATACTTTATATATATAAACATAATGCTATACATATACATATGTATATATGTGTGTGTGTTTTTTAATGTGTTTATAAGTCAAGAAACATCTAAGCTATTTTGGCCTTTTAGCTTTTGTGAATCCTGGTACAATAAACATGAATGTTCCAATGTGTCTTTCAGGGCCTGTGTTGCATATTTTAGATATAGATTCATAAATGAGATTGCTGTATTTGATTATACTTTTATTTTTAATTATTTGGGAAGTACCTATACATTTTAAATAATGGCTACATTCTTCTTTTCTACCAACATTCTACATGACTTTTATTTTTACTGCATCATAAACAAATTTCTAGGAGGTCTGTTAGGTGTACATCCTGGAGCTTATTGGCTTAAATCTCCTTTTACATGGTCTCTTTGGGCCGATTGGGAGAAAGAGAAATCAATAGTGTAACTGTTTTGATACTGAATATTGACAAGTGTCTTTTTGAAATAAAGAACCAGTCCCTCAAAAAAAAAAAAAAATTGATAGTTGCCATTCTATTAAGTGTAAGATGATTTTGTTTTTCAATGTAATTTTTATTCATTTCTTTACAAATGGTAATTCTGCAAGTTTTTTCAAAGCTTTTTTCCATTTATATATCTTGTTAAAAAATTAGTTCAATTATTTACTTCTAAATCGTTATTGAACTTCATTGATCAATTTTAAGAATTGCTTATATATTTTTAATATTAACTCCTATCATATGTGATTTGCAAATATTTTCACCCATTTTTTAAAAGGCATTGTCAATTAAATTTTTCTTTGACATGCAGAAATTTTGAAGAATGGTGTAGTTATTTTTTCCTGTTTTTTCTTCATTGCTCATTCATTCAGTGTTGTATCTAAGAAAATGGTGTGTCAAGACCAATGTCTTGTCTTCTCCCTTTATTTTTTTCTAAGAGATTTGTTAGGTTTTTTTATGTCTAGGTACTTAATTTAAAATGCTTTTCATATCTGTTTCAAGGAAATGATCTCATTTTATTTTATCAGTGTTGATACCTAGTTTTCAACATGATTTTTTTGGCAGAGATTATCTTCTCTCTATTGTGTGCTTATAGCAACTTTGGGGGAAAATCATTTGATTATATACAGAAGGGTTTATGTCAACACCACATTGCATTATTTAGCTTTTAATATGTTTTGAAATCCGAAAGTATAATGCTTCCTTGTTCTTGTAATGGGTGTTTGGCTACAATTTACAATTAAATTTAAAATTTTTAATGTTTGTATAAAATTGTGCTTTTGGGATTTTTATAGAGATTGTAGTAAATATGTTCTCCACTGTAGGTTATATGGACATCTTTGAATGATTAAATTTTTTGACCTTTACAGCAAGAATATGTTAAAGAGTATGTTTTATTTTCATATATATTTGGATTTGCAAGTTTTAATTTTAAAACTTAATTTCTTGTGTTATTCAGTTTTGGTCAGAAAACGTGTATAATTTTGGTCTTCTTGTTGTTTGAGACAGGATCTTACTCTGTCACTCAGGCTGTAGTACAGTGGAATAATTTTGGCTCACTGTAGCCATAACCTTCCAGGCACAAGTGATCCTTGAATGTAATCTCCCTAGTAGCTGATACTACAGAAATTCTTTACCATGTCTCACTAATTTTTTGATTATTTGTAAGGACAGGGTTTCACTGTGTTGCCCAGGCTGGTCTCAAATTTTTGGCCCCAAGTGATTCTCCCATCTTGGTCTTCCAAAATGTTGAGATTATAAGTGTGAGCCACTGCACCCAGCTGGTATTCTCAAATTTATTAAGATTTGGTATGTGTCCTAACAGAATATACCAGGTGTACATAAGTATATTGTGTATTATCTTGCTTTTGATTAAAAGTTTCTACATGTCTGTTAAGCTGAATTGATCTGCAGTATTGTTTGGATTTCCATGTTCTCCAAACCTTATGCTGTAATGTAATCCTGAGTGTTTAATGTGAGACCTGGTGGGAGGTGTTTGTGTCATGGGGGCAAATTTCTCATTAATGGGTTGGCACTATGTTTTTATTAATCAAAGTGCTTACACTCTGTTAATTCAAAGGTTGGTTCATTAAAAGAACCCAGCTTCTTTACCTCACACTTACTCTTTCTCTAACCATCTAATATATCCTGTTACTCTTTGCCTTTCACCATAATTGTAAGCTTCCTGAGATTCACACCAGAAGCAGATGCTGGTACACACTTTTTCTGCAGTCTGCCAAACTGTGTGCCAAAAAAACCCCAAAAAAACCAAAGGAAAAAAAAAACCCTCTTTGCTTTATGAATTAACCACTCTCAGGTATTTCTCTCTGTAAAACAATTGAAGTTGGAAATTTACTTCTAAAGGCATTATGTTATATTGGGGAGCAGATAAAGCTGTCTTGGGTAAACATAACAGACTTTTTTTTCTCTTCTATGAGGCTCTTTATATTGTGCTCACCTGGGGCACTGCACACAAATTTATAAGTTTTTCACAAAAGTATTTTGGTCAGTATGTGCTTGTTAAATTTATATGTCTAGGAAGAAATTATGGTCTATGATATTTTACTATGCCATCTTGCTTATGTAGTTTGTGAAATTTTATAGATTAGACTTGGAAAGTATATTCATTTGAGTCTAGCAATTAATGTGTTATTTTTATTTTTTTCAGTAATGTGTTCTCATATCATCCAAGACCTTTTGCCAGAGAAGAACATAGAAGATTCTTTTCATAAAGTTACACTGAGAAGAGATGAAAAATATGAACATACAAATTTTCTCTTAAAAGAAGGCTGTAAAAGTGTGGATGAGTATAAGGTGCACAAAGAAGGTTATAATGAACTTAACCAATATTTGCCAACTATGCAGAGCAAAATATTTAAATGTGATAAATGTATGAAAGTCTTTTATAAATTTTCACATTTAAATACACATAAGTTAAGACATACTGATAAGAAACCTTTCAAATGCAAAGAATGTGGCAAATTATTATGTATGCTTTTACACCTAACTCAACATAAAAGAATTTATACTACAGTGAATTTTTACAAATGTGAAGAATGTGGCAAAGCTTTTAACTATCGCTCAGCCCTTACTACACATAAGATAATTCATACTGGAGAGAAACCTTATAAATGTGAAGAATGTGGCAAAGCTTTTAATCGCTTTGCAAACCTTACTAGACATAAGAGAATTCATTTTGGAGTGAAACTCTACGAATATAAAGAATGTGGCAATGCTTTTAATCAGTCCGCAAACCTTACTACATATAAGATAATTTATACTGGTGAGAAACCCTACAAATGTGAAGAATGTGGCAAAGCTTTTAACTATCGCTCAACCCTTACTACACATAAGAGAATTCATACTGGAGAGAAACCCTACAAATGTGAAGAATGTGGCAAAGCTTATACAGAACCTGCAGCCCTTAATAGACATAAGAAAATTCACACTGGAGTAAAACCATACAAATGTGAAGACTGTGGCAAAGCTTTTACATACTCTGCAACCCTTACTAGACATAAGATAATTCATACTGGAGAAAAACCATACAAATGTGAAGAATGTGGCAAAGCTTTTAACAAATCCTCAATGCTTACGACACATAATAGAATTCATACTGGAGAGAAACCCTACAAATGTAAGGAATGTGACAAAGCTTTTAACCAATCCTCAAAACTTGGTAAACATAAGAAAATTCATAATGGAGAGAAAACCTACAAACATAAAGAATGTGGCAAAGCTTTTAATCAGTCCTCAAAGCATAAGATAATTTATACTGGTGAGAAACCCTACAAATGTGAAGAATGTGGCAAAGCTTTTAACTATCGCTCAAACCTTACTACACATAAGAGAATTCATACTGGAGAGAAACCTTACACATGTGAAGAATGTGGCAAAGCTTTTAACCGGTTTGCAAACCTTACTAGACATAAGAAAATTCATACTGGAGAGAAACCCTGCAAATATAAAGAATATGACAAAGCTTTTAATCAATCCTCAAACCTTACTGCACATGAGATAATTTATACTGGTGAGAAACCCTACAAATGTGGAGAATGTGGCAAAGCTTTTAACTATCGCTCAACCCTTACTACACATAAGAGAATTCATACTGGTGAGAAACCCTACAAATGTGAAGAATGTGGGAAAGCATTTAACCAGTTTGCACACCTTACTAGGCATAAGAGAATTCATACTGGAGAGAAACCCTACAAATGCGAAGAATGTGGCAAAGCTTATACAGAACCTGCAATCCTTACTAGACATAAGAAAATTCACACTGGAGAAAAACCATACAAATGTGAAGACTGTGGCAAAGCTTTTACATACTCTGCAACACTTACGAGACATAAGATAATTCATACTGGAGAAAAACCATACAAATGTGAAGAATGTGGCAAAGCTTTTAACAAATTGTCAATGCTTACTGTACATAAGAGAATTCATACTGGAGAGAAACCCTACAGTGTAAAGAATGACAATTTTTTTAACCAGTCCTAAAAACTTGGTAAACATAAGAAAATTGATACTGGAGAGAAACCATACACATCTGAGGACTGTGGCAAAGCTTTTAACAAATCCTCAGTGCTTACTGCACATAAGAGAAATCATAGTAGAGAGGAACTGTACAAATGTGAAGAATGTAGCAAGCTTTTAACTATTCACACCATACTACACATAACAGAATTCATACTGGAGAGAAACCATACAAATATGAAAAATGTGGCAAAGTTTTAACTGATTCTCAACCCTTATTAAACACAAGAGAATACATACAGGAGAGAAATTGTATAAATATGTAGAATGTGGCCAAGATTTCAACTGAACCTCGGCACACTGAACATAATAGAATTCATATTGGGGAGCAACCTTACAAACGTGAAGAATGTAACAATGCTTTTAATCCATCTGCAAACATTAACCCTAAGAAAATTTATACCAGTGAGAAACTCTACAAAACCAGAATGTGTGACAACAATTTTGACAACACCTCAACCTTTTCTAAATGTAAAAGTAATCGTACTGGTGACAGATCATAGAAATGTGAAGAATGTGACAAAACCTTCAAAACGTCTGACTTATTTTTAAGTAAGATAATTTTTACTGGAGAAAACACAAGTGTAAACAATATTGTGAAACTTCTAATTAATGTTAACAACTTATTGCACAGGAATGCACTTACACTTCAGAAAAATTGTACAAATAAAAATAATGTGAAATAACCATTAATATCTGATTACATCCTAGTCAACATTAGAGAGCTGGTAAATAAAACAAATGGAATTACTGTAATATATATATTAAAATATATAAATTATGTATAATAAATGGAATGATTGTAATACATATATACTACAGCAATTCCATTTATTATATATATGCCTTTAAAGAAGAGGCCGGGTGTGGTGGCTCATGCCTGTAATCCCAGCACTTTGGGAGGCTGAGGTGGGTGGATCAAGGGGTCAGTAGTTCAAGACCAGCCTGGCCAACATGGCCATAGAAACACCATCTCTACTAAAAATACAAAAATTAGCCAGGCATGGTGGTACACACATGTAATCCCAGCTACTCGGGAGGCAGAGGCAGGAGAATTACTTGAACCTGGGAGGTGGATGTTGTGGTGAGCTGAGATCACACCACTGCACTCCAGCCTGGGTGACAGAGCAAGACTCCATCTCAGAAAAAAAATAAAGAGTATTCATTTTGAAGACAAAGATTACAAATATAAAGAGGGTTGTAGTAGCTTTACTTGTATCACAGATTTGATTGTACACATTTGTACTAGAGAAAAACCCTGTAGCAGTTTCTCAAACTTTGTTCCACATCAGGAAATTTATATTGGGGAAAAAAAAATCTTGCAAATGTTATAAATTTGGAGAAAAATTGTTTCAATAACTATTGCTTAGAAAACACCAGAGGTTTCATACTAAAGTATATTTTTGCAGATGTAGTAAATATGAAAGAATGTTTAATCCAAAATGAAGTCTATGTAAATATCAGAAAATTCTCAGTAGAAATACCTAAGGCACTGACGCTATAGACATTACAGTAAATCAGAGTGCTGAGTATAGAAAACAATCAGAACTAAAGTTGGTAAATAAATTATTTGTATGTCACTTTTAAAAAAGTAGAGTTTTTTAAGTGTTATAATTACATTCAAAGTATACTTTTGTCCTTAAAATTACAGGTATTTTAAAACAGATGATGCAATTCTTTCAAATTACTTCATGCTCTTTTTTCATTCCTACTGTATTCACCTGTGAAAGCATGTTACTGAATGTTACTGCATCAAAAATATGTTTTTTTAAAAATTAGTAGGGATATGACCTTTTCTATGGAAGGGAAAGGGAATTAAAATGTAAGACACGTGATGAAATTCTAAGTGGAGAGACTCTTTTTGGTTAAGTAATGCATGAGTTAGGTGTTCAGAGTAATATTCTACATAATAGTGATAACATTTTAAATTTTAGTTAAAATTTAAATTAGCAGTACATTATTTTAATTATGGTACTTTTATGTAATAGAATATAGTACATTATTACATTTTTAGATTGTGTGAACTGAATTTTTTAGTTAAAGTTTTAAAAAAAGTTAAAACCATTGTTCATTCAATAAAGTGTTATTATACCATTAACTTTAACCTAGTCAACCTTACTCAAAGATGTAGGTAAAAGATGGTAACAATGTACTATTTGATAACACAATGAACTAACATTTCTAGTAATCTCTTTTGCAGTGACTTTAAACTGCAGAGCAGTTAAAGAATATTGTTCCTATAGGTTAAATATTTCCTCTTATTTTATTTTTCTTAATTTTTGTGTGTCCATAGTATGTGTATGCATTTATGCTGTATATATAGCCTGTTTGAATACAGAAATAAAAAAGGTAATAATCACATCAGGATAAATTAAGTATTCATCATCTCCAGCATTTATCCTTTGTATTAGAAATGAACACTACACTTTGATATTTTTAAATGTACAATTAAATTGTTATTCATTACAGGGTCATCTTTTTGGTCATAATACAAATTATGTACAATTATAAAAATTTATACACTTCGGAGTCCAGAATAAACTTAAAAATTGTTAATTTTTTTTGAAAACATGGTATCTCTGCCTGCAAACTCATACAGACTTTTATTTTTGATTTACATAGAGTTAAATACACACATACATTATTCTAAAGATAAACCTTAAGTTTAAGAAAATTATGGGCCGGGCGCGGTGGCTCAAGCCTGTAATCCCAGCACTTTGGGAGGCCGAGGCGGGTGGATCACGAGGTCAAGAGATCGAGACCATCCTGGTCAACATGGTGAAACCCCATCTCTACTAAAAATACAAAAAATTAGCTGGGCATGGTGGCGCGTGCCTGTAATCCCAGCTACTCAGGAGGCTGAGGCAGGAGAATTGCCTGAACCCAGGAGGCGGAGGTTGCGGTGAGCCGAGGTCGCGCCATTGCACTCCAGCCTGGGTAACAAGAGCGAAACTCTGTCTCAAAAAAAAAAAAAAAGAAAGAAAAAAGAAAATTATGGAGTAAGTCATCATGTTTGTATAAATCTGTACCTTTTTCTCAGAAGAAAAAATTATTGGAACAAAATGAATTATTTAAATTTAATAATCATTGTATTACTAAATAGTATATTGTTACCATCTTTTACCTATATATCCTTGAGTAAGGTTGGCTAGGTTAAAACTAACTAGAAAACTAAAAACCTCAAAATGCTAAAAGCAAATCTATGCCCTCTGTTTATATTGAATTTATTACTGTAAAATCTTATGGCTTATTAATATTCTCATGCAAATTTGCTGTCTTGTCTAGTACTCACGGTAGATCCATAATTTTCTTGTTTCTTATACTTTTTTCTTTCATAGTTTCTAAGGTTTTCATTATGTGAGCTGGTCAAGGATGGTATGAATGGTTTTTATAAAATTTAGTAGTGCACACAAAATAATTTTAGATATAATCCCACAATTTATTGTTATATTTTATTGAATTAGAACATTTTGTTCTCTTAATTGGAGAATCCTATGTAAGCCTACTTTTCTTTAATTGTTGTTCCTTTCACTTTTTATAATTGGCAGAAGTAAATTTACCAATTTGCTCAGGGAGGTTTACCAATAAGTACTAGAGAGGTTTCATAAGTCATGAGGATTTTTATGTATACAAATGTAGCAAACAAACATGACAGTGCTTGCTGTGGAACAGAAGTTCCACAATAAGCTGTAAATATCCTTGCTGGAGTTAGTTTGTGATTTCAAGTCAGAGATGGAAAATATCGGTGGTAAAGAAAAACATTAATTCTTCATGTGGAGCAAACATTTTTCCAGGTGGTAACAATACATTATTTGGTAATATAATAGACTAACATCTTTAGTAATGTCTTTTGCCAGTGGCTTTAAACTGCAAAATGTTAAAGAATATTGTTCTTGTAGGTAAAATTTTCATTCTTTTTTTGTCATTAAAATGTCGTTACATTTTGTGGGTCATTTATATGTGTATGGATTCATGTTATATATGGCATATTCTGATACAGGCATACAATATATAATAATAACAGGAGGGTAAACGTGGTAACCATCACCTCTAGAATTTATTCTTTGTATTACGATTTCATTCTACAATTTTAGTTATTTTAAAATGTGCAATTAAATTGTTACTGGCTGCAGGGTCATTTTATGGTCATAATAAATATTACATACAAGTATAAATAAAATTTACATATTTCTGAGTCCTGAATAAATACTTTAAAATTTTCGTTTGTATTTTTCTTTGAACACGTGGACTCTCTGCCTGCAAACACACATAAATCTTTAGTTTTGATTTACATAGCGTTAAATACACACATTAGTCTAAAGATAAACCTTAGGTGTAAGAAAATTGTAGATTGTTTGAGTATAAATTTGTAACTATTTTCAGAAGAAAAAAGCAATATTAAAACATCACTTTAATAAGGTGTCTAATTTTCTAGGAAAAAATCCTCAAAAATGCTAAATGCAATTGTATATATACTGTGCTTTGTATTGATAGTGTACTAAATTATATTTTACTTGTTTGAAATATTCCATTTTGTTATTTTAATTGGAGAATGCTATACAAACCTATTTTTTAAATTTATCATTTTTTTTTTAATAATGAACTTAAGTAAATTTGTTGATTGGGCCAATTTGTTTAGGTAACTATTAGGGAACCCTTGTAAGTTGTGAGGATGTTTTTATATATAAAGTAGCAAACAAACATGAGAGTGTTTGCTGTGTAATAGATGCTCCATAATAAGGCATAAATATTCCTGTGAATGTTTGCAACTTCAAGTAAGAGATGGAAAATATTAGTGTGAACGAATAACATTGATTCTTTATGTGAAGGGTAATTATTCTTTTAGGCTGCAAAGCTGTATCCTGCTAAATTTAAAGAGAAATTTTGCTTCTTTTATATTCTAATTATCTTTAGTTTTGCTTGTCTAATTCTGTATTTTTCAACGATCACAGCCCTTTTTCAGTTTTATGGAGACAGTTTTCACATAATAGTTTTTATGCCATGTTGTTTAGCATGGCACTTTGCAGGTTTTGATGAGAAAGTTTAATGCATTTGAAAAAATGGTTTTTGTTTTGTTTTTTTTTTTTTGCCAATCAATGAGAGCTTGTAAGGTTGCTGAGGTTGGTTGGCCTTGAACTCTTGGCCTCGCCTTTGCAAGCGCCACGACATGCGGCCGGAGGAAAAAATGGTTTTAACTGGAGTTTACTTACAAATATAACTTTCAAATGAGTTAATTAAGATAAAAGGCATACACTGTACACAGGTAAGAGAATTCAATCAGGATCATGTTTCTCTGTTTGTACACAGAAAATCTCATTAAATTTTTACACAAAGCCAGGCGCGGTGGCTCATGCCTATAATCCCAGCACTTTGGGAGGCCGAGGCGGGTGGATCACGAGGTCGAGATCGAGACCATCCTGGTCAACAGGGTGAAACCCTGTCTCTACTAAGAATACAAAAAAATTAGCTGGGCATGGTGGTGTGTGCCTGTAGTCCCAGCTACTCGGGAGGCTGAGGCAGGAGAATTGCTTGAACCCAGAAGGCAGAGGTTGCGGTGAGCCGAGATTGCGCCATTGCACTCCAGTCTGGGTAACAACAGCAAAACTCAGTCTCAAAAAAAAAAAAAGAAAGAAAAAGAAATTAAAAATAATAAAATTTTTTACACAAAGTTGGCAAATATAAAATATGCTAAAATATATATCTTAGAAATTAAATTTTTCAGAGCTAATGATAAGTGATTCATAAATTTTTCTATGATATAGAACAATGTACGTTTTCATGTAGAATCATCTATTTTTAAATGTGAATGTTAAACATTTCAAGGTAATGACCTCTAGATTTGAAATTTTGAATAATTATTTTATGAATATTGACATTACAATTTGGAGGAATTTATTTTATATCTTTTTCTGGTAGGTGAAGTTTACAGTTTTTATTCTTAATCACCTAATAACAGTCAACTTTTTGGTCATTTTCTCTGAAAGATATTTGGAGATCAGGGCATGTTTTGGATTAAAACATTTTTTTATTATTTTGTATGCAAATTTGTTTACTGCGTTCACAGAGGAGTGAGTCATGAGACCACAAGCAACACCTGTCCTCTTAATATCTTTCATGTCATTACCATCTGTAATAAATACATGTACATTTATTCTGTAAAACATGACATTTTGAAATATGTATATACATTTCAAATGCTTAATTTTAAGTAATGCTTTACCTTATATAGTTAACAATTTTGTAGGCAGAGCACATAATATTGTCTTAGATTTTTTAAAAAAATGCAAATACATTATTATAAACTATAGTCACTAAGCTGTAGAAGAAAATGTTTGAACTTATTTTTCCTTTCAACTGTAATTATGTATTCTTTGACATACATCTTTCCAAACCTCCCTTTCTTCTAAATGCTTTGATATCTGGTGATTATAATTTTACTCTCTACTTAAATGAAATTAAGTTATTTAGAAACCATGTATAAGTAAAATAATAATCTTTGTCTCTTATTTCAACTAACAGGTCCTCCAGGTCAATCCATGTAATTCAAAAAAATAATTTTTTTAAAGATGCATAGTATTCCATTGTGTATATATACCACATTGTCTTGAGGCACTCATTAGATATTTAACAATTAATTCTATATTTTGGCCATTGTGAAAAGTGTGGCAAACAACACAAAACTGCAAATGTTTCTTCATTCTAATTTTATTTATTTGGGACATATATTCAGTATTGCAATTGCTGTATTATATGGTAGTTTGATTTTAAGCTTTTTGAGATATCTATATTTTGTTTTTCATAATAGTTGTCCTCATCTACATTCCACCCAAAATGTGCAAGAATTTCATTTTCTTCCCACCTTTATTAACACTTAAAAAAAAATAAGAGTAATTCTGACAGGTGTGAGTTGTTATCCCCTAGAAATATATATATTTTTTGCTTTCCTTTCCCTGATAATATTGAGCATTTTTTTTATATCTCTTGGCCACATGTATGTTTTTTCTTGAAAATATTTACTTAAGCCTTTTGCTTATTTTTGTTTTTGTTGTATAGTTATTTGAGTTTCTCATATGTTTTTGACATTAACTCCTTGTTACAAGTGTGATTTGCAAGTATTATCTCCCATGTTTTAATTGTCTCATTTTGATGATTGTATCAGATTGTGTGCAGGATTTTTTAAATTTCAAGTATCTAAGTCATCAATTTTTGCTTGTTTTCTGGAATTTTAAGGTTAAATAAAAAAAGACACTGCCTAGATCAATGTTATGGGGCTTTTACTCTATATATTTTTTGTAGTGTTAGAGTTTCAAGCTGTACATTTAAATATCTAATTTATTTAGGGTTGATTTATATATGTATGGTATGAGATGCAGATCTTGTTTTATTGCTCTGCATGTAGCTATAAAGTTTTCTAAACATTGGCCGGGGGCGGTGGCTCAAGCCTGTAATGCCAGCACTTTGGGAGGCCGAGGAGGGTGGATCACGAGGTCAAGAGATCGAGACCATCCTGGTCAACATGGTGAAACCCCGTCTCTACTAAAAATACAAAAAATTAGCTGGGCATGGTGGCGCGTGCCTGTAATCCCAGCTACTCAGGAGGCTGAGGCAGGAGAATTGCCTGAACCCAGGAGGCGGAGGTTGCGGTGAGCCGAGATCGCGCCATTGCACTCCAGACTGGGTAACGAGTGAAACTCCGTCTCAAAAAAAAAAAAAAAGTTTTCTAAACATCATTTACTGAAGATATTGTCCCTAAGAAATTGTCACCTATTTATAAAATCAGTTAGCTGTAAATACAAGGATATATTTCTGCAGTCTCTTTTGCTCCATTAATCTATGTCTCCATTTTTATTCAAGTGCTATACTATTTTGGTTACTATAGCTATGTTGTATGTTTCAAAGTCTGCTAGGGTGATACCTTCAGCCTTTTTTTTTGTTTGTTTTTCTGGACTGTTTTGACTATTCTGGGTTTTCTTCATGCTATACAAATTTTAGATTTTTTTTTTTTTTTTTTGAGACGGAGTTTCGCTATTGTTACCCAGACTGGAGTGCAATGGCACGATCTCGGCTCACTGCAACCTCCGCCTTCTGGGTTCAAGCAATTCTCCTGCCTCAGCCTCCTGAGTAGCTGGGACTACAGGTGGGCACCACCATGCCCAGCTAATGTTTGTATTTTTGGTAGAGACACGGTTTCACCTCGTTGACCAGGATGGTCTCGATCTCTTGACCTCGTGATTCACCTGCCTCGGTCTCCCAAAGTGCTGGGATTGTAGGCGTGAACCACCGTGCCCGGCCTTGTAAATTTTAGATTTTTAAAAAATATATATTTAGTATGTTACTGCTATTTTGATAAAGGTTGCATTATATCTGTAGATCATTTTGTGTAATGCAGATATTTAACATTAATACCAATTCATGAATATATTTTCATTCACGTGTTATATAATTTCTTTAATGTTCCTCAATTTATAAGGTAAAGTGTTTCAACTTGTTGTTTAAATTTAATTCAAAATATAGTTCCTACAGGTATAAGGTGAGATTGTTTTTTAATTTTATGAGATAGTTAATTGTTAGTATATTGAAATTCTATTGACTTTGGTATGTTGACTTTATATACTGCCAGTTTAATAAATTTATTTAATGGTTCTACTGGTTCTTAGTAAAGTGTTAGGCCTTTCTCTACTAAGATTATGTGATCTGCAAACAGCTATAATTTAATTTTTTTCAATCTGGATGCTTTTTATTTTCTAATTTTTCTGTCTTGAATGTTTAATATCATGTATAGTAGGATCAAACAAAGTGAGCCGCTTGGTGCTGTTCTATGTCTTAGCAAAAACTTAAAATATTTCCCTGTTTAGTATGTTGTTAGCTGTGCAAATTTTGTTATAAGTGGCATTTACTGACTTGAGGTGCATTATTGGTCGTATACCTATTTTTTTTTTTTTTCCAAAGATTTACCATGAGGGAATGTGACTTTTGTCAAACTTTTATTCTGCGTGTATTTTTTTTTTTGACTGAGTTTTGCTCGAGTGCAATGGCGCGATCTCGGCTCACCGCAACCTCCGCCTCCTGGGTTCAGGCAATTCTCCTGCCTCAGCCTCCTGAGTAGCTGGAATTACAGGCATGCGCCACCATGCCCAGCTAATTTTTTGTATTTTTAGTAGAGACGGGGTTTCACCATGTTGATCAGGTTGGTCTCGATCTCTTGACCTCGTGATCCACCCGCCTCAGCCTCCCAAAGTGCTGGGATTACAGGCGTGAGCCACCACACCCGGCTCTGCGTGTATTTAAATGTTATAGATGTGAAATCACAATTTATACCACATAAATACAAAACATCTTCAGAGACTACTATGAACATTTACTATGAGACTGCATGCAAACTAGAAAATTTAGAGAAAATATACTCTTGGTATACACAACTTCCCAAAGTTAAACCAGGAAAAAACAAAAATCTTGGACAGAGCAAAAATATATAATAATATTGAATTAGTAATATAAAACCCACCAACAATAAACAGCCCTGGATAAGATGAATTTATAGCCAAATTTTACCACATATAGTAAAGATGAGCTGGTACTAATCCTACTAAATGTATTCCAAAAATCAAGGTGGAAATTATTCCTAATTTGTTATATGAAACCAGAATTATTCTGATACCAAAATCTAGTAAAGATACAACAAAAAAGACAACTATAGGCCAATATTCTTGGTGAACATGGAAACAAAAATTCTTCATTAAATACTAGCAAACTGAGTTCATAAGCAAATCAAAGTTACTTTTCCACAATCATGTAAGCTTTATGAATGCAAGAATGTTTCATTATATACAAGTCAATAAGTGTGATTCACCGGTAAAGATGATTAAAAGCAAAAACTTACCACAATAAATGCAGAAAAAGCATTCAAGAAAATTGAATATTCATTTATAAAAGTATTCTCAACAAACCAGAAATTGAAGAAACATACCTCAAAATAAGAGCCATCTGTGACAAAACTTTATTCAACATCATAGTGAACAGACAAAAGCTGGGTACATTCTCAATAAATATAAGACAAGAATATTAACTCTAAACAATTATTTAACATAATTCTGGAAGTCCTAGTCAGAGTAATCCAACAAAATAAAGAAATAAAAGGCAGCCAAATAGAAAAAGAAGTCAAATTGTCCTCACTGAAGATAAAATTCTTTCCCAATTCTACCTGGGAAACTTCAAAGATTTCCTTCAAATATTATCCTATACTGTAATACAATACCAAGCTTTTTTTTTTTTTTGAGATGGAGTTTCGCTCTTGTTACCCAGGCTGGAGTGCAATGGCTCGATCTCGGCTCACCACAACCTCCGCCTCCTGGGTTCAGGCAATTCTCCTGCCTCAGCTTCCTGAGTAGCTGGGACTACAGGCACGCACCACCATGCCCAGCTAATTTTTTGTATCTTTAGTAGAGACGGGGTTTCACCATGTTAACCAGGATGGTCTCGATATCTTGACCTTGTGATCCACCCGCCTTGGCCTCCCAAAGTGCTGGGATTACAGGCTTGAGCCACCGTGCCTGGCCTACAATACCAAGCTTTAAACACCTATATACATATGTATGTATTTCTTGGGTTTTGTTTTGGAAATAGAGCCTCACTCTGTTGCCTAGGCAGGAATGCAGTTGCATGATCTTGGCTCACTGCAGCCTCCACCTCTCAGGTTCAAGGATTCTTCTGCTTCAGCCTCCCGAGTAGCTGAGACTGACTAGAGGTGCACACCACCACACTTTTGTACGTTTAGCAGAGATGCGGTTTTACCATGTTGGCCATCCTGGTCTCAAACTTCTGGCTTTAAGTGATTCGCCCACCTCAGCCTCCCAAAGTACTAAGATTACAGGTGTGAACCACTGCATCTGACCATAATATAAACATTTCTTGAATGCATGACCACATATGTAGATAATTTTTCTTAGATTAATATGATAAAGTAACAATTAGAGAAAACATTTTAAATGAGATAAAATTAAAACCACATTTTTTTAAATGGCTTGGCATAATTGCCATGCTTTTTGAAATGGCCATATTACTAACCAGAAGCAAAGACAAGATTTTGGCTTTGTTCAGTCATTAAGTTCTTGACCTTTTAAAACCTAAAATCCTGGCTAAAGGATTTGAACAGAGCATTTTTTAGGTGTCTTTCTAGGATTTCCAAGGTAATACAAAAATAATTTTGATAGGCAGAAAAATGCACTTTACATACACACAGTGCTTTTTTTCTGATTTACTTCATTAAAAAATGGAAGATTTCAAATCTAGTCAATTAGAGTTAATTAAAAAAAAGGATTTTTTCAGCCAAGCAAATAATTGTGAAAAACTAACGGTTAACAGATGCTTTTAACTGCCAAATAATAGTATGACTAGATTCAGTAACTATCTAGCCATGCAAATGACATCCGATTAAGTTAAGACCCTTAGGTTCATGTGGAAAGCACTGACGTGCAATGTGCTGCACCTTCATTCACCTTTAACTGCCTGTTTATAGAAATACCAGTTTTCCCTGAATGACTCAGGGTAAACGCTGGGAACTGAGAATGCTATGTTCAGAGTGATTATTGAAAACATGGTTAAAACATTTATTCCGTATTATAAAGAAATTTCGTGAATCTTACTCTGCCTCAGAAAGGCTTTTAGTAAGATTGTTTATTTATAGTACTCTGGATGCATAAAAATTTTTGATATTCCTGGTAAGTCAGAGATATTTAAATGTGAACAAAATTGCATAAAACATATTTGAATGAGATCAAGTCTTCCTAGCTAAAAACTTTATTTTATCAATAAATTTAGAGAAAAATAGAAAATCGGTACTTTGGGTCAAATAACAGTTCTGGCACATGAGAACCACCCAAACAAGTGTTCTTCATTATCATTAAAGTAGCAATAGCACCACGTGATTTCCTGGACCTGCTGGGTCAGTTTTCCACATATAAAAAGTGAAGAAGGCATTGAAATAGCAAAGGAGAATGATACAAATTAAATACTTATATGAAATACTATTAATAAAAAGTAGCATTTAACCTCTTGCAACTATAGATGAGACTATTAGTACAGCTATAGATGAGAATATTAGTATAATATTTTTCCTTCTATTGACAGAATAACTTTTCACAAAATTCTTATTTTAAATGATATTTTTTTCTGCTGTATATTTGTTAGCTTTTAGTCCAGTGTTATCTGAGCTCAATAGAAATCTACAAAATGAATCTTCATTTTTCACAAGCATTTTAATATTTATACAGTTGCTTATTTTTCTTAAAATGTGTTAGTTTTTAATGAATGATTTATACTTTTTTTCAGTGTGTCATTTATTGCTGAGCAGTGGCTGTCCTACCAGGAAACTGCTATTCTCAGCTTTACCCGCAGTGACTAATAATGACTGGAAGTGACGTGCAGATAAGAAGCAAATGTGTCTTCACTGCATCTCTTTTTTAACTCATTCACTGAAGAAAGGAGAATGCTAACAGAAGATGAAAGAAGATATAATCCCTGAAAGATCACGAAGTCCTCTTAACCTGAAAAAAAAGAAAACCCACAGAGGATGGTGATGTGAGCAGAAAATACATTATTTTGCGAAGGCTCTGAAATTTCAGTAAACAACCTGCATTGCTTTAACAAATATATTGTTTCTTTAGTTTTGATTCTTGAGGATATAATTTAATTCACTAGTGGATCAAAACTGAGGGGAGAGTAACATCCATGACGTTAGACCAACATCTCCACCCCCAGCTGAGGACAATCATCATTCTACTCTTTCTGTGAGTTTGGATTTTTTTTTCACTTCACATAGAAATGAAATAGTGTATGTGTGTGTGTTTTCCTGTGCTGGCTTATTTTACTTAGCATAATGTCCTTCAGGTTTATCAATGTTGTTGCAAATAACAAGTTTAAAACATTTATTCCATATTATAAAGAAATTTCGTGAATCTTACTCTGCCTCAGAAAGACTTTTAGTAAGATTGTTTATTTATAGTACTCGGTTTGGATGCATAAAAATTTTCTTTTTTTTCTCTTTTTTTAGACAGAGTCTTGCTTTGTTGCCAGGTACCAGGCTGGAGTGCAGTGGTGCGATCTCAGCTCACTGCAACCTCTGCCTCCCATGTTCAAGCAATTCTCCTGCCTAGCCTCCTGAGTAGCTGGGACTACAGGCTTGCACCACCACGCCCAGCTAATTTTTGTACTTTTTAGTAGAAATGGGGTTTCACCATGCTGGCCAGGATGGTCTTGATCTCTTGATCTCATGATCTGCCCGCCTTGGCCTCCCAAAGTGCTGGGATTACAGGCGTGAGTCATCACACCTGGCCAACTTCCTTTTTTTTTTTTTTTAAGGACTGAATAGCATTCTATTTTGTAAGTATACCATACTTTCTAGAAGTATTTTAATTTTAAAATATAAATTATGACTGTTAGATACTTTTATTTCTATGCCTTCTTTTGATTCATATTTTGGCTGATTGACAAAATAATATTTTAAAAAATTTGTTTGGATCAAGGTCATGGATATGGGAGCGGGGCATGGAAGTGCTTAGTAGAGAAGGATGGGGTCCCTGGTGAGAACTTCACCCTCAGGCCTGTGCCCGCAGACTTAAGTGAGAAAGATCACTCTTGTTTTTGCAACCAAATGTTGCATTTTCAAGACCACTCTGGCCCACCACGCCCTCATTCCTGTGCCCATACAAATCAAGACCTCAGTAGGCACACACACAAGCAACTGAATGAGAGGAGCAGAAGAACACAGAGGCACAGAGCAGCAGAAAGTGGCATCTGAATGTTGAGAGTTCAGCCGAGGATGGCCAGACTCCAGGGGAAGATTATCTCCTCTCCCTCCACATTCCCATCCTGCTGAAAGTCACCTCCACTGCTCAATAAACTCTCATCTGGGCACAGTGGCTCACACTTGTAATCCCAGCATTTTGGGAGGCAAAGGCTGGCAGATCACCATGTCAGGAGTTCAAGACCAGCCTTGCCAACACAGTAAGACCCCCCATCTCTACTAAATATATAAAAATTAGCTGAGCATGGTGGTGGGCACCTGTAATCCAGCTACTTGGGAAGCTTAAGCAGGAGAATCACTTGAACCTGGGAGGCAGAGGTTTCAAGAGCCGAGATGATGTCATTGCACTCCAGCCTGGACAACAAAGCTAGACTCTGTCTCCAAAAAAATTATTTGCATTTATCAACTTTCAAACAGTTTGTGTGACCTGCTTATCCAGAATGGGGGTAAACACTCAGCTGTTCCTGGATGGCAAGGCTAAAAGAGCTCACTGTTTAACACACCTGCACTTGGGCTCTGGCGTCTGTCTATCTGCGTGCTCCTGCTTCCTTCAGGGGTTTGAGCTGTGGGGCCACCCTGTTACACATCCTGCAAGGGAAATCAGAGAACTCTCCTGTTTCGGCTGAAGGTTTTCCTAGGACAATCACCAGAAGAGTGATTACAATTGTGAAATTGTTGGATGTGCCTCTTTTATAAGACTCTGCCCCCTCTCTTTTCTGTGGATAAAAGGCTTTGTTTCCCTTCACAGAGGTCTAACTGTTACATAGGACTGGAGCAGAGACCTGGGGCAACTGAAGGCATCATTTGCTGGAAGACCCCAACACTGAACTTTGTCAGCCAAGACCCACAGACTTTGCTTGGTGTCTTTTCTTATCTCCCAATTTACAGTGGCTTTTATCACTTTTATAAGGTTAAGGGTTTTGCTATAGGCTGCTGCAGTAATATTAAATCCAATGAGCATTTGGCTCAGCCATCAAAGGTACAAATCAGAACAATATGGTTTTCATTTGTTCTTAGAAGTGCCATCCTTACCCTCACCCTGGCATCCAAAGGGCACACGGCACAGGACACCTCCTCTCTGTACCACCTCCCCTCTCAGCTCAGGTGCCTGGTGTGTCCACTGCATACAAAAGCTGTGCCCAACAAACATGAACAGCAGAAGAAAAGCATAGCTGCTTTTGGGACCCCACGGGACTGGCTGGCCAGTGCTTCCTGCTCACCACACCAATAGAACTTAAAAAAAAAAAAATCTGGCAAAACACAAACGGTCTGAAACAAGGGAAAGATACAACAATCAAAGGGACCCATTTGCACTGTGCAAGGGATTCTTCCCCCAGGACCACCTTCCTCTTTTGCCCGTTAATCTTTTTCTTTCTTTCTTTCTTTCTTTTTTTTTTTTTTTTTTTTTTTTGAGACGGAGTTTCGCTCTTGTTACCCAGGCTGGAGTGCAATGGCGCAATCTCGGCTCACCGCAACCTCCGCCTCCTGGGTTCAGGCAATTCTCCTGCCTCAGCCTCCTGAGTAGCTGGGATTACAGGCACGCGCCACCATGCCCAGCTAATTTTTTGTATTTTTAGTAGAGACGGTGTTTCATCATGTTGACCAGGATGGTCTGGATCTCTTGACCTCGTGATCCACCCTCCTCGGCCTCCCAAAGTGCTGGGATTTCAGGCTTGAGCCACCGCGCCCGGCCTTCTGTCTTCTTTTCTTGTTTTTTTCTTTTCTAAGTGAGTGAGCTCCCCAGCACTCTGCTTCTGATAGAGAGGTTAGCTGAAGAGCGACCCCTGCTGGCTCGTAACTGTAAATTCGCAGGGCTCATTTGAGACAATTTAAACAGATACCTTCAGCCCCTTGAAATATTTTTTAGTCCCAAATTCGATTCTAACTAAAGGTTGAGTCCCCAGAAAAAAAAATTAGATCTGAAGGATCCAAAGCCAGGCAACGGGCACAATGTAAATCTCAGAACCAATTTCTACCGGGATTACAGGTGTGTGCCATTGCACCCGGCCTCCCTGTTTTTCAAAATGAGCAACTGGCTGTCTTCACCACCCCTAGCTTATACTTCTCTGGAGTGTATCCTGAACCATTACAACTGCCTTGAACCTTAGAATCTGGAGAAAAAATGTCTCGTAGCCTTCTGCACACATATTTGACCAAATTGTGACTTACAACAAAGACTGATTTGGCCTTAGGAATGAACCATTCATTTTGATATTATTCAGCAATAATGTAAACATTAGAACAAGCGGTCTGAGGCCCCATGTGTGCAGGCTTTCTATACTTTTCAGGACAATCCCAACTTTTGCCAATGACAGGATTGATCCAGCCCTCCTCTATGCCATCTCAGGAGAGGCTACTGGGGAACTGAAGAAACAAACCCCAGATGTTCCCCCAGCACAGAAGCCAGCTCCCTCTAGCCCTGCTCATCCAGGTCCACCCTGACCTCCCTATCCAGCTTCAGCCTCTCATTTGCCCCTTCCGAGAAATTCTCACCCTAGAGAAGCCTCAGTCTCACTCTTGCTCCTCCAGCTGATGCCTGGTAAATCTGGCCCCAGTAAGGTTCAGATCCCCTTCTCTCTACCGGGCTGAAAGCATATTAAGGGGGATCCTTGCAGTTTTTCAGATGACCCTGAAAGACATATGAAGGCTTTCCAGAATTTCATCCAAATATTTGAACTCTTCTGGAGAGACGTTATGTTACTTTTGAATTAGACCCTGATGGACACAGAAGCAAGCCCCTCTGCAGGCAGTAGAGAGATTTGGAGATGAGCTTTGTGTTACCCATAGCACGAGAAAAGGGGCAAATGTTATTCAACTGGAAGAGGAGCAGTACCAGTATATGACCCTGGATGAGATTCCAACCATGAAATGGGTGACTGAAAGAGGAGACCGTTTCAGGTGTTCATAATAGAGGCTTACATAGGCCCAGGATCAAACATCTCAATTATACTAAGTTATCCATAATTGACCAGGGATTTGATGAAAATCTCACTGCCTTCTTGGAAAGGCTAAGAGCGGCCTTGGTAAAGCACACCTCTCTATCTCCTGATTCAACCAAGAGGCAACTAATCCTAAAGAATAAATTTATTACTCAGGCAGTCCCTGATATCAGGAGGAAGCTGCAGAAACAGGCCCTGGGACCAGATAGTATTTTAGAGAACCTCTTAAAAGTGGCTACCTTGACCTTTTACAATAAGTCACTGGAATAGCTTCTTGAATTTATTATACCCAGATAAAGATCTGGGAAATTGATGGAGCCACCTCTGTCAACCCAGAAGAGTACCCAAAGTACCAGTGTGAAGAGATCAGAGACCTCAAGCTAAAAATCACAAAAGAAAAGTGCTAATAATTAACCTTCCATGGATATCCTCTATAGTCTTGCCTATGCTTGATGTTCTTTTCTTACCTTTGTTCCGTTCCATACCACAGGGCACAGTAGTGTTTTCAGAATAATCCATACATTTCACTTTTTATTTCTGAAATCTTTGGCGCTAAATTCTTTTCTTTTTTTGTTTAAATTTTGAGACAGAGTTTTGCTCTCATTACCCAGGCTGGAGGGCAATGACACGATTTTGGCTCACTGCAACCCCCACCTCCTGAGTTCAAGCAATTCTGTCTCAGCCTCCCAAGTAGCTGGGATTACAGGACTACGCCACCATACCGGCTAATTTTGTATTTTCAGTAGAGACAGGATTTCTCCATGTTGGTCAGGCTGGTGACAAACTCCCTACCTCAGGTGATCTGCCTCGGCCTCCCGGGGTGCTGGGCTTACAAACGGGAGCCACCGCGCCTGGCCAGTACTAAATCTTTTACTTGTATAATACACATATTCAACCCATGCATATTTAACCTTATGAAAGTTTTTTTTTCTTTCTCATACCTACAGGCCATCAAACTCCAAAAAGGCAGGCAACTGGGGCCTTGGACAATGATGTCCCTTTGCCAGGCACCCTTAGCTGGAAGAAATCTGACTGCTGTTTTTCCCGAAACAATGCCCCCTGTCAGCAAGAAGTAGCTAAAACCAGTCATTATCCATATTCTAATGGCAGTTAGATGTGCCTTTTCAGAGGGGAAATAATATGGGAGGTGACAGGGTAGTGCTGGGTAGAGAAGAATAGGGTCCCTGGTGAGGGCTTCATCTTTAGGCTTGTGCTGGCAGATCTAAGTGAGAACAGGCCCTACTGTTTTTGTGCCTGAATGTTGCATTTCCCAAGATCACTCTGGCCTGCCATGCCTCCAATTATAACCTGAGATTTTAGAGGCACACACACAAGTGGCTGAATGTCAAGTGGAGCAGAGGAATGGAGTGGTGGAGAGTGGTGGAGAGTGACAGAGTGCAGCAGGGCAGCATGGCAGAGAAGGTGCTAAATTCTTTTTCATGTCTGAACATCCAGAGGAGTTCAGACAAGAATGGCCTTGGGCCTGGGAGGCAGAGGTTGCAGTGAGCCAAGATTGCATCACTGCACTCCAGCCTGAGTGACAGAGTTAGAGTCTATCTCAAAAAAAAAAAAAAAAGAAAAAGAAAAAGACTAACCTGAAAGTGAAAAACCTTGCCAGTCGCCACCTTAAGCATGTGATCAAAGTAAAAACCATCGGAAATAGAATAAATCAAAATGGAGCGCAATGAGTAGAAAATGGCATCGCTTCTGTTATTCCTGCCAATGATGCATATCTGAATCTAATGGAAACGGACAAATGCAGATTAAGACACACACTACAAAACAACTGGCCTGTGACCTCCAAACATAACATGGGGTGTAAGTCACGGAAGCACCAAGGAACTCTTCTAGACTGCAGACAGCAGACACACGGCAACTAAATGCAATGCATGATTCTCAGCTGGGTTCTTTTGCTCAAAGAAACAATATTGAGACTACTGGTGAAACTTGAATGGGACTTGAAGATTGCATGGCAGTAACACAACAATGACCCCCTGATTTAGTGGCTGCATTGTGGGTATGCAGGAGAATGTCCTATTTGTAAGAAATGTACACCAAAACTTTAGGGGTGATGGGACATCAGGTTGGCAATTGACCCTCAAATGGGTCAAGAAAAAAGTTCTTTGTATTGTTCCTGCAACCTTTCTATAAGTTGATTACTGTTTCAGAATAATTTATTTAAAAAATGAATAATTTGAATGTCAAAGGATGAGAAATCCTTGAAAAAACTGCTGAAATCTTAGAATGCTTCTACAAATAGGTCTCAGAAGTCACACCTGACAGGAGTGACTACACTATAAAAATCTCAAGCACTGATTCCTCCTTGGTTTGTTCTACAAAATAGCACTGTTCAAATTAAAACAAACTTGATTAGCTAAAAAGACTAAAAACTGTGTGTCTTATTTCCTTTTGTGAATTAATTTCTAGTCAGAATATTTCTGCTGTTTTTTCTGAGACGGAGGTTTGTTCTGTCTCCAGAATGGAGTGCAGTGGCAGGATCTCAGCTCACTGACACCTCTCCCTCCCAGGTTCAAGCGATTCTCCTACATCAGCATCAGCCTTCTGAGGGGCTGGGACTACAGGCACATGCCACCACGCCCAGCTGATTTTTGTATTTTTAGTGAAGATGGGGTTTCACCGTGTTGGCCAGGATGTTCTTGATCTCTTCACCTCGTGATCTGCCAGCCTCGGGTTCCCAAAGTCCTGGGATTATAGGCATGAGCCACTGCACCCAGCCCATTTCTGTTTTTCACTAGAAAACATTAGTCCCCACTCTAAATTAAAGTACTATATGTGGCCTATGCCTGGGATCAATTATCTTTGGAAAACAAGGACCTCTCATCCATACTTGCTACTAGTACTGCCAAGCACAGGCCTGTTCTCCTACTGCAGAGGCTCCTGTCCCAGCCCAGATCCAACAGAACTGGCAGGAAGGTGTAGCCAGGTGGGTCACAATGAGAATGACATGATGATATCTACCTGGCAAGGATCAATGAGGATTAAATGCAGGTCGAATTTTCACCTTGATACCAGCATTTGTGGAAGCAATACTCTTTTTTTTTTTAAGATGGAGTCTTGCTCTTGCTCTGTTGCCCAAGTTGGAGTGCAGTGACATGATCTCAGCTCACTGCAACCTCTGCCTCCCAGGTTCAAGTGATTCTCCTGCCTCAGCCTCCTGAGTAGCTGGGATTGCAGGGGTGAGCTACCATGCCTGCTAATTTTTGTATTTTTAGTAGAGTCGGAGTTTCACCATATTGGCCAGGCTTGTCTCAAACTCCTGACCTCGTGATTCACCCACCTCAGCCTCCCAAAGTGTTGAGATTACAGACATGAGCCATGATGTCCCGCCGAGGCATTACTCTTATCAACTTAAATATTCTTGTTTGAGGTCTAGCTCACAATATTTCTTCACTCCTTTTTTTTTTTTGAGATGGAGTCTCGCTCTGTCGCCCAGGCTGGAGTGCAGTGGTGTGATCTTGGCTCACTGCAACTTCTGCTTTCCAGGTTCAAAGCAATTCTCCTGCCTCAGCCTCCCTAGTAGCAGTGACTATAGGTGTGCACCAATACACCTGGCTCAATTTTTGTATTTTTAGTAGAGACGGGGTTTCACCATATTAGCCCAGGTGGTCTCACTCTCCTGACCTCTTGATCCGCCCGCCTTGGCCTCCCAAAGTGCTGGGATTACAGACACGAGCCACCGCGCCCGGCTCTTCACTCTTTTGTTGTTGTTGTTCTGTTCTTGGTCATTCCCTGTCAGTCCATGTCGTAGCAACAGGAATTCTGTCTACTATGAGTTGACTGACCCGGGAAATCTTATATCTCAAGTGGTCAGAATGTGAAAATCTAGACTGAGCATATGCACAAATAAATTCTTAAAACACAGTAATCAAATCAGAAATGGAAGCCAAGGC
Organism: Saguinus oedipus; assembly: GCA_031835075.1. Lineage (NCBI taxonomy): Eukaryota > Metazoa > Chordata > Mammalia > Primates > Cebidae > Saguinus > Saguinus oedipus. The sequence goes on from CM063187.1 coordinate 21,416,091, forward strand.
CATCCCTGCCCACAGCCAGCAGGAAGCATGTAGGACCTTACATCAAAGCACAGCATTGATAAGAGCCAAGTGAGAAAACTCGAAAACACTGACTACAACACAGAGCTGGGATGCCTGCGGCTCATTATTGCTCACTAATCAATTGCTCATGAGTCAAGAAAATTGGATGATATCTGTTCAAGTGAATATTGACATGACAGGTACTAGGCCAGATACTTTGCCAACATACTGGCACTTGAAGTTAGTTACATACATGCTAGGTACAATGATGATACTCATTCTTCAGATGGTGGAACTAAAGATGAAAGGAGTTCGGTAGTTCACACAAGGTTACGCAGGTAGCAGGTGCTAAAATCAGGGTTTAAACCTCAGCAGTCTGTCCCCAGAGCCTACCCTCAACTGCTACTCTGCCTCCCACCAACCATTATTTGTGACTTAACAGCACCCAGTCTCTTACATCACACGTGCAACATGTTTGTTACAGCACGCTTGCTTCACATTTCCACACACCTTTCTTATTTCGACAGTAACTGTATTTCAGGATAGGATAGAACAGGGGAGCTCATTTGTGTAACACTAGTCCACACCAAAGGCAGAAAGTCTGCCTTCTGGACTTGGAGAAGCATGCTGCTACTTCTGGGTGTCTCTTTAGTTGACAAAGTAATAAGAGCTGTTACAATAAACTCCTTTGTTATTTCATTTTAAATGTTGCCTTATAATTAGGCCAAAAAAATTAGTATAATCACGCATGCATCTTTATGTATGGCCAGCTACTTCTTTTTTCTAGAGATCATAGAGTCTAGAAAACCTGGCCGGGCGTGGTGGCTCACGCCTGTAATCCCAGCACTTTAGGAGGCCGAGGCATGTGGATCACGAAGTCAGGAGATCAAGACCATCCTGGTCAACAAGGTGAAACCCCGTCTCTACTAAAAATACAAAAATTAGCTGGGGATGGTGGCGCATGCCTGTAGTCCCAGCTACTCGGGAGGCTGAGGCAGGAGAATTGCCTGAACCCAGAAGGCGGAGGTTGTGGTGAGCCGAGATCGTGCCATTGCACTCCAGCCTGAGTAACAAGAGTAAAACTACGTCTCAAAAAAAAAAAAAGGAAAAAAAAAAAGAAAACCTTTTGATGGGTTAAATAGGGTCATTTAAAAAATAAACTTACGTCTCTATTGGGTAGTTCCGAAGGAGTTTTCCCTTCCCTGGAGCTGCTTACCAGTTAATTTAGAAACAAATAATCTCCCAAACTAGCCAATCCCACCAATCCACTCAGGGGTTTTCACAAAGTTATCTTGTTTTTTTTTTTTTTTTTTTTTTTTTTTGAGACGGAGTTTCACTCGTTACCCAGACTGGAGTGCAATGGCATGATCTCGGCTCACTGCAACCTCCGCCTCCTGGGTTCAGGCAATTCTCCTGCCTCAGCCTCCCGAGTAGCTGGGACTACAGGCGCGCGCCACCATGCCCAGCTAATTTTTGTATTTTTAGTAGAGATGGGGTTTCACCTTGTTGACCAGGATGGTCTTGATCTCTTGACCTCGTGATCCACCCGCTTCGGCCTCCCAAAGTGCTGGGATTATAGGCATGAGCCACCGCGCCTGGCCAGTTATCTTGTTTTAATCATGTTTTTGCATGGAAAAATGACATATATCTCAAGGTATACATTTTGAGGTTTTTGATATGCATATGGCTATTTAAGAAGGAATATTTTACCAGACTCCTGGTTGGGGAAATAACTCCAGTTGTAGATGTCACACTCTGGTGACAAGTGTGTGCCAGCTCACCACTGCCACCATGTGCCCAGGGTCTTTCCTCTTCATTCTTCAGGCTGAAGGCTGATTTGTTGGGTGATGTTTCTTGATAGCTCTCTAGCCAAAAATATATGTGGTTCAGAAGTGTTGTTATGATGGCTCTGCTCAGCTGGGTCTCATTTCTGGAAACCATATTTAGTTGTCAAGCAGTATAATATGACAGAAAGATTTGGATGACTTAAACCAATATATTTCAAAGTTTTAAACAGTGAGGTTTCATTCAAGTAATAAGGGCAATGCTTATTATGAAGAGAAAAGCATTGTTCAATTGACTAGTTGTTCTTCTATAATCTTAAAATATTATGCAATACACAACTGCATTAAAATGTTGTATGATGGAACAGATTCTATATTTTACAATGAACAAAGCACTTCTGTTACACAGTTAACATGCAAGGAAAAACTAAGGTGGCCACCTGCACATGTCCAAACACTGTGACCATAACACATCCAGTTTGGCCAACAGAAAAATCCACTCCCACTATTGCAGAATGATATCTGTCTTCTGGTGTCAAGCTTGGAACCCATTTATTTGACACATTTTGTTATTATTTAAATTTTTCTGCTCTGAGCTCCATCTTGAACCCCAAGCTCCATTATCCCTGAGCTCCATGTTGCTCTGAGCTTTCTCTTGCTCCAAGCTCCATCTGCTCTGAACTCCTCCATCAGGCTCATAGCTCCATCTGCTCTGAGCTGCATCTTGAGCTGAGCTCCACCTTTCTGGAATCTTCATTTGCTTTGAGCTCCATCTGCTCTCAACTCCATCTTGATTGGCGCTCCATCATGCTCAGAACTCTGTCCTACTCTGAGCTCCATCTGCTTTAAGTTCCATCTTGTTCTGAGCTCTGACTGGTTTGGAGTTCCATCTGCTCTGAGTGCCATATTGCTTTGATTTCATCTGTCTAGAGTTCCATCTTCCAAAATCCTTCTACTCTGAGCTCCATCTTGCTTGGAGTTTGATCTTGCTCTGAGCCCCATTTGCTCCAATCTCAATCTGTTTGAGTTCTGTCTATGCATAGCTCCATCGTGCTAAGAATTCAGAGCTCCTGCTCTGAGCTGTATCTTGCTCAAAACTTCATGTACTCATCTTGCTCAGAGCTCCATCTGCTCAGAGCTCTGACTTGCTGGGAGTTCCATCTTGCTCAGAGCTCCATCTGCTCAGAGCTCTGACTTGCTGGGAGTTTCATCTTGCACAGAGCTCCATCTGCTCAGAGCTCCGACTTGCTGGGAGTTCCATCTTGCACAAAGCTCCATCTGCTCAGAGCTCTGACTTGGTTGAAGCTCTATCTGTTCAGAACTTCATCTTCCTGAGAGTTCCATCTGCTCTGAGCTCCATCTTGCTCAAGGCTTCATCTTGGTGGAGTGCCATCTGCCCAGAGCTTCATCTTGCTCTGGCTCCATCTGCTCCGAGCTCCCTCTTCCTCTGAGGTCCATCTTGCTCAGAGTTCCATGTGCTCTAAACTGCATCTTCTCAGAGCTCCAACTGCTCTGAGCTCCCTCTTGCTCTGCTCTGAGTACCATCCTGCAGGGACAAAGAGTTCGAGCCTGTTTGTAGGGTAGTGCCACACTATCAGGTTACATCTTGGCAGTTTTCCCTGCCCTGCAGCATGAGAACCAGTAAGGACTTTTCCAAGAAGGTTCATAGGATGGAATGGGTCAAAAAGAAAAACAAAGTTCTCATGAGCAGCAGGGTCCCCCACTCCAAGGCTGACAAATATAAGATGAACACACAGTGTGGGAGGCACCCATGTCCCCCTAGGCTTGGGCGGCAAAGGACAGATGCCCTCACACACACATCACAAGTCATCATCCAGCATAGGGGTGACTTAGTTTTAACCTGAAAAATCAATGTTCTACAGCAAAGCACAATGCACAGATGTTTCCACTGAACAAAGAGACAGTGTGCGGGCAGAACTTAGAAATATAGGTGTCAACTTTGGGAGCTCCAGGGAGAGGTCTTGGGGAAACCTTGGGCTTTGAGACAGGTGAAGTGCAGGTCCCTCTTGGGCACTGTTCGGTGGGCCTGGCTGGCCAGAGGCGTGCACAGAACCCAGGACTAGCAGGAACCCTGGCTTTCCACTGTCATTCATTCTCCCCATCCTCACCCCACCCATCCAGGACCCTCACTCAGGGCCTTTTTTCTCCTTCCATCCACATCTGGTCTTCCAAGGACAGAGTCCTTACATCTGCTATATCATCCAAGCCTCACAGAACCATGCAGGGAGGTAGGGCAGGGAAGACCGTGTCCATTTCACAGCATGAACACTGAAGCTCAGGAGATCAAGTGGCTTGCCCAAGGTCACAGTAGCAGGAGGTAGCAGAGCTGTTGCTTGAAGCCAGGGCTCTAGACTCCAAGTGCAGTGCTCCTCAATTCCAACCCTCCAACTTCCCTTATTTTCCCCTCCTCACTGCTGCCCCGCCCCTCTCTATCACCACCTCAACTCTTTCTGTATTTCCTCTTTTCTCTTTCTGTCTTTTGATTTCACCAAACTCCTGTGAAGGTGAGGCAAGGAATGCCCCATGAGGAGAAAGGGAGGGGCAAGACTAGAGCAGGGAGCTGGAGAGTGGAGGCCAGGCTGCTGTGCTGCAACCCCAGGAGGTGGCCTCTGGACCATGGTTTATGTCAATGGAGCCCCCTGGAGTTGTGCAATGCAGGGCCTGGGCAGCTGGATGTAGCAACGTTAGAGACAGGGAATGGTGCTAAGCTTTGGAGTCAGGATGAAGCAAACTCTGGGCCACTGGGAAACCTAGAATTGAACAGGATGGGTGGGCAAGGTCCTGGCCTTGTCCTGGTTCCGGTCAACTCCTTAGGAGAATTCAAGGCTTGGACAAAAATGGCACTGGGAGAGGGCAGGAAGGCTCAGTATGGCCAAGGAGCAGGGCAGGATCTGAACTCAGGAGAGGTCTTGTATGGAGCAGGGGCTGAATCTCTCATACTCCTGGCCATGCCAATGGAGCTCAGGGGGTGTTTGGCAACACATGGGAGGTGCTGACCTTGGGTGGTGGTAGGGAGGGCTGGTTTCATGCTCACACTGGCTTCTGCTCTGTGTTGGTGTCTCTCTTCTCTTCCATGGCTGTGCCATCCTCTTTACCCCTGGATTCCTGTCTCTGCTCGGCTGTTAGCCCCCTTCTTCTTTCCACTGGTAGCTGCTCCTCCTCCTGTCCCCACCTCCTCCCCAGGTGCAGGATGGGCCTTTTCACATCTGACCTTGCTTTTGAAGCCACAGTGAAAAAGTAGGTGCAGAAGCTCAAAGAGCCCAGTATCAAGTATGTGGATATGGGAGTCAGTGAGCTCACAGCCACCATCAGAAAGTGTAGCAAAAAGATATGATGGCTGCCGGCGTAGGGATGGACCTGGCCTTCCAATCTCATGGCCATGGCCTCCCGTGGGTGGAACAATCTGCTGAGCAGGCCTCTTGGCCACCCAGAGGGACCCAGCCCTAGTGTTTCCTGCCAATTTCTAACCCTGGGTCACTTGCACTTGTGACCCTTCAGGCCCCCATCCCTGCCCGTGGACTTTACTCCAACCCAAGCTTTCTTGGTGGCACAGTTGCATCAATAAAAATGCCAGTGACGAAAATCATGTTAAGGAGATGGCGGCTGTTTACTGAGCACCTACTATGTGCCGAGCACTGGGGTAAGCACTTCCCCTTACTATCTTTCCTCAACCATCCTAAGACATGAGTAGTGTTGTTATTCCATCTTACAGACAGCAAAACAGTCTCAGAAGGGAAAGGCAGAGTGTGATTCAGATTTAGGAAGGTCAGAGGAAGGGGTTTGAGGTCAGGGCCTCCTGACCAGGGGGAGCTGTCCCGGTTGCTCAAAACCAATTTGCCTAAAGACATGTTAAATTATTTGCTTTATGATAATCCACCTGTGATAGACAGGGGCTACCTCTTTTGAGTTGTCTGTCACTTTTTAGATGCCTTTTTCCAATTTGTCTGCTTTTGAGCATTTTTAGTCAGGTTTTCTAAAGCAGTGCTTCCCAGGGGTGCAAAAGAATCAGTTGCCTATAAGAGCTTTTCCAGCAGACTGAATGAGAGCTGTGAGGGGACAGCTCGGCCTCACCTGTACCTGAAGTATTTCCCTAGGCTGTGGGGTGGAGGCACATCCTCCTTAGCTTTAAGTTTCAAATAAGCATCAATCATCTCCATTTTTTTTTTAACTGAGCAGTGTGTTGTGGAATCTTTGTATGTTGCTACATAAAGATTGGCCTCATGCCCTCCACCTTTTTTTTTTTTTTTTTTTTTTTTTGAGACAGAGTCCCATTCTGTTGTCCAGGCTGGAGTGCAGTGGCATGATCTCAGCTCACTGCAACCTCCACCTCCCAGGTTAAAGCTACATAAAGACTGGTCTCATGAACATGAACTTTATTTTCAAGTGATTCATCTTCCTTCATCTCCTGAGTAGCTGGATCACAGGCACACACCAACATGCTCAGCTAATTTTTTTTTTTCAGTAAAGATGGGGTTTCACCATGTTAGCCAGGCTGGTCTCAAACTCCTGACCTCAAATGTTCCACCCGCCTCAGCCTCCCAAAGTGCTGGTATTACAGGTGTGAGCTACTGCGCCAGCTGGGCTCATGCCCATTAACTGCTGAGTTGTATTCCACTGTAGAATTGTGGCATGTCCAATGTCCTATAGATAGACACTTAGGTTTCAACTTTTTGCTTTTTTTTTACCTTCACAAAAAGTGAACATCTTTATAGATGTATTTGTAGTATATATCCCATTGTTTCTTTCTTTTCTAGAGACAGAGATTTGCTGTGTCACCCAGAGTGGAGTGCAGTGGCATGATCATAGCTTACTCCAGGCTCAAACTGGGCTCAAGCAATCTTCCCACCTCAGATTCCCAATTAGCTGGGACTACAAGCATGCACCAGCACACCCTGCAATTTTTTTTGTTGAGACAGGATCTTACTATGTTGCCCAAGCTGCTCTGAAACCCCTGACCTCAAGCAATCCTCCTGCCTCAGCCTGCAAGTTGCTGGGATTATAGACATCAGCCACTGCCAGGCATCAGTCCCTTCTTGAGAGATATTTGGGTTGTCTCCAAATTTTATCATAATTTCTGCTTTCCTTTTGGAAGGCGAACCAAAGTGTTCTATGGTTTTTAAATGTTTACATCTAGTAATTAACCTTCTAGGAATCTATCCTAAGGGAAAATCTTAGAGAAAGAGAAACAAAACTCTTTACCCACAAAGATATTCATCGTTAGGTTATTTAGAATATTGAAAAATTTGACTGTCCATCAATGGGACAATGGTTAAGTAAACTTGAATAAATCTATCCAATAGGATATTATGCACCCATTAAAAATGTTTATTTAAACTGAGCACTGTGGCTTACACCCGTAATCCCAACCCTTTGAGAGGCTGAAGTGGAGGATTGCTTGAGGCCAGAAGTTTGAGGTTAGCCTGGGCAACACAGAAAAACCCTGTCTCTGCATATGGCTAGCCAGTTTCCCCAACACCATTTATTAAATAGAGAATCCTTTCCCCCATTGCTTGTTTTTGTCAGTTTGTCAAAGATCAGATGGTTGTAGTTGTGTGGCATTCCTTCCGAGGCCTCTGTTCTATTCCAATGGTCTATATCTCTGTTTTGGTACTAGTACCATGCTGTTTTGATTATAGTAGCCTTGTAATATAGTTTAAAGTCAGGTAGTGTGATGCCTCTGGCTTTGTTTTTTGTTTGTTTGTTTTTTGGTTAGGATTGTTTTGGCTATATGGGCTTTGTATTCCATACAAAGTTTAAGGTGGTTTTTCCAATTCTGTGAAGAAAGTCATTATAGCTTGATGGGGATAGCATTGAATCTATAAATTACTTTGGACAGTATGGCAATTTTCATGATATTGATTCTTCCTAATCATTAGCATGGAATGTTTTTTCCATTTGTGTCCTCTCTTACTCTTCCCATGCCAGCCCACCCACCCAGAGCTACCCAAGGTAAGGGGAAAGTAGAGGCAGGGCCTTTCATTTGCACTGATAGCCCAAGGGACTGGTGCAGCTGCGCCGGCCCGTGACTAGAGGGTGGATATGGGACCTCATTTGCCCTGCTGGGTGCCGTAAGTCAACAAAACAAGCCCAACTTCCCTGGGAAGCTTATGTACAAAGGCACACAGAGCCAGGCATCCATCAGGACATGAGCTGAGGCAAGCAGCCAGGCAAGAGAACAAGACCCATTCTTCAGGTTTGGGAGAAAAGAGAGGACCAGCAAGATACCAGCTCTCAAAGGTGAGTTCACTTAGAAGCCTTTAAGGAACTTTTCTCTATACCTTCATACAGAATTCTAACGACAGCTGAGATCTGACCAGGCACTCACCACTTCCCCCAGTCTCTGCCTTCCAAGCATAAGCTCATTAAATCTCAACAGCCTTCAGTGGTAGGTACTGCTATCAACCCTCTTCCTGAGGCCCACACGACCAAGCCACTCAGACAAGGCCACACAGCAAGGCAGTGCTGAATCCAGGATCAAACCTAAGCAGACCAGCTTCAGAGCTGTGCCACACAACCCACAGGCATCCAGAAGTCCAAAAAATGGGCCTTGGTGAAAAGCGGGTTACACAATGTCTTTTCCCCACACTGCGCCTCCTCACACGGCCCAGACAACCAGCGGGAGGCTGAGACTAGCCAGAGGCAGAGGATGTCCCTGAAAGTACAAAAGCACCAGTGGCATGAGGTCCCCAGGCAGAACTGGCTGTCAAGTGACAGCCACCTATTAAGGGCTGGGTTTTGAGCTATATTCTTATCATTTAGTCCCCACAAAACAGAAACCGTGAAGTAGGGATTCTTTTATCCTCATGTGACAGATGAAGACACAGACTCAGACAGGCCAAGTGACTCACTAAAAGTCACACACTGGTTGGTAGTGGAGCCTTGATTCAAACCCAGGACAAACCCAAAGCCCCTCTCTCTCATACGTCATCTCTCCTCACCAAGGCCAGTTCTAGTGGGCAGAGAAGAACTCAAGCTTCTAGACCTGTCCCATACATTTAACCTGCTGCACAGCAAGTGCCTGGACTTCCGGCAGAAAATGATCATGGAGTCACTGGGATGGGGGCGGCCTGGGCCCTTAGGAAACAACCCGACCCACCTTCCCATTGCCCTTGTTGAAGAGGTCAGTCCTGGGAAATCTGACTACCTCATCCTTTCCCAGGCTCCATCTGATCTAAGTGCCTCCAGAGAGAGCAGGGAGCCCCACCTTCATATACACTGAGGGAAGAGGGGGTGTAACACAGGCCTACATCGAAAGTCTCACCACTCAGCCCCTACAGACCTGGTGGCCCTGGGCTTTGCTTCTGATTAGACTAAGGGAAAGGGGGCTTCAATGGCAGTCTAGCTCACTAAAGGCAGAACCAGCTACCACGTGTTCCTGGCCCACTCCATGCCTGGAGCAATGCCCTTTCCTAGTTGGTGGGTGTGAGCAGCAAATACAGGCCCACCTGGGCCAGGTAAACTGGGCTGCGCTTCTCTCACCTCACCCAGGCTCCCCACACAAGCATGCAGGCAGGTTGCTTCAGCCCCAAACACAGTAGCAGAGGTGGAGGTGAAGGGCTAGGTTGGCAAACAGGACAGACCCACGGGCACAGTGACAGTAGCCCAGCCACTAGGGCCTGTCCACAAGCCAGGGCTGGCCAGGGTCAAGCAAGGCCCTCGGGTGCTTCTTCCATTCCTCCAACACTGAAGGCTCCCAGAAAGACCAGCTCCAAAAAGGGAGCCTGAAGTGACTTTTCAAACCTCCAGTGCCCACCTCCGAAGCAGGGCTGAGGGCAGAGAAGTTTTATAAGCCAGGACCCCTCCCCAGCCATGTAAGGGTTGTATAGACCAGCGTGTATAGGGGCAGATCTGTGACTGATATCCACCTACATCTGACCCTCATCTCTGAACTCTCCCCACTCCTTGTATACCTTGAGGGCATGGGTGCCCTCACCCACCTCTGAGCCAAGCATTCATGCAGTGTGGGCCATTTCCTCTTCAAGAACAGACTCCTTCCCCACCTTCCCATCCCCAACCATGCCAAGGCCTTTAGGGATGGAGAATGGAATCCTTCCTCCTGCCTCACAGGAACCACTCACCCAGACCTGTAGCCTCTTCCCATACAGGACTCTGGGACACAGGTTGACAGCTCCGAAAGCATCTGATATAAGCAGGTCTACAGCAACCTTTCTAGTACCCTCTCTTGTGCTACTTCCTGTGTTCACACTCAGTCTAGGCGGGACCAGCCTCCCTGCTGCCCAGCTGAGAACAGGAAGAGGCATGGCCAGAGAGCTGTCTGTCATACCTCATGGGGGTAGGCAGCATTTAAAGCCAGGTGGCACCTCTCACCTGGTTGCTCGCCACCCCACTCACACAGCCTGACAGAGCCTCACTGCCTCCCCACATTCACCGAGAAGCAGATTCAGCTCCCGTTGCTTTGGGCTGGGAAAGGAGCAGGGGGAATGACACTCAGTGGGTCAGCCTTTATCCTCTTTCTCTGAGAACCAGAGTATGTCCCAGGCTGCACACTGCTGGCGGAGGCAGCCTAGAGGGTAAAAAGCTTGGTTCTCAGCTCACTGCAGGACCAGGATGGGGACTTTCCTCTAGGCTTGTGTCTGACGCCCACACACTGGGAGGTCCTGCTCCCCATGGTATCTCCGTTCCTAGCACAGAGCCTGGCACAGATCAGGTGCTCGAATATGTGTTAAATAAAAACAAAATAGAATGAGATCAATCCCTTACTCCTACTATCTGGACCTGTTTCCCCCTCCATCACATGGAGTGTGGACCAGGAGGCTGCAGGTCCTTGCGGACCAGATAGTCTGTGATAGCCACAGGCACCTGAAGCCTGGTGTCCATGGTTTTCTGAACCTGTTACAATCTCTGCCAGTGGAGAATGCACTGACCAGCTCCCATAGTAGATGGGGACCCAAGTGTCCCTGAGCCATCCCAGGTACCAGAGCATGACCTAACTCTGAATGGGGACACAGGTGTCTTCAGGACTGTCCCAGAACTGGCAGGAGCAGAATCAGAAGGGCCACCTTGACCTGCTCACTCACCCTCTGTACAAGCCAAATGTCCACAGCCAGGCCTAGTGTCTAGATCTGCTCAGTCTAACCTCTTGGCACATGTTAGCACGAGTGGTCTCCACCTGCATTTGTTGTTGTTCAGCATCTGTTCAGGGCTAAGTACTAGCGTGAATGCCTCGCCTACAATACTCAACCTTCTCAGCCTACCTATAAAGCAGGTTTGGTTTTGTTTGAGACAGAGTTTTGCTTTTGTCGTCCAGACTGGAGTACAGCGGTGCAATCTCAGCCCACTGCAACCTCCACCTCCCAGGTTCAAGCGATTCTCCTGCCTCTTGAGTAGCTGGGATTACAGGTGGGCACCACCACACACACTCGGCTAATTATCGTGTTTTTAGTAGAGATCAGGTTTTACCATGTTGGCCAGGCTGGTCTCAAACTCCTGACCTCGGCCTCCCAAAGTGCTGGGATTACAGGCGTGAGCCACTGCACCCGGCCGAAGCAGGTGTTATCATGACTCTGCTGACTAGGAAATAGAGGCTCAGAAAGATGATGTCACATGCCTAAGATCACACAGCTGGACAGTGACGGGACAGAATCAGAACTCGGGACTCTCAGCTTCAGGCCACAGTCCCCCAGACAAGCACCCAAGTCAGACTATGCCCAGCCAACCCTGGACATCCAGGGTTCACCCCATGGGTTCCACTGCATCTCTGGGAAAGCAGCATGATGGGCTGCCTGGAGGCAGTGGCCAGGCCAGAGTATCCCATGCCAGCGTTCTTTCATCTCACTCTTCCCTAGACCAGCCTCCAGCACTGACCCCGGGGTGCCCTCCTGCGTTAGCCCTTTCCCATCCTGGAATCAGCACCTCTAACTCAAGAGGCATTGTGTTGCTTCCAGAGCAGACGATGTGCCAATGAAGAGACAGACAGCTGCAAGGACTCTCCTACCTGCCACTGGGCCAGGTGTGGAAGGAGGGGCAGGAACCAGGGGAAAGCAGAGAGGCAGGGGATTACACAACAGAGCCTTTGCAGGGGTGAGGGTCACACATCTGGTCCAGGAGCTCCCCAGAGCCCACTGTCTGTCCCATCCACTCAGGCCCTGGTGCTCCTGAGTTGTTAGTGCCATCTCCTGGCCATGGGACTGCAAAACCTCAGACAACACCTACTCATCCCTCACCAACCCATGTCACCTCTCACCTGGGCCAGCCCGATCTCTTTTACAGCCTCCTGCCTCATCTCCTTCACTCATACCCTGCCCTTCAGCTAACTTCCTAAAACAAAGGTGGCAAATTGTGTCACTCACTTCCTCCCAACATGCTGTGCCTCCCCCACACCTGGCTGGGCAAACCCTTCCACTTTCTCCACCCACATACCCACTACCCACACCTCCCCTGTCACCACATCCCTGGGCTCTTGCTCTCACCGTTTTCTTAGCCAAGTGACCCTTCCCAACAGAGCAAAATTCTACTTACATGAGAAGGCCCAGCTGAAATCCACCGCTTCTCTCAATCACCCCAGCAGACTCATTACAGCGTCCCTGAACCCACAGCTCAAAGTTCTGAGGACATCGAGCACCGTGTCTTGTTGGAGAACCACTTGTGTGGGGCTGATGTGCCAGCCTCACAGAGCTTCCTGAGGGCAGGACCTGGTCTGATTCATCTTCGGAGTGTAGGTGTAGAGCATAGAGAAGGAACCAGCATACACTGTTTCAACTGAATGCCCAGTGAGTCCGGTCAGCAGACACTGGGTAGGCCATAGGGCTTGTCCGCTTGAGCTTTCCAGGTAAAAAACGTCAGAGCTGGGGATTCCAAATGCTTGGTTTGACACACACAGTATTAAAGGCTGAAGAACCCTTGGCAGAGCTGCCAGCCCATCCAGCTGTGGCAGCGCCACCCCATAGCATAGCAGGAGGCTACATTGACAAGCCCTGACTCACCATAGGTTGTAAAAACAGCCAGACACCCACGGGGTGCTAGTGATGCAGGGTTCATCTATGACTCCAGTATTCTGGACATTCCAAGCTGCTCATCTGGCTCCACTAGACCCCCAGGCCCTCTCCCAACTAGGTGCCTTGAGGTCTAAGGAAATACCATTTTCCCTCTGTGTGGGGCTTGGAATTTTACCTTTTTAGGCATTCTGGTGCCTCCAACTCTGCCCTCTTAGCCCTCAAGGGCCTACAGCAGAAGAGCTGAGGGGTAGAAAGCACAGAAACAACATGACATAACCCCAAAAAAGTGGCCAGAATCTGAATGGCTTGGCCTGACAGCACTGGCCCCAAATGGATATGGAAAAAGGAGTGACACGAAGAGGAGGCAGGGGACCAAAGTCCTAGCAGAAGCTAGGGACTCACAGTGGCATAGTCCACTTGAAAATCCATGAGTAGCCGTGGGCAAAGGGAGCCAGATCCCCAGTAGAAAGCCCTCAAATGGATTCCTGGAGCAGAAGTCCAGGCTAAATGTGGAAGGCGCTTCAAGCTCACAGAGGAGGGGTCTGCAGGGCCAGCTCGAGGATTTTCCCATCCCTTCCTCAGTAACCAAAACTACCCTCTGCTAAGAAGCCCTGGCCCACTAGGTCCATCCATGGGGCAGAACCTCGTCTCTACTAAAAATATGAAAATTAGCCAGGCATGGCTGTGGGTGCCTGTAGTCCTAGCTACTCGGGAGGCTGAGACAGGAGAATTGCTTGAACCTGGGAGGTGGAGGTTGCAGTGAGCTGAGATCATGCCACTGCACTCCAGGCTGGACAACAAAGTGAGACTCCATCTAAAAAAATCTTACTCAGAATAGGTTACAGAGCATTGCCAGGAGGCCAATACTCTTGAACGCGCATCATTTGTTAGGTCTTTTCTATGATTTAGAGTAAGTAAGACAATGGTTAGAAATTTATTTTCCATAATAGGCTCTATAGGGGATTATATTGTAAAGGCTATGGTTACATAGTAGAGTTTAAATTTTTTTTTTGAGACAGGGTCCCACTCTCTCACCCAAGATTGGAGTGCAGTGCAGGCGCACACCACAACTCCTGGCTAATTTTTGTATTTGTAGTAGAGACAGGGTTTCACCATGTTGGCCAGTATGGTCTGGAACTCCTGACCTCAGGCGATCCGCCTGCCTCTGCTTCCCAAAGTGCTAGGATTACAGGCTGAGCCACAGCGCCCAACGTGTTTCTTGTTTCTTGTTTTTTTTTTTTTTTTTTTTTTAGATGGAGTTTCGCAGGCTGGAGTGCAATGGCGTGATCTGGGCTCACCGCAACCTCAGTCTCCTGGGTTCAAGCAATTCTCCTGCCTTAGCCTCCTGAGTAGCTGAGATTACAGGCACGCGCCTCCATGCCCAGCTAATTTTTGTGTTTTTAGTAGAAACGGGGTTTCACCTTGTTGACCAGGATGGTCTTGAACTCTTGATCTTGTGATCCACCCGTCTCGGCTTCCTGAAGTGCTGGGATTATAGGCGTGAGCCACCGCGCCCAGCCTGTGTTTCTTGTTTTTAAAGTTTGGCTAGTAGGAAATTTAAAATTCATATGTGGCTCACATTTTATTTAGAAGGATTGTGTCCTTTTAAAAATCTCAGGTTGGCTGGGTGCAGTGGCTTATGCTTGTAATCCCAGCACTTTGGGAGGCCGAGGTGGGAGGATCACCTGAGGTCAGGAGGTCGAGACCAGCCTGACCAACATCATCAAACCCCCGACTCTACTAAAACGCAAAAAAATTAGCTGGCCGTTGTGGCGCGTGTCTGTAATTTCAGCTACTCGGCAGGAGAACCACTGTAACCCGGGAGGCGGAGGTTGCAGTGAGCCAAGATCGCGCCATTGCACTCCAGCCTGGGCCACAGAGCAAAACTCCGTCTCAACAGAAAACAAAACAAAACAAAACAAATCTCAGACTGCCTGCTAAAAGGACCAGAAGCCAGAAAGGTTATAAAAGCTGAAATTTAAAAATAATTGTTATTATATTCTTTTAATGTGTGAGCAGCCATATAGTATATTATTTACAAATATGGGAGATCTTATACAGTAAACTAAAGGCAAACACTCTCTGGGGTGGGCCTAGCTCAGCTCAGGGAGAAAGCCCGGCCTAAAAAGGCTGCAGCTTCGGCTGTCACTCTGTCTTCATTCAGCCCAGCATTTGGCCATACCTTCTGTCACTCAGAGCCTGAGGGGGCGGGGTCTTGAACCTTGACCAATCAACGACGCTACCCTGAGAACTGTCCTATCAGGCACGCAACTGGAGCAGAAAGGGCGGCTTTCGGGATATGGCGGCAAGTTTGTTTCTTGCTGCAGCCGGAGTTACGGGTTTCATCTTCGCTGTTCTGTGTCCTCTGCTCCTAGAGGCCTAGTCTCTGTGGCTCTGCGACCTGCTGGTACTGGAGATCCACAGCTAAGATGCCAGGGCCCCCTGGAAGCCTAGAAATGGTGAGAGTGCCTGGTCCCACGTCCCGAGAGAGTGGAAGGGGGTGGTTGGAACCAGAGGGAAGTGACTGTGACGAACTCAGGCCTCCCCGCAGTTCTTCTTGAGCCGGCCCGCGTTCTTCTTGCCCAGATCGGTCTCACTCCCCTTCAGCAATAAGATGGCGGCTGCGCTGACAAAGGGACCCCGGGCTTCGCGTCTCTTCCCCGTGCAGTGACTGTGCTCTGCCCTGACCCTCTCTGGGCAGCTCTGCACACGCAGCACCGCGTCTTTCCCAGATTGTCTCTCCTAGCGACCCCGGGAAGGTCGTCAGGGGAGAATCCTGACCCGGGGTGCGGGTTCATGAACAGGAAGAGCTTTGGTTTGTTTTATGGGGATCTCAATTTCTCTCTTCTGTTAAAAATTTATGGAGTTACAGTGAAAATACTTAAGAATTTAAACAGGGAGTGGTTCAAAAATTGTTTGTGGTCCATGGAAGGATCTTGAAGGAAAGATTCATGATGAAAAGAACCAAATTCAATAATCGGTTAGGTACATTTATTTTATTTATTTATTTTTTAGACGGAATCTCGCTCTGTTGCCAGGCTGTAGTGCAGTGGCGCAATCTCGGCTCATTGCAACCTCCGACTCCCTGGTTCAAGAGATTCTCCTGCCTCAGCCTCCTGAGTAGCTGGGATTACAGGCACGTGCCACCACGCCCAGCTAATTTTTGTATTTTTAGTAGAGACGGGATTTCACCATGTTGGTCGGGATGGTCTTGATCTGCTGACCTCGTTGATCAACCTGCCTTGACCTCCCAAAGTGCTGTAATTAAAGGCAAGAGCCACCGCGCCCGGCCTATGTAGTTTCTTAATTTTCACCATGAGGGTACAAATTTCCTGGTGATGTAATCAGAGCTTACTTGGTAGTTTATCGTTGGTTAAACCTGAATTTTGTTTCCACCAATGTAGTAATTTCTTTTAAAAAAAATGCATTTGGGTTAGATTTTTAAAACTTAGAAATCCAGGGACTAGAGCCACCTCAGTCTATTAGCCTCCACATGGGACTGATTTTCTCTTGCATTTTTCACATAGGTCCCAAGCAGCGTCTCAAGTCAACCCCTCTCACCTCGTTTCTCCAGCCTAACTCTGGCTTGCAGTAAAATACTGAATTTTCAGTTGCTTCTGAGAATCTCAAATGCCAACTTCCTCTCCCTAATTTACATTATTATTTGTCCTTTAGTGTACATTTTAGATACTGTATTTTAATTAATCATTTTTTGACAAAGCATTAGATGGCGTATTTAAAAAGATATGTTTTCTGTTTGTCAGTATTTCCTATGACTGGAAAGCATCATCATCTGACAGTGAATTGTAAAAAAAAAAAAAAATCTCTGCTCGTCTTTTTCTTTTGTCTTCCCTGGGCACAAAGATCTTATGAGAATGTTTTAGTGTCAAGACGTTTTTATTTTGGAAACGTTATGGGGTGATTTGTCCTCAGTAACCCTGTCATTTTTCTCTTGGTCTTGGGTTTCAGTACTGCCTGTGAATAAACCAAGATAACTGCTGTGTATCTAGTGAATATCAGCTCCTAAGTTATTTTCTTTCACAGGACAACCTGTGGTGTGGAGTGGAGCCTTTAAAGGGAGCAAGTGGATACCCTGGGGAAAAGATGAATCTCTTGGTGTACTCTGCCTTTGAAAAGCTAACCCCTTGAGACATTAAAATTGTCTTCGCCCAACTCTGCTTGCCCTTCTTGGAGACAGATTGCTGGTCCACCAGTCACATGCTGGTATTGAGGGGAAAACAGAAATAATTTATGCTAACTAAATGCTCTGAGATTTGTGAAAAGAAAAATAGTATCCCAAAAGACAAAACCTGACTTCAGTGAGATGGTGCAAAAAAACCTTGCAAAGTAAAATACACTCGAGGAACTCACCTGAGCCTAGTGCAGTGTCTCCTGAGAGGGTGGCCATCGAGCACTTTAGTGAGTATGATGGAGTGGGAGACTCTCTCAAGTGATTGGATAGTCTGAATTGACACATGAATCAGACACATCTCTTTTCTACTTTCTTTTCTTTTCTTTTCTTTCTTCTAAAGTCTTATTGCCCAGGTTGGAGTACCATGGCATGATCTCAGCTCAATACAGCCTCTGCTTGCCAGGTTCAAGTAATTCTCCTACCTCAGCCTCCTGAGTAGCTGGCATTACAGGCATGTGCCACTACACCTGGCTAATGATTTTTTTTTTTTTTTTTTTTTTTTTTTGAGGCAGAGTCTTGCTCTGTTGCCCAGGCTGGAGCGTACTGGCATGATCTTGGCTCAATACAATCTATGCCTCGTGGGTTCAAGCGATTCTCCTGCCCCCACTTCCTGAATAGCTGGGACTATAGGCACGCACCACCACGCCCGGCTAATTTTTGTATTTTTTTGTTGTTGTTGGAGACAGAGTCTCACTCTGTCACCAGGCGCCAGGGTGGAGTGCAGTGGTGTGACCTCAGCTCAGTGCAACCTCCGCTTCCTGGGTTCAAGCAATTCTTCTGCCTCAGCCTCCCGAGTAGCTGGGACTACAGGCACACGCCACCACGCCCAGCTAATTTTTTTGTATTTTTTTAGTAAAGACGGGGTTTCACCATGTTGGCCAGGATGGTCTTGATCTCTTGAACTTGTGATCTGCCTGCCTTGGCCTCCCCAAGTGCTGGGATTACAAGCGTGGGCCACTGCGCCCAGCCTAATTTTTGTATTTTTAGTTGAGACAGAATTTCACCATGTTGGCCAGACTAGTCCTGAACTCCTGACCTTGTGTTCTGCCCACCTTGGCCTCCCAAAGTGCTGGGATTACAGGCTTGGGCCACCGCGCCCAGCCAATGCGTTGTATTTTTAGTAGAGATGAGGTTTCACCATATTGGCCAGGCTGGTTTCAAACTCCTGACCTCAGGTGATTCACCTGCCTTGGCCTCCTGAGGTGTTGGGAATACAGGTGTGGGCCACCGCACCCAGCCTGACACATCTCTTTTTTAATCAACATTGCCACTCCCTGGGTTTGTCACCTTGAAAAGATTTATTCACTTATATTGACTTTAGTTTTTTAACTGTAAATTGCATTTTATTAGTAGAGTTTAAAAGGTAAGAAAATACTTATATCTACAAAGGGCATAAAAGTTATGCATTTCAGAAAAAAAAATTAGTTATGTATTTCATTTGTTAAAAATTATTGCCAGGTGCAGTGGCTCACACCTGTAATCCCAGTACTATGGGAGGCCTAGATGGGTGGATAACCTGAGGTCAGGAGTTCGAGACCAACCTGGCCAACATGGTGACAGTCCGTCTTTACTAAAAATATAAAATTAGGTGTGGTGGTACCCGCCAGTAGCTAGAACTTGGGATGTGGAGGTTGCAGTGAGCCGAGATAGTGCCACTGCACTCCAGCCTGGGCAACAGAGTAAGACTCTTGTCTCAGAAAAGAAAAAATAAAAAGATTATACCTTTTTCTTTCCCAAAGTGAGTTTAGAAATATTTTCAGGTGTGTTTTTCATGACTAGGTGATTTCAAGCAGAATTTCAAGGCTTCACTTTTAAAATACTATCAAGAAAAACAATAGAAAATATCTCCTGCATTTTGGCTGTAGAAATGAATACATTTACAATCAGGCGAGGTAGCTCACACCTGTAATCCTAGCACTTTGGGAGGCTGAGGCTGGTGGATCACCTGAGGTCAGGAGTTTGAGACCAGCCTGGCCAACGTGGTGAAACTCTGTCTCTACTAAAAATACAAACATTAGCTGGGTGTGGTGGTGGACATCTGTAAGTCCAGCTACTTGGGATGCTGAGGCAGGAGAGCTGCTTGAACCCAGGGGATGGAGGTTGCAGTGAGCTGAGATCATGCTACTTCACCCCAACCTGGGTGAAAGAATGAAGGGGAAGGGGAAGGGGAAGGGAGGGGGAGGGGAAGGGGAAGGGGAAGGGGAAGGGGAAGGGGACATTTCCACATGAAAATGTGGTAGATAATTGGTGAGTTATGTAGAGTCATAAAAATATCACTTCCTCTTTTTGCAGGGTAAATTTGTGACAGTGAGTATCTCTGTTCTGTATCCCGTTATCTTGACTTCTGAGTTGCATGCTAAATTTTATGAGATAAGACTTAGTACCTCCTAGTCATGTTCCCTTATGACTAACTGTTTATTACACAATTTTTTTTTTATTTGAGATGGAGTTTTGCTGTTGTTACCCAGACTGGAGTGCAATGGCACAATCTCAGCTCACCACAACCTCCACCTCCTGGGTTCAAGCAGTTCTCCTGCCTCAGCCTCCCGTGTAGCTGGGACTACAGGCGTGTACCACCATGCCCAGCTAATTTTTGTGTGTTTTTAGTAGAAATGGGGTTTCACCTCATTGACCAGGATGGTCTCCATCTCTTGACCTTGTGATCCACCCGCCTCGGCCTCCCAAAGTGCTGGGATTATAGGCGTGAGCCACCTCGCCCGGCCTACTACACGATTTTTAATGAAAAAATACAGTAAGACATATATTGCCTGAAAGGAATACTTTTGCTTTTCTCATTGAGGTGTAAAATTTAAGCACCTTTAAATTTTATCCCATTAGATAAACATTGTGTTTGAGTAATGTTGCTGAATTTTTCCCACATGTAGTTTTGAAAACCAAATTGATAACTGACATGGAAATCAAAGCTTGAGCCTAGAGCCTCCAAGCTAAGGCTAATATTGAGCCTGCAAAAGAAGGTTATTAATGGCCCAATTAGTTTTTTTCTGAAGAGCCTCCCTTGCAGATGTCCCAGCCTGCTCACCCCAGCCATGGAAGAAACCTTTATAGTGAAAGAAGCTACAAAGCCCTGGAAAGCTGGGGACCCACAGGCAAATGCAGTTAAGAAGGAAAATAAACGGCAGGATTTAAAGATGAAGTTGTTAATGATTTGAAACAGTTTCTAGACTATTTAAAATAAAGCAAAGTTAGATTAATGTAAAAAAAAATAAATTCCAAAGGACTATTGCAACAGAAGGAAATATCTACTTAAGATCTGTAAAAATTGCAAAGTTCAGGCAGACAAGGGCTTTCTTTTATAGGAAGAAACAAACATTAGAAGGAAGGTGGGAAGGAAAGGACAAATGGTGGGTGAAAAAATCAGATTCTAGATGAATGTTTTACGGTGAAGTCAGCATGTCCTTAGGAAGGACATAACATGGGGTTTTATTTTGACTCAGATCGAGTGTAGCTGAATGTTCAGGAGCCTGTGGGCAGGAGACAAGTGAAGTTTGATTAAAAAATATTTTATTTTGACCATTGAAGAAAAATTTAGCTGATTTTCTTTTCTTTTTATTTTGAAATGAGAACACAAAGAAAATGTGTAGAGTCTATGTCTGGCTATGTGATAAGTAAGAAAAAAAGCACTAAGTCATAATGGAGACCATGTTTTTTTTTCCATAAACTGTTTCTGGAGAATACAAAGGATAAAAAATTTTATTAGTCACAGCTATTTACCAGGATTATCTATGTGCTTCATCTTTCCCCAATTTTTTTCCCTTTGTCATGTACATTTCATATATTTGACTTTTTCTGGGTTTTTTTTTCGGGGGGGGGATGAAGTCCTGCTGTGTTCTCCAGGCTGGAGTGCAGTGGTGTGATCTCGGCTTACTGCAACCTCTGCCTCCCGGGTTCAAGTGATTCTCCTGCATCAGCCTTCTGAGTAGCTGGGAATACAGTGTGTGCCACCATGCCCAGCTAATTTTTTGTGCTTATAATAGAGACGCGGTTTCACCAAGTTAGCCAGGATGGTCTCAGTCGCTGGCCTCATGATCTGCCCGCCTTGGCCTCCCAAAGTGCTGGGATTACAGGCATGAGACACCGTGCCCAGCGCATTTTTTATAATAAACTGATAAATGTAACTACAGTGTTTTTTACTGAGTTCTGTGAGTAGCTCTATCAAATTATGAAACTTGAGGAAGTTTATAGGAGTTCACAGTTTTTAAACAGTAGCATAGTTGGGTCTATGGGATTTGTGACTGGCATCTGCCATTAGGACAGTGTTGTGAGACTGAGCCCTGAATCAGGGTCTGTGCTGACTCTGGATGGTGTCAGAATTCAAATTTAAATGTTAGTCAGTGAGTTGGTGTTGGAAAATGGCTTCGTGTTCAGCAAACTCTACAGATTTGGTATAAGAGAAAAGATATACAGAGGCCTAGCCTGGAATAAAACTCTGGTTGTCGTCTGGGAATGGAAAGCTCTGTTCTCCTGTACACAGGCTGGTACACTGCCCGTTGTACTGTGATTCCAAGTCTCCTCCCGGGGTGAAAGAAGATAAAAACTTAGAGGAAAGGAACTCTGATAGCAGACCCCCTTTCCCACAGCTGTCACCACAGGATTCCCACTGATTCACAGGCTTACCCACTAATATTAACATGTCCATGCCTCTCCCACGACTAGGTACCACCCTGAGAAATTTGACAACAGCATTTAAAAAAAATATATTTTATTGCATTTTAGATTTTGGTATACATGTGAAGAACATGCAGGATTGTTGCATAGGTACATACATGGCAATGTGGTTTGCTGCGTTCCTCTCCATCATCTATATCTGGCATTTCTCCCCATGTTATCCCTCCCCAACTCCCCACCCTCCACTGTCCCTCCCCTAGTTCCGGCCGACAGACCCCAGTGTGTGATGCTCCCCTCCCTGTGTCCATGTGTTCTCACTGTTCAACACCTGCCTATGAGTGAGAACGTGGTGTTTGATTTTCTGTTCTTGTGCCAGTTTGCTGAGAATGATGGTTTCCAGGTTCATCCATGTTCCTACAACAGACACTAAGTCATCATTTTTGATGGCTGCATAGTATTCCATGGTGTATATGTGCCACATTTTCCCTGTCCAGCCTATCATTGATGGACATTTGAGTTGGTTCCAAGTCTTTGCTATTGTAAACAGTGCTGCAATGAACATTCGTATGCATGTGTTCTTATAGTAGAACGATTTATAATCCTTTGGATAGATACCCAGTAATGGGATTGCTTGGTCAAATGGAATTTCTATTTCTAGGTCCTTGAGGAATGACCACACTGTCTTCCACAATGGTTGAACTTATATTTACACTCTCACCAGCAGTGTAAAAGTGTTCTTATTTCTCCACATCCTCTCCAGCATCTGTTGTCTCCAGATTTTTTAATAATCACCATTCTAACTGGTGTAAGATGGTATCTCAGTGTAGTTTTGATTTGCATTTCTCTAATGACCAGTGATGATGAGCATTTTTTTCATATGTTTGTTGTCCTCATATATGTCTTCTTTTGAAAAGTGTTGATATCCTTCGTCCACTTTTGAGTGGGTTTTTTCCTTGTAAATCAGTTTTAGTTCTTTGTAGATTCTGGATATTAGCCCTTTGTCAGATGGGTAGATTGCAAAAACTTTTTCCCATTCTGTTGGTTGCCGGTTCACTCTAATGATTGTTTCTTTTGCTGTGCAGAAGCTCTGAAGTTCAATTAGGTCCCATTTGTCTATTTTGGCTTTTGTTGCCAATGCTTTTGGTGTTTTAGTCATGAAGTTCTTGCCTACACCTATGTCCTGAATGGTTTTTCCTAGGTTTTCTTCTAGGGTTTTTATGGTGTTAGGTCTTATGTTTAAGTCTTTAATTCATCTTGAGTTAATTTTAGTGTAAGGTGTGAGGAAGGGGTACAGTTTCTGCTTTCTGCACATGGTTAGCCAGTTTTCCCAACACCATTTATTAAACAGGGAATCTTTTCTCCATTGTTTGTTTTTCTGAGGTTTGTCAAAGATCAGAGGTTGTAGATGTGTGGCGTTGCCTCCAAGGCCTCTGTTCTGTTCCATTGGTCTATATCTCTGTTTTGGTACCAGTACCATGCTGTTTTGATTACTGTAGCCTAGGACAACAGCATTTTTGATTCTAGTGTTTCTTGGCAAAAACCTACAAAAGTGTCTACAAGTCTCCTGGTATATCCCCACCCCCAGACACTGAATCTGCCACAGCAGCCTGTTTTCCTCACTAAGGGTTCTGGCCCACCTGTTCTTAATCTCATCTTCCTGCATAAACACAAAAGTACATCAGAGTACACCACCACCTGAGCCGCTGTCTGCAGCAGAAACCAGTTCTTTCGCTTACATTGCACTGTTTCCCACTCATAGATTTTTATTTGCTTAACTTTTTTTGGTTCAGGGGTACACATAGGTTTTTATACAGCTAAAATTGTGTCATGGGGGTTTGGTGTGCAGATTATTTTGTCACTGAGGTACTAAGTATAGCACCAATTAGGTCCTTTTTCTGATCCTCTTTGTCTTCCTATTTTCCAACCTCAACTAGGCCTCAGTGTCTGTTGTTCCCCTCTGTGTTCATGTGTTTTTGTTATTCAGCTCTTAATTAGAAATAGCATGCATTTGGTTTTCTGCTGCTGCATTGGTTTTCTAAGAATAATGGTCTCCAGCTTCATTCATGCCACTTCAAAGGACATCATATTTGTGTGTGTGTGTGTGTGTGTGTGTGTGTGTGTGTGTGTGTGTGTGTGTTTTAACTGCCACACAGTATTCTAGAATATTTATGTACCGAGTAGTGGGGATGGCGGTGGTTCGAGCTGCGGGACTGGCCTTGGCCATAGTGGCTTGTTGGAAGATAGACAATAAGCCTGTAAAAATTGACAAGTAGGATGGATCAGCTGTGAAAACTCTTTGGATGACTCTGCCAAGCATGTACTTCTGGAAAAATACAAATATGTGGAGAATTTTGGTCTAATTGATGGTTGCCTTACCATCTGTACAATCTCCTGCTTCTTTGCCATAGTAGCTCTGATTTGGGATTATATACATCCCTTTCCAGAGTCCAAACCCATTTTGGCTTTGTGTGTCATGTCCTATTTTGTGATAATGGGGATTCTGACCATTTATGCCTCATATAAGGAGAAGAGCATCTTTCTTGTGGCCCACAGGAAAGATCCTACAGGAATGGATCCTGATATTTGGCAGCTGTCCTCCAGTCTTAAGGTTTGATGGGCCGGGTGCAGTGGCTCAAGCCTATAATCCCAGCACTTTGGGAGGCCGAGGCAGGTGAATCATGAGGTCAAGAGATCGAAACCATCCTGGTCAACATGGTGAAACCCCATCTCTACTCAAAATACGAAAAATTAGCTGGGCATGGTGGTGCATGCCTGTAGTCCCAGCTACTCAGGAGGCTGAGGCAGGAGAATTGCCTGAACCCAGGAGGCGGAGGTTGCGGTGAGCCGAGATCGCGCCATTGCACTCCAGCCTGGGTAACAACAGCGAAACTCTGTCTCAAAAAAAAAAAAAAAAAAAGGTTTGATGATACACCTTGAAGCTGAGCTTCATCAGTGGGAGAACAAAGCCACAGTGGGAAACCAAGTTCACCAAGTCCATTGCTAAGTTTTTTGACCACAGTGGGACGCTGGCCATGGATGCATATGAGCCTGAAATAATGAGGCTCCATGACAGTCCTGCCATAGAAAGAAAACTAAAATAGCCAATTCTAAAAGTAAAATGTGTGTATGTATATGTGTGTGTGTGTGTGTGTATATATATATATATATATATATGTACCATATTTTATTTTTATTAAACCTTTTATTTTATTTTATTTTCGAAGATAGAGTCTCACTCTTTTGCCCAGACTAGAGTGCAGTGGCATGATCTCAGCTCACTGCAGCCTCAACCGCCTGGGCTCAAGCAATCCACTCCCCAAATAGCTGGGACTACAGGCACACACCAGCAGGCCTGGCTAATTTTCTTTTTGTATTTTTTGTAGAAACGGAGTCTTGCTATGTTGCTCTGGCTGATCTCAAACTTCTGAGCTCAGGCAATTTATTTACCTTGACCTCCCAAAGTGCTGAGATGACAGGTATGAACCACCATATCATATTTTCTTTATCCAGTATACAAACAATTGATAAACATTTAGGTTGATTCCATGTCTTTGCTATTGTGAATAGTGCTGTAATAAAGAGGCATATGTCTTTATAATAGAATAATTTATATTTTACTGGGTATATGCACAGTTATGAGGTTGCTGGGTCAAAAGGTAATTCTCTTTTTAGTTCTGTGAGGAATCGTCACACTGCTTTTCACAATGGTTGAACTAATTTACACTCCCACCCGCAGTGTATAAGCATTCTTGTTTCTCTGTAAACTTGCCCGCATCTCTTATCTTTTGACTTTCTAATGCTAGTCATTCTCACTGGTGTGAGATATTTCATTGTGGTTTTTCCTTGAATTTCTCTAATGATGGTGCTGAGCATTTTTTATATGCTTGTTAGCTACATGTATGTCTTCTTTTAAAAAATATCTTTTGCCTGTTTTTTGTCTACTTTTTTAGTTAGGTCTTTTTTCCTGTAAACTGAAGTTTCTTATAAATTATGGGTATTGGACCTTTGACAAAAGCATAGTTTGCAAATATTTTCTTTTATTCTGTGTGTTGTTTGTTTACTGTGTTGATGGTTTCCTTTGCTGTGAAGAAGCTTTTTAGTTTAATTCGGTTCCATTTGTCAATTACTGCTTTTTTTTGCAATTGCTTTTAGCATTTTTATTTTAAAATTTGTGCCGGTTTCTATGTCTAGAATAGTATATTTCCTAAGTTACCTCACTTTTTTCTTCTTCCATAATTTGAAATTTTACGTTTAACTCTTTATCTTGAATTGATTTTTGTATATGGTTTAATGAATGCGTCCAGTTTCAATCCTCTATGTAGTGCTAGCTAGTTATTCCAGTACCATTTATTAAATAGGGAATTCTTTTCACATTCCTCTTGTCAGCTTTGTCAAAGACTAGATGGTTGCAGGTGTGTGGCATTATTTCTGGGCTCTGTAGTCTATTGCATTGATCTATGAGTTTGTTTTCGTACCCGTATCATGTTGCTTTGTTTACTGTAGCCATGGATTCTAGTTTAGATAATGTAATGACTTAAGATTGGTTCTTTTTACTTATGATTGCCTTGACTATTTGGGTTCTTTTTTGGTTCTATATCAATTATAAAATAGTTTTTATTTTCTGTTAAGAAATATTTTTGGTAGTTTGATAAAAACAGCATTAAATCTGTAATATTTTTCAGCAATGTGACCATTTTAATAATATCGAACTTTTCTATCCATGAGCATAAAATGGTTTTCCATTTGTTTCATGTCTGACTTCTTCTTTTTTTTTTTTTTTAACTGTTAAAACTTTAATTTTTTTAAATAGAGTTGGGGTTTCTCCATCGTAGTCAGGCTAGTCTTGAACTCCCGACCTCAGGTGATCTGCCCACCTCGGCTTTCCAAAGTGCTGGGATTACAGGCG
This sequence comes from Saguinus oedipus, assembly GCA_031835075.1. Lineage (NCBI taxonomy): Eukaryota > Metazoa > Chordata > Mammalia > Primates > Cebidae > Saguinus > Saguinus oedipus. The sequence continues at coordinate 21,442,575 of CM063187.1, forward strand.
TGAGTCACCACGCCCGGCCCATCTCTGACTTCTTTAAGTAGTTTTTTGTCAGTCTTGTCATAAAAATAGTTCACTTCCCTTGCTAGCTATATTCTTAGATATTTTATTCTCCTTTTAGTGGTTGTGAATGAGATTTTTTTTTTAATTAAAATACTGAGTTTTATTTCCCCTGTATATTTTTGTCTCTCCACCATTTCCACGTCTGACCACCGCTACTACTATGTCCTATCATAACATTCCATACGTACTTAAAACCAAGCAAAGAGTGGAGTTCCATCTTTAAAAACTGCAGGCATTTTGGACAACACATTCTTGGCAATGGAACCTGGACAACATTTATCAAACATGGTAGGGAAAGTTCTCACTCTGCATTATAAAAAGGACAGCCAGATATCAACTGTTACAGAAATGAAATAAGATGGAAATTTTTTTTTTTTGTTGTTAATCAATGAGAGCTTCTTATGTTGCTCAGGTTGGCCTTGAACTCATAGCCTTGCCTCCTCAAGCGCCAGGACAACTGGCCGGAGCCACCACGGCTCCCCAAGATGGAAAATTTGTTTTTCATTAAAAATAATATTTATTGCCCCGCAGCCCCGGAGTCAAAGCCGGTTCCCGGCCCAGTCCCATCCTGCAGCAGCCTGCCTCCTCTTTCCTTTCAACATGACAGATGCCGCTGTGTCCTTCGCCAAGGACAGGTGGAGTGGCCGCAGCCATCTCCAAGACGGCGGTAGCGCCCATCGAGCAGGTCAAGCTGCTGCTGCAGGTACAGCATGCCAACAAGCAGATCACTGCAGATAAACAATACAAGGGCATTATAGACTGTGTGGTCCGTATTCCCAAGGAGCAGGGAGTCCTGCCCTTCTGGCGTGGTAACCTGGCCAATGTCATCAGATACTTCCCCACCCAGGCCCTTAACTTCACCTTCAAAGATAAATACAAGCAGATCTTCCTGGGTGGTGTGGACAAGAGGACCCAGTTTTGGCGCTACTTTGCAGGGAATCTGGCATCAGGCGGTGCTGCTGGGGCCACATCCTTGTGTTTTGTGTACCCTCTGGATTTTGCCCGTACCCCCATCTAGCAGCAGATGTGGGTAAAGCTGGAGCTGAAAGGGAATTCCGAGGCCTCGGCGACTGCCTGGTTAAGATCTACAAATCTGATGGGATTAAGGGCCTGTACCAAGGCTTTAACGTGTCTGTGCAGGGTATTATCACCTACCGAGCTGCCTACTTCGGTATCTATGACACCGCAAAGGGAATGCTTCCGGATCCCAAGAACACTCACATCGTTATCAGCTGGATGATCGCACAGACTGTCACTGCTGTTGCCGGGTTGACTTCCTATCCATTTGACACTGTTCGCCACTGCATGATGATGCAGTCAGGGTGCAAAGGAACTGACATCATGTACACAGGCACACTTGACTGCTGGAGGAAGATTGCTCGTGATGAAGGAGGCAAAGCTTTCTTCAAGGGTGCATGGTCCAATGTTCTCAGAGGCATGGGTGGTGCTTTTGTACTTGTCTTGTATGATGAAATCAAGAAATACACGTAAGTTATTTCCTGGGAATTTTCCCCCTGTACACAGGCATGTTGTATTATATAATGTATCTTGAGCATTCTCGACAGACTCCTGGCTGTCAATTTATCTGTGGCAACTATTTACTGGTTGAAAATGGGAAGCAATAATATTCATCTGACCAGTTTTCTCTTAAAACCATTTCCATGATGATGATGATGGGACTCAATTATATTTTTTATTTCAGTCACTCCTGATAAATATCAAATTTGGAGAAATAAAAATATCTAAAATAAAAAAAATACTTATTTTAATATTTACTCTAACATATTACTGTAAAAAAATTTTGTGATATAACAAAGTAGGAAAGCGCTAATGATTTAATTAAAAAGTAGGACATCAAATTGTTAACTATAATACACAAAAACGTGGACAAAAAGGGATGCATAGCTTTACAAAATGGAGGAAATCAACTAGATTCTACTCACAACTGCTCACCTCCACAGCTGTAGCTCCTAGCACAGTTAAGTATGCAATAAATATTTGTTATTATTGAATAAGCACTGGGATTAGGAATGAGTTAATCTATTTTCCAAATCTGCTGTAATGAGATCCTGTAAGTTTCATAATAAAAAAAAATTACAAGCCAGGCATAGTGGCTCATGCCTGTAATCCCAGACCTTTGGGAGGCCAAGGTGGGAGGATCACTTGAGCCCAGGAGTTCAAAACCAGCCTGGCCAACATGGCAAAACCTGGTCTCTACAGAAGATTTAAACATTACTCAGGCATGGGGGAACATGTCTATAGTACCAGTTACTTGAGAGGCTGCGGCAGGAAGATCACTTGAGCCCAGGAGTTCCAAGTTGCAGTGAGTCATGATCACATCACTGCACTTCCAGCCTGACGACAAAGACCCTATCTCAAATTGTAAAAAAAAAAAAAAAAAGTTATGTATATAAAAATAAGACTAATTTCACAATCCAAAAATAATTACAGAAGGGACGGAGGTTTAATGTTGTCCATAAAAAAACGTTAATGTCAGACTGACAATTTAGTTACGGTTAAAAATCGGAAAACCGTGCCATTTGGACTAATGGAATTTGAAGTTACTAGAAAAAGACAATAGATTTTTGATGCAGAATGACAAGGCTTATCTATAACATGTCAACGTTTTTGACGACTCCGAAATTTATAAATAGCTGGGGAGTTCACTGTTTCTTTCTTCACTTTCACTTTCTGAGTTTTATCCAGAAGATCTTTGCGTGTTTGAATTTTCTGAGCAATAACAATTTCTTCTCTCGTTCAATCCGCTGTGTCAGGCAGTTAAATTTGCCTTTCTTTAGCTATTCGCTTAAGTCCAGTCTGATGCGTAACTCCCTTCACTTTTTCCTTCTGCAAGGTCTCTATCCTGGACCTATTAAAGACTCTGTCGACTAGTTCCGGGGCTGTTTGCAGGTGAGTTGCAACATCTAACTGTTCAACTTCCTTTTTGGAGTCAAAAAAGAACACATGCTTGTTCTGTTGCTTCCCCTGAAGATCCAGCAGATGGAGCTCTGATCTTAGTCTTTCCATTTTCTTAGCTTCTGCAACCCTTTTCATTTCTGTATACTTGACATCCTGAGTTCTCATCGGCTTTAGTTGTTCTGGGGTTACTTCTTTCTTAGTCTGCTTAATAACATGTACTCCATCCTGGAGTTTAACCCGAGTCATTTTGTAGTTGAATTCATCTGGATTTTTTTCAAGAGCCTTCTTCCGGAGAGCTCTGAGGTATTCTTTTTTTTTATGGTAGTCATCTGCACGAAGTTTGTAATCTTTCTTTTTCTCCAGTAGGCCCAGATGTTTTTGAAAGCCAGGCTGGCTTCGCTCTCAGTGTTCCCGCTGCCGGGACTTAGCGGCCTTTGGAAAAGCCGCCACCATGTCTGTACAGCCTTGGAAAAGCTCAGTGTACAACGCCAGCTCTGCATATCCTCTGTCGCTGAGTTCACTCAGAAAATTTTTAACAAATTGTTTTCTTTTTTTTTTTTTAATTTTTTAAATTTTTATTGCATTATAGGTTTTGGGGTACATTAAATTATTTTCTTAAAGAGACTTCCACTGCCAGAGATTTTTGAATAGCCTCCTGGTCAGTCTTTTGGAACCAATTATTCACATAATAAATGAACTTGGCTTCCCCTTTGGGAAGAGAACCATCTTTTTCTATACTTGCTTGCATTTTTGCTTTAATGTCTTCTGCAGAACTGGGTCCTTTTGGTGTTTCAGGAGTTTTTTCCTGTTTTTTGAAGGATTTTTGTCCTTTTGATCTTGGTGTTGATGATGGTTTTGAGTCTTTTCCATTCTGATTTGAATTTTATGCATTTTTGGCTAGAGTATAGTGTATAGATTTCTTTGCTGGTGCTTTTTCTTCAGTTTTCTCATCAAAATCATCATCATCATCTTCATCAGCCCCAATTTTTACTTTTTTCTCTGGAACCTTACTGCCATCTCCAGGGGCAGACCGCTTTCCAGATATACTTAAGAGTTTCACGTCCTCCTCCTCTTCATCTCCTGACTCTGTATCTTCCTCCACAGCTACTAAGTGCTGTCCACTAATATGCACTGGCCTCGAACCACAATTCCGTGGTAAGACCACTGGTAGTGTTATTTCAAAGCCTCCAAGGGAAGCCATTGGCTGTACAGACATTTTCAAAGTTGCCAGTGTTACTTTAATTGGACTGCCTTCGTAATTTGTTGCCTCTGCTTCAACAATGTGCAATTCATCCTATGCACCAGCCCCTAAACTGACCATTCTTAAAGATAACTGGTGCTCATTTTCATCATTATCCACCTTAAAGTGATAATCTTTGTCTGCCTTTAATTCACAACCAAAAAGATAGTTCTGGGGCATCAGGGGGCTCATGTCCATGTCCATTGAATCTTCTATGGGGTGGCAGCACGCACTTAGGTGGAAGAGAAGGCGTTCGCAGATAAACAACCACTGCTCAAAAGAACAGCCACGCGGGATGGAATCACACCAGGGCAGCAATTGTGAATGGGAGTTCACTTGTTCTCTGTCTGTTATTGGTGTATAGGAATGCTTGTAATTTTTGCACATTGATTTTGTATCCTGAGACTTTGCTGAAGTTGCTTATTAGCTTAAGGAGATTTTGGGCTGAGATGATGGGGTCTTCTAAATATACAATCATGTCATCTGCAAATAGAGACAATTTGACTTTCTTTTTACCCAGGTGAACACCCTTTATTTATTTCTCTTGCCTGATTGCCCTGGCCAGAATTTCCAATACTATGTTGAATAAGAGTGGTGAGAAAGGACATCCTGTCTTGTGCCAGTTTTCAAAGGAAATGCTTCCAGTTTTTGCCCATTCAGTATATTGGCTGTGGGTTTGTCATAAATGGCTGTTACTATCAATACCTAGTTTATTGGGACTTTTCAGCTGAAGGGTCGTTGAATTTTGTTGAAGGCCTTCTCTGCATCTATTGAGATAATCATGTGGCTTTTGTCTTGAATTCTGTTTATGTGATGAGTTACATTTATTGATTTGTGTATATTGAATCAGCCTTGCATCCTAGGGATGAAGCTGACTTACTTGTGATGGATAGGCTTCTTGTTATGCTGTTGGATTCAGTTTGCCAGTATTTTATTAAGGATTTTCGCATCAGTGTTCATCAGGGACATTGGCCTGAAATTTTCTTTTTTTTTTTTTCTTGAGATGGAGTTTCGCTGTTGTTACGCAGACAGGAGTGCAATGGCACAATCTCGGCTCACCGCAACCTCCGCCTTCTGGGTTCAAGCAATTCTCCTGCCTCAGCCTCCCGAGTAGCTGGGACTACAGGCGCACATCACCATGCCCAGCTAATTTTTGTATTTTTAGTGGAGACGGGATTTCACCTCGTTGACCAGGATGGTTTCGATCTCTTGACCTCGTGATCCACCCGCCTTGGCCTCTCAAAGTGCTGGGATTATAGGCGTGAGCCACCACGCCCAGCAAAATTTTCTTTTTTAGTTGTGTCTCTGCTAGGTTTTGGTTTCAGGATGATATTGGCCTCACAAAATGAATTAGGGAGGATTCTCTCTTTTTCTGTTGTTTGGAATAGCTTTAGAAGGAATGGTACCAGCTCATCTTTGTACCTCTGGTAGAATTAGGCTGGGAATCCATCTGGACTGTTTTTGGTTGGTAGACTATTAATTGCTGCCTCAATTTCAGACCTTTTTATTGGTCTGTTCAGGAATTCTGCCATGTAACAGTTCTGTAATTTTCTGCCTCAATAATGTTGTCTATTAATACCTGTGGGTGTTGTGGTCTCCCACTGTTATTTTGTCCATATCTCATTCTCTCCATAGGTCTCTAACAACTTCATTGATTTACATATACCCATCAGTTTATTATAACACCTTTCTCTCTTCTGCTTTTTTACCATAAACACTTTTTCAGGTTCACAATTCAGATGTCCAAGAGTTCAAGAACATGTCTACTGACCTGGTTGTTTTGGGAGAAAATACAAATTAAAAATAAGAGGCTTTATTCACATACATGAAAATAACAGTGGATGTTTTGTTCATCTCTGTTTTATTAAAGCATTTAGAATATCTGTAGAAATTTTTCTCTGGTTTTAAAAAATATGTGTAAATTATATTAACAGCTGAGTAATAAGCTGTTACATTGTTTTTGACTCAGAATTGTCTTTATTTGGGATTTAAAATTCATTGCTTTGTTTTTGGTTTGGCAAAGGTTAAATTTTTAACTTTTCAGTCATTAAAAGTATACACAGATTTGTTCAGAGCAAAGCTCATTTTAAGAGCACATGAAAGCCGGGTGCGGTGGCTCACGCCTGTAATCCCAGCACTTTGGGAGGCCAAGGTGGGTGGATCACAAGGTCAGGAGTTCAAGACCAGCCTGGCCAAAATGGTGAAACCTCATTTCTTAAAAAAAAATTAAAAAAAAAAAAAAAAAAAGCACATGAAAGTTTAACACAAAGGTAGAATTAAATTCAGCAATACAGAATGATAAAGACTAAAGATACAGAGTAAGTTCCTTTGACAGGAACATAATTATTCAAGGTAGTTATTGTATGCTGAAGTACTTAAAATGTAAAAGCGAGAACAGTTTAGTGTGTAAACTGAACGGTGAAGTCTGTAGTTTTACATTTTTTCTGTTTACTTCAGAACAATTAGCATAGTTATGTGTAGTAGTTTTAGACAACTTGTATCTATATAAACAGTATATTCTACAATAGTATGAATATTTGGCAACAATATTTACTGTGAATAAATTCCTTAAGTAGTTATTTTAATATTGTTACTCATACTTTTCAAATATAAAGTGTTTAACTGTATTATAGTTACAATTTTTCTAAGTCCTGCAGACATTATGACTAGTACATTAAAATTATTAACACTTAAATATTTATACCTAATACCCAGAGAAAATCTACTACCAAATTATTACAGTAGATATTAGTCTGACATGCTTATTTATCTAATAGAAATAATTATAGGTAAGCATAATTTTAGTGTCTTTGATTTTGCTAAATTGAAATGCTGCTTAAAAAATAAAAATAAAAACGAAGTCTCACTCTGTCGCCCAGGCTGGAGGGCAGTGGCACAATCTCAGCTCACTGCAACCTCTGCCTCCTGGGTTCAAGCAATTATCCTGCCTCAGCCTCCAGAGTAGCTGGATTACAGGTGTCTACCACCATGCCTGGCTAATTTTTGTATTTTTAGTAGAGATGTGGTTTCATCATGTTGGCCAGGCTGATCTTGAACTCCTGGCCTTGTGATCTGCCCGACTTGACCTCCCAAAGTGCAGGGATTACAGGCGTGAGCCACCATGCCTGACCTACAGTTTTGTTTTCTTTGTTTTTTTGAGAGGGATTTTTGCTCTTGTTGCCCAGGCTCTGCAATGGTGTGCTCTTGGCTCACTACAACCTCCGTCTCCTAAGTTCAAGTGATTTCTCCTTCCTCAGCCTCCCAAGTAGCTGGGATTACAGGCATGTGCCACTACACCCAGCTAGTTTTGTATTTTTAGTAGAGATGGGGTTTCTCCACGTTAGTCAGGCTGGTCTCGAGCTTCCGACCTCAGGTGATCTGCCCGCCTCAGCCTCCTGAAGTTCTGGGATTACAGGTATTAGCCACTGCGCCTGGCCTTTGAGTTTTGTTTTTTAACAGTCATATTATTGTGGAGTTATCCTGGAGTTGGAGAAAATTTTTATTCTAATCATATTTCTCAAACGCTGTCTAGAATTAGAAGACACAATATAAACACATAAGGTTCAGACTAAACTTTACTCTAGAGGGGGACTTTTTCTCTCAGGTGGGTTTTTTTTTTTTTGAGACGGAGTTCTGCTCTTGTTACCCAGGCTGGAGTGCAATGGCGCGATCTCGGCTCACCGCAACCTCCACCTCCTGGGTTCAAGCAATTCTCCTGCCTCAGCCTCCCGAGTAGCTGGGACTACAGGCGTGCGCCACCATGCCCAGCTAATTTTTTGTATTTTTAGTAGAGATGGGGTTTCACCATATTGACCAGGATGGTCTTGATCTCTTGACCTTGTGATCCACCCGCCTCGGCCTCCCAAATGCTGGGATTACAGGCTTGAGCCACCGCACCTGGCCCCTTTTTTTTTTTTGAGACAGAGTCTCCCTTGTCGCCCAGGCTGGAGTGCAGTGGCCTGATCTCGGCTCACTGCAACCTGCACCTCTCAGGTTCAAGCAATTCTCCTTCCTCAGCCTTCTCAGTAGCTGGGATTACAGGCACCCACCATCACGCCCAGCTAATTTTTGTATTTTTAGTAAAGACAGAGTTTCACAATGTTGGTGAGGCTGGTCTTGAACTCTTGGTCTCGTGAATCAGGCCCCTCAGCCTCCCAAAGTGCTGGTATAGGCATGAGTCACCGCACCCGGCTCCTCTCAGGCTTTTAGTCAGCTTACAGTTATGCTGTAAAGTGCATCCTGTCTCCTAAATATGCAGGCCGAATTGTGTCTCTGCCTATTTGGTATCTATAGTCCTCTACAGTCACTTCTAGAGAGGTTAGATGAGATTACTACAGACTTTACCGGGGAACACTCGGTCATTTTACCTCTTTCAGTGACTCTTAATGTCTTTTTTTTTTTTTTTTTTTTTTTTGAGATGGAGTTTCGCTCTTGTTACCCAGACTGGAGTGCAATGGCACGATCTCAGCTCATCGCAACCTCCGCCTTCTGGGTTCAGGCAATTCTCCTGCCTCAGCCTCCCGAGTAGCTGGGACTACAGGCGCGCACCACCATGCCCAGCTAATTTTTGTATTTTTAGTAGAGACAGGGTTTCACCTTTTTGACCAGGATGGTCTCGATCTCTTGACCTCGTGATCTACCCGCCTTAGCCTCCCAAAGTGCTGGGATTATAGGCGTGAGCCACTGCGCCCGGCCGACTCTTAACGTCTTAATACCTAAAACTGATTGAGAGATCATGGGACCCAGAAACCTAAGTACAGTAACATGAGTGCATTTAATAGACACGTAGACACGAGAATTGCCACTTTCCGTTTTTCCTCTTGCTAAAATGCTCAAATATGTAGGTAGCATGTGCTGCTACTCTATCCATTTTGAACCTAAATCTGCAGCCTCAAATTATAAATCTAAGTCTTGAGATTTGGGGAAATAAACTTTTGTCTGAGGAATATAAGTCCTTTTAGTTATCAACCTCAGAGAGACATTAAAATGAGAGCACAATTATATCTTCCTCCACCTTTCAACTGTCTGTCTCTTGAAACTGTTCACTATTGCCACAAGTAGGTATAAATTAATGCCACATAAGATACTATATCCTATACCCTAAACCTTAATGATGTATATCCAATCAGTAATCAAAGTTATTTCTTTAAATAAAGCCTGAGAAACAACTTTCTATCAGCTCACTCTGTTCTCTCTTTTTGCTTTTACAATTTTTTTTTTAATGCAGTCTTGCTCTGTCACCCAGGGACATGATGTGAGGGTATCTCTCTTTTGATTGTACTTTACTCACTGTACACCCAAAAATGCAGAGTGAGGTTCATCCCACGTAGAATCTTCATGTAAGTTTTGGCCTCTACCTGGGATTCATAAGACAAGGCAGACTTTGGATAGAAAATGTATAGAAAACTAAGAGGAGGCATTTTCTGCACTGCAAGATGTCATCACAGACATCTTAAAGCCCCACTTTGAGAATATGGCTTTTGGAGATTTTCAGGTCTTGTTCAGTGACCTGCTACAGTTCTGTGAGAGACTCCAAGGGTAAATAGAACCTGGCGGCAGAATTTAAAAGTGTAGACAAGCATCTTAGGAGTAAAAAATCAAGACTGTGAAGGATCCAGAGCCATAACCACAACTATATCTACGCATACAAATGTGATACTGGAGTAGAGTATTGTCCTTCCTCTCACCCCAGAGCTAGCTCAAGGGACAAGTAATCTAGGTTCTGGAACTCCGTAAGGGAAGGTCCATTTTTTATTTAGAATCAGCCTGAATTGGCTGGACATGGTGGCTCATGCCTGTAATTCCAGCACTTTGGGAGGCTGAGGCAGGTAGATCACCTGAGGTCAGGAGTTTGAGACCAGCCTGGCCAACATGGCAAAAACCCATTTCTACTAAAAATAGAAAAATTAGCCAGGTGGTGGCGCTCACCTGTAATCTCAGGTACTGGAAGGCTGAGGCAGGAAAATAGCTTGAATCTGGGAGGTAGAGTTTGCAGTGAGCCGATATTGCACCACTGCATTCTAGCTTGGGCAACAGTGTGAGACCTCATCTCAAAAAATAAATAAATAAAAACAATCAGCCTCAATCTCTCCTGCCTGGCTTATCATTGAGCCACCAGCAAAGGGTCACTGGGGACCCTATCACAATCATCTAGGCATCTTTGAGTTGAGAATGTCCAGAGCAGAATTTTATTAGTTTGGCAAGAGTGGTTAATTCTATTTCTGTCTCAATGTAAAAGAAATTACTCATTCTGTGTTTGTTTCTCCCCTCTTACAGAGGATGGTTTCGGTTAGTAGCCAAATGAGAGTTTCTCCAGTTTCCTTGAACTTGAGTGAAAAACAAGGAGGTGTGGAGACTCAAACAGATAACTATTGCTTTCATTTCATATAGCCATTAGAAGAATAGATAAAGCAGTCATGTTCTCTACAATCCAGAAACTTTTAGTCTAGACTAGAAGCTGCATAAAATACTGAATTAGACTGGGCGTGGTGGATCATACCTGTAATCATAGCTCTTTGGGAGGCTGAGGTGGGTGGCTCACCTGAGGTCAAGAGTTCAAGACCAGCCTCACCAACATGGAGAAACCCCGTCTCTGCTAAAAATACAAAATTAGCCAGGCGTGGTGGCACATGCCTGTAATCCCAGCTACTCTGGAGGCTAAGGCAGGACAATCGCTTAAATCCGGGAGGCAGAGGTTGCAGTGAGCTGAGATCGAGCCATTGCACTCCAGCCTGGACAACAAGAGTGAAACTCTGTCTCCAAAAAATAAAAGTAAAAAAAAAAAGAGGCCGGGTGTGATGGCTCACGCCTGTAATCCCAGCACTTTGGGAGGCCGAGGCAGGCAGGGTTAAACCAGACTGGCCAACATGGTGAAATCCTGTTTCTACTAAAAAATATAAAAAGTAGCTGCACATGGTGACTTGTGCCTGTAATCCCAGCTACTTGGTAGGCTGAGGTAGGAGAATTGCTTGAACCGGGACCAGGGAGGCAGAGGTCGCAGGGAGCCAAGATTGCGCAACTGCACTTCAGCCTGGGCTTCAAAGCAAGACTCCATCTCAAACAAAAAAAGGAAAAAAAAGAAAAAAGAAAAAAAGGTTAAATTTTGTATTATATGTGAGTACAATAAATAGATGTGTTAAAAAAAACTTGGGCTTTATTTGGACCACTTTATTTATATTGCGACTTCTGGTGTTTTCACCTGAAGGAATATTTACAAACAGAAGAGTTGTTATTATTATTTGTATTTCTTTCTATTTTTGCAGGGTGGAGTGGGGATGGAGTCTCACTCTGTTGCCCAGGCTGGAGTGCGATGACTTGATCTCGGTTCATTGCAACCTCTGCCTCCTGCCTCAGCCTCCCTAGTAGTTGAGATTACAGGCCTGGGCCACCATGCCTGGCTAATTTTTGTATTTTTAGTGGAGATGGGGTTTCTCCATGTTAGCCAGGCTGGTCCTGAACTTCTGACCTCGTGATCCACCCACCTTGGCCTCCCAAAGTACTGGGATTAGAGGCGTGAGCCACAGTACTCATCCTATTATTTGTATTTCTTTTACCTTATTAAAAATGCATATCTATCTTCTAATGAAATTATCCTAGAAAACCTAAAGTGATTTGTTTAATTGCTTATTAGAGCAGTTATGATATGTATATGATATAAAATTGACAGGGCAATGGCTAAAAAAAAGAATAAAATTACACAAACTCTGAAATTTAAGTTTCTCTTAGGTAAGCTTGGGAAAAATAGAACTGGACATACCCCAGTGGTATGGAGAACCAAGTTATACACAAGGCCCACTCCCTGTGCCAACCCTTCTCAGATTCACCCTTTTTAGAGGCCTTAGTTAGGTCTGATTCTACCTTGGAGTCTCATCTCACAGAACTGAATAGAAGAGATCGGAGTTTTTGGTGATGAATCTTGTTCTACTTTTAGAGCTGGTGCTCACAATTTTCTGAAACCCAAAAGCAGATAAATGAGAAATATAAAGTGTATATTTTAGGGTGTTATTTAAAAATTTTTAACATTAAAATTTGTCCTTGCAGAGACATTCTATTTAGAAACAAGTTTTCTGTTTCTGCAGATCTAGTAATTTCTCCACAAGGCACAAAAAAGTAAATACATACACAATTTAAATATTTTTAAATTACATGGAACTCTTCATTTCTCTAATCCTCCCATTTGTCTATATTTATATTTTATCCTATACTTTTTTTTATAATCAGTGACAAAGGAACAGGAGAAGAAATAAAAATTCTGGGTTCTTTTTCTAAATACTTGGAATTATTGAACACTTAGTATCAATACACAGGGTGTTATTAGAATTAAGTTCCATAATGTGTTTTCACAGTGCTCTGTAAAATCTTATTGAGCACATAGAACCTGCATAATAAACATTGCATTAGTACATGTGTACATGTTGTTTTCTAAATAGACTTAAAGCCAGGTGCAATGGCTCATTCCTGTAATCCCAGTGCTTTGGGAGGCCGAGGTGGGCAGATCATTTGAGGTCAGGAGTTTGAGATCAGCCTGACCAACATGGTGAAATGCCGTCTCTAAACATAGTAAACATACCAAAAAAAAAAAAAAAATTAGCCAGACACAGTGGCGAATGCCAGCTACTCGGGAGGCTGAGGCAGGAGAATCACTTGAACCTGGGAGGCAGAGGTTGCAGTAAGCGCAGATTTCGCCACTGCACTCTAGCTTGGGTAACAGAGCAGGACTCCATCTCAAAAATGGCAAATAAATAAGTAAATGCAGACTTAGTCAGATATTGCTGCTGTTTTCTCTGTAAACTTTAAAAGGCCAGCAAAGATTATGATACTTAAAGATGGGGATTGATTGTCTTCATTTGTGCCAGAAGTATTTGTGTTGTGATAGGAGTGCCAAGTGTAAGAGACTCTGTGCTGTGCCTGCTTTCTCTAATGCTAATAATGAGCCCAGAATGAGCAACCTCAGCATTGACAGGGGACTTGTTTGAAACACCCATTCATGGACCCTCTCCAAACCTGCAGAATCACATTACATAGAGTGGGACCAACATTTCCAAGTGATGTATAAGCTTATTAAAGCTTGAGAGGCAGTGCTTAGTTATGTGGTTATAAGCTGAGACTACTAATTAGAATCACATGTCCAATTTGCAGAAACCTCTTTACTGGTGCCCTGTCACAGGTTCTGTTTAATGTTCTGGGTGGAAGCATTCATTTGTTTTAATTAACTGCCTCATATGAGTTGAAGTTGTGGCCAGAAGCAAATATAGGGGATTCAAGATACGTTTGTGAGAGTTAAGTTTCACCTGTGCACCAAAGAGTGGCCTCTTTTCTTTGGGTTTCGTAGGGACAGGGCAGTGTGGCTCATATTTTCATTATTGTAGCAGAAATTGCTGGCAGGGGAGGGCACCTGAGGACAGGAAAGGAGAAACATATTTTTATTTCTGTGGAGCAGCTCATTGTTTCTGAATCTCTTCTGTTATAAAGTACAGAAATGGGTGGAGTTTTTCTGTCTTGGTTCTTCTGCCTATGGGTGTGGTAGTAATAGGTAAACTTGTGGTGCTGACACCTCTCAAAGCATATTCTCAAGATGTGGGTGTAATTTGTCCAGATAATCTTATCTGAGACAGAATCCTAGAGAAGAAGGAGAAAGAGAAAAAATGGTTTTCTTAATGATGATTTTATTTATTTATTTTTGAGACCAAGGTTTGCTCTTGCCCAGGCTGGAGTACAATGGTACGACCTCAGCTCACCACAGCCTCCACCTCCTGGGTTCCAGCAATTCTCCTGCTTTAGCCTCCTGAGTAGCTGGGATTATAGGCATGCACCACCACGCCTGGCTAATTTATTGTGTTTTTAGTAGAGATGGGGTTTCTCCATGTTGGTGAGGCTGGTCTCGAACTCCCGACCTCAGGTAATGCACCCGCTTCAGCTTCCCAAAGTGCTGGGATTACAGGTGTGAGCCACCATGCCCAGCAATGATGAAATATTGAATACTTTTATTTTTATTTTAAGTTTCAGAATACATGTGCAGAATGGGCAAGTTTATTACATAGGTACATGTGTGCCATGGTGGTTTGCTGCACATATTGACTCATCCTCTAGGTGTCCTCCCCTTTCCCCTCACTCCACAACAGGTCCTGATGTGTGTTGTTCCCCTCCCATTGTTCATGTATTTTCATTGTTCAACTGCCACTTGTGAGTGAGAACATGCAGTTTTTGGTTTTCTTTCCCTGTGTAAGTTTGCTGAGGATGATGACTTCCAGCTTAATCAATGTTTCTGCAAAGGACATGATCTTATTTATTTATATGGCTGTATAGTATTCCACGGTGTATATGTACCACATCTTATTTATCCAGACTGTCATTGTTGAGCATTTGGGTTGTTTCCATGTCTTTGCTATTGTAAATAGTGCTGCAGTAAACGTGTGTGTGTGTCTTTAGAGCAGAATGATTTGTATTCCTTTGAGTATATTCCCAGTAATAGCATTACTGGGTCAAATGATATTTCTGGTTCTAGATCCTTGAGGAATCACAACAATCTTCCACGATGGTTGAACTGATCTACATTTTCACCAACAGTGTAAAAGCATTCCTATTTCTCCACAGCCTCACCAGCATCTATTGTTTCTGACTTATTAATTATCACCATTCTCACTGGTATCTCATTGTGGTTTTAAATAGTATTTGTTTACTGAGCAATGATGTTGAGCTACTCTTTTTTTTTTTTTTTTTTTTTTGAGACAGAGTTTCACTCTTGTTACCCAGGCTGGAGTGCAATGGCGTGATCTCGGCTCACCGCCACCTCCGCCTCCTGGGTTCAGGCAATTCTCCTGCCTCAGCCTCCTGAGTAGCTGGGATTACAGGCACGCGCCACCATGCTCAGCTAATTTTTTTTTTTTTTTTTTTGTATTTTTAGTAGAGACGGGGTTTCACCATGTTGACACATGTTGACCAGGATGGTCTTGATCTGTTGACCTCGTGATCCACCCGCCTCGGCCTCCCAAAGTGCTGGGATTACAGGCTTGAGCCACGGCGCCCCGCCTTAAGTTTCTTTATATATTTTTGATATTAACCCCTTGTCTCACTTTTTAGATATCCTGTTGATTGTATCATATTCTGTGCAGCAGCATTTTAATTTGAAGTATTCTGACTCTTATTTTTCCTTTTGTTCCCTGGGATTTTGAGTTTAAATACAAAAGTCACTGCCCAACCAATGTTATGGGACTTTTTTTTTTTTTTGTAGTAATAGTTTCAGAGTTTCAAGCCTTACATTCAAGTGTTTAATTTACTTTGAGTGGATTTATTTTTCTTTTTTTAGATGGAGTCTCCCTCTTCTGCCAGGTTGGAGTGGAGTGGTGAGATCTTGGCTTGCTGCAACCTCCCCCTCCAGGGTTCAAGTGATTTTCCTGCCTCAGCGAGAGTACAGGCGTGCACCACCACATCCAGACCGTGTTTTGTTCTTTTTAGTAGAGACGGGGTTTCACCTTTTTAGTCAGGATGGTCTTGATCTCCGACCTTGTGATCTACCCACTTTTCTTTAAGAAAAGAGAGTATTGGCCTGGTGCAGTGGTTCACACCTGTAATCCCAGCACTTTGGGAGGCTGAGGTGGGTAGATCATGAGTTCAGGAATTCGAGACCAGTCTGGTCAACATAGTGAAACCCCACCTCTACTAAAAATACAAAAATTAGCCAGGTGTGGTGACACGTGCCTATTATTTATTACCTAATTGTCTTTATTTTCCAAACTCTACAATGTAAACTTTGTAAAGTCAGAGGCCTTTAATTTCATTCATCATAGCACTTGCAATTTTTAATTAAATAAATAAATTTTATTTGACTTCGAAGCATTTATTTTTTAAAAAATAACTTTGGTAAAATTGATATATTTATCCTTCTCTGATCTTTTTTTTTTTTTTTTTACAGCTCTGTCTTTACACATAAGATTTGTGAACCGAAATTTTTCTTTCTTATTTTGACCATTCTCAGTAAGGGTCATTTTACCCAAGGAGATACTGTAACCAAGCACGTGTAATTTCAGCATGATCTTGAAGAAGATAGGCCTTGGCTGATCAGGTGAGCTTTAAGCAATTGTAAATAACTATGTTCTAAATATGTATAATTTATATTTTAATTTATATGCCATTTATATATATAACATTGATTAAGCTGTAGTATTTACAGTCAATTTCTCAAAGCTCAAGAAACACACACACATACTCACAATATCCTATTACAAGATTCAATATTTCTTCTTTGCTGGGTCCAGGTATAAGAGTTATCACTGTGCCTGTGAGCTGGGTCCAGAAATAAGACATCCCACCTGTGGTAAGAGCCACATATTACAGTTACATTACAAACTGTGAGCTATATCCACAAGTGAGATCCATACCCTCAGCAGTGGGCTCTGTCCATGTATGAGGGTGATAATCCTGTCAGATGAGTGTGCATGGAAGAGTCACAATGTCAGCTTTGTATGGGGTCCTGTAATAAAACTCTGTGAAACCTAAGGGCTTTATATTATATGCATAAGGGTGGTAATCTCAGAACTTTCTGCAAGCAGAAGACTCAGGATCTTACTCAATGCCGTAAGCCCAGCTACAAGAATCAACACCTCTTCTATTGGCTAAATTCAAGTATGAGAGTCATTATTGCACCTGTGAGCTTGGTCCAGAAATGAGTCATCATCACACTGCTGAATTACACGTGACATTCACAACTCTTAACTGTGGACCATGTCATTGTGTAAGAGTGACAGTTCTAATTGTTAGCTGGGTGTGCCTATGGGATGCACAATCTCACCCATGTGCTGGGTCCTGTTAGGACACTCTCTGTGTCACCCAAAAGTGTTAGAGGATATGCATGAGTATCATCACCTTCTGTGACATTAGGACAAGTAGGAAACAGAGGACCTTACCCATTCCCCTCACTTTAGCCATGAGAGTCAAAAATCTTTTCTATCAGTTGGGTCCAATCATGCCTGTGAGCTAGGCCTAGGTATGTCACAATCCCATCTGTGGGAAGAGACCAGACAGGAGAGTTACATTGCTTGAATGTTGGTCTAGGAATATTTCAGTAACCCCCTGCATTCAGGGTCCTGGCAAGAAAGTCACATTACTTGAGTGCTGAGCTCATGAATATATCACAGTTCCTCTGTGGGCAGGGCCACATTACCTGGGTCCTGTGCAAAGCAGTATTTCACAATTAACTATATTTACAGGGCTCAGGGGCTCAGGAAGGAGAGGAAAGTCACATTATGTAGGTTCTAGCCTATTGGATAGGTCACAATGCCTTTTTTGGCAGAATTCAGGCAGCAGAGTCACATCATTTAGGTGTAGGGCCCAGCAATATGCCAAAATCCTCACTGACATCAGGGTCCTTGCAGGCAGAAAGAATCATGTAACCTAGGTGCCGGGTGAGGAATATGTCACAATCCACCTGTTGACTCAGCTCTGGCCCAGGGTCATGTCTCCTGAGCACTAACTTCAGCAATATGTCACAGTGCCCTCTGTGGTACAGGCCAAAGCAGAAATACCACATCACCTAGGTACTACACCCAGCAATATGTCACTATTTATTCTGTGGGCAAGGCCCAAGCAAAAGAATTACATTATCTAGGTGATGAGCCCCATGATAAGTCACAATGCCCACTTTGTGTAGGGCCCAAGCAGAAGTGAAAAGTCACATTATTATGTCTTAGGCCTAGGAATATGTCACAATGGCTGGTGTAAGCAATGCTTAGGCAGAAGAGTCCCGTTACCTAGGTGCTGGGCCCAGAGATACATGGAAATCTTCCTGTGGGCAGAGCACAAGCAGGTGAGGAAGGTTACATCACCTAGGTGGTAGGCCCAGAGATATGTCACAAATCGCACTTTAAGTCAGGCCAATGCAGAAGAGTCACATAACCTAGGAGATTGTCCCCACAATGTCACCTTGCCCCTTGTAGACAGTGCCATGGTACAAGCTGAAAATCACATTACCTAAGTGCTGGTCTCAGTGATATCTTACCATTCTTTTTTAGGACAGAGTCCAGGCAGGAGAGGAGGGTCACATCACCCATGTCTCCATTCTCTTTGAAGGCAGGTCCCAGGAAAGTCACATCACTTAAGGTGCTGGGTTTAGTGATGTGTCAAAATCTCCCCTATGTACAGGCCCCTGGCAGGAGATAAAAGTGATATGGTTTGTCTATGTCCCCACCCAAATCTCACCTTCAATTTTAATAATCCCCACATGTCAAGAGCAAGGCCAGTTAAATATAATTGAATTATGGAGGTAGTTCCCCTACACTGTTCTTGTGACTAAGTGTTATGAGATCTAATGGTTTTATAAAAGAGAGCTCCCCGGCACAGGCCTTTATGCCTGCCGCTATGTAAGATGCATATTGCTCTTCCTTCATCTTTTACCCTGATTGTGAGGCCTCCTCATCCATGTGGAACTGTGAGTCAATTAAACCTATTTCTTTTATAAATTACCCAGTCTTGATATGACTTTATTAGCAGTATGAGAACAGACTATATAGAAAGTCACATTTTTAGTTGATGGGCCCATACATGTATCACACTGCCCTCATGGGCAGAGTCCATGCAGCAGAGTCAAACCACTTGAGTGCTGGGCCCAGGGTTTTGTAACAATCACAGCTGTGGGCAGCACCTATTCAGAAGAGGATATCCACTTCATCCAGGTGATGGGGCCAGAGATATGTCACAATGCCCCTTTGGGACAAGGCCCAGGTAGTAAAGGAGAGTCTCGTCACCTAGGTCAGAAGCCCAGTGATATTTTATATATTTTTTTTTTTGTATGTAAGGTGCAGGAAAAAAGTAATATCATCTAGGTTCTGGGTTCAGTGATATGTCACAATTTTTTCTATGGGCAAGGCAGAGGCAGAAGAGTCATCTCACCTACATGCTCACTACAGTGATATGTCATGATTTTCCCCAAGAATAGCGTTCTGGTGGTAAAAGGAGTACCATTAGTTGGTTAATGAGCACAAAGACATGTCACGATGCCTTTTGTGGGCAGGCAAGGCCAAGCAGGAGAGTAACATCACCTGGGTCCTGG
The DNA here is from genome assembly GCA_031835075.1 of Saguinus oedipus. Lineage (NCBI taxonomy): Eukaryota > Metazoa > Chordata > Mammalia > Primates > Cebidae > Saguinus > Saguinus oedipus. The sequence continues at coordinate 21,461,837 of CM063187.1, forward strand.
GCTGAGCAACAAGTCACAATTTACCCTAAAAGCAAGGCCTAGGAAAAATAAAAGTAGAGATACATCACCTAGATGCTGGGTCCAGTGATATGTTACATTCTCGTCTGTGAGCCAAAACACATCACCTGGGTGATGGATGCGGAGACATGTCACACTATTCTCCATAGGCAGAGCCTGGGTAGGAGAGCTAAATCATCTGGGTTCAAGGCCAAGCTGCATGTCACAATGACCCCTATGAGCAGGGCTCAATCAGGAAAAAAGGGTCACATTATTTAGCTGTTGAACACAGTAATATGTCACAATACCCACTGTGGGTGGGTCAAGAAAGAGAAGCATTACATCACCTAGGTGGTAAGCCCAGTCACATGTCATATTTCCCACTGCGGGGAGGGCCTAAACAGGAGGGGAGAGTCACATTACCTAGGTGCTGGGCCTGGCAACATGTAACTCTCCCGCACTGAGCAGATTTCCAGGAGAGGAAAGTGACATCATCTAGTTGCTGGGCTCAGCAATATATTACCATTCATACTGTGGATGGGGTCTGGGCAGTAGAGGAGAATCTGATCACCTATGTTCTGGGTTCAGTGATATGTTATAATCCCCCCTGAGGGAATAACCCAGGGATGAGAGGGGAGTCCCTTAATCTAGTTAATGTTCCCAGAGATATGTCACAATGTCTTTGTAGAAAGGACTCTGGAGGAAGAATCATATAACCTAAATGCTGGGCTTAGCAATATGTCACAATATTTTCTGTTTGCAGATCCCAGGCCAAAGAAGAAAGTCTCAGTATTTAGGTGCCTGGCCCAGGTATATGTCACAATTCCAGTTTTGGGCTGGGCCCAGGCAGGAAAGTCAAATTACTAAGGGGCTGGGCAAAGGCATATGTCATAATCACATTTGTGGGAAGGTGCAGAGATGAGATTGACAATCCTGTATATGTCCCAGGTCTAGGTATGAGATTCAACGTCTGTGTGTTGGGTCCTAGTATAAGTCAAACTCAACAGTGAACTGAGTGTGTGCATGAGACCTCAATCTCACCAGCAGACTATATCCCAGTAGGGACTCACAGAAGTCGTGTGGCGAAATCCAGGTTGGAGAGTCACTGTCTCACTTGTGGACTGGATTTTTTTCTGAGACAAAATTCCAAATTTTGACTGCCTCCAGCTATGATATTTAGGACTTCAACAGTGTGCTATATTCAACTGGGAGGGTGACAATTCTCACTGTCAGCTAGGTGTGCATACAAGAGTCACAATCTCATCAATGTTCTGGGTCCTATTATGACACACTGTACAATTCGAGGGCTTTAAAATACACACCTGAGAGCCACAGTCTGCTCTGAGACCTCCATGCATGTATGGATTTACAATCTTATTACCCTAGAATCATGTCTGGGATCAAACATCTCTCTTATTGACTGGATCCAGGAATGAGAGTTATCACCGTTCCTGTGACCTGAGTCACCATAATGTTGGGTGCTGCATTATGTTGCCATGCCCCCGGTATGCAGAACCCAAACAGAAAAGGATATTTACTTCACCTGGGTGCTAGGCTCAGTGCTATGTCACAGTCCCTAAAATGGGAAAGGCCCAGACATGAGAGTTATGTCACCTAGATGTTGGGCCCAGTGACTAAACACCTGTAAACACCTCCTGTGAGTTATAGGCAAGTACAGGACTCATGATCTCAATAGTAAATTGTATCTGTGCATGAGAGTTTCAGCCCCACGTAACAGACTCATGGGAGTGCTTAATTCTGGTCCAAGAGTAACCACCCAACCTGTGGATGGAATCCATGTATGAGAGTCACAATTTTAACTTTCAACTGCCTCTGGGTGTCAGATTCAGAATGCTGGTGTAACTCATGATTTTTTTTTTTTTTTTTGAGATGGAGTTTCACTCTTGTTACCCAGACTGGAGTGCAATGGCACAATCTCGGCTCACCGCAACCTCCGCCTTCTGGGTTCAAGCAATTCTCCTGCCTCAGCCTCCTGAGTAGCTGGGACTACAGGCACGTAACACCATGCCCAGCTGATTTTTGTATTTTTAGTAGAGACAGGGTTTCATCTAGTTGACCAGGATGGTCTCGATCTCTTGACCTCGTGATCCACCTGCCTTGGCCTCCCAAAGTGCTGGGATTATAGGCGTGAACCACCGCGCCCGGCTGTAACTCATGATTTTAACTGCTGCCCTAAGCCCAGGTGTGAGAGTCAACCTCTCTCTGATTTGCTGCATTCAAGAGTGAGAGTCATCACTGTGCCTGTCAGCTGGATTCAGAAGTGAGTCACCATTTCACCTGTGGCTGGATCCACATGCAAGTCACAATTCTAACTGTAAACTGCATTTATATGTGGGATTTGGGACCTTAACATGTGTAAGTTAAACTCCTAACTGTTGGCTGGGTGTGCATATGAGTCTCACCTCTGTGTTAAGCCCTGTTATGACACTCTCTGTACCAACTGAAAGCCTTATACAATATGCATGAGTATTGTAATTTTCTCTGACTTTCGTGCAAGAAACACCCAGACCGGAATCTAGCAAAGAGAACCAATATCCCTCCTTTTTGCTGGGTTCAGGTATGACTGTCATTATTGCACCAGTGAGTTGAACCCAGGTGGCTGTCACAATCTCACCTGTAGACTAGGATCTGGCAGAAAAGTCACTTTACCTGGATGCTAGGACAGGAATATGTCAATCCTTGCTATAAGCAGGATCAAAGAAGAAGAGTCATAGCAACTGGATTCTGCACCTGGTGAAATACCACAATCTTTACGTGGACAGGTCCAAGCAGAAAAGAACAATTACGTTACTTAAGTGATGAGCCCAGCAATATGTAACAATGCCCAATGTGGGCAGAGCCCTGGCAAGAGAGGAGAGTCACATCACCTAGTAGCTGGTTTCCACAATATGTTGCAATTCCTACTGTTCGCAGGACTTAGCAAAAGAAGTGAGTCACAAAATTTAGGTGCTGGATTAAGGAATAGTTCACAATCCCCACTGTTGGCAAAGATCAGGCAGCAGAGAAGACTCAAATCACAGAGGTGCTGGATTCAGCAGTATGTCACATGTTCTTCTGAAGCTGGGACCCAGGCAGGTGAGAAGAGTCACTTCACCTAGGTGATTGACCACAAAATAAGTTAGTGTTTTATGTAGGGAGAATTAAGGCAGAACAAGCACATCACCTAGGTGCTGGGCCCAGTGATATGTTACAATCTTCTCTGTGCTGAAAGCCTTGGCACAAGAGAAGAGGCACATCACCCAGGTGTTAAATTCAGAAATATGAAACAATCACTTCTTAATGACAGGTTGAGGAAGATGAGGAGAGTCATATTAGCTTAATGCTTGACCTTTGCATATGTGTTTCATCTGTGGAATGGGTCCAGGAAGAAAACTAAAATCACTCAAGATATGGGAAAAAGCATACATCACAATCACACCTCAAGAAAAGTCCAGGGATGAGATAAACAATCCCAAACAGGTCCAGTTCTAGGGATGACAGCCAACACCTCCTGTATGCAAATCAGAATCTCAATATTCGACTAGATTTGTGCCCGAGAGTCTCAATTCAACCTTCAGAATGCGTCCTGGTAGTAGAGTCACAGCCTCAGAGGTGTAATAAATCTCAGTCCGAGAGTCATTATCTCATCTGTGAACCTGATCCATGTATGAGCCTCACAATTCTAACTTTTAGCTGCCTCTGAGTGTGAGATTCAGAACCTCAACAATGGGCTGTGACTATTTAAGAGGGTGAAAATTCTTACTGTAAACTGTGTGTGCCTATGAGGGTCACCATCTCCCCTATGCACTGGGCCCTGTTATCACATTCTTGGTGCCACCTAAGTGCTTTCTATGGTATGCCTGAAAGTCACAATCCACACTTAGATCTACATGCTCGTATGAACTCATGATCTTGCTCATTGTCCTAAGCCAGGAATGAGAGCTAACGTCTCTCTTATTGGCTAGTTTCAGATATGACAGTTCTCATTGTGCCTGTGAGTTGGGTGCAGAAAGAAGTCACCATTTCACCTGTGGCCAGGTCCACATACGACAGTCAGAATTTCATCTGCGGGATGGCATCCATATGTGATACTCAGGACCTCACCAGTGGTCTCTGTCCATGTGTGGGAGTGACAATTCTCATTGTTGTCTGAGTACACCTATGAGAATCACAATTTTTACTTTGTGCTGGGATCTTTTATGACACTCTCTGTATCACCGGAAAGGATCATAAAATATGCATGAGTATTGTAAACTTTTGTGACCTTCATACAAGTAGAAAGCCCAGGACCTTGCCCATTGCTTTAAGGCTACCTATGAGAGTCAACACATGTATTGGCTAGGTCCAGATATGCAACTAATCACTGTGCCTCTGAATTGGGTCCAGAAATCAGTCACTGTTCAACCTGTTTCTAGATGTAAACATGACAGTCAGAATTTTAACTGTGGACTCTTATCTGCATGTGAGGTTCAGAAGCTCACCAATGTGCTCCTTTCATGTTTGAAAGTGACAGTCCTAATTGTTGGCTTATTGTGCCTGTGAGACAATCTCGCCTGTGTGCTGAGTCCTATTACTACATTCTCTGTAGCACACAAACTATTTATAGGATTTGTATAAATTTTATACATCTCTGCAGCCTTTCTAAAAGTAGAAAACTGAGGGCTGTACCTACTGCCTAAAGTCTAGCTAAGAGCATCAAAATCATTCCTATTGTCTGGGTTCTCATATGAGTGTAATCATAATGCCTGTGAGCTGGGGAAACCATATGTCAAAACAGCCTGTGTGAACACACCAGAAAAGATGATCAGATCACCTGAATGCTGGACCAGAAACATGTTGATATCTACTCTATGGGTAGGGCTGCAACAGAAAAGTCACATAACCTGGGTACTGGGCCCAGCAGTATGTCTCAATGCTTTCAGTGGGCAGCATTCATACAGGAAACACACACTATCTGCATGCAGCGCACAGCAATATGTCACCGTGTGGACAGGACTCAGGTAAGAGAAAAGGGTCACAATAGGCCCAGTTGATGGGCCAATTGATATATCACAATGTCTCCTTTTAGAGGGGCCAAGGCAGGAGAGTCATATCATTTATGCATAGGGCTCAGTGATAGGTCCCAACCCACACTGCAGCAAAGCCCACACCAAAGAGTAATGTCACATCACTTAGGTGATTGGCCCAATTATATGCTACAATTATGTCTGTTGGCAGGGCCCAGGCAGAAGAGGATGATTATATAACCTAGGTTATGGGCACAGTGATATGTCACAATTTTCCCTGAGGACATGGCCTATGCAGGAAAGTAAAATAACTTAAATGCTTGGCCTAGGTAAAAAATATATATATATATTTTTTTAATCACAATTTTATTTTTGGCTTTACCCAGGCAGGATAGCCAAATCACTCAGGTGCTAGGCAAAGGTAGATGTTACAATCACACTAGCAAGAAGGCTGAGAAATGAGATTCAAAATTCCACACGTTTTTTCTTTTGAGATGGAGTTTCATTGTTGTTGCCCAGGCTGGAGCATAATGTCACAATCTTGGCTCACTACAACCTCCCACTCCTGGGTTCAAGCTACTCTCCTGCCTCAGCCTCCCGAGTAGCTGGGATTATAGGCATGCACCACAATGCCTGGCTAATTTTGGATTTTTAGTAGAGATGGGGTTTCTCCATGTTGTTCAGACTGGTCTTGAACTTTGAACCTCAGGTGATCCATCTGCCTTGGTCCCCCAAAGTGCCATGATTACAGGAGTGAGCCACCATGCCCGGCCTCCACACATTTTTTGACTTCAGGTATGAGAGTCAAGAGAACTTATTTGAGTTGGGTTCAAGTACGTGGGTCACAACCTTCATGTTGGACTCTATCCCTGCAAGAGAGCCACAATTCCAAATGCAAACAATTTCTGAATCTAGGAGTCACAGCCGCACAGATGTTCTGAATCCTGCTCTTTGAGTCGCTATTCTACCTGTTAAGCAGTTCCATGTATGAGAGTCAGAATTCCAACGTTCCACTGCCTCCATGTGTGAGATCCACAGCCTCACAGTGGACAGTTTCTATGTGTGAGAGTGACAGTGTTTACTGTTGGTTGAGTGTGCATAGGAGAGTCACAATTTCACCTGTGTTCTTGGTTTTGTTATGACACTCTGTATTACCCACGGGCTTTATATGGTGTAAGTGGCAGCTGCAATCTACTTTGAGACCTTCATGCTGGTAAAAAGCTATGAATCAATGATTGTACCCATTGCCCTATGCCCACATCTCTCTTATTGACCAGATACAGGTATGACAGTCATGAAATTGTAAGTTGGCTCCAAAAATGAGTTAGCATACCAACTGTCCTGGGACCCACATCTGACTGTCACAAATCTAATTGTGGAGAGTGGTTGTGAGATTCAGGACCTCAGCAGTGGATTCTTTTTTTTTTTTTGAGACGGAGTTTTGCTTTTGTTACCCAGGCTGGAGTGCAATGGCGCGATCTCGGCTCACCGCAACCTCCGCCTCCTGGGTTCAGGCAATTCTCCTGCCTCAGCCTCCTGAGTAGCTGGGATTACAGGCACGCACCACCATGCCCAGCTAATTTTTTGTATCTTTAGTAGAGACGGGGTTTCACCATTTTGACCAGGATGGTCTCAATCTCTTGACCTCGTGATCCACCCGCCTTGGCCTCCCAAAGTGCTGGGATTACAGGCTTGAGCCACCGCGCCCGGCCAGCAGTGGATTCTTTTTATGTGTGAGAGTAACAATCCTAATTTTCAGCTGGGTGTGCCTATGAGAGTTATAATTTCAACTGTGTACTGGATTCTGTTACTATACTCTCAATGTCATACAAAATCTTTATAGAATAAGCTTGAATGTCATAATCTTGTCACGTTTCCTCATATAGGAGATGCAGTACTTTATCCATTGCCCTAAATCTAAAATAAAAAAGGCAAAACCTCCCCTATTGCAGGGCCCATATATCAAATTAGCCAGTAAAAGACACTCTCTGTTCTAGCTAAGCTGAGAGAAACAGGTAAGATTCTAGGTCTTCTCTTTGTACAAAGATCATAAAAAAAGTACCACTTCCTCCCATATTGTATAAAGCCCTTGGGTGATACAGAGAGTATAAATTCAAGGCCCAGCACACAATAGAAATGTTTCTTATTGTATGCACACCCAGCCAACCATTGGCCATGTCATCCTCACACATAAGCAGAACCCACTGGTGAGGTCCTAAATCTAATTCATGAATGCAGTTCACAGTTGAAATTGAGACTGCATATGTGAACACCTGGCTATATGTGGAATAGTGACTCATTTCATTTTTCTTTTCTTTCCTTTTCAAATGCATTTATTATACTTTAAGTTCTGAAGTACATGTACCGCTCATGCAGGTTTGTTACATAGGTATACAAGTGCCATGATGGTGGCTTGCTGCATCCATCACCCTGTCATCTACATTAGGCATTTCTCCTAATGCTATCCCTCCCCAAGCTCCCCACCTCCTGCTATTCCACCCCTAACCCCTCACCTTCCAGGCCCTGGTGTGTGATGTTCCCTTCCCTATGTCCATGTGTTCTCATTCTTCAACACCTACTTATGAGTGAGAACATGTGATGTTTGGTTTTCTCTTCTTGTGAATAGTAACTCATTTCTAAATCCAGCTTATAGGCAGGTAGAGACCCTGCTATCTAAAGCCAGTCATTTTTTTTTTTTACTTTAAACCCAGCCTTTCTTAAAGATGTTCACTCTCATATTTGGGCTTAGAGTCACAGGTAAAATTGTGGGTTCACACAAGCAGAAATGTTTCAGAATAAACTGCACCTCTCATGCATACTGTATAATGCTCTCAGTAAGACAGAGAGGGTCCCTACAGGACCAGACACACAAATGAGATTGTGACACTCATATGCACACCCAGCCAACAGTAAAGATTGTCATCCAACCACATATATTTTGGCCCAGCTCACAGGTAGGATGCCAACCTTTCCTTGAACCAGTCAATATAAAAGATACTTTTGACCAGGTGCAGTGGCTCACACCGGTAATCCCAGCACTCTGGGAGGCCAAGACAGGTGGATCACGAGGTCAGTATTTCAAGACCACCCTGGCCAACATGGTGAAACCCCATTTCTACTAAAAATACAAAGAATTAGCCGCGAGTGGTAGCAGGACCCTTTAATCCCAGGTACTCAGGAAGCTAAGGCAGAGAATCACTTGAACCCAGAAGGTGGAGGTTGCAGTGAGCTGAGATTGCACCATTGCACTCCAGCATGCGTGACAGAGAGACTGTCTCAAAACAAAACAAAACAAGAAAAACTTTAATAGCTAGTCTTAGTGAAATGGGTAATATCTTGGGTCTCCTCTTTGTGTGAAAGTTGTAGGGAACTACCACTTTTTTATTTTATATAAAGCCCTCCAGTGGTACACAGGATGTCATCACAGGGCCCAGAACACAGGCGAGATTGTGTTTCTCATATGCATACCCAGCCAACTGTTAGAATTATCACCCTCACACCTAAACAGAGCATTCTGGGGAAATGCTGAATCTGTTATGCAGAAAGAGTCTGCAGTTAAAATTCTGACTGTCATATGTGAACACCTGGCCATAGTTTAGATGGTGACTCATTCCTAAACCCAGCTCATAGAGAGGTCAGGCCTCTCCCATCTAGACTCAGCCAATAGGAGAGATGTTGACTCTCATACATGGACTAAGGACCACAGGTCCAATATGGGTACATACTGGCACAAAGGTCTCAGCAGATGTTGAGTGTTGTACATATCTTGAATGGTAGAGAGACTGTCCTCACAGGGCCCAGCACACAGGTGATATTGTGACATTGCTTTAGACAGGTGGCCAATAGTGAAGACTCTCATCCTTCTACATGAACACAGCCCACTGGTGAGGCTCTGAATCTCCCACCTGGAGGCAAGTGGAAAGTTGGAGAATTAACTCTCATACATGGATCTGGTACATAGGTATGTCGGTGAATCTCAGATTAAGATTCCCTACAGCTGTGAGGCTGTGACTGCACTAAGAGGCAAGTTCAGAAGGAATCGAGTCTCTTTTGTGCAGATCTAGTTTATGTTTGAGATTGTAACTTGTACTTAGACCAAACCTACAACTGGGATATGTGTGGGATTGTGTCTCATCCCTGGACCTTCCTGTAGGTGTGATTCTGATGTAAGCCTCTGCCCGGAATCTGAATGATTTGACTCTCTTGCCTGGGTCTACCCTCTAGTAGAGATTAGGACATGTCACTTTGCCCAGTAATTAGCTGATGTGATCTGTTCTCCTGTCTTGGCTCTGCCCACAGAGGATAGTATTTACTGGCCCTGCACTCAGATTATGTGACTTCTGCCTATTGCTAGGCCAAATAAGGTGACATTACTTTGTTGATTTGTTCCAGCTCTCAGAAGCATTGTGACATATCGCTGGGCCCAGCACAAAAGTGGTTTGAGTCTCATGCCTGGACTCTGCTTACAGGGGCATTGTGACATATCTCTGGGCATATCGACTATTTGATAGTTGGGCTTTTTCACCTGGGCTTTGCCTATGGAAGACATTGTGACATATCTCCTGGCTCTGCACCCAGGTGACTTGACTTGCCTCTTCTGCCTGGGCAATACCTACAGGGAATATTCATACATATCTGTGGCCCCAACCTGTAGATGATGTGACTTTTTTTTTCTTAGACCCATTTATAGTGGGAATTGTGACATATCACTTGGCTTAGCATTTGTGTGATGTGACTCTCCTCTCATGTCTAGGCCCTGCCCACTGAGGTGATTGTGACATATATCTGGGTGTAGCCCCTGGGTTATATGATGCTCCTCTTTTCCATGATCCCTACTTATAGCATGCATTGTGAAATCTCTGGTTTACTCACCTTGGCTATGTGACTGTCTTTTATTTGCCCTTCCATCAGGGGGCATTGTGACATATTGTGGGCCCATTATCTAGATGATGTGACCCTCCTCACCTGTCTGCATGCCACCCAAAGGGGACATTGTGACATATCTCTGAACTAATTTTCTACATAATGTGCCTCTTCTCTGCTGCCCAAGACAAGCCTAAAGAAAAGATTCTTTAGACCCCTGTGATATATCTCAGGGCCCAGCACCCAAATGTCATAACTTTCCTGTCTGGGCTCTGCCTAGAGGAAATATTATGATATGTCACTGGGCCTGGAACACAACTGATGTGTCTCTTCTGCCTGGGCCTTGTCCATAAAGGGGATTGAGACATATTCCAAGTGAAGAATCAAGGTAATGTTACTCTTATTTCTCAGCCTTTCCCAGAGGTAAGATTGTGACATATAACAGCCCAGCACACAGATGAGATTTTTACTCTTGTAGGCAAACCCAGCCAAAAGTTACTATTGTCACTATTACATGTGAACAGAGACCACTGTTGAGGTCCTAAATCTCATATGTGAACACAGCCAACAGTTGGAATTGGGACTGTCATGTATATATCTTATCAGAAATGAGATGGTGACTCACTGCGGATTCAGCTCATGGGAATGGTGATGAGTCTCATACCTGGACCCAGCTAAAAAGAGACGTTGACTCTTACGACTAGGCTTTGGGGTCCTTTACTTATAGGAAGGTAACAGGACTTGTAATTACTTGTAACAGGTAATTGTAACTTGTACTTAGACCCACCCTACAACTGGGACATGTGTGGGATTGTGTCTCATCTTTATACTCATGTATGCTGTATAAAGCTCTTGGGAAATACAGAGTGTCATTACAGGGCCCATCCACAGGTGAGATTGTGACTCTTCTATGCACACCTAGCCAGTAGTTTGAATTGCCATGCTCATACATAGACCAAGCCTACCGGTAAGGTCCTAAATCTTACACATGAACCTATTCCACCACTGAAATTGTTACTATCATATGTGGATCTAGCCACAGGTTAGATGCTGAAAAATTTCTGAACCCAACTCACTTGCACAATGAACCCAGCCAATAGAAGATATATTGACTCTTGTACCTAGGCTTATGTCAACAGTAAGGCTTTGGGTCTTCTAGCTGTATAAATGTCACAGAGGATTATCGCACTCACTTATATTGTATAATGTCCTCAGGGTTATAAAGAAAGTGTCATTATGAGGGATCCAAGATGGCTGATCGCTAACATCTCAAGATTGTAGCTCCCAGTGAAAACACAGAGAACGAGAGGATGCCACACTTTTAGACAAATTTTGGTCACTCACGGAGCAGAAGATTCCCAGTGGAGGAGCCGCGTGGGTCGCCAACATGACTCTTGTGGCCAGCGCAGCAGTTTTGCCGGCACCTCAGTGTGGGAGCTCTTGGAGCAGAGTAAATGGGACTGGTTCCCCTTCTGACTGAGGTTTGGAGGAGCAGCACGGGTCGCCAGCGCGACTCTTGTGGCCGGAGCAGCAGTTTTGCCGGCACCTCGGCGCGGCAGCTCTTGGTGCAGAGTAAACGGGACTGGTTCCCCTTCTGACCGAGGTTTGGAGCTCTGGGAAGGTAGAGTCGCCTATACAGACTCAAGAAGGAAGGCAGACTGGAGATTCCTGGGCAGAAAAGCACCATCAGTCTTAATGCCGCTGTTTTGGCCGGCGCAGTGGGTTGCTCATATTTCAGCCCTGGGAATTAACAAATTGGACGTCTACTCAGAGACCTAATTTGAAAGGTGGAAATTACAAAGATGACAGGTGGATAAACTTACAATGATGGGAAGAAACCAGCGTACAAAGGCTGAGAATACTCAAAATCAGAATGCCTCTTCCTCTACAGAGGATCACAGTTACTCATCAACAAGGGAACAAGGCTTAATGGAGAACGAGCGCATCCCAATAACAGAATCAGGCTTCAGAACATGGATAATAAGAAACTTCTGTGAGTTCAAAGAACATGTTATAGCTCAATGTAAAGAAATTAAGAACTTTGAAAAAAGGTTTGACGAAATCCTAATGAGAATAGACAATTTAGAGAGGAATATAAGTGAATTAATGGAACTGAAGAATACAATACGGGAACTCCGAGAAGTATGCACAGGTTTAAACACTCGAATTGTTCAAGCAGAAGAAAGGATATCAGAGGTCGAAGTCCAACTTAATGAAATAAAATGAGAAGACAAGAATAGAGAAGAAAGGATAAAAAGGAATGAGCAAAATCTCCAAGAAATGTGGGACTATGTGAAAAGACCAAATTTACCTTTGATAGGTGTACCTGAATCCGACGGAGGGAATGAATCCAAGCTGGAAAATATTCTTCAGAATATTATTCAGGAAAATTTTTCTAAACTAGCAAAGCAGGACAACATTCAAGCCCAGGTAATACAGAGAACACCACAAAGATATTCCTCAAGAAGAGCAACCCCAAGACACATAATTGTTAGATTCACCAGGGTTGAAATGAAGGAGAAAATACTAAGGGTAGCCAGAGAGAAAGGTCAGGTCACCCACAAAGGGAAGCCCATCAGACTCACAGCAGATCTCTCAGCAGAAACCCTACAAGCCAGAAGAGAGTGGGGGCCAATATTCAACATCCTTAAAGAACACAACTTTCAGCCCAGAATTTCATATCCTGACAAACTAAGCTTCACAACTGAAGGAAAAATAAAATCTTTTATGAACAAGCAAGTACTCAGAGATTTTATTACCACCAGGCCTGCTTTACAAGAGCTTCTGAAAGAAGCATTACACATAGAAAGAAACAACCAGTACTAGCCTTTCTAAAAATATACCAAAAAGTAAAGAGTATCAACATAAAGAAGAATTTACATCAACGAATGGATAAAACAGCCAGTTAACATCAAATGGCAGTAATCCTAAATTTAAATCAACTAAATCCCCCAATCAAAAGATACAGCCAAAACCCAACAGTATGCTACATCCAGATCCATTTCACATGCAAGGATACACAAAGACTCAAAACAAAGGGATGGAGAAAGATTTACCAACCAAATGGAAAGCAAAAATAAATTAATTAATTAAAAACAGGAGTTGCAATTCTCGGATCTGATAAAATATATTTTAAAGGAACAAAGATATAGTGGTAAAAGGATCAATGCAGCAATAAGAGCTAACAATTCTAACACCCAGATATATAGAGACTTAGACTCAATGAGACAGAAAATTAATAAGGATATCAAAAACTCAAACTCAGATCTGGAACAAGTAAACTTAATAAATATTTATAGAGCTCTCCACTTTAAACACACAAAATATACATTCTTGTCAATACCACATCACACCTACTCATAGGTTTAAATGAAATATTGATTGGCCATTATTAATACCCATTTCTTTTAGAATAAAGCAACATTACTGTTCTCTCTCCCTCTTTTTCTTCCTCTTTCTTCCTCTCCTTCACTCCTTTTTTTCTTTCCTTCTCTCAAAAAAAAAAAAAAAAGAGCAAGAAACTTGCAGACCTCTAGATCCAGGTAGGCAATGTCTCTCATTGCCTGATTTCCTTCCTTCCTTTCTCTCCCTCCCTCCCTCCCTTCCTTCCTCCCTCCCTCCCTTCCTCCCTCCCTTCCTTCTTTCCTCCCTTCAAAAAAAAAAGTGTCATTACATAACTCAGCACAAAGTGAAGATTGTGACTTTCAAATGCACACTCAGCCAACAGTAAGACTTGTCATTCACACACATGAATATAACCCACTGGTGAGGTCCTGAATTTTACTCATAGATGCAATCCACGGTTGTCATTTTTAATGTCATGTGTGTATCTAACCACAGGTGGAATGGTGACTCATATCTGAACCCAACGAAGAAGCACAGCAATGACTTTTATATCTGGATTCAGCCAATATGAGCGACGTTAACTCTCATAGTTGGGCGTGGGACAACAGATTTATACAGCACTAATTTCACACAGGGGATTGTGACTCTCACCCCAACAATATAAAGCCCTCTGATGGTACATAAGAGGACCCAGAACACAGCTGAGATTGTGATTCTTATATGCACTTCCAGCCCACAGTAAAAATGGTCACCCTTCCACACCTGGACGCAGTTGAAAGTTGGAATTACAATCCTTATATGTAGATTTTGTCTTACAGGTAGATGGTGATTCTAGAACCAGAATTCATTACATCTGTGAGGTTTTGTCTCTGATACCAGAACACAATCTACAGGTGAAATTGAGACTCTCATGCATGAGTCTAGCTCATCATTGAGATTGTGACTCATATACTTGAATGCAACTCACAGGAGGTGTTGACTTTCCTACCTGAAGCTGGAACATGTATGGAATTGTGAATCTTATCCCTGGACCCTCCCACAAGTGTGATTGTGACATATACTTCTGCATAACATCTGAGTGATTTTACTTTCCTACATGGGCACAGACCTCAGAGATTGTGACATATACCTGGGTCAAGCACCTAGGTGATGTGACTCTCTTGCTTGAGCCCTGCACACAGAGGGTATTGTGAAATATCAGTGAGCCTAGCACTTGGGTCTCTGACACTTATCTTTAGCCTGAGCCCTGCCAACAAAGCCGTTGTGAAGTATCACTGAGCCCAGCACCTCAGTGATGTGACTGTACTGCCTGGGCCCTGCCCAGAGTAGGTATTGTGATATGCCTCTGAGCTCATTATCTAAGTGATGTAACACTCCTCTTTTGCCTGCATTCTGTCCTTTGAAAATGGAGTGACATACCACAAGTACTTAGGTGATATGATTCTCCTCTTTTGTCTGTGTCATGGCAACAGGAGATTGAATCATTTTAGCAAGCCCAGATTGCAAGTGATGTAAACCTGTATCCTAGGCCTTGCCCGCAGGAGGTATTGTGATTTGTCTCTGTGGCCACAATATTAGGTGTTGTGACTCTTCTATTCTCTCTAAGCCGTGCCAGCAGAGGGGAACAGTAACATGTCTTTGGGACAGCACAAATGTAATTAAATTCCTGTGTGGGCCATACCCATAGAAGGTATTGTGACATGCCACTGGTAACAGCATGCAGATAATTTAACTCTTTTTTTTTTTCTGGGCCCTGAACACAGGGGATACTGTAACATATCTTTAGCCCAGCACTTAAAATGCATGGCTCCCTTAACTTGTTTCTTTTCCACAAATGGGATTTTGACATGTAAATGGACCCGGCACACAGATGAGATGGGAAGTGACTCTTGTATGCTCATTCAGACAACAGTTATGAATGTCACCCTCACACATGGACAGAGACCTTTGGTATGGTCCTGAGTCTTATACATGGACACAATCCACAGTTGGAACTTTGACTGTGATATGTAGATTCAGACACAGGTGTGATGTTAGCTCACAGGCACAGTCATGACTCATAACTGGACCCAGCCAATAAAGAACACATTGACTTTTATAGTAGGCTTAAGAAAACTGGTAGGGTCCTGGGTCTCCTACCTGTATGAAAGTCATGACAGATTATGAAACTTATGCATATTATATAATGCCCCTTGGCAGTACCGAGTTTTATCACAGGGGCCAGCACACAGGTGAGATTATGACTTTGATATGCAGACACAGCTAACAGTATTGTCACCTTGGTGCTAAGCCCAGCAGTCCAACACAATCTTTTTTCTTTAGGCAGAACTCTAATAGCAGAAAAGAGTCACATGACCTAGGTGCTGGGTCCAGCAATATGTCCCCACACCCCTTGAGAAAAGAGCACAGGTAAGACAGTCACATCAACTAGGTGAAAGACCTCAGCAATATTTCATAGTCTTCTCTGGAATCAGAAACTGGATAATAGAGGAGTGATATCAGCTTGGTTCTAGGCCCAAGGAAGTGTCATGTTAGGTATAAGTACATAAGTCACAATCTCAATGGCGTACTGGATTCATGCATGACAGCATCAATCTGTCCTGTGAACTGCCTTCTTAGTAGAGTGACAGTCTCACAGGTTTGCTGAATGTTGGTTGGCAAGTCAGAAACCCAAATGTAAACCAAAGCTGCATTGAAAATCAATTTATAACTTTTTACTGGCTTTGGGTGTGAGATTCAGAACCTCAACAGTGGGCTGTGTTAATGTGGGATGTTTACAGTCTATACTGCTGGCTGGGTGTGCATATTAGTGTCACAATCTCAGCTGTGTGCAGTGCTCAGGCAGAAAAGTAGAGTCAAAACACCTAGGTGAATAGGAAATTTTACTCTCTTTCATTAACCTTTTCTGTACCTCTATGGGCAAAGTCAATGGAGGAGAGTTGCATCCCCTGTGTTTTAGACACAGCCATATATCACAATGCACAATGTATGCAGGGCCCAGGCAGTAGAGGGAAGTCAAATAACCCAGGTGCTGGACCCAGTGATACATCACAACACCTCCTTGGAGAGAGCCCAAGCAGTAGAGGAGAGTCACATCATCTCAGTGCTGTGTGCATGGCTCACTCATGAAAGTCACACAAGCTAGGTGAGGGACCCAAAAATATGTTGCAATGCTCTCTGTGGGTAGGACTCAGAAGGAAAAGTCACATAATTTAGGGGCTGGCCCATCTTCATGTCACAATCACTCCAATAGAAAGAGATAAAGCATGAGAGGTGTGATGCATCACACAGATGCTGTGCCCAGCAATATGCCATATTCCAGCTGGGCATGTTGGCTCACCCCTGTAATCCCAGCACTTTGGGAGACTGAGGCAGGTGGATCACCTGAGGTCAGGAGTTCAAGAACAGCCTGGCCAAAACTGCAACACCCCATCTGCTAAAAATACAAAAATTAGCTAGACATGGTGGCATGTGCCTGTAACCTCAGCTACTAGAGGGGCTGAGGCAGGAGTATCACTTGAACCTGGGCAGTGGAGGTTGCAGTGAGCTGAGATTGTGCCACTGGACTCCAGCCTGGGCAACAGAGTGAGACTCTATCTTAAAAAAAATAAATCACATTTATCACATGGACAGGTCCTGTGAAGAAAATGAGTCATATCATCCAGGTGATGGGCCCAGAGATATGTCTCCATGACCCCTGTCACCTGTGGGCTGGGCCCAATAATAAGTAATTGCCTTCTGTGGGCATGGCCAGGCAAGAGAGGAGAGTCACATCACCTAAGTGCCGGTCCTAGAGATATGCCACAATCTATTCTGTGGGCATAGTTCAGGTAAGAAAACAGGAAAGTCACATTATCTAGGTGATTGGCTCAGAGCTATGTTACAATCCCCTACAAGGCAGGGTCCAGGCAGGAAACTCAAATCACCTTGGTGCTGAGCCCAGCAATATATCACAATTACCCCTGTAGGGAGAACCTGAGAAAAAGAGTCACATCAATTAGATGTTGGCCCACTGATAGATCATAATCTTCCATTTGGGCAGAAACCAGGCAGTAGAAAGGTTCACATCACCTGTGAGATTTGCACATAGATATGCCAAAATTCTCCCTGCAGGCAGACCCCAGGCAGGAGGCTTACATAACATGGGAGTCAGTCCAAAAAATGTCACAATGACCCATATGGGCTGGGCACAGGCAGAAGAGACATATAATCTGAGTGCTGAGTATGGGGCCTAGAAACATGACAAGGCTCCATGTAGACAGAGCCAAGGCAAAAGAACAGAATAGCATCACCTAGGTTCTTGGTCCAATGGTATGTCACAATTTCATCTGTGGGCTGGGTTCAGGTAGGAGACTCAAATCATGCTGGGTGCTGGGCACATGATATGTCACAATCACACCTGCAGAAAGGCCCAGGGACGAGATTAACAATCCTGCACGTATCCCAGTTTTAGGTATGAGTCAACACATCCTGAATCTTGGGACCAACTGCATGAGGCACAATCTCATCAGTGAACTGGATCTATGGATCAGAGTCTCAATTCTTATGGCAGATTGTGTTGACTTAGTGGAGTCCCAGCCTCCTTGGTGTGCTGAATCCTGGTGTGAGTCGCCAACCCACCTGTGGACCACATTTATGCATGAGAGTCTTTTTTTTTTTTAATCTTCCGGGTCTGAGAATCAGAACCTCAACAGTGCACTGTGTTGATGTAGGAGGTTGACCATCTTTACTTTCAGCTGGGCGTTCAGATGAGTGTCACAATTCCACTTGTCTGCTGGGCCCTGTAAATATAGGAGTCGCAATCTCAATGGTGGACTAGAACCCTGCGTGAGAGCCTTAATCACTTCTGTGGACTATGTCTCCTTAGTCACAGCCTTACAAGTGTGCTGAGTCATGATCTGAAAGTCACCAGCCCTCCTTTTGACTGGATCCATGTGTGAAAGTCAATTATCCACCCTTTGACTGCTTCCAGTTGTGAGATTCAGTTCCTCAGCTGTGGACTGTGTTCATTTGGAAAGATGACAATTTCGACTGTTGGGTGAGTGTGCATATGAATGTCATATGCATATGAGTGTCATATTCTCATCTGTGCTCTTGGTCCTATTAGGACACTCTCTGTACCATCTGTGGGCTTTACACGTTATGTATGAGTGTCACAATCTGCTCTGACCAATCTGTGCTGACTACCTGTGGCCCTAAGTCCAGCTATGAGAGTCAGTATCTCTTCTATTGGGAGAGTCCATCTAGATTGGAAAGTTTTTGCCTCTCTATAAGCTGGGTTTATTAAAGGGTCACTAACCCAGCAGTGGCCAGATGTTCACATATGACAGTCAAAATTTTAATTTGGATGGTGTTTGTGAAATTTAGGATCTCAAAATTGGACCCTGTCCATGTGTGAGGGTGACAATTTTAATGATTGGCGGGTTGTGCATACAAAAAACACAATCTCATATCTGTGCTGTGTCCTGTGATGACATTTTGTACCACATGATGGCTTTATACTGTATATGAGGAAGTGGTAATTCTCTATGACATTTGTATAAAGAAAAGACCCATGATTTTACCCATTTCCCTAAGCCTAGCTATTAGAGACAGTATATCTTCTATTAATCTTTTTTTTGGTTTAAATTTTATCATTGTATCTGTGATCTGGGCAAATATATATATCAACATTCCTCCTGTGTGTAGAAAATGAGTAAAAATGTTACATCACCTTGGTGCTAGCCGAGGGATATGTCACAATCTTTTTGGAGGGCAAAGACCAGGCAGGAGAATAGCATCACCTTGATGTTTAGCCAGGAACATGTTACAATCCCCTCCTGAAAGCAAAGCACAGTTGGCAGAGTTGCATCACCTGAGTGCTGAGCCCAGTATTATATATATCTCAATACTTTTTGTGGGCAAGGCATGTCACGTGTTTTCTGGGCCCAATAATAGGTTACAGTTTTCCCAGCAGAAAGAAAAGAGTCACTACTTTTTGCTGGTGAATACAAAAATATGTCACAATTTCCTTGTAGGTAGGTTCCAGACATAAGCCTCTAATTCCACTAATCCACACTAATTCCAGCTCTGGGTCTGTCAGTTTCTTATGACATACCATGTACTTTTTATTTCTGTTATGCCCCAGGAATGAGTTTCTCAGTGACTTTTAAAAGGTTGTCTACCTGCTTTAAATAAACATTGCCCTCTTGAATTCAAGGACTGATGTTCTGTTGAGCATATGAAGGCTTCCCGTAAGTATTCTTCTTGCTTCCCATCACTTTCTCCTGTAGCCTTCATTTTTCTGATTATGTTCCTGCTCTTCTCAATGTGCATCAAGACCTTCAAGGTCATACATGAAAAGAGTGGGGAGGAATTACAGTCTCTTTTTGGCAGTTAGCTTAAAAACGGGTTTCACATCTACTGAAAGAACATGGGAAGTGGAAATCTCTTAGCTAGTCAGTAGAGGTCAACGGAGTGGATGATATAGGCTGGCCTAAGGCCACAGATGCAAAAGGCCCATAAACAGAGATCAAAAGTTAGGTGTTTATGGTAAGACTTTTATTCCAGAACCCTAAGTATGAAGAGGGGCCCCACTGTTGAGTATCTCCTCTGTTCTCAAGTGGGTAACTCGTGGATCACCTACAACCAGTAATCAGCAGCTTCCCAATAAGATCTCAGGAGTTGGGCGAGTTGGGGAAAGGAATGAAAGACCCCGGAAGTATGGCAACATATAAAACCCCAAGTCAAAAGGTCACATGATGCACTTGTGTTTTAAGTCACCCACTTGGCTCTCTTCCAAGTGTACTTTCCTTTTGCTTCTGTTCTACAGCTTCTTAGTACACTTTAACTGCTGCTCTAAAACTTGCCTCAGCCTGGCTGCCATGAGAACGAGTCGGCGCCCCGCGCTCAGCTGCTGCTCCAGCGAAACCCAGGCTGGACTGCAGGCCCTGGCCTGGGGGCCACAGCTGCCACCACCGCTGCCACCTCGTCTCCTCCCCGTCCCCGCCCAGCCCCAGGTGTCCCTGCCTCACTCGGGCCCGTGGCCGGGGTCGCTCCCCGCCACCCCTCCCTGCGCAGATGCTGAAGGTGAAGGCGCTGCAGTGCACCCTGGCGCTGGAGATCCGCTCAGTAACTTGCCCAGGAGTCGTGCTTAAAAACAAAGAGGACATCTATCTTAGCATCTGTGTTTAGCCAATACAAAAAGACACAATGTGTCCCAGCCACTTTTCCACTGGTCTTCAATGCCAGAATGGTGTTTGAAAAGGTGTTCCCGGAAGCAGTAGATCCTGGAGACCTGGTTACAGCCTGAATATGATACAGCAGTGTTCGAGTTGATACAGCTAGTTCCACCAGAGGGTGAAACGCTGTCTACATATGATTTCATGTTTCCGGGTCCAAACCAAGCGTCTGGACACCATGATTCAAACCGCCAGGTTACCATGAGGAGGATTTCTGGCCTTCGAGGAAATGCTCCAAAGCTGGAATTTTCTACTTCAGTGATTACTGAATGTCTGATTAGTTCAAGGAAATGCTGCACTCAGGATAAATTTATTTACCCTTTGGCTCCAATTGAAAAAATCACACGGCAGACCGCAAAACAGAACTTCAAGATCACAAAAGAAAAAATCCAAGTCACCTGAGAGAAGTAAATATTGCATAAATGCAAAAAACTACGAACAGCCTACAATCTCTTCAAAATCACACTCTCCATCTCCCTACACAAAAAGACGCATGTGTGAGCTATCTGAAGATACCAGGCGGCGGCTGGCCCATTTAAATCTGGGACCCTATGAGTTCAAAAAGGAAACAAACCTCCATTTGTGATTAGACATGTTGATCCCCCAGTCCCCGGGCTGATAGTTTATTTGGATCTTCTGGCAGAGACTGTGATAGAAATGGATGGTCAAGGGTTCACAATGATCATTCTCATCTTGGCTGCAACCAACCCAAGGATTACAAGGTTATCAGGACACCCCATGGGGAGACTTCGATAACTCTTTAGAAAAGTGTGAAGAATATCTGAGCCCAAGGTCATGTAGTAAGCCTCAGCATTCAGCGAGGACCTTACTAGTCCATTCAGCACCCTTAACAATGCTGAAGCATTCTCCAAGCCCTGTGTTAAATAGAGCTTCTCGGGGAAAGGTTTCATTCTGATTGGCGTTCACCTTCAAACTGCGATGATTTCTATGACCGGGTAAAACATGTCTTGAAAAACCTAGAGAAAGATGTGGGAGTCGCCCCTATGAGAGGCTAACAACTTGGCCTCCGCCATTAGGTGAGCTTGACTCCTTACACATTTTCCCTGGCTGGAGGCTGTTGTGCTATGAGTGAGAGGAAATTAGGAAGAGAAGGAAAAAGGAAATTGAGAATGATTAAGCAGGACACTATCCTCAGCCTTCTTGGCTGATGAGGTAATGGCCAGGTGAACGCTGAAGTGAGTTAATTGGGTATTGTGTTCCCCTTTCTGGCTCCTGATCTAAGACTTTGTTTACCAGGCATTGTTTCAGCCTAGCGACCTCCCCTGTGGTCCTTGTCTCTCGCAGATGCACGGTTTACTGCTGAGCTTGTGACTTCTAGTTAATTAAAGATTGTTATCCAAGTTACTGATTGTTCTGACAATATCGATAATCAGCATCACCTGTTTCCCCCTTAATCCTTTACATTAATATTTGTTCCCTTTTGACAGTTTCTTAGAATCATCCCCCAAGGAATTTTCTGTCCCTTTTATTGTTTGAGTAATGATCTGCATTGAGGTAATGATGTTAAAGCAAAAAGTATATAAGGAAACCCACTGCACAAATAAAATTGCTGAATGGGCCTAGCCCATCCAGTCCTCCAGACCTCTCCTCTTTCTCTCCTTTCCTTTCCGCGCACACCCTCTTCCAGGTTTGGGACCCGCTTGCTGGACGAGATTCCCGGGCTCGCGTTCAGTTCACAACAGAAAGATGATGAACTGGAACTGAAAATAAGTCTTTTATACAGACTCTGCCTATGACAGTGACCCTGAGTATAGCTCATGTCAGCAACCATGGGGCACTTTCCATTTGGACGACGGAGAATACAGGTCCAACAGGGCAGGCTCTTATAAGGGAAAATCCCACCGTCCCATCTTTGAGAACAGCATGGACAAGATGTAAAGAAACTTATACAAAAAGGCCTGTAGTTCTGTTTCTCATACACAGGAAAGCTTCTGAGAACATCCAGGTAAACTGCATGAGTGTCTGTGTCAAGTCAATGAAATGTTTGATATGATCAATATCTGTATTTCTTTTTTTAATGGGATTATAACTAAGTACAATAGTTAGACTTAAATCGATTTATTACTTCAAATGGGAAATTGCCATAGTCAAGCCTTTTAAAATAATTATTACAGAAGAGTCTGCTGTGTTGCAAACATCAAAGCTCTGTCACATAGTCACAACTTCCAATATGTGAGGATATTCTGTTACACGTACATCTCAAACTACCATCTACAAATCCAAAAATAGTTCCTTTCTAGAAATGTTTTTCTCCTTTGTAATTTTCTTTTCATCTGCTTAACTGGTTATCTTGTCTGTGTACGATTTAATTAATATCGACTACCTTTTATTGGTGATGAACAAAATGATATACAGAAATGAATTTCTTAAAAGTTTAAACACTATTTTAACTAAGATTTTCTACTTTTTCCTTTTTCAGAACAGGCTCATTGACTTTCATTTTAAAGGGTATATGATCATTCACTCATTTTTATCTGAAAGAAGTACCTAAGTTGCTTAAAATGCATAGCAGTGGCCGGGCACAGTGGCTCAAGCCTGTAATCCCAGCACTTTGGGAGGCCGAGGCGAGTGGATCACAAGGTCAACAGATCGAAACCATCCTGGTCAACAAGGTGAAACCCCATCTCTACTAAAAAATATTAAAAAATTTGCTGGGCATGGTGGCGCATGCCTGTAATCCCAGCTACTCAGGAGGCTGAGGTAGGAGAACTGCCTGAACCCAGGAGGCAGAGGTTGCAGTGAGCCGAGATCGTGCCATTGCACTCCAGTCTGGGTAACAAGAGCAAAACTCCGTCTCAAAAAAAAAAAAAAAAAAAAAATGCATAGCAGTTATCTAGAAATATCAGCAGCCACGGATGATCAAAAATTTGAATAACTAGTTTTTAAATACAGAATTCATTCCATGATATTTTTCTAGGGCCAAACATTTTGGTGCAACCAGAATCAGAAAACAGTTTCTGTTGATAAGCTTATAGAAACTCAAAAATAATAATGGAATTATATTTTGAGTCTTTGGGATTTGTGTAAGTATCATATGGACGAAGAAATTATTATAGTATCCTCACTTTAAAAAAACACTTGGAACCACAGTGTAAAATATTACAGCAGAATACTTTGTGGTAGACACTGAACATTTTGTTGATTGATGGATAGACTTAACTTCTCCTCCCCCACCCCAACACACACCTGTGACGCCAGTGATACTTTGAAGATATACAGAAATCAGCTACTTTATAATTACTAGAGAGTGAGGGGAGGAAAGGAGAGAGTAGGGTAAGTGAACTTGGGTTATAATCTTAAGAGATGACTAAAATATATTTTCTCATTGACTCTATTTTTGATTAATTTTGCAATTATGATTGAGGAAGAAAAAAATGAACTTCCTTTAAAATGAATTTTTTTTTTTGAGATGGAGTTTTGCTCGTTACCCAGGCTGGAGTGCAATGGCACGATCTCTTCTCACCGCAACCTCTGCCTCCTGGGTTCAGGCAATTCTCCTGCCTCAGCCTCCTGAGTAGCTGGGATTACAGGCACGCACCACCATGTCCAGCTAATTTTTTACATTTTTAGTAGAGACAGGGTTTCACCGTGTTGACCAGAATGGTCTCAATCTCTTGACCTTGTGATCCACCCACCTCAGCCTCCCAAAGTGCTGTAATTACAGGCTTGAGCCACTGCACCTGGCCTAAAATGAAATTAAAATATGAAACTTGGTGACTTATTTTTATAATAGAACTTGTTAACCATGTTAAGAGTGCTTTAGCATCATAGTCTGTGATATGTCAGAAAGAGCATTAGTGCTCTCTCTATGAGCCAGGAGTCCTAGGCTTTAGTGTCCTGTGTCTAGCTGAGTCTGTTTTATTCTCAGATCCTTTGTTTCCTCAGCTATCAAATGTTGATAATGGAGTAGACCCCAAACTATGTTCTGCGGACTGAGACCACTGTTTTAGGAGATGATTGTAGGAATGTAGATAGAAGTACGTAATGTGGCCAGGTGCGGTGGCTCACACCTATAATCCCAGCACTTTGGGAGGTTGAAGTGGGTGGATCATGAGGTCAAGAGATCGAGACCATCCTGGTCAACGAGGTGAAACCCCATCTCTACTAAAAATACAAAAATTAGCTGGGCATGGTGGCGCGTGCCTGTAATCCCAGCTACTCGGGAGGCTGAGGCAGGAGAATTGCTTGAACCCAGAAGGCGGAGGTTGCAGTGAGCCGAGATCGTGCCATTGCACTCCAGTCTGGGTAACAACAGTGAAACTGTCTCAAAAAGAAAAGAAGTACGTAATGTAATTGGTCGTACAAGTTTAGGAAAATCTGTTTGCTACACACACACACCTCTCAGAGAGTCCTATGCAGAATTACAGAAGTAAAAAGATGATTTTAATGCTGAAACAGTGCCTGTAAACTGGGGCTGTCTACAGCAAACTAGGATTATATGGTCACCATGCTCATTGTGAACACTAGCCTTTAGTGTTAGAGGCTTTAAGAAAATTCTGGTATAAATCTGTTTTGCTCTAGTATCTAGTAGACAGCCTGGCATGTAGTTGACATTCCTTAAATATTTATTGAATTGATCCAGAATTTTCTAAACTAAATTTAGCATGTAACACTATTTGTTATTCTGGGCACCATCTGCCATTCCCCAGCTGCTCACACCACCCACCAATGTTATCCTCACGTACGTGTGGATACCTAGGCTGCAGAAATACTGGACTACACAATTGCTGATTTGTCCTCTGGCTGTAGATTATATGATCAGGTATTTTACCATAAGCTTTTGAAGGTCAACATTAAATAATGCTCTTTTACAAATATATATATCCTCAGTGTTTTTCTGTGGGAAAATAAATTAAGTCTTTTAAGAGTTGCTCTTTGGGGAGGGACAGTGGGGGCGGGGAGCTGGGGAGGGATAGCCTGGGGAGAAATGCCAAGTGTGGGTGAAGGGGAGGAAGGCAACAAAACACACTGCCATGTGTGTACCTATGCAACTATCTTGCACGTTCTGCACATGTACCCCAAAACCTAAAACGCAATAAAAATTACAAAAAATAATAAATAAATAAGAGAGTTGCTCTTTGGTGAAAAGAACATACATGACTTTCAAAGAAAATGTTTTACTACTCCCCAAATCTCCTGAGTGAATAAGTACCACAGAAATGACTTATTACACCTATATCTGCCATTGGCTCTGACCATGGCTGCAAAAAGTAGGGCTTCTGAAAGGGAAACTTTAGAATCTGATATTCTGAAAGATGTTTTCCTATGGATTAAGGTTAGTGTCTTTCTGAAAGTTGAGGGAAATTTTCCTGGTAAATATTAACAGCATCTTTGTGAAGTGTCTGATTATCTTCTATTCCCTAGCGGGGAAGGGTGGTCCATATTGCTCTAACTACTACTGTGAGTACTTACACTGTATTGCTTTTAAAGAGTAAAACCTTTAAGTACTAATAGTTGTATTTTCTCATTCATAGGAGCAGAAAGGTGCATTTGTTTATTCTCTTAGCCTTTTTTTCCCCTGTATTTCCTACAAATCTAAGAATAGTTGTTGGAGTTAATATGAAAGATACATCGGCATTTCTTCCTACTTTTTAATTTTTTTCTCAATTATAAAAAACTTGGGGATTTAAGAAAATGTCAGAATCAACAAATAAATGTGAATTATTGGAATGAGACTTTCCTGGTTCTACTGGCTAGTTACATAACCTTACTTAAGTCATTTATGCTTTTTGGAGCTCAGTTTTCTCAACAATAAGGTGATCAAAGAGTTAATTTAGAATGATCCTTTGACATTTTATAATTGTACAATTATTATGTATGATCAGGAAGTCCTAGGCAGGCAGAGTTGTGTTCTGATTTCCAAAGATTAAACCCCTGATTTAAAAATCTGTAACGAATAGAGAATTTTCATTATTATGTTCATTTACTAATAATAGCTTTATTGAGATATAATTCACTCTGAAAAAGTATACAATTAAGTGGTTTTTACTGAGAGTTTATGCATGTTGTAACATGTATGAGTACTTCATTTCTTATTACTAAATAATCCATTATGTGAAAAAAAAATAACATAATAAAATAAAACTTGCCTCAGTCTCTCCTGCTTTATGCCCCTCAGTTGAGTTCTTTCTTCTGAGAAGACAAGAATCGAGGTTCCTGCAGACTAATACCCATACGAATTCACTTCCAGTAACAGGTAGGAGAAAAGAGTAACATCACCTAGGCTCTGGTCCAGAAATATGTCACAATACCATATTAGGGGATGGTCCAGGAAAGAGAGTCATATTACCTAGGTGAAGTGCTTAGAGGTATGTCACAATGCCCCCTGAGGACTCAGGAAGAAGAGTTAAATAACCTAGAAATTGTACCCAGCTATATGTCACAATCAGCTCAGTAAGAAAAGTCAGGGCATAAGATGAGAGGCACATCATATAGGTGCTGGGTCAAGTGATATGTCATAATCTCCTTTGTGGACAGGTACCAGGAAGAAAAGGAGACACATTATCTGGCAGAAGAGCCCAAAAGTATGTAATGAGATTACTGTGGGCAAGAATCAAGACAGTACAATCATATCACCTGTGTGCTGAGCCCAGTGATAAGTCACTCTTTCTTCTGTAGGCATAGCCCAGGCAGGAGGGCAGAGTTACATCAACTAGGTGCTGGGCCCAGAGATATGTCATGTTCTCTCCTATGAGCAAAGAGCAGGTATAACAAGATAATCACTTCAAATAGCTTAGCTTCCAGAGATATGTTACGATGGTCTCTATGGTCAGGGTACCTGCAGGAGACTCACATCAAGTTGACTGTGGGTCCAACAATACATCACAATGTTTTCTGAGAAGGCGGTCAATGTAAAAAAAACAATGTCACTTTGGTATTGGGCCCAGTGATATGTCACGGTCTCTCATGTAAACAGAGATCAGGCAAGAGAAGAGAATCACATCACCTTAGTTACGAGCACAGACATATGTCACAAGGCCCCAATTAAGTAGTGCCACAGCAGGAGAATAGTGTCACATCACCTAGGTGCTGAGTCCTGTGATACAACACAATCCCATCTGTCAGCTAAGCCCTGACAAGAGAGTCAAATAACTCAGGTACTGGGAGACACATATGTCACAATAACATCTGCAGGAAGATCCAGGGGTGAGATTAACAATTTCATAAATGTCCCAGTTTTAGGTATAAGTGTAAAAACCTGCTGAACGTTGAGTCTAAGTATATGAGTCACAATCTCAACAGTGGACTGCATGAGAACGTTTATTCCTCCTGTACACTTTATCTTCTTAGCAAAGTCACCATTTCATGGGTGTGCCGAATCATGGTGTGGGAGTCACCAATCTACCTATGGACCAGATCTATGTGTGCAAGTCACTTTTCCAACTTTGGACTGCCTTTGGGTGTAGGATTCAGAAAGTCCACAGTGGGCTGTGTGATGTCACCAGTTGAAGGTCTATTCATGCACAGAAGGGTTGTTACTGTAATCATCATGGTTTCTGTTGTTTTTGCCTTGCTAAGAATACATGTGTAGTTTATAATTGTGCTAGAAAACCATAAAGGTTTTGGTTAAATCACCTGCTGTTGTATGTTATAAAGTAGACAGAAAATTGGCCAAAATAGATTAAAATTTTACAAACTTGGAGTCAAGTTTTTCTTGGAGGCTTAGGAAAGACACACCTGGAAATAACCCAATAAAAGGCTAATTAGAAACTCAGAAACATTTTAACTATTTGTCCTATAACCTGGAAGCTCCCACCTCACTTTGCATTGTCTTACCTTCCTGGACAATGTATATCTTACATATAGTGACGAATGTCACCTGTCTCCCTAAAATGCATAAAAGAAACCTGTGCCCCAACAACCTTAGGCACACATTGTCACAACCTCCTGAGACTCTGTTGCAGATGTGTCCTTAGCCTTGGTGAAATAAACTTTCTAAATTGAGCCCCATCTCAGATACTTTTGGGTTTAAATTAGTAATTTCAGGTAGAAATGAAAATTCTTCTTAAAATAGAGATAAACAAAAGAACTAGTTAAACAGAAAAACGAATAAAAGTCCGCTCAAGGCCATGCACAGTGGCTCACATCTGTAATCCCAGAGACACAAAAATTAGCCAGGCATGGTTGCACACACCTGTAATCCCAGTTACTCAGTAGGCTGAGGCAGGAGAATCACTTGAACCCATGAGGCGGAGGTTGCAGTAAGCTGAGATTGCACAATTGCACTCCAGCCTGGTGACAAGAGCAAAACTCTGTCTCAAAAAAAGAAAATAAAAAGTCTAAAATTTATCTGGTATGACAAAAGATCCTGAACACCAAAAGCATTCAAGCAAAAACAAAAACAAAAGTCTGAAGGTATCATCCTATCTGACTTAGAAATATACTGCAAAGCTATGGTGAAAAAAATAGTATAGTACTTGAACAAAAACAGTCATATAGGACAATGGAGCACAAAAGAGAAACAAGAAGTATATTTACATATTTACAACTAATGTATTTTTTTATGTAGGTGACAGTTTCTTAGGAAAAGGACAGTATCTTCAATAAATGATGTTGAGAAAACTTTATAGCCACATGCAGAGCAATAAGTCATTCATCTTACTCCATATATAAAAATCAACTCAAAATATGTTAAATACTTAAATGTAAGGCCTGAAACTCTGAAACTACTACAAAAAATATAGACTGAAGGCCCTATCAGATTGGTTTGGGCAGTAAATTTTTTTTTTTTTTTTTTGAGACGGAGTTTCGCTCTTGTTACCCAGGCTGGAGTGCAATGGCGCGATCTCGGCTCACCGCAACCTCCACCTCCTGAGTTCAGGCAATTCTCCTGCCTCAGCCTCCCGAGTAGCTGGGATTACAGGCACGTGCCACCGTGCCCAGCTAATTTTTTGTATTTTTAGTAGAGACGGGGTTTCACCATGTTGACCAGGATGGTCTCGATCTCTTGACCTCGTGATCCACCCGCCTCATGCTGGGATTCCAAAGTGCTGGGATTACAGACTTGAGCCACCGCACCCAGCCTGGGCAGTAAATTTTTTTGATTTAACCTCAAAATCCGAGGAAACTAAAGAAAAAATAGACGAGTCAGATTACTTCAAATTAAAAAGTTGCTGTACAGAATCTGATACAATCAAGACAACTAATAAATTGGAGAACATTTTGCAAATCATACATGTGACAAGGGGTGAATATGAAGATTATGTAAGAAACTGACTATATAATAAAAAACAAATAACTACTAAAAATGAGCAAAAAACTTAAATATTTTTTCACAAAAAGACATATACATGACCATAGATATTTTTAAATGCTCAGTGTCACTTATCAGAAAAAGGCAAGCCAAAAATATATGAGACATAAAATCGCTCATATTGGAATGACTCTTATTAAAAAGAAAAAAAGTGTTGGTAAAAATGTGAAGGGAATGCCTGCATACTCCTGGTTTGAGTGTAAATGAGGACAGCCATTATAAAAACTGAAACAAATGTCTCAATAAATCTAAAATCAAACTACCATATAACACAGCAATTTCACTATTGGATATATACATAGATACACACACAAAAATTAGAATAAAAAAATTTGCACTTCAGGGGCCCAAAGTGGCTCCGGCCGGATGTCGTGGCGCTTGCGAAGGCGAGGCCAAGAGTTCAAGGCCAACCAACCTCAGCAACCTTACAAGCTCTCATTGATTGGCAAAAAAAAAAAAAATTTGCACTTCTATGTTGTTTGCAATACTCTTCACAGTAACAAAAATATAAAATCAGCATCTAATGAGTAAATACAGACAATGTAGTATATATACCCGATAAGATACTATTTATCTTTTACAAAGAAAATTCTATTATGTTCAATCACATGGATTAACCTGGTAGACATTATATTAGTTTAAATAAGCCAGGCACAGTAAGATTAAAATTTTATGATTTTTTACCTACACATGAATTATATAAAATTTAAACTCACTGAAGTGGAGAGTAAAATTGGACCACCAAATGCCAAGGTATTTAGAAGGGGGCTCCAGAAAGATGTCTGTCAAAGAATACATAGAGTTGGATAGAAGTAATACAGGCAAAAGATTTATTGTACAGCATGGTGTCTATAGTTAATAGTAATGTATTTTTGAAAAATGCTTGGACGATGTGATGTGCTGTCACCACAAAAATGTTAACTATGTGAGGTAAAGCATTAATTACCTAAAATTAAGCATTTGACAATGCATATATATACTTTAAAACATCATGTTTTACAGAATATGTTTTATCTGTCAAGTTGAAAACATATATTTAAAACATTATAGAAAAATACTGATTTTTTCAAATACTCTCATGTCTATGTCATTAACTTGGCTAAATAGTATCAAAAATAGTTCTGTGCTGTTTTTGTCATTTAATTTTTTAGTCATAACCATAGGAGCTCTGACATTTAACATCATGTTCTGAACCCAGTACCATGCATGGGAGGAGCCAATGTACATTAGAGCTTTTAAGCTTGAGACAGCAGGAGTTTCTGGTGCTGACTGCAATGGTATGAAAGACATTAACAGGGCAGATGTTGCTTATGATCTCAAGACTGGCCACTGTTTGAATACAGTAAGCAAGTTTGCATGCAGAATAACAGGAAATGTTTTAATACAAAAGCTGTTATTTCTTCTCCAAAATTTTTCCAGAGAAAGTGACCAAAGAATTGCCTACAGTGAGGTGACTAAAAAAAAAAAAAAAAAGACAAAAAAACAAAAAACAAAAAACTATAGACAACTTCACCCACTACAAAAATTATGAGTGAAAAATTTCTCCAAATATGAAAAATAAACATTATTTAAAAACTTTAATCCAAAGAGTATATTCTATTATTTTGCAACACTTAACATTTACACTTAAAAATAGAAGTCTGTATGAAAATGTAAGTTGTAGTACTGTATCATAGAAAATTAATTTAGAATTCTTCACTTACCATTAACTCTGATAAATTTAATTTCTTTTTATTTTTGAGACACAGTTTTGCATTTGTTACCCAGGCTGGAGTGTAATGGCGCGATCTCGGCTCACTGCAACCTCCACCTTATGGGTTCAAGCAATTCTCCTGCCTCAGCCTCCTGAGTAGCTGGGACTACAGGCATGCGCCACCATGCCCAGCTAATTTTTGTATTTTTAGTAGAGACGGTGTTTCACCTTGTTGACCAGGATGGTCTTGATCTCTTGACCTCGTGATCCACCCACCTCGGCCTTCCAAAGTGCTGGGATTATAGGCATGAGCCACCGCGCCTGGCCTGATAAATTTTATTTCTAAGATATATTTTGTAACCAATTTTATACTTGCCACACTTCGTGTAAGAATCCAGTAAGATTCTTCTTTTACAAACAAACAACAAGAACAAAATGCAAACTGATTTAATTCTTTCACATGTGGACAGTGTATGCCTCATATTTTAATTAACTAATTGGGAAGTTATATTGGTAAGAAAATTCTCCACTTAAAACCAAATTTTTAGCACATTAACAATGCCAACTTTCAGCTGAGCATGGTGGCTTATGCCTGTAATCCCAGCACTTTGGGATGCAGAGCTAGGTAGATCTTGGCTCACTGCAACCTCCGCCTCCCTGGTTCAAGTGATTCTCCTGCCTCAGACTCCTGAGTAGCTGGCACTACAGGCATGTGCCAACATGCCCAGCTATTTTTTTATTATTATTATTTTTAGTAGAGATGGGGTATCACCATGTTGGCCAGAATGGTCTTGATCTCTTGACCTCATGATCTGCCCTCCTTGAGCTCCCAAAGTTCTGGAATTATGGGTGAGCAACAGTTTTCAAACCTTTGTGACATTGTTCATCTTTGTAAGATATATCTTCTGTATCAATTTTCTTATGTTTAGTAAGAGTCGAAGACCAGTTAAAGACTTTGTTACATTCTTCACATTTGTAGGATATGAATTATCTTATGTGTGATAAAGTGTGAGAAATGGTTACAGGCTTTGCCACATTCCTTACATTTGTAGGGCTAGTTTCCATTATGAATTATCTTATGTTCAGTAAGGTTTAAGAACCAGTTAAAACCTTTGCAACATTCTTCATGTTTGCAAGGTTTCTCTCCAGTATAAACTGTTTATTAAGAATTGAAGAGTGGTTATGACATTACTCACATTTCTAGGGTTTCTCTACCATTGAATTATCTTGTTTAGTAAGAGTTGAGGACTGGCTAAAAGTTTTGCCACAGTCTTCATATTTGTAAGGTTTTTCTCCAATATGAATTTTTTTTCTTTTCTTTTTTTTTTTTTTGAGACGGAGTTTCACTGTTGTTACCCAGACTAGAGTGCAATGGCACGATCTTGGCTCACCGCAACCTCTGCCTCCCGGGTTCAAGCAATTCTCCTGCCTCAGCCTCCCGAGTATCTGGGACTACAGGCGCGCATGACCATGCCCAGCTAATTTTTGTATTTTTAGTAGAGACGGGGTTTCATCTTGCTGACCAGGATGGTCTCGATCTCTTGACCTCGTGATCCACCCGCCTCAGCCTCCCAAAGTGCTGGGATTACAGGTGTGAGCCACCGTGCGTGGCCTCCAATATGAATTTTCTTATGTCTAGTAAGGTTTGAGAATTGGTTGAAAGCACTGCCACATTCTTCACATTTCTAAAGTTTGTCTTCAATATAAACTATCTTACATTGAGTAAGATCTGAAAACCAGTTAAAAGCCTTGCTGTATTTTTATATTTGTTGGGCTTCTCTCCAGTATGAATAATGTTATGTTCAATAAGGTTTGAGAACCAGTTAAAAGCTTTGCCACATTCTTCATATTTGTAGAATTTGTCTCTAATATATCTTACATTCAGTAAGATTTGAGAACCCGTTAGCTTTGCCACATTTCTCATATTTGTAAAGTCTCTCTCCAGTATGAATTATCTTATGTTCAGTAAATTTTGAGAAGCACTTAAAAGTTTTGCCAAATTCTTTGCATTTGTAGCATTTCTCTCCAGTATAAATTATTTTATGTTGTGTATGATTTGAGGCCTGGTTAAAAGCTTTGCCCATTCTTCACATTTGTAGTGTTTGTCTCTAGTATGAGTTATGTTTAATAAAGTTTGAAGAGTGATTAAAAGTTCTGCCAATTCCTCACATTTGTAGGGTTTCTCTTTAATATGAATTATCTTATGTGCAGTAAGATATAAGAATTGGTTAAAAGTTTTGCCATATTATTCACATTTGTGGAGTTTATCTTTTTTGAGAATTCTCTCATTTTGAGTAAGAGCTGAGCAATGGCAATGGTTAGAAACTTTACACATGTATTACATTTGTAGGGTTTTTCTCCAGTACCAATTATTTTATGTGTATTAAGGTGTGAGGACTGGTTAAAGGCTTTGCCACATTCTTCATGTTTGTAGGGTTTCTCTCCAGTATGAATTATTTTATGTTTAGTAAAATTTGAGAAGTGGTTAAAAGCTTTGCCACATTCTTTACATTTGTAGGGTTTCTCTCCAGTATGGATTGTTTTCTTTCTAGTGAGGTTTGAGGACTGGTTAAAAGTTTTGCCACATTCATGACATATGTAGGGTCTGTCTCTAGTATGTTATCTTCTATGTATAAAGGTTTGTAAAATGGTTGAAAGCTTTGCTACATTTTCAAATTCTTAGGTGTTCTCTGCAGTATGAATTATCTTACATTTAGTAAGAGCTGAAGGATGGTTAAAAGCTTTGCCACATTCTTCACATTTGTAGACATTCTAGAGATTCACTCCAGTATGAATTGCTTTATGTCTAGTAAGGTGTGAGGATTGTTTAAAAGTTTTGCCACATTCTTCACATTTGTAGGGTTTCTCTCCAGTATGAATTGTTTTATGTGTAGTAAGGTGTGAGGACTGAATAAAAGCTTTGCCACATTCTTCACATTTGTAGGGTTTCTCTCCAGTATGAATTGCTTTATGTCTAGTAAGGTGTGAGATTTGCTTAAAAGCTTTGCCACATTCTTTGCATTCGTAGGGTTTCTCTCCAGTATGAATTATCTCATGTTGTCTAAGGGTTGAAGATTGGCTAAAAGCTTTGCCGCATTCTTCACATTTGTAAGGTTTCTCTCCAGTGTGAATTCTCTTATGTTTCATAAAGGTTGAGAGATTGTTAAAGGCTTTGCCACATTCTTTGCATTTGTAGGGTTTCTCTCCAGTATGAATTATCTTATGTTTTCTAAGGGTTGGGAACTGGTTAAAAGCTTTGCCACATTCTTCACATTTGTAGGGTTTCTTTCCAGTATGAATTATCTTATGTTTTCTAACACCTGAGAAATGATTAAAAGCTTTGCCACATTCTTCACATTTGTAGGGCCTCTCTCCGGTATGAATTACCTTATGTGCAGTAAATTTTGAGGACCACTTAAAAGCTTTGCCACATTCTTCACATTTGTAGGGTTTCTCTCCAGTATGAATTCTTTTATGTGTAGTAAGGTTTGAAAACTGATTAAAAGCTTTGCTACATTTTTCACATTTGTAGGGTTTCTCTCTAGTATGAATTTTCTCATGTTTTCTAAGGGTTGAGGACAGGCTAAAAGCTTTGCCACATTCTTCACATTTGTAGGGTTTCTCTCCAGTATGAATTCTTTTATGTCTAGTAAGGTGTGAGGACTGCTTAAAAGCTTTGTCACATTCTTTACATTTGTAGGGTTTCTCCCCAGTATGAATTCTCTTATGTTTTGTAAGGGTTGAGAGATTGTTAAAAGCTTTGCCACATTCTTCACATTTGTAGGGTTTCTCTCCAGTATGAATTATCTTATGTTTTCTAACTCCTGAGAAACGATTAAAAGCTTTACCACATACTTCACATTTGTAGGGTTTCTCTCCGGTATGTATTACCTTATGTGCAGTAAGTTTTGAGGACCACTTAAAAGCTTTGCCACATTCTTCACATTTGTAGGGTTCCTTTCCAGTATGAATTCTCTTATGGTCAGTAAGATTTGAGGACTGGCTAAAAGCTTTGCCACATTCTTCACATTTGTAGGGTTTCTTTCTAGTATGAATTATCTTATGTTTTCTAATGCCTGAGAAATGGTTGAAAGCTTTGCCACATTCTTCACATTTGTAGGGCTTCTCTCTGGTATGAATTACCTTATGTGCAGTAAGTTTTGAGGACCACTTAAAAGTTTTGCCACATTCTTCACATTTGTAGGGTTTACCTTCAGTATGAATTATCTTATGTTTAGTAAAGATTGAGAACCATTTGAAGGCTTTGCCACATTCTTCACATTTGTAGAAATTCTCTCTAGTATAAATTATTTTATGTTGAATTAAGTGTGAAAGCATGAAAAATAATTTGCCACATTTTATACATTTGAAACTTTTCTTTTTAGTGTGTCTAATCTTATTTCTACTTGAATTTGAATAGTTATAAAAGACTTTCATATGTTTATTACACTGAAATATTTTTCTCTGGGTAGTTGGTGAACATTGGTTAAGTTTATTATAATCTCCTTTGGGCATCTTACCCTCATTCACACTTTTACAGTCTCTTCTTAATTGTAAATTCTTATGTCCACATCTTGCATATGTTCTCAGTATTACTTCTTGGAAAGAATCTTTAATGCTCTGCTCTGGCCAAACATCTTGTGTAAAATGAGAACACCCAGCTGAAAGAAATGAAAATAAATTATTCCACTTGCTAGACTCAGATGAATATACTTTACAAATTTAATCTATAAAATTATACAAACCACATAAGCAAGATGGCATAGCAAAATAAGACGGCCCTAATTTCTTCACAGACATATAAAAGTAACAAAAACAAACTGACCAAAATACATTTGTGGAAAATTTATAAATGAGTTAAGTGTGTGCAGTACTCCAAGTAAGCACAATGCAAAGAACCACACAGAATGAAAGAGAAGTCCATTATAGTTTCCCAACTCAGCTCTTCCTAATTCCCAAAATAACAGAGTCTTTCAATGTAAATTGCTAGCTAAAAATGGCAGCATACACCTGTAATCCCAGCACTTTTGGAGGCCAAGGCAAGTGGATTTAAACTTGGAGGCTGAAACAATGAATTTAAACTATACCTTAGAACAAATGGACTTTTTTTTTTAACCTGAGCTCAAGAGTCCAACACCAGCTTGACTTTTTTTTTTTTTTACCTGAGATCAAGAGTTCAAGACCAGTCTGGTCAAAATGAAAAATTTTCATCTCTACTAAAAATTCAAAAATTAGACATGTGTTGGAACATGTCTATAGTCCCAGCTACTCAGGAGGCTGAGGCAATCACTTGAATTTGGGATCTAGAGATTGCAGTGAGATGAGATCTTGCTACTGCACTCCAGCCTGAGTGACAGAGCAAGACTCTGTCTCAAAATAATAATAATAATAATTTGCCAACTCCTGGTTTCTTTTTAAAGACAAGTAAAATAATGGCACATACATATTTATTTCTAGCTTTTGCAGAAACTGGCTTTTGTCTTTCATGACATAAAGTGCTGGAAAAAATGATGGCATACTTTAAAATGACAACTTTAGTCTGCAAAGTTAAATGTTACAGCAGCAGAGACTGCAGTACCACAGGAAAAAAAAATAGATGTAGAAAGTGATTATTGAGAAGAAACATGAATAATGTTCTTTAGCTTAAATAAATAAATAAAAATAAAAACACAAAATTTCAGATAAGATGCATTCTAAGAACACTTTTGAGAGACTCCCAGAATCTCTAGCCAAGATAGTTGGTTTCAGACTATCCCAGGGACAAGGCTACATTATGAAGACTGTAACAGGTAGCTTTCTTGATGTAAAAATTATAATCAATGATTACAATGTGTATAAAATACTAGGGCAACATGGCCCAATAAAAAAATATATGAAAATTTTATAAAGCAATCATAAAAATATGAAGATAAATAATTTAAGGATTTTCAACTAAATTGAATAATACTTAATGAGAGAAATAGGAACTCAGACCATTATTTACAACTTAGAAAATGTGAATACCTTTTCTCCTAATGGTCTGAGGTAATTCATGAAAATGGCTTGCTATTCACCTAAGCCAGAGAACACCACAATACCATGCTAAACAAGAGGTTTATAAGAGCTATTCTTATATCAGACAAAATAAACTTTAAAGCAACAGCAGTGAAAAAAGACAAAGAAGAACATTGTACAATGGTAAAAGGCCTTGCCAAGCAGAAACATATCACAATTCTAAACATATACGCACCTAACAGAAGATCCCAAATTCATAAAACAATTACTAGAAGACCTAATAAATGAGATGGACAGCAACACAATAATAGTGGGGACTTCAATTCTCCATTGACAGCACTAGACAGGTCATCAAGACAGAAAATCAACAAAGAAACAATGGATTTAAACTATACCTTGGAACAAACAGATTTAACAGATATATACAAAACACACTAGTCAACAACTGCAGAATACACAAATTCTATTCAACAGTGCATGAAACTTTCTCCAAATAGACCATATAATAGGCCATAAAACTAGCCTCAATAAATTTAAGAAAATTGAAATTACATCAAGCACTCTCTCAGACAATAGTGGAATAAAAGTGGAATTCAGCTCCAAATGGAAACTTCAAAACCATGCAAATACATGTAAATTTAAAAACCTGCTCCTGAATAATTATTGCATCAAATACAAAATCAAGATGAAAATTTAGAAATTCTTCAAACTCAACAACCTATTGAAACCTCTAGGATAGAGCAAAGGTGGTGCTAAAAAG
This sequence comes from Saguinus oedipus, assembly GCA_031835075.1. Taxonomy (NCBI): domain Eukaryota; kingdom Metazoa; phylum Chordata; class Mammalia; order Primates; family Cebidae; genus Saguinus; species Saguinus oedipus. The sequence goes on from CM063187.1 coordinate 21,499,989, forward strand.
AAAGTTCATAGCCCTAAACACCTACATCAAAAAAACTGAAAGAGCACAAACTGACACTCTAAGGTCACACCTCAAAGAACTAGAGAAACAAGAACAAACCAAATCCAAACTCAGGAAAAAAAAAATAAGAGCAGAGTAAAATAAAATTGAAACAAGCAAACAAAAAACCAAAAGATAAATAAAACAAAAATCTGGCTCTTTAAAAAGATAAATACCATTGATGGACAATTAGCAAGATTAAACAAGAAAAAAAGAGAAAATCCAAATAACCGCAATAAGAAATGAAATGGGAGATATTACAACTGACACCACAGAAATACGAAAGATCATTCAAGGCTACTATGAATATCTTTAGAAAACCTAAAAGAAATGAATAAATTTCTAGAAAAATAAAACCCATTCAGCTTAAATCAGAAATAATTAGATACACTGAACAGACCAATAACAAGTAGCGAGATTGAAATGGTAATTTAAAAATTACCAACGATGTTCTGCCTGCTTCCAGATGAGGAAAAAGACTCGTGGTCTAGTTCTTGGACTTCCTTAGCAGCATGGCCTCCCAAATGCCAGCAAGCACTGCCTCCTCAAAAGAAGAAACCAAGACCACCTCCTGCTCTGGGACCGGAGGAGACATTAGCCTCTTGCAGGCTTGCCGAAGAAGGGAGAAAAAAACCTAGCACGAAGCAATGGAACACACTGATGAAGTACGAAATAAAATAGACAGACTTAATGAACAAGTCAGTGAGGAGATTTTGAAAGTAGAACAGAAATAGGAAAAATTCTGCAACCATTTTTCTCAGCATGAGTCAGAATTGATCACCATATCAGATCATCAGAATTCATAGCCCTAAACACCTATATCAAAAAAACTGAAAGAGCACATGCCTCAAGGAACTAGAAAAACAAGAACAAACCAAACCCAAACCCAGAAGAAGAAAAAAATCAAATCCCAAATTTTTGGGTAACAACATTTGTCAACCATCCACAAGTGTCTGCACTGCTTGGGGAGGAGGATGAAGAGGCACTGTGTTATTTGAGCAGAGTCGAACTGACAGAATTTGAAGATATTAACACAGGTTGCAGAATAAATTTTTACTTTGATAGAAATCCTTACTTTGAAAATAAAGTTCTCTTCAAAGGATTTCATCTGAATGAGAGTGGTGATCCATCTTCAAAGTCCACCAAAATTAAATGGAAACTTGGAAAGGATTTGTTGAAATGTTCATGTCAAATGCAGAATAAAGCCAGCAGGAAGTGGCAGCATGAGGAACCAGAGACCTTCTTTACCTGGTTTACTGACCATTCTGATCCAAGTGATGAGTTAGGAGAAGTCATCAAAGTTGTTATTTGGCCAAACCCATCACATTACTACTCTTCTTTCTCAATATGGATGATGAAGAAGGAGGAGAAAAAGAGGTTGATATTAGCAGAGGAGGAAGGATTAGAAAATATTGATGAGAAATGGATGAGGGATGAGGATGAAAGGGAAAAAGATGAAGATGATGAAGGGGAAGGAGAGAAGGATAAAAAAGATGACTAATAGAACACTGACAGATATCAACCTTCTCTACCATGGTTCTCAACTTATTATTTTTAATTGCATTTTAGGTTTGGGGGTACATGTGAAGAACATGCTACATTGTTGCATAGGTACACATATGGCAGCGTGATTTGCTGCCTTCCTCCCCTTCACCTACATCTGGCATTTCTCCCCATGCAATCTCTCCTTAACTCCCCACTGTCAACTGTCCCTCCCCTATCTCCCCCCAACAGACCCCAATGTGTGATGCTCCCCTCCCTGTGTCCATGTGTTCTCATTTTTCAACACCCGCCTATGAGTGAGAACATGCAGTGTTTGATTTTCTGTTCTTGTGTCAGTTTGCTGAGAAAGATGGTTTCCAGGTTCATCCATGTCCCTACAAAGGTCAGGAACTCATCGTTTTTGATGGCTGCATAATACTCCATGGTGTATATGTGCCATATTTTCCCTGTCCAGTCTATCATCGATGGGCATTTGAGTTGGTTCCAGGTCTTTGCTATTGTGAACACTGCTGCAGTGAACATTTGTGTGCATGTGTCCTTGTAGTAGAACGAATTATAATCCTTTTGATATATACCCAGTAATGCGATTGCTGGGTCAAATGGAATTTGTGTTTCTAGTTCCTTGAGGAATCGCCACACTGCCTTCCACAATGGTTGAACTAATTAACACTCCCATCAACAGTGTAAAAGTGTTCCTATTTCTCCACATCCTCTACAGCATCTGTTGTCTCCCAATTTTTTAATGATCGCCATTCTACCTGACATGAGATGGTATCTCAATGTAGTTTTGATTTGCATTTCTCTAATGACCAGTGATAATGAACATTTTTTCATATGTTTGTTGGCCTCATGTATGTCTTCTTTTGTAAAGTGTCTGTTCATATCCTTTACCCACTTTTGAATGGGCTTGTTTTTTTCTTGTAAATCCGTGTTAGTTCTTTGTCAATTCTGGATATCAGCCCTTTGTCAGATGGGTAGACTGCAAAAATTTCTTCCCATTCTGTTGGTTGCTGATTCACTCTAATGACTGTTTCTTTTGCTGTGCAGAAGCTGTGGAGTTTGATTAGGTCCCATTTGTCTATTTTGGCTTTTGTTGCCAATGCTTTTGGTGTTTTGGTCATGAAGTCCTTGCCTACGCGTATGTCGTGAATGGTTTTGCCTAGATTTTCTTCTAGGGTTTTCATGGTGTTAGGTCTTATGTTTAAGTCTTTAATCCATCTGGAGTTAATTTTAGTGTAAGGTGTCAGGAAGGGGTCCAGTTTATGCTTTCTGCACATGGCAAGCCAGTTTTCCAAACACCATCTGTTAAACAGGGACTCCTTTCCCCATTGCTTGTTTTTGTCAGATTTGTCAAAGATCAGATGGTTGTAGATAAGTTGTGTTGCCTCTGAGGCCTCTGTTCTGTTCCATTGGTCTATATTTCTGTTTTGGTACCAGTACCATGCTGTTTTGATTACTGTAGCCTTGCAGTATAGTTTGAAGTCTGGTATAAGAACAAAGTCTGCTTTGTTCTTTTTCCGTAGAATTGACTTGGTTATGCGGGCGCTCTTTTGGTTCCATATGAAGTTTAAGGTGGTTTTTTACAGTCCTGTGAAGAAGGTAGCTTGATGACGACAGCGTTGAATCTGTAAATTACTTTGGGCTGTATGGCCATTTTCACGATATTGATTCTTCCTAACCACGAACATGGAATGTTTCTCCATCTCTTTGTGTTCTCTCTTATTTCATTGAGCACTGGTTTGTAGTTCTCCTTGAAGAGGTCCTTTACATTCCTTGTTAGTTGTATTCCTAGGTATTTTATTCTCTCTGTAGCAATTGTGAATGGCAGTTCATTCTTTTTTTTTTTTTGAGATGGAGTTTCATTCTTGTTACCCAGGCTGGAGTGCAATGGCACGATCTCAGCTCACCGCAACCTCTGCCTCCTGGGTTCAGGCAATTCTCCTGCCTCAGCCTCCCGACTAGCTGGGATTACAAGCACACGACACCATGACCAGCAAATTTTTTTGTATTTTTAGTAGAGACGGGGTTTCACCATGTTGACCAGGATGGTCTCAATCTCTTGACCTCGTGATCCACCCGCCTCGGCCTCCCAAAGTGCTGGGATTACAGGCTTGAGCCACCACACCCAGCCTGGCAGTTCATTCTTGATTTGGCTCTCTTTAAGTCTGTTATTGGTGTATAGGAATGCTTGTGATTTTTGCACAATGATTTTGTATCCTAAGACTTTGCTGAAGTTGCTTTTCAGTTTGAGGAGATTTTGGGCTGAGACGATGGGATCTTCTAGATATACAATCATGTCATCTGCGAATAGAGACAATTTGACTTCCTCCTTTCCTATTTGAATACCCTTTATTTCTTTTTCTTGCCTGATTGCTCTGGCTAGAACTTCCAGTACTATACTGCATAGGAGTGGTGAGAGAGGCATCCTTGTCTAGTGCCAGATTTCAAAGGGAATGCTTCCAGTTTTTGCCCATTAAGTATGATATTGGCTGTTGGTTTGTCGTAAATAGCTTTTATTATTTTGAGATACATTCCATCAATACTTTGGTTTTGAGGATTTTTAGCATAAAGGGCTGTTGAATTTTGTCAAAGGTCTTCTCTGCATCAATTGAGATAATCATGTGGTTTTTGTCTTTGGTTCTGTTTATGTGGTGAATTACGTTTATAGACTTGCGTATGTTGAACCAGCCTTGCATCACCGGGATGAATCCTACTTGATCATGGTGGCTAAGGTTTTTGATGTGCTTTGCAATCAGCTTGCCAGCATTTTATTGAAGATTTTTGTATCTATGTTCATCAGATATATTAGCCTGAAGTTTTCTTTTCTTGTTGAGTCTCTGCCGGGTTTTGGAATCAGAATGATTTTGGTCTCATAAAATGATTTGGGATTCCTCTTTTTGGATTGTTTGGAATAGTTTCAGAAGAATGGTACCAGCTCCTCTTTGTATGTCTTGTAGAATTTGGCTGTGAACCCATCTGGACCTGGGCTTTTTTTGTGTGGTAGGCTCTTAATTGCTGCCTGAACTTCAGACCTTGTTATTGGTCTATTCAGGGTTTTGACTTCTTCCTGGTTTAGGCTTGGGAGGAGACAACTGTCCAGGAATTTATCCATTTCTTCCAGGTTTACTAGTTTATGTGCATAGAGTTGTTTGTAATAATCTCTGATGATGGTTTGAATTTCTGTGGAATCTGTGATGATATCCCCTTTATCGTTTTTTTATTGCATCTATTTGATTATTCTCTCTTTTCTATTAATCTGGCTAGTGGTCTATTTTGTTGATCTTTTTGAAAAACCATCTCCTGGATTTATTGATTTTTTGAAGGTTTTTTTGTGTCTGCATCTCCTTCAGTTCTGCTCTGATCTTAGTTATTTCTTGTCTTCTGCTAGGTTTTGAGTTTTTTTGATCTTGCTCCTCTAGCTTTCAATTTTGACAATAGGGTGTCAATTTTAGATATCTCCTTGCTTCTCATGTGGGCATTTATTGCTAATATTTTCCTCTAGAGACTGCTTTAAATGTGTCCCAGAGATTCTGGTATGTGTCTTCGTTCTTGTTGGTTTTGAAGAACATCTTTATTTCTGCCTTCATTTCACTCTTTACCCAGTCAACATTCAAGAACCAGTTGTTCAGTTTCCATGAAGCTGTGTGGTTCTGAGTTAGTTTCTCAATTCTGAGTTCTAACTTGATTGCACTGTAGTCTGAGAGACTGTTTGTTATGATTTCTGTTCTTTTGCATTTGCTGAGGAGTGCTTTACTTCCAATTATGTGGTCAATTTTAGAGTAGGTGTGACATGGTGCTGAGAAGAATGTATATTCTGTGGATTTGGGGTGGAGAGTTCTGTAAATGTCTATTAGGTTTGCTTGTTCCAGGTCTGAGTTCAAGTCCTGGATATCCTTGTTAATTTTCTGTCTCATTGATCTGTCTAATATTGACAATTGGGTGTTAAAGTCTCCCACTATTATTGTGTGGGACTTATTTTGGGTGAAATACCTTGAGCAGAATACAATGGGAGAAGAGTTTCTACCCCTTTCTGTTCAAAATTCATTTTAATCCTTTTCTGTCTGAACAAAATCTGTAGGGAATCATCACCAGCAAGCTCTGTGGGAAAATATGAACAGTTAACATTTACCAACATGTATCTGTCTACTTTCTCTTGTTAAAAAAAAACCTTCAAAAAATGGAGTTATAAAAGGTCAGCAAAGGGTGGTTTTGAGATGTTAAGAGTAGGTTAAGTGGATATTCTGACAACATGCCTTCTCCTTTGACATGTTTAATTGTGATATTTGACAGATCTCCTTGCACTTTAAGATGACTTTTTTTTTTTTTGAGATAGAGTCTTGCTCTGACACACCAGGCTGGAGTGCAGTGGCACAATCTTGGATCACTGCAACCTCTGCCTCCTATTTCAAATGGTTCTTCTATCTCAACCTCCCAAGTAGCTGGGACTACAGGTGTACGCCACCACCCCTGGCTAAATTTTGTATCTTTTTTTTTTTTTAGTAGAGATGGGGTTTTACCATGTTGGTCAGGATGGTCCCAATCTCTTGACCTCATGATCTGCCCGACTTGGCCTCCAAAAGTGCTGGAATTACAGGCATGAGCCACCGCGCCTGGCCTAAGATGACATTTTTTTTTTGCATCAAATCATTCTGGTTTATTTAGCAGTCCATTTTCACTCCTCAATAGACTTTATGTATTTCTCATACGCATCTTCACTCATAAGTTCATCTAGTTCTGAAGGGTTACTCAGTGTCATCTTGATCAGCCAACCATCTTCATAACAAGATTTGTTTACAAGTCCTGGATTTTCTGCAAGAGCTTCATTAATTTCTGTTACTTCTCCTGACAAAGGAGAATAAAGTTCACTAGCAGCTTTCACACTTTCCAAAGCACCAAATTCATCTTGTTTATTCAATTTTGTCCCAACTTCAGGCAGACTACAGTAAACAACATCTCCCAACACTTCCTGTGCAAAATTGCTGATTCCCACTGTTCCAATACCGTTTTCTGTTGTTATCCATTCATGTTTCTCTGTGAATTTCCGCACCGAAAGCAGAGCGGGTCCCATGCGCAGCTTCCGGACGGTGCCCGCCCCCAGGTGCCAGGGCCTCGGTGGGCAGGACGCGGCGGGTGACGGGACCACGCGCAGGGTACAGAGCACGGCCCGCACGCTCCGCGCCGCTCGCAGCGCCATGTTCGCAGGGGTACCAGGGTCGCGGCGCTACGCCTCGGCCACCCGCACAGGAAGGTAGAGTGGGGCGGGGTGGTCAGATGACACTCTTAAAATAAATTCTCTCCACATGATGACTTAAGCTCTGCCACTCAATGGAAGAAGCAGCAGAAACTGTAGAATCTTATTTGGAAATGGCATTCTGTATTGTAATTTTATTTGTTTATTTTTAAATTTTCTTTTTCTTTCAGCACAAAGGAAAGATGATGCTCTGTTTTAAATGCTACAACTATACAAGCTGCTTTCTTTTTTTTTTTTTTTAATTTTTATTGCATTTTAGGTTTTGGGGTACATGTGCAGAACGTGCAAGATAGTTGCATAGGTACACACATGGCAGTGTGTTTTGCTGCCTTCCTCCCCTTCACCCACATTTGGCATTTCTACCCAGGCTATCCCTCCCCAGCTCCGCTCCCCGCTGTCCCTCCCCTATTCCCCCCAATAGACCCCAGTGTGTAGTACCCCCCTCCCTGTGTCCATGTGTTCTTATTTTTCTCACCTGCCTATGAGTGAGAATATGTGGTATTTCGCTTTCTGTTCTTGTGTCAGTTTGCTGAGAATGATGTTCTCCAGATTCATCCATATCCTTACAAAGGACAAAAACTCGTCATTTTTGATTGCTGCATAATATTCCATGGTGTATATGTGCCACATTTTCCCAGTCCAGTCCATCATCGATGGGCATCTGGGTTGGTTCCAGGTCCTTGCTATTGTAAACAGTGCTGCAACAAGCTGCTTTCTTACAATAAGCATAAATGTGTATAAAAAAATTACCAAACAAGAACAGTCTAGGGCCAGATAGACTTACAGCAGAATTCTACCAGACACTGAAAAAAAAATTTGTACCAACTCTATTGACACTATTCCAAAAGACAGAGAAAGAGGGGCCCTTTGTAATTTATTCTATGAAGCCAGCATCACCCTAATACCAAAAAAAGAAAAGGGCATTAACCAAAAAAAGAAAACCATAGACTGATGTCCCTGATGAAAATAGATGCTAAAATCCTTAAGAAAATGCTGGCTAAACAGCTGGGTGCAGTGACTCACGCCTATAATCCCAGCATTTTGGGAGGCCAAGGCGGGTGAATCACAAGGTCAAGAGATCAAGACCATCCTGGTCAACATGGTAAAACCCTGTCTCTACTAAAAATACAAAAATTAGCTGGGCATGGTGGTGTGCACCTGTAGTCCCAGCTACTTGGGAGGCTGAGGCAGAAGAATTGCTTGAACCCAGGAAGTGGAGGTTGCAGTGAGCCGAGATCACGCCATTGCAGTCCAGCCTGGGTAACAAGTGAAACTCCATCTCAAAAAAAAAAAAAAAAAAAGAAAAAGGAAATACTGGCTAACTGAATCCAAAAACATATCAAAAAGAGAATCCGCCATTAGCAAGTGGGTTTCATACCAGTGAAGCAGGAGCAGGGATGGTTTAACATATATGCAAGTCAGTAAATATGATACACCCCATAAAAAGAAATAAAAACAAAAATCACATGATCATCTCAAAAGGTGCAGAAAAAGCATTCAACAAAATTCAGCATTCCATATAATAAAAGCCATCTATAACAAACCCAAAGCCAAAATAATACTGAATGAGGATAAGTTGAAAGCATTCCCCCTGAGAACTGGAACAAAGAAGGATGCCCATTCTCACTGTGCCTCTTCAACACAGTATGGGAAGTCCTACACAGAGCAAGCAGAAAATAGAAATAAATAGCATCACTTTCAAAACCCTAGACTTTTCAATAAAGCTCCTAGAGGCAATGAAAGAAATCAGCAAAGTTTTCAGATACAAAATCGATGTATACAAATCAGTAGCACTTCTAGGCATCAACAGTGACAAAGCAGACAGTCAAATCAAGAACTCAACCCCTTTTACGACAGCTGCGAAAACAAAACAAAAACCAAAAATAATCTTAGGAAAATACCTAACCAAAGAGGTAAAAGACAACAAGGAAAACTACAACACACTGTTGAAAGAAATTATAGATAACACAAACAAGTGGAAACACATTCCATGCTTATGGATGGGTAGAATCAATATTGTGAAAATGGCCATAGTGCCAAAAGCAATCTACAAATTCAATACAATTACCATAAAATACTACAGCCAAAGCAAGACTAAGCAAAAAGAACAAATCTAAAGACATCACACTACCTGATATAAAACTATACTATAAAGCCATAGTCACAAAAACAGCATGGTACTGATATAAAAATGGGAACATAAACCAATGGAACAGAATAGAGAACTCAGAAATAAATCCAAATACTTACAGCCAACTGAACTTCAACAAAGCCAACACATAAAGTGGAGAAAAGATGCTCTTTTCAACAAATGGTGCTGGTATAATTGACAAGCCACATTTAGAAAAATAAACCTGAATTCTCATCTTTTACCTTACACAAAAATCAACTAAAGACAGATTAAGGACCTAAATCTAAGACCTGACACTATAAAAATTCTAGAAGATAACATTGGAAAAACCCTTCTAGACACTGGCTTAGACAAGGATTTTATAATCAAGAACCAAAAAGCAAATGCAATAAAAACAAAGATAAATTAGAAAGAGTTCTCTATCTAGTAGAATAGTGTCAAAAATGAGAATTAAATAAAAGAGCTTTTACATGGCAAAAAGAACAGCAGAGTGAAAAGACAATCCACAAAATAGGAGAAAATCTTCACAATTTATACATCAGATGAAAGACAAATATACAGAATCAACAATGCACTCAAATCAGCAAGAAAAAAACAATCTCATCAAAACTGAGCTAAGGATACAAACAGACAATTTTTAACAGAAGATATACAGATAGCCAACAAACACATAAAAAAATACTCAACATCGTTAATGATCAGGAAAATGCAAATCAAAATCACAATACAATACCACCTTACCCCTGCAAGAATGGCCATAATAAAAAACAAACAAACAAACAAACAAAACCCACAGATGTTGGTATGGTTGCAGTGATCAGGGAATAGTTCTACACTGCTGGTGGGAATGTTAACTAGTACAAACTCTACAGAAAAGTGTGAAGATTCCTAAAGACTAAAAGTTGTACTACCATTTGACTGAGCAATCCCACCACTGGGTATTTACCCAGAGGAAAACAAATAATTATACGAAAAAAGACACTTGCACGCACATTTACAGCAGCAGAATTCACAATAGAAAAATCTGCAACCAACCCAAAGGCCCATTAAATAATAAGTAAATAAAGAAACTATGGTGTGTCTCTCTCTGTGTGTGTGTGTGTGTGTGTGTGTGTGTGTGTGTGTGTGTGTGTGATGAAACACTACTCAGCCATAGAATAGAAAAAATTCCAGCCATAAAATGGAATAACTTAAGGGCATTCACAGCAACTTGGATGAGATTGGAGACTATTATTCTATGTAAAGTAACTCAGAAATGAAAACCAAACACCTTATGTTCTCACTGGTACATGGGAGCTAAGTTATGAAGATGCAAAGGCATAAGAGTGATACAGTTGACTTTGGAGATTTGGGAGTAAAGAGTGGAAAGAAAATGAAGGATAAAAACCTACAAATAGGGACCAGTATATACAGCTTGGGTGATGGGTGCAGAAAAATTCCACAAATCACCACTAAAGAGCTTACTAAAGTAATCAAACACCAATTGTACCCAAATAACTTATAAAAAAAAATAAAATAAAGTACCATACATGTTAAAGATGGAAAAAAAAAGAGAACTTTCAAAATTCTGAATAAAAGAAAAATATTCTCAATCCATAATACTTGATCAGAAATTATTTTATTTTAACCAGAAAAAATAAAGACTTTCTAAAATTAAAGGTAAGACTGTACATCACTGCTAGCACGGTAATAAAAAAAAAAAAAAAAAAAAAAGCCGGGCACGGTGGCTCAAGCCTGTAATCCCAACACTTTGGGAGGCCGAGGTGGGTAAATCACGAGGTCAAGAGATCGAGACCATACTGGTCAACATGGTGAAACCCCGTCTCTACTCAAAATATAAAAAATAAGCTGGGCATGGTGGCGTGTGCCTGTAATCCCAGCTACTCAGGAGGCTGAAGCAGGAGAATTGCCTGAACCCAGGAGGCGGAGATTGCGGTGAGCCCAGATTGCCCATTGCACTCCAGACTGGATAACAAGAGCGAAACTGTCTCAAAAAAAAAAAAAAAAAGAAAAAGCTGCATGGTGGCCAGGCACAGAGGCTCATACCTGCAATCCTACACCTTTAGGAGACCAAGGCAGTCAGATAACTTGAGACCAGGAGTTAAACATTAGCCAAAAAAAACGGTGAGACTCTGGCCGGTCACTGTGGCTCAAGCCTGTAATCCCAGCACTTTGGGAGGCCGAGGCGGGTGGATCACGAGGTCAAGGTATCGAGACCATCCTGGTCAACATGGTGAAACCCCGTCTCTACTAAAAATACAAAAAATTAGCTGGGCACGGTGGCACGTGCCTGTAATCCCAGCTACTCAGGAGGCTGAGGCAGGAGAATTGCCTGAACCCGGGAGGCGGAGGTTGCGGTGAGCCGAGATCGCGTCATTGCACTCCAGCCTGGGTAACAAGAGTGAAACTCCGTCTCAAAAAAAAAAAAAAAAAAAAAAAACGGTGAGACTCTGCCTATATAACAAGAGAAATGCTAAAATCAGTCTTTTATGTTTAAAACTAAAATGATGCTGGAGAGCATCAAAAACCATATATAAATATATAGCTTTCTACTAAATGCAACTATATAGACACATATAAAATTCTTACCATAATAGTGTATAAAAACCCTTAAAATTCCTCTACGAATATATAAAAAAACACAATATAAATCTGAATACACAATATGAAATAATTTGAATATTAAGATATAGAAATATATCTTCCAGTTAGAAGTTATTCTATATCTTCCAGTTAGAAATAATTAACTGGAAGATACAGAAATATAGTTTTTGTATTCAATTAAAATTGTTATGAGACAAAAACGTATTAATCTTAAGATGTTTTGCATAATGTCCATTTTTCAAGATAACTACAAAAATTTTATAGAAACTATGCAAAATAAACTGAAAGAATAAGCAAAGCATGCCACTATGAAATTTAAAAAGTCAGTTAAACAAGAAAGCAGAAAAAAAAAAACCCATGTACAAAAAACACATAAAACATAACAATGAAAGTGGTATGTAACTTTAAGAAATAAATTTAAACACAAATTTATTAAACTACTTAACAAAAGGAAATGTAATTTCAGGACTTTGGGAGGCCAAGGGGGGCTAATTGTTTGATTCCAGGAGTTTGAGACATGCATGGGCAACATAGTAAAACCCTGTTTCTACCAAAAAAAAAAAAAGAAAGAAAGAAACAAACAAACAAACAAACAAAAACAAACCTAGTTGGGTTTTTAACGGCATATGCCTGTAACCCAGATAGTTAAGAGACTGAAATGAGAGGATTATCTGAGTTTGAGAGGCTGAGGCTGCAGCTCACTGCCATAATCACACCATTGTAAACCAGCCTGGTTGACAGAGTGAGACCCTATTTTATTAATTTATTAATTAATTCAAAGGAAAAGAAATAAAATGCCTGAGTGGCTCAAGAAAAGCAGCATACAATCTGTTCTCTACAAGAGAACAATTTTAGCAATAAGTCAAATAGGCTGTATGTAATAGAATAAAAAAAATCTATATTTCATGCAAATAGCCACAACTGAGTGAGGTAATCATAATTATATTGGGCATAATATGCTTTAAGTTAAGTACTAGTATGAGGCAAAGATTGCTATTATGTAATAGTAAAATGGGTTAATTTACCAAGCTCTGTAACTACTATATTGGTATGTACAGGTATGTATAACAATAGGGTTCCAAAATATATAAATATGGACAAAGGAAAAGCAAGAAATACATAGCAACATGATAGTTGTAGACAATGAGATCTCATTTTCAATAATAAACAATAAACAGAAAATTCATATAAAAGAATAAGAAAATGGAAAATATAAATAACATTATAGACTATGATTTTGCATTTACAGAAATATGAGTAGATAATTCATATAAAAAATAATTTATGCAAAAAAGATTTATTAGCTCACAGTTAGGCAGCCTGTAGAAGAAGTATGTGCCAGAATCTGTTTTTGGTTATGGTCTCAGGAAGCTTACAATCATAGAGGAAGCAAAGAGCAACTAGACATATCACATGGTAAGAGACAAAGCAAATATAAAGTAAAAGAGCCAGGTTCTTTTAACATGGCTTTTCTTTTTTTTGAGATGGATTTTCGCTCTTGTTACCCAGGTTGGAGTGCAATGGTGTGATCTCGGCTCACCACAACCTCCGCCTCCTGGGTTCAGGCAATTCTTCTGCCTCAGCCTCCTGAGTAGCTGGGATTACAGGCATGCGCCACCATGCCCAGCTAATTTTTGTATTTTTAGTAGAGATGGGGTTTCACCATGTTGACCAGGATGGTCTCGATCTCTTGACCTCATGATCCACCCACCTTGGCCTCCCAAAGTGCTGGGATTACAGGTTTGAGCCACCGCACCTGGCCCAACATGGTTTTTCAAAACTATACAGATATCTGTGTGTCCCCAATGACAATGAAAAAGCAGTCAGATTGTGCAGTCCCTTACATGGCATGAACACAACTTTGGCTCTGATTATAAACTTGAAAGGAGATCACCAAAAAGAAAATAGAATCCTTAGAGAATTTTAAAGCATAAAACAGAAGATGCCCCTATGTGAGAGTCAAATTTAAAAAAATCTCAGTCTTCCCAGAAACTACTTCCTTTGGAGCACACCTTCCCAGGTCACATTTTGAGAACTGGCTATTTTCTTTACTTCTGGACCTCTCATCTGTGTTGTCTGTTGTACTTGCTCTCACATACCTGGGGGTTTAGTTACCATCTCATGTCTCCTCATATTCCAAGGCTCTTTTCCTTCCTTCAGACAAGTTATCAAGTCTGGCTTAGAGACAGCAATACCTGTTTTATTAAAAATAAATAACATAAATATTGCTAACATTACTCAAATAATGTGCTCATTAAAGAGAATATAATATTCTAGTAAATTAATTCCTCAATACTAACTTATAACAAAAATTTCTAAATATTTATAAAATATTTTAAATTTGTACAGGTCCTTAATTTTACTACCTAACACTATTGAATCAAAAATTGGTGGTGGCAATAAGATTTTAAGGTGTGGGCAACTATTTTTTATGCCACTAAACTTCTGGAATGTCCAATAATCTAGAGTGAAAAATACAGATCTGAAAAACACAGATTTACTCAGAAATGTGGAAAGTTCAGGTAAAAACAAAATTTTTTTTAACATTTTTTTCTATACTTACAAATCCCTGTTTTCAGAAAAAAAGGATCTACAACTCATTTATGCTAAGAATATATCACCAAAACACATTCTACAGAAAAGAGAAATGAAACCTATAGAATATAATAGAAATTGTTTAATTAAAATTATCCTCACCCAGGAAGACCAGGTTTCTGTAGTTCTCTAACATAACATCTCTATATAAATTCTGCTGAGCCTTGTCCAGGCATTGCCACTCCTCCAGAGAGAATTTGATGATCACATCATCAAATGTCAATTGTCCCTGAAAAACACAACAAAAGACACACATGTTTCCTAAGTGGCCATGGGCAGAATTTTTAATTTGACTCAATTTAAAATGAGAGAGTAAACACAACAGTTTCTAACTTATAGGGATGACTGAATGTATTCAATAAAATAATCTTCAACACAGAAATATTATTTAATGTCTTCCCAAACTCAGAAAAAAGAATGGTATAAGAGCCACAACACTTATGTATATAACATACTTTTCTGGGTAAAAGAGTATAAAGTTAAGGGCATAATAACAAACGTACATTTTTGAGTGCCATATATATATATATATATATGGGGTACATGCGTACATCCTGCAGGATTGTTGCTTAGGTACATACAAGCCATGTTGGTTTGCTATCTCCATTTGCCCTACCCCCCATCATCTACATCAGGCATTTCTCCTGGTGTTATCCCTTGCCATCCTCCCTGCCCCACCTCGCTGTCCCTCCCCTCTCCTCTCCTCCACTCCCCAACCTATCCCTGTGAGTGTTGTTTCCCTCCCTGTGCCCAAGTGTTCTCATGGTTCATCACCCACCTAAGCGTGAAAACATGCAGTGTTTGGTTTTCTGTACTTGTATCAGTTTGCTTAGAATGATGGTTTCTAGATTCATCCATGTCTCTACAAACAACATGAACTCAATGTTTTCCATGGCTGCATAGTATTCCATGGTGTATATGTGCCATATTTTTTTTTTGTCCAGTCTATCATCAATGAGCATTTGAGTTGGTTCCAGGTCTTTGCTATTGTAAACAGCACTGCCATGAACATATGTGTGCATGTGTCTTTGTAACAGAACAATTTATATCCTTTGGGTATATACCCAGTAATGGGATTGCTGGGTCAAATGGAATTTCTGTTTCTAGATCCTTTAGGAATCACTACACTGTCATCCATAATGGTTGACTAATGTACACTCCCACCTACAGTGTAAAAGTGTTCCTTTTTCTCCACATCCTCTCCAGCATCTGTTGTCTCCAGATTTTTTAATGATCACAATTCTAACTGGCATGAGATGGTATCTCAATGTGGTTTTGATTTGCATTTCTCTAATGACAAATGATGATGAACATTTTTCCACGTTTGTTGGCCACATATTTGTCTTCTTTTGAAAAGCTTCTGTTCATATCTTTCACCCACTTTTTAATGTTTTTTTTCTTGTAAATCTACTTTAGTTCTTTGTAGATTCTGGATATTAGCCTTTTGTCTGATGAGTAGATTGCAAAAATTTTTCCCATTCTGTTGGTTGTTGGTTTACTCCAATGATTGTTTCTTTTGCTGTGCAGAAACTCATAAGTTTAATTAGATCACATTTGTCTATTTTGGCTTCTGTTGCTATTGCTTTTGGTGTTTTAGTCATGAAGTCTTTACCTGTGCCTATGTCCTAAATGGTGTTGTCTAGGTTTTCTTCTAGGGTTTTTATGGTGTTAGTTCTTATGCTTAAATCTTTAATACACCTGGAGTTAATTTTTGTATAAGGTGTAAGGAAGGGGTACAGTTTCAGCTTTCTGCATATGGCTAGCCAGTTTCCCCAGCACCATTTAATAAATGGAATCCTTTCCCCATTGCTTGTTTTTGTCTGGTTTGTCAATGATCAGATGATTGTCGATGTGTGGCACTGCTTCAGTTCTGTTTCATATCTTTGGTTTATATCTCTGTTTTGGTACCAGTACCATGCTGTTTTGATTACTGTAGCCTTGTAGTATAGTTTGAAGTCAGGTAACGTGATGCCTCCAGCTTTGTTCTTTTTGCTTAGAATTTTCTTGGCTATGTGGACTCTCTTTTGGTTCCATATGAAGTTTAAAGCAGTTTTTTCCAGTTCTGTGAAGAAGGTCAATGGTAGCTTGAAAGGGATAGCATTGAATCTATAAATTACTTTGGGCAGTATGGCTATTTTCACGATACTGATTCTTCCTGACCATGAGCATGGAATGTTTATCCATCTGTTTGTGTCCTCTCTTATTTCCTTGATCAGTGGTTTGTAGTTCTCCTTGAAGAGATCTTTTACATCATTTGTTAGTTGTATTCCTAGGTATTTTATTCTTTTTGTAGCAATTGTAAATGAGAGTTCGCTCATGATTTGGCTGTTTGTTTGTTATTGGTGTATAAGAATGCTTGTGATTTCTGCACATTGATTTTGTTGTATACTGAGACTTTGCCAAAGTTGTTTATCAGCTTAAGCAGGTTTTGGGCTGAGAAGAGGGGGTCTTCTAAATATACAATCATGTCGTCTGCAAATAGGGACAATTTGACTTCTTCTTTTCCTAATTGAATGCCCTTTATTTCTTTTTCTTGCCTGATTGCTCTGGCTAGAACTTCCAATACTATATTGAATAGGAGTGGTGAGAGAGGGCACTATTGTCTAGTGCCAGTTTTTAAAGGGAATTCTTCTAGTTTTTGCCCATTCAGTATGATACTAGCTGTGGGTTTCTCATAAATATCTTTTACTGTTTTGAGATATGTTCCATCAATACCCAGTTTATTGAGAGTTTTCAGCATAAACGGCTGTTGACTTTTTTCGAAGACCTTCTCTGTGTCTATTGAGATAATCATGTGGTTTTTGTCTTTGGTTCTGTTTATGTGGTGAATTATGTTTATAAAATTATGTATGTTGAAGAAGCCTTGCAACCCTGGGATGAAGCCTACTTGATCATGGTGGATAAGCTTTTTGATGTGCTGTTGGATTCAATTTGCCACTATTTTATCGAAGATTTTTTTAATCAATGTTCATCATGGATATTGTCCTGAAGTTTTATTTTTTAGTATGTCTCTGCCAGATTTTGGTATCAGGATGATGTTGGTCTCATAGAAAGAGTTAGGGAGGTTTCCCTCTTTTTGTATTGTTTGGAATAGTTTCAACAGAAATGGTACCAGCGCCTCTTCTTTGTATGTCTGGTAGAATTTGGCTGTGAACCCATCTGGACCTGCACGTTTTTTGGTTGGTAGGCTATTAATTGCTGCCTTGACTTCAGACCTTGTTATTCATTTACTCAGCATTTCAACTTCTTGGCTTATCCTTGGGAGTGTGCAAGTGTCCAGAAATGTATCCATTTCTTCCACATTTACTGGTTTATATGGATAGAGTTATTTGCAATAATCTCTGATGGTAGTTGGATTTCTGAGGAATTGGTGGTGATCTCCCCTTTATCATTTTTTATTCCATCTATTCGATTCTTCTCTCTTTTCTATTAGTCTAGTTAGCAGGCTATTTTGTTGATCATTTCAATAAACAAGCTCCTGGATTTATTGATTTTCTGAGGAGTTTTTATGTCTCTATCTCCTTCAGTTCTGCTCTGATCTTAGTTATTTCTTGTCTTCTGCTTGCTCTTGAGTTTTCTTGATCTTGCTCCTCTAGCTCTTTCAATTTTGACAATAGGGTGTCAATTTTAGATCTTTCCTTGTTTCTTATGTGGGCCTTTATTGCTATAAATTTCCCTCCAGACACTGCTTTATATGTGTCCAATAGGATCTTGTATGTTGTGTCTTCATTGTTGTTGGTTGCAAAGAACACTTTTATTTCTGCCTTCATTTCATTATTTATCCATTCAACATTTAGGAGCAAGTTGTTCAGTTTCCATGTGATTGTACAGTTTGAGTGCTTTTCTTAATCCCGAGTTCTAATTTGATTATGCTGTGGTCTGAGAGACTGTTTGTTATGATTTCCATTCGTTTGCATTTGCCAAGGAGTGATTTACTTCCAATTATGTGGTCAATTTTGGAGTAAGTGCAATGCGGTGCTGAGAATAATGTGTATTCTGTGGATTTGGGGTGGAGTGTCCTGTAAACGTCTATTAGGTTTGCTTGGTCCAAATCTGCGTTCAAGTCATGGATATCCTTGTTGACTTTCTGTCTTGTTGATCTGTCCAATATTGTCAGTGGAGTGTTAAAGTCTCCCACTATTATTGTGTGGGTGTCTCTCTTTATAGGTCGTTAAGAACTTGCTTTATGTATCTGGGTGCTCCTGCATTAGGTGCATATATACTTAGGATAGTTAGCTCTTCTTGTTCCATTGATCCTTTTACCATTATGTAATGTCCTTCATCTCTTTTGATCTTTGTTGGTTTAAAGTCCATTTTATCAGAGACTAGGATTGCTACCCATGCTTTTTTTTTTTTTTTGCTTTCCATTTGCTTGGTAAATCTTCCATCCCTTCCATCCCATTTTATCAAGAGACTAGGATTGCTACCCGTGCTTTTTTTTTTTGCTTTCCATTTGCTTGGTAAATCTTCTTACATCCCTTTACTTTGAGTCTATGTGAGTCTTTGGATGTGAGATGCGTCTCCTGAATACAGCACATCAATGGGTCTTGACTTTTTATCCAGTTTGCCAGTCTGTGTCTTTTGATTGGGGCATTTAGGCCATCTACATTCAATGTTGATATTGTTATGTCTGAATTTGATCCTGCTATTTTGTTACTGGCTGGTTGTTTTGTCCATTAGTTGATGTAGCTTCTTCATTGCATCATTGTTCTTTACCATTTGGTACATTTTTGCAGTGTCTGGTACTGGTTGTTCCATTCCCCATTTAGTACTTCCTTCAGCACCTCTTGTAAGGCAGGTCTTGTAGTGACAAAATCTCTCAGCAATTGCTTGTCCACAAAGGATTTTATTTCTCCTTCACTTACGAAGCTTAGTTTGGTCAGATATGAAATTCTGGGTTGAAAGTTCTTTTCTTTAAGAATGTCGAATACTGGCCCCTACTGCCTTCTAGCTTGTAGGGTTTCTGCCAAGAGATCTGCTGTGAGTCTGATGGTCTTTCCTTTGTGGGTGACTCAACATTTCTCTCTGGCTGTCCTTAGGATCTTTTCCTTTATTTCAACCCTGGTGAATCTGACAATTATATGCCTTGGGGTTGCTCTTCTTGAGGAATACGTTTGTGGTGCTCTCTGTATTTCCTGAATTTGAATGTTGGCCTGCCTTGTTAGGTTGGGAAAGTTCTCTTGGATAACATGTTAAAGAGTGTTTTCCAACTTGGATTCATTCTTCCCATTGCATTCAGGTACACCGATCAAGCGTAGATTAGATCTTTTCATATAATCCCATAGGTCTTGGAGGCTTTGTTCATTTTTTTCATTCTTTTTTCTCTAATCTTGCCTTCTTACTTTATTTCATTGATTTGATCTGCTACCTCTGATATCTTTTTTTCTCCTTGATTCAGCTGTTAAAACTTGTTTTCAACACAAGTTTTTGTGCTGTGCTTTTCAGCTCCATTGGGTTGTTTATGTTCTTCTCTAAGCTGGTTATTCTAGTTAGCATTTCGTCTAACCTTTTTTCAAGGTCCTTAGTTTCTTTGCATTGGGTTAGAACATAATATTTTAACTCAGAGAAGTTTGTTATTACCCACCTTCTGAAGCTTACTTCTGTCAATTCCTCAAAATTAATTCTGTCTTTTTTGTTCCCTTGATGGTGAGGAGTTGTGATCTCTGGGAGGAGAAGAGGCATTCTGTTCTTTGATGGTTTCATCCTTTTTGCACTGCTTTTTTCCTGTCTTCATGGATTTATCTCCCTTTGATCTTTGAAGTTGGTGACTTCAGTAGGAGTCTCTGAGTGGACATTTTTTCTGTTGAGGTTGGAGCTATATATTTTTTGACCTGTAGAGGCATTGCTAGGCTCTCTGGTTGAGTTAGGTTGTTGGATGGGTGGTCCTTTCCTGGAGTTTGTTTGCAGGTGAGATTGGCTCCGCCTTCCCAATGGCATCTCTCCCAGAGCTTGATATTCCTGGTTGGGGTCAAACTGGTGTATTTGCTGCCAAGCTCTCTAGCAAGGGCTTCAGTTTAAGTTCTGGGGAGGTGGGGCCTGCCAGGCCTTATGGTCTGTTTTCCTGCTTTCAACTCTGCCTCCCTCTGTGGGACAGTCTGTCCCACTGGCATTAGTCCAAACTCCCACCCAGGTCCATGTGACAACTTTCCACACCTGGCGGGAGCTGCTGCTCAGATTTGCATCAGCAACCTATGGCGCCCCATAGTCTGGCAGGGCTCTCATGGACCGTGAGTTGTAGGAGGGATGAGGTAAGCACAGGATGTGAATTGGAGCACTGAAAGGGTGAAGTCCCCTGACCCTCTGAGCTGGCTGCACGTTTCAGGTGGGGATGCACCCCCCACCATGTCTTGATTTGCCCCCCTAGACAGCTTTTGCCCTGCAGCTTCTTCCCTGGGCTATTTTCAGTGCCTTATGAGTCCCACTAAAACGAACCCAGCACCCTGTTTGGAATCTTGAAGTCTTCTAGCCCTGTGTCTCATTTGCTGGGAGCTGCATTTCGGTGTTGCCTTCTTGTGGCCATATTGGCGCTGAGTGCTACATTTACATCATCAGATCTACATCTTGTATATTTTTCAGATCAAAAAGACATTGAGTTAGAAGACAACTCTCAAATTTTAATGTGTACTGGAGATATTGTTATGCATATTTATTTTAAAACATTTGGAATAAAGTCTGAGTTTCAAAATTTGACAAACTCACTAGTAATGCCTGTTTTTGGCCCAAAAAAAACCTTTTGTCAAACATTCAGCAAGTGAAGGAGTCTGTGTTTTCCCCAGTTTTTCTGGCCTGTAAACAAATATAAGAGCCCTCATTTTTCAAAGATAGACGTATGCAAATAAAATCTAAGAAAAACAGGTGCCAGATTAAATGTGAATATTGGTATATATCAGCAAATAAAATCTAAGAAAGGCAGGTGGTAGATTAAATGTGATTATTGGCGTATATCAGCTGCATAGAGATACTTAATAATGAAGAGAAAAACGGTTAACTCTATCGTGAAAATCTGTTTTTTTTGTTTTTTTGTTTTTTTTTCAGAAAAATTGTAGGTTTATTTAAAACTTAATTCTCACCTTGAGTATGCAAAATACAAACTCCACAAAATGTTCATTTTACTTTGTAGTTTACAAATATACAAAATAGACATTTGCTTAAACTTATATTACATATTTATTAATAAAAGGAACTATATAGAAAAAAAATTTGTTCTGTTCAAGGCATACTAGGGAATAAACCATTGTACAAATTATTGCACATCTGAAACCACAGAGCGTAACAGACTGTGCAAAAAAATGCTAAAGAAATTACTTGACAGGTCATAAATGTAGATCAGAAGACAAATATAGATTTTCCTTGTCAAAGTATGCAGCAGTTTGAAAACTTTTGCTTCCTTGTTTGATACCTTTAGAACCAAGACTGACCAAGCGCCATCATTTAGGCTATTTAAACATGTATTCTGTATCTGAATTTCTTCCTCTTCTTCAACAATATGAATACACAATTCAAGGGAATTCTGGTTTTCCCTCCCCAAACTCACGGATATAATTTCTACCCAGATATCCACAACTTCCAGTCACCCCCTTGATATTTTATAAGTCCAGGAATATTCAAGTCAGATTTAGAATTGGAATGACACAAGATCCAGTCACAGACCCCATCTGTTCCTTGATTTTTGGATTCCTCGTTTTTCCTGATTATATACTCACGAATTAACTCAGCTGGGACTTGACCATTATTGTAGTGCTTTCTGGCTGAACTTTTTCCCTCATTGGGAAGACAGTGTGAGTCATATGTGTAAGGCAAGGTGTTCTGACCTGAAAAATGCTGGGTCACATTTCTGGCACTGGAAAAACCAGTGCCCAGTGTGTTTATGGTAGTGCCTGGTATGTACACTTGCGCTATGCAGTGTTTACTCAGTAGGTACTATGTGCTCAAGAGTATGTTACAGAGTACTGCGCTGGGAATAATACATATATTTAATGCTCATAACACTCTGGGAGTTAGTAATAAGTACCCTTAGGATTTAGATAAAGGCCCAGCATTTCTATTTCTTCTTCTGTTTCTCTGTCACTGATTTTTAAAAATGTATAGAATAAAAACTAAATATAGACATGAGAGGAATACAGAAGAGTATAATACAATTTTTTTAAAAATTCTTTTTCTGGGGTGGGAAATGAAGTCTTGCTCTGTCACCAGGCTGGAGTGCAGTGGCCTGACCTCGGCTCACTGCAACCTCCACCTCCCAGGTTCAAGCAATCCTCCTGCCTCAGCCTCCCAAGTAACTGGGACTACAGGTATGCACCACCACACCCAGCTAATTTTTTGTATTTTTAGTACAGACGGGATTTCACATGTTGGCCAGAATGGTCTCAGTCTCTTGACCTTGTGATCTACCCACCTCAGCTTCCCAAAGTACTGGGATTACAAGTGTGAGCCACTGCACCCGGCCAATTTTTTTTTTAATTCTAATTTTGTTTATATTTACTTGTTTGTGACTTGTGGAGAAACTACTGGATCCGCAGAAATAGGAAACAAGTTGCTAAATGGAATGTCTCTGCAACCACTGGTTTTTAAAAAATTTTTTTAAAATAGAATCCTAAAAAACATACTTTTTTTTCATTTACCTGTTTTTTAGTTTCAAAAAATTGTGAGCACCAGCTCTAGAAATGCAGCAGGATTCACCAGCCAAAACTCTAATCTCTTTTAATCAGTTCTGTGAGGCAAGACTCCAGGGTGGGACCTGACCTAAATAAGGCCCCAAAAATGAAGGATCCAAACAAAACTAAGCCAGGGAATGGACCCTATGTGGAATTTTGTTCTCAATGCTACTGGGTGTACTTAAAGTTCTGTTTTTTCTAAGCTTACTTAAGAGAAACTTAAATCCCAGAGTTTGTATAATTTTAATATTTTTCTAGACACCTCTCTATTTTATGACATGTACTAATAAGCAATTTAAACAAGTTTTTTAAGGTTCCTAGGGTAATTTTATTAAAATATATGTATGTATTTGAACAAGGTAAAAGAAATAGAAAAAATAATCCTTCTGTCCATAAACATTCCTTCAGGTAATGACATCAGAAGTCACAAAAATATAAAGAAAGTAGTCCAAATAAAGCCCAAGTGTTTCTGGACACATCTGTTTATTGTACCAACCATATGATGATGTTTAATTCCAACCATTTATCCAGTTGCTAGTCTAGACTAAACGTTTCTGGGTGATAGAGATCATGACTGCTTCATCTATTTTTTTTAATGGCCATATGAAACGGAAGCTATTAATTTATCTGTTTGAGTCTCAGGACCTCCTCCTTGTTTTTCAGTCAAGTACCAAGAAACTGGAGAAACTCTCTTCTGGGTACCAATATCTCCTGTATGAGGGGAGGAACACAGGATGACTCATTTCTCTTATATTGAGATAGAAGCAGAATTAACCACTCTTATCAGCCTGACACAATTCTGCTCTGGACATCCTCAAATGTCTCAAAGATGCCTAGGTGATTGTGAGAGGGTTTCCAGTGACTCTGGGCTAATGACCCAATAATAAGCCAGGCAGATAAGACTCAGGCTGATTCTAAATAGAAAATAAAACTGCCCTGGTGAAGCTCTAGAACCTACTTCACTGGTCCTAATTAATTAGCTTTCTAGTAAGAGAAATAAGAATACTCTACACCAGTATCACATTTTACAGGTAAGAATAGTTGTGGTAATGGCTCTGGATACTTTGTGGCCTTAATGTCTCACTCCTAAGATGCCTGTTTATACTTACAGATTCCATCATAAGATTTTATTTATACCTGGAGTCTCTCACATACATGCAACAGGTCACTGGAGAAGATCTGAAAACCTCAAATAGCCACGCTCTCAAAGGAAAGATTTAAGATGTCTATGTTGACATTTCACAATACAGAAAATGTCTTCTGTTGGTTTTCTGTGCATTCTCAAATCAAAATCTGGCCCTGTCCTGTAAATCTTAGGCAGAGGCCAGACTATATGTGCAGATTCCAGGTGGGATCAACCTGGCTCTGATTCCTTGGGTGTTACAGCAAGCAGAGTAGAATCAAAGGAGAGATCCCCTCATAGAGTCTGCTCTGGCACATTCTAAATAATATGTCTATCTAAAAGGAAAAAGCTGAAGAAACATAGATATAAGTTGACAGTTTATTTGGGCCAAGCTTGAGGACTGTAACCTGGGAGAAAATATTCAAGCTGCCTGAAACACACTTGATTAGCAGCGTGAGTACAAGTTGATCTGTAAAGGAGAAAAAAGATGGAGAGTGGGTTGATACAAAGTTGTTTGTTAGGAATTTTATTTATTTACAGGAATAACTGATTATTAATTGGATATACATCAAGATATAGATTATGAGTTATAGTGTCCAGTGTGGCATTATTAATATATAGCTACTTGTGGCAATAGAAAACAGCTTCAAAAGGTAAATACATAGTTCAAAAAAACAAAAAGAGAAACAGAATTCTGCTCTCATTTTAATGTCTCATTAAGTTTGACAACTAAAAGGATTTGCATCACTCAGAAAAAAAGGTTTTCTTTTTTTCTCAAATCTGAAGACTTGGATTCAGAATTTGAAGTTGCAGATTTAGGTCCTGAATGGGTGGAGTAGCAGCAGGTGTCTCCTGCATATTTCTGGGCATTTTAGCAAGAAGAAAAAGAAAGTTGATATGTCCATATGTACATGTCTACGCAATGCACACGTTACTATGATTGGGTTTCTGGGTCCCATAATCTGTGAATCAGTTTCAGGTCTGAAGATACAAGAGTCACTGAAAAATACAAAATCATTGTTTGTTCCTCTGTGAAGTTTGTAGAATTCTGATCTAGCCTTTCTAAAAGTTACTGTGGAGTACTATAAATACCAAATTGGCAGAGAGACAATTCTGCCTGCAAAGTTAAGGGACAATATGTACTTTGCAGCACAATTGTGAGTTGACTGATAGCCTGAGAGAGAAAGTTTCCTCTAGAGTAAAGCTTGGTTAGTACCTTATATTTTCATGTCATGTCTGTATGTCTAGACAGTTTTTGTGAAACATAATTAAAAGACAAATTTTCTTCAGCCCCAGAGAAACTCTACAATAGAACAGACATTTAATTGTTATATTACACAATTAAACCTGAATATGACATGCATCACAGTCATTCTGCTTAAGAAACTGCAAAGACAGAAATACAGTAACCATAATTAGAAAAATTTATAGAAAGCAGAAAAATTAGAGACAGTAGAAATATGGTCATCTAAGCTAATCAGTTATGTTCAATGACAAGATAAACTTTTCACATCTTCATGAAAGGAGGTAATTTTGCAACTTAAAGCCAGGGGCCTGCTAAAGGTAGGCTCTAAATCCCCTACAAAAATGGGTGAATAGGGTGATATCTTTTTGGCTATTTACATTTTAAAGCAATGGCTCTCTACTCCCTCAGCACTGGTCTACAGCTCTCCTGCTTGCCCTCTCCTGTTAGCTGGTGTCCTCTCTTGACCCCTACCATCTGCCATGGAGACAGAGCCTACAGCACAGGGCTCACAGCTGAAAGCTCACATCTTACATAAGCCACAACTGCCATGGCAGCATTTCAGTGTCACCTCAGAGAGTGAACCCTAAGCTGAAAGAAGACAGCCTGCAGGCCTCCAGGGGAGAACCACAGCTTCACAATAATGGAAATTGGAACAGTAATTCAGCCTCAGTTTTTATTTACAATGGTGACAGGGAAAAACTACTGCTGGATTTCCAACATGAGTCCAGATAGAGATAGCTCCAAAAGTTTTCACTGGGACAGCCCGCCTCATTCACAGACACCATGGAATACTTATAGTGCAGACACCCAAAGTATTGGACAGAAAAATAGCTCTCAGAGTAAGATTATGCTCAGTGGGAAAAAAAAGTTAAAAGCATCTTAAGTAAAAACTCAGTTTAAAGATTTATCAAGTAAGCCAGAAAACATTCTCTTAAAAGGAATTTCTCTTTCAACAATCTAAGTGCACAGCTACTCTCTGCATGAGAAACATGAGCATTCTAAAGAAAAGGGATGGGAGAGAAGATCCAAGATGGCCGATAAGGAGCAGCTCAGGATTGCAGCTCCCAGTGAAAGCAGAAAGGGTCAGTGGATGCCACATTTCCAGATGGATTTTTGTTGCCCACAGACCAGGAGATTCCCAGGCAGAGGAGCCCCATGGGATGCCAGTGCGGCTTTTTGGCCAGTGCGGCTTTTTGGCCAGTGCAGCTATTTTACCCGCGCCCCGGCGTGGCGGTTCTCCATACAAAATACACTGGTCTGGGTGCCCTTTTAAGCTGGCAATTGGAGCTCTGGGAAGGCAGAGTCACATCTGATTAAAAAGGGGACTGAAACAGAGAGCCAAGCCAGGAAATTCACAGGCAAAAAAGTGCCACAAATCTCAGCACTGCTGTTTCAGCTGGTGCAGTGGGTCGCTGCACAGGAAATCACACAGATCCTGGTGCCTTTTCAACAGGCGACTTGAACACCTGGGAAAGAGTGGACTGTTCAACTAAAAAAAAAGGGCTTTGAGGTAGGAAGCCAGGTGATCCAGCTTGGCTGGTCCCACCCCCACAAAAAAAAAAAACCAGCAATTGGAAACGCTCTGGGTTGAGAGTTTCACAGCAAGCACAGCTGCACCTGGGACAGTCCAGCTCTGTGGGAGAGGGGTGTCCGCCATTACCGAGGTACTCCACTACTACGGAGGTAGTCCACCACTGCTGAGGCAGCCCGCCGTTGCTGAGACAACCCGCCATTACAGAGGTGGGCCACCACTGGCGAGGCAGTTCTAACTACACCCATATAAATAGGACTGCAGGGAAGTTCACACGGCAGCTGGGCAGAGCCCACAGCAGCTCAGCAAAGCCTCTGCAGGCAGACAGTGACTAGGCTGCCTCCTTGCTGGGCAAGGAAGCCCAGAAAAAAAGACAGAAGCACAACAGAAACTCATAAATAAAGCCCTAACTCCCTGGGACAGCACCTGGGAAAATAAAGGGGTTTATGAGTTCTGCTGCAGCTCACTTAAACATACCTGCCCAGCAGATCTGAATGAACAACGGAGCTGACAGCTCAGCACTTGAGCTCCTATAAAGGACAGACTGTCTCCTCAAGCAGCTCCCTGACCCCCGTATATCCAAAGAGTCACCTCATAAAGGAGAGATCAGACTAACATGTGGCGGGCATCCTTCTGGGACAAAGATAGGAGCAGAAGAAACTGATAACAACCCTTACTGTTCTGCAGCTGCTGCAGCTGATCCCCAGTCAAGCAGGGCCTGGAGTAGACCTCAGCAGTCCTACAGCAGAGGGACCAGACTGCTAGAAAGAAAACTAAGAAATAACTTAATCATCAACAAACTAGACGTCCACTCAGAGACCCAATCTGAAAGTCAGCAACTACAAAGATGACAGGTGGATAAATTCACAAAGATGGGAAGAAACCAGTGCAAAAATGATGAAAACACCCAAAACCAGAACACCTCACCTCCTACAAGGGATCACAACTCCTCACCAACAAGGGAACAAGGCTGGATGGAGAATGAGTGTGATGAAATGACAGAATCAGGCTTCAGAAGATGGGTGATAAGAAACTTCTCTGAGCTAAAAGAACGTGTTCTAACCCAAAGCAAAGAAACTAAGAACCTTGAAAAAGATTTGATGACATGCTAACAAGAACGGACAACTTAGAGAGGAACATAAGTGAATTGATGGAGCTGAAAACACAACACAAGAACTTCACAAAGCACACACAAGTTTCAACAGCCGAACTGACCAAGCAGAAGAAAGGATATCAGAGGTCAAAGATCAACTCAATGAAATAAAATGAGAAGGCAAGATTAGAGAAAAAAGGGTAAAAAGGAATGAACAAAGTCTCCAAGAAATGTAGGACTATGTAAAAAGACCTAATCTACGTTTGATAGGTGTACCTGAATGTGACAAAGAGAATGAATCCAAGCTGGAAAATATTCTTCAGGATATCATCCAGGAAAACTTCCCCAACCTAGCAAGGCAGGCCAATATTCAAGTCCAGGAAATACAGAGAACAACACAAAGATATTCCTCAAGAAGAGCAACCCCAAGGCACATAATTGTCAGATTCACCAGAACTGAAGTGAAGGAGAAAATGCTAAGGGCAGCCAGAGGGAAAGGTTGGGTTACCCACAAAGGAAAGCCCATCAGACTCACAGCAGATCTGTCAGCAGAAACCCTACAAGCCAGAAGGGAGTGGAGGCCAATATTCAACATCCTTAAAGAAAAGAACTTTCAACCCGGAATTTCATATCCAGCCAAACTAAGCTTCATAAGTGAAGGAAAAATAAAATCCTTTACAAACAAGCAAGTACTCAGAGATTTCATCACCACCAAGCCTGCTTTACAAGAGCTCTTGAAAGACTCACTAAACGTAGAAAAAAACAACCAGTACCAGCCACTCCAAAAACATACCAAATGGTAAAGAGCATCAATACAATGAAGAATCTTCATCAACTAATGAGCAAAACATCCAGCTAGCATCAAAATGGCAGTATCAAATTCACACATAACAATATTAACCCTAAATGTAAATGGACTAAATGCCCAAAATCAAAAGACACAGACTGGCAAATTGGATAAAAAGCCAAAACCCATCGGCATGCTGTATCCAGGAAATCCATCTCACATGCAAGAAAACACAACGGCTCAAAATAAAGGGCTGGAGGAAGATTTACCAAGCAAATGGAGAGCAAAAAGAACCAGGAATTGCAATTCTCATGTCTGATAAAATAGACTTTAAAGCAACAAAGATCAAAAGAGACAAAGGACATTACATAATGGTAAAAGGATCAATGCAACAAGAACAGCTAACGATCCTAAATATATACACACCAATACAGGAGCATCCAGATACATAAGGCAAGTTCTTAATGACTTACAAAGAGACTTAGACTCCCACACAATAATAGTGGGAGACGTTAACACCTCATTGTCAATATTAGATCAACCAGACAGAAAATTAACAAGGATATCCAGGACTTGAACTCAAACCTGGAACAAGCAAACCTAATAGACATTTACAGAACTCTCCACCCCAAATCCACAGAATATACATTCTTCTCAGCACCACGTCACACCTACTCTAAAATTGACCATATAATTGGAAGTAAATCACTCCTCAGCAAATGCAAAAGAACAGAAATCATAATAAACAGTCACTCAGACCACAGTGCAATCAAGTTAGAACTCAGAATTGGGAAACTAACCCAGAACCGCACAACTTCATAGAAACTGAACAACTGGCTCTTGAATGTTGACTGGGTAAAGAGTGAAATAAAGGCAGAAATAAAGATGTTCTTCAAAACCAATGAGAATGAAGTCACAACATACCAGAATCTCTGGGACACATTTAAAGCAGTCTCTAGAGGAAAATATATAGCAGTAAATGCCCACATGAGAAGCAAGGTGAGATCTAAAATTGACACCCTATCATCAAAATTGAAAAAGCTAGAGGAGTAAGATTAAAAAAAAACTCAAAACCTAGCCAAAGACAAGAAATAACTGAGATCAGAGCAGAACAATAGGAGACAGAGACACAAAAAACCCTTCAAAAAAAATCAATAAATCCAGGAGGTGGTTTTTCGAAAAGATCAACAAAATAGACCACTAGCCAGATTAATAAAAAAGAAAAGAGAATAATCAAATAGATGCAATAAAAAAAATAAAGGGGGCCAGGCACGGTGGCGCACGCCTATAATCCCAGCACCTTGGGAGGCTGAGGCAGGTGGATCACGAGGTCAAGACATCGAGACCATCCTGGTCAACATGGTGAAACCCTATCTCTACTAAAAAATACAAAAATTAGCTGGGCATGGTGGTGCATGCCAGTAGTCCCATCTACTCGGGAGGCTGAGACAGGAGAACTGCTTGAACCAAGGAGGTGGAGGTTGTGGTGAGCCGAGATGGTGCCATTGCACTCCAGCCTGGGTACCAAGAGCGAAGCTCCATCTCAAAACAAAACAAAACAAAAAACAATAAAGGGGATATCACCACAGATTCCACAGAAATTCAAACCATCATCAGAGATCATTACGAACAACTCTATGCACACAAACTAGTAAACCTGGAAGAAATGGATAAATTCCTGGACACTTGCATCCTCTAAAGCCTAAACCAGGAAGAAGTCAAATCGCTGAATACACCAAGGAGAACAAGGTCTGAAGCTGAGGCAGCAATTAAGAGCCTACCAGCCCAAAAAAGCCCAGGTCCAGATGGGTTCACAGCCGATTTCTACCAGACATACAAAGAGGAGCTGGTACCATTCCTTCTGAAACTATTCCAAACAATCCAAAATGAGGGAATCCTTCCCAAATCATTTTATGAGACCAACATCATCCTGATACTAAAACCTGGCAGAGACTCAACAAGAAAAGAAAACTTCAGGCCAATATCCATGATGAACATAGATGCAAAAATCTTCAATAAAATACCGGCAAGCTGATTGCAACAGCACAGCAAAAGGCTTATCCACCATGATCAAGTAGGATCCATCCCAGAGATGCAAGGCTGGTTCAACATATTCAAGTCTATAAACGTAATTCACCACATAAACAAAACCAAAGACGAAAACCACATGTTTATCTCAATTGATGCAGAGAAGGCCTTGGACAAAATTCAATAGCGCTTCATACTAAAAACCCTCAATAAACTAGGTATTGACGGAACGTATCTCAAAATAATAAAAGCTATTTACAACAAACCAACAGCCAACGTCATACTGAATGGGCAAAAGCATTCCCTTTGAAATCTGGCACTAGACAAGGATGCCCTCTTTCACCACTGCTATTCAATATAGTATTGCAAGTTCTAGCCAGAGCAATCAGGTAAGAAAAAGAAATAAAGGATATTCAAATAGGAAAGAAGGAAGTCAAATTGTCTCCATTTGCAGATGACATGATTGTATATCTAGAAGACCCCATAGTCTCAGCCCAGAATCTCCTCAAACTGATAAGCAAAGTCTCAGGATACAAAATCACTGTGCAAAAATCACAAGCATTCCTATATACCAATAACAGACTTAAAGAGAGCCAAATCAAGAATGAACTGCCATTCACAATTGCTATAAAGAGAATAAGATATCTAGGAATACAACTAACAGAGAGCGTAAAGGACCTCTTCAAGGAGAACTACAAACCACTGCTCAACAAAATAAGAGAGGACAAAAACAGACGGAGAAAAATTCCATGTTAGGAAGAATCAATATCGTGAAAATGGCCATACTACCCAAAAGTAATTTACAGATTCAATGCTATCCATATCAAGCTACCAATGATCTTCCTCACAGAACTGGAAAAAATCATCTTAAACTTCATATGGAACCAAAAGAGAGCCTACATTGCCAAGTCAACTCTAAGCAAAAAGAATTAAGCGGGAGGCATCACACTACCGGACTTCAAACTATACCACAAAGCTACAGTAATCAAAACAGTATCATAGGTACCAAACAGAAATATAGACCAATGGAACAGAACAGAAGCCTCAGAGGCAACACCACACATCTACAACCATCCTATCTTTGACAGACCTGACAAAAACAAGCAATGGGGAAAGGAGTCCCTGTTTAATAGATGGTGTTCGGAAAACTGGCTAGCCATGTACAGAAAGCAGAAACTGGACCCCTTCCCGACACCTTACACTAAAATTAACTCCAGATGGATTAAAGACTTAAACATAAGACCTAACACCAGGGCTGGGCGCAGTGGCTCAAGCCTGTAATCCCAGCACTTTGGGAGGCCGAGGCGGGTGGATCACAAGGTCAAGAGATTGAGACCATCCTGGTCAACATGGTGAAACCCCATCTCTACTTAAAATACAAAAAATTAGCTGGGCATGGTGGCGCGTGCCTGTAATCCCAGCTACTCAGGAGGCTGAGGCAGGAGAATTGCCTGAACCCAGGAGGCGGAGGTTGCAGTGAGCCAAGATCGCACCATTGCACTCCAGCCTGGGTAACAAGAGCGAAACTCCAAGACCTAACACCATAAAAACCCTAGAAGAAAACCTAGGCAAAAGCATTCTGGACATAGGCATAGGCAAGGACTTCATGACCAAAACACCAAAAGCATTGGCAACAAAAGCCAAAATAGACAAATGGGACCTAATCAAACTCCACAGCTTCTGCACAGCAAAAGAAACAGTTATTAGACTGAATCAGCAACCAACAGAATGGGAAAAAAATTTTGCAATCTACCCATCTGACAAATGGCTAATACCCAGAATCTACAAAGAACTAAAACAGATTTACAAGAAAAAAACAAATATGCCCATTCAAAAGTGGGCGAAGGATATGAACAGACACCTTACAAAAGAAGACATATGTGAGGCCAACAAACACATGAAACAATGCTCAGTATCACTGGTCATTAGAAAAATGCAAATCAAAACTACATTGAGATACCATCTCACACCAGTTAGAATGGCCATCATTAAAAAATCGGGAGACAACAGATGCTGGAGAGGATGTGGAGAAATAGGAATACTTTTACACTGTTGGTGGGAGTGTAAATTAGTTCAACCATTGTGGAAGACAGTGTGGTGATTCCTCAAGGACCTAGAATTAGAAATCCCATTTGACCCAGCAATCCCATTACTGGGTATATATCCAAAGGATTATAAATCATTCTAAGGACACATGCACACAAATGTTCATTGCAGCACTGTTTATAATAGCAAAGACCTGGAACCAACCCAAATGCCCATCAATGATAGACTGGACAGGGAAAATGTGGCACAAATACACCATGGAATATTATGCAGCCATCAAAAACGTTGAGTTCGTGTCCTTTGTAGGGACATGGATGAACATGGAAACCATCATTCTCCACAAACTGACACAAGAACAGAAAATCAAACACTGCATGTTCTTGCTCATAGGTGGGTGTTGAACAATGAGAACACATGGACACAGGGAGAGGAGCATCACACACTGGGGTCTGTCAAGGGGGAAACAGGGTAGGGACAGTGGGGGTGGGGAGTTGGGAGAGAGAGCATTGGGAGAAATGCCAGATATAGGTGATGGTGAGGAAGGCAGCAAATCATACTGCCATGTGTGTACCTATGCAACAATCTTGCATGTTCTTCACATGTACTCCAAAACCTAAAATGCAAAAAAAAAAAAAAGGACCTCCTTAAAAAGTATAGACAAGCTGGGTGCAGTGGCTCATGCTTGTAATCTCAGCATGACCTGAGGCTGGGAGGCTGAGGCAGGTAGCACATTAGGTCAAGAGTTCAAGACCAGCTTGTCCAATATGGTGAAATCCCATTTCTACTAAAATATAAAAATTAGTCAGTCATGGTAGAGCACACCTGTAGGCCCAGCTACTCAGAAGGCTCAGGCAGGAGAACTGCTTGTACCCAGGAGGTGGAGGTCACAGTGAGCTGAGATTATGCCACTGCATTCCAGCCTGGGTGAAAGAGTGAGATTCCATCTCCAGATGGATTAACTCCAGATGGATTAAAGATTTAACCATAAGATCTAACACCACAAAATCCCTAGAAGAAAACCTAGACAATACCATGCAGGACATAGGCATAGGTAAGGACTTCATGACTAAAAGCAATAGTGACAGAAGCCAAAATAGACAAATGGGATCTAATTAAACTTAAGAGCAAAAGAAACAATCATTTGAGTCAACCAGCAACCAAAAGAATGGGAAAAAAATTTTACAAGCTACCCATCTGACAAAGGGCTAATATCCACAATCTACAAAGAACTAAAATTTACAAGAAAAAAACAGACAGCCCCATCAAAAAGTGGGTGAAAGATATGAACAGACATATTTCAAAAGAAGATATTTATGTAGTCAACAAACATGAAAAAAAATGCTCATCATCACTGGTCATTAGAGAAATGCAAATCAAAACCACATTGAGATACCATCTCACGCCACTTAGAATGGTGAGCATTAAAAAAAATCTGGAGACAGGCCGGGCGTGGTGGCTCAAGCCTGTAATCCCAGCACTTTGGGAGGCCGAGGCGGGTGGATCACGAGGTCAAGAGATCGAGACCATCCTGGTCAACATGGTGAAACCCCGTCTCTACTAAAAATACAAAAAAATTAGCTGGGCATGGTGGCATGTGCCTGTAATCCCAGCTGCTTAGGAAGCTGAGGCAGGAGAATTGCCCGAACCCAGGAGGCGGAGGTTGCGGTGAGCCGAGATCGCGCCATTGCACTCCAGCCTGGGTAACAAGAGCGAAACTCCGTCTCAAAAAAAAAAAAAAAAAAAATCTGGAGACAACAGATGCTGGAGAGGATGTGGAGAAATAGGAATGCTTTTACACTGTTGGTGGGAGTGTAAATTAGTTCAACCATTGTGGTGATTCCTCAAGAATCTAGAAATAGAAATACCATTTGAACCAGCAATCCCATTACCGGGTATATACCCAAAGGATTATAAATCAATCTATTATAAAGAAACATGCACACATATGTTCATTGTGGCGCTGTTTATGATAGCAAAGACCCAGAACCAACCTAAATGCCCATCAAAGATAGACTGGATAAAGAAAATATGGCATGCATACCCCATGGAATACTATGTAGCCATAAAAAAGGATAAGTTCATGTCTTTTGCAGGCAAATGGATGAATCTGAAAACCATCATTCTCAGCAAACTGACACAGAACAGAAAAACACTGCATGTTCTCACTGATAAGTGGGTGTTGAACAATGAGAACACATGGACACAGTGAGGGGAACATCACATACTGGGGTATGTTGGGGGATGGCGGGCCAGGGGAGGGACGGCAGGGAGTGGGGAGATTGGGGAGGGATAACGTTAGGAGGAATACCTAATGTAGGTAACGGGGGAATGGAGGCAGCAAACCACCAAACCACCATGGCATGTGTATACCTATGTAACAATCCTGTAAGATCTGCACATGCACCCCAGAACTTAAAAGTAAAATAAAAAATAAATAAATACATAAATAAACTTGATGAACTTAAAAAAAGAAGTATAAACAAAAGGCAGCTGGGTGCGGTGGCTCACGCCTGTAATCCCAGTACTCTGGGAGGCTGAGGTAGGTGGCTCATCTGAGGTCAGGAGTTCGAGGTCAGCCTGGCCAACATAATGAAACCCTGTTTCTACTAAAAATACAAAAAAAATTAGTTGGTTGTGGTGGTAGATTCCTGTATTTCCAGCTACTTGGGGGACTGAGGCAGGAGAATCTCTCGAACCCGTGAGGCAGAAGTTGCAGTGAGCTGAGATCATGCCATCGCACTTCAGCATAGGCAACAAGAGCAAAACTCCATTGCACTCCAGCATGGGCAACAAAGTAAACTCCCTCTCAAAAAAAAAAAGGAGACAAAATACTAGATGTGGTGGCTCACACCTGTAATCCCAGCACTTTGAGAGTCCAAGGAGGGAAGATTACTTGAGGTCAAGAGTTTGAGACTAGCCTGGCCAACATGGTTAAACCTCGTCTCTACTAAAAATACAAAAATTAGCTAAGCATGGTGGATGAAATTACAGGTTTTAAACCTGTAATTCAGGTTTAAAACTCAGGAGGCTGAGGCAGAAGAATTGCTTGAACCCAGGAGGCAAAGGTTCCAGTGTGCTGAGATTATACCACTGCACTCCAGCCTGGGTGACAGAGTGAGACTTTATCTCAAATTAAAAAAAAAAAAGTAAACCAAAACATAAACAAATGTTTTTTAAAATAAGATATATATGTGCTGTTTTTCAAAATAAGATATATATGTGGCTAAAAAGCACATTAAAAAACACTCATCACTAGAGAAATGCGAAGAAAAATTGCAGTGAGATACCACCTCACACCAGAAAAAGTGACTATTATTATGAAGTCAAAAAATAACAGACGCTGGCCAAGTTGCAGAAAAAAAGAGTATGTGCTACTGGCAGGAGTGCAAATTAGTTCAACCATTGTGAAAAGCAGTGTGGAGATTCTTCACAGAACTAAAAACAGATTTACCATTTGACCGAACAACCTCATAATTGTGTATATACCCAGTGAAATATAAATTATTTTATTATAAGGACACATGCACATGCATGTTCACTGCAGCACTATTCACAATAGCAAAGGCATGAAATCAACCTAAATGCCTATCAGTGGTAGACTGGATAAAGAAAATATGGTATGGTAACGTGGAGTGGCTCATGCCTATAGTTCCAGCACTCTGGGAGGCTAAGGCAGGCGAATTGCCTGAGCTCAGGAGTTCAAGACCAGCCTAAACAACATGGCAAAACCACATCTCAAACAAAAAGTACAAGAAAAAAAAATTCGCTGGGGCTTGGCGGCACACACCTGTGTACCAGCCACTTGGGAGGTTGAGGCTGCAGTAAGCCGAGATCATGCCACTGTACTCCAACCTGGGTGACAGAGTGAAACCCAGTCTCTTAAAATAAAAAAGAAATGAAATGAAAGATTTAATAAAAACAAAATATGGAACATAAACATCATGAAATACTGGGTTGCCATAAAAAGCAAACAAGATTACATCATTTGCAAGCAACATGGATGGAACTGGAGACCATCATCCTTAGAAAACTAATGCAGAAAGAGAAAAACAAATCCATGTTATCATTTTAGTAAGAGCTAAACAATAAGAACGCATTGACACAAAGAGAGGAACAAAACACACTGAGGCCTAGTTAAGGATGGAGGGTAGGAGGACAAAAAGGATCAGAAAAATAATACTTGTGTGGTGCTGTGCTTAATACCTCAGTGACAAAATAATCTACACACCAACCCCGGCACAATTGTACCTATATAACAAACTTGCATTTGTACTCCTAAATCAAAATTAAAAATTAAAACAAAAAAATCTATGGGTTAAAGAGAGTGCAATGCAGGTGGAAGGACTGGTTTGTGATACAGACAGTAAGAGTAGAGTTCAGGTGTGACTACTCTGATTAATTTCTGGGTCCATTCAGGCAGACGAGATTATGAACAGGTTGTCCAGAATCCCAGGCTGGTGGAGAAAACACGTTGCTGCTACAGATTCTGTGTCTGGGGATTGGGATATGCCAGGAGACTTGTAGACACTTTTGTGAGTTTTTGGCAAGAAACACTAGAATCAAAAATGCTGTGGTGAAATTCCTGAGGGTGATACCTAGTCAGTCCCAAGAGGAGTGTGGACAAGTCAGTATCTATCTAGTGGATATGTTTTTGAGAAGGTAGAAATCCTGTGATGGCAGCAGTGAAAAAAGGAGTCTGTTATCAGAACTTTTTTCCTTTAAGTTTTTATCCTCTTTTACCCTGGGAGGAAACCTGAAATCACAGGGTAATGAGTAGTTTAACAGCCTGTGTAGAGAAGAGCAGAGCCTCCAATTCCCAGACACCAGAGATCCATTCCAGACCAGGCCTCTGTTATATCTCTCATCTGGAACCAAATTTGTAGAGTTTGCTAAACACCAAGCAATTCTCCAACACCAACTCATTGTCTAACATTTAAATTCTGACACCACCCAGAGTCAGCAGAGACCCTAATTTAGGGCTGAGTCTCACGACTTTGTTCTTACTACAGATGCCAATCACAAACCCCACAGACCCATCTCTGCTTCTGAGCTACCGTGTAAAAACTAGGGACTCCCGTAACCTTCCTAAAGTTCAATAATTTTATAGAGCTACTCACAGAACTCAGAAAAACACTGTAGTTACATTTATCAGTTTATTAGAAAAGATACAATCCAAGAAAAGTCAAGTGGAAGAAACGTATAAAACAAAAAAAGAGGTGGAGAAAGATAAAGCACAAAGATAATTCTGGTAAATAGCTGTGATTAATAAAATTCTCCATCCTTTGTGTGCTCCAGGAACAGTTTCTGGAAAGAAACACCCTTCCCATTATGACTTAGATAGGGCTCTCTTTTCTTATCTATCACATAGCCAGACACAGACTCTGCACTTTGTCTCCTTTTCCTCAAAAACAAAAACAAACAAAACAAAAAAAACTCAGCTGAATTTGTTTTCAGTGACCAACCTAAAATATTTCTTAATCAAATATTACTTGTTTATTTTCTTTCAATAGGCTTCTAAAGTTTGAGATACCCACAGTCTGAGTCAACATACAACCCCATTTTATGTAGTTTCTAAGAACATGTTGAATTTAGGGTAAAACATTCTCTGATCTAAAATCTGATTCTTTCACCCTCCATTTGCCATCCCCTCCCACCTCCTCTCTAATATTGTTTGCTCTTTCATATAAAACAAGGCCCTTGTCTGCCTAAACTTTACAATCCTTAAAGATCTTGTAGTTGGTACTTCCTCCTGTTGTAATACTCTTTGGAAATTCAATTTTTTTCATCTTTCACCCTCCATTTGCCATCCCCTCCCACCTCCTCTCTAATATTGTTTGCTCTTTCATATGAAACAAGGCCCTTGTCTGCCTAAACTTTGCAATCCTTAAATATCTTGTAGTTGGTACTTCCTCTTGTTGTAATACTCTTTGGAAATTCAATTTTTTTCAACATAAATCTAACTTTGTTTTATTTTACAAAGTCTAAAAATTACCTCAAAACAGTAACAATTTCATCTTCAGTAAGACCCTCCCAATCCCCTTCCACCTTAACCTTAACTGCATCTGCCTTTGGGTCCCCAGCTTTCCAAGGTTCTGAAGCTTCTCTCAGGATAAAGGCTTCTTTCATGGCTGGGGTGAGCAGGCTGGGTATCTGCAGAGAAGGCTCCCCAGAAAAAAAATAGTGATCCTTTAATAACCTCCTTTTGCAGGCTCAGTATTAGCCTTGGCTTAGAGTCACTGGGCTGAGGCTTTAACTTTCATGTCAGAGTTAATCACTTGGTTTTTGAAAGTAAGTGTTTGAAAAATTCAGCAAAATTACTCTAAGACAGTGTTTATATAAGAGAAGGAAATTTTGGCCGGGCGCGGTGGCTCACACCTGTAATCTCAGCACTTTGGGAGGCTGAGGCGGGTGGTTCACGAAGTCAAGAGATCGAGACCATCCTGATCAACATGGTGAAACCCCGTCTCTACTAAAAATACAAGAAATTAGCTGGGCATGGTGGCGCGCGCCTGTAGTCCCAGCTACTTAGGAAGCTGAGGCAGGAGAATTGCCCGAACCCAGGAGGCGGAGGTTGCGGTGAGCTGAGATCATGCCATTGCACTACAGCCTGGGTAACAAGAGCGAAACTCCGCCCCCACAAAAAAAAAAAGGAAATTTTAAGGTGATTACATTTTATATCTCAATAAGAGAAGCAAAAATATCTATTCTCTTCAGACAGTAAATGTATTATTTTACTATTTCCACTAAAAATCATGTAGTAAACAATTAAGTCAATATGGGAACAATTCTAGAAGGTACAAAGTTTCAGTTCATATAGCTTAGCATAAACTCAAAAAGCAACATATAGGATACAGAACAGAGATACTCACGATCACAAATCTACCCTGCAAAAAGAGGAACTGATGTTTTCATGAATCTACATAACTCACCAATTATCTACCACATTTTCTTGTGGAAATGTGAGCATTTTCTACAGTCAAAATGGAAGAAAGATTTTTCCTATTTTTTTTCCTTGGTAGCATTCTAAAAGTTAAGCCTTGAAATTCTGTTTAAAATCACTGATTGGGCACGGTGGCTCAGCTTGTAATCCCATATCTTTTGGAAGCAGAGGTGGGTGAATTACCTGAGATCAGGAGTTTGAGACCAGCCTGGTCAACATGGTGAAACCCCATCTCTACTAAAAACACAAAAAATTAGCCAAGCATCATGGCAGATGACTGTAATCCCAGCTACTCGGGAGGCTGAGGCAGAAAAATCACTTGAACCCTGGAGGTGGAGGTTGCAGTGAGCAAAGATTATGCCATTGCACTCCACCCTGGATGACAGAGTAAGACTCCATTAAAAAAAAAAAAAAAAAAAAGCCATAAAAAAACATACCAGAGAAAATTCCTAAACTCATTCTCTGAAAAGGGTAAATAAAAAATTTTAACAAATGGAATATATAGTTAAATATTATTCTGAAGCCTGCCTCTTTTCTGCCCTTGGTAAATATTTTCTTATCTTTCAATCCCTACTAATAAAACGCAATTTACAGTTTAAAACTGAGGTCAAAATAAGTGAACAAATCTTTTCTTCTTCTTTTTTTTTTTTTGAGACGGAGTTTTGCTGTTGTTACCCAGACTGGAGTGCAATGGCGCGATCTCAGCTCACCGCAACCTCCGCCTCCTGGGTTCAGGCAATTCTCCTGCCTCAGCCTCCTGAGTAGCTGGGACTACAGGCGCGCGCCACCATGCCCAGCTAATTTTTGTATTTTTAGTAGAGACGGGGTTTCACCTTGCTGACCAGGATGGTCTCGATCTCTTGACCTCATGATCCACCTGCCTCGGCCTCCCAAAGTGCTGGGATTATAGGCGTGAGCCACCGCGCCCGGCCTGTGAACAAATCTTTTCAAGGTACAGGTGTGCCTGACTAATGTGTCAAGTCAGGCCATTCAATTACCTGAGAGATTTTCCCACTTCATTCTGTTCATTTAAGTGCTCAAAACCCCTTTTCAGGACACTCTAGACTATGCCCCAGTGAGTGCCTCAGGTGCGTTTTACTTTGCAAGTTCTTGCACCATCTCACTATGATCACTTTTTTTTTTTGTCTTTTGTGATACCATTTTTTATTTCACAGTTCTAACCATTTTTCTTTCACTTTTTAAAAAATTATATTTCTTTCACTATTCTTCTGCCCCCTTAGAGAATGAAGGGGAGAGAAATTATTTCAGTGTTTACCCTGCAATATCAGCATCTGATTGTCTGAACAGCAATATGCCTTCAAGAAATGGAGGCTGGGTTGGGTGAAGACAATCTTGATGTCTCAAGGGTTAGCTTTTCAAAGAAAGAGTAAGCCAGTAGATTTCTCTCAACCCCAGGGCATCCGCTTGCTTCGTTGAAAGGCTACACTTCATACCTAAGGCTGTCCTATGGGAGAATATGACCTGGAGCTGATATTCACTAGACACTCCAGCAGACATAGCAATGGGGATATTTTAGTTAATTCCCAGACAGTTCTGAAATCCAGGACCAGCGGGAAAAAAAAAAAAAAAAAAACACGAAGAATGGCTGAAAACACATCACTCCATAAAGTTTCCAAAGAAAAACCTTTACCCCAAAACATTCTGATAAAATTGCTAGGCCTAGGAGAAAATAAAAAGGTACAGCCGGGTGCAGTGGCTCATACCTGTAATCCCAGCACTTTGAAAGGCCGAGATGGGCAGATCACGAGCTCAAGAGTTCAAGACCAGCCTGACAAACATGGTGAAACCCCATCTCTATGAAAAATACAAAAATTAGCTGGGTGGGATGGTGCATGCCTGTAATCCCAGCTACTTAGAAGGCTGAGACAGGAGAATTGCTTGAACCTGAGAGGCAGAGGTTACAAGGAGCCAAGATCATGCCACTGCACTCCAGCCTGGGTGACAGAGTGAGATTTTCTCTCAAAAAAAAAAAAAACAAAGAGGCACAAAGATTTCTTACAACACAGTGTCAGGGGATTCTTTTTTGCTTTCTTCTCATGGGAAATATTTACAAACAGAAAACAAATATTATTAAAAGTTCCACCCAATGCTTTGTTAAAATAATTAAAATATGGTATCAAAAATGTACACTAAAAGACAAACAGTAATGTGAATCGGAGCAGAAAAACTGACATTGGGAAGGTAAGAATGAACTGGAAATTCAGTATTTTACTGCAAGCCAGATTTAGGCTGCAGAAATAGGGGTTTAGGAGTAGACATAATACTCTG
The DNA here is from genome assembly GCA_031835075.1 of Saguinus oedipus. Classification (NCBI taxonomy): domain Eukaryota; kingdom Metazoa; phylum Chordata; class Mammalia; order Primates; family Cebidae; genus Saguinus; species Saguinus oedipus. The sequence continues at coordinate 21,541,849 of CM063187.1, forward strand.
CCTGGGATACCTGTAAAAAATGCAGGGGAGAGATCAGACTCCCTCCTTGCCAGGCAGGGCATCTCTGAAAAAAGGCAGTAGCCCATCAGGGACATAAATAAAGCCCCATCTTCCCAGGACAGAGCACAGAAAAGGGGGAAAATGGGTGGTTATGAGTTCCACTTCAGCAGACTTAAACGTCCCTGCCCAGCAGCTGTGAAGGGAGTAACAGAGCTCCCAGCACAGCACTTGAGCTCTGATAAAGGACAAACTGCCTTCTCAAGTGGCTCCCTGACCCCCATATATCCAAAGAGACACTTCATACAGGAGCGCTCTGGCTGACATCTATGGGTACCCTTCTGGGACAGAGGAGTACCAGAGGAAGGAATAGGCAGCAATCCTTGCTGTTCTGCAGCCCCCATGGGTGATTCCCAGGCAAGCAGGGTCTGGAGTAAACCTCCAGCAGTCCTGCAGTAGAGGGCCCTGTTATAAGGAAAACTGAAAAACAGAAAGAAACAGTTTCAACATCAACAAAAAGGACGTCGACTCAGAGACCCCCATCTGAAAGTCACCAACTTCGTAGATAAATCCATGGAGATGGAAAGAAACCAGCACAAAAAGGCTGAAATCACCAGAAACCAGAATGCCTCTTCTCCTCCAAGGGATCACAACTCCTCACTAGCAAGGGAATAAAACTGGATGGAGAATGAGTTCGATAAATTGACAGAAGCAGGCTTCAGAGGGTGGGTAATAACGAACTTCTTTGAGCTAAAAATGCATGTTCTAACCCAATGCAAAGACACTAAGAACCTTGAAAAACTGTTAGACAAAATGCTAACTAGAATAACCAGCTTAGAGAAGAACATAAATAACTTGATGGAGCTGAAAAACACAGTATGAGAACTTCGGGAAGCATACACAAGTTTCAATAACAGAGTCGATCAAGCAGAAAAAAAGGATACCAGAGATGGAAATCAATTCAATGAAATAAAATCAGAAGGCAAGATTAGAGAAAAAAGAGTGAAAAGCATCCAAGAAATATGAAATTATGTGAAAAGACCTAAACTATGTTGATTGGTGTACCCAAATGTGACAAGAAGAATGAAACCAAGCTGGAAAACATTCTTTAGAATATTATCCAGGAGAACTTTCCCAACCTAGCAAGACAGGCCAACATTCAAATCCTGGAAATACAGAGAAAACCACAAAGATATTCCTCAAGAAGAGCAACCCCAAGGCACATAATCATCAGATTCACTAGGGTTGAAATGAAGGAAAAAAATGCTAACAACCAGAGAGAAAGGTCAGGTTACTCACAAAGGGAAGCCCATCAGACTCAAAGAAGATCTCTTGGCAGAAACCCTACAAGCCAGAAGAGAGTGAAGGTCAATATTCAACTCCTTAAAGTAAAGAACTTTCAACCCAGAATTTCATATAGTCAAACTAATCTTCATACATGAAGGAAAAATAAAATCCTTTATTCTCTCAGCAATTGCTGAGAGATTTTGTTACCACCAGGCCTGGCTTACAAGAGTTCCTGAAGGAAGCACTAAATATGGAAAGAAACAACTAGCACTGCAAAATTATACCAAATAGTAAAAACCATCGACACAATGAAGAAACTGCATCAACTAACGGGCAAAACAACCAGCCAGTATCAAAGTGGCAGGATCAAATTCACACATAACAATATTAAGCTTAAATATAAATGGACTAAATGTCCCAGTCAAAAGACAGACTGGCAAATTGGATAAAGAGTCAAGACCCATCTGTATGCTGTATTCAGGAGAAATATCTCATGTGCAAAGACACACATAGACTCAAAATAAAGGGATGAAGAAAGATTTACCAAGCAAATGAAGAGCCAAAAAAAAAAAAAAAAAAAAGAAAGCAGGGATTGATTGCAATCCTAGTCTCTGATAAAATGAACTTTAAACCAACCAAGATCAAGATCAAAAGAGACAAAGAAGGACATTACATAATGGTAAAAGGATCACTGCAACAAGAGCTAATTATCCTAAATATATATGCACCCAATACAGAAGCACCCAGATACATAAAACAAGTTCTTAACGACCTACAAAAAGACTTAGACTCTCACACAATAATAGTGGGAGACTTTAACACTCCACTGTCAATATTAGACAAATCAATGAGACAGAAAATTAGCAAGGATATCCAGGACTGAATTAATATCTGGACCAAGCAGACCTAATAGACATCTATAGAACTCTCTACCCCAAATCCACAGATTCTTCTCAGCACCACATCGCACCTACTCTAAAACTGACCACATAATTGGAAGTAAATCACTCCTCAGCAAATGCAAATGAACAGAAATTATAACAACCAGTCTCTCAGACCACGGTGCAATCAAATTGGAACATGGGATTAAGAAACTCACTCAAAACCTCACAACTACATGGAAACTGAACAACCTGCTCCTGAATAACTACTGGATAAATAATGAAACAAAGGTAGAAATAAAGATCTTTTTTGAAACCAATAAGAATAAAGACACAATGTACCAGAATCTCTGGGACACATTTAAAGCAGTGTCTCGAGGGAAGTTTATAGCACTAAATGCCCACATGAGAAGTTAGAAAAGATCTAAAATTGACACCTTATCATCAAAATTAAAAGAACTAATGGAGCAAGATCAAATTAAAAAGCTAGCAGAAGACAAAAAATAAGATCAGAGCAGAACTGAAGGAGATAGAGACATAAAAAACCCTTCAAAAAAAAAAAATCAATGAATCCAGGAGCTGGTTTTTTCAAAGGATCAATAAAATAGATAGACCGCTAGCCAGACTAATTAAAAAAAAAAAAAAGGAGAGAGTACATTCTAATAGATGCAATAAAAAATAATAAAAGGAATTACCACCGATTCCACAGAAATACAAACTACCATCAGCGATTACTACAAACAACTCTATGCACATAAACCAGTAAATGTGGAAGAAATAGATAAATTCCTGGACACTTGCACACTCCCAAGACTAAACCAGAAAGAAGTTGAATCCCTGAATAGACCAAGAACAAGGTCTGAAGTTGAGGTAGCAACTAATAGCCTACCAACCAAAAAAAGTCCAGGACCAGACAGGTTCACAGCCAAATTCTACCAGACGTACAAAAAGGAGCAGGTACCATTTCTTCTGAAACTATTCCAAATACAAAACAAGGAAATCCTCCCTAACTCATTTTATGAGACCAACATCCTCCTGATACCAAAACCTGGCAGACACACAACTAAAAAAGAAAATTTCAGGCCAATATCCATGATGAACATTGATGTGAAAATCTTCAATAAAATACTGGCTGACTAAATCCAACAGCATATCAAAAAGTTTATCCATCACGATCAAGTCAGCTTCATCCCAGGGATGCAAGGCTGGTTCATATGCAAATCTATAAACACAATCCATCACATAAACAGAACCAAAGACAAAAAACACATGATTATCTCAATGGATGCAGAGAAGGTCTTTGACAAAATTCAACAGCCCTGTATACTAAAAACTCTCAATAAACTAGGTATCAATGAAACGTATCTCAAAATAATAAAAGCTATTTATGACAAACCCACAGCCAATGTCATACTGAATGGCAAAAACTGGAAGCATTCCCTTTGAAAACTGGCACTCAACAAGGGTGCCCTCTCTCACCACTTTTATTCAACATAGTATTGGAAGTTCTAGCCAGAGCAATCAGGCAAGAAAAAAACATTAAGAGGTATTCAATTAGGAAAAAAGGAAGTCAAACTGTCTCCATTTGTAGATGACGTGATTTCATATTTAGAAGACCCCATGATCTCAGCCCAAAATCTCCTTAATAAGCAACTTCAGCAAAGTCTCAAGATACAAAACCAATGTGTAAAAATCACAAGCATTCCTACACACCAATAACAGAAAAACAGTCAAATCATGAATGAACTCCCATTCACAATTGTTACAAAGAAATTAAAATACCTAGGAATACAACTAACAAGGGATGCGAAGGACCTCTTCAAGAACTACAAACCACTGCTCAAGGAAATAAGAGAGGACACAAATGGATTGAAAAACATTCCATGCTCATGGATAGAAAGAATATTGTGAAAATGGCCATACTGCCCAAAGTACTTTATAGATTCAATGCTATCCCCATCAAGCTACCATTGACCTTCTTCACAGAACTGGAAAAAAACCGCCTTAAACTTTATATGGAACCAAAAAAGAGCCTGTATAGCCAAGACAATCCTAAGCAAAAAGAACAAAGCTGGAGGCATCATGCTACCTGATTTCAAACTATACTACAAAGCTACAGTAGTCAAAACAGCATGGTACTGGTGCCAAAACAAAGATATAGACCAATGGAACAGAACAGAGGCCTCAGAAAGAATGCCACACATCTACAACCATCTGATCTTTGACAAACTGGACAAAAACAAGCAATGGGGAAAGGATTCCCTGTTTAATAAATGGTGTTGGGAAAACTGGCTGGCCATGTGCAGAAAGCTGAAATTGGACCCCTTCATACACCTTATACAAAAATTAACTGCAAATGGGTTAAAGATTTTAAACATAAGAACCAACATCATAAAAAAATTCTAGAAGAAAACCTAGGCAATACCATTCAGGACATAGGCATAGGCAAGGACTTCACGACTAAAACACCAAAAGCAATGGCAACAAAAGCCAAAACAGACAAATGGGATGTAATTAAATTTAAGAGTTTCTGCACCACAAAAGAAACAATCATTAGAGTGAACCAGCAACCAACAGAGTAGAAAAAAATGATTCCAAGCTACACATCTGACAAAGGGCTAATATCAACCATCTACAAAGAACTAAAACAAATTTACAAGAAAGAAACAACCCCATCAAAAAGTGGGTGAAGGCTATGACAGACACTTTTCCAAAGAAAACATTCATGGAGCCAACAAACATATGAAAAAAATGCTCATCATCACTTGTCATTAGAGAAATGCAAATCAAAACCACACTGAGATACCATTTTACACCAGTTAGAATGGTGAGCATTAAAAAATCTGGAGTCAACATATGCTGGAGAGGATGTGGAGAAATGGGAACGCTTTCACATTGTTGGTGGGAGGGTAAATTAGTTCAATTGTTGTGGAAGACAGTGTGGTGATTCCTCAAGGATCTAGAAATAGAAATACCATTTGACCCAGCAATCCAATTACTGGGTATACACCCAAAGGATTATAAATCGATCTATTATAAAGACACATGCACCCGTATGTTCATTGTGGCATTGTTTACAATAGCAAGACCTGGAACCAACCCAAATGCCCATCGATGATAGACTGGACAAAAAAATGTGGCACATACATACCATGGAATACTAGGCAGCCATAAAAAAAAGATGAGTTCATGTCCTTTGTAGGGACATGGGTGAAGCTGGAAACCATCATTCTTAGCAAACTGACACAAGAACAGAAAAACAAACACCACACGTTCTCACTGGTAAGTGGGTGTTGAACAATGAGAATACATGGACACAGGGAGGGGAACATCACACACTGGGGCCTGTTGGGGGCTGAGGAGGCTGGAGGAGGGATGGCAGGAGGTGGGGGGTATTGGGGAGGGATAACATTAGGAGAAATACCTAATGTAGGTGATTGGGGGATGGAGGCAGCAAACCATCATGGCAACGTGTATAGCTATGTAACAATCCTGTACGATCTGCACATGTACCCCAGAACTTAAAGTATAATAAAAATAAAAATAAATTTAAAAAATTAGCTGGGTGTGGTGACACATGCTTGTAATCCCAGCTACTGGGAAGGTCGAGGCATGAGAATCACCTGCGCCCAGGAGGCAGAGATTACAGTGAGATCATGCCATTGCACTCCAGCCTGGCTGACAGAGCAGGACTCTGTCTCAATAAGAGATTCTGCCTCTTCCTCCTCAACCTCTTCACTTCTGGTTCACTTTCCCGTTATATATATCTGATTTAAAAGCTTCTTTCAAGATGAGTCCATGTAGAAATTTTTGCTTTTTATAATGTTAAAAAAAAAATAGCAGGGGAAAATCAGTCCTCTTAGGAGTGTAAAAATAATTAAGAATAATTAAGTGGGCCGGGCGCGGTGGCTCAAGCCTGTAATCCCAGCACTTTGGGAGGCCGAGGCGGGTGGATCACGAGGTCAAGATATCGAGACCATCCTGGTCAACATGGTGAAACCCCGTCTCTACTAAAGATACAAAAAATTAGCTGGGCATGGTGGTGCGTGCCTGTAATCCCAGCTACTCAGGAGGCTGAGGCAGGAGAATTGCCTGAACCCAGGAGGTGGAGATTGCAGTGAGCCGAGATTGCGCCATTGCACTCCAGCCTGGGTAACAAGAGCGAAACTCCTCCTCAAAAAAAAAAAAAAAAGAATAATTAAGTGGCAAGCAGTTAGACTGAGGTGGCTATAGTCCTTGATTTCTACTTTTTAAAAAATCTAATTCAAGTGCATTTTTGTTTGTTTTTGGGTAAATTACTACAATGGGGGAAAGAAAATTCATGCTTAACCAAGTATAAACAGCCAATTAACCTTTGATTACATAACCAGGAAATTTCCATCCTGATTGTACTAATTAAGAAACTACGTAACCATATCTAACCAATTACTGAATTTGGTTTTCTTCATTGCACACTTTATAAAACTTTTTCCTTCCATAGACCGTAAAGTACAAACCATAGCTGGGTGCTCTACAATTTTTGAATTCGATTAAATTCTTTATTATTTTAGTGGTGACTGCCATAAATTCTTTTTTTTTTTTTTTTTTTTTTTTTTGAGACGGAGTTTCGCTCTTGTTACCCAGGCTGGAGTGCAATGGCGCAATCTCGGCTCACCGCAACAGCAACCTCCGCCTCCTGGGTTCAAGCAATTCTCCTGCCTCAGCCTCCCGAGTAGCTGGGATTACAGGCACGCGCCACCATGTCCAGCTAAGTTTTTGTATTTTTAGTAGAGACGGGGTTTCACCATGTTGACCAGGATGGTATCGATCTCTTGACCTCGTGATCCACCCGCCTCGGCCTCCCAAAGTGCTGGGATTACAGGCTTGAGCCACCGCGCCCGGCCAGACTGCCATACATTTTTAATAGAACCTCATGGACCATTCACGAACGCTCACCCATTCATGAACCCTGTTCCCATTCACGAAATTGCACCCCAGTCAGGATTCTCCCCTGATAACCCTTCCGTGGTCCCTGCATAATTTGGGACACATGTGGCGCTGAGGGTGCAGAGCTGCCTATAGAGGGCTCCAGGCCAGGTCACAGTCACTGCCTCAGGGAAGAGATAGGACGCCTGGGTCCCAACTGTCAGCGCAGTCGCCATCTTATTGCTGAAGGGCACTGAGGCCCAGCTGGGCAAGGAGAACTCCAGGTGCAGATTGTGGCGCTGATTGCGCGGAGGCCTGAGTCCCGCCACAGCCCTTTCCCTTTCTCGGGGTGTTGGACTAGCACTCACCATTTCTAGGCTTCCAGGGGGTCCTAGCGTCTTAGGTGTGCCTCTCCCAATACCTGCAGGTCACAGGGCCACAGAGGCTGAGGTCACAAAGCCAAAGCAGTGAAGACGAGACCTGGAACTTTAGCGGCAACGAGAAACAACGGTCCCGCCCCACGTCCTGGAAGCCGCCCCTTCCGCTCCAGCTGCGTGCCTGATTGGACGGTTCCAACCAGCGTTCCTGATTAAAGTGCTTAAATCCCCGCCTTCTCAGGCCCTGAGTGACGGAGGATGTGATCAGATGCTGGGCTGGATAGGCCGGGGACCGTGGCTTAAGCCTGTAATCGCAGCACTATGGGAGGCCGAGGAGGGTGGATCACCAGAGGTCAGGAGCTGGAGACCAGCCTGGCCAACATGGCAAAATCCCGTCTCTACTAAAAATAAAAATTAGCTGGGTGTGGTGGCGGGAGCCAGTAATCCCAGCTACTCTGGAGGTTGAGGTATGAGAATCACTTGAACCCAGGAGGCAGAGGTTGCAGTGGGCCGAGATCGTCCACTGCACTCCAGCCTGGGTGATAGAGCAAGATTCTCCTACATTGAAGTACAGCTCTGATGTCAGGGGATGGAAGAGACTGAACAAATATTTTCTGCCAAAGGTGAAAAAAGAGCCTTTCCCTACCAACATCTCTTCATCTCTGAGGAAGGAACAGATAGTAGCCATAGAAAAAGCAGAGGACAGCAAGAATAAAATAACCACAGGTAGACCACTGCTGGCCACTTGTTGCCCACGTTTCTTCCAGAGACCAGAAGATGAACAAAGGATGATAAGGCCACAGGAGAAGAAACCTCTATGTATTCAAATCTGTGCAGTCTTGACCTCCAATGTTTAGATATGAAGAAAATAGACTAAAGGCAAACTTACTTTTCTATTTGGCCTTGGCCCTAATGGTCGGGCTGTGGTTATCTGTTTTCTCATGTGATGTGGGGGAGCTATGTGAGTATAGGCACCAAGTTCATGCATACATGTCCATGTATATTTCTGCATTACTCAGCATTCTCTTATGAGGCATCCAACTTTAAATCAGGGGGAAAATAAGTACTTATAGTATGTGCCCACTGTTAGAAGGGAACTGGTAATCAACCTGTCATTGAATCCTGGCATCCCATCCGCATTGGGTGCGTGCATTAGTTAGCTATTGCAGCATAACAAATCATTCCAAACTTATTTGCTCATAATTGAGATGCTCAGCTATTTAGGCTGGGCTCAGTGAGGCCATTCTTTTTGTCTCAGCTGAGCTCCTCCAGACATGTATCTTCAGCTGTTTGTTGAATAAGCAGCTGTGCTTCTGGGGATGAGCTTTTGCTTCTGAGGCTGTCAACAGGGGCACCTTGCTTCCTTTCCCCATGGTATCTTATCTTCCAGCTGGCTAACATGGGCCATTTTTCATGGAGATGGCAGCATTCTGAAAGAAGAAAAAACAGAAGCATTCAAGACCTTTTGAGTCTTGGTCCCAAACTAGTACATTGTCATGTTCACAGGTTTCTACTGCTCTAAGTGAATAAGGCCAGCACAATTTAGGGTTTGGGAAACATTATGGTGGATCTTGATAGGAACAGATTTAAAAGCACCAGGCAATGGGCATGGATACAGAAAAAACTAAAAACTGCTACAATTTTTGAAGTCAATATAATTCTGCCTTTTTTTTTTTCGGATATGTGGTTTATAAAACTCTTTCACATCAAGAATCTTGTCCAAAGACACACAGCAACTAAGTGGCTGGGCCGAGACTCAGGATCAACTCCATCTGACTCCAACTCCCATGCACCTCTGTAGATGACACTACTAAAGTAGCTGCCCTAGACTCTTAAAATCCTGGAGAGTGACACTTCTACAATAGAAGCCAGATTCTTTTTATCTTATTTTCTATTAATTTATTTAACTTATTTTGAGAAAGGGCCTTGCTCTGTCACCCAGGCTGGAGTGCAGTGGTGCAATCTTGGCTCACTGTAACATCTTCCTCCCAAGTTCAAGTAATTCTCCTACCACAGCCTTTCAAATAGCTGGAATTTCAGGTGCTTGTCACCATGCCTAATTTTTGTATTTTTAGTAGAAATGGGGTTTCATTATGTTGGCCAGGCTGGTCTCAAACTCCTGACCTCAAGTGATCTGCGTGCCTCAGCCTCCCAAGGTTCTGGGCTTACCAGTGTAAGCCACCCATTTCTTTTAAATTTGTACCAATATAGTACTGTTTATCATTGGGAATAATGCTCTCAAGAATTTGCAAAAGCACACAGTGGCTCACACCTGTAATCCTAGCATTTCAGGAGTTTGGTATGAAAGAATTACATGAACTCAAGAATTCAAGTGCAGCCTGGGTGACACAGTAAAAACCCGTCTTCATAAAAAGTAATTTAAAAATTAAGGCTGGGCGCGGTGGCTTACGCCTATAATCCCAGCACTTTGGCAGGCTGAGGTGGGTGGATCACGAGGTCAAGAGATCAAGACCATCCTGGTCAACTTGGTGAAACCCCATCTCTACTAAAAATACAAAAATTAACTGCGCATGGTGGCACACCTGTAGTCCCAGCTACTTGGGAGGCTGAGGCAGGAGAATTGCTTGAACCCAGGAGGTGGAGGTTGCAGTGAGCTGAGATCTCACCATTGCACTCCAGCCTGGGTAACTCCAGCTCAAAAAAAAAAAAAAAGTTTAAATGGGCAAAGAATGATTTGCAAATTGGGCAGCCTGTGGATCCAGAGTAGGCTCAGAGAAAATGCACAAAGCCACATGGTGAAAAAAGATTTACAAACAGAAAAAGCATTGACATACACAGTGGGAGTGAGGTACAGAAACAGCCAGATTGATTACAGCTTGAGATTTGCCTTACTCAAACATGGTTTGAACAGCTGATATCCTTTTGTTGCCAATAACACAGTTGTTGGTCCAAGAGTGGGTTACAGTCTATTTACATATCCAGTTAGGTTTTAGTTAACTATGTATAGAAAACTTACTGACAAAAATTAAGCAGAAAAAAAGGCAGCTTTCGGCTATAATTGATTTAACAATTTCTCTCTTTTGGTCATCTCCTCAATTTTTAGAGATAGACCAAAACTTAAGACATTGATATCATTCTGTCACCATCAAAATTGTACCTATTTAGTCTCAAATCCCACTGTGAAACAGAACTGTGGATTTTGTAAAATGAAAACAAGGACTTCAGGTCATTATTTCTATAAAGAATTACTGTAGAAATTTTTTTGTTAAAATCTGCTGTTTACAGAATAAAACAAAACCTGGACTGCTTTAGGATCTACCTATTTTCTTACATTTTTGTTTGATTATGTCACATTTAGCATGAGTGACTCCATAGAATAATGGATTTAAAAAGAATTCTCAGATAATTTCTTCATGCTTTTTTCCAGATAATTTTATTCTCCACCGCAGGCTATTTTTTTTTTTAACCATTGATTCATTTTGCCTGACATCATACAATATGTATTATTTTATTTCAAGCTTGTCTTATCTGGCAGGCCTATGAGATACATCCATGGTTTGTGATTTAGTAGTTCTGTTGTTATTGTCCCTCCTATGGCTGGGTAGTATTCTCTCGGATGAATGAGATACAATTTGTTCGTCTATTTTTCTAGAGATGGATATTTAGGTTGTTCCCCACTTTAAGCTATTATGACTAAAACGTCTATAAACATTCTTGTGCAAATACTTTTTGGTATATAATTAAATTTCTTTATTAGCATTTAAGTGACATCTCTTTACATTTCTTAGTGATTTCTCCAGGAATTACCAAATCCATCTGTAACATATCACAATCTACTAGAGTTTATACTGTACTATTTTAATAAATGTAAAATATGAAAAACTTGCTGTTGAATAATTTCAATTACCTCCTTCTATTCTTTGTGCTATTCATATATTTTACATCTATGCATTATATATGTCACAATACTGTGTTATAATTTTTTTCTTAAATAGTGAGTCTTATAAAGAAATTGAGAGGAAATTATATTTATAAACATTTGGAAGCAGATACTTTGGGGCTATGTAAATACACTATTTCTCCTGACAATTTTTGCATTTTAAAGTACATCTTGTCTATAGTAATTATTACTGTGGGGTCTTAGTGGTGATTTTCTATTTTGCATTATCTGTCTACATTGATGAGTTCTTGGAGTTTTGTAAAGAAATTTTTTTCTTTTTCTTTTCTTATTTTTTTCTCTATCTGTATGGATTCATGGATATTTCTTTTATTCTTTGGGTTTGAATCCAATGCTATTAATATTTACTGTGTTTTGACATTTTTCAAGCTTCGGCTCCTGGGAAGTCTTTCAGGTTGATTTTCTCTGACATGGCTGCTTCTGTTGTTTATAAAGCACTTTCAAACTTTTTGGCTTCACAATATTTTACCTTAACTTACATTTTCTGCTCCAGTGCTAGAATTATCTTTTTTTTTTTTTTTTTGAGACAGAGTTTCACTCTTGTTACCCAGGCTGGAGTGCAATGGCGCAATCTTGGCTCACCACAACCTCCACCTCCTGGGTTCAGGCAATTCTCCTGCCTCAGCCTCCTGAGTAGCTAGGATTACAGGCACGTGCCACCATGCCCAGCTAATTTTTTTGTATTTTTAGTAGAGATGGGGTTTCACCATGTTGACCAGGATGGTCTCAATATCTTGACCTCGTGATCCACCCGCCTCGGCCTCCCAAAGTGCTAGGATTACAGGCTTGAGCCACCGCGCCTGGCCGAACAGATACTTTTCTAAAGAAGACATATATAAGGCCAACAAACATATGAAAAAATGCTTATCATCACTGGTCATTAGAGAAATGCAAATCAAAACTACATTGAGATACCGTCTCACACCAGTTAGAAGGGCAATTGTTAAAAAATTGGGAGATAGGCCAGGTGCCGTGGCTCACGCCTATAATCCCAGCACTTTGGGAGGCTGAGGAGGGTGGATCACGAGGTCAAGAGATGGAGACCATCCTGGTCAACAAGGCAAAACCCCGTCTCTACTAAAAATACAAAAATTAGCTGGGCATGTGGTCCGTGCCTGTAGTCCCAGCTACTCGGGAGGCTGAGGCAGGAGAATTGCTTGAACCCAGGAGGCGGGAGGTTGCGGTGAGCCGAGATCGCACCATTGCACTCCAGCCTGGGTAACAAGAGCAAAACTCCGTCTCAAAAAAAAAAAAGATGCATATTTAAATTTATAAAGTAAAAAAGTACCATCAGAGTCTAATAAATGATGGATACAGCAATATAATACTTCACAACATCATTCAGCGTATGTTTGACAAACGAGGTAACATAGGACATGCACTGCACTACTCATGTGTTCTCCCTCTCTCATTTTAGTCTTAATTTCCAACCTTACAACTACCACATACTCACATACACAGAATAAGAAAAATTAACTTATCTTTGTAGAAGGCTGTGATTCACATTTTATTCTATTACATCTTTTCCACATTGCTGTTATGATGCTGTTGAAGTGCACCCTCTCTCATCAGAAGAATACCTTTGTGAATGTGAAAAGACAGACACTGGAGAAGGCTAGCTCAGCACATTCACTTGAACTCCCTTTGCTTTTCAGGCAGTAAAAATGCCTTCGAGAAGTGAAAATAAAGTGAATGCAGATTAACCAGAGGTATACATGAAAAAAAACTGTCAGTTTTTGAAGATTACATTGCAAGGCCTACAACTTTTAAAATGTACAATAAACTGGGCGCGGTGGCTCATGCCTATAATCCCAGCACTTTGGGAGGCTGAGGCGGGTGGATCATGAGATCAAGAGATCGAGACCATCCTGGTCAACATGGTGCCTCATCTCTACTAAAAATACAAAAATTAGCTGGGCATGGTGGTGCGCGCCTGTAGTCCCAGCTACTCAGGAGGCTGAGGCAGGAGAATTGCCTGAACCCAGGAGGCGGAGGTGTGGTGAGCCGAGATCGCGCCATTGCACTCCAGCCTGGGTAACAAGAGCGAAACTCCATCTCAAAAAAATAAAAATAAAAAATAAAATATACAATGCATAACAAATACTGCACAAGAAAATAGAATTAAAATGATGGAGTTGACCACAAAGGATAACCAAAGCTGTATTACAGCAATATAAATATATATATATATATATGTATATCTACTGTCAGAAGAAGGTAACTGGAAGCATTTGAGAGATGTTCTCTAAGAATCTAAAAATATTTTTTACTTCTAGAATTTGTAAAAAATGTTAAAACATTTTTAATTTAAAAAAATTTTGACTGCATTTTTTGTCAGCTTCATTTTTCTGAAGAATGTAAATATAAAATAGCCGGGCGCGGTGGCTCAAGCCTGTAATCCCAGCACTTTGGGAGGCCGAGGCGGGTGGATCACAAGGACAAGAGATCGAGACCATCCTGGTAAACATGGTGAAAACCCGTCTCTACTAAAAATACAAAAAATTAGCTGGGCACGGTAGTGCGTACCTGTAATCCCAGCTACTCAGGAGGCTGAGGCAGGAGAATTGCCTGAACCTAGGAGGCGGAGGTTGCCGTGAGCCAAGATTGCACCATTGCACTCCAGCCTGGGTAACAAGAGCGAAACTCCGTCTCAAAAAAAAAAAAAAAAAGGTATATTTACACAATGGAATGCTATTTATTCCTTAAAAAGGAAGGAGTCTTGGAGGTGGGCTCAGCATCTGTGTCTTAGCAAGACTTGCAGGGATCCTGATGCACACTGAAGTTTGAGCATCACTGGAATGGAGAGTGTTCATGACTGCTCGATCACCCCCTCTATACTGAATGTCAGGAACATCCGAAGTGAGACCAGTCAGTATATTATAGCTATTTCTGAAGCCACAACCAGAAAGTCTTTGCCTCCCCTTCGCCTTCCACCATGATTGTAAATTTGCTGAAGCCTCTCTAGCTGTGTGAAACTAGAAAAAGATGTGCACCTAAGAGTCATTTGAAATTTCCAGACAGAAAGCCAAGCATTTGAAGAGTCTCTTTGGACAGCTTTAAACACAATTGCAGAAAAGAAAGCAACCCTACTCAGTGCGAAGATGATAATAAAGACCTTTATGGTGATCTACTTCCACTTAATAAATAGTAACTTCACAATCCTTAACATAGCAATCAGCTATCAATGCCAATGAAAAAGATCTTGCATCACAGTTGAAATCTATTTATCACTCCTTTCGTAAATGTCCTGAACTGAGGGCCAGAAGTCAACAACGGTCTTATTATTAAGATTGGTTCTGGAGCCCAAAGTGGCTCCGGCCGGATGTCGTGGCGCTTGTGAAGGCGAGGCCAAGAGTTCAAGGCCAACCAACCTCAGCAACCTTACAAGCTCTCATTGATTGGCCAAAAAAAAAAAAAAAAAGATTGGTTCTAAAGTGATTCATTTTTGTGACACATGACTGTTAGTTGAGGTCTAGCTGTATGGTGAAAAATGTTGTCTACAGAGAGGATAGTTAACTTACATTAACTGTGAGTTATACTAGGAGCTATACTTAATTTATGTGGACTTTATTTGGCCAGCTACTTTTTATACTTAAAAAAAAGAAAAGTTGTATTTATTTATTTATTATTTTTTTGCCAATCAATGAGAGCTTGTAAGGTTGCTGAGGTTGGCCTTGAACTCATGGCCTCGCCTTTGCAAGCGCCACAACATCTGGCCGGAGCCACTTTGGGCCCCCAATTTATTCATTTTTTGAGACGGAGTTTCACTCTTGTTACCCAGGCTGGAGTGCAATGGCACCATCTCAGCTCACCGCAACCTCCGCCTCCTGGGTTCAGGCAATTCTCTTGCCTCAGCCTCCTGAGTAGCTGGGACTACAGGTACACACTACCGTGCCCAGTTAATTTTTTGTATTTTTAGTAGAGACGGGGTTTCACCGTGTTGACCAGGATGGTCTCAATCGACCTCGTGATCCACCCGCCTCAGACTCCCAAAGTGCTGGGATTATAGGCGTGAGCCACCGTGCCCGGCTGTAAAACCTTTTCATAACATTGAAGAAATGTTTTAACCGTGTTCCCAGTAATCACTATGAAGACAGCATTTTCAATTTTCAATATATGCTCTGAGTCACTCAAGGGAAATTGATATCTTTACTACAAATGGGCAAAAAAAAAGGTGCTGAGTGGAAGCGCAACACATTGCACATCAATGCTTTCCACATGCACCTATGATGGTCTTAATTTACTTGAACTGTCATTAGCGTAGCTAGAGACTTACCGAATCTAGTCATACTATTTTTTGGCAACTAATGCCATGCTTGTTACCCATTCATTTTATACAATTATTTTCTTGTCTGAAAAAAATAAATCACTTAATTTACTATAAATTG
The DNA here is from genome assembly GCA_031835075.1 of Saguinus oedipus. Lineage (NCBI taxonomy): Eukaryota > Metazoa > Chordata > Mammalia > Primates > Cebidae > Saguinus > Saguinus oedipus. Next base: position 21,557,603 of record CM063187.1, read on the forward strand.
AGAGACTAGATTTACAGTCTGGGGCTATAATAGTACCTGAATGTTTTTAATACTATTCTTGGAAAGTTTCATATATTCAAACCTAGAATTGATACAAATATTATGAAAAACAGGGGAGTTGACAGAGTACAAAATTTCAAATAGGGTAAGTTTTGAGATCTATTGCATAGCATGGTAACTATAGTAAACTATAAAGTATCGCATATTTCAAAATAACTAAGCATAAAGTTCAAAGGTACTACCACAAAAATGATAGGTGAGTTCACAGATATGTTATTAAACTCAATTTAATTATTGCATATTTTATACATATATTCAAACACCACATTGTACCCCATAAACATATGCAACTATGATTAGCCAATCAAAAATACTATTAATACTTTTTTTATTAGAGTGAAATAAGCTTTAAGATATTGAACCAGAGAAAAAATTTGCTTATCTTAAAATTGCAGGAAACATATACATATATATTTTTTATTTCAAATGGCTTGCTCATTTAGTGACATAGTAGTTAACTTTTAATATAATGAACAGTCAGAACCCAGCACTCAGAAATAGACTATTGTTTTATTTTTGAGATGGAGTTTCGTTGTTGTTACCCAGACTGGAGTGCAATGGCACGATCTTGGCTCATTGCAACCTCTGCCTCCTGGGTTCAAGCAATTCTCCTGCCTCAGCCTCCCGAGTAGCTGGGACTACAGGTGCGCACCACCATGCCCAGCTAATTTTTGTATTTTTAGTTGAGACGGGGTTTCACCTTGTTGACCTGGATGGTCTCCATCTCTTAACCTCGTGATCCACCCGCCTCAGCCTCCCAAAGTGCTGAGATTATAGACGTGAGCCACCGTGCCCGGCCCAGACTGTTGATTTTTAATGTTCAAAATAATGTGATACTTTAAAAGACAGACTCTAAAGCAACTTAGAGTAAAATTCTAAGTTTTTAAATAAATAATTTTCTTGTTAGAAAACAAAATTTTTAAATATGTATTTTAAAACTACATTTAAAGCTATCATATTAACATAAACTTATTAAAGTAAATAAAAAACAATTTACCTTCTTCCCTCTAATTATAAAACTGACAGACACTCTGCATTTAAACAAATACTAATGGATGGATTCTAACAATGATACCTCTCATGACTTAAAAGTCACTAGTTTTAACTTAGAAGTATATTAAAACTTTATAGTAAAAGCTAGGATTAGCCTGTTATTATATAGAAAATTTGTGGCCAGGAGCAGTGGCTCACGCCTATAATCCCAGCACTTTGGGAGGCCGAGGCGGGTGGATCACAATGTCAAGGGATCGAGACCATCCTGGTCAACATAGTGAAACCCCGTCTCTACTAAAAATACCAAAATTAGCCAGGCATGGTGGCGCATGCCTGTAATCCCAGCTACTTGGGAGGTTGAGGCAGGAGAATTGCTTGAACCCAGGAGGCGGAGCTTACGGTGAGCCGAGATCGCGCCATTGCACTCCAGCCTGGGTAACAAGAGCGAACCTCCGTCTCAAAAAAAAGAAAAGAAAAACCAATTTTTCAGTGCATTAAAAAATACCAATGTTCTCCGCAAAACCTAACACATACCATGTGAAATGACACATGAAAACAAGAGTGAGAAAACTGTAGCCATAACACAGAAAAAGAAGGGCCGTGATGTATATACGGTTTGAATACACATAAAAAGACAAAACTTAAGATAATTAAGACATGAATGAAGTAGTTCTCCTTAAATTCGGCAAGATTCAGCTTTGCAGCCTGGAAACAATGTCCTCTTCACATGAAGAATCAATGTTATTTCTTCACAATTGATATTTTCCATCTCTGACAGGAATATTTATGACTAATTATGGAGCATCTGTTACACCCTGAGCACTGTCATGTTTGTTTGCTCCATATTTATATAAAACCATCCTGATGACTTATAAAGTTTCCCTAGTAATTACTGGAACAAACTGACTCAATAAATAAAATTTACTTACATCAATTACAAAACGTTAAGGGAACAATAACTAAAGAAAAATAAGCTTATATAGGGTTCTCCCATTAAAAGAACCTAATGGAATCTTTTGACTAAATAAAATATAACTTAATACAGAAATTACTGAATTATATCTAAAAATAATTTTGTATGCATGATGAAATTTTATAAAAATTATTCTAACTACAAATTAGCTATGATGATAAATACTTCATAAACTACAAAAGAAACAAATAAGAAACAAAAAGATTATTGGTCTAGAATGAATACCATGCAAGTAAAAACAGAAACTCTGCATGCAAAGATTCTAAAAGCTGTAAGATACTGTAATAAATTGAATACAAAGAATATATATTTGCTTTTACCATTTTTGAGGATTTTTCTTTTCTAGTAAATTAGACATCTTATTAAAATGATTTGTTTTGTCTTAATATTACTCTTTTCCTCTGAAAATAGTTGCAAACTTATACTAACACAAACACAGTTACTCCTTAAATCTAAGTTATATGATTAGACTAATAGGTGTGTATATTTAACTCTATGTAAGTCGAAACTAAAACTCCAAATGTTCTTGAAGGCAGAGGCCACATGCTTCAAAAAATACCTAATACATTTTTGAAAATATTTAGGACTCAGAAATATATTTGTTTTCACCTTTATATAAATTTTATGATGACTATAAAAATGACCATGTAGTCAATAACAATTTAACTGTACAACTTGGAATAACTAAGACTGTAGAACTGAATTGTTTTTAATACAAAACATAAAAGACAGAGGTTATAAAAAATATATATATTAAAAAAAAAAGAAAGACAGAGGTTATAGGTACCTTATTTACCCTAATGTGATTACTATACATTGTATAACTGTATCAAAATATGCCATATATGGCATAAATGTATACACATATACACACAAAAACTAAGAAAAATAAATTAAAATGTAAAAAATATTATAATTTACAGAAACCATATTCTTTATTTGCAGTTTAAAGCTACTGGAAAAGAAGTAGACTAGAGATGTTATCTAGTATGTTGCCAAATAGTGTACCATTACCATCTTTTAAATACACTCTTGAGTAAGGAATAACAGGTTAAAAATAGTGGCACAATAACACTTTATTGAATGTACAACAGTATCTAATGTTATAAATATTGAATTAAAAAATTAACACAATCTAAAATGTTTTCAAAATGCAGGTTTTTTTTTTTTTTTTTTTTTTTTTTTGAGATGGAGTTTTGCTGTTGTTACCCAGACTGGAGTGCAATGGCACAATCTCGGCTCACCGCAACCTCCGCCCCCTGGGTTCAAGCAATTCTCCTGCCTCAGCCTCCCGAGTAGCTGGGACTACAGGTGAGCACCACCATGCCCAGCTAATTTTTGTTTTTTAGTAGAGACGGGGTTTCACCTTGTTGACCAGGATGGTCTCGATCTCTTGACCTCATGATCCACCCGCCTCGGCCTCCCAAAGTGCTGGGATTATAGGCGTGAGCCACCACACCCGGCTCAAAATGAAGTTTTATCACATGAAATTACAATTAGTAATATGACATAATAAATTTTGATTTAATTTTAACTATAAGAATGATTTTTCTTTCATAATAATGGATTAGAATATTACTTGGGGCTGGGCACAGTGGCTCACACCTGTAATCCCAGCACTTTGGGAGGCTAAAGTGAGCAGGCCACTTGAGGTCAGGAGTTCAAGAACAGCCTTCCAACATGGTAAAACCTCCTTTTACTAAAATACAAAAATTAGTCAGAAGTAATAGTGGACACCTATAATCTCAATCACTTGGGAGGCTGAGACAGGAGAATGGTTGAATCTGGGAGGAAGAGCTTGCAGTGAGCTGATGTGCCACTGCACTCCAGCCTGGGAAACATGGTGAGATTTCCTCTCAAAAAAAAGAAAAAAACAAAATATTATTCAGAATGCCTACCTCATGCATCACTCAATTCTATAAATCAACCACAAAGAGCCTTTCTACTTAGATTTTCATCATGCATCTTACATTTTAATGTCCTTATACTGGTCAATATGGTGAAACCCCATCTCTACTAAAAATACAAAAAATTAGCTGGGCATGGTGGCGCATGCCTGTAATCCCAGCTACTCAGGAGGCTGAGGCAGGAGAATTGCCTGAACCCAGGAGGTGGAGGTTGCAGTGAGCTGAGATCGTGCCATTGCACTCCAGCCTGGGTAACAAGAGTGAAACTCTGTCCCAAAAAAAAGAAAGATCATAATGACCACCTAATAAAAAAGCCTCCCAAATCTTTGATGCAGAATTGATAGCATGCTTTTACATGTGAATACAATAGAAATGAAAAAATAACACAAAGTAATTTAAGAGTTGAATTTCATCATTATTCAGTTTTCAAATAATCTGGGTTTTGTTTGTTTTTTAAGACAGAGTCTTGCTCTGTCACCCAAACTGTAGTGTAGTGGCAAAACCTCGGCTCACTGCAACCACCGCCTTCCAGGTTCAAGTGATTCTCATGCCTCAGCCTCCCAAGTAACTGGAATTACAAGTGTGCATCACAATGCCTGGTTAATTTTTGTATTCATTTTTAGTAGAGATGGGGTTTCACCACGTTGGCCAAGCTGGTCTTGAACTCCTGACCTCAGGTGATCTGCCCACTTTGGCATCTCCAAGTGTTAGCCTTACAGATGTGAGCCACTGTGTCTGGCCAAAAAAATCTGTATTTTCAAGATAAAACTATGCTTTAAATGTAATTATAACTCTACAAAGATTTACTTCTTTTAAAGTCATAAATAAATAATTTTTTTACCAAATTTAGTTTTGTTTTTTTCCCCATACTCAGCAGTCGGATTTAATGTAATGTCTGAATTTTGAGAGACAGATATTTCTACTGTGACATTCTGATATTTACATAAACTTGTTTTGGATTAATTTTTAAAAATACAGTATCTGCAAAAATATATTTTAGTATAAACTCTGGTGTTTTATAATATGTAGTTTTTTGAAAAAATGTTTGTCCAAATTTATTACATTTGCAAGGTTATTCTTCAGTATAAATTCCCTGATATTGAGCAAAGTTGGAACAACTGCCCCAGGGTTTTCCTCTAGTACAAAATGTGTACAATAAAATCTGTGATACAAGTAAAGGTACTATAATCCTCTTTATATATTGGTTTTCAAAATAAATATTCTTTTGCACTTTTAGGGCCTGTATTTTCTGAAAGATCTACTGACAGTAACTGCACTTTTAATGCTTTTATTAAGTATTAATTCTCTGCTGTTGAATAAGATGTGAGAAGGTATTAATGGCTTTCACAATTTCCTTTTTTTTTTTTTTAAATAATCTCCCTGTTGCCCAAGCTGGAATACAGCGGCATAATCTTGGCTCACTGCAACCTTTTCCTCCCAGGTTCAAGTGATTCTCCTGCCTCAACCTCCTGAGTAACCGGAATTACAGGTGTCTGCCACCATGCTTGGCTAATTTTTTTGCATTTTTTGCATAGATGAAATTTCAGCATGTTGGCCAGACTGGTTTTGAACTCTTGACCTCAAATGATCCATCTGTCTTGGGCTCCCAAAATGCTGGGATTACAGGTGTGAGGCACTATGCCTAGCCTACACTTTCTTTATATTTGTACATTGGTTCTCAAATAGAAACGCTTTCCTGTGCAATAAGGTGTGAGCATTGGTTAAATGTTTTACCTCGTTATTCACATTAGTAGTTTTCTCCAGTATATCTTACCTAAATCAAGTGTGACAGCCATTTAAAGACTTTGTCACATTATTCGCATTTCTCATCCATACAATTTCTTTTGTATTCAAAATTTGAGGTGTTGCCGAAAGCACTGTGACATTTTTAGGTTTGTAGTTTCTCTATAGCATAAATTAGCTTATGACTGTTAAGAATTGAGGATCTGTTAGAGGCTTTTCCACATTCTTCACATATGTAGGGTTTCTCTACAGTATGAGTTTTCTTTTATGTAGTAATCCCTACAGACTGGTTAAAGGCTTTGCCACATTCCACAAATTGGAATGGATTCCCTCCAGTATTAATTACCTATGTTTAGTAAGGATTGAGGAACAGTTAAAAGGCATGTCACATTCTTCACATTTGTAAGGTTTCCATCCCGTATAAACTCCCTTATGTTCAGTAATCGTCGAGAACTAGTTAAAAGCTTCGCCACACTTTTTACATTTGTAGGGGTTTTCCTTCCAGTATGAATTATCTTTTGAGTAGTAAGGTGTAAGGACCGGTTGAAGTCTTTATCACATTCTTCACAATGGTAGGGTTTCTCCTCCAGTATGAAATCTCTTATGTTCAGTAAGGCTTGAGGCCCAGGTGAAGGCTGTCACATTCTTCACATTTGCAGTGTTTCTCTCCAGTATGAATTGCCTTGTGTGTAGTAAGGGTTGAGAACTTGTTAAAGGCTTTGCCACATTGTTCACATTTGTAGGGCTTCTCTCAAGTATGAATTCTCTTATGCTTGGTAAGGCTTGAAGACCACCTAAAGGCTTTGCCACATTCTTCACATTTGTGGTGTTTCTCTCCAGTATGAATTGCCTTGTGTGTAGTAAGGGTTGAGAACTTGTTAAAGGCTTTGCCACATTCTTCACATTTGTAGGGTTTCTCTCCAGTATGAATTATCTTATGCTTAATAAGACTTGAAGACCATCTAAAGGCTTTGCCACATTCTTCACATTTGTAGTTCTTCTCTTCAGCATGAATTTTCTTATGTGTAGTAAGAGTTGAAGATTGTCTAAAAGCTTTCCCACATTCTTCACATTTGTAGGGTTTCTCTCCAGTATGAATTATCTTATGCTTAGCAAGGCTTGAGGACTGGCTAAAGGCTTTGCCACATTCTTTACATTTGCAGGACTTCTCTCCGGTATGAATTCTCTTATGTTCCGTAAGGTTTGATAATCGGTTGAAGGGTTTGCCACATTCTTCACATTTGTAGGGTTTCTCTCCAGTATGAATTGCCTTGTGTATAGTAAGGGTTGAAAACTTGATAAAGCCTTTGCCACATTCTTCACACTTGTAGGGCTTCTCTCCAGTATGAATTGCCTTGTGTGTAGTAAGGGTTGAGAATTTGTTAAAGGCTTTGCCACATTCTTCACATTTGTAGGGTTTCTCTCCAGTATGAATTATCTTATGCTTAATAAGGCCTGAAGACCACATAAAGGCTTTGCCACATTCTTCACATTTGTAGTGTTTCTCTCCAGCATGAATTTTCTTATGTGTAGTAAGAGTTGAGGATTGTCTAAAAGCTTTGCCACATTCTTCACATTTGTAGGGTTTCTCGCCAGTATGAATTATCTTATGCTTAGTAAGGCTTGAGGGCCAGCTAAAGGCTTTGCCACATTCTTCACATTTGTAGTGTTTCTTTCCAGTATGAATTGCCTTGTGTATAGTAAAGGTTGAGAACTTGTTAAAGGTTTTGCCACATTCTTCAGATCTGTAGGGCTTCTCTCCAGTATGAATTCTCTTATGCTTAGTAAGGCTTGAAGACCACCTAAAGGCTTTGTCACATTCTTCACATTTGCGGTGTTTCTCTCCAGTATGAATTGCCTTGTGTGTAGTAAGCGTTGAGAACTTGTTAAAGGCTTTGCCACATTCTTCACATTTGTAGGGCTTCTCTCCAGAATGAATTTTCTTATGGTTAGGAAGGCTTGAAGACCACCTAAAGGCTTTGCCACATTCTTCACATTTGTAGTGTTTCTCTCCAGCATGAATTTTCTTATGTACAATAAGAGTTGAGGGTTGTTTAAAAGCTTTGCCACATTCTTCACATTTGTAGTTTTTCTCTCCAGCATGAATTTTCTTATGTGTAATAAGAGTTGAGGATTGTTTAAAAGCTTTGCCACATTCTTCACATTTGTAGGGTTTCTCTCCAGTATGAATTATCTTATGCTTAGTAAGGCTTGAGGACCAGCTAAAGGCTTTGCCACATTCTTCACATTTGTAGGGCTTCTCTCCAGTATGAATTCTTTTATGACAAGTAAGGGTTGAGAACCAGTTAAAGGTTTTGCCACATTCTTCACATTTGAAGAAATTCTCTCTAGTATAAATTCCTTTCTGTTGAGATAAGTGTGAAAGCATGCAAAATGATCTGACATATTCTTTACATTTCAAAAGTTTATTTTCAGTATGCCTTATCTTATGTATGTTTGAATTTGAACATTTATGAAAGACTTTTGCATATTTATCACATTGAAATACTTTGCTTTGTGTAGTTGTCAAAGTCTGGTTAAGTTTATTATAACGTTCTTTGTGCACCTTATACTCATCCATATTGATACAATCAATTTTTAACTGTAAATTATCATGTCCACATTTTTCATATCTTCTCAAAACCACTTTTTGGAAAGAATCTTCTATGCCCTCCTCTTCCCAAAGGTCTTGAGAAAAATGAGAACATATAACTGAAAATAAATAAAAATCACAAATTATTCCACTTATTAGATAAATACAGTTTACAAATCTAACCTATAAAATTATTCAGACTACATAAACAACATGACATTGCAATATACCACAGGCTCTAATCCTTCATAGACATATAAACATAGTAAAAACACATAGATGAAATTCATAAGTGGATAATTTATACATGAGTTAAATGTGTGCAGTGCCTGAATTAAACCCAATGCAAAGAGCCACATAGAAAAAAAAGAAAAGTTTGTTAAATTTACCCAATACAACTCTTTCTGTTCCCAATATTACACAGTCCCTTTAGAAGTAAATTGCCAACTTTTTTTTTTAAAAAAAGACAAGTAAAGTATTAATACATAAAATTGAATTTCTGGCTCCTATGGGGCTTTCCACACACTGATTTCTGTCTCCCATTCCATAAAATGGTAAAAGAAATGGTGGTATACTTTGAAATGACAGTTTGAGTCTTCTGAGGCTAAAGGTCAACTCACTGCAGCAGAGCACTGCAGTGCTATAGAGAAAGAACAGGTGTAGCACGTGATTACTTTTCAAAAGAAACGTAAATAATCTCCTTTAGCTGAAAGTAAACACAACATTTCAGACAAGACAAAGCTGAAGATGTTTGACAGACCTCCATAATCTCTTGCCAAAACCAGTTTTCTGACTATGCCAGGACAAAGCTACATTATAAATTTTGAGACAGGTAGCCTTTTTAAATGTCCAAATCTCAAAAATTACAATAATAAATCAATATAATCCCATCAAAAATATTATAAAACTTTTAGAAAGAAACCATTTTAAATGTATATATTAATTTTAAAAATTGAATAATATTCAATGAGTGAAAATAGGAATCCAGACTATAGAAAATCAGAAAAATGAGGGTAATAACAAAAATATTTAAATTGTGGTGATAGCAAAGACCTGGAACCAACCCAAATGCCCATTAATGATAAACTGGACAGGGAATATGTGGCACATATACACCATGGAATACTATGCAGCCATCAAAAATTATGAGTTCGTGTCCTTAGTAGGGACACGGATGAACCTGGAAACCATCGTTCTCAGCAAGCTGACACAAGAACAGAAAATCAAACACCGCATGTTCTCACTCATAGGTGGGTATTGAACAATGAGAACACATGGACACAGGGAGGGGAGTATCACACACTGTGGTCTGTCGGGGGAAACAGGGAAGGGACAGCGGGGGGTGTGGAGTTGGGGAGAGATAGCATGGAAAGAAATGCCAGATATAGGTGATAGGGAAGAAGGTAGCAAATCACACTGCCATGTGTGTACCTATGCAACAATCTTGCATGTTCTTCACATGTACCCCAAAACCTAAAATGCAATAAATAAATAAATAAATAAATAAATAAATAAATAAATTGTGGTGATAAAAAATACAAAAAGAAATAACTGAAAGATTCCAAAATAATTTAAAAAAAAAGTACTTCCACAAAGATGGCCAAATAAGAACAGCTCCAGTCTACAGTTTCCAGTGAGAGCACACCAGAAGACAAGTGATCCCCACATTTCCAGCTGAGGTACCAGGTTCATCTCATTAGGACTGGTTAGACAGTGGGAAAAGCCCAATGTGCACAAGCCAAAGCAGGGTTGGGCACCTCACCCAAGAGGTTCAACGGGCCAGAGAACTCTCTCCCCCAGTCTAGGGAAGCCATTAGGAACTTTTCCAGACACTCTGACACTCCAGCTTAGATGCCGCACTTTTCCCATGGTCTACACAACCCCCAGACCAGGAGATTCCCTGAGGTGCCTACAACACCAGTACTTCGGTATTCCAGCACAAAACTGGATGGCCGTTTTATTTGAGTGGCACCTGGAATGCCAGCAAGACAGAAAAGCTCATTCCCCCTGAAAAAGGGGGCTGAAGCCAGGGGGCCAAGCGAGCTGGTGAGGCACTTCCCACCCCCATGAAGACTGGCAATCTAAGATCCACTGGCTAGAAATTCTCACAGCTAGCACAGCAGTCTGAGCTCAACCTGGGACGTTTGAGCTTGGTGGGAGGAGGGCTGCCTGCCACTGCTGAGGCTCCATTAAGCGATTTTAACATTGCCTATGTGAACAAAGCCACCAGGAAGTTTACATGGCAGCTGAGCACAGCCCAGCATGGCAACTCAGCAAGGCCTCTGCAGGCAGAATGTCAAGTAGATTCCCTTCTTGCTCGGCAGGGCATCTCAGAAAAAAAAAGACAGCACTCTGTCAGGGACTTACAAAGCCCCCACCTTCCTGGGACAGAACACCTGGGAAAAGGGGCAGTTGTGGGTTTCGCACCAGCAGACTTAAACATCCCTGCCTGGCAACCCTGAAGGGAGCTATAGATCCCCCATCAGTGCTTGAGCTCCACTAAAGGACAGGCTGCCTCCTCAAATGGCTCCCTGATCCCCCATATAATCAAACTGACAGAGACGTCATACAAGAGAGCTCTGGCTAACATCTGGAAGGTACCCTTTTGGGATGAAGCTAGCAGAGGGAGGAACAGACAGCAACCTTTGCTGTTCTGCAGCCCCTACAGGTGATTCCCAGGAAAGTAGGGTCTGGAGTATACCTCCAGGAAACTCCAGCAGACCTGCAGCAGAGGGTCCTGAAGGTTGAAAGGAAAACCAACAAACAGGAAGAAATAGCTTCAACATCAACAGAAAGGACATCCAATCAGAAATCCCATCCAAAAGTTACCACCTTCAAAGACTAAAGGTAGATAAATCCATAACGATGGGAATAAACCAGTGCAAAAAGGCTGAAATGACCAAAAGCCAGAATGCCTCTTCTCCTCCAAGGGATCACAACCCCTCAAATGCAAGAGAACAAAACAGGATGGAGAATGAGTGTGATGAATTGATAGAAGCAGACTTCAGAAGGTGAGTAATAACAAACTTCTCTGAGCTAAAGGAGCACGTTCTAACACAATGCAAAGAAACTAAAAACCTTAACAAAAGGTTAGATGAAATGCTAATGAGAATAACCAGCATGGAGAAGAACATGAATGACAAGATGGAGCTGAAAAACACAGCATGAGAACTTTGTGAAGCATACACAAGTTTCAATAGCCGAATCAATCAAGCAGAAGACAGGATATCAGAGATTAAAGATCAATTCAATGAAATAAAGTGAGAAGGCAAGATTAGAGAAAAGAGTGAAAAGAAATGAACAAAGCCCCAGGAAACATGGGATTATGTAAAAAGACCAAATCTACATTTGATCAGTGTACCTGAAAGTGACAGCAAGGAAGAAACCAAGTTGGAAAACACTCTTCAGATATTATCCAGGAGAACTTCTCCAACCTAGCAAGGCAGGCCAACATTCAAACACAGGAAATACAGAAAACACCGCAAAGGTATTCCTCAAGAAGAGCAACCCCAAGGCACATAATCATCAGATTCACCAGGGTTGAAATGAAGGAAAAAATGCTAAGGGCAACCAGAGAGAAAGGTCAGGTTACCCACAAAGGGAAGCCCATCAGACTCACAGTGGATCTCTCAGCAGAAACTCTACAAGCCAGAAGAGAGTGGGGGCCAATCTTCAACATCCTTAAAAAAAGAATTTTCAACCCAGAATTTTATTATCCAGCCAAACTAAGCTTCATAAGTGAAGGAGAAATAAAATCTTTTATAGACAAGCAACTGCTGAGAGATTTTGTTACCACCAGACCTGCCCTACAAGAGTACCTGAAGCAAGCACTAAACATGGAAAGGAACAACCAGTACCAGTCACTGCAAAAAACATACCAAACTGTAAAGACTATAGATGCTATGAAGATATTGTATCAAATAATGGGCAAAACAACCAGCTAGCATCAAAATGGCAGGATCAAATTCACATGTAACATTATTAACCTTAAATTTAAATGGAAAAAATGCCCCAATCGAAAGATACAGACTGTCAAATTAGATGAAAAGTTAAGACCCATCAGTGTGCTGTATTCAGGAGACGCATCTCACGTGCAAAGACACACATAGGCTCAAAATACAGGAAAAGAGAAAGATTTGCCAAGCAAATGAAGAGAGAGAAAAAAAAAGCAGGGATTACAATCCTAGTCTTTTATAAAACAGATTTTAAACCAACAAAGATCAAAAGAGACAAAGAAGGGTATTACATAATGGTAAAGGGATTTATGCAATAAGAAGAGCTAACTATCCTAAGTATATATGCACCCAATACAGGAGCACCCAGATACATAAAGCAAGTTCTTAACAACCTACAAAGAAACTTTAGTGGGTGACTTTAACACCCCAATGTCAATACTAGACAGATCATCAAGACAGAAAATTAACAAGGATATCCAGGACTTGAACTCAGATCTGGACCAAGCGGACTTAATAGACATCTACAGAACTCTCCACCCCAAAACCACAGCATATACATTCGTCTCAGCACCTCACAGCACTTATTTTAAAATTGACCATATAATTGAATTAAAACACTCCTCAGCAAATGCAAAATAATGGAAATGATAACAAATAGCCTCTCAGACCACAGTGCAATAAAATTAGCACTTGGGATTAAGAAACCACTCAAGGAGAATCAGAGGAAGATGTGGTCACAGCAGAAGCCAGAGAGATTCAACATTGCAGGCTCTGAAGATGAAGGAAGTGGGCCACTAACCCAGAATGTGGGTGGCCACTAGAAGCTGGAAAAAGAAAGGAAATGGATCCTCCCCTACAACCTTCAGAAAGAAATGCAGCCCTGCTGACACCTTGATTTTAGCCCAGTGAGATTCACGTTGAACTTCTAACATTCAGAAATAAATAGAAAAGTTGATCTTAAAATTTATATGGAATTGCAAGGGACCCAGAATGGCCAAAATAATCTTGAAAAGGAAAAATAAGTTGCAGAAAGCAAGGATCAAGTGTCTTAGGTTTCCACAGTGGCATCTTCGGAGACAACTGTGGTGGAAATCTTCTGTAATCACACTGTGTCCAATGCTTACAATTTCTTCTGGTACCTTCACTTCCCGGGACGTGCACCAAGACTCCTTGTTAAGTGCTCAAGGCCTTCTCAGCAGGGATGATACAACGTGACCTGTGAATGACTGCTCATCCTTCAGGTGCAGGATGCAGATGCTGCTGTTTACTACTGTCCTGTGGAGGACACAGAGGCATGGAACCCATGAAGAGCTGAACAGAAACGGAGATCATGGCCTTTGCAGGAGGCAAAACAGACACGAGCAATAACTTTTTCCTTCTTAATTCAGTGTTACCCAAGTTTTTTCATTTGGTATTGCTATTAGAAAAAAAATTGAGTCCAGACACACTGTATATTAGTGAATGTCTATAAAAATATGCTTTCAAATTTTTTATTAATTTTCTCTTGAGACAGGGTCTTGCTCTGTTACCCAAGCAGGAGTGTGGTGGCATAATCATAGCTCATTTTAGCTTTGAACTCCTGGGTTCAAGGGGAGCTGGAACTCAGCCTCCTGAGTAGCTGGGACTGTAGGCATGTACCACCATGACCAGTGAACTTCCCAGTTTTTGTAGACATGAGTTCTCTCTCTGCTGTCCAGACTGGTCTCAAGCTCTTGGCTTCAAGTGATCCTCCTGCCTCAGCCTCCAAAAGTGTTGGGATTACAGGTGTGAACCAACATAGCTGGCCCAGAAAATATGGTTTAAAAGAGTGATTATTTGAAATAGTCATCTTGATATTTCAAACACTTTTGACTCACTTTTAGAGATCTGATTATATTATTTTTGTTTTTCCATCATAAAATAGCTGACGATGAACTTGTGATAGTAGTAAGAGGCATGTCAACTCTTCCATCTTCTTTTCTTTTTAAAAAATTCAGACAGGCTGGAGTGCAGTGGCATGATCATAGCTCACTGCAGCCTTACTCCTGGCCTCCAGTGATCCTCTGCCTTGACCTCCCAAAGCACTGGGATTATAGGTGTGAGCCACCAGGCCCACTCGACTCTCATTTTCTTATTGCTTTCTGTGCTTACCTTTTAAATATTATCTGCTAGCTTCAGTCTTTTTGCAGCAATATTTTCAAGACATGTATCCATTTTGTAGAGGGTGGTTTAGTTAACACTCGGTAATGTAATAAGAATTGAAAAGGGAATGAATGAGCAAGTAGCTGCTCCCAACAGCCCTGCATTTGGAACCTCAATCCTTGGCTCAGGATACTTTGCTTATAAGCTAGCATATAGTTTCATTGAGGGTGCCAGTCAGTGAGTGTATGAAATATTAGTAAAATGGAATCTCCTTCATAATATTCAAACTAAAAACAAATGCAAGTGGAAGTATTAATTTCTAGGTGAAAAGCTATTATAGGGATCCCAAGACTGTAGACGGAGAGCAGAGCTGGAGAGCTCACAAAACAGACCCACATGAGTGCTGGGGAGATGTCTGAGGTCTCTGAATTGGTCTGTTCTGTCAGATGCTTGTTTTGTCTGCACTGATGGTGAAGTTTTCTTGGGGGCAGTATCTAGGCTCACCTGAACTCTTCAACTGTCTGAGAACCTCCTCCGAAGGGTATCTGTGTCTGCCACTTGCTCCATGGGATTTGAAAGGCTTGCCATGACTTGCTAGTGTGTCCTAGGTCCTCTGACTTCACTGCTACTTTTTTTCTTTGATGGGGCCATGAAAACCACCTATGGTAACCTCCTGTACCTTTTGAAAATCAGGGTCCCACAAAGAATGGGTGGTATCTGTAAGACTGTGTTACTTTCATTTTCTTCCAAAGTTTCGTGTTATCAATTCAATTACATTCCATGCCCTTTACCCAGCCGCTAAAAGGATGTTTTTTGGGGTAGGGAACATGGGTAAGTCCTAGCCCTGAGTACCTCAGAATGCAAACTTATTTGGAAACAGAATCTTTATAGTGGTGATACAATTGAAATGAAGTCATTGGGAGGGGCCCTAAGCCAATAATGACTGGCATCCTTATGGACAGTGGAGATTTGAACAGAGACAGGCATGTATAGAGGGAAGACAATGTGAAGAGGCACAGGGAAAAAATATAACAAATGTAGTATTTTTTTAAAAAATTTAACTTAGTGATTTTATTTTTTAAAAATCCATCACATAAAACAATTGTGATATGGAGCAATGTCATATTCCACCAAAAATAATATGCACATGTACCCCAGAACTTAAAGTATAACAAATATAGTATTTTTTAGAAGCTTGAGAGAGCATGGATATGGTTAGGACAAGAACACGGCAATAAACTATGTAGGCAGATTGAAATTCAGATGTGAATTAAAATATTTGGCAGATGCTTGTGTAGACACATAATGATCTCAAGGTCCAGTTTACATTTATTTTCCCAGTGATACCTTGGAACTATATAAATTGCATAGAAATTAGATATGATCTCAGGGAAGGGGAGGAAAATGGATTTGACTGAGATTTGGTTTCCGATACCTGGTAGAATATAACTTTAAATAGAAGTTAAACATAGTTATGAAAAATAAAGGTTTTTTATTTTTTATTTTTTGCCCTTTTTGAGCATCTGTTTTTGTGTATTGAAATTATATCCCTTACATAAAAATTTGCTTTCCTGGACATGTATGAAATGATGAAGACTTTGGTAAAAGGGATAATACTGTCTTAAACCACATAAGGGGAAGACACTCTCAATAGAACTCTCATGGATGAATAGTATTCCCTTTGGACTCATTTTTGAACATCTGAACAATAAAACAGAAGATTTCAAAAAAAAAAAAAGAAACCACTCAAAACTGCACAACTACATGGAAACTGAACAACCTGCTCCTGAATGACTACTGGATAAATAATGAAATAAAGGCAGAAATAAAGATGTTCTTCAAAACCAGTGAGAACAAATCACAATGTACCAGAATCTCTGGGACATATTTAAAGCAGTGTCTAGAGGGAAATGTATAGCACTAAATGCCCACCAGAGAAGCAAGGAAAGATATAAAATCGTCCTTTCCGCCTCGGACCCGACAGAATGGCTACCGCAAAGAAGGGTGGCAAGAAGAAAAAGGGCCGTTCTGCCATCAACGAGGTGGTGACCCCAGAATACACCATCAACATTCACAAGCGCATCCATGGAGTAGGCTTCAAGAAGTGTGAACTCAAAGAGATTCGGAAGTTTGCTATGAAGGAGATGGGAACTCCAGATGTGCGCATTGATACCAGGCTCAACAAAGCTGTCTGGGCCAAAGGAATAAGGAATGTCCCATACCGAATCCGTGTGCGGTTGTCCAGAAAACGTAATGAGGATGAAGATTCACCAAATAAGCTCTATACTTTGGTTACCTATGTACCTGTTACCACTTTCAAAAATCTACAGTCAGTCAATGTGGATGAGAACTAATTGCTGATCATCAAATACATCAAATAAACTTTAAAAATTGAAAAAAAAAAAAGATATAAAATCAACACCCTAACATCACAATTAAAAGAACTAGAGGAGCAAGATCAAACAAATTCAAAAGCTAGCAGAAGGCAAGAAATAACTAAGATCAAAACAGAACTGAAAGAGGTGGAGACACAAAAAACCCTTCAAAAAAAAAAAATCAATAAATCTAGAAGCTGGTTTTTTGAAAAGATTAACAAAATAGATAGACTGCTAGCCAAACTAATAAAAAAAGACAGAGAGAGAGAGATAAGCTTCAAAAAGATGCAATAAAAAATTACTAAGAGGATATTACCAATGATTCCACAGAAATACAAACTACCATCAGAGATTACTACAAACACTTCTATGCAAATAAACCAGTACATCTAGAAGAAACAGATAAATTCCTGAATACTTACACCCTCCCAAGACTGAATCAAGGAGTTGAATCCCTGAATAGACAACAAACAAGGTCTGAAGTTGAGGCAGCAATTAATAGCCTACCAACAAAAAAAAATTCGAGGAACAGACTGCTTCACAGTCGAATTCTACCAGACGTACAAAGAGGAGCTGGTACCATTCCTTCTAAAATTATTCCAAACAATACAAAAAAGGGAACTCCCTAAATTGTTTTATGAGACCAACATCATACTGATATCAAAACCTGGCAGAGACTCAACTAAAAAAGAAAACTTTAGGCCAATATCCATGATGAATGTCGATGCAAAAATCTTCAATAAAATACTGGCAAACCAAATCAAACAGCACATCAAAAAGTTTATCCATCATGATCAAGTCGGCTTCATCCAGGGGATGCAAAGCTGATTCAACATCTGCAAATCTATAAATATAATCCATCACATAAACAGAACCAAAGACAAAAACCACATGATTATCAATAGATTCAGGGAAGGCCTTCAAAAAAATCCAACAGAGCTTTATGCTAAAAATTCAAATTAAACTAGGTATCAATGGATTGTATTTCAAAATAATAAGAGCCACTTATGAAAAACCCACAGCCAATATCATACTGAATGGGCAAAAACTGGCAGCATTTCCTTTGAAAACTGGCACAAGACAAGGATGCTCTCTCTCACCACTCCTATTCAATATGGTACTGGAAGTTCTGTCCAGGGCAATCAGGTAATAACAAATAAAGGGTATTCAAAAAGGAAAAGAGGAAGTCCAATTGTCTCTGTTTGTGGATGACAGGATCGTATATTTAGAAAACCCCATTGTCTCAGCCCACAATCTCCTAAAGCTCATAAGCAACTTCAGCGAAGTCTCAGGATACAAAATCAACGTGAAAATATCACAAGCATTCTTATTCACCAATAATAGACAAACAGAGAGCCAAATCATAAGTGAACCTCCATTCACAATTGCTAAAAAGAGAATAAAATGCCTAGGCATAAAACTAACAAGGAATGTGAAGGACCTCTTCAAGGAGTACTACAAACCATTGCTCAAGGAAATGAGAGGACACAAACAGATAGAAAAACATTCCATGTTCGTGATTAGGAAGAATCAATATTGTGAAAATGGCCATATGCCCAAAGTAATTTATAGATTCAATGCTATCCCCATCAAGATACCAATTACTTTTTTTACAGAATTGCAAAAAAACACCTTAAACTTCATATGGAACCAAAAAAAAGAGCGCACATAGCCAAGACAATCCTAAGGAAAAAAAAAAAAAAAAAAAAAAAGCTGGAGGCATCACATGACCTGACTTCAAACTATATTACAAGGCTACTGTAATCAAAATAGCATGGTACCGGTACCAAAACACCAAAACAGAGACAAAGGCCAATGGAACAGAACAGAGGCCTCAGAAATGGCACCAAGGATCTACACCTATCTGATATTTGACAAACCCGACAAAAACAAGCAATGGGGAAAGGATTCCCTATTTAATAAATGGTGTTGGGAAAACTGGATAGACGTATGCAAAACTGAAACTGGACCCCTTCCTTACACCTTACACAAAAATTAACTCAAGATGGATTAAGGACTTAAATGTAAGACCTAAAACCATAAAAATTCTAGAAGAAAACCTAGGCACTACCATTCAGGACATAGACATGGGCAAAGAATTCATGACTAAAACACCAAAAGCAATGGCCACAAAAGCCAAAATTGGCAAATCAGATCTAATTAAACTAAAGAGCTTTTCCACAGCAAAGGAAACTATCACCAGAGTGAACAGGCAACCAACAGAATGGGGGACAATTTTTCCAATTATCCATCTGAGAATGGGTTAATATCCAGACTCTACAAAGAACTTAAATAAATTTACAAGAAAAAAACAATCCCATCAATAAGTAGGTAAAGGATATGAAGAGACACTTTTCAAAAGAAGACATTTATGCAGCCAACAAACATATGAAAAAAAGCTCATCATCACTGGGCATCAGAGAAATTCAAATCAAAACCACAATGAGATACCATCTCATGCCAGTTGGAATGGTGATCATTAAAATGTCAGAAAATAACAGATGATAGAGAGGATGTGGAGGAATAGGAACACTTTTACACTATTGGTGGGAGTGTAAATTAGGTACAGCAATGTGGAAGACAGTGTGGCAATTCCTTAAGGATCTGGAAATAGAAATACCATTTGACCCAGCAATCCCATTACTGGGTATATATCCAAAGGATTATAAATTATTCTACTATAAAGACACATGCACATGTATGCTGATCATGGCACTATTCACAATAGCAAAGATTTGGAACCAATCCAAATGCCCATCAATGATAGACTGGATAAAGAAGATGTCACACATATACACCATGAAATACTACTATGCAGTCATAAAAATGGATGAGTTTATGTCCTTTACAGGGACATGGATGAAACTAGAAACCATCATTCTCAGCAAACTAACACAAGAACAGAAAACCAAATACCGCATGTTCTCACTCTTAAGTGTGAGTTGAACAATGAAAGGACATGGACACAGGGAGGAAAACATCACACACATGGCCTGTCGGGGGTGGGGCACCAGCAGAGGGAGAGCATTAGAAGAAATACCTAATGTAGATAACAGGTTGATGGGTGCAGCAAACCACCATGGAACATGTATACCTATGTAACAAACCTGCACATTCTGCACATGTACCCCAGAACTTAAATAATAATAAATTAATTAAAAGCAGAATCTGGTATGAGTATAAGAATGAAAATGTAGGCCAGGCACGGTGGCTCAAGCTTATAATCCCAGCACTTTGGGAGGCCAAGGCGGGTGGATCACGAGGTCAAGAGATCGAGACCATCCTGGTCAACATGGTGAAACCCCGTCTCTACTAAAAATACAAAAATTAGCTGGGCATGGTGGCGCTTGCCTGTAGTCCCAGCTGCTCAGGAGGCTGAGGCAGGAGAATTGCCTGAACCCAGGAGGTGGAGGTTGCGGTGAGCCGAGATCGCGCCATTGCACTCCAGCCTGGGTAACAGGAGGGAAACTCCGTCTCAAAAAAAAAAAAAAAAAGAAAAGAAAATGTAGACTAATAAAAATAGAATGCAACACATATACAAACTTTAACATATATAGTCATATGAGGAGTCATTTGCATTCCAATAGTTATTACTATAAGCTAAAAAGTAAAGGCAATCCAGATTTCTCACCAAATCATTTAGTAAATATAATCTGAAATATAAAAATACTGGAATATAACTCAGTTTTAAAAAAAAGCAGAAAATATTCTACAAATTATAAAGATAAAACTTGGTGAAATTATGCAAAGTGAAATAAGTCAGCCACAAAAAGACAAAGATTGTATGGGATAGATACATATAAAGCAGTCACACTCTTAGAAACAGAATTTTGTTTTAAAAGGTACCCTATTTCCTTGTCCTTCCTTATCTAGCAAGAAAATTCGTCAATCATTTATGACAAAAATGTCTTAATGAGAGAACCAGGTATTATGGCTAACACCTATAAATAACAGCTACATGGTACAGTAAGGTTGGAGAACTGCTTCAGGCCAAAATTTTACAATCATCCTGGGTTATGGAGCGACACCCCATCTCAAAATAAGTGCCTTTAAGAGAGCTTTGAGACTCTGTGAAAGCCAAAAATAGAGAAGCATCCTTTTCAGAAAGCAGGCTTTCATTCAGGTGGCAAACTACAGGACCCCTGCTCTTGACTATAGACCAGAAAATGTCCCACCCAACCTGGTCCAACTGAGAATTTTAAACTTACTCTGTAATCATCCCAAACTCCTTTTAGCTACAATCTGTGAGAGGTCTTGCTCTTCCAGAGGCCTGAAGAAAGATACCCATTTATAGCCATGCTGGCAGGCCTTCAGACCTCGGTCCTTACTGTGTTCCCAAAACCAGTTTCATGACTCAGTTCCAGCTTCCTAAGCCACAGTTCATGGCCAGATCTGCCTATGTAGAAACCCAAAATGACCTCAGAAATCCTCTCTGGTACTCAGTGAAAGTCATACTAATCCCCATCCTAATATAAAGCCCACCATATGCACACCCAACTGCAGAAACCTGCCCTAGTGTCTATCCTACTGAGCAAAGTCCTGAAGGATATTCACTCTGTCCAAAAAATAAAATGGGAATTGCAACTACCCAAGCCCCTTGTAATAAGCCAATCCTAGTGCAGGGCCAGCAGCCTTGTGACCAAGCTACAACCCCACTTCACTATAAACCCAGAGGGCATTCTATCACCCTGGGGGCTCACGAAAGATTTTTACTCTCTTAAATCAGTTTATAAAAACTTTGAGAGGTGTTTGCTTCTTCAAATTCAGACACCAATGTAAAAGTATATTGTGCCCATTGTCAATGCTTCTATTTTAACATAGGACATGAAGTATGTGGAATAAACACTAGTCAAAAAAAATTTTAAAGTAATTGAAATTGAAGACAAATAAGTAAAACATTTTTGTGTGTATATCATGCAATGTTTTCTATAAAAAAAGTATATTAAAACCTTTTCAAACTAATAAATATACTCAGTAAATTAGCAAAATATAAAATTAACATACAAGTTATAATTCCATACACTTAAACTATCTGCTAAAATAGAGGAAGAAAACAATCTTATTTACAATAGCACTAAAATAATTTCAGAACAAATTTAACCAAGAAACTCAAAAAACTTTCAAGTAAAAGATTTATCATTGAAAAAGAGAGATAACACAAATAAATTTAAATATATTTTATGTTTATCAATTCAAAGAATAAATGTTAAAGTGCCATATTATTCTAAGTGATCTGTAGATTCAATAAACTCAGTATCAAAATTCCAGTGACTTTTTTCACAGTAATAAAAAATACAATCCTAAAATTTATAAGAAACTACAATAAACTGTGAATAGTCAAAGCAATCTTAAGAAAAAAGAACAAAGCAGAAGAACATCATACTTTGTAATTTCAAACTATATTTCAAGACTATATAGTAATAAAAACAGGATGAAATGTGCAGAAAGATGAAAGAAAAAAATCCACTACTCTCACACATTTCAGGGATGATGGAAAAAGAGAACTTAAAAAATGGTTTAACATGAACTATCAGAAAATTACGAAGGAACCTATGTGTCCACACACACACACAAAAGTCAGATTATATAATCTCTTATATGACATGAACAGTACTTTGGCTGTCACTGTAAACTTGAAGGAAGATTACTGAAGGGAAAGTAGATTTCTTAGAAATTTCTTTTTTTTTTTTTTGAGATGGAGTTTCGCTCTTGTTACCCAGGCTGGAGTGCAATGGCACGATCTCAGCTCACCGCAACCTCCACCTCCTGGGTTCAGGCAATTCTCCTGCCTCAGCCTCCTGAGTAGCTGGGATTACAGGCACGCGCCACCATGCCCAGCTAATTTTTTGTATTTTCAGTAGAGACGGGGTTTCACCATGTTGACCAGGATGGTCTCGATCTCTTGACCTCATGATCCACCCGCCTCGGCCTCCCAAAGTGCTGGGATTACAGGCGTGAGCCACCGAGCCCGGCCAAAACAGTTTTTTAAAAAGGCTTTCCAGAAACTATTTCTTTGGACGTGGCTTCCCAAATCACTGGCTTTCTCTTTGACTTTGGATCTCTCATCCAGGTTGCCTGTTGTATTCACTCTCACCTACCTGAGGGTTTGGCCACCATCTCACGTCTCTTTATATTCCAGGGCTTTTTTTCTTGGTCCAGAAAGGTGATCAGGTCTGGCTTAGAGACAGCAATACCTGTTTTATTAAAAATGAGTAACATGCATCTTGCTCATAATCTCCAATTACCAACTCGGTAATGTGCTCAGTAAAGAGGATGTAATAGAATATTTGAATACATTTATCCCCAAATACCAATTTATAACATTGATTTCTAAATATGTAGAAAGCATTTTAATTTCATAGGTTCTTAATTAATTTTATTACCTGGTACTACTGAATTAAAATTGGTGGTGACAATTAGATTTTAAGATGTGAGCAACAATATTTTATGCCAGTAAACTTGTGAAATTACCACTAATCTAAAGTGAAGGACACAGATCAGCTCAAGAAATGTGGTAAGTTCAGGTCAAGATAAAACATCTTGAAGAATTTTTTTTCTACAAGGAAAAATTCTATAATTTTCTTGAAAACAGAAATCTGCAAGCATAAATCACCAAAAAAAAAATATATATATATATATACAAAAGAGAAATGAAACCTATGGGGTAGACTAGGAATCTAGGAATTGCCTGTCAAAGTTATTCTCACCCAGAAAGACCAGGTTTCTGTAGTTCTCTAACATCACATTCCTATATAAATTCTGCTGTGCAGTGTCCAGGCATTGCCACTCCTCCAGAGAGAATTCTATGGCCACATCCATAAATGTCAATGGTCCCTGCAAAACACACATAAACATATATATTTACCAAGTGGTCACGGGCAAAACTTTTAATTTGACTCAAGGTAAAATGGAGAAAGTAAAGAGAACTGGTTCTGACTTATAAGAGTGACTAAAATTATTCAATAAAATAATTTTCAACACGGAAATATTCTCTACTGTATTATCTAATTCTGAGAAAAAAGAGTGGTATAAGATTCATAGCATCAGTGTATATATAATATTTTTCTGGATAATAAAGTATAATATCCAGGGCATAAACACTAACATGTACAAGGTTGAGTGTTATGTTTACACCATACAGTATTAACTGTGTATTTTTTAGATGGAAAAGACATGGTCGTGTATATTATTCAGATGGAATAGACATGTTGAATTAGAAGGTATCACTCAAATTTTAATGTGTACAATAAGCTGGAGATCTTAATGCAGTTTTTTCGTTTTTGTTTTGTTTTGTTTTTTTTTTAGAAGATTCAGGATAAAGTCTCAGTTGCTGCATTTCTAACAAACTCATCAGTATTCAATGGTTTGGGCCCAAAAAGACTATTTTTCAAATATCCAGTAATTAAATGAGCCTGTATTTTTCTCAGTTTTTCTAATTTGTAAACAAAGATGAGAGCCTTCATTTTCCAAAAACAGATGAATGTAAAGAAAGCCTAAGAAAGAAGGGCAGCTGTCAGATTAAATGTGATGGTTTCTTCGCATCAGCTACATAGGATACTTGATGATGAAGAGGAAAATAACTAATTCTATAGTTAAAAAAAATATATGTCAGAGAGCTTATCAACCAAGTGATTTATTAACATCTACTACAACAGAACAAAATTTTATGATGTCCTAATGTACCCAGAAGGATACACCATTACTGTCCCCCAAAAGGTAAATTATAGTCTGAATTTAATATAAAAAACATCAGTTTTATGGAAAGTTTAAGAAACAGATATCTTCCATGTTCTGTAATGTTTTTGTTTTTGAGATGGAGTTTTACTCTTGTTGCCCAAGCTGGAGTGCAATGATGTGATCTTGGCTCACCATAACCTCCACCTCCTGGGTTCAAGTGATTCTTTTGCCTCAATCTCCTGAGTTGCTGAGATTACAGGTATGCACCACCATGAGCAGCTAATTTTGTATTTTTAGCACAGATGGGGTTTCTTCATGTTGCTCAGGGTGGTCTCGAACTCCCAACCTCAGTTGTTCCACCTGCCTGAGCCTCCCAAAGTGTTGGGATTACAGGCATGAGCCACCGCACCCAGCCCTGTTCTGTAATTGTTAATAGTGATTTTAAATAATCTTTCTTTAGCACCCTTGAGAGCAGATATCTCCTAATATTTTTTTTAGAACTTTCTGGGTAATAAATATCATACTGCTTCAATGAGCATTTTTTTAATCCTGCACTGCATAGACACAATAAAGAACACAGATGAGCCGGGCGCGGTGGCTCAAGCCTGTAATCCCAGCACTTTGGGAGGCCGAGACAGGTGGATCACGAGGTCAAGAGATCGAGACCATCCTGGTCAACATGGTGAAATCCCGTCTCTACTAAAAATACAAAAAATTAGCTGGGCATGGTGGCGCGTGCCTGTAATCCCAGCTACTCAGGAAGCTGAGGCAGGAGAATTGCCTGAACCCAGGGGGCGGAGGTTGCGGTGAGCCGAGATCGCCCCATTGCACTCCAGCCTGGGTAACAAGAGCCAAACTCCGTCTCAAAAATAAAAAAAATTAAAAAATTAAAAAATAAAAAGAACACAGATGAAACCTCAACATTATATGTATGTCCTCTGTCTTCACTAAAAACCCCAGGTTTCCCTTAGTAGGAATTTTGAGTATCCACACCTTCCCATGTTCAACAGCCACAAAGGGAACATTTTTAATATTGCAGATTATAAATTCATGGTGAGATTTCTGCATGGCTACAAGAAGCCATAAGGTAGAGAAGGCTCTGGTATATAGAAAAAATATATATTTTTCGAGACTTTGACTATCATAAGAATTTGTTTTTTTTTTGAGACGGAGGTTCGCTCTTGTTACCCAGGTTGGCCTGCAATGGCGCGATCTCAGCTCACTGCAACCTCCGCCTCCTGGGTTCAGGCAATTCTCACCTCAGCCTCCTGAGTAGCCGGGATTACAGACACACACCACCATGCCCAGCTAATTTTTTGTATTTTTAGTAGAGACGGCGTTTCACCATGTTGACCAGGATGGTCTCGATCTCTTGACCTTGTGATCCACTGTGCCCGGCCCAAGAATTTTTAAAGTACTTAACACAAACTCATTAGGGAGGAAAAGCGCAAGTAGTGATGTACAGGTTTGCAAGTATTAAATGCATGGCATTTCAGAAAGCAGAGTAGACATAAATCTTGATCTGAGACATGTTTAGCTGAAATAAAAAAGGCCACTTCTTTTCACTTTCTTCCCCTTCTCTGGGATTTTTTTCTCAGATGAAATTCCCTGGACAAATTATAGTGGCATATTGAAAATATGCCCTTAAAAGTGTGAGCACCACATATCACCACATCCACAGGCAGAAAGACCAAGAGAGAAAAATGTCACCCATTTCTATCCTTTATAGCAGAAGAGATTCAGAAACAATGAGCTGCTCCATAGAGATAAAAATATGTTTCTCTATTTTTTTTTGTCTTCAGGAGCCATCCCTTGACACAGACACCAGCAATTTCTGCTACAGTAATGGAAATATGGGCCACACTGTCCTGTCCCTACCAAATCCAAACAGAATAGGCCCTGTAACCACCCTTTAGTGCAAAAATGAAACTTAGCTCTCGTGAATTTATTTCGAATTCCTTCCTCATACTTAATTTTTGCCTTACCTTAGAGTCACATGAGACAATTAAAACAACATGAATGCTTCTGTGATAACCTGTTTTTTTGTCAGCTTAAACTGACTTTCTCCTTAGCTAAGAGCTGTTCAGGCCTCATGTTAGCTTCTTAAGCCAGACAGACTCCATCTTAGCTTTTTCATTTTAGTTATTCCCCTTATTAAGTATGTAACTGTAGTATGTAGCTGGGGCAGGATAACCCATCCTGGAGTGCATTTGCTGATAAGAGGCTGAGTTAAGCAGTTCCAGCAGAGCCTGGTAATGCAGGTGCTGTCGAGTACCCAGAGCCCCCATATCTTTAAGTTGTATGTCTTTATATGACAGCTCTAGCCTTGCACCTGGTATCGTTTTATTTCTCATGTACTAGTTTATCTTTTAACTTGTTGCTTTCTCAGCTTCTGTGAGAAAAATTGCTTCAGCTAGAATCCCTCTCCCTTTTCAAACTAGGGTATAAGAAACCACTTAACTCTTTCCTTGGGGCCAAGAGAATTTTGGGCGTTAGCCACCTCTCGGTCACCAGCACAATAAAGGATTCATAATTCAATCTCAGAGTGTGGCGCATGCCTTAACTCGCTCAGGTGTAACACTTCCGCTCAGAACAATTAACAGAATCTATGAAAAGGGTACAAGTAAAGAGAGTTCTGCAAAATAGCTAAGTGAGTACTAATTAAAAGCCTGGGCTGATAACTCCTTAACTAAGCATTTCCTCGGTAATTTTGGCCCCACTCTGTGAAATTAATTCTGCAGGTATGGAAAGGGTCCATAAATGGGTATTTTAAACAAGTGCCCTATTAATAATGATGTTTCTCCCACTGGGCAATTAGCATTAGTTAGAGAAATGAAGCACAACACAGAGTCCCTTATACTCAGCAGTCTTATCACAACACAATTACTGCTGGTACAAATAAAGATAATCATTTTTTGTCTTAAAGTATTATATTCTTTAAAGTTTACAGAGACTCTTTAAAGTTTACAGAGAAAACAGAAAGCAGCAATTTCTGAGTAAGCTTGCATTTGGAAACAACGTATGCACATGTACTAATGCAATATTTATTAAGCCAGTATTATGTGCTGAAAAGGATGTTACAGAACACGTGATAGCACATTACGTGATTTAATCCTAAGAACACCCTGTGAGTTGATACTAAGTGTTCAATAATTCCAAGGTTTTAAATAAAAGATGTAACATTTTCATTTCTATTTCTGTTTATCTGTCATTAATTTTTTTCACAAAATGCATAGAATAAAAGCTAAATATAGACAAATGAGGGGAATACAGATGGAAAGAGTTTAAAGCAATTTACATAAATTTTTATTGTGTTTATATTTACTTTCTTGTGACTTGTGAATCAGCTACTGGATCTGAGGAAACAGAAAACAAGTAGCCAAATGGAATGTCACTGCGGGCACTGGTTTTAATAAAAAAAAATTAAAAAGTAAGACCATATAATACATACTTTTTATTTCCCATTTATCTGCTTTTGGGTTCCAGAAAATTTTGAGCAACAGCTTTAAAAAGGCAACAAAATTCATGACCCAAAACTCTGATCTCTTCTAATCAGTTCTGTGAGGCAAGACTCCGGGGTAGGGCCAGATAAAAATAAGGCCTCAAAAAAGGGTAACTATGAACATGGCTGGGGCAGGGTGTAGAGCTGATATATAATTCTGTTTCCTACACCACTGGAAGGTATTTTCAGCTCTTTTTTTTTTTAAGCTTTCTTAAGAGAAACTTAAATCTGAGTTTGTAATTTTCATCTTTTTCAGCCACTGCCCTGTAAATGTTATATTATATACTAATAAGCAATTTAAAAAATTCCCTTAAAGTTTTCTAGAATAATATTTTAGAAGAAAATTATGTATTCTTAGCAGGGTAAAAGAAACACAAATAATATGCCAGGTGCAGTGGCTCACAATTGTAATCCCACCACTTTGGGAGGCTGAGGTGGGTGGATCACGAGGTCAGGAGTTCAAGACCAGCCTGAACAACATGGTGAAACCCTGTCTCTACTAAAAATACAAAAATCAGCTGAGCGTGGTGGTGCATGCCTGTAATCCCAGCTACTTAGGAGGCTGAGGCAGGAGAATCACTTGAACCTGTGTGGCAGAGGTTGCAGTGAGCTGAGATAGCACCACTGCACTCCAGCCTGGGTAATATCAGAAATCACAATATAAAGAAAGTGGCCCAAATAAAGCCCAAGTTCTTTGTACAAATCTATTTATTGTACCCACCATATGATGCATAATTCAACCAATTATCCAGTCGCTATTCTAGACTAAAACTTCCAGGATGGCAGGGACAATGACTGATTAGATCTTCTACTTTTTTTTTTTTTTTTTTGCACTCAACATCACCAAACAATTTATTTGGACTCAGAATTAAGAGGACATTTGACAGTTATGAAATGTATGTTTATTCTGAAACTTCTAACTAGTTGTATAACTAACCCATGACAACTTATCAGATTAATTTTACTTTATTTCTTCAGGCCGGGGGTTTTTCAAAGACTTCAAATTTGGGATCTTCAAATTTGAAGGTGGGGAAGGTATTCATGTCTCCTTTACCAAACATTTGCTTGAGCTTAAAAAGCTCCCTCTCCAGATCTTGCTGATACTCTGGACCAGTATCAACAAGTCCTCCAGCTGTCTGTCGCTTAGATTTGTATTATCTTATCTTGTCCACAAAGAGTTTCTGTATAGGATCAAGTTCCTTATTAAATGCCACTGCTGTAACACCAATGTTCCTCCGCAAATGGACTGAGACTGCTGACTGAATGACAGAGGAGAACCTGAAGAGTCTCTGAAGAATCATGCTGATTCTATGTTATGAGTTGCCAAAGCCACCGCCGCCACCACCACCACCACCGTTCTACTTCCAGATTCTTCTACTTTTTTATGAGACCGAATCTTACTCTGTCGCCCAGGCTGGAATGCAACAGCATGATCTCAGCTCACTGCAGCCTCCACCTCCCAGGTTCAAGTGATTCTCCTGCCTCAGTCTCCCAAGTAGCTGGAACTACAGGCATGAGCCACCATGCCCAGCTAATTTTTGTATTTTTGTAGAGATGAGATTTTACTATGTTGTCCAGTCTGGTCTCAAACTCCTGACCTCGGGTGATCCAGCCGCCTTGGTTTCCCAAAGTGCTGGGATTACAGGCATGAGCCACCGTACCCAGCCTGCTCCATCTATTTTTCTTATAACTATATAAAATGGAGGCAATTAGTTTATCTGTTTGAGTCTCCAAACCTCCTCATTTTTTACCCAAGTACCAGGGAACTGGAAAAACTCTCATCTGGGTGCCAACCAAAGCTACTTCCTGTATCAGGGAGAAACACACATAAGATGACTCATCTCTCCTACACTGAGACAGAAGCAGAATTAATCATTCTTGTCAGCCTGACACAATTTTGTTCTGGATATTATCAAATGTATCAAAGACATGCAGGTGATTGTGAGAGAGTTCCCATTGACCCTAGGGTGATGGCCCAATGATAAGCAAGGCAAGGAAGACTCAGAATGATTCTAAATAAAAAATGGAACTACCTTGGTTGAACTCCAGAACCTGGATTGACCGTCCTGATTTGCTAGCTCTTGGGTAAGTAGGACAAGAATAGTCTACTCCAGTATCACATTTTGCAGGTAGGTACAGTTGTGGTTGTGGCTCTGGATACTTTGTGGACTTGATCTCTCACTCTTAAGATGCAGTTTACACATACAGATTCTGTCATCAGATTCTATCTACTCCTGGAGCCTCTCACATAACTGTAGCAGGTTAATGAAGAAAACTGTAGCAGGTTAATAAAGAAGATGTGAAAAGGTCAAAGAGCCACACTCTCAAAAGAGGAATTTAAAATATCTATGTTCATATCACACAGTACAGAAAATGACTTTTGTTGGTTTTCTGTAAATTCTCAATCCAACGTCTGACCCTGCCTTGTAAATCCCAGGCAGAGGTCAGATCTTATTTGCAGATTCTAGGTGAAATCAACCTCACTCTGCATTTTTGGATGTTAGAGCAAGTAGAGTAAAATCAAAGAGATCCCCTCATAGAGGCTGCTCTAGAACATTCTAAATATTTTGCCTTAAAAAAGCTGACACAACATGAACATAAGAAGACAGTTTATTTAGGTCAAGATTAAGGATTTTAACTTGAGATGAAATATTCGAGTTGTCTGGATTCTACTTTAATTTATAGCTACTTTTAGTTTAATTTACAGCTACTTATGGCAATAGTGAATGGTTTCAATAGATAAATAGTTGAAACAAGGGAGAAAGATGTAATTGTGCTCTCATTTTAATGTCTGAGTTTGATAACTAAAAGGACTTGCATTCCTCAGATAAAAACTTTTCTTTTTTTTTTTCGAATTCTCAAAACATAGATTTGGAATTTAGAGCTGCAGCCACACAGTGGCTCATGCCTGTAATTCCTGCACTTTGGGAGGCCGAGGCGGATGGATCAGGAGATCAGGTGATCAAGACCATCCTGGCTAACATGGTGGAACCCCATCTCCACTAAAACTACAAAAAATTAGCTGGGCGTGGTGTCACGTGCCTGTACTTCCAGGTACTCGGGAGGCTGAGACCAAAGTCACTTGAACCCGGGAGACGAAGGTTGCAGTGAGCTGAGATCGCATAACTGCAGCTTGGGTAAGTAGCAGCAGGTGTCATCTAAACATTTGTGGGCATTTTAGCATAAGGAGGGAGGGAGGAGTGGAGATTCTCATGTCTACATAATGCACACGTTACTCTGATTGGGTTTCTGTGCCCCATTGTCACGGAATCAGTTTCAGTTCTGAAGACACAAGTCATTGAAAAAGTTAAAATGGTTAATATCTGACCTATAAAGTTTGTAGAAATCTGGTCTAAGCTCTCTAAAAGT
This sequence comes from Saguinus oedipus, assembly GCA_031835075.1. Lineage (NCBI taxonomy): Eukaryota > Metazoa > Chordata > Mammalia > Primates > Cebidae > Saguinus > Saguinus oedipus. Next base: position 21,588,872 of record CM063187.1, read on the forward strand.
GATTGTAGTGGATAATAGATAACAAGTAGGCAGAGACACAATTACATCTGCATATTTAGGGGACAGCATGTGCTTTGCAGCACAATTGTGAATTGACTCGAAGCCTGAGTGGGAAAGGCCCATCTAGAGGAAAGCTTAGTCAACACCTTATGTGTTTATATTATGTCTGGTAATTCTAGATAGGGTTTGGGAAGTATAACTAAAAGCAAATTTTTCTTCAGCCCCAGAGAACTCCACAATAATAGAACAGAAAGAAAACTGTTTTATTACACAATTAAATATGAATGTGACATGTATTAAAGTCAATCTGCTCAAGATATTGGAAAGACAGAAAGACAGTCGACATAATTAGTCCACAAGTAGAAGAATTTATATCACTGTGTCACATATAGTTCATCCTAAATTCACCAGGTAGTTGGAAAGGTCATCTGTATATGCTAATTGGTTAAAATCAATGACAAAATAAACTTTTCATATCTTCATGACTGGAAGTAGATTTGCAACTTGAAGGCCGGGCGCGGTGGCTCAAGCCTGTAATCCCAGCACTTTGGGAGGCTGAGGCGGGTGGATCACAAGGTCAAGAGATCGAGACCATCCTGGTCAACATGGTGAAACTCCATCTCTACTAAAGATACAAAAAATTAGCTGGGCATGGTGGCGCATGCCTGTAATCCCAGTTACTCAGGAGGCTGAGACAGGAGAATTGCCTGAACCCAGGAGGCGGAGGTTGTGGTGAGCCGAGATCGCGCCATTGCACTCCAGCCTGGGTAACAAGAGCGAAACTCCGTCTCAAAAAAAAAAAAAAAAGAAAAAAGAAAAAAAAAAAGATTTGCAACTTGAACCCCAGTGCCTGCTGAAGGTAGGCTTTCATTCTTCTATAAAAACAGTTGATAAGAGTGCGGTGTTTTTGGCTATTTACATTTTAAAGCAATAGCTCTCTACTCCCTAAGCACTGAACTAGAACACTCCTGCTTTCCCTCTCCTGGTGGCTAATGTACTCTCTTGACCCCTACTATCGGCCACTGAGGCACAGTCCACATCACAGCACTCATAGCTAAAAACTCACATCTGGCCAGTGCGGTGGCTCACGCCTATAATCCCAGTACTTTGGGAGGCCGAGGCGGGTGGATCACAAGGTCAAGAGATCGAGACCATCCCGGTCAACATTGTGAAACCCTGTCTCTACTAAAAATACAAAAAATTAGCTGGGCATGGTGGCGCATGCCTGTAGTCCCAGCTACTCAGGAAGCTGAGGCAGAAGAATCGCTTGAACCCAGGAGGCGGAGGTTGTGGTGAGCCAAGATCATGCCATTGCACTCCAGCCTGGGTAACAAGAGCGAAACTCTGTCTCAAAACAATAAATAAATAAAAATAAAAACTCACATCTTAGGTGAATCCCAATTGTCACAGCAGCACTCCAGTGCCACTTCAGACAGTGAAGTTTGAGCAGTAGAAGGAGAGCCTGCTGGTGTCCTGGGCAGAATTACACCTTCACAATAATGGAAAAAGGAACAGTGTTTCAGCCTCAGTTTTTATTTATAATGATGACATGAAAAAAAAAATACTCCTGGATTTTAGCATGAATCCAGATAGAGATAGCACTGAGAGTTTTCACTGTGACAGCCTACGTCTTTTTCACAGACACCATGGATACTAATAGGGCTTCTGAAACAGACACAATGCATTTCAGAGAAAAAGAGCTCTCATTCTAAGAAAGATTATATTGAGAAAAGAAAGTTAAAAGTGTCTTAAAAAGTAACTGAGATTAGATATAAGTTTGATCAAGTCTGCCAGAAAATATTTCTCTAAGAAGAATTTCTCTCCAAACACCCAAAATGCATAGCTACTCTCAGCAAGAGAAACATGAGCATTATGAATAAAGAGGGCATATTCTCAGAATTTCTTTTTTTTGAGATGGAGTTTTGTTCTTGTTACCCAGGGTAGATGGAGTGCAATGGTGCAATCTTGGTTCACTGCAACCTCCACCTCCTGGGTTTAAGGGATTCTCCTGTCACAGCCTTCCAAATAGCTGGGACTATAAGCACATGCCACCACACCCAGCTAATTTTGTATTTTTAGTTGAGATGGGGTTTCACCATGTTGTCCAGGCTGGTCTCAAACTCCTGACCTCAGGTGATACACCCACCTTAGCCTCCCAAAGTCCTGGTATTATAGGCATGAGCCACCCTGCTCAGCTCTCAGCAGAATTTTAAAAGATTTATCTTCCATCTCCGCTGCTCTCTTATTTCCTAACCATTGAATGTGGGATCTATATTGGAATATATCTGACAACTTCCACCAGCACTTTTTTTTATAAAAAATTGAAATTTGACCATGTTAATACAGTAGAACATATTAGAGCTTGCAACATAGCTAACTAGAGAGCTATTATGGTTTTTGGGTAGCCACATCCCCTGTCTTTATTTGTCCTGTAATAGCAGCTTACCAATTTGGTAATATATAAGACACTAAAATTATGCTTACCTATCATTATTCCTATTGGATAAATAAATAAGCATGTCAGATTAATATCTACTGTAACAATTTAATGGTTTTTTAAATATTAGATATATAGGTATGAATAATTTTATAGACTAGTCATAATGTATGTAAGACTTTTAAAAATTGTCTGAACTGGCTTTACGATGGCAACAAGTATGGCAGCTGCTAGTGGTAGATTTGAAAGTACGAACAGTATCGAAGAGCGGAAAGAACAGACCCAGAATGCCAGAGCCGAGGTGTTGCGCCAGGTCCCCAGTGGCTTTTAAGGATTCTGTCATCATGTCCCTCAGCCTCAGTCATTGCTACTGCTGTATCTGAAATGAAATTTTCCTGTTTCAGGAACACATGCTAAAGCCAATTTTAAAAAAGAAGAAAGGCATAAAGAACTTAAGCGACTTCGGGATGAGGACACATGGATGCTACCTGATGTGAATGAGTGACTCAAACAATTCTCACAGGAACACTCTGTGAAGAAAAAGAAGAAAAAAGACAAGCATTAAAAAAAAGCGGGGCCCAAAGTGGCTCCGGCCGGATGTCGTGGCGCTTGCGAAGGCGAGGCCAAGAGTTCAAGGCCAACCAACCTCAGCAACCTTACAAGCTCTCATTGATTGGCAAAAAAAAAAAAAGCAAAGAAAGAGAAATAGGAAAAAAACAAAACAATGAGTCATTTGATAGCTCATCAAGCTCCAAAGATGAGTGGGTTGAGTCTGTTCCATCCCAGACTCCTGACAAGGAAAAGGCCTGAAAAGTGAAAGATGAAAAGTCAGAAAAAGATGACACCCAAATTATCAAGAGGGATGAGTGGATGACTGTTGATTTTATGTCTGTTAGAACTGTGTCATCCTCATCACTCAAAACTGAAAAGGAAACTATAAGGAAAATAGAGCAAGAGAAAACCCAAGCACTTGAACAGTCCAAACTGAAGGAAAGAGAATTGAATCCGTACTGGAAGGATGGTGGTATAGGTCTTCCACCTGAAAACTGTAGTGTGTCATTGATTACTAAAGTTTTAGTGGTAGAAGATGGTGGATTAAGTTGGCTAAGGAAGTCTTATCTAAGAATGAAGAAACAAGCTGAGAAACAAACTAGAAACTCTGAGAACATTGTAGCCGAAAGATATGGGTCAAGGGAAATATTTCATTCGAAATTAGAAGACGCTGAAAAAGCTGCATCCATAAAAGAAGATTATAGATGTTCGGGTGCAGTGGCTCAAGCCTGTAATCCCAGCACTTTGGGAGGCCAAGGCGAGTGGATCACAAGGTCAAGAGATCGAGACTATCCTGGTCAACACAGTGAAACCCCGTCTCTCCTAAAAATATAAAAAATTAGCTGGGTATAGTGGCGCGCGCCTGTAATCCCAGCTACTCAGGAGGCTGAAGCAGGAGAATTGCCTGAACCCAGGAGGCGAAGGTTGCTATGAGCCGAGGTCGCGCCATTGCACTCCAGCCTGGGTAACAAGAGTGAAACTCCGTCTCAAAAAAAGAAAAAAATTAAAATAAAAAATGTATTCAAAGTAAATATTGTGGCCTTATATTCATACTATTGTAGAAAATACTGTTTAATTTATATAAATGCAGGTTGTCTACAAACACTACACATAACTATGCTTACTGTACTGAAGTAATCCAAGCACAACAGACTCCACTGTTCAGTTTATACACTGAACTCTTCTGGCTTTTTCAGTGTAAGTACGTCAGCCTGCAAATAATCACCCTGGATAATCAGGTTTCTGCCAAAAAGACTTACTCGGTATCATTTAGTCTTTATTACTCTATATTGTTAAATTTCATCTTATCTTTGTGCTCAACTTTTTTGTGCTCTTGAAATGCACTTTACTCTGAAGAAATTTGTGTCTACTTTAAAGACTAAAGATTAAAAAATAAAATATTGGCCGGGCGCGGTGGCTCACGCCTATAATCCCAGCACTTTGGGAGGCCAAGGCAGGTGGATCATGAGGTCAAGAGATCGAGACCATCCTGGTCAACATGGTGAAACCCCATCTCTACTAAAAATACAAAAATTAGCTGGGCATGGTGGCGCACGCCTGTAGTCCCAGCTACTCAGGAGGCTGAGGCAGGAGAATTGCTTGAACCCAGAAAGCGGAGGTTGCGGTGAGCCGAGATCGTGCCATTGCACTCCAGCCTGGATAACAAGAGCGAAACTCCGTCTCAAAAAAAAGAAATTTTTTTGTCAAGATAAAAATAAAGTAATGAATCTCAGGTCCCAGATAAAGACAATTCTGACTCAAAAAGAATGACAAAATGTTTGTTTCATTGTTAATATGATTTACTTATATTTCAAAAAGCAGAAGAAATATATACATATAATCTAAACTTTTTTTTTAATTAGCAAGTTATCCCTTATTTTCACGAAAGAGAATAAAGTCTCTTATTTCTTGTATTTTGTCTTACAACAGCCACGTCTCTGGACAGGTTCTTGAACTCTTGGACATCTGAATTTTGCACACTGTGTGCACTTGAAAGAACGTTTTTGAGGGAAGAAGTCAAAGAGAGTAAGTTGTTATAAAAAAGAAATCCATGGGTTCGCATGAATAAAGCAGGTTCTTACAAAACTATGAAGAGACTTAGACTCTGACACAGTAATAATCAGAGACTACAACATCTCACAGGCACTAATGGACAGATCATTGAAGAACAAAATTAACAAATGCTGGGCGCGGTGGCTCAGGCCTATAATCCCAGCACTTTGGGAGGCCGAGGTGGGTGGATCACGAGGTCAAGAGATCGAGACCATCCTGGTCAACATGGTGAAACCCCGTCTCTACTAAAAATACAAAAATTAGCTGGGCATAGTGGTGCGCGCCTGTAGTACCAGCTACTTGGGAGGCTGAGGCAGGAGAACTGCTTAAACCCAGAAGGCGGAGGTTGCGGTGAGCCGAGATCACGCCATTGCACTCCAGTCTGGGTAACAAGAGCGAAACTCCTCTCAAAAAAAGAGAAAGAAATTCAATTATCTGATAGAGGTACTCACAGAAATCAGCAGAACACTGTAGTTATATTTACTGGCTTTATATAAAACATACAACCCCCAAAAGTCAAATGGAAGAAAAGTACAGAACCAAGAAAAGAGGTGGGAAGAGATGAAGCACATAGATAATAAATAGCTGTGATTAATAAAATTATCTATCATCTGTGTTCTCCAGCAACACTTTATAAAAAGAAACACCCTTCTCATTATGACTTGGATGGTGCTCTCTTTTCTTACCTATTACACAGCCAGAAAAACATTCTGCATATTTTCTTCTTTTTCTCACTAAAAAATCAGCTGCATTTGTCTTCAGTGATCAACATAAAATACTTTTTAATGAAACTTCACTTAAGTTTATTTTCATCCCAATGCCTCCTGAACTCTGAGCTACTCAGTCTGAGCCACCATACAACTCCATTTTATGTCCCTCGTAAGAACATGCTGACTTCAGGGTAAAACATTCTCTGATCTAAATTCTGATTATTTCACCCTTCATTTAAACATTCCCCTCACTTCTTCCTAATCTTGCTTGCTTTTTCCTAGGAAACCAAGCCATCTTCTGCCTAATATTTGCAGTTCTTAAAGATCTTATAGTTGCTACTTCCTCCTGTTGCACTACTCCTTTGAAATTCAAATTTTTTACAGATATCTAACTGGTTTACTTTAAAACCTCTAGAAGCTGCCTCAAAACTGTAACAACTTTGTCTTCATAGGACACTCCCAATCCCCTTCTATCTTAAACTTAACTGCATCCGCCTGTGGGGCCCCAGCTTTCCAGGGCTCTGTAGCTTCTCCCAGTATAGAGGCTTCTTTCATGGCTGGGTTGAGCAGGCTGGGACATCTGCAGGGGAGGCTTTCCAGAAGTAACTAACTGGGTTTTTAATAACATCCCTTAGCTGGCTGAAAATTAACCTTAGCTTGGAGTCACTGGGCTCAAGCTTTAATTTTCATGTCAGAATCATTCACTTAGTTTCTGAAACAAAGTGTTTGAAAAATCCAGCAAAATGACTCAAAAACAGTGTTCATGTAAGAGAAGAAAATTTTAAGGTGCTCACATTTTGTACCTCAGTAAGAGAAGCAAATGTATTTATTTCTTTTGGACAATAAAGCATTATTTTGTTTTTTGTATTAAAAATCATGTGGTAAACAATTAGTTATATGGGAACACTTCTAAGAGGTACCAAGTTTCATAACATGAAATTTGGCATTAAACTCAGAACTTGAAATAACAGGATATAGAACAAAGATATTTACTTTTGCAAATTTATCCTGCAAAAAAAGAAGCTGTTTTCACAAATCTATGTAACTCACCAATTATCCACATTTTCTTGTGGAAATATATTAATTCTCTACAGCCAAAATGAAAGAAAAACTTTTCTTATTTTTTTCCTCAGTAGCTAACACTCTAAAAGCCAGGTAGAAATCTGTTTGAAATCACTCAGCCATAAAAAGAAATACCTGAGAAAACTCCTAAATTCACTCTGAGACATAAAAAGGTGAATGAGAATTTTCAACAAATAAAATATATGATTAGATATTATTTTTTTAATTCACCTTTTTTATGTCGTTTATAAATATTTTCTTACCTTTCAAGCCCTAATAATAAAACACAATTTACAGTTAAAAACTGAGGTCAGCTGGGCAAAGGCTCACACTTGTAATCCCAGCACTGTGGAGGCTACTGCACTCCAACCTGGGTGACAGAGGAAATTCTGGTATTTGAGGCCAGAATTTTGAGCCTCAAACAGCCTGGTGAACCCCCATCTCTTCTAAAAATACCAAAAGTAGCCATGTGTGGTAGTGGGCACCTGTTGTTCCAGCTACTGGGGAGGCTGAAGCATAAGAATCACTTGAACTCGGGATACAGAGGTTGCAGTGAGCCGAGACTGCACCACTGCACTCCAACCTGGGAGAGAGAGGAAAACACGGTCTAAAGCAACATAAAAAAAAAAAAAAAAAAAAAAAAAAGCCTAAAGTCAAAATAAGAGAACAAATCATTTCAAGGTAACTGTATGTCTGTCTTATGTGTCAAGTCAGGCCATTCAATTACTTGAAAGATTCTCCCACCCCATCTTGTTCACTTAAGTGCTCAATAATAATTTTCTCAAGACTCCGAATTATGTCCCAGTGAGTGCCCCAGATACCTTTTACTTTGCAAGTTCTCACACCATCTCACTAGGGTCAGTTTTTGTTGTTGTTTTCCTATGTTTTTGAAGTGGTATTTTATTTTATTTATTTACTTATTTTACAAATTTTTTTACTATTTTTCTTTCACTATTTTTCTGTCCCCTAAGAAAATCCAGGGGCAAAATTTATTTTGGTTTCCCCTTCAATACCACCATCTGATTGTCTGACCAGCAACGTGTCTCCAAGAAATGGAAGCTTGGTTGGTTAAAGACAATACTAATATCTCAAGGGGTTAGCTTTTCAAAAAAAAACAGTGCACCAGGAGATGCCTCTCAGCCCCAGGGCATTCACCTGCTCTCTCTCGAGGCTACACTTCATACATATCGTGTTGTCTTATATGAGAAAATGACCCAGGAGCTGATATTCATAGAAACTCTAGCAAAGCCATGAGAAGAATCTTGGTTTTTCCCCACAGTACTGAATCCCAGGTCCAAGAAAAAACTGAAGAGTGGCTAAGGACACATCTCCCTATAAATTTTCCAAAGGGAAACCTTGACTCAAAAACATTCTGATAAGATAGCGGTGTCTAGGGAAAATAGAAATATATATATATTCACAAACAGAAAACCAATCTTTTTAAATGTGCTATCCAATGCTTTGTCAAAAAATGATTAATTAAAATAGGTATCAAAAGTACACTAGGCCGGGCGCGGTGGCTCACGCCTGTAATCCCAGCACTTTGGGAGGCCGAGGTGGGTGGATTACGAGGTCAAGAGATTGAGACCATCATGGTCAACATGGTGAAACCCCGTCTCTACCAAAAAAAAAAAAATACAAAAAATTAGCTGGGCATTGTGGCGTGTGCCTGTAATCCCAGCTACTCAGGAGGCTGAAGCAGGAGAATTGCCTGAACCCAGGAGGCGGAGGTTGTGGTGAGCCGAGATCGCGCCATTGCACTCCAGCCTGGGTAACAAGAGCGAAACTCCGTCTCAAAAAACAAACAAAAAAAATGTACACTAAAGGACAAATCGTTTGATAATGTGAATTAGGGAGAGGAAATTGGTGAATGGGAATGTCCAAAGGAACCGGAAATTAAGTATTTTACTGCAAGGCAGAGTCAAGCTAGAGAAATACAGGGTAGAGGCAGACTTGAGGTCCTGCTTCCGACACATGTGAAAAATGCCACGAAACAGCAGATCCCTATGGGGTATGAAAAAATTAAGTGGCTGGCAATTAGGCTGAGGAGGCTCTAGTACCTAATTTCAACTTTTAAAAACATCTAATTTAACTAGGCATGGTAGCTTACACCAGTAATCCCAGCACTTTGGGAGGCCGAGGTAGGTAAATCACCTGAGGTCAGGAGTTTGAGACCAGCCTGACCAACATGATGAAACCCCGTTTCTATTAAAAACACAAAATTAGATGAGAGTGGTGGCGTATGCCTTTAATCTCAGTTACTTGGGAGGCTGAGGCAAAAGAATCGCTTAAACCCGGGAGACGGAAACTGCAGGGAGCCGAGATGGCGCCATTGCACTTCGGCCTGGGCGACAGAGTGAGACTCCGTCTCAAAAAAAAAAAAAGACGATAACTGCACAGATGCCGACAAGAACGCTCTTTTCTGAGGATCCAGCAAGATGGCAGAGGTACAGCAGAAGAAAAAACGGACCTTCCACAAGTTCGCTTACTGCTACATGGACCTGGATCAGCTGCTGGACACGTCCTGTGAGCAGCAGATGCAGCTAACAGTGCACGCCAGCGGCGCGGCTGAACCCGGGCCTGCGGTGGAAGCAGCACTCGCCGCTGAAGCGCCTGCGCCAGGCCAAGAAGGAGGCGCCACCCAAGGAGAAGCCGGAAGTGCTAAAAACGCACCTGAGCTACTTGATCACCCTGCCCGAGTTGGTGGGCAGCATGGTGGGCGTCTACAATGGCAAGACCTTCAACCAGGTGGAAATCAAGCCAGAGATGATCGGCCACTACCTGGGCGAGTTCTCCATCAGCTACAAGCCCGTGAAGCACGGTGGGCCGGATATTGGGGCCACCCACTCCTCCCGCTTCATCCCCCTCAAGTAGTGGCTCTTCTAATAAAGGCACAGATTTCCAAAAAAAAAAAAATCCAATTCAAGGGAATTTTTTTGTAAATTACTAAATTGGGGGAAAAATTCAGGCTTAACAAACTATAAACTGCCAATTAACTTTAGATTGCATAACCAAAAATTTCCATCTTCATGGTACAAATTAAGAAACTACGTAACTGTACCCAAACAATTATTGAATTTGTTTTTCACCATTATTCGCCTTATAAAACTCTTTCCGTCAAACCCCTTCAACAGACCATAAACTACTATCCATAGCTGAGTGCTCTACAATTTTAGAATCGCTCTTTGATTAAATTCTTTAATATTTTTGCGGCGACTTTCATAAATTTTTAACAGGAGAAAAGCTCTTGGCATTCCTGAACCCGCACCCCGAGTCAGAATTCTCCCTGATGACCCTCCTGTGGTCCCTGCACAATCTGAGAGAGACGAGGTGCTGCGGGTGCAGAGCTGCCCAAAGCGGGCTCCAGGCCAGGACATAGTCACTGTGCAGAGAAGAGACAGAACGCCCAGGGCCAGTTGTCAGCACAGCCTCCATCTTATGGCTAAAGGGGACTGAGGCTGAGGAGGGCAAGGAGTTAACTAGGGGTACAGATTGTGGAGCTGACTGCGGTGAGGCCTGAGTCCGCCACAGCCACTTCCCACCGGTTCCAACCAGCCCCTTCCCCGCTCTCGGGATGTGGGACGGGCGCTCTCACCATTTCTCGGCTGCCAGGGGGTCCTGGAGTCTTCGCTGTGGATCTCCCCATACCGCTGGTCACGGGGCCTCAGAGGATGGATCGCTAGGAGCAGAGAACAAAGACCAGCGAAGACGAGACCCAGAGCTCCGGCAGCAGCAAGAGACAAAGACCCCGCCACATCCCGGAAACCGCCCTGTCCGCTCCAGCTGCATGCCTGATTGGACAGTTTCCAGCCCAGAGTCTCTGATTGGATAATGTTTAAGCTCCCCCCCCTTCAAGCCCTGAGTGACAGAAGATACAATCAGACGCTGGGCTGAATGAAGAAAAAGTGACAGCCTAGGTTGCAGCCTTTTCAGGAAGGGCTTCCTCCCTGAGGTAAGCCAGGCCCACCCCAGAGCACGGGAAAATTCTCTTTTTTACTCTTTCTCTTTTTAAACGCATTCGAAACGTGAACAAACATGTTTTACTGTCATATTAACACTATATAAATTTTTTTCTTAAGAGTAAATCAATTTTTACTTTACTAATAGTGTATTATCAATACTAACGGCCGGACGTAGTGGCTTACGCCTTTAACCCATCAGTGAAGGAGGCTCAGGTGGGTGGATCACCTGAGGTCAGTTCAAGACCAGCCTGGTTGACATGGTAAAACCCCCTTTCTACTCGGCGTTATGGTGGGCCCCTGTAATCCCAGCTGCTAGGGAGGCTGAGGCAGGAGAATCGTTTGAACCCAGGAGGCAGAGGTTGCAGTGAGCCGAGATCGCACCATTGCATTCCAGCCTGGGCAACAAGAGTGAAATTGTCTCCAAAAAAAAAAGAAAAAAGAAAAAAATACTAAAGCTAGTTTATTTTAGTAAAACAACCTTATAAATAAATCCATCAAATTTGTCCTTTTTGACCACTCTAGATTTTCATATATATTTCATAATCTCACAATTTTTAACTTTTCTACTTTATTTTAATCTACTTTTTTAAAAAAATGTTGAAACAGACTTTTTTTTTTCTTTTTTTGAGATATAGAGTCTCGCTCTGTTGCCCAGGCTGAAGTGCAGTGGCATGATCTCAGCTCACTACAACCTTCTCCTCCCCGCTTCAAGCAATTCTCCTGCCTCAGCCTCCCAAGTAGCTGGGACTACAGGCATATGCCACCGCGTCCGGCTAATTTTTGCATTTTTAGTAGAGACAGTGTCTCACTATGTTGGCCAGACTGGTTATCAACTCCTGTCCTCAGATAATCCACCCTCCTCGGCCGCCAAAACTGCTGGGATTACAGGTCTGAGCCACTGCGCCCGGTCCAACCTTTAATTTATTTTTAACTAGACAAAATGTTTCTTTCTTCGTCAAAAACATATTTTGCATTTGTTTATACACTCTTTTTTGTTATTAGTTTTTCAGACAGTCTCGCTCTGTTACTTAGGCTAGAGTGCAGCGGAGCAATCTCAGCTCACTGCAACCTCTGCCTCCCGGGTCCAAGCGATTCTCCAACCTCAGCCTCCTGAGTAGCTGGGCACCAGCACCCACCACCATGCGCAGCTAATTTTTGTTGTTTTTAGTAGAGACAGGGTTTCACCATGTTGCCCAGGCTGGTCTGGAGCTTCTGAGGTCAAAGTGATCCACCCACCTCAGCCCTCCCAAAGTGCTGGGATTACAGGCATGAGCCACTGCGCCCAGCGTTTATTTATACATTCTCTATGGAGAATTGTTTTTATTACACCTAGTAGTTTTAATTATATGTATATAAATTACATTAACCCTTAATAACCAAATTTTTAGTGAAATCCCCACAAAGTAATTTTGAACTGTTTTGTGTCGATATTTTTAGATAAAAAACATGTTATTTTATATTTTTTGCAATTTTTTTATTGTTCAACAGATCTAAATATATTTAGTTTTTATATCATATAACAAAAAAAAATTCTGGTCAGATATGGTGGGTCATGTTTATAATTCCAGCACTTTGAGAGACCAAGACATGAAGACTATTTAAGCCCAGGAATTCAAGACTAGCCTTGGCAGCATGGCAAAAACCCATGCCTACAAAAAATACAAAAATTAGCTTAGCATGGTGGCCTGTATCTGTAGCACCAGCTATTCAGTGGTTAAAGTAGGAGAATTGCCTGAGCCCAGGAGGTTGTGGCTACAGCAGCCTTCCTCCTTCTCTGGGGTTTCAAGTGATTCTCCTACCTCAGCCTCCTGAGTAGCTGAAATTACAGGCACCCACCACCAAGCTTGGCGAATTTTTGTATTTTTAGTAAAGATGGGGTTTCACCATGTTGGCCAAGCTGGTCTTGAACTCCTGACCTCAGGTGATCCACCAACTTCAGCCTCCAAAAGTGCTGGGATTACAGGCTTGTGCCACTGTACCCAGCCCTAAAGGCTTTTTAGATGAATATTTAGGGTTTCCTAGGTACACAATTGTATCATCAGTGAACAGTGGCAATTTGACTTCCTCTTTCCTGATTTGGATGCTGCTTATTTTTTTCTTTGCTCTGGCTAAGGCAGACTTCCAGTACTATGTTGAATAGAAGTGGTGAGAATGGCCATTATTGTCCTGTTTCAGTTCTCAGAAAAAAATGCTTTAAACTTTTTTCCATTTAGGGTAATGTTGGCTGTGGATTTTCCATAGATGGCTTGCTTTTTTTTTTTTTTTTTCCTGAGACAGAGTCTCTCTCTCTGTCACCCAGGCTGGAGTGCAATGGCGGTTTTTTGGCTTACTGTAATATCTGCCTCTGAAATCAAGCAATTAACCCACCTCAGCCACCCCAGTAGCTGGGACTACAGGCACCTGCTATCAATGAGTAAAGGTTTTTGCCTTTTTAATAATTTTTAAGAACGTAAATTATTATTATTATTATTGAGACAAAATTTCACTCTGTTGCCCAGGCTGGATTGCAGTGGCATGATCTTAGCTCACTTCAACCTCCTCCTCCCAAGTTCAGGTGATTCTCATGCCTCAGCCTCCCGAGTGCCTGAGATTATAAGCCCAGGTTTTTGTATTTTTGTTTTGAGACGGAATCTAGCTCCATTGCCCAGTGGTCTGATCTTGGCTCACTGCAACGTCCATCTGCTGGGTTAAAACAATTTTTCTGCCTCAGCCTCTTGAGTAGCTGGGATTACAGGCATGTGCCACTACACACAGCTAATTTTTCTATTTTTATGTTAAATAGTTATATCCTACAGGAGTAAACAAAATTTCTAATCAATTGTGGCTTTAATAATAGCTGTCCAGCTGGGCATGGTGGCTTACGCTTGTAATCTCAGCACTTTGGGAGGCCAAGGGAGGTGGATCACCTGAGGTCAAAAGTTCAAGACTAGCCTGGCCAACATGGTGAAACCCCATCTCTACTAAATAATAATAATACATAGAGAGAGAGAATAAGAAAAAAACAAAACCTGTCTCTACTAAAAATACAAAAATTAGCTGGGCATGGTGGTAGGTTCTTATAATCCCAGCTACTCAGAAGCCTGAGGCAGGAGAATTGCTTGAACCCAGAGGGTGGAGGCTGCAATGAGCCAAGATCATGCATGTATGCTCTACTAAAAATACACACACAAAATTACCATGGCATGGTAGCCGGCACTTGTAATTCCAGCTACTCTGTAGGCTGAGGCCAGAGAATTGCCTGAACCTGGGAGACAGAGGTTGCAGTAGCCGAGGTCGTGCCATTGCACTCCAGCCAGGTCAACAAAGCGAGATTACATCTCAAAATAATAATAATAATAAATAACAGCTGTCATAAGACTTCCTGTCACCCATGGACAATTGTTGTCTTGATTCTATCCTCTTCAAGAAGTTATTTATAGTCAGCTATGGAATTTTGACAGGTGCTTTTCAGTGCAGGTTTCTGATAACTTTGGAGACTGCAACATTAGAACAGAGAAAAAATTTTCAGGACTTTCATGAAGAGCTAATATGTTAATGAATATCAAGCAGAAAAGGAGTTTACTGCATAAACTGAACTAACAGCAGAAAAAAGTAATAAATTTTTTTCTTTTTTCTTAAAATGCTGTAAATCCTTTGTTTTTTTTTTAGAGTCAAAAATTTTTTTAGCTATTTACAGTTTTTAACAACCGAGGGAAGTATACTTCTGAAAAAACAATTGGAGCATATTTATTCATCTTTACTTAATTTCTTCAGAGTGTATAAACCTATTGTTAGTTTTAATTTACGGAAATAAAGTTATTTGCATAAGTGGAATCAGCATTTTTGTTTCAACAGGGCGCAATTGAAGACACCAGTAGTTTTACCAAGTGTTTGACTGGAATAAGGTGCTTTCCTCGAAGAAATCATGCTGAATTTGTAGAGCCAATACAAGCCTTTTGGGAAACCTGGCCACCTACTTTGTCTACACAGTCCCTGTGCAGGCTTTCTGTGGTAAGAAATATCATTTCCTTTTTTCTTTTTTCTTTTTCAGATGTAGTTTCCTTCTATCGCCCAGCCTTGGGTACAATGATATGATCTCAACTCACTTCAACCTCCGCTTCCCAGGTTCAAATGATCCTCCTTCTTCAGCCACCTGAGTAGCTGAGACTCTCACTACAGATGCACGCCATCACACCCAGCTAATATCTGTATTTCTTGTAGAGTTTTCACCATGTTAACCAGGCTGATCTCGAACTCCTGACTTCCAGTGACCCATTCACCTTGGCCTCCGATAGTGTTGGGATTACAAGCATGAGCCACCATGCCTGGCCAGGAATGTCTCTTTCTGACAGAACCAGCAGCCTGAAGTTGTCTTGGGACCCCAAGAAAAGAGAAATGTGCCCAACTCATAGATATTTGATGGTACAAACCATGACTGGGCTGGGCTTTTAAAAAGTCTTTTCTGATAGTCTTTTAATGGAACATAGTTACATCAAAGCGAACTTTAAAAACCTATGTGAAAAATGATTACTTTTGCTGCACTTTATACAAATAATCAGGCCAAGTATAAGACTAAAGCTTTTTATGCAAGTAAATCAGTTTTACCATGATTTGTCTTTAGTAGAAATGAAAGACTAAAGAGAGAAAAAAAATGTATGTTTCAAGAACTATGGTACACCTGTTATTAGACTCTAGTCTCATTTGCTATTTTTGAGTATTTTTCCAGTGACCACACCAGTGATCTCTGACTGCAGCTCAAAAGAAACAAGAGAGATGGGTAATATAAAAATCTGGATCAGTATTCTAATTTTGAACATGTATTGGAAACAGCTAGCAAACCCATATCAGCTTTGTTCCAACATTTGCCCAGTTCATGGAAAGCCTACTTATTTAGTTTACTTGGGATAATTTTATTTATTTTGCTTTACTATTGTGGATTATATTGCAGTTGTGCTTTTTGTGTAGAAATGCAGAATAAGCTTGCTCAATATTTTCTTAAATAAAACACTTAATTTTGCAGATGTTATCTTTCGTCAGAACTCAGAATTTATAAATGGCCCTTGTCATACTGATGCTTTCTCACCCGGCCAGGAATGGTGGCTCATGCTTATAATCCCAGAAAGTTGGGAAGCCAAGGTAGGTGAATCACCTGAGGTTCAAGACCAGCCTGGCCAACATGATAAAATTAGCCACCATGCCCAGCTAATTTTTGCATTTTTGCATACTAAAAATGCAAAAATTAGCTGGGCATGGTGGCAGGTGCCTATAATCTCAGCTACTCAGGAGGCTGAGGCAGGAGAATTGCTTGATCCTGGGAGGCAGAGGCTGTAGTGAGCCAAGATCATGCCACTACACTCCAGCCTGGGTGACAGAGTGAGAGTCTGTCTCAAAAAAAAGAGCCGGGCGCGGTGGCTCAAGCCTGTAATCCCAGCACTTTGGGAGGCTGAGGCGGGTGGATCACGAGGTCAAGAGATCGAGACCATCCTGGTCAACATGGTGAAACCCCGTCTCTACTAAAAATACAAAAAATTAGCTGGGCATGGTGGCGCGTGCCTGTAATCCCAGCTACTCAGGATGCTGAGGCAGGAGAATTGCCTGAACCCAGGAGGTGGAGAGTGCAGTGAGCTCAGATCGCGCCATTGCACTCCAGCCTGGGTAACAAGAGCAAAACTCCGTCTCAAAAAAAAAAAAAAAAAAAAAAGGAAAAGGAAAAGCGAGAGTTAAGTCACCTCGGTGCTGGGCCAAGAGATACTTCAAAAACCTCTCATTGTGCACAACTGAAGCAGTAGAAAAATTTAACTTAGGTGCTGGGTTCAGCAGTATGTCTTGAAAGAAGGGTGAGCCTCTGGAATAACATCGCCTGTGTGAGGGACCAAAAGGTATCTCACGATGCCTTCTGTAGGCAGAGGACAGGCTGGAGGATTATATCACCTGTGTGCTGGACTCAGCATTTCACAACGGCCTATGTGGACAAAGCACAGGCAGGTGAGTCACATAACTTAAGTGCAAGGAGTCAAAATTCTCTCTATGGGCAGAACCAAGACAAGAGAATAGATTCATATCAACTAACTGCTGGGTGGAGCAAGATGTCACTACTCAATCTGTGTGCTGAGCCCCAGGCAGGAGAGTAAAATTGCTCACTGCAAGGCTGAGATATATGTCACAATCACAGCTGTAGGAAGGTCCAGAGATGAGACTAACGATCTTGCACATGTGTTGGTTCTAGGTATGAGAGGCACCACCTTCTGTATGTTGGGTCTAGGTGTGTGACCCATAATCTCAACAGTTTACTAAATCCATTCATAGGAGCCTCAATCCCTCCCACAAACTGTGTCCCTTTAGTCGAGTCAAAGCCTCACAGATATTCTGGATCTTGGCCTTAGAGTCACCAACCCATCTGTGAACTGAATGCATGTATGAATCAATGTTTCAACTTCAACTTTCTTTGGGTATGAGATTCAGAACCTCAAAAGTGGGCTGTATTCATGTGGAAGAATAAAAATATTTGCTGCCAGCTGACAATATATATGAGTGTTGTAATCTCACCTCTCTGCCATGCTCTGTTAGGATACTTGTTGTACCACCGAGGGGTTTATATAGTATATATTGAGGTCACAGTATATTCTGAGACCTTTGTGCTTCTACAGACTCATGATCCTACCTGTGGCCCCAAACCCAGAAATGAAAGTCAGCGTCTCTGCATTGAATATGTCCAGGTAGAAAAGATCTAACATGCCAGAATTGGAAATGGCTCCCCATCTATCTACAAGAAAAAAACAAACAAACCCATTCAATAGTGGGCAAAAGATATGAACAGACACTTTTAAAAACAAGACAGTTATGAGGCCAGCAAACATCTGAAAAAATGCTCATCATCACTGGTCATTAGAGAAATGCAAATCAAAACCACATTGAGATACCATCTCACGCCAGTTAGAATGGCAATCATTAAAAAATCTGAGAGGATGTGGAGAAATAGGAACACTTTTACACGGTTGGTGGGAGTGTAAATTAGCTCAACTACTGTGGAAGACAGTGTGGCGATTCCTCAAGAATCTAGAAATAGAAATTCCATTTGACCCAGCAATCCCATTACTGGGTATATACCCAAAGGATTATAAATCAGTCTATTGTAAAGACACATGCACACATATGTTCACTGTGACACTGTTTACGATAGCAAAGCCCCGGAACCAACCCAAATGCCCGTCAATGATAGAATGGACAAAGAAAGCTTTTCCGCCCGCTCCCCCCTCCCCCCTAGCGCCGCTTCGGCTGCACAGCGCTCGCTCCGAGCGTCGGGCTCCTGCTAAGCCAGCGCCGCCGTACTCTCCCGTCAGCCGCCATCCTGATTATCTACCGGGATCTCATCATCCACGATGAGATGTTCTCTGACATCTACAAGATCCGGGAGATCGCGGACGGGCTGTGGCTGGAGGTGGAGGGGAAGATGGTCAGTAGGACAGAAGGTAACATTGATGACTCGCTCATTGGTGGAAATGCCTCCGCCTTAGGGCGAAGGTACCGCTCCCGCGGCGCTGGCTTAGCGGGAGCCCGAAGCTCGGAGCGAGCGCTGTGCAGCCGAAGCGGCGCTAGTGGGGAGGGGGGAGCGGGCGGAAAAGCTTTCTTTGTCCATTCTATCATTGACGGGCATTTGGGTTGCTTCCAGGGCTTTGCTATCGTAAACAGTGTCACAGTGAACATATGTGTGCATGTGTCTTTACAATAGACTGATTTATAATCCTTTGGGTATATACCCAGTAATGGGATTGCTGGGTCAAATGGAATTTCTATTTCTAGATTCTTGAGGAATCACTGGTGTGGATATTGTAATCACTGGTGTGGATATTGTCATGAACCATTACCTGCAGGAAACAAGTTTCACAAAAGAAGCCTACAAGAAGTACATCAAAGATTACATGAAGTCAATCAAAGGCAAACTTGAAGAACAGAGACCAGAAAGAGTAAAACCTTTTTTTTTTTTTTTTTTTTTTTTGCCAATCATTGAGAGCTTATAAGGTTGCTGAGGTTGGTTGGCCTTGAACTCTTGGCCTCGCCTTCGCAAGCGCCACGACATCCGGCCAGAGCCACTTTGGGCCCCAAGTAAAACCTTTTATGACAGGAGCTGCAGAGCAAATCAAGCACATCCTTGCTAATTTCAAAAACTACCAGTTCTTCATTGGTGAAAACATGAATCCAGATGGCATGGTTGCTCTATTGGACTACCGTGAAGATGGTGTGACCCCATATATGATTTTCTTTAAGGATGGTTTAGAAATGGAAAAATGTTAACAAATTTGGCAATTACTTTGGATCTGTCGCCTGTCACCATAACTGGCTTCTGCTTGTCATCCACACACCAGGACTTAAGACAAATGGGACTGATGTCATCTCTAGATCTTCATTTATTTTGACCATGATTTATTTGGAGTGGAGGCATTGTTTTTAAGAAAAACATGTCATGTAGGTTCTCTAAAAATAAAATGCATTTAAACTCATTTGGAGAGAATGCCTTTTAGTTTAATACATATTTAAACTAAATTCATCCTGTAGTGTTCGTGGAGAAGCTAGAGCCTGTTGTAAGCTACTACTAGAAAGGATAAGACTCATCAATTAACTTCTACAGTGGAAACTACTTCTGGGACTGGAATATAAAAAAAGAATCAAAGGTTTTGATTGTGAGTTGCAATAAAGGGAAAGACCATGCTCATGGCAGAGCCAACACCTGAAGTGGAGCCTACCCATTCCACCATCTACAGCGGAAGTAGTAACTGGAGGAGACCAAGAGAATAAAGAGACTCATTCAGTTGGAAGCAAAAAAAAAAAAAAAGAATGGACAAAGAAAATGTGGCACATATACACCATGGAATACTATGCAGCCATAAAAAAGGATGTCATAATCTCATCCTTTTTTTTTTTTGATACGGAGTTTCGCTCTTGTTACCCAGGCAGGAGTGCAATGGCGCGATCTCAGCTCACTGCAACCTCTGCATCCTGGGTTCAGGCAATTCTCCTGCCTCAGCCTCCTGAGTAGCTGGGACTACAGGCACGCGCCACCATGCCCAGCTAATTTTTTGTATTTTTAGTAGAGACGGGGTTTCACCATGTTGACCAGGATGGTCTCGATCTCTTGACCTCGTGATCCACCCGCCTCGGCCTCCCATTTTTTTTCATAAAACAAGCACAATGATCTCCAAGTCCAGATCCCTGGACTATTCTCACAGTAACCATCTACTTTAGTCTATGACCAAGCAATAAACACTTTGGAGCACAAGTGAGAAGAAACATTAGAAAAAAATAACAAAAGATGACCTAAAGAGGAAAAAAGGGATGGTCCCCCAGGGTCAAATGAAGCATTTGATAGGGAAATAGCATTTGTCTAGTAATCAGAAGAGTACTGATGGCTTCTCACCTCTGTCACCTACTGCCTATGTGATTTAAAGTAAGACACTAAATATCTGCAAACATCCACTAGTTATATTATAATAAGATCTCTACATCACTGGATTGTTTTTTTTTTTTTAAGAAAGGAGAGAAGGAAAGAAAAAAAGAGGAGTAAAGGAGAGGAAGAAAGAGGAAGATAAAGAGGGAGAGAGAACAGGAATGTTGCTTTATTCTAAAAATGGGTATTGAAAACCTCTTTTATGCCAATAATTGAGCTTAATAATGGCCGATCAATATTTCATTTAAACCTATGAGTAGGTGTAATGTGGTACTGACAAGAATGTATATTTTGTGTATTTAAAGTGGAGAGCTCTATAAATGTTTATTAAGTTTACTTGTTCCAGATCTGAGTTCAAGTCCTGGATATCCTTATTAATTTTAATCTCATCCCTTTTTATGGCTGCATGTTCTTTGTAGGGACATTGATGAATCCAAATACCATCATTCTCAGCAAACTGACACAAGAACAGAAAACCAAACACTGCATGTTCTCACTCATAGGAGGGTGTTGAACAATGAGAACGCATGGGCACAGGGAGGGGAACGTCACACACTGGGGTCTGTTGGGAATGGGGGATTAAGGGAGAGACAGACAGCAGCGGGTGGGGAGGTTGGAGAGAAATAACATTGAAAGAAATGCCTGATGTAGGTGACTGGGAGATGGAGACAGCAAACCACCATGGCATCTGTGTCCCTATGCAACAGTCCTGCAAGATCTATACTTGTATCTCAGAATTTAAAGTACAATAAAAAATGATTGACACTGATTACATATATATATATATATATACACATATAAAGAAATGAGTTCCTATCCCAACTGTAGCTGGATGTTCACATGTAACAGTCACAATCCAAACTGTGGGCTGTGTCAAATGTGTGGAATTTGGGAACTCTCCAATGGACTCTGTCCATCTGTAAGGGTGACAGTCTTAACAGTTGGTGGTATGTGCATATAAGAAACACAGTCTCACCTGTTTAGTGTGCCCTGTAATGACACTTTGTGTACCACTCAAGGGCTTTATATAATATGTGAAAGAATAGTAGTCTTTTAGGACCTTATTATATAGAGAGGTTTCATAATCTCTCTCATTTTCTTAAGTCTAGCTGTGGGAGACAGTATGTCTTCCATTGCTTGTTTGAGGTGTAAGAGCAATTAACGCACCTGTGACCTGGTCAAAATATATGTCACAATTCTACCTGTGGGTAGGAAGTGAGCAGCAGATTAACATCACATAGGTTTTTGGCAAAAATATGTCACAATCTTTCCTGAGGTCAGAAACCAGGCAGAAGTCATATTAACTAGGTGTTCAGCCATAGATATATTACAATTCCCTCTTAAAACAGAGTACAGGCAGCAGAGTCATTTCACCTGGGTGCTAAGCCCAGTGATATGTCAAAATGCTCTCCGTGGGCACAGCCTTGGCAGAAGAGACACCATCTGCTGTCTGGGTCTAGCAATATATTATAACATTTTCTGTGGGCAGGATGCAGGCAAAAGAAGAGAGTCACATCACTTAGGTAATGGATGCAGAGATATTTTGCAAGACCCCTTGTGGCAGGGCCAAGGCAGAAGCCTCCCATTCTAAAGGAATGATGCCCAGCTATGTGTAACAATACCCAAAATATGCAGGGCCCAGGGAAACCAGAAAAGTAGCATAATCTAGGTGCTGGGTTAAGTGATGTGTCAAAATCCCCCATTTTGTCAGGGCCCAAGCAGAAGAGAGCCACATCACCTTGGTGATGAATGAATAGATATGTTATAATATCACTGTAGGCAGAGCTCAATCAGATTTGCATCAAAAAAAGTTTGATTCAGGCAGGAGAGAAAAGTCATAACACCTAGGTGTTAGGCCCAGTGACTTATCACAATCTGTTCCTGGGCAGAGACCAAGAAGTAGAGGGAAGTCGCTTCCCTGGGTGCCAGGGCAAGTGATATGCCACAATGCCCTCTGTGAAAAGTGCTATGGCAAAAGCATAGGCTCACATCACCTAGATGCTGGGTTCAGTGATATGCCACAATTTCACCTGTATGACCTATATGTGGAAGGGTCAAATCACTCAGGTGCTGGGGCGAGCAATATGATACAATCACACATGCAAGAAAGTCTAAGAATGAGATTAACAATTCCATACATGTCCTGGTTCAAGGTATGAGATCCACTACCTACTGTATGTTGGGTCTAATTACATGAGTCACCATCTCAAAGGTAAACTAGATCGCTATATAAAAACTTCAATTCCTCCAATAAACTGTGTTCCCTTAGCGGAGTCAGAGGCTCACAGGTGTCCTGAATCTTGGTCTGAGAGTTACCAATTCACCTGTGAATCAGATCCATGTATGTGATTCAATTTTTCAACTTTTGGCAGACTTTGGGTGTGAGGTTCAGAACCTCAAAAGTTGGCTGGGTTCATGTGGGAAAATGACAATCTTTACTGTCTGCAGGGTGTGCACAGGTGTGCTGTAATCTCACCTGTGTGCTTGGACCTGTTAGGACACTCTCTGTACTGTCCTAGGGCTTTACATGGTTTGCATGAGAACCACAATCCAGCCTGAGATTTTTATGCTGGTATAAACCTATGATTGTATCTATGTCCCTAAACCCAGGTATGAGTCAAAATCTCTCCAATTTCCTGGGTTCAGATAGGAGAGCCTCACCTTCCTCTGAGCTGCATTTAAAAATGTTTTGCTATCCCAAATCTGGCTGGATGGTTACATATGACAGTCACAATTCCAACTGTGGACTGCATCCATGTGTGAGGTTTACAATTGTGGTCTGTCCATCTGTGAAGGTCACAATTTTAACAGGTGCTAGGTTGTGCATACATGCAAGTCAATCCCACCTGTGTGCTGGGCTCTGTGTACAATCCTGTGGGGAGCGGTATCCATTTTGAGCATCTAGTAAGCTATCTTGTGACCCTGTTGCCTAAGTGCCCACATCCTCTTTATCTAAATCCTACATTTCCTCTGAGTTGCAAGATCAGCCGGTGGTCTCATTATCATAGTTACCCCCTGACGTTAGCCCTCAGATTTTCCCGCCTTTACTTGTTTATAAGCAGCTGCATTGGGCCTAATAAACGAGACTTGATCAGATTCTTGACTTGTCTCCATTCTTCGCGTCTCCTGTCTCTCTCTCAATCCCCACTCCCTCCCTAGGGTCCCCGTTGTTTGTCCTGCAGGCCGGGACACAATCCAAAGGTTTTATACCATATGTGAGAGTGTGGTCATCCTCTCTGACCTTCATAAAAATAGGAGACCCAGAATCTTATCCATTTTCCTAAGCCTAGCTATGAGAGACAGTATATCAACTTTTGCCTGGTTCAAGATATAAGAGTCATCATCTCACCTGTGAGCTGGGACATGTAACCTGTGAGTAGGTAGTAAGCAGGAAAGTCACATCACCTGAGTGCTTGGCCAGAGATTTGTACAATATTCCCTGATGGAAAGGACCAGGCAGGAGAGAAACATCATCCGGGTGCTGGGCCCAGTGACATGTCACAATGCTCCCTGTAGGCAAGGTTTAGACAAAAGAAATGCATCTTCTGGTTGATAGGCCCAGAAATATGCTAAAATCTTCTCTATAAGCAGGGGACAGGTAGAAGAGGACAGTCACATCTCTCAGATAATGGATGCAGAGATATGTCACAAGGCCCGTGAGGAGGAATCATGCATGTGCCTCCCATCCCCTATGTGTTAAACCTAGCGATAAGACACAATATCCAAATATATAGGGCCCAGGCAAAATAGGAGTATCATCTCACCTAGGTTCTGGGTCCGGTGAATTGTTACAATTCCCTTTTTTTGGCAGAGTCCAGGCAGAAGGGAAGAGGCACATGACCTAGGGGATAAGTGAAAAGATATTTTATAGTACCCCTGTAGGCATAGCTCATACAGAAGAGTTCTATTAACTAGGTGATGGACCCAGACATATGTCACAATACATATAGGCTTGGCCCATGCATAAGAGGAGAGTCTATGTGCTGGGACTAGTGATACATCACAATCTCCCCTTGAACAGAGACTACAGTGGAGGAGAGTCACATCACCTATGTGCTGGGCTTAGGATGTGTCACAATATCCCTGATGGGAGAGCCCAGACAGTATTGTCACATCACCTGGGTGCTAGGTCACGGATATATCACAACCTTCCCTGAATGTGGGGACCTGGGAGGAGAGTCACATCACCTGGGTGCTAAGCCAGTGTTATGTTACAATTTTCTTCTAAAAGCAGGGCACAGTTAGTATAGTCACATCACCTAGTTTCTGGAACCAGCAGTATGTCACAGTGCTCCCCACTGGGCCAGGCCAAGGTTGGAGAGACATACGACCTGATTGTTGGACCCGGTGTTACGTGACAATCTTTCCTGAAGGCAGGTTGCAGCAAAGGATAGACATATTTCCTAGTTGATAGATGCAAAGAAATATCAAAAAGCCCTCTATAGTCAGGGCCAAGGCAAAAGTCTCTCATCTCCTAGGTTTTGGAACTAGCAATATATCACAATAATAAAATTATGCAAGGCCCAGGTAAAAGAGGAGTCACATCACTTAAGTTCTCAGTTCAGTGATAAGTCACTATCATTCCTTTTGTCAGGACCCAGGCAGAAGAGGTAAGTCACTTCACCTAGATAACTAACAACATGATATGTGGTAATGCCCCTGAGGACAAAGTCCATACAGGAGACTCACATGACCTAGACATTGCAGCCAGCCATGTCACAATAGCAATGTATGTACAGGCCAGAGAGGAGAGGGGCATCACATAACCTGGGCCCGGTGATACAATTTCTTACTGGGCACAGTGCAAGCAGTAGAGAAGAATTATATCACCTAGTTTCTGGGCCTGACAGTACATAACAATACCCCTCGAGGAGTGGGATCAGGCAAGAGAGTTACATCACCTAGGTGATGAGCTCAGATATGTTATAATCCCCCCAGGTGAGTAGGGCTCAGAAAGAGGAAAGTCACATAAACTAAGGCCAAAGCCAAGCTAGATGTCACAATTCACTCCAGTGGGGAGCACCCAGGCACGAGAGGAGAGTCACATCACATAGGAGCTGGACCAAGCAATATGTAGCAATCTCCACTGTGAACAAGTCTGAAAGTAAAAAGAGTCACATCAACTAGGTGATGAACTCAGAAATATGTCCTGTTGGCAAAGATGAGGCAGAAAAACTACATGAGAGGAGAGACATCACATAGGAGCTGGGCCAAGCAATATGTAGCAATCTCCACTGTGACAAATCTGAAAATAAGAAGAGTCACATCATCTAGGTAATGAACTAAAAAATATGTCAAAATGATTCCTGTTGGCAAAGACCTGGCCCAGAGTTGTGTCACAATATCTCCTATGGAGAAAGCCTAGGCAAGAAAGAAGAGTCACATCAAATAGTTGATGGGCCCAGAGGTATATCACAATGCCCTTGTGAACAGGGTCCAGTCAGAAGACTCACAATATGTCATAATGCTTTTTGAACACAGGGCCAAGGCAAAAGAGGAAAATCACCTTAGTGTTGGGCACAACGATATGTCACAATGCTCCCCATGGGCAAAACCTAGAAAGAAGAGAAGAGTCACATCAGCTAGGTGCTGGAGCTAGCAGTCTGTTTCAATACCCCCTGTAAGCAGAAACCAGACAGAAATAGAGTCACATCACCTGCGTGATGGACACAGAGATATGTCACAATGCTTTCTATAAGCATGACCTAGACAAGATAGTTACATGACCTGGGCGTTAGAACCAACAATATGTTACAATGGTCCATGTGGGCAAGGCACAGGCAGGAGAGTCACATAACCTGGTTATGGTTCCCCTATATTAGGTGCAGTAATATGTCACGGTGCGCCCTGTGAGGAGCACCAAGGCAGGAATAAATTTACATCACCTAGATCCTGGGCTCAGGGATGTGTCACAATCCAATCTGTGGACTGAGCCCAGGCAGGAGAGTCAAAAGACTCAGGTGCTGGAAAGAGGCGTATGTCACAATCACAGCCTCAGGAAGGTCCATAAATGAGATTAACCATCCTGCACATGTTGAGGTTCCAGGTATGAGAATTAACACCTCCTTTACGTTGGGTCTATGTTTACGAGTCACAGTCTAAACCACGGACTTGATCTGTGCATGAGACCTTCAATCCATCCACTAGAACTGTCTCCTTAGTGGACTCACAGTCTCTCAAGTCTCAGGTGTGCTGAATCTTGGTCTGAGAGTCACCAGCTCACCTGTAGACTAGATTCAAGGATGAAAGTCAATTTTTCAACTTATGAAATTTTATTGATTGTGAGATTCAGAATCTCAACAGTGGGCTGTGTTAATGTGGAAGGATGAAAATCATTACTGTCAGCTGGGTCCACATTTGAGTGTCACAATCTCGCCTGTGTGCTGAGATCTGTTAGGACATTCTCTGTCCTACTTGATTGCTTTATACTGTATGGATAAGAGTTTTGATCTTGTCTGAGACCTTTATGCTGATATGGACCCATGATGGTACCTGTGGCCCTAAGCTCAGATAATGAGTGTTCAACATGTCTCCAGATGGCTGAGTCTAGATGAGAGATTTCTTACCCACCTGTGAGCTGGGTTTAGAAATATTTCACTATTTAAATTCTGGCTGAATATTCACATATTACAGTCACAATTTTAACTGTGGACGGTATCCACTTATGAGATTAAGAACCTCAGCAGTGAGCTCTGTCTGTGTGGGTGGGTTCCAATCCTAAGGGTTGCTGTGTTGTGCATGTGAGAAACACAACCTTACCTGTGTGCTAGGCTCTGTGATGACACTTTCTGTACCATCCAAGAGCTTTACACAATATGCAAGTTAATGCCAATTCTGTATGGTTTTTATAAAGAGAAGACTCAGAAACTCATCTGTTTGCCAAAGCCTGCAAAGAGATACAATCTCTGCTATTGGCTGCTTAAATGTATGAGCGTCTCTATTGCATCTGTGAGCGAAACCAAGGTAAATGTGACAATACCACTGATGGAGAGAGACGAATCAGTAGAGTCACATCACCTGTTTTCTTGCACCAGGGATATGTCACAATCTTCCCTGAGGCCAGAGACCAGGCAGAAGAGTTGCATCACCTGGGTTCTGGACCCAGGAACATATCACAGTGCTTTCTGTGGGTCAAGCCCAGGCAGGAGAGACACATCACCTAGTTGCTAGGTCCAGTGACATCTCACAATCTCCTCTGTGGGATGGGAGCAGTCAGGGGAGCCATATCGTCTAGGTGTTGGATGAAGATACTTCACAAGGTCTCATGTAAGCAGGGCCCAGGCAGTATTCTCCTGTTCCTTAGCTGTTAAGCCCAGCAATATCTCACAATATTCAAAATATGTGGGGCCCAGGTTAAAGAAAAATATTACATTACCTAGGTATTGGCCCAGCAATTAACCACAAATTTCTCCTAGGGCAGAACCTAAGCAGTAAAGGAGAGTCACATCCCCTAGTTTGTGGGTCCAGCAATATGTCACAGAGCATGACCCAGGCAAAAACATAACTTTACCTAGGCGAAGAGATGTCACAATGTCCTCTGTGGTAGAGTAAAGAGGGAAGAACAGGTCACATCTTTGTTTCATGGTCATTGTCACATCATAAGAAGAGAGGTACATCACCTAGGTTTTGGTCTCAGAGATATGTCACAGTATTTTCTATGGTCAAAGCCCAGGTAAAAAAGGAGAGTCATATCAAATAGTTCATGAAGTCAGAAATATGTAACAATCCCCTCTGAGAGCAGAGTCCAGGCAGAAAACTCACATCACCTTGGGGCTGGGCCCACCAGTATGTCACAATGTCTTCTGAAAGTAGGACAAAGCCAACAGATTAGTGTCACCTTGGTAAATGTCTACATCTCCTCTGCAGGCAGAACTTAGAAAGATAAGAGTCACATCAGATAAGTGCTGGACCCAGCAATAGGTAACAATCCTCCCCTCTGAGCAGAGATTACACAGGAAAAGAGTCACATCACCTGGGCGATGGGTTCAGAAATACATCACAATGTCCTATGTAGGCAGGGCTGAGGCTGAAGAGTTCATGGATGTTAAACTCAGCAGTATGTGACAGTGGTCCATGTGGGCAGAGAACAAATAGGAGAATGACATAAGCTGTGTTTGGGGCCCAGGAATATGTCATGGCATCCCCTGTAGGTAATGCCAGAAAAGGAGAGACTTACATCACTTGGAAGCAAGGCCCAGTTATATGAAACAATGCCCCCTATGGGCAGCACCAAGGCAGGAGTATGGAGTCACATCACCTATGTGCTAGGTTCAGCAATATGACACATTTGCAACTATGGATCGGGCCTAGGCAGAGGAGTCAAATTACTCAAGTACTGAGCAGGGGCATATGTCACAATCACACCTGCAGGATGGTTTAGAAATTAGATTAACAATTTCACACATGTCCCAGTTCTAAATTTGAGAGTCAGCACCTCCTGTAGTTGGGTCTAAGTACAACAGTCACAATCTTAATGGTGCAGTTGATTTGTTTATGAGAGCCTCAATTTCTTCTGCAGACTGTGAATGCTTACTGGAGTCACAGACTCAAAGGTGTGCTGAATATAGGTCTGAGCATCACCAACTCATCTTTCAATCAAATCTACATATGAGTCAGTTTTCCAACTTTTGACTGTTTTCACGAGGGAAACTTGGGACCTCAACGGTGGGCTGTGTTCATGTGGAAAGATGACAATTTTTGCTGTTGGTTGGGTGTACATGTGAGCTTCACAATCTTGCCTTTGTGCTGGGCTCTGCTACAGCTCTGTCAATACCACCCGAGAGCTTCTACACTGTTAATGAGAGTTGCAAACTGTTCTATGACCTTCATAATGGTATAGACGCATGATTTTACCTGTGGCCCTAAGCCCAGATATGAGAGTCAACATCTCTATAATTGGCTGGTTCCAGATAAAAGAGTTCTCATCTGCTGAGGAGCTAGGTTAGAAATAAGTCACCATTTCAAGTGCAGTGGAATATTCACCTGAAAATCACAATTTCAACTATAGACTACATCCATGTGTGCAATTCAAGGCTTTACTAGCAGGCTCTGTCCATGTCTGAGCTGACAATCCTAATGGATGATGGGGTGTGCATTACAAGAAATGCAATGTCACCTTTGTGCTAGGCCCTGTGATGACACTCTCAGTACCACCTGAAGGGTTTACATAATATACAAGAGAGTGGTAATCTACCATAACCTTTCTGCAAAGAGGAGACCCAGAATCTTATGTATTTCCCTAAGCCTAACTTTGAAAGATAGTATTCCCCCTATTTGTTGATTTGAGGTATGAGAGTTATCATCTCACTTATGAGCTGAACAATAATATATTTTACAATCCCACCTGTACATAGAGAGTCTCATCATTTTGGTACTAGGCCAGAGATACGTCACAATCTTTACTCATGGCAGAAATCAGGAAGAAGAGTCATGTCACCTGGGTGGTTGGCCAGGGATATGTTACATTCCTGTTCTGAAAGGAGGGCACAGGCAGCAGAGTCACAGCATGTGGGTGCTGTGCCCAGTGATATGTCACAATGACTCCTGTGAGCAAGACCCGGGGAAAAAAAACACATCACCCTGTTGCAGGGTGTTATGTTATGTCACAATCTTTCCGGTGGGCAGGGGGAGAGAGAGGGGGAGAGAGAGGGGGAGAGAGAGGGGGAGAGAGAGGGGGAGAGAGAGGGGGAGAGAGAGGGGGAGAGAGAGGGGGAGAGAGAGAGAGGGGGAGAGAGAGGGGGAGAGAGAGGGGGCTCCTGGGAATGGTAGGCTAAAGCCCTGTTTACAGGGCATAGACAGGCACCTTCAATCTTCTAGGTGTTTGGTCTAGTGATATGTCACAGTACTCAAAATATGTGGGGCCTATGCAAAATAGTCACGTTACCTAGGTGCTAGGTCCAGGGAGATGTCATCATCCCACATTTTGGCAGGGGCCTGGCAGAGAAGAAGGACAGATCACCTAAACCATAAATGTCAAAATATATCATAGTCAGCCACAGAGGTTCATGTCTGTAATTCCAGCACTTTGGGAGGTTGAGGCGGGTGGGTCACTTGAGGCCAGGAGTTTAAGAGCAGCATGGCATACATGGCAAAACCCATCTCTACTAAAAATACAAAAAAAAAAAAAAAAAAAAATAGCTGAGTGTGGTAGTACATACCTGTAATCTCAGCTACTCCGGAGGATGAAACACGAGAATCATTTGAATCCGGGAGACCTGATGATTAGGCTTAAGGCCAAATGACAAAAAAATGTTTGCTTGCTTGAATCCAGGAGGTCTGACAATTAGGTTCAAGGGCAAATAGCAAAATATGTTTGCATTTAGCCTATTTTCTCCATATGTAAACATTACAGGTCAAGCATGTATACAACATGAGGTTTTCTTTTCCTCTGGCCCTATCATCCTTTGTTCACAGTCTGATCTCTGGAAAGAAGGTGGGCCACAGGTGGAGAGGAATTGTCTACGTGTGATTATTTTATTCCAGCTGCCCTCTGCTCTTTCTATGGCCACTATCTTTTCCATCCTCGAAACTGAAGACAGACGTTGTTGGAAGAGGCCCTTCCTTCACACTAGCAGAATAAATTTCTTCAGGCCCTTCACCACCCAATGTCAGAGCTGCATTTCAGTGTGGCAGCTACTGGTCCTTTGTGGCTCCCGAGTGCCTGGAATGTGGCTGTGTCTACACTGTGATGTGCTAGAAAGGCAAAATACAGACTTAGTTCCAAAGACACAGTTCCAAACACATACATGCTGTATTCATAATCACACCTTGCTCGTATAATAATATTTTGAATATATTGGGTTACTTAAATTGTTGAAATTAATTTGACTTTTTTTTTTTTTTTTTTTGCCAATCATTGAGAGCTTGTAAGGTTGCTGAGGTTGGTTGGCCTTGAACTCTTGGCCTCGCCTTCGCAAGCGCCACGACATCCGGCCGGAGCCACTTTGGGCCCCGACCTTTTTTTTTTTTTAAGTTTGGCTACTAGAAAATTTAAAATTCACATTTGGCTCATATTCGATTATTGCCCAGGCTGGAGTGCAGTAGTGAGACCTCAGTTCACTGCAACCTCCACCTTCTGAGTTCAAGTGATTCTTCTGTCTCAGCCTTCTGGGTAGATGGGATTACAGGTGCCTGCCACCACGCCCAGCTAATTTTTGTATTTTTTTTTTTTCAGACGGAGTTTCGCTTTTGTTACCCAGACTGGAGTGCAATGGCGTGATCTTGGCTCACCGCAACCTCTGCCTCCTGGGTTCAGGCAATTCTCCTGCCTCAGCCTCCTGAGTAGCTGGGATTACAGGCACGCGCCACCATGCCCAGCTAATTTTTTGTGTCTTTAGTAGAGACGGAGTTTCACCTTGTTTACCAGGATGGTCTCAATCTCTTGACCTCGTGATCCACCTGCCTCGGCCTCCCAAAGTGCTGGGATTACAGGCTTGAGCCACCGCGCCTTTCTTCATTCAGCCCAGCATCTGATCACATCTCCTATCGCTCAGACACTGAAAGAGCGGGGCCTTTTAGGTGTTATCCAATCAGAGACGCTGAGCTAGAAACCATCCAATCAAACACGCAGCTGGAGCAAACAGGGCGGCTTCTGGGGTTTGCGGGGCCTTTGTCTCTTGCCGCAGCGGGAGCGCCAGGTCTCGTCTTCCCTGCTCTGTGTCTTAGGCTCATAGAAGCCCAGCCTTTGCGGTCCTGTGACCTGCAGGTATTCAGAAATCCACAGCGAAGACGCCAGGACCCCCTGGAAGCCTAGAAATGGTGAGAATGCCGGGTCGGACAACCCGAGAGAGGGGGAGGGGCGAGTTGGAACCAGTGGGAAGCGGCTGTGGCGAGACTTAGGCTTCCCCGCAGTCAGCTCCACAGTCTGCGCCCTGAGTTCTTGCCCAGCTCGGCCTCAGTCCCTTCAGCCATAAGATGGCGGCTGCGCTAACAGCCGGCCCGGGCGTCCTGTTTTTTCCTTGCGCAGTGACTGTTCCTTGGCCTGGAGCCCTCTGAGCAGCTCTGCACCCGCTGCGCCCCGTCTCCCAGATTGTACAGGGACCACGGGAGGGTTGTCAGGGCAAAATCCTGACTCAGGGTGGGTTCATGAATGGGAAGAGCTTTGGTCTGTCGGGTTCGGAGTCCCTCTTTTTTCCTGTTAAAAATGTACAGAAGTCACCGCAAGAATATTAAAGAATTTAATTAAAGAGTGATTCAAGGCCGGGCTCGGTGGCTCACGCCTGTAATCCCAGCACTTTGGGAGGCCGAGGTGGGTGGATCACGAGGTCAAGAGATCGAGAATATCCTGGTCAACATGGTGAAACCCCGTCTCTACTAAAAAACAAAAAATACAAAAAATTAGCTGGGGATGGTGGCGTGTGCCTGTAATCCCAGCTACTCTCGGAGGCTGAGGCAGGAGAATTGCTTGAACCCAGAAGGCGGAGGTTGCGGTGAGCCGAGATCGCGCCATTGCACCCCAGCCTGGGTAACAACAGCGGAACTCCGTCTCAAAAAAAACCCCAAAAAACCGAAAAAAGAGTGATTCAAAAATTTTAGAGTACCCGGCTGTGTTTGTAGTTTGTCGACCATAGGAGGGGCTTGAGAAAAAGACATTTATAAGGTGCAATAAAGAAAACCACATTCAGGACGGGAGCAGTGGCTGGGATTAACCCCAGCACTTTGGGAGGCCGAGGCAGGCGGATCACGAGATCAGGGATTCGAGACCAGCCTGACCAACATGGTGAAACGCCGTCTCTACTAAAAATACAAAAAATTAGCTGGGCATGGTGGCGCGTGCCTGTAATCCCAGCTAGTCGGGAGACTGGGGCAGGAGAATCGCTTGAACCCGGGAGGTGGAGGTTGCAGTGAGCCGAGATCCAGCCTGGGCGACAGAGGGAGACTCCGTCTCAAAAGCAAAAAACAAATTTAGTAATTGCTTAGGTACAGTTACAGTTTCTTGATTTGTACGATCAAGATGGACATTTTCAGGTTATGTATGCAGAGGTTAATTGGCAGTTTATAGTTGGCTAAGCTTCAGTTTTGTTTCTCCCAATTCAGTAATTTATAAAAACATGCATTTGAGTCGGATTTATTTAAAGTAGAAATCCAGAGACTAAAGTCACCTCAGTCTAGTTGTCTGGCACTTAATTATTTTCACACTCCCCAGGACACTAATTTTCTGCTGCTGTTTTCTTTCTTTCTTTCCTTCCTTTTTTTCTTTCTTTCTTTTTTGAGAAATCACTGTTACACAGGCTGGAGTGCAGCGGCGTGATTTCAGCTCACTGCAGCCTCTGCCTCCTGGGTTCAAGAGATTCTCCTCCCTCAGCCTCCTGAGTAGCTGGGATTACAGGCGTGTGCTACCACACCTCGATAATTATTGTATCTTTAGTAGATACAAGGTTTCACGTTGACCAGGCTGGTCTTGAACTCCTAACCTCAGGTGATCCTCCTGCCTTGGTCTCCAAAAGTGCTGGCATTACAGGCAAGAGCCACGCACCCAGCCTTTTCTGCTAATTTTTTTTACGTATGTCCCTAGCAGAGTGTCAAGTATACCCCCACTCCATCATTTCTTCAGCCTAACTCTGGCTTGCAAAAATAGTAAATAATAAGATACTAAAATTTCAGTTTCCTCTGACATTACCAAATGCCAGTTTTCCCTCTCTAATTCACATTATCAACTATTCATCCTTTAGTCTGCATTTTATACCATATTTTAATCATTTTTTTGACAAAGCATTGGATGGCACTTTAAAAAGATTTGTTTTCTGTTTGTAAATACTTCCATAAGAAGAAAGCAATGTATAATTCCCTGACGCTGTAGTGTAAAACAATTTTTGTTTCTCTTCTGTTTTTATCTCCTATAGGCACAGAGATCTTAACAGAATGTTTTTGGGTCAAAGTTTCCCTTTGAAAATTATGAGGTGCGATGTATTCAACCGCTTTTAGTTTTATTCTTGGTCCCGGGCTTGTGGAAAAACCAAGATACCCACCATGGCTCTATCTGCTAGAGTGTCTAGTGGATACCAGCTTCTGGGTCTTTGTTTTTTTTAAATAGCACAGCCTGACTTATGGAGTGTAGCCTTTTAAGAAAAAAGGTGGCTGCCTCAGGACTGAGGGTAGTCTGCCGTTGTCCTTCTTTTTTGAGGACGTTAAGATTGTCTTCACCCAACCCAGCTTCCATTTCTTAGAGAACTATTTCTGTTAAACCAAAGAGATGCTGGGAGAAAACAGAAATAATTTCGGCTCCCTAGATTCCCTAAGTGACCAGAGAAATACTGAAATAAAAATAGTGAAAATTTTGTAAAATAAAAAATAGTATTTCTCTTTTTTTGAGATAGTGTCTCACTCTGTTGCCCAGGCTGGAGGGGGTGGCATGGTATCAGCTCACTAGAACCTCCACCTCCTGGGTTCAAGGATTCTCCTGCCTCAGCCTCCAAAGTTGCTGGGACTACAGGCACCTGCCACCACGCTTGGCTAATTTTTATATTTTTAGTAGAGGTAGGGTTTCACTATGTTGGCCAGGCTGGTCTCAAACATTTTACCTCCAGTGATCCACCCACCTCAGACTCCCAAAGTGCTGAGATTGCAGAGCTGAGCCACAGGGCCCAGCCAAAAAGTAGTATTTCAAAAGACAAAAATTAAAAAGACAAAGAAAAATGGTACAAGAACTTACAAAGTAAAGTGATCCTGGGCCACTCAGTGGGGCATAGTGCAGTGTCTGCTGAGAGGGTGATTATTGAGCACTTAATAGATAGAGCAGGAGGAGGTGGAAACTCTCTCAACTGATTGGATGGCCTTACTTGACACATGATTCAGACACGTGGTTTTCTTTTTTTTTTTTTTTTGAGACAGAGTTTTGCTCTTGTTACCCGGGCTGAAGTGCAATGGCGTGATCTCGGCTCACCACAACCTCCGCCTCCTGGGTTCAAGCAATTCTTCCTGCCTCAGCCTCCCGAGTAGCTGGGACTATAGGCGTGCGCCACCATGCCCAGCTAATTTTTGTATTTTTAGTAGAGATGGTGTTTCACCTTGTTGACCAGGATGGTCTCGATCTCTTGACCTCGTAATCCACCCACCTCGGCCTCCCAAAGTGCTGGGATTATAGGCGTGAGCCACTGCGCCCGGCCAACACATGTGTTTTTCAATCAGCATTGGTACTTCCTGGGTTTGTCATCTTGAAAAGGATTGTTTTCACTTATCCTGAAGTCAGTTTTTTAACTGTAAGTTGCATTTTACTAGTAGGGCTTTAAAGGTAAGAAAATATTTACAAATGGGCCTGGGAGAGCTGTCTCATGCCTGTAATCTCAGCACTTTGGGAGGCTGAGGAGGGTGGGTCACCTGAACTTGGGAGTTTGAGACCAATTTGGGCAACATGGTGAAACTCTGTGAAAGCCTGCCACCATGCTGGCTAGTTTTTGTATTTTTAGTAAAGATGGGTTTTCACCTTGTTGTCAAGGCTGGTATGGAACTTCTGACTTCAAGTAATCCACCCACCTCAGCCTCTCAAAGTTCTGGGATTATAGGCATGAGCCACCACACCTAGCCCTCATTTACTTATTTCTTTTCCAGAGGGAATGTAACAATTTTTTCAAGTGTGTTTTTTAATGGCTGGGTGGTTTCAAATGGAATTCTAAGTCTTAGCTTTTAGAATGCTACTATTCTAAGTCTTAGCTTTTAGAATGCTACTAAGGAAAAGAATAGAAAAAAAAAATTTCTATTTTTGCTGTAGAAAATGAATACATTGGCCGGGCGTGGTGGCTCACGCCTATAATCCCAGCACTTTGGGAGGCTGAGGCGGGTGGATCACGAGGTCAAGAGATCGAGACTATCCTGGTCAATAAGGTGAAACCCCGTCTCTACTAAAAATACAAAAAATTAGCTGGGCATGGTGGTGTGCACCTGTAGTCCCAGCTGCTCGGGAGGCTGAGGCAGGAGAATTGCTTGAACCCAGAAGGCGGAGGTTGCGGTGAGCTGAGATTGTGCCATTGCACTCCAGTCTGGGTAACAACAGCTAAACTCCGTCTCAAAAAAAAAAAAAAAGAAAATAAATACATTTCCACAAGAAGATAATTGGTGAGTTACATGGATTCATAAAAGCATCAGTTTCTTTTCTTGCAGGGAAAATTTGTGATAGTGAATATCTGTGTTCTTTATTCTGTTATTTTGATTTTATAGTTTTATGCTACATTTTATGAGGTTGAATTTGTTACCTCCTAGAAGTGTTCACATATTACTAATTGCTTACTACATGTTTTTTTATGAAACTAATACAATAACACATTTATTGTCTGAAAGGAATAGATACTTTTGGTTTTCTTATTGAGGTATGAAATGGAAGTACCTTAAATTTTGTTTCCCTCATGAGGACTATGTTTGATAATTTTGCTAGAGTTTTAAAACACATAGTTTCAAAAACCAAGTGAGTAACTGTCATAGAAATTAAAGCTTGAGACCAGTGACTCCAAGCTAAGGCTAATATTGGGGTGGCGGGGCAGGGGAAAGGTTATTAAAAGCCCAGTTAATTCTTTCGAGGGAGTCCCAGCTGTTTTATCCCAGCCATGGAAGAAGATCCTCAGAGAAGCTACGGAGCCCTAGTAAGCTGGGGACCCACTGACAGATGCAGTTAAGGTTAAAATAGAAGGGGTCTTGGAGGGTCTTACTGAAGATGAAGTTGTTATTGTTATGAGATAGTTTCTAGACTTTGTAAAATATAAAAAAAGTTAGATTTATGTTTAAAAAAAAGGATTTTAAAAGGAGTATTGCAATAGGAGGAAATACTGACAATATATATTTTTTCTAACACCACCCCCAATAATAATATTTTTAAGGATTGCAAAGCTTAGGCAGACAAGGATGTTTTTTCATAAGGAGGAGTAAACAGATTAAAAAGGTGTGAGGAAAATGGCAAATTGAGGATGAAAAAGTTAGTTTGTGTCAGAGAATATTTTTCTCTGAAGTCAGCATGTTCTCAGGAGAAACGTAAAATTGAGTTATGTGTTGGCTCAGACTAAATGTAGCCCAAAGTTCAGGAGCTGGTGGGAAAGAGATAAACTTAAGTAAAGTTTGATTAAGAAGTATTTTATTTTCAAAATTGAAGACAAATTTAGCTGATTTTTTTTTTTGAGACAGTCTCAATCTGTCACCCAGGCTGGAGTGCAATGGTGTGATCTTGGCTCACTGCAACCTCCGCCTCCCGGATTCAAGCAATTCTCCCTCCTCAGCCTCCTGAGTAGCTGGAATCATAGACACCTGCCATCAAGTCTGGCTAATTTTTATATTTTTGTAGAGATGGGGTTTCACTGTGTTAGCCAGGCTGATCTTAAACTCCTGACCTCAGGTGATTGTTCCACTTTGGCCTCCAAAAGTGCTGGGATTCCAGGCATGAATCATCATGCCTAGCCAAACAGCTGATTTTTATATGAGAAAAATAAGAAAATGTGCAGAGTGTGTGTCTGTCTGTGTGATCAGTAAAAAAGAGCACCATCTAAATTAAAATGGGAAGGGTGTTTCTTACCATAAACTGTTCCTGGAGCACACAAAGAATGGGAAATTTTATTAATCACAGCTATTTACCTGGATTACCTATGTGCTTCATCTTTCCCTACCTATTTTTTTTGTATTATGTATTTATTCCATTTGGCTTTTTCTGGGTTGTATCTTTTATAATTAACTGATCAACATAACTATGGTGTTTTACTTGTTCTGCTAGTGGCTCTAACAAATCATTGAACTTGAAGGAGGTTATGGGAGTGTCTGATTTTTAAACAGCTCGGAAGCATAGATGGGTCCATTGAGTTTGTTAGTGACATCTGCAGTAAGAACAATATTGTGGGACTGGGCCCTAAATCAGGGTCTGTGCTGACGCTGGGTGGCGTCAGAATGCAAAGTTTAGACAATGATTGATGTGGAGAATTTTGGTGTTCAGCAAAGTCTACAGATTTGGTGCCAGAAGTTAGCTATCACAGAGGCGTGGCCTAGAATAAAACCCTGGGAGGTTCTGCTTTCTCTGCCACACTGCCCATTGTTTTGTGATACTAGGTCTCTTCCCAGGGTGAGAGAGGAGAGAGGACTGAAAACTTAAAGGAAAGAAGCTCTGATAGCAGACTCCGTTTTTTCACAGCTGCCAACACAGGGTTTCTACCCACTCACAAACACACCCACTAGACATCAAGCTGTCTACACCACACCCAGGGGAAATAAATTAGAGTAGAGTCATACCTGGGCCACTATCTGTAGCACAAACCAGTCCTATCACCTACATTGCTTTCTCTCAAACTCATAGATTTATTTTTTCTTTAAAATGTTATTTTTTGTTCATGGGTACACATGCAGGTTTGTTATATATGTAAAATTGTATCTTAGGGGTTTGGTGTGCGGACTGTATTGTCATTCAGATACTAAAGATTGCACCAAACAGGTATTTTTTCTGATCTTTTTTGTTCTCTCACCCTCCACCATCAACTGGCCCTCAGTGTCTGTTCTCTTTGTGTCTATGTGTTGTTATTATTTAGCTCTTACTTATACATGGAAACATTTATTTAATTTTCTGTCTCTACATTAGTTTTCTAAGAATAATGGTCTCTCGCTCCATCCATGTTGCTCTAAAGAACATAATTTCGTTTCTTGGTTTTGTTTGCTTTCGCCACACAGTATTCACTGATGCTTATGTACCATATTTTCTGTTTATTAAATCTTTCACCCAGGTTGAAGTGGAGTGTGATCTAGGTTCAATGCAGCCTCGATCTCCTGAGCTCAAGCAGTCCTCCCACTTCAGCCTCCCAAGCAGCTGGGACTACAGTCACATGCCACCACACCTACACTGATTTTTTTTTTCTATTTTTTATAGGCATGAGGCTTTACCATGTTGCTCAGGCTGCTCTCAAACTCCTGAACTCTGGCAATCACCCTGCTTTGGCCTCCCAAAGTGTTGGATTACAGGCATGAGCCAAAATGTTGGATTACCTGTCTATACCATATTTTCTTTATCCAGTCTACCGATAGGCGTTTAAGTTGATTCCACGCCTTTGCTATCATGAATAGTGCTGCAGCAAACATGCATGTGCATCTGTTTTTATGATAGAATATATTTCTTTGGGTATATACCGAACTATGAGGTTGCTGGGTCAAATGGTAATTCTGTTTTTAGTTCTGTAAGGCATCACTACGTTGATTTTCACAGTGGTTGAACTAATTCACACTCCCACCAGCAGTGTATAAGCATTCCTTTTACTCTACAACCTTACCAGCATCTCTGATTTTGTTTTTCAATTTTTAAGAATAGCCATTCAGATTCGTATGAGACGGTATCTCCCTGTGGTTTTTCTTTGCATTTCTCTAATGATTAGTGATGAGCATTTTTGTATATGCTTGTTAACCACATGTATGTCTTTTGTGGTTTTTTTTTGGAAACGGAGTTTCGCTCTTGTTACCCAGGCTGGAGTGCAATGGCGCGATCTCGGCTCACTGCACTCTCCGCCTCCTGGGTTCAGGCAATTCTCCTGCCTCAGCCTCCTGAGTAGCTGGGATTGCAGGCTCGCACCACCATGCCCAGCTAATTTTTTGTATCTTTAGTAGAGACGGGGTTTCACCATGTTGACCAGGATGGTCTCGATCTCTTGACCTCGTGATCTTCCCGCCTTAGCCTCCCAAAGTGCTGGGATTACAGGCTTGAGCCACCGCGCCCGGCCCTTTGTATGTCTTTTTAAAAAAGCATCTGTTGATGTCCTTTGCCCACTTTTTCTTTTTTTTTTCCAAGGCAAAGTCTTATTCTGTCGCCCGGGCTGGAGTGCAGTGGTACAATCTTGGCTCACTGCAACCTCTGCCTCCTGGGCTCAAGCAATTCTCCCGACTCAGCCTCTTGAGTAGCTGCGATTGCAGGCACCCACCACCATGTCTGGTGAATTTTTGTATATTTAGTAGAGACGGGGTTTCACCATGTTGGCCAGGCTTTGTTATATTCTGTAGGTTGTCTGTTTACTTTGTTGATAGTTTTTTATTTTTTATTTTGCTATGAAAAAGCTCTTTAATTAGGTCTCAATTTTTGCTTTTTTTGCAATTGCTTTTGATATCTTCATTGTGAAATCTTTGCCAGTTTTATCTAAAATGGTATTTTCTACATGATCTTCCAGGGTTTTTTTTTTTTACATTTAGTTAATAAGTAAAGCAAATAGCTAGAGTATGTGGGAGAGTTTACCTAACTAACTGGTTTGCTCATGTGGTCTTAAAACTAACCTTTGAGCCATCTGGCCCTCTGCAAGGTGTGGGGAGGGAGGTATACCAGGGATGTTATCCACTAATGGTGTTTGCTTTGGGCATTGGAACCTGTCCTTTAATCTTCCCCTGTAGTGGTGCTGACTCAAGCCTTTGTCAATTAAACTTTACTAAATAAATGCACTGGTGGAGGCTGGTGGTTGCTCTTTTTTTTTTTTTTTGAGACGAAGTTTCGCTCTTGTTACCCAGTGGCATGATCTCGGCTCACCGCAACCTCCGCCTCCTGGGTTCAGGCAATTCTCCTGCCTCAGCCTCCTGAGTAGCTGGGATTACAGGCATGTGCCACCATGCCCAGCTAATTTTTTGTATTTTTAGTAGAGACGGGGTTTCACCTTGTTGACCAGGATGGTCTCGATCTCTTGATCTCGTGATCCACCTGCCTCGGCCTCCCAAAGTGCTGGGATTGTAGGCGTGAGCCACTGCGCCCGGCGGTTGCTCTCTTTTTGCAGCACTCTTCAGGGCATCTGTCAGTGGCCATGGACCCTCAGCTGAACTGGCAAAGCATAATATCTGTGTGTCACTGTACTTTATTCATTCAGTCACTGAGTCAGGGTCTATCTGCAGGACAGAACCCCGCAGATGTTGACCCCAACATTTGACCAATTTTTTTTTCTATTTTTCCTTTTTGTTCTTTTTTTTTTTTTTTTTTTTTTGAGATGAAATTTTGCTCTCATTGCCCCAGCTGGAGTGCAGTGGCGCAGTCTTGACTCACAGCAACCTCTGTCTGCTGGCTTCAAGTGATTCTGCTGCCTCAACCTCGAGTAGATGAGATTACACGTGCCCACAACCACACCTGGCTAATTTTTGTATTTTTAGTAAAGACGTGGTTTTATCACGTTGGCCAATCTGGTCTCGAACTCCTAACCTCAGATGATTTTCCTACCTCAGCTTCCCAAAGTGCTGGGATTAAAGGCATGAGCTACGGTGCCTGACCTAATCAATCTTGAGTTGATTTTTGTATGTTGTGTAAGCAAGGGGTCCAGTTTCAATCTTGTACTTAGTGCTAGCTAGTTACTTCAGCAATATTTATTAAATAAGGAATTTTTCTCAAGTTTCTCTTGTCAGCTTTGTCAAAGATCAGATGATTGTTAAGTGTGCAGAATAATTTTTGGGCTCTTTAATTTGTTGTTTTGGTCTCTGAGCCTGTTTTTGTACCAGTGCCATGCTGGTTTTGTTACTGTAGCCCTATAGTATAGCTTGAAGTTTGGTAATGTAAGGCCTCCAGTTCTGTTCCTTTTGCTTAGGATTGCCTTGGCTATTTGGGCTCTTTTTTTGTTCCATATGAATTTAAAAATAGATCCTTTTAGTTCTGTTAAGAATATTTTTGGTCATTTGATAGGAATAGTATTAGATCTATAGATTTCTTTGGGCACTGTGCCCATTTTAATAGTGATCTGTTCTATCCATGAGCATAAAATGATTTTTTGTTTGTCATCTCTGAATTATTTAAGCAGTTTTTATTTTAATTTTATTTCTTTTTTTTTTTTTTTTGAGATGGAGTTTCGCTGTTGTTACCCAGACTGGAGTGCAATGGCACGATCTCGGCTCACCGCAACCTCTGCCTTCTGGGTTCAAGCAATTCTCTTGCCTCAGCCTCCCAAGTAGCTGGGACTATAGGCGCACACCACCATGCCCAGCTAATTTTTGTATTTTTAGTAGAGACAGGGTTTCACCTTGTTGACCAGGATGGTCTTGATCTCTTGACCTCGTGATCCACCTGCCTTGGCCTCCCAATGTGCTGCGATTATAGGCGTGAGCCACCACTCCTGGCCTATTTTAATTTTATTTCTATTTTTTTGTCATAGAAATGTTTCACCTCTCTGGTTAGCTGTATTCTGAGATATTTTATTTATTATTTTGTGGCAGTTGTGAGATTTTGTTTTTTATTTAGCTTTTAGCTCAGATATTGTTGATGTAACATGAATGCTACTGATTTTTGGACATTTACTTTTGTATTCTGAAACTTTTCTGCAGTTGTTTGTCAATTTAAAGAGGTTTTCTGCCATCACTGTAGTCTTTTCTAGACAGAGAACCATGTTGTCTACAAACAAAGATAATTTGATGTTCTCTCTTCCTGTTTGAATGCCTTTTTTTTTTTGAGACGGAGTTTCATTCTTGTTACTCAGGCTGGAGTGCAATGGCATGATCTCGGCTCACTGCAACCTCTGCCTCGTGGGTTCAAGCAATTCTCCTGCCTCAGCCTCCCAAGTAGCTCCAACTACAGGCGCGCACCGCCTTGCCCAGCTAACTTTTTGTATTTTTAGTAGAGACGGGGTTTCACCATGTTAACCAGGATGGTCTCACTCTCTTGACCTTTTGATGCACCCGCCTTGGCTTCCCAAAGTGCTGGGATTACAGGTGTGAGCCACCGTGTCCGGCTTTTTTTTTTTTTTAACGTCTCACTCTGTTACCAGGTTGGAGTGCAGTGTTGCGATCTTGGCTCACTCCTACCTCCATCCCCTGGGTTCAAATGATTCTCCTGCCTCAGCCTCCTGAGTAGCTGGGACTACAGGCATGTGCCACCACGCCCAGCTAATTGAAGGGGTTTCACCATCTTGGCCAGGATGGTCTCGATCT
The DNA here is from genome assembly GCA_031835075.1 of Saguinus oedipus. Taxonomy (NCBI): domain Eukaryota; kingdom Metazoa; phylum Chordata; class Mammalia; order Primates; family Cebidae; genus Saguinus; species Saguinus oedipus. The sequence goes on from CM063187.1 coordinate 21,631,892, forward strand.
CTTGACCTCATGATCCACCTGCCTTGGCCTCTCAAAGTGCTGGGATTACAGGTATGAGCCACCATGCCTGGCCGAGTGCCTTTTTTTCTTCTCACCTGATTGCTTTGGCCGGAACTTCCAATTCTATGTTGAATAGGAGTGATAAGAGAAAACATGCTTGTCTTGTGCCTTTTTTTTTTTTTTTTTTTGAAACAGTCTGTCTCTGTCACCAGGCACCAGGCTGGAGTGTAGTGGTGCGATCTTGGCTCACTGCAACCTCCGCCTCCCAGGTTCAAGCAATTTTCCTGCCTCAGCCTCCCGAGTAACTAGGACTACAGGCGTGCCTCCATGCCCAGCTAAGTTTTGTATTTTAGTAGAGATGGGGTTTCACCATGTTGGCCAGGATGGTCTCCATCTCGTGACCTGGTGATCCACTCACCTTGGCCTCCCAAAGTGCTGGGATTACAGGCATGAGCTACCATGCCTGTTTGTCTTGTGCCATTTTTTAAATATAAATGTTCCAGCTTGTGTCCATTCAGTATGTTGGCTGTGTGTTTGTCATAGATAATTCATTATTTTTAAGTATGTACCTTCAATGCCTAGTTTGTTGAGGGCATTTAACATAAAGGATGTTAAATGTTATTAAAAGCTTGTGTTTTTGCATCTGTTAAGATAATCTTGTGGTTTTTGTCTTTAACTATGTTGATGTCATAAATCACATTTATTGATTTGTTTATAATGACCCAATCTTGCATCCCTGAGATAAAGCCTACTTGATCATAGTGGATTAGGTTTTTGATATGCTGCTGGATTTGATTACCGAGTATTTTGCTGACAATTTTTTTTTTTAAGACAGAGTCTGGCCCTGTCACCTAGGCAGAGTACAGTGGCATGATCTCAGCTCACTGCAACCTCTGCCTCCCCAATTCAAGAGATTTTCCTGCCTCAGCCTCCTGAGTAGCAGGGATTACAGGTGCCTGCCACCGCACCTGGCTAAGTTTTTTGTATTTTTAGTAGAGATGGAGTTTCAGCATCATGGCCAGGACGGTCTGGAACTCCTGACTTTGTGATCCACCCGCCTCGGCCTCCCAAAGTGCTGGGTTTACAGGCATGAGCCACCACACCCAACCTTGCTGAGGATTTTTACATCAATGTTTATGAAGGATATTGGCCTGAAGTTTTCTTTTTCCATTTGCCTTTGCCGGGTTTTAGTAACAGAATGATTTCTGTTCTGACATAATGAGTTGGGGAAGATTTTTTTCTTCTTAATTTTTTTTGGAATGCTTTAGCAGAAATGGTACCAGCTCTTCTTTGTTTATCTTACAGAATTCAGCTGCAAATCTCTGGTTCTTGGCGTTATTTGGTTGGTAGGCTCTGTATAACTAATCCAATTTTGGAACTTGTTATTGGTCTGTTCAGGGCTTCAGTTTCTTTTGTGTTGAGTTTTGGCAGGATATATTTGTTCAGGAATTTGCTAATTTCTATTAGATTTTCTTGTTTGTGTGCATAGAGATGTTCATAGTAGACTTCAATAATTATTTGTATTTTGGTGGGGTCAGTGGTGATGTCCCTTTATTATTTCTTTTTTTTTTTTTTTCAGACGGAGTTTCACTCATTACCCAGGCTGGAGTGCAATGGTGCGATCTCGGCTCACCGCAACCTCCACCTCCTGGGTTCAGGCAATTCTCCTGCCTCAGCCTCCTGAGTAGCTGGAATTACAGGCACGCACCACCATGCCCAGCTAATTTTTTGTATTTTTAGTAGAGACAGGTTTTCACCATGTTGACCAGGATGGTCTCGATCTCTTGACCTCGTGATCCACCTGCCTCGGCCTCCCAAAGTGCTGGGATTACAGGCGTGAGCCACCGTGCCCGGCGTCCCTTTATTATTTCTAATTGTGTTTATTTGACTCTTCTTTCTTCATTAATCTAGCCAGTAGTTCATTTATCTTAACATTTTTTTATCAAAGATTTAACTCCTTAATTTGTTGATCTTTTGTGTATTTTTCATGTCTAAGTCTCCTTCAGTTCAGATCTGCTTTTGGTTATTTTTTGCGTTCTTCTAGTTTAGGTATTGGTTTGCTCTTGCTTCTCATACTTTATTTTGTGATACTAAGTCACTAAATTAGGATCTTTGTAACATTTTTATGTGAGCATTTAGTTGATTTCTACCTTAATTTAATTATTTACTCAAAAGTCATTTAAATGCAGATTGTTTTATTTTTATGTGTGTTTTCAAGTGGTTTTCTTTGTAGTTATATTTTTATCAAACTGTGGTCTCAGTTTATGGTTGGTATAATTTAGGGATTTTTGTATTTGCTGAGTATTGTTTTATTTCTGATTGTGTGGTAAATGTTAGAGTTTGTTTCACATGGTGATTAAAATGATGTGTATTATGTTGTTTTTAGATAGAGTTCTGTAGATTTCTATTAGGACTGTTTTGTTAAGTGTCATGTTTGTTAAGTGTCATGTTATCTTTGTTTATTTTCTGTCTCGAGGATTTTTCTAATAGTTTCTGTGGAGTGTCGTATTGTAGTCTTCTACTATTATTGTGTCAGAATTAAAGTCTCTTCATAGGTCTCTAAGAACTTGCTTTATTCATATGTACCCATGGATTTTTTATAACACGTTTCTCTCTTCTGCTTCTTTTCCTCAAAAACATTCTTTGAAGTGTACAAAGTTTCCCCAAGGCTACTCCTTAGATGCCTAAATTCAATGTCTAGTGAAATTGAGATGTCTAAGAATTCAAGAACATGTCCGGAAAATCTGGCTGTTATAGAAAAAAATACAAATTAGAAATGAAAGGCTTTATTTTTCTATCTTGAAATAAGGTAGGGTATTTTGCTCATCCCACTTTTCTTAAAGCATTTAGATAATATGTACATTTATCTTTGTTATTTTGAAATATACATAGATTATATTAACAGCTAAATAAATCCTATTTTTTTTTTTAACTCAGGGTTGGTATTATCTAGGACCTCAGATTCGTTGGTTTGTTTTTGCTTTGGCAAAGTTTTTTTTTCCCTTTCATTTTTAGTCTTTTTTTATTGTACTTCAGATTATGGGGTACGTGTGCAGATGCACGATTGTTCCATAGGTACATACATAGCAAGGTGGTTTGCTGCCTCCATCTCCCTGTCACCTGTATCTAGCATTTCTCCCCATGTTATCCCTCCCCAACTTCCCCACCCCCAGTTGTCCCTCCCTTAGCCGCCCCCTCAACAGACCCCAGGGTGTGATGCTCCCCTCCCTGTGCCCATGTGTTCTCATTGTTCAGCGCCCGCCTATGAGTGAGACAAGCAGTGTTTGTTTTTTTTATGGCTATGTAGTATTCCATGGTGTATATGTGCTACATTTTCTTTGTCCAGTCTATCATTGATGGGCATTTGGGTTGGTTCCAAGTCTTTGCTGTTTGTACACAGTGCCTCAATGAACATATGTGTGCATGTGCTTTATAATAGAACACTTTATAATCCTTTGGATGTATACCCAGTAATGGGATTGCTGGGTCAAATGGAATTTCTATTTCTAGATCCTTGAGGAATTGCCACACTGTTTTCCACAATGGTTAAACTAATTTACACTCCCACTAACAGTGTAAAAGTGTTCCTTTTTCTCCACATCCTTTCTAGCATCCTGTCTCTTGATTTTTTAATGATTGCCATTCTAACTGACATGAAATGGTATCTCAGTGTGGTTTTGATTTGCATTTCTCTAATGACCAGTGGTGATGAACATTTTTTTATGTTTGTTAGCCTCATAAATGTCTTCTTTTGAAAAGTGTTTTGTTCATATCTTTCACCCACCTTCGAATGGATTTGTGTTTGTGTTTTGTTTTGTTTTTAAATCTTCTTTAGTTCTTTGTAGATTCTGGATATTAGCCCTTTGTCAGATGGGTAGATTGCAAGAATGTTTTCCCATTTTGTTGGTTGCTGGTTCACTCTAATGATGGTTTCTTTTTCTGTGCAGAAACTCTTTAGTTTAATTAGATCCCATTTGTCTATTTTGGCTTTTGTTGCCATTGCTTTTGGTGTTTTAGTCATGAAGTCCTTGTCTATGCCTGTGTCCTGAATGGTTTTGCCTAGGTTTTCTTCTAGGGTTTTTATGGTGTTAGGTTTTATGTTTAAATATTTTTTTTTTTTTTTTTGAGATGGAGTTTTGCTGTTGTTACCCAGACTGGAGTGCAATGGCACGATCTCGGCTAATTGCAGTCTCTACCTCCTGGGTTCAAGTAATTCTCCTGCCTCAGCCTCCCGAGTAGCTGGGACTACAGGCATGCGCCACCATGCCCGGTTAATTTTTGTATTCTTAGTAGAGACGGGGTTTCACCATGTTGACCAGGATGGTCTTGATCTCTTGCTCTGGTGATCCACCCACCTCAGCCTCCCAAAGTGTTGTGATTATAGGCATGAGCCACCACACCCGGCCTTATGTTTAAATCTTTAATCCATTTGGAGTTAATTTTTAGTGTAAGGTCTAAGGAATGGGTCCAGTTTCAGCTTTCTGCAGATGGCTAGCCAGTTTTCTGAACACCATTTATTAAACAGGGAATCCTTTTTCCATTGCTTGTTTTTGTCATGTTTGTGGAAGATCAGATGGTTGTAGATGTGTGGTGTTGCTTCCGAGGCCTCTGTTCTGTTTCATTGGTCTATATCTCTGTTTTGGTACCAGTATCATGCTGTTTTGATTACCATAGCCTTGTAATGTAGTTTGAAGTCAGGTAGTGTGATGCCTCCAGCTTTGTTCTTTTTACTTAGGATTATCTTGGCTATGTGGACTCTCTTTTGGTTTCATACGAAATTTAAAGTGTTTTTTTTCCAGTTCTGTGAAGAAGGACAATGGTAGCTTGATGGGGGGGGATAGCATTGAATAGACATTTTTAGTCTTTTAAAGTCAACACAGATTTGTTTTGATTAAAGCTCATTTTAAAAACACACAAATTGGAGCACAAAAATGGGATTAAATTTATCAATACAGAAAAATATACTGAGTAGTTTTTTTGACAGAAAACTGATTATTCAAGGTAATTATCTAATATTTGCAGATTGAAGTACTTACACTGCAAAAGAAAGCAGTTCACTGTATAAACTGAACAGTGAAGTCTACAGTTGTACTTTGGTTTCTGTTTATTACTTCAGAACAGTTCGCATAGTTATGTGTAGTGTTTATAGACAACCTGCATTTATATAAATTAAAAAGTATTTTCTACAATAGTATGAATATAAGGCAACAAAATTTACTTTCAATGAATCTTTTTAATAGACATTTTAATATTCATACTTTTGAAATAAGTTTTAACTGAATTATGATTACAGACATTTCTAAAATATTTTACATTCATTATGACTAGTACATTAAAATTACATATACTTAGATATTTATATCTAACATCTCAGAAATTTACTACAGGCCCAGGCGCGGTGGCTCACGCCTGTAATCCCAGCACTTTGGGAGGCCAAGGCGGGTGGATCACGAGGTCAAGAGATCGGGACCATCCTGGTCAACGTGGTGAAACCCTGTCTCTACTAAAAATACAGAAAATTAGCTGGGCATGGTGGTGCGTACCTGTAGTCCCAGCTACTCAGGAGGCTGAGGCAGGAGAATTGCCTGAACCCAGGAGGCGGAGGTTGCGGTGAGCTGAGATCGTGCCGTTGCACTCCAGCCTGAGTAACAAGAGCGAAACTCCGTCTCAAAAAGAAAAAAAAAAAGAAATTTACTACAAAATTGTTACAGTAAATATTAGTCTGACATGCTTATTAGTCTATCTAATTGGGATAACCCTAGGTAGGCATAATTTTAGTGTCTTGCATTTCATTAACTTGGACTGCTGCTATTACAGGATACAGATGGCATGGCCACCCAGAAACCATCAATAGGTCTTGAGTTAACTACCTTGCAAGCTCAAATATGTTCTACTATATGAACAGAGAGAGATTCAAATTCTTCATCAAAAAGTACTGGTGGAAGTTGTCAGATGTATTTCAACATATATCCCCCATTCAATGGCTAGGAGATGAGAGAGCAGCAGAGATGAAAGAGAAACCTTATAAAATTCTGCTGAGAATTTTTCCCCTTTCTTTATGATGCTTATGTTTGTCTGTTGCTGAAAGCAGCTGTGCACTTTGGATGTTTAGAGAGAAATTCTTTTTAAGGGAATATTTTCTGACTAACTTGATAAATCTTATATCTAATTTGAGTTTTTCTTAAGATACTTTTAACTGATTTATTTATCTCAGTATAATCTTAATCAGACTGAGAGCTCTTTTTCTCTCAAATGCTTTGGGTGTCTGTTTTAGAAGCCTTATGAGTATCCCATGGTGTCTTTGAATGAGGTGGGCTGTCACAGGCATGACCCTTAGAGTGATCTCTACCCAGACTCATACTGAAAATCCAGCAGTATTTTTTTCGTGTCACCATTATAAATTGACACTGAGGCTGAAACACTTCTTCCATTCCCAGTACTGTAAAAGTGTAATTCTACCCAGGAGGCCTGCAGGCTCTCCTCCTGCAGCTCAGGCTTCACTCTCTGATGTGGCACTGGAGTGCTGCTGTGACAATTGGGGTTCACATAAGACGTCAACTGCCACCTGTGAGCCCTGTGCTATGGGTTGTACCTGAGTGGCACATGGTAGGAATCAAGAGAGGACACTGGTGACCAGGGGACGGCAAGCAAGAGTGCTATAGCCCAGTGATCATGGAGTAGAGAGCCATTGTTTTAAAATGTAAAAAGCCAAAATGATAACATCCTAATCAACAATTTTTGTAGAAGAATGAAAGCCTACCTTTAGCAGGCACCTGGCTTTAAGTTACAAAACTGCCTCCTGTGATGAAGATGTGATAAGTTTATTATGGCATTTAATATAACCATGTAGCATATGTGGATGGCCTTTTCAATCACTAAATGAATTTAGAATGAATTATGTATGGCATGGTGTTATAAATTTTTCTACTTATAGACTAATTATGATGAACATCTTTCTGTCTTGGCAGTTTCTTAAGCAGATTGACCATGATGGAGTTCATTCTCGTTTAATTGTGTAGTAAAGCAGTTTTCTTTCTGTTTATTGTGGAGTTTCTTTGGGGTTGTAGAAAATTTTTCTTTCTGTGTATTGTGGGGAGCCCACCCTTGTAAATACTTGCAAAGCAAGTTTTACAATATGGGCAGTTTGAGCCCAGACACAGGGTCGCCTGAAAGAGGGGAGTCAAGATAAAGGAGTCAGGAACAGACAAAGGGAATCTACTTAAAAGATAACCAGACATTTGAAACCAAAAACTCTTGCAGTCAGGAGGAACAATGTCTCCATGTAAATGTTTTTTATGTGCACCAGGAATGACTGTCACCTTTTACAACCACTGATTGTGTATCTGCCATCTTTATTGTATAGAGTATGTCATCTAGTGATCTGTTTTTTCTCTCTTGCACTGACGTAAACCAGAGCCTGAAAAATGTATATATACTGAGTCTTTGAAAAATAAATTTGGTGTTGGAATATGGATTCCACATCCCTCCTGACCCCGTCTGTTCTGTCTTCTTTCCTGCACACTCCCCCACTCAGGTTTGGAACCCTCTTGCTGGCCAAGAGTGCCCGCCAGAGTGTATCTGCCTATTTGGTATCTAGGCCACTACAGTCACTTCTAGGGAGGATATACCAGATTTCTACAAACTTCAAGGACAGCAATCAACCATTTTACCTCTTTCAGTGACTCTTGTATCTTCAGACCTAAAACTGATTCACAGAACAAGGATGTAGACACGACAATCTCTACTTTCTTTTATCTTCTCTTGCTAAAATGCCCACAGATGTGCAGGTAACACCTGCTGCTATTCCATCCAGAGCCTAAATCTACAGCTCCAGATTCTAAATCTAGGTCTTAAGATTTGGAAAGTAAAGACTTTTATCTGAAGAATGCAAGTCCTTTTAGTTTCTGAAGTCAGACATTAAAATAAGAACACAGTTATGTCTTTCTCCCTCCTTTGAGCTATGTATTCATCTCTTGAAACCATTCACAGTTACCACAAGGAGCTGTCAATTTAACTAATAATGCAACACTGAACACTTAAACTATAAACCTTAATGATGTATAGCCAATCAATATCAGTGTTATTTCTGTAAATAAATAAGAAAGGTAGGTAAAGTTATGGTTATGACTGGATAATTTGCTGCCTTGATCTCTCACCCCCAAAATTATTTGTCGTTAACAAACATTTTTGTACTTCTTCTTTTGCCTTTGCTAATATTCTTGTAACTGCTGCTAATCAAAGTGTGGATTCTAGGCAACTTGAATCTTTGCTCTCAGGTTACAGTGCTCAAGGTTGGAACAAATAAACTGTCTACTTATATCCATGTTGCATTGGCTCTTTTTTTTTTTCTTGGCAGAAATATTACTTAGGATGTGATGTGCTAGCCTAGCCTCTATGAGAAAATATCTCTTTGATTGTACTCCACTTGCTATAACACCCAAGAATGCAGTCAGTTTGATCTCACCAAGAATCTGTACGTAAGAGCTGACCTGTGCCTGAGATTCATGAGACAAGGCCAGGTTTTGGATTAAGAATGTAATGAACACCAACAGGAAGAATTCTCTGCATTGTGAGATGTCAACATAGGCATCTCAAAGCCCCCCATTGAGAGTGTGGCTCTTTGAGCTTTTCAGGTCTTGTCCGGTGACCTGCTACAGTTACATGAGAGGATTCTGATGTAAATAGAAGCTGATACCAGAATCTGTAGGTAAAAACAAGCATCTTAGGAGTGAGAGAGCAAGGCTACAAAGTATCCAGAGCCATGGCCACAGCTATGCCTACCAGTAAAATGTGATACCTGAGGATAACATTTTTGTCCTTCCTCTTACCCAGAAGCTAACAATCAGGACAGGTGATCCAGGTTCTGAAGCTTTACCAAGGCAGCTCCATTTTCTGTTTAGAACCAGCCTAACTCTTCTTCCCTCTGGCTTAGAGTTGGCCCATCAGTGCACGGTCACCGGGAATCCTCGGAATCACCTTGGCGTCTTTGAGACATTTGAGGATTTCCAGAGCAGAACTGTGTCAGGCTGACAAAAGAGGTTAACTTTGCTTCTGTCTCAGTGTAAGAGAAATGGTTCATCCTGTGTTTGTTCCTTCCCTCATACAAGAGATGTCTGGTTGGTATCCAGAGGACGGTTTCTTCAGATTCCTGGTACTTGGGAGAAAAACAAGAAGTTCTGGAAATTTGAAGAGATAAACTAAATGTTTTCATCTCATGTGGCCATTAGGATAATAGATGAAGCACTCATGGTCTCTACCATCCATGAACTTTTAGTCTAGATGGCAACTGTTTTAAACGGTTGACTTAAGCATCATATGGTTGATACAATAAATATATTTCTGCAAAAAAACTTGGTATTTATTCCCCTTGACACATGGGGATAAAAAACAAAAAATAAAAAACTTGGAATTTATTTGGATAGTAAGTGACCTCTAATTAGGATTATATGGCTAGTATGCATAAAAATCTTTACTTGTGCTTTTTCCACAGGTTTTATTTATTGTTTTAGGTGGAATCATACTTGTTGTTTTAATTAAGTGCTTCATATAATTCCAGGGTGAGGCCAGAATCAAAAATGAAGGGTTCAAGACATTAATGAGAGTTAAGGTAGAAACCTTTTCACTAAAGGGTGGTCACGGCCTGTTCTGTTTGGGTTTGGGAGAGACAAGGCAGTGTGGCCCATATTACCATTATTGTAGCAGAAATTGCAGGTGTTCGTGGCAAGAGGAGGGCACCTGAGGACAGAAAAGAAGAAACTTATTTTTTTATCTTCATGGAGCAACTCATTGTTCCTGAATCTCTTCTAGTGTAAAGGACAGAAATGGATGGAATGTTTTGCAGGTCTTGGTCCTGCCTGTGGGTGTGGTAGCAGGTAAACAGGTGGTGCTGACACCATTAAAGGCATATTCTTGAGATGCAGGTGTAAATTGTGCAGAAATTTTCATTTGAGTAGGAATTCCAGAGGAGAAGGAGAAAAAAATGGCTTTTTTTTCAGCTAAACATGTCTCATATTAAGAGCTGTGTCCACTGTGCCTTCTGAAATACCATGCATTTTTTTTTTGAGACGGAGTCTTACTTTGTCACCAGGCTGGAGTGCAGTGGCGCAATCTTGGCTCACTGCAATCTCCACCTCCTGGGTTCAAGCGATTCTTCCACCTCAGCCTCCCGAGTAGCTGGGACCACAGGTGTGTGCCACCACACCTGGCTAATTTTTTTGCCTTTTTAGTAGAGACAGAGTTTCACTGTTGGCCAGGATGGTCTCGATCTCTTGACCTCGTGATCTGCCCACCTCGGCCTCCCAAAGTGCTGGGATTACAGGCGTGAGCCACCATGCCCGGCCAATACCTTGCATTTTTATGTGCAAATCTTCTCTACTTGTGTTTTTTCCTCCCCAATGAGTCTGTCTTAATTACTTTTTAAAATTCTTAATAATAGTCAAGGGTTTATGAAAAACGTTTTTAAAATATATATACCAGAGCCTTCTACGTCATGCTTTCTTATTATATGCCATGCAGAATTCTCATCATGAATTTATGATCTGCAGTATTAAAAATGTTCCCTTTGTGGCTGGGAAGGTGTGACTACTTAAGATTCATATTGAAAGAAGAGTGGGTGGCTCACATCTGTAATCTGAGCATTTGGGGAGGCTGAGGAAGGTGGATCACAAGGTCAGGAGTTCAAGACCAGCCCAGCCAAGATGGCAAAACCTTGTCTCTACTAAAATTACAAAAATTAGCTGGGTGTGGTGATGGACACTTGTATTCAGCTACTTGGGAGGCTGAGGCAGAGAATTGCTTGAACCAGGGAGGTAGAGGTTGCAGTAAGCCAAGATAGCGCCACTGTACTCCAGCCTGGGTGACACAATGAGACTCTGTCTTAAAAAAAAAAAAAAAAAAAAGGAGGGCCGGGCACGGTGGCTCATGCCTATAATCCCAGCACTTTGGGAGGCCGAGGCGGGTGGATCACGAGGTCAAGAGATCAAGACCATCCTGGTCAACAAGGTGAAACCCCGTCTCTACTAAAAATACAAAAATTAGCTGGGCATGGTGGTGTGCGCCTGTAGTCCCAGCTACTCGGGAGGCTGAGGCAGGAGAATTGCTTGAACCCAGAAGGTGGAGGTTGCGGTGAGCTGAGATTGTGCCATTGCACTCCAGTCTGGGTAAGAACAGCAAAACTCCGTCTCAAAAAAAAAAAAGAGAAAAAGAGAAAAGAGGCCGGCTGTGGTGGCTCACGCCTGTAATCCAAGCACTTTGGAGGCCAAGGCCGGTGGATCACCTGAGGTCGGGAGTTCAAGACCAGCCTGACAAACACGGTGAAACCCCATCTTTAAAAAAAAAAAAAAGAAAGAAAAGAATGTAGTTTTTAGTAAAGATGGAAAACTTGTAATGTTGAGGTTCTGCCTGTGTTCTTCATTAACTCTATGCAGAACAGGATTAAGAAAATGTTTTTTTAAAGAGGATGGCATTTATTACCCAGAAAGTCATGAAAAAAATATTAGAAAATACCTGCTCTCTAGGGTGCTAAAGAATGACTACTTAAAATCACTATTAAAAATTACAGAATATGGGAGATATCTGTATCTTGAACTTTGCATAAAACTGTTGGTTCTTGGCCGGGCACGGTGGCTCAAGCCTGTAATCCCAGCACTTTGGGAGGCCGAGGCGGGTGGATCACGAGGTCAACAGATCGAGACCATCCTGGTCAACATGGTGAAACCCCGTCTCTACTAAAAATACAAAAAATTAGCTGGGCATGGTGGTGCGTGCCTGTAATCCCAGCTACTCAGGAGGCTGAGGTAGGAGAATTGCCTGAACCCAGGAGGCGGAGGTTGCGGTGAGCCGAGATCGCGCCATTGCACTCCAGCCTGGGTAACAAGAGCGAAACTCCATCTCAAAAAAAGAAAAAAAAAAAAACTGTTGGTTCTTTATGGTTAAATTCAGACTATAGTTTACTTTTAGGGGAAAATATCACAGTGGTGATGCTGTGTCCTTCTTTTGTGTATCAGCACATCATAAAAATCTGTCCAGTGCAGTTAATATTAATGATTCACTTGATTAAGGAACAAGTGAATCTGCTCTCCAACAGATTTGTTTTTACTAGAAAGCTAATTCTTTTTCTTTTTATTACAAATTTTTTTTTTTTATGCAACTGGTGTGCATAAATCATTACATTTTATCTGTTAGCTGCTCCTCTTACGTTTTCTTTGCATATATCTGTCTTTGGCAAGTAAAAGCTCTCATCTTTTTTTACAGTTCAGAAATACTAGGGAAAAACACAGGCTTTTTAATTTACTGGATGTTTGATAAAATATTCTTCTTGAGCCAATAACATTGGCATTACTGGTGAACTTGTTAGGAATTCAGAAACTCAGACTTTATTCCAGATCTTCTGAAAAAAATAATCTGCATTTGCAAGATAGCCAGTTTATTGTACATGTTAAAATTTAAGAAGTACCTTCTAATTCAGTGTGTCTTTTTGATCTGAAAAATACACACAACTCATTCTCTATGATGTAGATATAACACTAAAAAATGTACATGTTTATGCCGGGCGCGGTGGCTCACGCCTGTAATCCCGGCACTTTGGGAGGCTGAGGTGGGTGGATCACGAGGTCAATAGATCGAGACCATCCTGGTCAACATGGTGAAACCCCGTCTCTACTAAAAATACAAAAAATTAGCTGGGCATGGTGGCGCGTGCCTGTAGTCCCAGCTACTCAGGAGGCTGAGGCAGGAGAATTGCCTGAACCCAGGAGGCGGAGGTTGCGGTGAGCCGAGATTGTGCCATTGCACTCCAGCCTGGGTAACAAGAGTGAAACTCCATCTCAAAAAAAAAAAGAAGTACATGTTTGTGTTTATGACCTTAATTTTATTCTTTATTATTCAGAAAAATAGCACATATACACTGATGTTGTGGATTCTATGCCCCTCTATTTTCTCAGAGAATACCTTGGAGAATATTTTTATGTTGAAATATTTTGTTAGATAATTTTAGTCACTTCTATAAGTCAGAACCAGTTCTCTACTCTCTCATTTTACCTTGAGTCACATTAAAAATTCTGCCCATGGCCACTTGTGGGTGTGTTTTTTAGAGTCAGAGAATTCATTAGAAAATATGTCTGTGTTAAAAATCATTTTCTCGGATGATTTCAGTCACTCCTATAAGTCAGAACCTGTTCTCTCTACTCTCACTCTCTCTTTCTTTTTGGGGGGGGATGGAGTTTTGCTCTTGTTGCCCATGCTGGAGTACAATGGCGTGATCTCAGCTCACCACAACCTCCATTTCCCAGTTCAAGCGATTTCCCTGCTTCATCCTCCCAAGTATCTGGGATTATAGGCATGTACCACTATGCCCATCTAATCTTGTATTTTTTAGTACAGACAGGGTTTCTCCATGTTGGTCAGACTGGTCTCTAACTCCCAACCTCAGGTGATCCACCTGCCTCTGTCTTTCAATGTACTGGGATTACAGGCATAAGCCACCACACCTGGCCTGTTGTCTCTACTCTAATTACAACTTGAGTAAAATTAAAAATTATGTCCATGACCACTTGGTAAATATATGCGTGTCTCTGTGTTTTTCAGGGACCATTGACATTTATGGATGTGACTGTAGAATTCTCTCTGGAGGAGTGGCAATGCCTGGACACTGCACAGCAGAATTTATATAGGGATGTGATGTTAGAGAACTACAGAAACCTGGTCTTTCTGGGTTAGTATAACTTCAATACTCCATTCCTAATATACCCTATAGGCTTTATTTCTGGGGTTTTTTTTATAGAATTTTTTTGGTAATTTGGTAATTTTTGATAATTATGCATTGCATAAATGAGTTTCAAATTCCCATTTTCAAGAAAATCATAAAGATTTGTCAGTGTAGAAAAAACAATTTCTTCCACATATTTTATCTTGAGCTGACTTTTCCACATGCTGAGCTGACCTGTATCCCTCACTGTAGATTAGTGGTAATTCCAGAAATTTTTTGGCATAAAATATTGTTGCCCACACCATAAAATCTAATTGCAACCACCAATTTTTTTTTTTCTTTTCTTCTTTTGAGACAGAGTTTCGCTTTTGTTACCCAGGCTGGAGTGCAATGGCACGATCTTGGCTCACCGCAATGTCCACCTCCTAGATTCAGGCAATTCTCCTGCCTCAGCCTCCTGAGTAGCTGGGATTACAGGCACGCGCCACCATGCCCAGCTAATTTTTTGTATTTTTAGTAGAGATGGGGTTTCACCATGTTGACCAGAATGGTCTCGATCTCTTGACCTCGTGATCCCCCCGCCTCCGCCTCCCAAAGTGCTGGGATTAGAGGTTTGAGCCACCGTGCCCAGCCCAACCACCAATTTTTTTAATTCAGTAGTACTGGGTAGTGAAATTACAAATATACAATAGTTTCTAAATATTTAGAAATTTCTGTTATAAATTAGTATTTTGGGATAAATATATTAGAATATTCTATACATCCTCTTACAAGTACATTACTAAGTTGGAATTGGAGAATATGAGCAAGCAAGATACATGTTACTTTTTTTTTTTTTTTTTTTTTTATAAAACAGGTATTATCTCTAAGCCAGACATGATTACCTGTCTGGAGCAAGGATTAGAGCCCTGGAATATAAGGAGACATGAGATGGTAGCCAAACCCCCAGGTAGGTGAGAGTGAAAGCAAAAACAACAGATGACGCAGATGAGAGATCCAAAGGTCAAGGAGAAATCGAGTCCTTAAAATGTCATTTGGGAAGCTTTGTTCCTGTAGTTTTTGGAAGCCTGAGTTTTTCTTTTTTTTTTTTTCTTTGCTCTCACATAGGGATATTTTCTGTCTTATGGTTTTAAATTCTCTAAAGATTCTACTTTCATTACAGTCATTTTCCTTCAAGTTTACAGTGAGAGCCAAAGTCCTCTTCAAGGCATAGAGCAGACTGAACATTCTGACTGCTTTTTTATTGTTTTTAGGGACACACAAATATCTGCATAATTTTCAAAAACTCTGTTATAAAACTATTTTTTAAGTTCTTTTTTTGCATCATGTTTGAAAAGAATGGAGTATTCATTTCAATTACATTAAAATTTTTGTTAATTTTTCTTCATATTCCATTCTTTTTTTTTTTTAAGTATATTATTGAAAGACAGCTTGAAATGATAAAGTATGATGTCCTCCTGGTTTGTTTTTTTTCCTCAATATTGCTTTGGCTATTCAAAGTTTATTGTAGTTTCATGTAAATTTTAGCTTTGGATTTTCCATTACTGTGAAAAAAACTTGACACTGGAATTTTTATAGGGAGTTTATTGAATCTATATTTATTGAATCTATATTCGTTCAACTCATAGACATAAAACATTTTAAAATTTAATTGTGTCTTCTCTATTTCTTTTTCTAACTATCTTAATCTTTCAGTGTAAAGATTTTTTTTTTTTTAATCTTCTTGGTCAAATTTGTTCTCAGAAATTTATTATTTTAATGCTATTGTAAATAAGATTTTTTTGTCTATTTTATCAGATAGTTTGTTTTAAGTGTGTGGACCATAACTTATACTTGTATGTTAATTTTATGTTTTTCTAATTTACTGAGTGTATTTATTAATTTAGAAAGGTTTGAGTGTTTTTGTTTGTTGGTTTGTTTTTGAGATGGAGTCTTGCTCTGTAATCCTGGCTGGAGTGCAGTGGCACATTCTCGGCTCGCTGCAACCTCTGAATCCCTGGTTCAAGTGATTCTCCTGCCTCAGCTTCTAAAGTAACTGGGACTACAGGCGTGCGCCACCACGCCCAGCTAATTTTTGTATTTTTAGTTGAGATGAGGTTTCACCATGTTGGCCAGGATGGTCTCGATCTCCTGACCTCTTGATCTGCCTGCCTCGGCCTCCCAAAGTGCTGGGATTACAGGTATGAGCCACCATGCCTGGACTTTTTTTTTTTTTTTTGAGATGGAGTTTTGCTCTTGTTGCCAGGCTGGTGTGCAATGCTGTGATCTCAGCTCACAGCAACCTGATTCTCCTGCCTCAGCCTCTCGAGTAGCTGGGATTACAGGCATGCATCACCCCACCCAGCTTATTTTTTTTTTATTTTTAGTAGAGACAGGTTTCTCTATGTTCATCATGCTGGTCTCAAACTCCAGACCTCAGGTGATCCACTTACCTCAGCCTCGCAAAGTTCTGGGATTACAGGCATGAGCCACTGCACCCAGCAGACAGTTTTTAATGTACTGCTTATGGTTTTCTATATATAAGATTACATAATCTACAAACAGCAAATTTTTACTTGTCTTCAGTTTCAATGGCTTTTTGAAGATTGTTTTGACTAATTTTTCTGTCACATACTTCCAGTTAAAAGAGAAGCATTGACAATGGACACAGTATAATTTTGCATTTGCTGTGACTTTGAAGGAGCAAACGCCTCTTCAAGTTTTTATAAACTAGTTTCAGGAGGTAAAGATCTTCTTCATTGGGCCTCCAGGGTAATGGGATGACCTCTGAGTTTCCAATGGAGAGGGGTCGTAGCTTGGTCACAAGATTGCTGGGTCTGCCCTAGTGTTTGGCCATTTCCTGTTCTGTAGCCAAGACCAGGGGTCCTGTAGTTTGCCACAAGAATGAGAGCCTTCCTTCTGTAGAAAACACTCCTCAATCTTTGGCTTTAGCAGAATCTCCTAACTTCATCTCTGGATCTTAAAGATCTCTTTGTCCGAGCACGGTGGCTCATGCCTATAATCCCAGCACTTTGAGAGGCCAAGGTGGGCAGATCACCTGGGGTCAAGAGTTTGAGACCAGTCTGACCAACATAGAGAAACCTCGTCTCTACTAAAAATACAAAAAATTAGCCAGGCTTGGTGGCGCCTGCCTATAATCCCAGCTACTTGGGAGGCTGAGGCAGGAGAATCACTTGAACCTGGGAGGTGGAGATTGTGGTGAGCCAAGATTATTGCCATTGCATGCCAGCCTGGGCAACAAGAGCAAAACTCCATCTCAAAAAAAAAAAGATATCATAAAGGCACTTATGTTTGAGTTTGGGTCTTGCTAGATAACCCCAGCTGGTCTTGAAATCTTGGTGTGAAGCAATTCTTTAACCTTTAATGTAGCTGTCATTACAGGTTCGAGCCATGATTCTCTCATAAAGGTATTTTTGTCAGGTATGGGCAACTAATTTTCTTGCTGTGGAGAAATAGGCAAATAGGGGACCTTTTATTTCTCCGTCTTATTAATATCTCCCTTTCTATAAGTTTTTAATTTCTATTTTCTACTTCAAATTTGCCTGTAATGTTATATTCAGACATTTCGGAACAATAAGCTAGAATTTACATGTTATGTTTGAATTAAATTAGATAATTAATAGGCACTCCATATTTACTAATATAGTTACTTATAAATTTAAGTTTGCTGCAGGGAGGTTGCAGGGAGCCAAGATTATGCCACTGCACTTCAGCCTAGGCAGTAGAGCAAGATTCCATCTCAATAAAAAGATGGTAAATTTTATGTTATGTGTTTTTACAACAATAAATTTTTAAGAGAAAAACTGAAAAAAATACAGAATTATTTTCTATAATTTTCATCCACTTTCTCTAGCCTGTTTCTAAATAATAACATAATTTATTTCCAAATATTTGTTTTATGTAATACAGGCTCTAACCATATTCTGCTATATATATGTTAAATTATATATATAATATTTATATTTAATAAAAAACATTAAATTGTGTATATATATACTTTAGCAATTTAAGGCTATACCTTCCTTCTAAAGTTGGATTACAGCAGTTTCATTTTGTGAAAGAATAGCATACAATTGCAACATAAAAATTATTTCTAGTTTATTTTAAATGCTTATTAACTGTTTCTCATTAGAATCATCTATTTATGATTATGCTGCATTTTTTCTCAAATTTTACTGCCATACAGTGCCTGTCAATGATTCAAAATACCTGTCTTCCATGAGTACACTGTTACAGTCAAATATTGTAGTTACCTAGACAATTTTTTTTGTTTTGTTTTTGTTTTTGAGATGGAGTTTTGCTGTTGTTACCCACACTGGAGTGCAATGGCACAATCTTGGCTCACCGTAACCTCCGCCTTCTGGGTTCAAGCAGTTCTCCTGCCTCAGCCTCCTGATTAGCTGGGACTACAGGCGCGCACCACCATGCCCAGCTAATTTTTGTATTTTTAGTAGAGACGGGGTTTCACCTTGTTGACCAGGATGGTCTCGATCTCTTGACCTCGTGATCCACCGCGTCGGCCTCCCAAAGTGCTGGGATTATAGGTGTGAGCCACCGCGCCCAGCCTAGACAATTTTTTTTAATGGTACATCAATGTTGCATACCAGCTTATATGAGTAAATGTTTTACTTATTGATTTGCAGTTCCATGTTGGTGTGTTTTTTTTTAGTGTAGGTTTTTCAGCATCAGTTCATTGTGGTTTATTTTGTTTTACTTATGTACTATAATTTTAGACAATTTGCAGTCCTGTACACTTTAAGTCAATATGGGCTTTAATTAAGAGATAAACCATCCATATGTCTATCACAATCAGATTATGTATATGTGTTTTTATCTATAAATATCCCAATTTTCATTATTACTTATTATGTATATATTTTTTAGCTGATTTTTTTTTTTTTTGAGTTGGAGTCTTGCTCTGTGAACCAGGCTGGAGTGCAGTGGCACCATCTTGGCTCACTATAACCTCCACTTCCTGGGTTCACACAGTTCTCCTGTCTCAGCCTCCTGAGAAGCTGGGACTACAGATGCCTGCAACGACCCTCGGTTAACTTTTGTATTTTTAGTAGAGATGGGGTTTCACCATATTGGTCAGGCTGGTCTCGAACTCCTCACCTCAGGTGATCTGCCTGCCTCGTCCTCCCGAAGTGTTGGGATTACAGGTGTGAGCCACTGCACCCGGCCTTTAGTTGATTTTTAGGGGTTGTTTTATCCAACATGGAAATAGTCTTATTTTTACCATGTGTTTAATGATGAATATATATATTTTTTGTGTGAGAAAAACACTTCCGTGATTTGAAGTAATTTTTGAAAGGATTTATAATTCTGTATTTTTTTTTTTCAGATTTTCTCTTAAAAAATTTATTACTGTAAAAACATATAACATAAACTTTATTATCTTTTTTTGAGATGGAATCACGCTCTGTTGCCCAGGCTGGAGTGCAGTGACATAATCTCAGCTCACTGCAACTTCCACCTCCCAGATTCAAGTAATTCTCCTGCCTCAGCTTCCTGAGTAGCTGGGATTACAGATGTGTACAACCATGCCCAGTTTATTTTTGTATTTTTAGTAGAGATGGAGTTTTACTACGTTGGCTAGGCTGGTCTCAAACTCCTGACCTCAAGTGATCCATCTGCCTTGGCCTCCCAATATGCTGGGATTATAGATGCGAGCACTTAGTTTAAAACTTACCGTCTTTAATCTATTTCAGGCTTAGGCATCCTGGTGGCTCACATCTGTAATACCAGGATTTGGGGAGACCAAGACAGAAATATCACTTGAGCCTAAAATGTTGAGACCAGGCTGGGCAACATATAAAGGACCTCTCTCTACCGAAAAAAAAAAAAATCGGCCGGGCGCAGTGGCTCACGCTTATAATCCCAGCACTTTGGGAGGCCGACGCGGTGGATCACGAGGTCAAGAGATCGAGACCATCCTGGTCAACAAGGTGAAACACCATCTCTACTAAAAATACAAAAATTAGCTGGGCATGGTGGCGCGCACCTGTAGTCCCAGCTACTCAGGAGGCTGAGGCAGGAGAATGGCTTGAACTCAGGAGGCGGAGGTTGCGGCGAGCCGAGCCGAGATCGCGTCATTGCACTCTAGCCTGGGTAACAAGAGTGAAACTCCGTCTCAAAAAAAAAAAAAAAAAAAAAAAATTAAATGGCATGGTGGTGCGGACCTGTGGTCCTAGCTCTTTGGGAGATTCATGGGGGAGGATTACTTGAGCCTGGGAGTTTGAGGCTGCAGTGTACCATAGTTGTGCCACTGCAATCCAGCTTGGGTGATAGAGTAAGACCCTGTTTCAAAAAAATGGTATACATTTCAAGAATGTGAAGTACATTCACATTGTTATACAGGAGACTTCTAGAAGTTTTCCATATTGTAAAACTAAAACTCAATACCCATTAAATAGCAACAACCTATTTTACCCTCTCTCCAGCCCATGACAAATACTGTTTTACTTTCTGTTTTTATGAGTATGACTACTTAAAATATCTCATATTAGTGGAATTATATAGTATTCATCATTTTGTTACTGGCTTATTTCAGGTGACATAATATTCTCAGAGTTTATTTTAAAATGTGACAAGATTTTATAAAGCTGAATATCATTTCATTGTATTTGTGTATTACATTTTTAAATTTGTTTCCAAATTAAAAGACATCTGGGTTGCTTTAGCTTTTTGATTTTTAAATACTAATACAATAAACATGATTGTTCAAATATATCTTCCAGGTCCTGTGTTCCATATTACAGATATAGATTCATAAATGAGATTGCTGTATTTTTTTTTTTTTTTTTGAGACAGAGTTTCGCTCTTGTTACCCAGGCTGGAGTGCAATGGCGCAATCTCGGCTCACCGCAACCTCCGCCTCCTGGGTTCAGGCAATTCTCCTGCCTCAGCCTCCTGAGTAGCTGGGATTACAGGCACGCGCCACCGTGCCCAGCTAATTTTTTGTATCTTTAGTAGAGACGGGGTTTCACCATGTTGACCGGGATGGTCTCGATCTCTTGACCTCGTGATCCACCCGCCTCGGCCTCCCAAAGTGCTGGGATTACAGGCTTGAGCCACTGCGCCCGGCCGAGATTGCTGTATTTTACAATATTTTATTTTTAATTATTTGAGGTAAATTTATAACATTTTAAAATAATAGCTACACTCCTGATTTTTAACAATCAACATGGGTTTCATTTTGATTGCATCATCAACAGATTTGGTATTCAAAAAAAATTATAGTGTCATTCTAATGAGTATGAGGCGATTTTGGTTTTAATTGTGATTTTTATGCATTTCCCTACAAAACAGTAATTTTCCATGTTCTTTTAAATGCTTTATTTGTTTACATTTTTGATAAAAATTTGTTCAATTATTTGACCATTTCTTAATCAACATATTCAACTTTGTTGTTTAGTTTTAAGACTTATTTATATATTCTGAATATTGACTCCTATCATATGTAATTTGTAAATATTTTCACACATTTTATATGAAGCATTGTCACTCTATTGAATATTATATTTGGGTGCAAAACCTTTGAAGTATAGTGCAGTTAAATTTTTCTGTTATTTTCTTTGTTGCTGATGCATTTAATGTGTCTAAGAAAATGTCATGAACAGTGTCATGGTTTTTTTCTATATTTCTAAAAGTTGATTATTTTATATGTCTAAGTATTTTATTTAAAATATGTTTTATATATGGTTCAAGGAAATAATACCCAGTTTTCAACATTATTTTTGGAAGAGATCATCTTTTCTGTATTGTACACTTATGGCAACTTGGTGAAAGATTATTTGATCTTTTTTTTTTTTTGAGACAGAGTTCCGCTCTTGTTACCCAGGCTGGAGTGTAATGGCGTGATCTCGGCTCACCGCAACCTCCGCCTCCTGGGTTCAGGCAATTCTCCTGCCTCAGCCTCCCGAGTAGCTGGGACTACAGGCACGTGCCACCATGCCCAGCTATTTTTTTTTTTGTATTTTTAGTAGAGTCGGGGTTTCACCATGTTGACCAGGATGGTCTCAATCTCTTCACCCCGTGATCCACCCGCCTCGGCCTCCCAATGTGCTGGGATTACAGGCTTGAGCCACTGCACCCGGCCAGATTATTTGATCTTATAAAAAAGGGTTCATTTCTTCACTCTATATTCTGTACTTTCATCTGTTTAATCTGTCTTTGTGTCAGTACCACATTGATTTTATTTTAGCTTTTAGTATGTTTTGAAATCAGAAAGTATAATCCCTCTTTGTTCTTTTTCCTGGGTTTCTGGCTATAGTTCATAATTGAGGTTTAAATTTTTACACAATTTTTCTTGTGTTGGTGTGTTCTCATAATCCTAATAAGAACATACCCAAGACTGAGTAATTTATAAGTAAAAGAGGTTTAATTGGCGCACACACTTTCACATGGCTGGGAAGGCTTCACAATCATAGCACAAGGCAAAAGAGGAGCAAGTCATGTCTTAGGTGATGGAAGGCAAGAGGGTATTTGCAGAGGAACTCCCTTATATAAACCCATCATATCTCCTGAAACTTATTCACTATCACAAGAACAGCATGGGAAAAACCAACTTTTATGATTTAATTACCTCTCACCGGGTCTCTCTCATGACACATGGGAATTGTGGGAACAACAATTCAAGCTGAGATTTGGGTGGAGATACAGCCAAACTATATTATTTCTGTTAAAAACTGCTATTGGGATTGTTATAAAGATTATATTAAATTTACTCACCACTCTAGGTTGTATTAACACCTTTGAAAAATTAAATTTTTTGCCCCTGAGCAAGAATATGTTGAAGAGTCTGTTTTAGTTTTATATACTTTTGGATTTGCCAGTTTTACTTTTGCTTTTAATTCTTAATTTTATTGAGTTTTGGTCAGAAAACACACAGTGGATAATTTTGGTATACTTACATGTATTTGCTGTTGTTTTTAGATAGAATCTTATTCTGTCACCAGGCTGGAGTGCAGTGGCATGATATTGGCTCACCACAGCCTTAACCTCCAGGGCTCATATGATCCTTTCACCTCAGCATCCCTAGTAGCTGGGACTACAGGCATGCACTAGCATGTCTGGCTAATTTTTTGATTATTTGTGGGAACAGGGTCTCACTATGTTGCCCAGCCTGGTCTCAAACTTTTGGCCCCAAAACATCCTCTTACTTTCGTCTTCCAAAGTGTTGGGATTATAGGCATGAGGACTTCATGCTGCCATGTAATCCTCAATGTTGGATGTAAGACTTGTGGGAGGTGTTTAGTTCCTGGGGAAAAATTCTTCATGTGTGAGTTGGCACCATCCTCTTTGAAATCAAAATTTTATACTCCATTAATTCAAAAGAGAGCTGGTTCATTAAAAGAACCTGGCTCTGGCTTCTTTACCTCATACTTGCTCTGTCTCTTACCATGTGATATGCCAAGTTACTCTTTGCTTTCCACCATGATTGTAAGCTTCTTTGAACCCGCACCAGAAACAGATGAGAACACACTTCTTTTTTTTTTTTTGAGACGGAGTTTCGCTCTTGTTACCCAGGCTGGAGTGCAATGGCGTGATCTCGGCTCATCGCAACCACCGCCTCCTGGATTCAGGCAATTCTCCTCCCTCAGCCTCCTAAGTAGCTGGGATTACAGGCACGTGCCACCATGCCCAGCTAATTTTTTGTATTATTAGTAGAGACGGGGTTTCACCATGTTGACCGGAATGGTCTCGATCTCTTGACCTCATGATCCACCCGCCTCGGCCTCCCAAAGTGCCGGGATTACAGGTGTGAGCCACTGCGCCTGGCGAGAACACACTTCTTGTACAGTCTGCTGAAATGTAAGCCAAATAAATAATTTTTCTTTGTAAATTATCTATTCTCAGGCTTCCTGTATATGCAAAATAATTAATATAATCTATAATGTTTTCTAAGTTCTCTGTTTTCTTATTGCTGTTTTATCTAAATTTTCTATTATTGAAAATGGGGTCTTGTTGTCTACAATTATGTTGCTGTGTATTTCCTGCTTCAATTTGTAGATATTTGCTTCATATATTTTGGAGCCCTAATGAATGATTGATTGATAGATAGATAGAATAAGTATTATATTAATTATGTATCTATATAGATTTTTTTTTGAGATGGAGTCTTGCTTTATTGCCCAGGCTGGAGTACAGTGGCATGATCTGAGCTCACTACAACCTCCATCTCCCAGGTTCAAACAATTCTTCCACCTCAGCCTCCCAAGTAGCTCGAATTACAGACGTGTGCCTCTGCACCCTGCTTTTTGTGTGTGTGTGCGTGTGTGTTTTTAGTAGCGATGGGTTTCACCATGTTGACCAGGCTAGTCTTGAACTCCTGACCTTAAGTGATCCACCCTCCTTTGCCTCCCAAAGTTCTGGGATTTAAAGGCATAAGCTACCATGCCTAGCCCTATACAGATATCTGTATGTATTAATTATGTATCTATATATGTTATATATATATATATATGTTATATATACACATATCTATCTATACGTATGCATATATGGATAGATACCAGTTACAGATTCATAGTAAATTGACCCATTTTACCATTATATAATATCAGTCTTTAGCTCATGCTGGTACTTGACTTAAGACATATTATGTCTACTTTAATTATGACTACCTCACCCAATTGTAGTTACTATTTGCATGGAATATAGATTTTTTTTTTTATTCTGTTACTTTCAGCCTATTTGACTAAATGCTAAAATAAATCTCTTGTAGGCAGCATATTATATGCTGTTTTTCTTAAGTCAATTAGACATTTAATTTTTAAAATATATATATATTTTTAATTTTGAGACAAGTTCTCTGTCAACCAGGCTGGTTTGCAATATTTTGATCATCACTCACTGCAGCCTTAACCTCCCAAACTCAGATGACCCTCTCATTTCAGCCTCTCAACTAGCTGGGTGCCATCACACCCAGCTAGTTTTTTTGTATTTTTTGTAAAGACACAGTTTTACCATGTTCCCCACTCTGAGATGTTGACCTTCTGAGATCAAATGATCAGCCCAGCCCACCTTGGCCTCCCAAAGTCCTGGGGTTACATTTTTTAAAAAATTAGTTTAGGCCGGGCGCGGTGGCTCAAGCCTGTAATCCCAGCACTTTGGTAGGCTGAGGTGGTTGGATCACGAGGTCAAGAGATCGAGACCATCCTGGTCAACAAGGTGAAACCCCGTCTCTACTAAAAAAAATATAAAAAAATTATCTGGGCATGGTGGCACGTGCCTGTAATCCCAGCTACTCAGGAAGCTGAGGCAGGAGAATTGCCTGAACCCAGAAGGCGGAGGTTGCGGTGAGCCAAGATCGCGCCATTGCACTCCAGCCTGGGTAACAAGAGCAAAACTCCGTCTCAAAAAAAAAAAAAAAAAAAAAAATTAGTTTAATTAATTGGTATTTAAAATAATTACTTAAAGAAATGCTTCTATTACTAGTTTTGTTATTATTATATGTGCTTCTTATAGATATGTTTTTTCTCATTTCCTGTTTTACTGCCTTAAGTTTTGTGTATTTTAATTTTGTAGTGACATTTTAACTATTTTTTTAATTTTGTTTAGTATGCTTTCTAAAACGTCATCATCATCATCTTGAAAAATGAAGATTACATAAAATATGTTAAAGTTAAAACATTTTAATCTCATAAGAACTTCAGTTGAATACAAATACTATATATTTTTATTAATATAAATTATTTTACATTTTATAACTAATAACAGATTTATGCAGATTTATATTTGTTTTCATATTCTATAGAAGAAATTTAGGAATTTTATGCAATTATAGTAAATAATTTTTTGTGTGTCTGTATATTTACATTTAATAGAGAGCTTTATATTTACAAAGTCATGATGCTGTGTAGAATTTTATTTTTTAACATAACAGACTTGTTTTAGCATCTTTTTTGTATATATGTGAAGTTTCACTATGTTCCTCGGGATGTGCTTGAACTCCTGGTCTCAAGTGATTTGACTATCTGAGCCCCCTAAAACTGTAGGATAACAGACATGAGCCAGTGTGCTTGACTGCCATGTAGCATTTTTTTGCAGGACAGTGCTAGTCGTGATGAACACTCATCTTTTATTTTGGAAAATCTTTATTTTTATCTTTTTTTGAAGTAAAATAATTTCAAGTCAGGTATTATTGGTCTTTTTTAAAATAAATTTGGGAAGTACTTAGTCTTTTTTGTTTTCGAGTAAACTCGGTATTTTTTCCTTCTAGTCTTCCAAGATTTTGTTTATGAATATATTGATCTACTTGATGCTGTCCAATAAGTTTTATATTCTATGTTTTAAATTTGTTTTGCAATTTAAAATTTTTGTGATACATATTTTAGAGCATGCCACCTCATACCAGTTAATTGTGTTTTGAGTTTTTAGCTTATGTTTGTTTATGATAATATTTAGTTCTGAACAATTTAAGACAGTGTGGAGCAAAACCAAATATGAATTGCCAATATAATTATCTCTATGTTTGCCTTTATAAATATGTAGATTACATTAAACTGTATAAACATCTTTACAATATTAATTATTTTAGCCTTTGAACAAGAGCATGCTTGGGTTTATTGTTTAATATCTATATATTTGTGAATTTTTCAGTTTTTTCCATTATTGCTTTATATTATTATTCCATTTTGTTCATAGAAAGTAATCCATAAAATTTTAGGGTTTGTTTGTTTGTTTAAAACAGAGCCTTACTCTGTTGCCCAGGCTGGGGTGAAGTGGCATATCTTGGCTCAGTACAAACTCCACCTCCTGGGTTCAAGCGATTCTCATGACTTAGCCTGCTGAGTAGCTAAGAATTATAGGCACATGCTACCAGGCTCAGATAATTTTTATAGTTTTAGTAGAGACAGAGTTTCACCATGTTGGCCAGGTTAGTCTCAAACTCCCAACCTCAGGTGATCCACTTGCCTTGGCCTCCCAAACTGCTGGGAATGGAGGCATGAGCAGCTGTGTCTGGCCAACTTTCTTTTTTTGAGATGGAGTCCTGCTCTATCTCCCAGACTGGAGTGCAGTGGCACGATCACAGCTCACCGCAACCTCTGCCTCCCAGGTCCAAGTGATTCTCCTGCCTCAGCCCCCAGGTAGCTGGGGTCACAGTATTCATCACCACACCTGGCTGATTTTGTATTTTTAGTAGAGACAGGTTTTCACCATGTTGGCCAGCCTGATCTTGAACTCCTTACTTCAGGTGATCTTCCCACCTCTGCCTCCCAAAGTGCTGGGATTACAGGCATGAGCCACCACACCTGGCTTGAAATTTTAGTTTTAAAACATTTGTTAAGATTTATTTTTTGACCTAAGGTGGTCTATCAAAAAGAATGTTGTATGAGCTATTGCAAAGGGTGTGGTTTTTGATGTCGAGACGTATTCTCTATATCTCTGTTAGAAATACTTGTTTTATACTGCCTTCAAGTTCACTGTTACTAATATTCTCTTGTTTTATTATCAGAGAAAGTGAGATATCAAAATATCCTCCTATAATTATATTGCTTTCTGTGTATTTCTTCAATGATATCGATATTTACCTTATGAATTTGAAAACCTAATGTGAGATACACACACACACACACACATTTTTTCATAAGTTCCCAATGAATAAATCTATTATTGCTTAATGTCCTTTGTCTTTTTGGAGTTTTATCTTCACATACATTTTATATAATATTACAGTTGTTTTGTTTTGTTGTGAGACGGAGTTTCGCTCGTTACCCAGGCTGGAGTGCAATGGCGTGATCTCGGCTCACCACAACCTCCACCTTCTGGGTTCAGGCAATTCTCCTGCCTCAGCCTCCTGAGTAGCTGGGATTACAGGCGTGCACCACCATGCCCAGCTAATTTTTTTTTGTATTTTTGTAGAGACGGGGTTTCACCATGTTGACCAGGATGGTCTCGATCTCTTGACCTCGTGATCCACCTGCCTCGGCCTCCCAAAGTGCTGGGATTACAGGCTTGAGCCACTGCGCCTGGCCCGATATGACAGTTTTTGACTTAAAATATAGCTTGTATAATATTACTTTGACCTTTTCTGCTCTCATTTGGATAACATTTGGATTAAATGCCTACTTCAATCTTGCCACTTTCAGGCTTTTAAAATTATTACTTCTTAACTGACTGTTGTAGAAAGGCAAATCAGTTCATGAGTTTTAATTTTTTTTAATAAGTCCCTTTATCAAAGATGTCTCTTGATTAGAAAGTTAATTATATATATATGTAAGTAATTTTCTGGAAGACAAATACTTCCTACTGTTATTTTATTAATTATTTGATTCTTATATATTTCTCCTTCATTTTCTTTCTCTCTCTTTTTTTTGGATCTCCATTCAAGTCTGCTTGCTAGGGAATCCTCATTTTCTCTCTTTCTGTCTTCTGTGTCTGTTTCATTGTTGTACTGATATGCTTTCACTAATTTATTATTTTCTTTTGGGTATTTATATTAATATTTTCTTTGTGATACCTCAAGGATTACGTAAAACCTCTAAAAGATAAAACAGTATATGTTTAATCTGGTGAAAAATGAACTTTAGTTACTTATAAAAATTTTTCCACATTATGTCTGCTCTCAACTTTTTTATTGATATTACTGATTATATCCTTTTAAGTTGTTTATTTATTAACAGATATTTACAATAATTTCTGTGCTTTTATTTTTCAAATTTTAGAGAATAAGTGTTTTCTGTCCATCATGATAATACTAAGGAATTCTATTTTTGTGTATGTATGTTTCCCAAGAACTTAAGTATTTTTATATGATTATGTATTGTTTTCTTGCATCATGTTATTTTCAGTGGAAGAAACTTTTTTCATCATCTTTTTTGATATATAGGCCATATGCTGTGTCAATATACTGTCTCAGGATTTGGTTATTTGGGGAGGTCTTTTTATTATCATTTGGTAGGGCATTTTTGCTGATGGTTATTGTCACTTGACAGCTATTATTCTTCAGGACTTTGACAATATGACACAGTTTTCTTCAGGCCTAAAAATGTTTCTTTTGAAAAATTCACTGTTTAATGTATAAGTTTATACTTATAAATATCTTGTGTGTATGTTTTAGCTTGATTGTTGAACTTCTTTGTTTTTGTACTTTTTTTTTTAGAATTGGTTAGTTATCTCTTTTTTGTTTTTTTTTGCCTCCACAATTAGTATTTTTTAAATATTTTTAATATTTTGCTGTTATTCTCATTTTTCTGATTTTCAACAGTTGTCTGTGCTCCTTTTACTCATTATTATTCAACTTATTTTAAATTTCTAAAATTAATTATACATTTTTACTTTATAATAATTGATTTCTGAAAATTTCATAATTTTTTTTGATGGGGTCATGTTGCCCTAATATTTTGTATACATGGTAATCTTTGACTCAGACTTGGATATATATATGTATATATATGTTACCTATCACAACCTTTATAATGTAGCTTTGTCCTGGCACAGCCTGAAACCAGTTGTTAATGACTAGATATTCTGGGAGCCTTTCAAACATGTTCTTAGAATGTGTCTTGTCTGAAATATTTTCTTTATTTTCTAGATTAAAAAGTTTATTTGCATTTCTTGTTACTAGTTATTAATCACTTGCTACACTTGTTCCTTGTCTTTGGTACTGCAGTCTCTCTATTGTTGTAATGTTTACCTTTGGTCTCAGCAGTCTCAGATTCTCATTCCAAAGTATACTCTTTTTCAGTATTTTATTTAATGGGAGACTGAAACCAGTGTCTTGAAAGACCCCAAAAAGCCAAACGTAATAAATGTATGTGCCAATATTTTTTCTGTCTTTTAAATAGAAACAAAGAGTTAGCAAGTACTTCCACAGGCACTATGTTATACTGACTGGGGTGAAGGAACTACTGTGTCAGGTTGATTTAACAGATTTTTCTTTTTCTCCTATGTTGCTTTTTACATTGCGTTCACCTGGGACACTTCACACACTTAACTCATTTATAAATTTTCCAAAAATGTATTCTGGTCAGTATGGTTTTGTTACATTTGTATGTTTATGAATAAATTAAAGCCTATGGTATTTTGCTATGCCATCTTGCTTATGTAGTTTATATAGTTTTATAGGTTATATTTGTAAAAATATATTTACCTGAGTCTAGTAAGTGGAGTAATTTGTTGTTTTATTTTTTTTTTTTAGTTATGTGTTCTCATTTTGCTGAAGACCTTTGGCCAGAGGAAGGCATAAAAGTTTTGTTCCAAAAAGTCATACTGAGGAGATGTGATAAATGTGAACATGAGAATTTACAATTAAGAAAAGGCTGTGAACATGTGAATGAGTGTAAGGTGTGCAAAGGAGGTTATAATGGACTTAACCAATATCTGATAACTACCCAGAGCAAAATATGTCAATGTGATAAATATGTAAAAGGCTATTACAAATTTTTAAATTCAGAAAGACATAAGATAAGACATAATGAAAAGAAAACTTTTAAATATAAAGAATGTGGTAAGTCATTTTGCATGCTTTCACAACTCTCTAGACATAAGAGAATTCATGTTAGAAATGATTCCCACACATGTGAAGAATGTGGCAAAGCCTTTAACCGGTCCTCAACCCTTACTCAACACAAGAGAATTCATACTGGAGAGAAACCCTACAAATGTGAAGAGTGTAGAAAAGCCTTTAGTGATTCCTCAGGCCTTTGGAAACATAAGAGAACTCACACTGGACAGAAACCCTACAAATGTAAAGAATGTGGCAAAACCTTTAAGCACCCCTCTACTTTTACTCAACATAAGATAATTCATACTGGAAAAAAACCATATGAATGTAAAGAATGTGGCAAAGCTTTTAACCGTGCTGCAAGACTTACCCAACATAAGATAATTCATACTGAAGAGAAACCCTACAGATGTGAAGAGTGTGGGAAACCCTTTAATCGGTCTTCATACCTTATTGAACATAAGAGAATTCATACTGGAGAGAGACCCAACAAATGTGAAGAGTGTGGGAAAGCCTTTAACCGGTCTTCATACCTTACTGAACATAAGAGAATTCATACTAAAGAGAAGCCCTATAAATGTGATGAATGCTGCAAAGCGTTTAACTGGTCCTCAGCTCTTATTAAACATAAGAGAATTCATAGTGGAGAGAAACCCTACAAATGTGAAGAGTGTGGAAAAACCTTTTATGATTCCTCAAGCCTTAGTAAACATAAGAGGAACTCACATTGGAGAGAAACCTTGCAAATGTAAAGAATGTGGCAAAACCTTTAAGCACCCCTCTACTTTTACTCAACATAAGATAATTCATACTGGAAGAAAAATATACACATGTAAAGAATGTGGCAAAGCTTTTAACCGTACCTCAAAACTTAACATAAGATAATTCATACTGGAGAGAAACCCTAGAAATGTGAAGAATGTGGCAAACCTTTTAATTATTTATCAAACCTTACTGTACATAAGAGAATTTATGGCGCAGAGAACCCCAACAAATGTGAAGTATGTGGCAAAGCTTGTAACCATTCCTCAAACCTTACTAAACATAATCCACATTGGAGAAAAACCCTACAAATGTGAAAAATGTGTCAAAGCTTTTAATTGTTTCTCAATTCTTGCTAAACATAAAGGAATTCATAATAAGAGAGAAATCCTATTTTTAACAAATCCTGAACATTTAGTAAGCACAAAAGAATTCATGTTGGAAAGAAACCCTTCAAATGTGATGAATGTGGCCTATAGTCTTTACCCAGTTCTCAGCTCTCATTAAACCTGAGAATTCATGTGGAAGATAATTATTACAAATTTGAAGAATGTGACAAAGCCTTTAAAAGTCCTCAACCCAAGCCGGTGTGGTGGCTCACGCCTATAATCCCAGCACTTTGGAAGGCCGAGGCGGGTCGATCACGAAGTCAAGAGATTGAAACCATCCTGGTCAACATGGTGAAACCCCGTCTCTACTAAAAATACAAAAATTAGCTGGGCATGGTGGTGCGCGCCTGTAGTCCTAGATACTCGGGAGGCTGAGGCAGGAGAATTGCTTGAACCCAGGAGGTGGAGGTTGCGGTGAGCCGAGATTGTGCCATTGCACTCCAGTCTGGGTAACAACAGCAGAACTCCGTCTCAAAAAATAAATAAAAGTCCTCAACCCTTATTACACATAATGTATACTGGACAGAAATCCTACAAGCATGAAAGGTGTCACAAAGCTCTTAACAAGTCCTCACTTTTCAACAGATATAAATGTTTCATATTGGAGTGAAACTCTATAACTATGAATGATGTCAGTGCTTTTAACGACATCTCAAACTTCTCTAAACATAAAAAAATTATACTAGTTCAAAACTCTAGAAATAGAAATAATATGAAAAAGCTTTTAAATGGTTTTCACACTTGATTGCAGGTAAACTATACTGGAGAAAACTCCCAAGTATAAAGAATATAGCTAAACTCTCAACCAGTGTTTACAGCTTATTGCACAGAAAAGCGTTTATAGTTGAGAAATGGTGTACAAATAGAAAGAATGTGGAAAAGTCATTAATGTCTACTCACATATTATTCAACATCAGAGAGTTCATACTTTTATTTTTTATTTTTTTAGCACAAGGATTATCTCCCCCAGGGAGACTTTCTCAACAACACTCTGTAGAGTTGACCACTCCCCTCTTTACACTTCATTTTACTGTGTATCTACCCATATTATAACATGCAACTCGTTACTTTTTTTTTTTTTTTTTTTGAAAGGAAAAAAGAGAAAGGGGGAGAGAGAACAGGAGTCTTGCTCTATTGCACAGGCTGGAATGCAATCTAAAAATAGGTATTAAAAACCTCTTTTATGCCTGTAATTGTACTTATCAGTGGAGACAGGAAGGAATAAGGAGAGAAAATAAAAAACAAACAGCCAACCAGTGTTTCATTTAAGTCTGTGAAATGCTATGCAAATGCTGAAGAATGATTTACTTCCAATTATGTGGTCACTTTCAAAATAGGTGTAATGTGATACTGAGAAAAATGTATGTTCTGTGGACCTGTGTGAAGAATTCTATATATATTCACTGAATTTACTTATTGCAGGCCTGAGATCAAATCATAAATGTCCCTGTTAATTTTTTATCTCATTGATCCGTTGAATATTCAAAGTCTCCCGCTATTATTGTGCGGGAGTCCAAGTCTCTTTATAAGTAATTGAGAACTTGTCTTATGTATCTGGGTGTTCCTATATTGGGTGCATATAGATTTATGATCATTGACTCCTATTGTTGCATTGATCCTTTTACCATTATATAATGTCCTTTGTTTATTTAGTCTTTGTTACTATTAAAGTCTATTTTTTCAGAGACAAAAGTTACAACTCCTGTTTTTTTTCTTTTTTGCTCTCCATTTGATTGGTAAGTCTTCCACCAAAGCTTTGTTTTGAGTCTTTGTGTGTCCTTGCTTATGAGATGGATCTGGATACAGCGTACCGATGGGTTTTGACTTTTTATTCCATTTTCCTTTCTGTGATTGGGGCATTTAATCCATTTAAATTTAGGATTAATATTGATATTTGTGAGTTTAATATTGTCATTTAATGCTAGCTGGCTATTTTGCCCATTAGTTGATACAGATTCTTCATTATGGAGATACTCTTTACCTTTTGGTGAGTTTTTGGGATGATTGAA
This sequence comes from Saguinus oedipus, assembly GCA_031835075.1. Lineage (NCBI taxonomy): Eukaryota > Metazoa > Chordata > Mammalia > Primates > Cebidae > Saguinus > Saguinus oedipus. The sequence goes on from CM063187.1 coordinate 21,665,210, forward strand.
ACTGGTTGTTCCTTTCTGTGTATTGTGCTTCTTTCAGAAGCTCTTGTAAAGCAGGCCTAGTGGTGATGAAATCTGTGAGTGCTTGCTTGTTCATGAAAAATTCTATTTTTCCTTCATTTATAAGGCTCAGTTTGGCTGGATATGAGATTCTGGGTTGAAAATTCTTTTCTTTGAGGATATTGAATATTGATCCCCACTCTCTTCTAGTTTGTTGGGTTTCTGCTGAGAGATCTGCTATGAGTCTGATAGGCTTCCCTTTATGGGTAACCTGACCCTTCTCTCTAGCTGCTGTTAGAAATTTCTCCTTTATTTCAACCCTGGTGAATCTAATGATTATATATGATAATCATTGGGGTTGCTCTACTTAAGGAATATCTTTGTGGTGTTCTTCATATTACCTGGAGTTGAATATTGTCCTGCCTTACTAGGTTAGGAAAGTTTTCCTGAGTAATACCCTGAAGAATATTTTCCAGCTTGGATTCATTCTCTTCATAACATTCAGGTACACCTATCAAACGTAAATTAGGTCTTTTCATATAGTCCCATATTTCTTTTTTTTTTTTTTTTGAGACGGAGTTTCGCTCTTGTTACCCAGGCTGGAGTACAATGGCGCGATCTCGGCTCACCGCAACCTCCGCCTCCTGGGTTCAGGCAATTCTCCTGCCTCAGCCTCCTGAGTAGCTGGGATTACAGGCATGTGCCACCATGCCCAGCTAATTTTTTGTATTTTTAGTAGAGACGGGGTTTCACCATGTTGACCAGGATGGTCTAGATCTGTTGACCTCGTGATCCACCGCCTCGGCCTCCCAAAGTGCTGGGATTACAGGCTTGAGCCACCGCGCCCGGCCTGTAGTCCCATATTTCTTGGAGACTTAGCTCATTCCTTTTTACTCTTTCTTCTCTAATCTTGTCTTCTTGTTTTATTTTATTAAGTTGGTCTTCGACCTCTGATATCCTTTCTTTTGCTTGATCAATTCGACTGTTAAAACCTTTGCATACTTTGCGGAGTTCTCGCAATTTATTCTTCAGTTCCATTAATTCACTTATATTCCTTTCTAAATTGTCTATTCTCATTAGGATTTCGTCAAACATTTTTTCAAATTTCTTAGTTTCTTTGGATTGGGTTAGAACATGTTCTTTTAACTCACAGAAGTTTCTTATCTACCTCCTGAAGCCTACTTCTGTTAATGGAACACACTCATTCTCCATCAGGCCTTGTTCCGTTGCTGGTGAGGAACTGTGATCCCCTGTAGAGGGAGAGGCATTCTGATTTTGGGTATTCTCAGCTTTTTTAGGCTGGTTTCTTCCCATTATTGTAAATTTATCCACCTGTCATCTTCATAATTACCAACTTTCTAATTAGGTCTCTGGGTGGATATCCAACTTGTTGATTCCCAGTGCCGGAATCTGAGCAACCCACTGCACCGGCTAAAACAGCGGCGTTAAGATTGATGGTGCTTTTCTGCTCAGGAATCTCCGGTCTGGCTTCCTTCTTGAGTCCCTCCTTCCATCAGTTGAATAGGTGACTCTGCCTTACAAGAGCTCCAAATGTCTACCAAAAGGGGACTCAGTCCCATTTACTCTGCACCAAGAACCGCTGTGCCGAAGCACCAGCAAAACTGCCGCACTGGCCGTGAGTCACGCTGGCGACCTGTAGGGCTCCTCCACTGGGAATCTCTTGGTCCGTGAGCAACAAAAATTCCTCTGAAGGTGTGCTGTCCTCTTGTTCTCTGTGCTTTCACTGGGAGCTACAATCCTGAGCTGCTAGTGATCAGCCATCTTGGATCTCTCTCTCCGAGAGTTCATACTTAAAAGTATTTTAAATGCAATTACTGTCAAATGGTCTTTCAGAAATATAAGGTTTTAAAGTGAAGAAGAGTTTATTCTGAACACAAACATTACAAATATAAAGAGGTTTGTAGTACTTGTATCACAGATCTTATTGTACACAGTTTGTACTAGAGAATAACCCCGAAACAGTTGCTCAAACTTTGTTCACCATTAGGGAATTTATATCGGAGAATTCAGCAAATATAATGAATTTGTAAAAACGTTTTTTTCAAAAACTATAGAAAACACCAGAGAATTCATACTAAAATATAGTTTTGCAGATGCAGTAAGTAGAAAAAATTTTTTAATTCAAATTGAGTTTGTGTAAGTATCAGAGAATTAACACTAGAAATATCTAAGGCACTAATACTTCAGACATTAAATTAAATCAGAGTGCTGAGCATAGAAAATAATCCAAAACTACAGTTGGTAAGTACATTGATTTTATATAACTTTAAAATGAGAAGTTTCTTTGAAAAATTATAATTACATTTAAATACACTTTTGATGAAATTATAAAACTTTAAAAAAGTAAATAATGATGTAATTCAACTCTCAAATTCCCTCATGCTATTTCTTTATTTCTATTGTATTCACCTATGAAAGAATGTGATGAACTATTGCTGCATCAAAGATATGAATGGTACTTTTTTATTAGGTGGGAATTATGACCTATTCTATAAAAAAGTAAGGACATTGAAATGTAAGATGCGTGATAAAAATCTATGGAGAGGCTCTTTGTGGTTAACTTACTCAGCAATGTATGAGGTAGTTGTCCAGAGTAATATTCTTTCATGTTATCATGAGAGAAAAACATTTTTAAATTTAGTTAAATGTAAATTAAAATTAATTAGAAATGGTATATAATTTTGCTGATTTTACTTAGATTATGTGTGGACTTAATTTTTAATATTTTCTTTTATCATGTTAAGAGTATTATGCATTCTAGCTGGGTGTGGTGGCTCATGGCTGTAATCCCTTTAGGAGGCTGAGGAGGGCTGATCACTTGAGGCTAGGAGTCTGAGATCGGCCTGGCCAACATGGTGAAACCCCATCTCTAAAATAAATAAAAAACTAGCTGGGCAGGATGGTGGGTGGCTGTAACCCCAGATACTCAGGAGATTGAGGCAGGAGAATCGCTTGAACCCAGGAGGCAGAGGTTGCAGTGAGCCGAGATCACACAATTACACTCCAGCCTGGGCAACAACAGCGAAATTCCATTTCAAAAAAAAAAAAGACGTGCATTCAATGAAGCATTATTATTTCACTGACTTTAACATACTTACGCCTTTCTCAAGGGTGTAGGTAAAATATGGTAATGATACACTACTTGGTAACACAGTGGAATAACACCTCTAGCAATCTCTTCTGCCAGTGGCTTTAAACTGCAAATAAGTTAAAAAATATTTTTCCCATAGGTTACATTTTTATCCTTTTATTCTTACTTGAATTTATTCTTTTTAATTTTTGTGGTTACACTGTATGTGTATATATGTATACCATCTATGGCATATTTTGGTAGAGGCATAAAATGTGTAATAATTACATCAGGATAAATAAGGTGTTCGTCCCTTCTAGCGTGTACTCTTTATTTAGTACAATTTGATTAGTAAAACAACCAAGATACTTTATTTTAAAATACCTTTGGTTATTTTTAAATATTAAAAGTACTTTATTTTAAAATTTATAACTGTTCTTGACTACAGGGTCATTTTTATGCTCATAATAAAATTTATATAGAAGTATAAATAAAAATGATACATTTCTAAGTCCTGCATATTTTAAAAATTTGGCATGTAGTTTTCTTTGAACATGTTTCCTCTAGGCCTGCAAACACAGACTTTTAGTTTTGATTTACATAGAGTTAAGTATTTACTTATATTACTCTAAAGATTTAACTTAGGTGAAAGAAAATTATGAAATAAGTGTGTTTGTGTGAGTTTTTATCTGTTTTCAAAATAAAAAAGCAATACTGGAACAAAAAAATAAGGTGACTAGCTTACTAGAAAACTAAAAACCTCAAACATGTTGAAAGCAAATCAAAACTTTGTGCATTGCATTGAATTCATTGCTGAAAAATATTAGGGCTTATGGTTCAGGATCTCCGTATGCACATTCTGTTTTTTCTTGTTTGGTACTCATGCTAGACCCATACTTTTCTACTTTTGTAGTTTATAAAGTACTTGTTATGTGAACTGGTGAGGGATTCTAAGAATGATTTATAAAATTTGAGAGTACACACAAAATTTTTAGATGTAATTCTAAAATTAGTGTATTGTTATATTTTATTTAAACATTTTATTTTGTTTTATTGTAGAAACCTTTATAAGCCTAATTTTCTATAGCTACTGTTTTTTCTACTTTTTATAATTGACATAAGTAAATCTATTCAGTGAGACAAGTTGCTTTGGTAAGTACTTGGGAGACTTCATAAGTCACAAGGATATTTTTACATATAAATGTAGCAAAAGTTCATGACAGTTATTCTGAGTAAAATATGCTTTATAAGTCATAAATATTTTTGCTGGAGTTAGTTTGTAACTTCAAGTCAGAGATGGAAAATAGCAATGGTGAAGAAATAACATTTATTCATCAAGTGGAGAGGACATTTATTTTCAGGCTGCAAAGCTGACTTGTTGAATTTAAACAAATTCTCCGTTTTTTCTTTTTATCTTCAGTTTTGTTTGTGTTATTATGTGTATTCCCACTATGTATGCATCACAGCCTTTCTTCTTTTTATGTGTTATGCCTACAGTTTTCTCACTGTTTTCTTCATGCCATGTCATTTTACATGGTACTTTGTAGGTTCTACTGAGAAAGTTGGTATTCTTTAATGCACTGAAAAATTGTTTTTTGTTGTTGTTGTGTTTGTTTTTTTTTTTGTTTTTTTGTTTTTTTGTTTTTGAGACGAAGTTTCGCTCTTGTTACCCAGGCTGGAGTGCAATGGCATGATATCAGCTTACCAAAGCGTCCGCCTCCTGGGTTCAGGCAATTCTCCTGCCTTAGGCTCCTGAGCAGCTGGGACCACAGGCACGCCGCCACCATGCCCAGCTAATCTTTTGTATTCTTAGTAGAGACGGGGTTCCACCATGCTGACCAGGATGGTCTCGGTCTGTTGACCTCGTGATCGGCCTGCCTCAGCCTCCCAAAGTGCTGGGATTACAGGCTTGAGCCACCAAGCCTGGCCGAAAAATTGGTTTTAACTGAAGAATTTGTTTATCGTTATAATTTTCAGGCTAGTTAAGAGAACAGACGTATACTGTTAACAGGTGAAAAGATTATATATGTTAGCTTTGTTTTTCTTTGTAAAAACAACGTTTTATTACAAAATGCATGACAAATACAAAATTTGTAAAAAAATGTATTTTAGAAATTAGATTCTAAATAGTTAATGGCAAATGAACAATTTTAAGTTTATTTTTTTTTGTGATATAGCACAACTTATGTGTCTATGCAGAATCTTTTCTTTTTTTTTTTTTGCAGAGTTTTGCTCTGTCACCCAGGCTGGAGTGAAGTGGCCCAATCTTGGCTCACTGTGACTTCTGCCTCCCAGATTTGAGTGGTTCTTTTGCATCAGCCTCACAGTAGCTCGGATTACAGGTACATGCTACCATGCCCGGCTAAGTTTTCTATGTTTAGTAGAGAACGGGTTTTGTCATGAGGCCAGGCTGGTCTCAAACTCTCACCACATCCCCTGCAGAACCTTTTTTTTTTTAATGGACTCTTGCCTAGGCTGGAGTGCAGTGGCATAATCTCAGTTCATCACTGCAACCTCTGTCTCACAGTGAAGTGATTCTCCTGCCTTGTCCTCCCAAGTAGCTGGGATTACAGGGGTGTGCCACTACACCTGGCTAATTTTTTGTATCTTTAGTAGAGATGGGGTTTCATCATGATGGCCAGGCTGGTGTTGAACTCCTGACCTCATGATCCACTTGCCTCTGCCTCTCAAAGTCCTGGGATTACAGGCATTGAGCCACCACGCCTAGTTTTGAATCTTCTATTTGTGTGAATGTTGAATGTGGCAAAACAATACAAAGACCCGTGAATTTGAAATTTGGAATAATATTTATTTTACATATTGATAAAACAATTTGGAGAAATTCCACTCTTATTTTATATAATTCTTTTTAGTAGGTAAAATTTAGTCTACATATTTTATTTTTAGTTAACTAACTGTAGCCAAATCCTTGATTATTTTTATTAGGCTTAGTAATAAGTACTTTAAACCAAAAATCAAGTTCTGCATACTACCTAAGGGTATAAATAGTGATTTTTAAATTTCTTTTAGATTCTACTAAATTAGAAAATTCAAAGCCAAAATGTTAGGTCAGAAATGGAAAAAAAAAAAAAAAAAAAAAAAAAGCATTAGGTGAGAGGGTGTTGGGCATAATGATTAAGATTAAAACTTAGTATCAGGTGATTTCTGTTTGCATCCCAGTTCTGCCACTTATGAGCTATATGACCTGGATACAGTTTGTTAACTTCTCTGTGCTTAACTCTTCAGCTCTACAGTGAGAATAATAGTGCTTAAATCTTAGGGTATTGGTAAAATTAAAGCAATTAATACTGATAAAGGTACTAGAAGAGTTCCCAGCACATACCAAGTGTTCAGGAAATTTATTAGCTCTTGTCGATTCTGTTAGCTCATCATCAATGTTGAGCCTAAAAAGAAGGTGGCCTAATCAGTGGGTTGTATCCCAATCAGTCTGTTTGGGGCTATAATAGTCGGATGTTTTTAATACTGTCTTTGTCAGATTCACATATATTCAGATATAGCATAGATACGAATATTTGTGGAAAGATTTCTTGTTGAGTACTGCTCCTTAGCACTTCAGTAACACTAGATAAATAAGCAGTTAAATGCCTAGAGTTTGACAGTTTTATGTGTAAGTTTCCTGGAAGGTTAACATAAACACTTTTTTCTCTGATCTGATGTTTTTTTCTGTAAATTTTTTTTAAATGTATTTATTGGCCGGGCACAGTGGATCACGAGGTCAAGAGATTGAGACCATCCTGGTCAACAAGGTGAAACCCCGTCTCTACTAAAAATACAAAAATTAGCTGGGCATGGTGGTGCACACCTATAGTCCCAGCTACTCGGGAGGCTGAGGCAGGAGAATTGCTTGAACCCAGGAGGGTTTCGGTGAGCCAGGATCATGCCATTGCACTCCAGTCTGGGTAACAACAGCAAAACTCCGTCTTAAAAAAAAAAAAATATTCATTATACTTTTAAGTTATGGGGTACATGTGCAGAATGTGCAGGTTTGTTACATAGGTATACACGTGCCATGGTGGTTTGCTGTATCCATCACCCCATCATCTACATTAGGTATTTCTCCTAATGCTATCCCTCCCTTAGCCCTCCATCCCCCTAACAGGCCCCAGTATGTAATGTTCCCCTCCCTGTGTCCATTTGTTCTCATTGTTCAACACTCATTTATGAGTGAGAATATGTGGTGTTTGGTTTTCTATTCTTGTGTCAGTTTGCTGAGAGTGATGGTTTCCAGCTTCATCCATGTCCCTGCAAAGGACACTAACTCATCCTTTTTTATGACTACATAGTATTCCATGGTGTACATGTGCCATTTTCTTTTATCAGTCTATCATTGATGGGTGTTTGGGTTGGTTCCAAGTCTTTGCTCTTGTGAACAATGCCACAATAAACATATGTGTGCATGTGTCTTTATAACAGAAAGATTTATAATCCTTTGAGTATATGCCCAGTAATGGGATTGCTGGGTCAAATGGTGTTTCTAGTTCTAGATCCTTGAGGAATTGCCACACTGTCTTCCATAATGGTTGCACTAATTTACACTCCCACCAACAGTGTAAAGCATTTCTATTTATCCACATCCTCTCCAGCATCTGTTGTCTCCTGATTTTATACTGATCAACATTCTAACTGGCATAAGATGGAATCTCAGTGTGGTTTTGATTTGAATTTCTCTAATGACCAGTGATGAGCTTTTTTTCATGTTTGTTGGCTACATAAATGTCTTCTTTTTAGACATGTCTGTTCATATCCTTAGCCCACTTTTTGATGGGGTTGCTTTTTTTTTCCTTGTAAATTTAATTTACAAGAAAAAAAATAATTCTGGATATTAGTCCTTTGTCAGATAGATAGATTGCAAAATTTTTTTCCCATTCTGTTTGTTGCCGGTTCACTCTAATGATAGTTTCTTTGCTGTGCAGAAGCTCTTTAGTTTAATTAGATCCCATTTGTGTATTTTGGCTTTCATTGCCGTTGCTTTTGGTGTTTTAGTCATGAAGTCCTTGCCCATGCCCATGATCTGAATGGTATTCCCTAGGTTTTCTTCTAGGGTTTTTATGGTGTTAGGTCTTATGTTTAAACCTTTAATCCATCTAGAGTCAATTATTGTATAAAGTGTAAGGAAAGAGTTCAGTTTCAGCTTTCTGCATATGGCCAGACAGTTTTCTCAACACTATTTATTAAATAGGGAATCCTTTCCCCATTGCTTGTGTTTATCAGGTTTGTCAAAGATCAGATGGTTGTAGATGTGTGGTATTATTTCTGAGGCCTCTGTTCTGTTCTGTTGGTCTCTATCTCTGTTTTGGTACAGTAACATGCTGTTTTGATTACTTTAGCATTGCAGTATAGTTTTAAGTCAGATAGCACAATGCCTCCAACTTTTTTGTTTTCTTTTGGTTTTATGGTTTTTTTCTTAGGATTTTTCTTGTCATTATGGGCTCTCTTTTGGTTTCATATGAAGTTTAAGTTCCAATTCTGTGAAGAAAGTCAGTGGTTGAACTTGATGGGGATAGCACTGAATCTATAAATTACTTTGGGCAGTATGGCCATTTTCATGATATTGATTCTTCCTAACCATAAGCATGGAATGTTTTTCCATCTGTGTCCTCTCTTATTTCCTTGAGCAGTGGTTTGTAGTTCTCCTTGAAAAGGTTCTTCACATCACATGTTAGTTGTATTCCTAGGTATTTTATTATCTTTGTAGCTATTGTGAATGGGAGTTCACTCATGATTTGGTTCTCTGTTTGTCTGTTATTGGTGTATAGAAATGCTGTGATTTTTGCACATTGATTTTGTATCCTGAAACTTTGCTGAAGTTGTTTATCAGCTTAAGGAGATTTTGGTCTGAGATGATAAAGTCTTCTAAATGTACAATCATGTCATCTGCAGATAGAGACAATTGGACTTCCTCTTTTTCTAATTGAATACCATTTATTTCATTTTCTTGCCTGATTGCCCTGTCCAGAACTTACAATACTGTGTTGAATAGGAGTGGTAAGAGAAGGCATCCTTGTGCCAGTTTTCAAAGGGAATGCTTCCAGTTTTTGTTGATTCAGTATGATATTGGCTGTGGGTTTGTCAAAAATAGCTCTAATTCTTTTGAGATACATTCCATCATTACTTAGTTTATTGAGAGTTTTTAGCATAAAAGGCTGTTGAATTTTGTCAAAAGTTTTCTCTGCATCTATTGAAATAATTATGTGTTTTCTGTTTTTGGTTCTGTTTATGTGGTGGCTTATGTTTATAGATTTGTGTATGTTGAACCAGCCTTGCACCCTCAGGATGAAGCCTACTTGATCATGATGGATAAGCTTTTTGATGTGCTGTTGCAGTCAGTTTGCCAGTATTTTATTGAAGATTTTTGCATCTATGTTCATCATATTGGCCTGAAGTTTTTTTTGTTGTTGTTGAGCCTCTGCCGGGTTTTGGTATCAGGATGATGTTGGTCTCACAAAATGATTTGGGAAGGATTCCCTCTTTTTGTATTGTTCGGAATAGTTTCAGGAGTGGTACCAGCTCCTCTTTGTACATATGGTAGAATTCGTGTGTGAACACATCTGTACCTGAGCTTTTTGTTTTTTGTTTTTTTGGTTGTTAGGCTATTAACTGCTGTCTCAACTTCTGCCCTTGTTATTGGTTTATTCAGGGTTTCAACTTCTTCCTGGTTTAGGCTTGGGGGCATGCAAGTGTCCAGGAATTTATCAGTTTCTTCCAGGTTTACTGATTTATGTGTATAGAGTTGTTTATAGTAATCTCTGATGGTAGTTTGTATTTCTGTGGAATCAATGGCGATATCCTCTTTATCGAATCTGTTTGATTCTTCTCTCATTTATTTTTTATTAATCTGGCTAGCAGTCTATTTTGTTGAGCTTTTCAAAAAATCAGCTCCTGGATTCGTTGATTTTTTTTTTTTTTGAAGTTTTTTTATGTCTCTATTTCCTTCAGTCCTGCTTTAATCTTAGTTATTTTTTGCCTTCTGCTAGGTTTTGAATTTGTTTGATCTTGCTCCTTTAGTTCTTTTAATCGTGACATTAGGGTATCAATTGTATATGTTTTTTCGCTTCTCTGGTGGGCATTTAGTGCTATAAATTTTCCTCTAGACACTGCCTTAGATGTGTCCCAGAGATTCTGGTAGTTGTGTCTTTGTTCTCATTGGTTTCGAAGAACATCTTTATTTCTGCCTTCATTTCATTATCCAGTAGTCATTCAGGAGCAGATTATTCAGTTTCTATGTAGTTGTGCCATTTTGAGTGGTTTCTTAATCCTGAGTTCTAATTTGATTGCACTGTTATCTTAGAGACTGTTTGTTATGATGTCTGTTCTTTTGCATTTCCTGAGGAGTGATTTACTTTCAATTATGTCTCAATTTTAGAGTGTGATGTGGTACTGAAAAGAATGTAAAATCTATGGATTTGTGGTGGAGAGTTATGTAGATATCTATTTGGTCTGCTTGGTCCAGATCTGAGTTCAAGTCGTGGATATTCTTGTTAATTTTATGTCTCATTGATCTGTCTAATATTGACAATGGGGTTTTAAAGTCTCCCACTATTACTGTATGGAAGTCTAAGTCTCTTTGTAGTCATTCTGAATTTGCTTTATGTATCTGGGTTCTCCTGTATTAGGTACATATATACTTAGAATAGTTAGCTCTTCTTGTTGCATTTATCCCTTTACCATTATGTAATGCCCTTCTTTGTCTCTCTTGATCTTTGTTGGTTTAAAATCTGTTTTATAAAAGACTAGGATTGCAACCTTTACTTGTTTTGTTTTTCTTTTGCTTGGTAAACCTTCCTTTATTCCTTTATTTTGAGTGTATGTGTGTCTTTACAGGTCAGATGGGTCTCCCGAATACAACACACCACTGGGTCTTGACTTTTTATCTAATTTGCCAGTCTGTGTCTTTTGATTGGGGCATTTAGCCCATTTACATTTAAAGTTTATGTTTTTATGTGTGAATTTGATCCTGCCATTTTTATGCTAGCTGGTTGTTTTGCCTGTTTGTTGATACCGTTTCTTCATAGTATCAATGGTCTTTACAATTTAGTATGTTTCTTCAGTGGCTGATACTGATTGTTCCTTTCCATGTTTAGTGCTTCTTTCAGGAGCTCTTGTAGGGCAGGCCTGGTGGTGATGACATCTCTCAGAAATTGCTTGTCCATAAAGGATTTTATTTCTCCTTCACTTATGAAGCTTTGTTTGGCTGGATATGAACTTCTGGGTTGATAATTCTTTAAGAATGTTGAACATCAGCCCCTACTCTCTTCTGGCTTGTAGGGTTTCTGCCAAGAGATGTGCTGTGTGTCTGATGGGCTTCCTTTTGTGGTAACCTGATCTTTCTCTCTGGCTACCTTTAGCCTTTTTTCCTTCATTTGTAACCTGGGGAATCTGGTGATTATGTGCCTTGGGGTTGCTCTTCTCAAGGAATGTCTCTTTTGTGTTTTCTGTATTTCCTGAATTTGAATGTTGGCCTGCCTTGCTAGGTTGGGGAGTTCTCCTGAATAATATCCTGAAGAGTTTTTTCTAACTTGGTTTCATTCTCCATGTCAGTTTCAGGTACACCAATCAAATATAGATTTGGTCTTTTCACATAATCCCGTATTTCTTGGAGACTTTGTTCATTTCTTTTCACTGTTTTTTTCTCTAGTCTTACCTTCTCACTTTGTTTCATTGAGTTGATCTTCAGTCTCTGATACCCTTTCTTCTGCTTGATTGATTCAGCTGTTGAAACTTGTGTATGCTTCACAAAGTTCTCGTGCTGTGTTTTTCAGCTCCATCAAGTCATTTATGTTCTCTATGCTGGTTATTCTAGTTAGCATTTTGTCTAACCTTTTTCAAGGTTTTTAGTTTCCTCGCATTGGGTTAGAACATGCTGCTTTAGCTTGGAGAAGTTTGTTATTACCCACCTTCTGAAGCCTACTTCTGTCAATTTGTGAAACGTATGCTCCATCTGTTTTTTCTCCCTTGCTGGTAAGGAGTTGTGATCCCTTAAAAAGAGGCATTCTCATTTTTGGCAATTTCTGCCTTTTTGCATTGGTTTCTTCCCATCTTTGTGCTTTTATCTATCTTTGGTCTTTGAAATTGGTGACTTTAGGATGGGGTCTCTAAATGGACATCCTTTCTGTTGACACTCTTTCTTTCTGTTTGTTAGTTTTTCTTCTAACAGGCCCCTCTACTGCTGGTCTGCTAGAGTTTGCTGGAGGTCCACTACAGACTCTTCTTGCCTGGGAATCAACTGCAAGGGCTGCTGAACAGCAAAGATTGCGGCCTTTTTCTTCCTCTGGTAGCTTCATCCCAGAAGGGTACCTGCCAGATGTCAGCCAAAGCTCTCCTTTATGAGGTGTCTCCCAGTCAGGATACACTGGGGTCAGAGAGCCACTTTAGGATGCAGTCTGTCCTTATCAGAACCCAAGCACTGTGCTGGGAGAGCTCTTGTTCCCTTCAGAGCTGCTGGACAGTGACGTTTAAGTCTGCTGAAGTGGAACCCACAACCGCCCCTTTTCCCAGGAGCTCTGTCCCAGGAAGATGGGGGTTTTATTTATAAGTCTCTGATGAGTTGCTGCCTTTTTCAGAATTCCCTGCCCAGCAAGATGGGTATCTAGTGACAGTCTGCCTGTAGAAGCCTTGCTGAGCTGTGGTGGGCTCCGCCCAGTTACTGTATAAACTTCCCAGTGACTTTGTTTACACTGGCAAGGTTAAAACAGCCTACCCAGGGCTGGGTGCGGTTGCTCACGTCTGTAATCCCAGCCCTTTGGGAGGCTGAGGCGGGTGGATCATGAGGTCAAGAGATCGAGACCATCCTGGTCAACATGGTGAAACCCCGTCTCTACTAAAAATACAAAAAATTAGCTGGGCGTGGTGGTGCGTGCCTGTAATCCCAGCTACTCAGGAGGCTGAGGCAGGAGAATTGCCTGAACCCAGGAGGTGGAGGTTGCAGTGAGCCGAGATCGCGCCATTGCACTCTAGCCTGGGTAACGAGCGAAACTCCATCTCAAAACAAAAACAAAAAAACAAAAACAGCCTACCCAAACCTTAACAATGGCAGACGACCCTCCACCCACCAAGCTCCAACATCCGAGGTTGAGCTCAAACTGTTGTGCTGGCTGCAAGAATTTCAAGCCAGTGGATCTTAGCTTGCTGGTCTTCGTGGAGTGGGACCTGGCAAGTCAGCACACTTGGCTACCTGGCTTCAGCCCTCCTCTTCAGGGGAATGAGTGGATTTGTCTTGCTGGCATTCCAGGCACCAATGGGGGATGAGAAAAAAAAAAACTGCTGTGGCTAAAACGGCCACCCAGTTTTGTGCTGGAAACTCCGGGTGCTGGTATTATAGGCACCGGAGGGAATCTCCTGATATGTGGGTTTTGAAGACTGGGAAAAGTGCAGTATCTGAGCCAGAGTGTTGAGACACTCCCTAGTGGCTTCTCTTGGCTAGGAGAGGGGGTTCTCTAGCCCCTTGCCTTTCCCTGGTGAGGCAATTCCCCACCCTGCTTTGGCTTGCCCTCCTTGAGCTGCACCCACTGTCTAACCAGTCCCAGTGAGATTAACCTGGTACTTCAGAAATGCAGAGATCACTCGCCTTTTGGATCGCTTTTGCTGGGAACTGTGGAACAGAGCTGTTCCTATTCAGTCATCTTGACGTAAGTCCCCAGTTTTTTTGTTGCTATTGTTGAGATGGAGTCTCACTCTTTCATCAAGGCTGGAGTGCATTGGTGCGATCTCAGCTCACTGCAACCTCCGCCTCCCAGGTTCAAGCGATTCTTCTGCTTCAGCCTCCTGAGTAGCTGGGACTACAGGTGCGTGCCACCATGCCTGGCTAAGTTTTTGTATTTTTAATGGAGACAGGGTTTCACTATGTTAGCCAAGATGGTCTTGATCTCCTGACCTCAGGATGAGCCTGACCTGACCTCTTGAAGTGCCGGGATTACAGGTGTAAACCACCGTGCCTGGCTCTCTAACACAATTTTTTTTTAAGTTTTGCTCTTTTTTCTTTCTTTCTTTTTTTTTAAAGTATTAATCGTATTTTTTTATTAGCAAATCAAAGTTTTATACATTTACAGGGTATAAAATGATGTTTTGATATATGTATATAATGTAAAGTTACATATCTACTCAACATATTTTTGTGGTGAGACATTTGAAATTTGCTCCTAGGTTTTTTTTTTTTTTTTTTTTTGAGATGGAGTTTCGCTCTTGTTACCCAGGCTGGAGTGCAATAGCGCAATCTTGGCTCACCGCAACCTCCGCCTCCTGGGTTCAAGCAATTCTCCTGCCTCAGCCTCCCGAGTAGCTGGGATTACAGGCGCGCACCACTATGCCCAGCTAATTTTTGTATTTTTAGTAGAGACCGGGTTTCACCTTGTTGACCAGGATGGTCTCGATCTCTTGACCTCGTGATCCACCCACCTTGGCCTCCCAAAGTACTGCCATTATAGGCGTGAGCCACCGTGCCCTCCCTGCTCCTAGTAATTTTAAAATACGCAATGCATTTTTTTACTACAGTTATGCTGCTGCACAATAGATCTCAAACCCTATTTACTCTGGCTATTTGAAACGTTGTGTCCTTTGACTAATAACTCCCTATTTCCTTCTCATACCCCTGCCCTCTGGTCACCATTATTTCAAGTTCTGCTTTTTTGAGTTAAACTTTATTAGATTTTTACATATAAATGAGATCATGCAGTATTCGTCTTTCTGTGTCAGACTTATTCCATCTAGCATAATGTCTTCCATATTTACCTATATTTTTTTAAATGACTGAATTTACCTTCTTTTAAGGTTGAATTTTATTCTGTTTGCCACATTTAAAAAATGTTATTTAAATATATATCTATTGGTTGATAAACTTGTGTTATATAAAAATATTTATGTGTTCAAGCACATATTAATGAAATTCAGCATACAAATATCTTAATAATAGCCAATTTGTACTAAGTACTAACCATAACACTTTATGTGTTAATGGATTTAATTCTCACAGTTACTTAATAACATTTGAACCTCATTTTTAATAATAATGAACAAAAATTGAGTAATGAGACATTTATATTGTTATAAAATTGAATTTATAAAGTGTTACATAAAGAAGAAAAGAAAAAAGTGAAAAAGATGTTAATATTTGCAATAAATAAAATTGGAAAGTAGTTAATTATTATTTGCAGATTAGATAAAGTACAAGACTAAAAGTCTAGTCAGATGGGTAGGCTAAATTATAAGATGATCCCAAGGATTCCCAGTCTTGTACATCTTCTGTGTAAAAAAGGTGTGACACTCTTGAGTGTAAAACAGGTGTGACTGTGGTGAGAAATCACTCATGAAATTAGGTTAGTATTATGTTCACTTGGTGTTCATCAAAAGGGATATTATCCCAATTTGGCTAAACTTAATTGGAGGTGCCTTTAAGAGAAAATGACATATCATAGAAAAACACCCCTGCTGCCTGGAAGTAAGTGACTTCTAGGTGGGTCATATTGTAAGCTGCTTATGGTGATCACATGGCAGGAAATATGTTTGTATGTTGTCATCATTTCTGCTTCCCACATGTTGCTTCCCATAGGAAGACAGAAGAGTTCCATGACAAGATGAAAAGGGAAGAGAGTCATATCACATAGATTATGGGTTCACAGATATGTCACTGTTTGCTGTGGGCAGGGTTCAGGAAGAAGGTTCATATCGCCTCAGTTCTGAGCCCGACAATATGTCACAATGCATAATAAGGAAAGGGCTGAGGCAAAAATGTAACATCACCTTGGTGTTTGACCCAGCAGTATGTCACAGTCTACATTGTGAGCAGAACCTAGGTAGAAGAGAAGAGGCACATCAGCTAGGTGCCAGGCCCAGTGATAGGTAACAATCCTTTCTGTGAGCAGGGACCTGGTAAAAAGAACAAGTCACATTACCTAGGTGATGGGTACACAGATGGCTCATAATGCTTCCTGTAGGCAGAGGACCCAGTCAGGACAGTTATAGCTCCTGGATGTTGCACATAGCAATATGTCACAATAGCTCATAAAGGCAGGACACAGGCAGGAGAGTCACATAATCAAGTTGTAAAGACCAGCAATATGTCACAATGCCCACTATGGGCAGTGCTGAGGCTAAAGTGCAGAATCACACAACCTAGGTGTGTTACAGTCTGATCTGTGCACTAGGCATGAGGCAAGAGTGTCAAGTCACTTAGGTGTTGGGCAGAGGCGTATGTCACAATTATAGTTGCAGAAGAATGTAAAGATAAAATTAACAATCTCGCACATGTCCCATTTCTAGGTATTAGAGTTAACATCTTTTTTTTTAATTTTTATTTTTTGAGATGGGGTGTCAGTCTGTCACCCAGGCTGGAGTGCAGTGGCGCGATCTCAGCTCACTGCAGCCACCACCTCCTGGGTTCAAACGATTCTCCTGCCTTGGCCTGACTAGTTGGGACTACAGGCATGCACCACCATGCCCAGCTAATTTTTGTATTTTTAGTAGAGATGGGACTTCACCATGTTGGCCAGTCTGGTCTCGAACTCCTGACCTTGTGATCCACCAGCCTTGGCCTCCTAAAGAGTTGGGATTACAGGCATGAGCTACCATGCCCGGCAAGTTAAGACCTTTTGTATGTTCAATCTGAGTACACAAATCAGAATCTCAATGGTTGACTGAATACATACATGAAAGCCTTAATCTTTGCTGGGGACTCTGTCCCCTTAGTGGAGTCATAGCTAGGCAGGTATGCTGAATCTTGGTCTGAGAGTCACCAGCCCACATGTCAACCAAATCCATGTGTGAGAGTCAATTTTTCAACGTTTGGCTATGTTCAAGTGTGATATTCAGAACTTCAACAGTGAGCTGTGTTCATGTGGAAAGATGACAGTCTTTACTGTTGGCTGGGTGTGCACAGGAGTGTCACAATGTCATCTATGTTCTGGGCCCTGTTACAGAACTCTGTACCAAATGAAAGCTTTATAAAATATGCCTAATAAGACCGGGCGTGGTGGCTCACGCCTGTAATCCCAGCACTTTGGGAGGCCGAGGCGGGTGGATCACGAGGTCAAGAGATCAAGACCATCCTGGTCAACATAGTGAAACCCCTTCTCTACTAAAAATACAAAAAATTAGCTGGGCATGGTGGCGCGTGCCTGTAATCCCAGCTACTCAGGAGGCTGAGGCAGGAGAATTGCCTGAACCCAGGAGGCAAAGGTTGCAGTGGGCCGAGATTGCGCCATTGCACTCCAGCCTGGGTAACAAGAGCGAAACTCTGTCTCAAAAAATAAATAAATAAATAAATAAAATAAAATATGCCTAATATTGACTTTGAGTTTGTATGCCACTAATATAAAAAATATATATGCATGATAGTCACAATTTGTTCTGAGACTTTTATTCCAGTATGGACTCATAATCATACCTGTGGACCTAAGCCCATGTATTAGAGTCAACACCTCTAATTGGCTGAGTCCAGAAAGGAGAGTCCTCACCTGCCTTTGAGCTGGCTTTAGAAATGAGTCACAACTTAACTGTGGTTAAATGATCACAGTGACAGTCACAATTTTTACTGTGGACTGCATTCACATGTGCAATTAAGGATCTCTTCAGTGGGCTCTGTCCACGTGTGAGGACCACAAGGCTAACATTTTGTAGGTTGTGCATAAGAGAAACACAGTCTCACCTGTGTGCCTGGTCCTGTGATGACACCCTTTGTACATTTGGTGACTTCCAATAACTTCCTGAGAGCATACTGGTTTTATATATATACACACACGCCCCTCTATAATGAGTCAGATATTCATATAACACAGATAAACGTGGTTCAGCATTGCTACCCTGTAGGAATTTATTAGCATAAATAGATGTGGAAATGATTTATTCTAGAGTATAATGCTTGTACATAAAAAGGCTTATAAGGTTATTGAGGTAGATGAATGGTATAGTAGTGATCAATTCTGCTGCTGACATAGCAAGTGAGGAAATCAAGGAGGGCTTTATAGAGGAGGTAACATCTGAGTGGGTGTCAGTTTAATACAAGTTTTTGTGTCAATGCTGATGCAGAATATACCATTTTAAACATATTATTTTAAAATAATTCTACCCCTTGACTCTGAAATGTATTTAGGAATTTCCCCCAATGAAATAAAAGTACAGAGAAAAAAAAAAAACAATTAAAAATGTGTTTTTTTCTCAATGAAATTTTTATTCTTTGTACACAGATTGGTGATCAGCCAATCAGATGTCGGTATTGTGGAGGAAAGCCAGGTATGATTCCTGCCCTTGGACCCTTGGATTCTTTCAGATTTTTGAAGAAATGTATATATATAATATTTATATATTAATGTATGTATATACTATGTATATAAAACACATGTAAAATATATGATATACATTAATATATAAATATATTTATATATTATACATAAATATTATATATTATGTATATATTTAGAAAAAAATAGATTTTATATAAACATTTTTTTCCCCTAAAAGACAAGAAGAATTCATCCTAGTAAAGCAATGCAAGAACCTGCTAGCAAAATGTACATGAGGCCTTTAGTGGGTACAGTTACCATGTCTCATAGGAAGGTGGTCATTGAGTAATTTTTTTTTTGAGACAGAGTCTTGCTCTGTTGCCAGGTGCCAGGGTGGAGTGCAGTGATGCAATCTTGGCTCACTACAACCTCTGCCTCCCTGCAACCTCTGCCTCCCGGGTTCAAGTAATTCTCCTGCCTCAGCCTCCTGAGTAGCTGGGATTACAGCCGCGTGCCACCATGCTCAGCTAATTTTTGTATTTTTTAGTAGAGATGGGGTTTCACCATGTTGGCCAGGATGGTCTCGATCTATTGACCTTGTGATCCGCCCACCTCAGCCTCCCAAAGTGCTGGGATTACAGGCGTGAACAATGGTGCCCGGCGGTCATTGAGTAATTTAATGGTCAGGATGGGCATGAGAGAATGTTTTGAGTGATACCATGGCCTGACTTGACAGTTGAGTCAGACATGTTTGTGTTCCAATTAGCATCCACTTCCTGTTGGTCACAATGGAAAGTTTTTTTCACTTATTTCAACTACAGGTTTTCAATAACTGGAAATTGTATTTTATCAGTAGAGATTAAAAGATGTTTTAAAAGTCAAAGACCATAAAAGGTGGGTTTTAGAAAAATCTAGTGATATAGTTGATTTGATAAAGATTCTTATTTACCTTTATCTTCCCCTGAGTGAGTGTAACTAGTTTCTCATGTCTGTTCTTTTTGGGGGTGATTTCAAATAAAGAATTACAGGGCTTTGGCAGCTGGGTGCAGTGGCTCACACCTTTAATCCCAGCACTTTGGGAAGCAGAGGAAGGTGAATCATCTGAAGTCAGTCTGAGACTAGCCTGGCCCACATGGCAAAACGCCATCTCTACTAAAAATAAAAAAATTTAGCCTGGCGTGGTGGTGGGCACCTGTAATCCATGCTACTTGGGAGGCTGAGGCAGGAGAATCCCTTGAACTCAGGAGGCAGATGTTAAGTGATAGGAGACTGTGCACTGCACTCCAGCCTGGGTGACACGAGTGAAACTCCATCTCAAAAAAAAAATAAAGAGAGAATTACAGGGCTTTGGTTTGGGAATGCTACTAAGGAAGATAAATAGAGAGAATCCCTCAAATCCCTCTGCTTTTTTGGCTATAGAAAGTGAATACACTTCCACAAGCAAATGGTTACTTGCATGTATTTGTCAAAACATCAGCTCCCCTTTTCTGCAGGGTCTAGAATTTGTAACAGTGGACATCTCTGTTCTGTATCCTTTGTTTGAATGTCCAAGTTTAATGCTACATTTTATAAAATGGAACTTGACACTTCCTAGAAATGTTTACATATGGTTATTTATTTATCATGAAAATATTTAAATGACATGTTTATTGTCTGAAACGGATAGATACTTCAGCTTTTCATGTTGAAGTATAAAATTAAGTGTTTTATAATTTTTTTAAACACTATGTTTTAGTGATTTTGCTCTTTTCTTCAAACACTGATCTTATTTATTTATTTAGAGTCTCACTCTGTTGCCCAGACTGGAGTACAATGGCACAATCTAGGCTCATTGCAAACTTCGCCTCCCTGGTTCAAGCAATTCTCCTGCTTCAGCCTTCCAAGTAGCTGGGACTACACACTGGTCATTTTAGAATTTAAAACCAAGTGAATAACTGACTGAGAAGTATAAGCCTGAATTCAGTGACTCCAACCAAGCTAAGGACAGTTTTGCCTGAAAAGGGAGGTGATTAAAGGAGCAGCCAATTCTGCCTGAGGAGCCTCCCCTGTAGATGTCCCAGCCTGCTCACAATAGCCATGGACAGAGCCTTTATACTTAGAGGAGCTACAGAGCTCTAAAAAGCTGGAAATCCACAGACAGATACAGTTGGAATTGGAATGAAAGTGGTGTTGAGGGGCTCTGAGGATGAAGTTGTTATTGTTTTAGGGGTATTTCTAGATTTTGTAAAATAAGACAAATTCAGATTTAGATAAGAAGTTACTCGGCCAGATGTGATGGCTCATGCCTGAAATTCCAGCACTTTGGGAGGTCGAGGCAAGTGGATCATGAGGTCAGGAGTTCGAGACCAGCCTGGCCAAGGTGGTAAAATACCGTCTCTACTAAAAATACAAATATTAACCAGGCATGGTGGCACGTACCTGTAATCCTAGACTTGGGAGGCTGAGGCAGGAGAATCGCTTGAACCCAGGAGGCGGAAGTTTCAGTGAGTTGAGATTATGCCATTGCACTCCAGCCTGGGCAACAAGAGCTAAACTCCATCTAAAAAAAAAAAGTTACTCAATTTTAACAAAGTATTGCAACAAGGGGATAGCACCAACTATATAAGATCTCAGAGGATCTCAAAGGTTAGGCAGAAAAGGGCTTTCTGGGCCAGGTGCAGTGACTCATGCCTGTAATCCCAGCACTTTGGGAGGCCGAGGTGGGTGGATCACCTGAGGTCAGGAGTTCAAGACCAGCCTGACCAAAATGGAGAAACCCTGTCTCTACTAAAAATACAAAATTAGCCAGGTGTGGTGGTGCATGCTTGTGATCCCAGCTACTCAGGAGGCTGAGGCAGGAGAATCGCTTAAATCCAGGAGGCAGAGGTTACGGTGAGCCAAGATTGCACCATTGCATGCACTCCAGCCTGGGCAACAAGAGCAAAACTCCATCTCAAAACAAAAAAAAAAAGAAGAAAGGAGTTCTGAGAACAGATTCCCTGCCCCGACCTGCTAGCATCACATGATTTCCACCAACTCATGAAGATACTCACTAGGAATGGATGTGGCAACACCCTCCACAAAACAAGACTTGACCCTCAGAACTTACACCTATAGTCCTTTTGCCTCTAGAATTTCTCACAAAAACCCCAAGTGCCTAGAGAATTCCTGGCTTATCTGTACCCCAGATGCTGAAATGGCAGCAGCAACCTGGTTCCTTTATCTCCAGAGGCTTCTGGACCACCAGTGATAATTTCATCTGCCTGCATGGACACAGGAATATGTCAGAACATAGCCTGCCTGGGTCAGTATCTGTAGCATAGACCAGTCCTCCTAGCTACAGTGCACTGTCCCCCATTCATTGGTCCTTGATAGCACCTTTCCCTCTTCTGCCTTTTACTTCCCCACAAACCCTTTCTGTGTGCATAGTGTGCCCAAGGCCAGCACTCAGTTGTCTGAATCCAGCAGCTGCTAGAATTCAAATGCCTGTGAGTTCAAGAGTACGGCCCTAGACCTGGCTGTTGTAAGAACAGATACAAATTAGATATAATTCCCTTCCTGAAAATAAAGGAAGATATTTTTCTGTTTTAGTAAATACTAAAGCCTTTACTTTAGTAAACTTTTATATGTATATATTTGTCTGCCTAATAGAGATATATGCAAATTAGTCTAACTGCTAAATAGGTCTTTTCTCAGTATTTTTGACTCAGGACTGTCTTTATTTAGGACCCAGAAATGATTTAAGATGTAAATAGCAAAAATAAAATAAAATAAAGCCCTATTCTACATTTTTGGTTGAAAAATAGCTTGGGATGGGTGCAGTGGCTCATGCCTGTAATACCAGCACTTTGGGAGGCTGAACTGGGTGAATCACAAGATCAGGAGTTTGAGATCAGCCTGGCCAACATGGTGAAACTCCATCTCTACTAAAAAATCCAAAAACTTAGTCGGACATGGTGGCATGCACTTGTAATCCCAGCTACTTGGGAGGCTGAGGCAGAAGAATTGCTTGAACCCAGGAAGCGGAGATTGCAGTGAGCTGAGATCATGCCATTGCACTTCAGCCTGGCAGTCTGGGTGACAGGGCAAGACTTTGTCTCAAAAAAAGAAAAAAAAAAAAGGAGCTTACATTCAGCATGCACCTGACTCCAAGTTCCAAAGCTACCTCTTATGAAGACATAAGTTTAATTTTTCTTTGAATATAACAAATTAGCAACCAGAGATGACCTCCAATTTTCAGGGGAATATAGGATAAACTGTATTTGACAAATGGTGCTTCAAATCTTGTACTTGAGAATAATTATGGTAGCTATTTGCAATTGAGTGTCTTTGCAATTTCTTAGCAGTTTGCTGATAATGCCTTCACATTTTAGTGTAATTGTGTAATAAAACAATCTTTCTGTTCTGCCCTTGTGGATAGTTTTTTTTTTTGAGGCTGCAGATAATTTTGTTTTTAATTACATTTCATTGCCAAAAATTACTAGACAGGATATGAACACATAATGTGCCCGACTGGCTTTACTCTGTCTGAATCTTTCCCTCATGGGCTTCCAGTCACAACCCACCATTGTGCAGCATAGTTCACACTGCCGTCAACATCTGCAGGAAGAATAGTCTTTCTGCCTATTTGGGATTTACAATCTTTAATAGTGCAGCGTGATCAGATTTCTACAAAATAAAAATGTCTATAGGGCTGCAATCAGCTATTCCGGCTCTGTCTTTTCATCTTAGCATCTTCAGATGTGAAACTCGTTCACATATCACATGGCCTGAAAACACAACCAGGTTCACACATTTACATTGAGAAGACCTAAGAATCTAAACATTTTGCTCACTCTTTTGCCCAAATGCCCATGTATGTGTCAAGGGTGCCTGTGACTTGCTTCTCTGCACCTCCAAAATCTGAATCTGCAGTTCCAGATTTTGAGTCCACGTGTCTGTGTTAGAGCAGCCTTTATGTAGGGATTTCTCTTCTGTTTTTTCCTCTCCTTACTGTAATGCCCAGAATACATAACCATGTTAATGGTACCTAGAATCTAAACGTGAGGGCTGACATCCACCTGGAATTCACAAGACAGTGCCAGGCTTTGAATCTTGTCCAGTGAGCTGCTGCAGTTGTGTGAGGGCTCCTGGCGTAAACTAAGTGTGGTGGCAGAATTTATAGGTGTAAAGAAGCATCATAGCAGAGGGAGTGCAGGGCTCCAACTGTCCAGAGCCATGAATACAAATACATATTGCAAGTGTAAATTGTATTTCTGAGGAAGGGCATTGTTCCTGTACCCAACAGTTAGCTGAACAGGTATAAATAATATCAGATCTGGATCAAAAATAGAGGATGTTCTGTTTTTTATTCTGTCCCCACAGAGTCAGCCTGAGTATCCTGTGCTTGAATAACAGTGGAGCATCAGCCCAGGGCCACTGCAGACGCTCTCACTAGCACCTAGGAGTCTGAGACATTTGAGGATACCCTGTGTAGACGGGGGTCAGGCTGACAGTATAACCTTCCTTCCATCTCAGAGAAAAAATGAATAACCCAGGGCTAGTTTCTCCCCTCACAAAAGGAATCTTCTGTGGGAGGCTGAGATGGAAGAATCACCGAAGCTTGAGAAGGTTGAGGCTGTAGTAAGCTGTGATGGTGCCACTACCCTCCAGCCTGGGCAACAGAGTGAAACCCTGTCACAAACAAGCAAACAACAGATATATTATGCCCTACTCATGGTAGGAAGCAAAATTAGCAGAATACAGCATTTAAAATATTTTTTAATTTATTTTTTATGTTTTTGCTTTTTGAGACAGAGCCTCACTCTGTCACCCAGGCAGGAGTGCATTAGTGTGATCTCGGCTCACTGCAACCTTGGACTTCAGGTTCAAGGCAATTCTCCTGCCTCAGCCTCCCAGGTAGCTAGGATTACAGGTGTGCGCCACCATGCCAAGCTAGTGTTTGTATTTTTTTTTTTTTTGAGACAGAGTCTCACTCTGTCCCCAGGTGCCAGGCTGGAGTGCAGTGGCACAATCTCGGCTCACTGAAACCTCCGCCTCCCAGGTTCAAGCAGTTCTCCTGCCTCAGCTTCCCAAGTAGCTGGGACTACAGGCACACGCCACCACACCCCACTAATTTTTGTATTTTTAGTAGAGATGGGGTTTCACCATGTTGGCCAGGATGGTCTCAAGCTCTTGACCTCGTGATCCGCCCGCCTTGGCCTCTCAAAGTGCTGGGATTACAGGCGTCAGCCACCGCGCCTGGCCTAATGTTTGTATTTTTAGTAGAGACGTGGTTTCACCATGTTGCCCAGGCTGGTCTTGATCTCTTAATTTTACGTGATCCACCTACCTCAGCCTCCCAAAGTGCTGGGATTATAGGAGTGAATCACTGTGCCCAGTCTTATTTTAAAATTTTACGCTATTTATTTATCTGTTTTGAGACCAGGTTATACAACTGTCTAATTTTTGTATTTTTGGTAGAGATGAGGTTTTACCGTGTTGCCAATGCTTGTCTCCAACTCCTGGGTTCAAGTGATTCACCCACCTTGGAAAGTGCTGGGAATGCAGGTGTGATTCATTTCACCTGGCCTCATTTTTTTTAATTGCTTGCATTTCTTAAAGTTTTATGGCAGAGTTTTTGGTTTATTTAAGATTTTTTTTTTTTTTTTTTTTGAGATGGAGTTTCACTCTTGTTACCCAGGCTGGAGTGCAATGGCGCGATCTCGGCTCACCGCAATCTCTGCCTCCCAGGTTCAGGCAATTCTCCTGCCTCAGCCTCCTGAGTAACTGGGATTACAGGCACGCACCACCGTGCCCAGCTAATTTTTTGTATCTTTAGTAGAGACGGGGTTTCACCATGTTGACCAGGATGGTCTCGATCTCTTGACCTCGTGATCCACCCGCCTCGGCCTCCCAAAGTGCTGGGATTACAGGCTTGAGCCACCGCGCCCGGCCTATTTAAGATTATTTATTTATTTATTTGAGACGGAGTTTTGCTCTTATTACCCAGGCTGGAGTGCAATGGCATGACCTTGGCTCACTGCAACCTCTGCCTCCTGGGTTCAGGCAATTCTCCTGCCTCAGCCTCCTGAGTAGCTGGGATTACAAGCACGCGCCACCATGCCCAGCTAATTTTTTGTATTTTTAGTAGAGACGGGGTTTCACCATGTTGACCAGGATGGTCTCAATCTCTTGACCTCGTGATCCACCCGCCTCGGCCTCCCAAAGTGCTGGGATTACAGGCTTGAGCCACCACGCCTGGCCTTATTTAAGATTATTCTAAATAGACATTTAGGATGTCAGCTTCTGGCCTCATGGATTTGGAGCTTACAACTTTTCTGGTTTATCACAGCACCATACATATAAGGTATAAAAAATTATAATGTTTTAAAATAAGTAATTTTGTTATAAAGAAATACAGCTATGTACCCCAAACGCACAAACAATTCCTTTAGAAATTTTCTTAGTGCTGGTGGTTGTGCCACTGATTTCTCGAGGTCTTGACCTTGACAGAAAATTTCTGGTCGCTCTCTTCTCAGGATTGCAGTTTCAGATGATTAGATGAGCAGCGACTTAGGCTGTGTCCCCAGAAGCCCTGGTGAACTAGTTGTGAGGACTGCCTGGGAGGGCGCGGAGACCCACTGTGCTGTGGGCCTCCACCGCAGGCGATCCCATTCATTCCAGGCTGACACTTTCACTGGTTGTCGATGAGCACCACCTAGTGGCCACTGTTATTCTGGAAACCGAGGCCTCACGAAGAAAAGCAAGCTCTGGCCACCTGTGAACAGCCTGGGGCAACTGTGTGTTCTCCACTGCGTCCACTCCCAACCCCACGAAGGATATTCTTCCTCAGTTGTTGCCCAAAAAATCGCCAATCTGGCTTGGCTAGGTGTGCTTGTTCTTTGATTGGTGTATAAAATATATATATAATTTTTCTTCCTGCAGATTCTTTAACCTGCATAGACACTTCTGCCTGTGTTTTAGAACAGCAAAGTTCAGGCTGATCATGGTGACTCATTCCTGTAATTCTAGCACTTTGGAAGGTCCAAACAGAAGGATCACTTGAGAGGTCTTGTGTTTGAGATGAGATCAGCCTGGGCAACAGAGTGAGACCTCGTCTATACTTTTTTTTGTTTTGAGATGGAATCTTGCTCTGTCACCCAGGCCGGAGTGCAGTGGCACGATCTCGGCTCACTGCAACCCCCTCCTCTGGGTTCAAATGATTCTCCTGTCTCCGCCTTCCAAGTAGCTAGTACTACAGGCGGGTGTCACTGCGCCCGGCTAATTTTTATATTTTTAGTAGAGATGTTTTTCACCATGTTGGCCAGGCTGGTCTCAAACCCCTGACCTCAGGATCCACCATCCTCAGCCTCCCAAAGTGCTGAGATTACAGGTGTGAACCACCACACCAGGCCCTCTACTTTTTAATTGATTAAAAAATAACCAGATGCTGGGCATGGTGGCTCACACCTCTAATCCCAGCACTTTGGGAGCCCGAGGCAGGTGGATCATCTGAGGTCAGTGAGACCAGCCTGGCTAACATGGTGAGACCCTGTCTCTACTAAAAATATAAAAATTAGCTGGGTGTGGTAGCACGTGCCTGTAGTCCCAGCTACTCAGGAGACTGACTGAGGCAGGATGATCCCTTGAACCCAGAGGTGGAGGTTGCAGTGAGCCAAGATTGCACCACTGACTCCAGCCTGTGTGAAAGTGTAAGACTCTGTCAGAGAGAGAGAGAGAGAGAGAGAGAGAGAGAGAGAGAGAGAGAGAGAGAGAACAAAACTGACCCGAGGCTGTAATTCCAGCACTTTGGGAGGCCAAGGCAGGCAGCTTGCTTAAGCTTAGGAGTTCGAGACTAGCCTGGGTAACCTGGTGAAATCCCATCTCTACTAGAAATACCAAAATTAGCTAGACTTAGTAGCTTGTGCCTGCGGTCCTGGCTACTTGCGGGGATGAGGTGGGAGGATTGCTTGAGCTCGAGAGGCAGAGGTTGAAGTGAGCTGAAATCACTCCACTGCACTCCAGCTTGAGCCACAGAATGAGATGCTGTCTCAAAAGAAACAAGCTAAAATAAAATTTAAAAAGCGAGAAAAGAATAAAAGAAAAGTGTCATGTATCATAGTATCCTCCCTCGGTCTCACTATTAACCAAAGCTTTTCTGAAGCAGGTAGTATACCCAACTGTATTGAATTAGGTGCTACTTTTAGAAATAAATGAGTTTCAAATAAAACACAGCAAACACAGACCTCCCGCCTTTGGAGACAGCAGCAGCACTATGAGTTAACTGTAGTTTTTAAACTCAGCTTATTTCTTGACGGGACCATGGGCATTTGCGCCACTTTCTCATGGAATTTACTTGTGCTTCAGGACCTGTTCAGACATGATCACGTTTCTGCCACTTCAGGGTGGAATTCCACTATTTCAGGATGAAATGCTCTGTGCACACCTGACTGTATCGTTTGGTAGGTAAGATAACCCCCAGTATTGTTTGGTAGGTAAGATAAGCAGCTCAGGTCACACAGGAACAGCGGCTAGGACGTCAGTTTCTACTAACACCCAGTAGTTAGCTGAGAGAGCTCTGAGTAGTTATCTGTAGATAACGGTAAGGCCTTGCTCCAAAATCCTCAAAATCTTCACTGCAATTTACATGAGGCTTCAAACAGCCTCCCTGTCTGTCACTGACACCTGCAGGACCCATGGATCTGGAGGGTCCCATGGCCAAAGTGGCAGAGTAGCTTTCAGAATCAGCCTGGACCTGTGGCATGTGTTTCCCCTGCTCTGAGCCATCATCAAAACCAGCAGCTTTTCTGATCACTCAGTAGATGGTAGTGACACACCCAGATAGGGAAGGGGCTGCCTCCAAAATCCAAGTCAGTCTCCTAAATGTTGTGCCTTTTACTTGGTTAGACAGTGGGTGTGGGAGAGAGGTGGGTGTAAGCCGGGTGGCAGGCAGATGCAATGATTTACTCACTTTTTTCTTTTTTCTTTTCTTGGCTTGTCAATTCCAGACTAATCTCACTTTAAGAGAGGTATCTCAACATGTCCCACCCCACTTAACTGTTAGAAATTTTACAGCTGTAATATTTACTCACAAATATCAATATTAATCCTAAATTTAAATGGATTAAATGCCCCAATCAAAGACACAGACAGGCAAATTGAATAAAAAGTCAAAACCTATAGGTACGTTGTATCCAGATCCATCTCATAAGCTAGGACATACAAAGACTCAAAACAAAGGGTTGGTGGAAGACTTACCAATCAAATGGAGAGCAAAAAACAAAAAAACAAAAAAACAAAACAGGAGTTGCAACTTTCGTCTCTGACAAAATAGCCTTTAATAGTAACAAAGACTAAAAGAAACAAAGAAGGACATTACATAATGGTAAAAGATCAATGCAACAACAGGAGTCAATGATCATAAATATATATGCACCCAATATAGGAGCACCCAGATACATAAGTTCTGAATGACTTATAAAGAGACTTGGACTCCTGCACAATAACAGCGGGAGACTTTGACACCACATTGTTAATATTCGATGGATCAATGAGAGAAAATTAACAGAGACATCTATGATTTGAACTCAGACCTGGAACAAGTAAACTCACTGAATATTTACAGAATTCTTCACCCCAGGTCCACAGAATATACATTTTTCTCAGTATCACATTACACCTATTTTGAAAGTGACCACATAATTGGAAGTAAATCACTCTTCAGCATTTGCATAGCATTTCACAGACTTAAATGAAATATTGGTTAGCAAAAAAAAAAAAAATTTACAGCTGTATAAGGCCTCTGAATTTTAGCTGGAGTTGTTTCCCACACTCTGACACACAACTGTCTTACCAGTAAGTCTAGGTAAGTTGGCCTGACTAGACTCAGCCTGTCTTTTTTATTGGTATTATTTAATGGCACATTAAAAACACAGTTTACATGGGAGAAAACCACAAGCCTCTGAGACTTGGTCCTCTGCCCATGGGAAGGAGGGGAAATGGATGTGAAAAGCATTGTGGTCTGCACTCTTGCTATTCATAGATCCAGTTCTGAGCATAGCTATTGTAATCTACCAGTTTCTCAGGGTGAAACTACAAGCCAATCTCCTCTGCACTCTGCATGGAATTACTGCCATTTATAATGTTTCTGCCAACTTGTATGTAGAAGTCTCCATGGGCGGTCCCATGTTTGGAGTCCAGCCCACAGGGTTACTCTCTCCAAGCCTGACTCAGCCTGTCTTCACCACATTCAGCCCCTCCCAGACCATGGTTATTACTGGCCCTGAATGTGTGTATTTCACCAGGCTGGCAAAGAATAAACGATCCTTCAGGTTAATGTAGTATCCCTGAGAAGGTCTTCAGAAGCTTGTATGAATTCAACAGGGTGAATCCTTTATACTCCAAATGCTTGATAATCTTGGCCAGGTGCGGTGGCTCATGCCTGTAATCCCAGCACTTTGGGAGGCTGAGGCAATGGATTACCTGAGGTCAGGAGTTCAAGACTAACCTGGCCAACATGTCAAATCCTGTCTCTACTAAAAATACAGAAATTACCTGGGCGTGGTGGCACACGCCTGCAATCCCAGCTACTAGGGAGGCTGAGACAGGAAAATCACTTGAACCCAGCGGGTAGAGGTTGCAGTGAGCTGAGATTGTGACACTCCAGCCTGAGCGACAGAGTAACATCTGTCTCAAAAAAAAAAAAAAGCTTGATAATCTCTCCCCACAAGACCCCGCTGGACCCCCATCTGTTTTGATTGCGATGAAAGTACGCTCACAGTTGGCCATGGTCCTCACCAGCTGCTCCGGCTTCATTTCCGGCTGCAGCTGCCAGCACCTGAAATGCACCCAGGCCCCACGTGGTTTTCAGCACTTGCATGCACAGAACACTTGTGCTGCTTTTCCTTTTCGTTGTATGAAATGTGTTTACTGTTCTCTTATTTCAGTAGCTCTGCCAAGAGCTGAATTTGATTGGGTTTTACAAAAGACAGAGGACATGAAGGAAGGTAGATGAGTAATAAATGCCCTGTTTATTCTGCCATCCAGGCTCAGAGATGTACAGATGGGGTTGGTGAGTCGACAGATCCCTGAATAGTCATGATTTCATAATTATACTTCACAAGAGCAGCGATGAATGGAAGGTGGCTTCTTGGCACAGCAGCCTACCCTTCTTTGGTTTTAAGTCAGCACAGTGAGAACAGATTCAGAATGGCCTATGTCTCAAACTGATTCTTTCTGCTCTGGTCTTTAAGGACAAGTGGAACCTTCCTGTAATCTGCCACCTCCTTGCATTTTTTTTTTTTTAAATAAAATAGAGACGAGGTCTCACTGCGTTGCCCAGGCTGATCTTGAACTTCTGAGCTCAATTGATCCTCCTGCCTCATCCTCTCAAAGTGCTAATATTATAGGCATGAGCCACCACACCTGGCCCCTCCTTGCATTTTTAATTTTTTACTTTATTTATTCTTTTTTAAGAGACAGGGGTCTCACTCTGTTGCCCAGGCTGGAATGCTGTGGTAGAATCACAGCTTACTGCAACCTTGAATTTCTGGGCTTAAAGCAACCCTCTCATCTCAGTCTTCCGAGTAGCTGGGATTATCAGTGAGTGCTACCATGCCCAGCTAATTATTTTACTTATTTTTTATTTTGTGAATAGAGATGTGCTCTCCACTTTCATGGTATAAACTTGTAGCAATATGATGCACGCGGGTGTGGGTCTGTGTGTCTTCTGAGTAATAGTGCTTCCCCACTTTTATGGGTTGTGGTCGAATAGTTGTGGGAACTGCCTGGAAAGGTGCTGGGCTGACCCTTGTTTTGGTGACATTTTGGGCTGACACTTGCTTTGGCTGTCACTGGGCATCACCTAACAGCCACTGTTATTGAAAATCTAGGCAGCACACAGGACTGACTGGCTGCCTGCACACAGTGGCTTCTGTAGCAACTATGCGTTCTCTCCACCCTTCCACCCTCAGAAGTCTGCCCTTCCTCCCTCCCTTCCTCCTCCAACTCCCTTGTTGCTTAAACAACCTCCACCCTTGCTGGGCTCAACTGTTGTTTTCTTTTCTTTTTTCTTTTTTTTTTTTTTGAGATGGAGTTTTGCTCTTGTTACCCAGGCTGGAGTGCAATGGCGCGATCTCGGCTCACCGCAACCTCCGCCTCCTGGGTTCAGGCAATTCTCCTGCCTCAGCCTCCTGAGTAGCTGGGACTACAGGCACGCGCCACCGTGCCCAGCTAATTTTTTTTTGTATTTTTAGTAGAGACGGGGTTTCACCATGTTGACCAGGATAGTCTCGATCTGTTGACCTCGTGATCCACCCGCCTCGGCCTCCCAAAGTGCTGGGATTACAGGCTTGAGCCACCGCGCCGGGCCTCAACTGTTGTTTAAGCAGTTGTTTCTCCTCTCCTCTCCTCCCCTCCCCTCCCCTCCCCTTCTCTCACGTCCCTTCCTTTCCTTTCCTTTCTCATTTCCTTTCTCCTCCCCTCCCCTCCTTTTCTTTCTCTCCCCCATTCATGGACTCTCCTACTTGGCGTTTTATAAACAAAAAGGGCATTGCAGCTTCACCTTATCATTAACAAGAACTTTCCTGAGGCTGAGCAAGGTGGCTCACGTCATTAATTCCAGCATTCTGAGAGGCTGAAGCAGGTGGATCACCTGAGGTCAAGAGTTCGAGACCAGCCTGGCCAACATGGCGAAACTCCATCTTTACAAAAATACAAAAAATTAGCTGGGCGTGGTGGTGGGCACCTGTAATCCCAGCTACTTTGGAGGATGAGGCAGGAGAATTGCTTGAACCCAGGAGGCAGAGGTTGCAGCAAGCCGAGATCATGCCATTGCACTCCAGCCTGGGTGACAGAGTGAGACTCTATCTAAATAAAAATTTTAAAATATTAAAAAAAAAACAAGGACTTTGCTGAATTTTTCCAGGTCTAGTGAAAGCAGGTAGATGTCAAGTGGATGGAAGTAAATGGCATTTCCTAGAAATAACTGAGTGTTGAGAAAAAACCATACACTGCCCACATTGTAAGGCAGCAGTGGCAGTATGAATTATATGTCATTTCTGGAGTTAGCTTGTTTCCTGAGTTGCCCTTACCCCCAGGATTGGAAGCATCCCAGAGTGACCGACCGTGCCTCCGTCCCCTTCCTGTCCCCGCTTGCCAGCGATCCCATTGTTTCCAGGCTGACTATTGCCATTGGTGGTGGTTGGTCATCACCTAGTGTCCAGCTAGCAGCACAGGTCCGCTTCTCCAGAGGCAGCCTGGGCTAATGTCACAACCTGTGGCGAGCAAGCAGGTCAGACCTGCAGTTGCAGTTTCTCTCCCTTGACTTGGACGGTTTCTCTCCCTCCCTAGGGAAACTCAATCCTGGCTGGGCTGCCATAGTCATTTTTTCATCATTATGCTTAATTTTTTTCTTTTTCTGGTCAGCATATTTGTAAAGTGGGAAGTGTATCTCAGACCCACTGGGTCTTATTATTCTTTTAGAGGTTTTTTTTTAATCTTTCTACTTTTTTCCCCTTTTTTCTATTTTCCTAATTTCTCTCTGTCTCTTTCTTACTGTTCCCCTCTGTCTTCATGTGTTTCTCTCTTCTTCTTTCTTTCTTTCTTTTCTTTTTTTTTTTTTTTTTTGAGACAAAGCAGTCTCGTTTTGTCTCCCGGGCTGGAGTGCAGTGGCAAAACCTTGGCTCACTGCAACCTCCACCTCCTGGGTTCAAGCGATTCTCTTGCCTCAGCCTCCGGAGTAGCTGGGACTACAGGCGCGTCCCACCACGCCCAGCTAATTTTTTGTATTTTTAGTAGAGATGGAATTTCACCGTGTTAGCCAGGATGGTCTCGATCTCCTGACCTGGTCATCCGCCTGCCTCAGCCTCCCAGAGCGCTGGGATTACAGATGTGAGTCACTGTGCTTGGCTCTTCCTCTTTCTTTATTTCTTCCTCCTTCTTTCTTTCTCTTTGCTTCCTTTTAATATTTCTTCCTTGTAGAACTTCGTTCCTAACTTCCTTTGTTCCTTCCTTTCTTCCTTCCTACCTACCTTTCTCTTTCTTTCTACATTCCTACCTTCCTCCCTTTTTTTCCTCCTTCTGTCCTGCCTTCCTTCCTTACTACTAACAAAAATGTGGCATCATGCCTGGATAACTTTTAGTAGAGGCTGGGCCTCACTACGGTGTCAGGGCTGGGCTCAAACTTCTGGGCTTAAAAGATTCTCCCACTTCAGCCTCCCAAAGTGTTGGAATTACAGGCATAAGCCACCATACCCTGCCCTCTTTTATTTTCTTTTTTTCTTTGTATTCTTTTTTTTTTTTGCCCTCTTTCTTTCTTCTTTCCTTTTTCCCTTCATTTCTTTTTTGATTTTCTCTTTTTATGTCTCTCCATCTTCCCTTCCCTTTTCATCATTTTCTGTTTTTTTTTTTTTTTTTGAGATAAGAGTCTCACTCTGCCGCCCAGGCTGGAGTGCAATGGCACAATCTCAGCTCACTGTAATCTCTGCCTCCTGGGTTCAAGTGATTCTCCTGCCTCAGCCTCCCAAGTAGCTGAGACTACAGACGCGTGCCACCACACCTGGTTAATTTTTTTTTTTTTTTTTTTTTTTTGGAGACAGAGTCTTGCTCTGTCACTAGGCTGGAGTGCAGTAGCGCAATCTCGGCTCACTGCAACCTCAGCCTCCTGGATTCAAGGGATTCTTCCGCCTCAGCCTCCCGAGTAGCTGGGACCACAGGCACCATGCCTGGCTATTTTTTGTATTTTTAGTAGAGACGGGGTTTCACCATATCGGCCAGGATGGTCTTGATCTCCTGACCTCAAGTGATCCGCCCGCCTCGGCCTCCCAAAGTGCTGAGATTACCGGCATGAGCCACCACTCCTGGCCTATTTTTCTTTGATATTCCTCTCTCTTCTTTGTTTTTTCTATTTCCTTATGTCTGTTTTATTCCCTCCGTCCCTCCCTCCCTCCCTCCCTTCCTTCCTTCCGTCTTTGTGTGGATTCTGGAAGAGTCAACTTATTCTGTAGCTCTCTGTGTCCTAAACCACCCACTACCGAGTCCTGCTCTTCTTTCTCGCTCCGAGATGCATCTCCAAACACCCACACCCATGGGTTGGTTGCCTTTCACTGGACTCCGTCGTGGTCTATGCAGAGACACGTTTTGCGGACCATTTCTGGGGTTGGGTGGATTCCTTGTGGCCAGGAGCCGCCCTTGTCATCCGGATCTGTCTTCCTGACGTTCGCGCCAGTCGTCACCGATTATCGGGCTCCCTCTGGGGCCACCTTTCTAGAGTTCTCGTGTCCTCCGGAGCTCCAGCGACAGCTGCCGAGTTAGAAACCGACCCCGCTGTGAGCTGAGCAGAGCTCGGGCAGGCCCGCAGCCTTCCGCAGAACTGTCCGGACGGGGCCAGAGCTCTGGCTCACCCGCTGTGAGTCGGAGCTGGACCATGCAGGGCTGGGGAGGGGAGGCTGTCCCCGCGCTCCCTGCCCGAACTGAGTGTGGGGCTTCCCGGGCTGGTCCCCAGCTCACCGCAGCTGCCCGAGGCCTGACCCACGGGACCCACCAGGCGATACAGTTTCCCGAGAAGCCCGCGCGAATCCTGTCGGAAGCTCCTGCCAAGTTTATTCCCAAGCCCCCATGAGGAGTCAGGGACCGTCCTGTGCCATCTTCTGAGGGACCGGAGGGGTTTTCCCATGGGCTTTCCGAGCGCCGAAAGGGACGGCGTGCTGCGCGGGCGATGCCCTGTGCTGGGGGGCGCCTCTGCTTGGCGTCCCACCCCTCTGATTCCTGCCTCCTCCCCTCATTCTTGAGGGTGGCGGTGGTGGCAGCTCGATCCCTGGGCTGGGGGACCGCGGTATGGATGTCTGAGGCACAGGTGTCCGGGGGCGTGGCCTAGCAGGCCCCATCCCAGGTATGGCCATGAGGTCCCCGGGGGTGGCCCTCTGGGTTCTGGACCTCTCTCACCCCGGGGGTGGGGTGGTCAGGGGGTACAGTCCCTGCCCTTGAGCTCTTTCTCCTCTTTCCACCGCCCACGTCGATCAGCCGACTGTGGTGGGGGCGCAGTGGGAAGGAAGGTTGGCGACTTAGATGCCAGATGAACAGCTTCAGGCTGCGAGCGCCTTGGCCTGTAGGATGGACGCGCTGGGCCTCTGCCCGCTGGCTTCTCAGTCCGGCCACTAGTTCCACCAGGTGTAGACCAAGCGTGTAGGACTTGGCCACCAGCTTGAAATGTTTAATGTGAACCAAAGGGCTCTACCCCGAGGCAGAACCACTTAGGTCCACCGCTTAGGTGCAGCAGCACGGCTCACCCAGGTGATCCTCACAGTTCCGCCTCCCAAGTGGCTGCAGCTCTGGAAATCTTTTTTTTGTTTGTTTGTTTTTTCTTTTTCACCTAATCCCACCACTTCAAGTTTGTTTTCACAGTACATTGAATTGCTTTCTTTCTTTTCTTTTTTTTTTTTTTTTTTTTGAGCCGGAGTTTCGCTCTTGTTACCCAGACTGGAGTGCAATGGCGCGATCTCGGCTCACCGCAACCTCCGCCTCCTGGGTTCAGGCAATTCTCCTGCCTCAGCCTCCCGAGTAGCTGGGATTACAGGCACATGCCACCATGCCCAGCTAATTTTTTGTATTTTTAGTAGAGACGGGGTTTCATCATGTTGACCAGGATGGTCTCGATCTCTTGACCTCGTGATCCACCCACCTCGGCCTCTCAAAGTGCTGGGATTACAGGCATGAGCCACCGCGCTCGGCTTCTTTCTTGCTTTCGTTTCTCTTAAGCTCCTTTCTGCACACTGGGCTGCTGGATTTATTATTATTATTATTATTATTATTTTATTATGTGAGACAGAGTTTCACTCTTGATGCCCTGGCTGGAGTGCAATGGTGCAATCTTGGGTCACCTCAACTTCCACCTCCCGGGTTCAAGCGATTCTCCTGCCTCATCCTCCAAAGTAGCTGGGATTACAGGCATGTGCCACCACGCCCGGGCTAGTTTTATATTTTTAGTAGAGATGGGATTTCTCCATGTTGGTTAGGCTAGTCTTGAACTCCTGACCTCAGGTGATGCACCTGCCTCGGCCTCCCTAAATGTTGGGATTACTGGCGTGAGCCACAGTGCCCGGCCTTCTGTTGTTTTAGATTTCTTTCTTTTTTCTTCCTTCCTCCCTCCTCCTTCCTCCCTGTTTCTCCTCCACCCTCCTTCTCCTCCTTCCTCCACTTTCTCTCCTCCTCCTTCTTTTCTTGTTTTTTTTTTTTTTTTTTTTTTTTTTTTTTGTGACACCTTGGCTGCAAAGTGCTGGAATTACAGGCGTGAGCCACTGTGCCTGGCTCTATATATCTTTTTTTTTTTTTGAGACAGGGTCTCGCTCTGTCACCCAGGCTGGAGTGCAGTGGCGGGAATCTCAGCTCACCACAACCTCTGCCTCCCAGGTTCAAACAATTCTCCTGCCTCAGCCTCTGAGTAGCTAAGATTACAGGCATGTGCCCCCATGCTCAACTAATTAATTTAACTATTTTTTTAATGAAGACATTGTCTCAGTATGTTGTCCAGGCTCTGGTTATATATATTTCTTTTTTAACTTCATCATTTTTTCTTTTTGAGACGAAGTTTTGCTCTTGTTGCCCAGGGTGGAGTGCAATGGCATGATCTTGGCTCACTGCAACCTCCGCCTCCCAGGTTCAAGTGATTCTCCTGCCTCACCCTCCTGAGTAGCTGGGATTACAGGTGTGTGCCACTGTGCCTGGCTAATTTTTGTATTTTTAGTACAGACGAGGTTTCACCATTTTAGCCAGGCTGGTCTCAAACTCCTGACTTCGTGATCCACCCACCTAGGCCTCCCAAAGTGCTGGGATTACATGTGTGAGCCATTGCACCTGGTCAATTATCAGTTTATTATTATTATTATTTTGAGATGGAGTTTTACTCTTATTGTCCAGACTGGAGTCCAATGACATGACCTCAATTCACTGCAGCCTCTTCCTCCTGGATTCAAGCAATTTTCCTGCATCAGCCTCCCTAGTAGCTGGGCTTACAGGCATGTGCCACCACACCCAGCTAACTTTTATATTTTTAGTAGATACGGGGTTTCTCCACGTTGGTCGGGCTGGTCTCGAACTCCTGACCTCAGGTGATCTGCCTGCCTCAGTTTCCCAAAGTGCTGGGATTACACTGCTCCAGGTTTTATCAGTTTTTAATAAACATATCTCACCATGTGGACCCCTGGGTAGTCTCAATCTCCTGGGTTCCAGGTATCCTCCTGCCTTTGCCTCCCAAAATGCTGGGATTATAGGCATGAGTCACCGGAGATGGTCTAGTCATATTTATTTTTAATATTTTTTGTGATGAATTTTCCCTCCTTTGGCCCAGGCTGGAGGGCAATGGCACAATCTCAGCTCACTGCAACCTCTGCCTACAGCGTTCAAGCAATTCTCCTGCCTTAGCCTCCCAAGCACCTGGGATTACAGGCATGTGCCACCATATCTGGATAATTTTGTGCTTTTAGTAGAGATGGGGTTTCATCATATTGGTCAGGTTGGTCTCGAACTCCTGACCTCAGGCGATCCACATGTGTCGGCCTCCCAAAGTGCTGGGATTACAGGCATGAGCCACCACATCTGGTTGGTCATATTTTTGTGTGTTGATTTTTTTCAGTCCAGATGCATAATCTAACCCCTGGACATTCCTGCCAGTGTGATTATGACATATGACTTTACCCAGAACCAGAGTGAGTTGATGCTCCTGCCTGGGCCCAGCCCACAGAATGGATTGTGACATATCACCCAGGTGATGTGACTATTCTACTGCCTTGGCACCAGTGGGCATTGTGACATATCACTGGGTCCTGTACCCAGGTGGTATGGATCTTCTCTCCAGCCATGGCTTTTCCACAGGGGACATTGTGTCATATCACTGAACCCCACACCCAGGTTATGTGACTCTCCTCCCTGTGCCCTGCCCATGTGGGCCATTGTGACATATGGCTGGGCCTAACACACAGGTGAAGTAACTCTACTGCCTAGGCCCTGCCTACAGAGGACATAGTGACATCCCTGTACCACACAGGTAATGCAGCTCTCTTCTCCTCCCTTGCTCTTGCTCACAGAAGAAATTGTGACATATCACTGGGTTCAGCACCTAGCTAAGATGACTTTTCTCCTCATCCTAGGTTTTTCCCACAGGGAATATTATGACATGTCACTGGGCCTAATACTAAAGTGACATTACTCTTTTGGCATGGCACTGCCCTCAGAAGGCATGGTGATGTATTGCTGGGCCCAGAACAAATGTGATATGAGATTCCTGCCTGGACCCTGCCTACAAGGCGCATTGTAACATATCTAAGGCCTTTGACTATTTTATTTTATTCATTTGAATTCTGTTTTTGAGACAGAGTCTCACTCTGTCACCCAGGCAGGAGTGCAGTGGTATGATGTCAGCTTACTTCAGTCTTTGCCTCCTGGGTTCAAGTGATTCTCCTGCCTCAGCCTCTTGAGTAGCTGAGACCTCAGGTGTGTGCCACCATGCCCGGCTAATGTTTGTATTTTTACAAGGTATCACCATGTTGGCCAGGTTGGTCTCAAACTCCTGACCTCAGCTGTTCTGCCTGCCTCAACCTCCCAATGTGCTGGGATTACAGATGTGAGCCATTGCACTTGGCCTCCTTTGACTATTTTATGTGACTCTTCTCTCTTACCTCGATGTTGCCCAAAAAGAGATTGTGACCTGGGTGCTTTGGGCCCAGCACCCAGGTGAAGTAACTCTTCTCTCCTGCCTGGGCCTTGCCCACAGAAGAGAGAGTGATTTATTGCTGAGATTAGCATACAGGTGACATGATTCTTCTGCTGGCTCCCAGAAGTCACTGTAACATATATCTGGACTCATAACTGAGATTATGGCTCTCTTCTCCCGTGACCTGTCCACAGTGGGGATAGTGACATATTGCTTAGCCAAGCACCTACATGATATGACTCTTTTCTTAGGCCTGAGCTCTGCCCACTGCAGCGATTTTGACACATAGCTGGGCCCACCTTAAAGGTGACGTGACTCCACACTTCTGCCTGAGCCCTACCCATGAGGGGCACTGTGGTTTATCTCTGAGACCCTTAATTGGGTGATATGACTGTTTTTTTTTTGAGACAAAGTCTGGTTCTGTCACCCATAATTTAGAAGATGCGACTCTCTTGCCCTCGAATGGGTACTGTGACATATTGCTGAACTCACTACATAGGTGATGTGACTCTTGCATGGGCCCTCCCATAAATGATAGTCTGACATATTGCTGAGCCCAGTACATAGGTGATGTGACTGTTCTCTATGGCTTGGGATTTGCCAGAGCAGGGATTGTGATGTGTTGCTGGACTCATCACTGGTGTGTTGTGACTCTCCTCTTCTGCCTAAGCCCTGCATGCGTTGCATCTCGTGACATATGCATGGATTCAGCACCTAGGTGATACAACTTTATGGCATGGGAACTGCCCACAGAAGTATTATGACACATCTCCTTTCCATGATGTGACCTTTTATTTGTACTGTTTCTGGCATATTTTGCGTATAGTGACATATCATGGAGTTCAACATGCATGAGATGGGAGGCTTCTGCCTGAGCCCAGCAGATAAAGAGCCTTGTGACATATCTTTGCATTTATTATCTGGTAGATTTAACCCCCGCTTTTCTGCCTGCACCCTGACCACTGGGAAGATTGTAATGAATCACTGGTCTCAGCAATGAGATGATGTATTTTTCCTGCCTGGTCCTTGCCCACAGATCATTGTAACATATCATGGTGCCTAGCATCCAGGTGGTGTGACTCTGCTGACTGTATCACTGTACTCTACTTTCAGGAGGAGATTTTAACATATTCCTAATCAAGCACCCAGGTGTTGTGACACTTCTGCCCTGTCCCTTCCCTCAGAGAAGATTGTGACATGTTGCTTCCCCAAAACGCAGGTGATGTGAGTCTAGTGGTCAGTTCCTATTCACTGGTGGGATTGTGATGCATATATTGTCCAAACTTACAGGTGCAATAATGACTCTCATACCTCAAAACAACCAATAGCAGATACACTGTCTCTCATAGCCAGGGTCAGGAAAATGAGTAATGTCTTGTTTCTCCTCTTTGTATGAAGGCCATAAAGAATTAACACTTTCGGGCCCAAAGTGGCTCCGGCCGGATGTCGTGGCGCTTGCGAAGGCGAGGCCAAGAGTTCAAGGCCAACCAACCTCAGCAACCTTACAAGCTCTCATTGATTGGCAAAAAAAAAAAAAAAAAAATTAACACTTTCTTACATACTGTGTAAAGTTGTCAAGAGGTACAGAGAATGTCCTAACAGAAGTCAGCACCCAGGGGAGGTTGTGACACTCATGCATAGCCTGCCAACAGGAAAGACTGTCATTCTTCCACATAAACACAGCTCACTGTTGAGGTTCTGAATCTCTTATGCAGCAAGTTGGAAAATTGAATCTCATATGTTAATTCAATCCATAGAGAAATTAGTGTCTCTGAGACCAAGATTCAGCACACCTAGGAATTGGTGACTTCACTAAAATGACACAATTTGCAGGAGAGATTGAGGTTCTCATATGCAAGTCCAGACCATTATTGAAATTATCATTTGTGTACTTACACCCAACACACAGAGGGTATTATGTGTCATACCTAGAACTAAGAAATGTGCGAAATTGTTAATCTCAGACCTCAACCTTAATTCAAGTGTGTTTGTGACATACACCTTTTTTTTTTCGCACCTGAGTAATTTGAATTTCCTGCCTGGGCCCAGCATACAGATGGGATTGTGCCATATTGCTGGACCCAGCATTTAGGTGATGTAAGTCTACTCTCATTTCACAGAGGGTGTTGGACAGAGGGCATTGTCACAGAGAGCAAGGGAGGTTTGTGGCATATCACTGGACCCAGCACCTAGGTGATGTGATGCTCCTGTTTTTCCTGGGTCTTGCATATTTTGGGCATGGTAAAATATTACTAGGTCCACCACCTATGAGATTGTATGCTCCTTCCTGGGCTTTGCCCACAGGGACCTTGTGACATATATCTGTATCCATGACCTAAAAGATGTGACACTTCTTGCCTGAACCCTGCCTTGCACAGGAAAGATTGTGACATATTCCTAGAAGCAGACACCAGGTGATGTGGCTCTTCTGCCTCTGTCTTGCCCCCAGGGAGCCTTGTGACAGTGCTGAGCTGAGCACCCAGGTAATGTGACTCTCTTGCCTATGCTGTGCTTTCAGGAGAGAATTGACATATCCCTGGCTGACCACCCGCGTGATGTGACACTCCTGTTTTGTTTCTTCTCTCAGGAATGATTGTGAGATACCCTTGGCTGAAGTCCCAGGTGATGTGACTCTCCTGCTAATTCCCTACCTGCAGGCTAAATGGTGACATATACTATAGTCAGCTTATAAGTGCGATGATGACTCTCATACCTCTAGTCAACTATTAGAAGAAATAGCATCTCTCATAGCTCAACTTAGATACAAGAGTCACATGCTTAGTCTTCTCTTTTTATGAAGGTCATAAAGAATTGCCACACTCCACATATCACATATGTCCATGAGTGCTATGAAGTGTTATCCCAGGATACGGCACAGAGGTAAGACTGTTTCTTATATGCACACCTCACCAACAATTAGGATTATCACCTTCACACATGGAAAGAGCCCACTGCTGAGGTCTTGAATCTCACATGTAAACACTATCCACAGTTGGAATTGTGACTGTCGTATGTGAGCCTCCAGCCACAGATGAGATGGTGACAGATTTCTAAACTCAGAACATAGCGGATGAGGACTCTCCTATCTAAACCCAACGAACTGGAGAGATGTTGACTCTAATACCTGGGCTGAGGGCCACAAGTATGGTCGTGGGTGCTTACAAACATGATTATAGAGTAAATTGTGACTCTCATTTATACTGGATAAAAGCCTTGAGTAGTATAGAGAGTGTACTAGCTGGGAGTCGTGGCTCATACCTGTTATCCCAGCACTTTGGGAGGCTGAGGCGGGCGGATCACTAAGTCAGGAGTTCAAGACGAGCCTGGCCAACATGGTAAAACCCTGTCTCTACTAAAAATACAAAAAGTTAGCTGGGCCTAGTGCTGGGTGCCTGCTGGGTCTGTCCTGCAGTCCCTGGCCGATGGATGAAGGGAGTACTCAGACACAGGTATACAGTGTAAGAGCAGTTGGGTGACAGCCCGGCTTTAGGGGCCAGACAGCAGCGACAAGAAGCTGGAGCTGTTGCTTTTATTCAGCACAGGCATAATGCCGAAAACCTGGAGACAACACAACCTGTAGGTAATTAACGTTTACTGTTTCCCTTTCAGGGAATGTCACTCGCATGGGTGATCGAAGATAAGTTCCTGGTCAATATAAGCAAACGAGCCCGTTTAAGATAAATTTCTCTACACGCTGTTGTACCTACTCCTTGCCTTCTATCTCAGGGTTATAGAACCACTGCCTTCAGCTATTCTCCCCCAAGGCTCTGCAAAACCTTCCGACCTTTCAGAAGGTTTGCCTCCTTTCGCTATAGTTTTTTCCCACCACTCTGACTAATCCCTCACAGGCGCCTGTCATTCTGGCTACTCAGGAGGTGGAGGCAGGAGAATCGCCTCAACCTGGGAGGTGGAAGTTGCAGTGAGCCAAGATTGCACCATTAAACTCCAGCCCAGGCGACAGTGCAAGACTTTGTCTCAAAAAACAACAACAACAACAACAACAAAAACCTAGCACACAGAGGAGACTTCTGCAGTTACACGAACATCCATGAAACAGTGTACATCATCTTCTGACATAAACACAGCCCACTTTTGAAGTTCTGAATCTCACACGTAGAGGAAGTGAAAGGTAGAAAATTTGACTCCATAGGTGGATCCAGTACTCAGGTGAGTTGGTGACACTCAGAGCAAGATTCAGCACCCCTATGATGCTGTGACCACTAATTAGACAAATCCACAGGAGGAGTACAGGCTGTCAGGTACAAATTTAGTCCACCGTTGACATTGTAACTCCTGTTCTTAGGCACAACATATAGGAAGGGTTAACTTCCTATACCTAAAACTGGACATGTGTCCGATTGTTAATTTCATCCCTGCACCCTCCTGCAGGTGTAATTGTAATGTTTTTCTTTGTTCAGAACCCGGGTGATCTGACTCTCTTGCCTAAGACCAGTCCACAGATGGAATAGTGACATACTGCTGAACCCAGAACAGAGGGGATGTGGCTCTATTTTTCTACACTGGTGCTGTTCACAGGAAACATTGTGAAATATCGCTGGGCCTTGCACTTAGATGCGGTAAGTCTCCTCCCCTTCTACAACCCACAGAAGGCATTGTGACATATCTCTGGGCCCCATGCCCAGGTTAGGTGACTCTCCTGCCTGTCCCCTGACTACATAAGCAATTGTGACATATTGCTGGGTCTGACACCCTGGTAATGCAGCTCTACTGCCAGCAAGCAGCTTTATGACATCTATTTTCACTCATCACCCAGGTGATGTGACTCTCTTCTCCTGCCTGGTTCCTGCTCACAGGGGAGTTGTGACATATCACTTTGCTCAGCACCAAACAAGTGTGATTTTTCTTTCATTCTAAGTTCTGCTGGCAAGGAAGATTGAGACATATAATGGGGCTCTACACCAATGTGACATTACTGTTTTGCCTTGGCCTGGACCTCAAAAGGCATTGTGACATATTGATGGGCCCAGTGACAAGATGACATGAGTCTCTTGTATGGGCCCTGAAAACAGAGCATTGTGACATATCTTTAAAAGCATCAACTATTTGATGTGACTCTCCTTTTATACCAAGGCTTTCCTCATATGAGAGATTGTGACATACCTTCTGGCCCAGAAATCAGGTGATGTATTTCTCCTGCCTGAGCGTTGCTCACAGAGAATACTGTGATATATCACTGGTCTCAGCACCCAGGTGATGTGACTCTACTGTCGGTGTCCTGGTTTCAGGAGGAAATTTAACATATCCCTGACTGAGCACCCAGGTTTTAACTCTTCTGCTTGGTGCCTGCTCTCAGAGAATATTGTGACATATCCCTGGCCTATTACTTAGATGATATAACTCTCCTGCTTGCTTCCTATCCACAGGGGAGAGTGTGACATATATCTTTGTTCAGATCATAGGTGCAATGTTGACTCTCATATCTGAAATCAACCAATAGGAGACATACTATCTCTCATATGTGGGCTTAGGAAAATGGGTAAGATTCTGGCTCTTCCCAGAGAGGAAGAAGGAAGTAGGAAGGTCAGAGACAATTACAGTCTCTCACATATTGTATAAAGCCCTTGGGTGGTATAGAGAATGTCATAGTAGGGTCCAGAAAATAGATGAGGTTGTGTTTTATGTCTGCACACTT
The DNA here is from genome assembly GCA_031835075.1 of Saguinus oedipus. Lineage (NCBI taxonomy): Eukaryota > Metazoa > Chordata > Mammalia > Primates > Cebidae > Saguinus > Saguinus oedipus. Next base: position 21,709,846 of record CM063187.1, read on the forward strand.
TGTCAACTGTTAAGATCGTCACCCTCATCCATGGACAGAGCCTACTGGTGAGGTCTTAAATCTCACAGGTGAATGCAGTGCAGAGTTGAAATTGTGACTGCCGTATGTGAATATCAGGCAACAGCTGAGGCGGTGACTCATTAGTAAGCCTGGCTTATAGGCAGGCAACAGCTTTCATATCTGGACCCAGCCAATACAGAGATGTTAACTCATATCTGGGCATAGAAACACAGGTACGATCATGGGTCCACACCAACACAGATGTCTCCCAGTCGTGACTCTCAGGCAAACCTAATAAATTCCTTGGGTGGTACATCGAGTGTTCTAACTGGGTTCAGCTTACAGTTGAGGTTTTGACACTCCTGCATACCCAGCCAACAATAAACATTGTCATCCTTTTTATATGAACACAGTCCACTGGTGTTTCTGAATCTCATATGCAGAGATAGTCTCAAGTTGGAAAATTTACTCTCGTAAGTCAATTCAGTCCAAAGGTAAGTTGGTGACTTTCAGACCAGGATTGAACACAGCTGTTAGTCTGTGATTCCACAAAGGTGACACAACCAATAAGAGGGATTGAGTCCGGCCGGGCGCAGTGGCTCAAGCCTGTAATCCCAGCACTTTGGGAGGCCGAGGTGGGTGGATCACGGTCAAGAGATCGAGACCATCCTGGTCAACATGGTGAAACCCCATCTCTACTAAAAATACAAAAAATTAGCTGGGCATGGTGGTGCGTGCCTGTAATCCCAGTTACTCAGGAGGCTGAGGCAGGAGAATTGCCTGAATCCAGGAGGTGGAGGTTACCATGAGCCGAGATCGCACCACTGCACTCCAGCCTGGGTAACAAAAGTGAAACTCCATCTCAAAAAAAAAGAGGGATTGAGTCATTTAGTGATTCAATTCTTTCTAAAAATTGTGATTTGTGTACTTAGACCCAACGTACAGGAGGTGTTGACTCTCATACAAAGATCTGGACTATGTATAGGATTGTTAATCTTATCCCTAGTCTTTCCTGCAGGTGTGATTTTGATATACAAATTCTGCCTGGCACGTGAGTAATGTGGTTCTTCAAAATTGGCCCAGCCTACAAGTAGAATTGTGCCATACTGCTGGACCCAGCACCTAGGTGATGTAACTCTATTCTCCTGCCTTGGTGCTACTCTAAAAAGACATTGTAACATGCCGGGAACTCTTGACCAGCAAGAGGGTTCCAACCTGAATGGGGAGCACGCTGGAAATAATAAAGAATACACAAAGCGGGGTCAGGAGGGATGAAGAGATGTTGCTCTCTCATCAAGCTAAGAATATATAGTTTTCAGGGTCTGATTGACGTCATGGTAAGGAGAAAAATAAGTAGCTAAATCATCAATTCTATACAATAAATTGACAGCTAAGCGAAAGGTGGCTATGGAAGATAATAATATCTTTGGTGCTCCTAAGCAAGTTTCTTGTAGCAAAAAAGTTTGTTCCTCATGAATGCAGGGGGCCATCTGGTTTCGCCTGTCTCGTTATCTTTTAGTTAGATTCTCCTTTTTTCCTGTCCTCGACTTCCCTATCTCTACTTCCCTCTGCCTAGGGGCTCTGCTTCTGGGGTCAACCTCCCATATAGTGAAGCCCGCTTTGCAGTCTCACACGGGTGGGTCCCCAACAGTAACATATCACAGCTTTGCACCCAGGTAATGTGAGTCTCCTCTCTTGCCGTGGTGCTGCACACAGAAGTGGGATATGTACAGGATTGTTAAATATCTGACCTTCTTTGCATCTTTGACCTTCCTGCACGTGTGATTGTGACACATGCCTCTGTGTAGAACCTGAGTGAGTTTACTCTCCCACTTGGATTTAACCCACAGATGGAATTGTGACATTGTTGGACCGGAAACTAGGTTATGTGACTCTATTCTCTTGTCTCTGTGGTTTCACATGGGGTATTGTGACATATCACTGGGCCTTGTACCCAAGTGATGGGAATTTTCTCTCCTGGTTTGGTGCTGTCCACAGTGAGCGTTGTGAAGTATTGCTGCCATCCCCGCTAGGTTATGCTACTCTCCTGCCTCTGCTTTGCCCACATGAGTCACTGTGACATATTGCTGGTTCAAAAGCCCAGGTAATATAAGTCTTGTTTGGCTTCTGCCTGCAGGAGCCATTGTCACATATCTCTGTGCTCCTCACCCAGGTGATGTGACTCCCTTTCTGCCTGCTTCCTTCTCACAAAAGTAACATCGCTAGGCCCGGTTCCTAGCTGGTGTGACTCTTTTATTCTTTGTAGGATCCACCTGCAGCAGCAGAGATTGTAACACCTCTGGGTCAGCAGCATGGTGCTGTTACTCTTTTGCCCTGGGCCTGCCCTCAGAAGGCACTGTAACATATTCATGAGCCCAACGCCAAGGTGATGTGTGTCTCCAGCCTAGACCCAGCCATCAGGGGGCATTGTGACGTATCCCTTGGCCCATCAGGTGTTTGATGTTATCCCCTCCCCTCTTTTACCCTGTGTTTTTCTATGAGAGACATGGTCACAAGTTTCTGGGCCCAGCACATAGGTGATGTCTTCCCAAGACCTGTCCATGTGGGGATTGTGATATATCACATGGCCCAGTACTTATTGATGTGACTCTCCCCTCATGCCTAGGCCCTGCTCACAGGTATGATTGTGACACATAGCTTGGCCTGGCCCCTTGGTTATGTAACTCTCCTCTTATTCTCCAGTCATTTTGACAGGGGGTATTGTGACATATGGCTAGACTGAGAACCTAAGGTGATGTGACCCCCTCTACTGCTTGAAATATACCCAAAAAGAGAGTTTGATATATTACTTGGCCAGGATCCTAGGTGATGTTACTCTTTTCTTCTGCCTAAGCCCTGCATTACTGGGACACATTACTGGGGCCAACACCTAGGTGATGTAACTCTCCTGCATGGGTTTTGCCTACAGGGATATGATGATGTATCTTTTCATTCATTATCCAGGTGGTGTGACTCTCCTTTAATGCCTGGGCCTTGATTAAAAAGGAATTGTGACATATCCCTGGATCTAGCATTTAGGTGATGTAACTCGCCTTTATTGCCAGGGCATGAAATACTAGTATTGTGATATATCTCTGGGTCTGACTCCTAGGGGATGAGAGGCTCCTGCCTGGGCCCTGCCCACAGGAGGCTTTGTGGCATGTGTCTGGCCTCATTACCTAGAAAGAGGTGACTCTCCTCTTCTACCTGTTTTCTTCCCACAGAGAAGATTCTGACATCACTGAACCCAGCAATTAGAATATGTTTCTCAGGCCTGACATGGTGGCTCATGCCTATAATCCCAGCACTTTTGGAGGCTGAGGGAGGTGGATCATGAGGTTAGAAGTTCAAGACCAGCATGGCCAACATGGTGAAAACCCATCTCTACTAAAAATAGAAAAATTAGCTGGGCATGGTGGCAGGCACCTGTTATCAGGCAGGCACCTCTCCTACTGGAGAGGCTGAGGCAGGAGAATCATTTGAACCTGGGAGGTGGAGGTTGCAATGAACTGAGATTGTACTATTGCACTTCAGACTGGGTGATAATGCAAGATTACACATAAAAAAAGAGGAGGAGGAGGAGGAGGAGGAAGACATAGTTTCTCTCCTGTCTAATCCTTGCCCACAAGAACATTGTGACATATCCTTGGGCTCAGCACTCAGGTGATGGGACTCTGCCACCTGTTCCCTGTCTACTTAGGCTATTGTGAAGTATAGCTGGTTTCAATACCCAGGTGATACAACTCTCCTGCCAGGCCACTGCCTTCCAGGGATATTTTTGACATAGCTTTGTGCCAACCACCCAGGAGATGTGACTCTTTTCACTTGCCTGGTCCTTGTTCACTGGGGAATAATAATGTCTATTGCTGGTTTCAGCACTGAGCTGATGTGACTTGTCTCTTTTTCCTAGATTCTGACTGCAAACAACTGACATATCACTAGGCCCATCAGCAGTTATTTAGCCTGGCCCACCCCTTAAAAGACATTGTGACATATTGCAGTGCCCAGCACCAATGTAATTTGTCTCCTGACTAAACCCTGCCTACTGGGGGCACTGTGACATATCTCTTGGCCCATCAACTATTTGATGTACTCTTTTTGCTTACCTGGGTTTTGCCAGTAGTAGAGATTGTGACCTATCTCTGGGCCCAGCACCTAGATATTGTGACTCTCCTCCCCTGCCTGCTCCATGCCCACAGAAAAGAGAGTGACTTATTGCTAGGTTTGACTCACAAGTGATTCAACTTTTCTGCATGATCCCAGCCCACACAGCTTATTGTGACATCTCTAGGCTCATCAACTAGATGATGTGATTCTTCTTTTCCTCCTGGGAACTGTCCAGATTGAGGATTGTGACACATCACTTGGCCCTGCACCTATGTGATAGGACTCTCTTTTCCCTGGGCCCGTCAATTTGGGTGATTGTGTCATACAGCTTAACTCAGCCTCTAGGTTGTATGACTCCCCTGTTTTTCCTGAGTCCTACCCACAGAGGTCATTGCAACATATCTCTGAGCCCCTAATTTAGGTAATTTGACTCTCCTGCCTGGGGCTTTTCCTCAGTGATTTTTGTGACATTTTTTTGACTCAGCACCTGGGTAATGTGACTCTTCTCCACTGCTTGGACTCTGTCACAGAAGGTATTGTGATGTATCACTAGGCCTAACACCTAGGTGAAGATACTGTCTTCTGCCTGGACCCTGCATAAATTGTATATTTTGATACATCATCCCTTGATTCAGGCCATGTATGTAATTTTTAATGTCATCACAAGACTTTTCAACATAAACCAGTAATTGTGAAACTGTGACATATGCCTTGGCCCAGCACAGAGTTATTTGTCTCTTTTTCCTGAGCCCAGCTCATGGTGCCATATTGCTGGTCCCAGACCCTTGGTAATTTGATTCTATTTGCCTTGATACAGCCCACAGGCGTCATTGTGACATATCAGTGTGCATTGTACTCCCGTGATGTGAGTCTCCTCTTCTGCCTTGGTGCTGCCCACAGGTGTATTGTGATATATTTCTGGATATATGCTATGTAAATTTTTTTCTTGTGCCCTAAACACATAGGCCATTGGAATATTGCTGATTTCAACACCCAGGTGATGTAACGCTTCATCCTGGACCTGTCTACAGAGGACATTGTAATATATGTCTTTAGTAATCACCCTGAAAATGTGACTGACTTTTCCTGCCTGTTCCCTAATAACAGGGTGTATTGAGACATATTCTTGGGCCCAGCACCTAGCTGATGTGACACTTTTCTTTTTTTAAGGTTCTGCTCACAAAAGATATTATGACATATGACTGTGCCTAACACTAAGGTGATGCTACTTTTTTTGCTTTGGCCATTCCCTTAGAAAGCATTGAGACATACTGCTGGGCCCAGCACTAAGATGATGTGAGTCCCCTACCTGCACCCTGACCACTGGGAGATGGTGATATATTTCTTGACCCATTACAATCTCTCCTGGGGCAAAGCTCAGGTAAATACCCTTTTTATCTACATGACGTGACATTCCTCTTCTGCCTGGACTATGTCCATGGAATAGAGAGTGACTTGTTTCTGGGGCATGTAATTATTTTTCCTGGTCCCTGCACACAGGAGTCACTGTGATAACATGTTTGGGCCTCCCACCTAGATGATGTGACTCTTTTCTTCTGGGGTTTGTCCACAGTGGGAATTATGATATGCCACTTTCTGGAGTTCCTACGTGATGTGACTCTTCCTCATTCTTGGCTTCTTCCCACTGGGGTGATTGGAGCATAAAGCTGAGCCCAGCACCTAGGCTGTGTCTCTCCTCTTGTTTATGAGCCCTACCCACAAGGGACATTGTGACATGTCTCTAGGCTTCTCACCTAGTCAATGTGCCTTCTGCCTAGGCCTCGCCTCAGAGGTATTGTGAAATAGTGCTGGACCAAGACCCTAGGTGATGTGACTGCTACTGCTTGGGGTGTGCTTCAGAAATTGTGTCCTGCTTTCAGGAGAGGATAGTAACATCTCTGGTTGAGAACCCTGTGATGTGAGTCTCCTGCCTGGTGCATGCTCTCAGGGAAGATTGTGACATAACCCTGGCCCAGCACACAGTTGATGTGACTCTCATGGTTGTTCTCTACCCACAGGTGTAATTGCGACATAACTTGGCCAAGCACACAGATGTAATGATGACTTTCATACCTCAAAGAAGCCAACAGGTGAGATCATGTTGCTCAAAGCTATGCTTAGGGAAATGAAGAAGATCCTGGGTCTTTTTCTTCTACAGAATTACCACTTTTTCACATATATAAAGCCACAGTGTGTTACAGAGAATGTCATAAAACAGTTTACCATGAAGATGAGGTTTGTCCTATGCACACCCCACCAATCAAACCGGGAGACCCCTTTATGACTGTATGGAAACAGTAGACGAGTTGTTCATAAGCTGAGGAGACCTTACAGACCAGTCGCTCAGGGGCCCAGATGTTGAATATTTTACAGATGGGAGCAGTTTTGTGCTGGAAAAGGTCCGTTGGGCTGGGTATGCAGTGGTAACATTGGACTCAGTAGTGAAGACTCAGCCTTTGCCCACTGAAATGCTGGCCCAGAAGGAAGAGCTGACAGCCTTAAACAGAGCTCTTTTGCAGCCAGGCATGGTATCTCAAGCCTGTAATCCCAGCACTTTGGGAGGCCGAGGCGGGTGGATCACAAGGTCAAGAGATCGAGACCATCCTGGTCAACATGTAGAAACTTGTCTCTACTAAAAATACAAAAAATTAGCTGAGCATGGTGGTGTGTGCCTGTAATCCCAGCTACTCAAGAGGCTGAGGCAGAAGAATTGCCTGAATCCAGGAGGCAGAGGTTGCGGTGAGCCGAGATTGCATCATTGCACTCCAGCCTGGGTAACAAGAGTGAAACTCCATCTAAAAAAAAAAAAGGCTCTTTTGCTGGAAAAAGACAATAAGGTTTACATTTATACTGACTCCAAGTATGCCTTTGACACATTTCATGTTCATGGAGCTATGGATAAGGAGAGAGGAGTTTTAACTGCTGGGGAAAAGAAATAAAATACAAGAAAGAGATTTTATACAAGGAAGAGAATACAAGCTCTTAAATGCTGCATGGGCTCCAAAGAAAGTGGGTGTTATACTTTGCAAAGGGCACCAAAAGGCAGGGATGCCAGAGGCCAAAGAAACAGGAAAGCAGACAGGGAGGCAAAATGGGCAGCAATGATCACACTGAACTTTAAAGAGAGTCTTAGCTCTGCCCCTCCTCCCAGAGCCTCCTCTCCAGGAAGCCCCGAGTTACTCTCCAAATGAGGCCTGGTTTGCCAAAAAAACTGGAATATATACTGAAGGAGGATGGTGGAAATTCTTTGATGGGAGATTGGCCATTGCTGAGATGGTGGGTACTAGATTTGTGAAGCAGTTCCACCAAGGAACTCACATGGAAAAAACAGCACTAGAAATGCTACTAGGGTGCCATTTCTACATGCCCCAGCCTACTGCCATCGCCTGAGCCATTTGTGAATAGTGCCTAACCTGTGCTCAGAACAACCCGTGGCAAGGTCTCAGCCCCCAGGAATTGAAGAAATGGGAGCCATGCTCCCCAGATCTGGACTGCCTCTAACTCCAGGGTCAGACAACGGACTAGCATTTGTAGCTAAGCTAGTTCAGGAACTAAAACTAAAGTGGAAGCTGCATGGCACCTACTGGCCACAGAGCTCGGGAAAAGTGGAGCGCGTGGACGGGACACTCAAGCAGCTGCTGAAGGAAGATTGCCAAGAAACTCATCTAAGGCGGGATCAGGTCTTGCCCATGGTCCTCCTGAGTCAGGTGCACCCCCACTAAACAAACTGGGCATTCACCCTGTCAGATTTTCTATGGCCAGTCACCCCCAATCATGAGCCAGATTCAGGGTGATCTCCAGGAGCTAGGAAACTAACCTTGAGAAGGCAATTCAGGCCTTAGGGACAGCCATGTAAAGTGTCCATGGTTGGGTACAGGAAAGAATACCTGTAAGCCTAGCAGACCCAGTACACCTTTTTAAACTTGGGGTCTCTATTTGGGTTAAAAAGTGGAATCCATTTACTCTGGGACCTATATGGAATAGACCCCATACTGTAATCTCGTCCACTCCCACTGCTGTTAAAGTTGCAGGAATCGTGCCTCGGATCCACCAGTCAGCTGAAGTCGGTGGCCCAGGACAAGTGGACCTGTCAGTCAAACCCAGACCACCTGAGCCAGCTGATCCTACAGTGAGACCAGGCTGCTGACAAAGACGACAGCCCTGCTCTGGTCAATCTGGAAGCTGACCAGTCTACGCGTGGCTGAAGCTTCAATTGTAATCAGGAAAGCAAATGTGGTTAGAAATGTTAACTCTACTGAGTTTTCCTTGTGCTGTTAGCTGTTTTATTATTAGTCTGCTGCTGTGCTCAACCCCCTCCTTCAGGAAAGGACCTCTTTTGTCCCTGGTGGGTGTAAAATGGTACTTTTTATTTTGTTCTCACCCCTCCCCATCAAGGCACTTCCTTTATTTGTACCAAGCAGTGGGCCCATAGACGGGTACCCCCACTGCTCTCACATAACATGGTCGGGAAGCACAATAACTAGAACCTGTTATATCACACTTACTATGAATGCACAGTCACCCACCAAGGAAGGGGCGCTCACAATCGGACAACCTATTCAGTCTGTGATCCAGGAAATGGCCAGTCTTACATATGTTATGACCCTAGGTTCACACCTGGAACCTGGTTTGAGATTCATGTTGGGTCAAAAGAAGGGTACCTTCTAAACCAAACCTGAGTCTCCCCTTCCCATTGTGGGGATCATATCCCTATACTTTAATCTCTGCTTATTAACTGTCACAAATAGTTTCTCCTCCCTTGTGATCTCTAGTTCTGTGGGGTATTCTAACAGCTGTCACTGGAAAACCTGTTCGTCCTCTGATTGCCCTGCCAAATCCCTAGTAATAGCTTGCTGGCGCTGTGTGACATGGTCCACAAGCCAACAATCACACATCCTGCATACTGAAGTACCAATGGCACATGATTTAAAGTAACCTGTAATCCTGTAAATCTCATGATCTTAAAACCAGATCTGCCCATATGGACTACAGGCTACCCATGACAGTACAATTTGGGGTTCACCCAAAGGCCTATATACATATTGTCAAAAAGGCTTGGACTAGTCCATCCCAACAATTTTGAGTTTTTGAGTCATTCAAGGATATCAAGCAGGAGTTGCCTGAACCCTCCCCTTTGGCTAAAAACCTATTTGTTCAGCTAGCTGAGAACATTACTGCCAGCAGCCTATGTATCTCCTCATGCTACGTTTGTGGAGGAACCAACATGGGAGACCAGTGGCCATGGGAGGCAAGGGAATTAGTGTCAGAAAATAACTTCACTTTGACTGTCATCCCCCTAACCTATGCTTGCAGGTCAGAGCATCTGGCTTTTAAAAATCTCTATTCAGGAGGTTTTGCATTGCTTGCTGGGGAAAAGCCTTCACAAACTTGGTGGGAGAATTAACTTGCCTGAGACAATATTACAATGAGACAGTAGGGAAAACTTTATGGTGGGGCGGGAAAAATAATTCCTCATTACCCCAGTCAAATCCATTCTCTGATTTCCCTTCTTTAAGCAATACTTGGTTCAAACTTGAAGTTCCAAATACCTGGCAAGCACCCTCTGATGTTTTGCCATGGTTTCTGAAGTGTGTGGCCTCTGAAATTGTCTTGTCTCTTTTAGGTTCTGCTGCACTGTCGGGGAAGGGCCCTGGAACATGGGATAGCCAAGCTCATGCTTCTGGAAACTTGCTGTTACATTGCACTGGAGACTCGCTCTGAATTATTTTTCATACAAGATCAAAAAACCCTCTCTTGGGGTCTGAATCTGAGTCTCTTTCCTGTAACAAAACTAGAATAAAAATTTGCCGGTTGGAGCCAGGTGCAGTGGCTCACGCCTGTAATCCCAGCACTTTGGAAGGCTGGCAGATCACTTGAGGTCAGGAGTTCGAGATCAGCCTGGCCAACATGGCATAACCCCATCTCTACTAAAAATACAAAAAATTGGCCGGGGGCGGTGGCTCAAGCCTGTAATCCCAGCACTTTGGGAGGCTGAGGCGGGTGGATCATGAGGTCAAGAGATTGAGACCATCCTGGTCAACATGGTGAAACCCCATCTCTACTAAAAATACAAAAAATTAGCTGGGCATGGTGGCGCACACCTGCAGTCCCAGCTACTCAGGAGGCTGAGGCAGGAGAATTGCCTGAACCCCGGAGGCGGAGGTTGTGGTGAACTGAGATTGCGCCATTGCACTCCAGCCTGGGTAACAAGAGCGAAACTCCGTCTCAAAAAAAAAAAAGAAATACAAAAAATTTCTGGACTTGGTGGTGCGTGCCTGTAATCCCAGCTATTCAGGAGGCTGAGGAAACCTAAATACTCATCCAACAGCTCCTAGATCTCAAAAATAAATTCAGTGAAGTTTCGGGATACAAATTCAATGTGCACATATTAGTGGCATTGGTACACACCAACAGTGACCAAACTGATATTTAAATCGAGAACTCAACTCCTTTTAAAGCACCTGCAAAAAAATAAGATAATTAGGAATATACCTAACAAAGGCAATGAAATAGCTCTACAAAAGAACCTCTAAGACATTGTTGAAAGGTATCATAGATGACACAAATGAATGAAAACACATCCCATGCTTATAGATGGGTAGAGTTAGTACTGTAAAAATGGTCGGCAGGGCGCCGTGACTCATGCCTATAATCCCAGCACTTTGGGAGGCCGAGGTGGGTGGATCACGAGGTCAACAGATTGAGACCATCCTGGTCAACAAGGTGAAACCCTGTCTCTACTAAAAATACAAAAATTAGCTGGCCATGGTGGTGTGTGCCCATAGTCCCAGCTACTCGGGAGGCTGAGGCAGGAGAATTGCTTGAACCCAGGAGGCAGAGTTTGTGGTGAGCCGAGATCACGACATTGCATTCCAGCCTGGGTAACAAGAGCAAAACTCCATCTAAAAAAAAAATGGTCATACTACCAAAAGCAATCTACAAATTCAATGCAATTCCCATAAAAAGAACATTATTATTCCTCACAGAACTAAAAAACAAAATCTGAAATTCATATGAAACAAGAAAAAGAACCTATATAGCCAAAGCAAGACTGAGCAAAACAAAACTCAAGATTGATCAAAGATGTTAAAACCTGAAACTATAAACATTCTAGAAGGTAGTTTTTTTTTCCCCCCCCCCTTAGAGACGGGGTTTCACTATGTTAGCCAGGCTGGTCTTGAACTACTGACCTCAAGTGATCCACCGGCCTTGGACTCCCAAAGTGCTGGGATTACAGGAGTGAGCCACCACGCCCGGCCAGCTATTTCAGTTTTCAAAAGTGAGGGTTAGAAATAACTTTTTTAAGTTTTTTTTTTAAGTTTATCTTATCAAATGCAGAAATGAAATAAAATGTGGTATCTGTCCTAATGATATTTATGGTTGTGGTGATGCAGAAATATCCATGCTCCCAAGCAAGAGGTGAAAAATCATGTTCTCCCCAAAATGGGGAAACCAGTGCTACCTGGGACTCAAAGGGATGTTCAGGTTACATCTGTCAGGACGGATTCAATAAGAGAGAACCATCTTTGGAGCACAGTGGGACTCTCACCTGAGATTTTGATGAGTCATCTGGATGACATCAGAGGCAAGCATTACCCAAAATGAGAGTCCCAATAAGACTTTTACGTGAGATGGTTTTAGAAGATGGTGGCCCAACTCACACAGAAGATGATGGCCGTGCAGTCAAGTGGGACAGATATTTTTTCTCAGGAGCAGAAATCTTAATGTAGGAGATGGCCTCTCACTAAGTAGTTGAAGTATGTCCTGAAGAAACTTTCTTGGGGTCAGATTGCACACCGTCTCCCTGAGTTGCATAAAGCAAAGAACAGCATGCCTACACTCCAGCTTCTAGTGTGTACCAACTCAGGAGAAAACACATCACTAAGTTTGTTTCAAACATACTTTGTTTGCCATTAAAAAAAAATGAACCAATACCGTAGAAACTCAAGGACTGCCTAAGGGTAGGTAACAAGTCTGACATCCCCAGAAGTATTTAAATGCTAGCTAGACAAACACTCTGTGGAAATAGGTTTCACTCTTTGTGAAAGGGGTACAATAAATCTTTTTCTTTGGCACTGACAGATCTAGTGAAGGTCTTCACATACAGTAGATAAACAGCAATGCCTGTTTACTAAATAAATTTTGTTTTCAAAGATTACTGGTGAAGAAAAATATCAATATATCTCTAAGACATTAAGGATATCACAAGACCACTTATGTTCTTTACGGGGTTTCACTTAAAAAATGAGTTGAAAATCTGACCATGAAAGGAGTTCTGATGCCCCTGAGTAGAACTACCCTGAACTACTGTGCTGGACTTAAGCCATCCTGGGAGTCCTAGCTTGGTTCCTACCCAAAGTCTCTCCTCATGAATCCTACGCTTACAATCAAACAGGTAAAGGATCACTAAATCAAACATAAGCTTTAACACTCTTTAGGTGTACATCTCATGGGAAAATTATTCAAAAACTCAGGCCATCGCTGGGTGCGGTGGCTCAAGCCTGTAATCTCAGCACTTTGGGAGGCCGAGGCGGGTGGATCACGAGGTCAAGAGATCGAGACCATCCTGGTCAACATGGTGAAACCCCGTCTCTACTAAAGATACAAAAAATTAGCTGGGCAAGGTGGCGCGTGCCTGTAATCCCAGCTACTCAGGAGGCTGAGGCAGAAGAATTGCCTGAACCCAGGAGGCGGAGGTTGCAGTGAGCCGAGATCGTGCCATTGTACTCCAGCCTGGGTAACAAGAGCGAAACTCCGACTCAAAAAAAAAAAAAAAAAAAAACCTCAGGCCATCTACAAGAAATCTTTCCTTTGCATTTTAGTATCAATAAATTAAAAGGAAAGAAGAAAAAAATAAGGAAAAGCCATTTAATTATTTTCATAGGTAAGACCATAGCATTGGTTTATTAGTTATGTGAGTACTTTTTATGCTTCATCCATGCCAGGTAAATAATTTTTTTTTTTGAGATGGAGTTTCACTGTTGTTACCCAGACTGGAGTGCAATGGCACTATCTCGGCTCACCGCAACCTCTGCCTTCTGGGTTCAAGCAATTCTCCTGCCTCGCCTCCCGAGTAGCTGGGACTACAGGCATGCACCACCATGCCCAGCTAATTTTTGTATTTTTAGTAGAGACAGGGTTTCACCTTGTTGACCAGGATGGTCTCGATCTCTTGACCTCATGATCCACCCGCCTCGACCTCCCAAAGTGCTGGGATTATAGGTGTGAGCCACTGCACCCGGGCAGGTAAATAATTTTTAACCAACTAAAACACATTTCAAGTGGAGAACATAACTCTTTAAATGGTAGGAAACATGCCCTGTTCATATACATTGCTTAATCCAGCATTTCAATCTCAGTGAGGCACCACCATTTACCCAACTATAAAATCCAAGATCGGGAAAACATCTATCCCTTCCCCACACCATCACATCAGCAAGTCTCTCTTACCTCTGAAACCACTATCAAGTCCATCTGAGCTCCCATCTCTACTGCTAGTATGTTTCAGGCCACTGCTGCTTTTCAAAGTTTTCAAAAACTAGCCTAACTGATCTTCTTCCAAACAGAAAGCCCATCATTATTTCCTTCTCCCAGGTCTATTTACTACCATGGGTAAAAATTGCCATTAACATGCACATCTCACCACACTACTTTTTGCCCCAACACTTCACAGCTTTCCAAGTTCTTACAAGCCTGATCTAGCCCCTATCGACTTCATTATTTCTGTCATTTATCTCATTCAGTGTCTTTCCTTCCAAACATATTGTACTTCTCCCACTTCCCTGGACACATCACCTTTTCAACCTTGGCTTCCATATTGGTTGTTCTCGAAAGCATTCTGTCCTCCTGTCACCCATCCTTCAGATATTAGCTCAAATGTGACTTCAACAGGATGCTTTCCTTGACTTGAAATCCAACATCCTTCATTCCTCTTCCATACACAAAGGGAAAACTTTACTTCATAGGTTCTTGTCATACTTAACTTTGAGCAATTAACACTGGAATAAGTGACCTGTTCATGACTGGATGAGTGTCTTTGAATGTGACCTATCCTTTTTGAGATTAGCAACTGTCTGTTTTTGCTATACCAGTAGACTTGGTGGTAAAGACAGAACCTTCACAAGCAGATATTTATGGAATAAATAAAAATTTGTAAATGTAAAAAAAAATCATAAGAATGGTAAATTTGGTTGTGAAAAACTCTTTTCTAAAAGGAAGCTAAATCTGATACAGAATTATATTTAGCAAAATTAAGTTGTGAAAACTTAATAAGTTTTTGAACACACAAATTATTTCTAGAAAATTTATTTTCATAATTTAAATACAAATCAAATTTAACAAAACACAAATTAAGCCTCCATTAAGTTACTGTGATTTAACTTTTAAGTAGAATATTTGAACCAAATACATATTTAACTAACCACAGAAAACTAAAAAAATCACAGAACCAGGTACATACAGATCTAACTAATCAAAACACAGAAAACCTGTTTGAGATGTTAGTTGAGGTGGGAGAATTGCTTGAATCCAAAAGGTGGAGGTGGTAGTGAGCCGAGATTGCACCCTTCACTCCAGCCTGGGCAACAGAGCAAGACACCTTCTCAAAAAAAAAAAAAAAAAAAAAACCCACAGTAGTCATTGAGCACTAAGCATGCAATTGTGCTAGGTACAGGATATTAAGAAAATATTCTTGGCCAGGCAGGGTGGCTCATGCCTGTAATCCCAGCACTTTGGGAGGCCGAGGCAGGCTGATCACGAGGTCAGGAGTTCAAGACCAGCCTGTCCAATATGATGAAACCCTGTTTCTACAAAAAAAATTAAAATAAAATAAAATAATTAGTGAGGGGCGGTGGTTCACACCTGTAGTCCCAGCTCCTTGGGAGGCTGAGGCGGGAGAATTGCTTGAACCCAGGAGGTGGAGGTTGCAGTAAGCCAAGATGGTGCCACTGCACTCCAGCATGGGTGACAAAGTGAGACTCCATTAAAAAAAAAAATTATCACTGTCTCCTTTGTTGCATCCCTGTATTATCCCCATCCTTCCCAGCCAGGGAAGCTGGCTGACATCCACCCTCTCAAGAGAACATGTATGGACAGAATCCCTGGCTAGGAAACACTGTTCTATGCAAAGAGCAGATTGTTGTGTAAGAATTTTGTAAAACCTTGAGAAATTAAAATAAGGGAGACTATAAATGCAAAAACACTAACTGTCAAGCAAGTAAGAGCTAGTTCAAACAATTTTTTGAAAGATGTACTTGGCCGGGCACGGTGGCTCACACCTGTAATCCCAGCACTTTGGGATACTGAGGTGGGCAGATCACCTGAGGTCAGGAGTTTGAGACCAGCCTGACCAATATGAGGAAACCCCATCTTAAAAAATAAATAAGGAGAATGATCCAAGATGGCTGACAGCTAATATTTCAAGATTGTAGCTCCCAGTGAAAACGCAGAGAACAAAAGGACACCACACTTTCAGACAAATTTTGGTCACTCACGGAGCAGAAGATTCCCAGTGGAGGAGCTGCACGGGTCGCCAGCACGACTCTTGTGGCCAGTGCAGCAGTTTTGCCGGTACCTCAGCGCGGCAGCTCTTGGAGCAGAGTAAACAGAACTGGTTCCCCTTCTGGCCGATGTTTGGAGCTCCGGGAAGGCAGAGTTGCCTATACAGACTCAAGAAGGAAGTCAGACTGGAGATTCCTGGGCAGAAAAGCACCATCAGCCTTAATGCCGCTGTTTTAACCGGCGCAGTGGGTTGCTCATATTTTGGCCCTGGGAACTAACAACTTGGACCTCTACTCAGAGACCTAATTTGAAAGGTGGTAATTACAAAGATGACAGGTGGATAAACTTACAATGATGGGAAGAAACCAGCATAAAAAGGCTGAGAATACTCAAAATCAGAATGCCTCTCCCTCTGAAGAGGATCACAGTTCCTCACCAACAAGGGAACAAGGCTTGATGGAGAATGAGCGCATCCCAATAACAGAATCAGGCTTCAGAACATGAATAATAAGAAACTTCTGTGAGTTAAAAGAACATGTTGTAGCTCAACATAAAGAAACTAAGAACTTTGAAAAAAGGTTTGATGAAATCCTAATGCGAATAGACAATTTAGAGAGGAATATAAGTGAATTAATGGAACTGAAGAATACAATACAGGAACTCTGAGAAGTATGCACAAGTTTAAACACATGAATTGTTCAAGCAAAAGAAAGGATATCAGAGGTCGAAGTCCAACTTAATGAAATAAAATGAGAAGACAAGAATAGAGAAAAAAGGATAAAAAGAAATGAGCAAAGTCTCCAAGAAATGTGAGACTATGTGAAAAGACCAAATTTACGTTTGATAGGTGTACCTGAATGCGACAGAGAGAATGAATCCAAGCTGGAAAATATTCTTCAGGATATTATTCAGGAAAATTTTCCTAAACTAGGAAAGCAGGACAACATTCAACCCCAGGTAATACAGAGAACACCACAAAGATACTCCTCCAGAAGAGCAACCCAAAGACACATAATCATTAGATTCACCAAGGTTGAAATAAAGGAAAAAATGCTAAGGGCACCCAGTGAGAAAAGTTGGGTTACTCACAAAGGGAAGACAATTAGACTAACAGCAAATCTCTTGGCAGAAACCCTGCAAGACAGAAAAGAGTGGGGGCCAATAGTCAATATTCTTAAAGAAAATAATTTTCAACCCAGAATTTCATATTCAGCCAAACTAAGTTTCATAGATGTAGGAGAAATAAAATTCTTTATGAACAAGCAAATGCTAAAAGATTTTGTCACCATCAGGCCTGCCTTGTAAGAGCTACTGAAGGAAGCACTACACATGAAAAGGAAAACTGATACCAGCCCCTGCAAAAAGATACCAAATTGTAAAGATCATCAACACTATAAAGAAACTGTATCAGGCCAGGTGCGGTGGCTCAAGCCTGTAATCCTAGCACGTTGGGAGGCCAAGGCGGGTGGATCACGAGGTCAAGATATCAAGACCATCCTGGTCAACATGGTGAAACCCCATCTCTACTAAAGATACAAAATATTAGCTGGGCATGGTGGCACGTGCCTGTAATCCCAGCTACTCAGGAGGCTGAGGCAGGAGAATTGCCTTAACCCAGGAGGCAGAGGTTGCGGTGAGCCGAGATCGCGCCATTGCACTCCAGCCTGGGTAACAAGAGCGAAACTCCGTCTCAAAAAAAAAAAAAAAGAAACTGTATCAACAAACAGGCAAAATAACCAGCTATTATTATAATTACAGGATCAAATTCGCACAAAAGAATATTACCCTTAAATGTAAATGGGCTAAATGCCCCAATTAAAAGACACAAACTGGCAAATTGGATAATAAGTTAAGACCCTTTGGTCTGCTATATTCAGGAGACCCATCTTATGTGCAAAGACACACATAGGCTCAAAATAAAGGGATGGAGTAATATTTATCAAGCAAATGGAAAGAAAAAAAAAGCAGTGGTTGCAATCCTAGTATCTGACAAAACAGATTTTTTTTTTTTTTGAGACAGTCTCACTCTGTCACCAGGCATCAGGCTGGAGTGCAGTGGCACAATCTTGGCTCACTACAACCTCTGCCTCCCAGGTTCAAGCAATTCTCCTACCTCAGCCTCCTGAGTAGCTGGGGCTACAGGCGCATGCCACCATGCCCAGCTAATTTTTGTATTTTTAGTAGAGATGGGGTTTCACCATGTTGGCCAGGATGGTCTCGATCTCTTGACCTCATGATCTGCCCATCTTGGCCTCCCAAAGTGCTGGAATTACAGGCTTGAGCCACCACTCCTGACCCTGATAAAACAGATTTTAAGCCAACAAGATCAAAAGAGACAAGGGCATTACATAATGGTAAAGAAATCAATGCAACAAGTAGAACTAACTATCCTAATTTTATATGCACCCAATACAGGAGCACCCAGATTTATAAAGCAAGTTCTTGGAGATCTACAAAGAGACCTAGACTTCCACCAATAATTTTGGAATACTTTAACACTCCACTGTCAATATTAGACACATCAGCAAGAAAGAAAATTAACAAGGACATCCAGGACTTGAACACAGCTCTGGACCAAGCAAACCTAGTAGACATCTACATAACTCTCCACCCCAAATCAACAGAATATACATTCTTCTCAGCACCACAACACACTTATTCAAAAATTGATCCAAAAATCGGAAGTAAAACACTCCTTAGCAAATGCTAGAGAATGAAAATCATAACTAATGGTATCTCAGAACACAGTGCAATCAAAATAGAACTCAGGATCAAAAAGCTCACTCAAAACCACACAACTACATGGAAACTGAACAACCTGCTCCTGAATGAGTACTGGATAAATAACTAAATGAAGGCAGAAATAAAGATGTTCTTTGAAACCAATGAGAACGAAGACACAATGTACCAGAATCTCTGGGACACATTTAAAGCAGTATATAGAGGAAAATTTATAGCAGTAAATGCCCAAAAGAGAAAGCAGGAAAGATTGAAAATTGACACCCTAACATCACAATGAAAAGAACTGCAGAAGCAAGAACAAATAAATTCAAATGCTAACAGAAGACATCAAATAACTAAGATCAGAGAAGAACTGAAGGAGATAGAGACATGAAAAACCCTTCAAAAAATTAAAGAATCCAGAAGCTGGTTGTTTGAAAAGATCAACAAAATAGATAGACCACTAGCCAGACTAATAAAGATTCAAATAGATGTAATAAAAATTATTAAGGCAATATCACCACCAATCCCATAGAAATACAAACTATCATCAGAGAATACTGTAAATACCTCTACGCAAATAAACCAGAAAATCTAGAAGAAATGGATAAATTCCTGGACACTTACACTCTCCCAAGTCTAAATCAGAAAGAAGTCAAATCCCTTCATAGACCAATAATGAGTTCTGAACTTGAGGGAGAAATTAATAGCCTACCAGCCAAAGAAGTCCAAGACCAGGTGGATTCAGAGCTGAATCCTACCGGAAGTACAAAGAGGAGCTGGTACCATTCCTTCTGAAACTATTCCAAACAATAGAAAAAGAGGGAATCCTTCCGAATTCCTTTTATGAGACCAACATCATCCTAATACCAAAACCTGGCAGAGACACACCTAAAAAAGAAAATTTCAGGCCAGTATCCCTGACAAACATCAATGCAAAAATCCTCAATAAAATAATGGCAAACCGAGTCCAACAGCACATCAAAAAAAGCTTATTTATCAGCATCAAGTGGGCTTCATCCCTGGGATGCAAGGCTGGTTCAACATACACAAATCAATAAATGTAATCTGTCACATAAACAGAACCAAAGACAAAAACCATATAATTATCTCAATGGATACAGAGAAGACTTTTGACAAAATTCAACAGCGCTTCATGCTAAAAACTCTCAATAAACTTGGTATCAATGACATGTATTAAAATAATAAGAGCTGTTTATGGCAAATCCACAGCCAATATCGTACTGAATGGGCAAAAACTGGAAGCATTCCCTTTGAAAACTGGCACAAGACAAGGAGGTCCTCTTCACTCCTATTCAACATAACATTGGAAGTGCTGGCCGGGGCAATCAGGCAAGAGAGAAAAATGAAGGGTATTCAATTAGGTAAAGAGGAAATCAAATTTTCTCGGTTTGCAGATGAGATAATTGTTTATCTAGAAGACCCTATCGTCTCAGCCCAAAATCTCCTTAAGCTGATAAGCAACTTCAGCAAAGTCTCAGGATACAATATCTATGTGCAAAAGTTACAAGCATTCCTATACACCAATAACAGACAGCCAAATCTAAGTGAACTCCCAGTCACAATTTCTACAAAGAGAATTAAATACCTAGGAATACAACTTACAAGGGATGTGAAGGACTTCTTCAAGGAGAACTACAAACCACTGTTAAATAAGAGAGGACACAAACAAATGGAAAAACATTCCATGCTCATGGTTAGGAAAAACCAATATTGTGAAAATGGCCCTACTGTCCAAAGTAATCTATAGATTCAATGCTATCCGCATCAAGCTACCCTTGAGTTTCTTCACAGAATTGGAAAAAAATCACTTTAAATTTCATATGAAACCAGGGAAGAGCCTGTATAGCCAAGATATTTTTTTTAATAAAATTTTTTAAATAGAGATGGGGTTTTTCACGTTGGCCAGGCTGGTCTCGAACTCCTGACCTTAGGTGATCCACCTGTCTCAGCCTCCCAAAGTGCCAAGATTACAGGTGTGAGTCACTGTGCCTGGCCATAGCCAAGATAATTTTAAGAAGAACAAAAAAAGCTGGATACATCATGCTACCTGATTTCAAACTATTCTACAAGTTTACAGTAATCAAAACAGCATGGTATTGGTACCAAAACAGATATATAGTCCAATGGAATAGAACAGAGGCCTCAGAAATAACACCACACACCTACAACCATCTGATCTTTGACAAACCTTGCAAAAATAAACAATGGGGAAAGGATTCCTCATTTAATAAACGGTGTTGGGAAACTGGTTAGCCATATGCACAAAGCTGAAACTGAATCCCTTTTTTACACCTTATACAAAAATTAACTCAAGATGAATTAAAGAATTAAATGGAAGACTAAAAACCCTAGAAAAAAATCTAGGTAATATCATTCAAGACATAGGCATGGACAAAGACTTCATGACTAAAACACCAAAAGCAATGGCAACAAAAGCCAAAATAGACAAATGAAATCTAATTAAAATAAAGAACTTCTGCACAGCAAATGAGACTATCATCAGAATGAACAGGCAGCCTACAGAATGGGAGAAAACTTTTGCAATCTACTCATCTGTAGATTGCAAAAAGCTGATATCCATAATCTACAAAGAACCTAAATAAATTTACAGGAAAGAAACAACCTCATCAAAAAGTGAGTGAAGGATATGAACAGACACTTCTCAAAAGGAGACATTTATTCAGCCAACAAACACATGAAAAAAAGATTATCACTGGTCATTAGAGAAATGCAAATGCAAACACAGTGAGATACCATCTCACACCAGTTAGAATGGTGATCTGTCAAAAGTCAGGAGACAACAGATGCTGGAGAGGATGTGGAGAAATAGGAACACTTTTACACTGTTGGTGGAAGTGTAAGTTAATTCAGCCATTGTGGAAGACAGTGTGGTGATTTCTCAAGGATCCAGAACTAGAACTTTCATTTGACCCAGCAATTCTATTTCTGAGTATATACCCAAAGAATTATAAATTATTTTATTATAAAGACACATGCACATGTATGTTTATTGCAGCACAATTCACAATAGTGAAAACTTGGAACCATCCCAAATGACTATCAATGATAGACTGAAAAAAGAAAATGCGAAAAAGGATAAGTTCATGTCTTTTGTAGCGAGGGACATGGATGAAGGTGGAAACCATTATTCTCAGCAAACACAACAGAAAACCAAACACGGCATGTTCTCATTCATAAGTAGGAGTTGAGCAATGAGAACATATGGCCACAGGGAGGCGAACATCACACACTGGGGCCTGTTGGGACATGGGGGCTATGGGAAGGATAGCATTAGGAGATATATATCTAATGCAGATGATGAGGTGATGGATGCAGCCAACCACCATGGCATGTGTATACCTATGTAACAAACCTGCATGTTCTGCACATGTACCCCAGAACTTAAAGTACAATCATAATAATAATAAATTGGACGTTTGTTGATTTAGCAGTTGCTGAAATCAAAGAAAAAGGGCACACAGGGTGGGGTCAAGAGTAAACTTAATGAGGGCAGTTTCAAGGTTTTGCAGTAAATAAACAGAGAAGTTTATCAGCGGGAAAAGCATGGGTATATGGCCTGCACAATCGGAGTGTTATCTGAAGGTCTACAGATAGGGGCAGGACTGCTTCAAATGGTTTTTTACTTAAGGTTATTCTTATGATGTCAGGGTCATGACCTTGCAATTGATTGCATCATTTGCAGCCTGTATAGATGACTTTACTCACTAGCTGGTCATAGGGAGATAGTGTTTTAGTCCCAGTATATGAGCAAAATTCCCATTCTAGGAGGTGCAGCCCTGGGACCATCTGTCCTATTCATCCTGTTGGGGAATGTTCAGTAAGAAATACAGATAATTGGACTGAAAATCATGGGTCTATGTGATCTAGTTGCCTCTGAGTAATAGCTTGCTTTATTTCCTCAATTTCTCCTTTTGCAGCAGAGGTCGAATACCTGGGTGAGTCCAGGGCTGCATTGCCCTATAGGACAGAAACATTCTGTAACTTATCAGCAGTTATGCCCAATGTGGGGCAAGGCCTATTAATATCACCCGGTAATTTTCGGTAATCATTTAAGGTATATAAGTTGTTAGTATTCAACTTAACTTTTTGAGGTCTTACTGACCAGGAAGTAGTAGGTATCCAGGATATTTTCAAGGGGAGGACATCTGTACCCTTTCAGGTGTATTCCTTTTGACAGGTGCATATGAACTCAAAAGTAGTGGCTCCGCTGGGGCTACCAGTAAGATGTCTTCCATATAATAGATGATCTTGCAATTAGGAAATTCTTTTCTACTGGGGATAAAGTCTGATTTACATGATACTGACACATAATAGGACTGTTCAGCATTCCTTGAGGAAGTACTTTCCAATGAAATTGGTGAGCTGAAACCCGGGTGCAGTGGCTCACACCTGTTATCCCAGCACTTTGGGAGGCTGAAGCAGGTGGATCAACTGAGGTCAGGAGTTCAAGACCAGCCTGACCAACATGGAGAACCCCATCTCTAAAAAAATTCATTCATTCATTCATTTAATTAAATTAAAAGAAATTGTGAACTGGCCTTTCATTATTGATAGCTGATATTGCAAATGCAATATTTTTCTCTGTCCTGTTCTGCAAGGGGAATAGTATAAAAGCAGTTTTTTTAAGTCAATAATGACAACAGGCCAATCTCGAGGAATCATCACGGGAGAAGGAAGCCCCTGTTGAAGGGGTCCCATAGGTTGCAAATTAGCATTGATAGTACGTAAGTCATACAAAAGTCTTCATTTACCACACTTATTAAGAATGACAAAAATGGGCAAATACCAAAGGCTATCTGATGGTTCCATATGGCTGGCTTTTAACTGTTCCTCAACCAATTCATGGGCTAGTTGTAATTTCCCTTTAAAGGCCACTGTTCTACCCAAATAGGATTTTGAGAGAGACATATCAGTAGTAGAGGAGGAATCACAACAGTGGCCATTATCAGAATAGGGTCTGCCATGGCCTCAATTAATTCTCTCATAAATGAGCTAGCGACTCCGTTTCTCTAATGCTTTTTCTTATTTCTTCGTAAGTGTTGAAAATAATGGGTTCATGTACCCAATTGTTTTGTTGATCTTCCATCACTGTGTAGGCCAAGATCTCCCTTTCTAATGTCACTTCCCTATGGCAGGGCCCCATATCTGTAGTATATCCCTTGACTTCTTTCCAATTTATTGGGGAATGGGGGCTCAGGAAAAATGTCTCCTCTGTGGCACCTTTACCCAGTAACAGTGCAGCTAAGGGAAGAACAGGGGTCAGTAAGGTAGATGGTGGTTGTTTCTCCCTTCCCTTTTTAGGCTCTTCTGTATAGAGTGGGGCCAAAGTAGCCCTAACTTGCCCATAATGTTAATGATGATACTGGATGTTGCCCTTTAGCATGATGTCATTTAAGATTTCTTTCCACTTCTTCCCAAAGCTCTAGGTCTAGTGTGCTTTATTTTTTATTACTCAAAAAAGTTTTATTTTTTGGCTGGGCATGGTGGCTCACACTCATGAGCCAGCACTTTGGGAGGCCAAGATGGGTGGATCATGCAGTCAGAGATAAGACCATCCTGGCCACAGTGAAACCCTGTCTCTACTAAAGTACAAAAAAAAAAAAAAAAATAGCCAGGCAAGGTGGCATGCACCTGTGGTCCCAGCTACTCAGGAGACTGAGGCAGGGGAATCACTTGAACCCAGGAGATGGAGATTGCAGTGAGCTGACATTGTGCCACTGCACTCCACACTGGTGAAAAAGCAAGACGCCATCTAAAAAGAAAAGTTTTATTTTTCATTTAGCTTTCTGACTCTGTGCTTGTGCCTTCAACACTTTTACAACTATTTTCTTCTCCTCATAAGAAAAGCATGCTTGATCCTGTCATGAACACATTTAGCAAACATAAATCCACCATAGGCCCAGCTGACATGTTTCCTGTTCTGGACAATCTCATAAGAACTTCAGGTTTTATAAAATGAACCCCATGAAGTCTGGCTTGGCACATGCCACATGCAGATTTTGGTGCTTTCCCAACCTTCTTGGTATAAAGGTAAATAATTCTATTGCAAGACGATCAGGACAGCCTAGTTTTGTTAGAGGCTGTATTATAGAACGCCTATGTCGGGCCAGGCGCAGTGGCTCAAGCCTGTAATCCCAGCACTTTGGGAGGCCGAGGCGGGTGGATCATGAGGTCAAGAGATGGAGACCATCCTGGTCAACATGGTGAAACCCTGTCTCTACTAAAAATACAAAAAAAAAATTAGCTGGGCATGGTGGCGCATGCCTGTAATCCCAGCTACTCAGGAGGCTGAGGCAGGAGAATTGCCTGAACCCAGGAGGTGGAGGTTGCGGTGAGCCGAGATTGCACCATTGCACTCCAGCCTGGGTAACAAGAGCAAAACTCCGTCTCAAAGAAAAAAAAAAAAAAGAAAGCCTATGTCGGTATGTCAAATGCTGGATCATTCCGAGTGCCTGCAGACAATGTCCCTGGAAGAGCTACTGTGTTTTCTTCTGAGAACCATGGGTTATGAAAAAAACAGTTTGCATTATGTCCCTTAATTGGGCCTCCAAGACTGAGGCTCCACTAGCTTTAAGCAGTTGTTTCAGTATCTTTATATACTGTTACTGTTGAGTAGATAACTCTTGTTCCACGATGAAACCCTAGCTTGAAAATCCACTCAAACTTGGAAATACCCAGCGGGCATCAATTATTTACTGCACAGTCATTTCACTTTCTTTCTTTCTTTTTTTTAGAGACAGAGTCTCACTCCATCACCACACACCAGGCTGGAGTGCAGTGGCGCAACCTCGGCTCACCGCAACCTCCGCCTCCTGGGTTCAAGCAATTCTCCTGCCTCAGCCTCCCAAGTAGCTGGGACTACAGGCATGCGCCACCATGCCCAGCTAATTTTTGTATTTTTAGTAGAGACGGGATTTCAGCATGTTGGCCAGGATGGTCTCGATCTCTTGGCCTCGTGATCCACCTGCCTTGGCCTCCCAAAGTGCTGGGATTATGGGCGTGAGCCACCGTTCCTGGCCCTCACTTTCATTTTTGAGGGTTCCGCTGTGATCCATTGTAGCATTCCTCACACGAGGCACCACCTATACACGTAACAGTCTCAGCCATAGTCATCCTAGACACTGCTAGTGTTCCTGTTGCATCTATTACTGAATCAGTATAAGCAACTACCTCCTCGATAAGCCTGGCCAGAAATTTGTCTAATGGACTTCTGCAGCAGGGTAGAGATCAGAAAACTTTTGCACATCTCCAAGCCCTCAAGGCTGCCTTGGAGTATTTAGGGGAATGACAAAATGTACTGGCTCTGTCTCCTTCAGTTCTGCTCTGATCTTAGTTATTTCTTGTCTTTGGCTAGGTTTTGAGCTTTTATGATCTTGCTCCTCTAGCTCTTTCCATTTTGACGATAGGGTGTCAATTTTGGATCTCTCCACTCTTCTCATGTGGGCACTTATTGCTATATATTTTCCTCTACAGACTGCTTTAAATGTGTCCCAGAGATTCTGGTACGTTGTGTCTTCATTTTCGTTGGTTTCAAAGAACTTCTTTATTTCTGCCTTCATTTCATTGTTTATCCAATCAACATTCAGGAGCCAGTTGTTCAGTTTCCATGAAGCTGTGCGGTTCTGAGTTATTTTCTGAATTCTGAGTTCCAACTTGATTGCACTATGGTCTGAGAGACTGTTTGTTATGATTTCAGTTGTTTTGCATTTGCTGAGGAGTGCTTTACTTCCAATTATGTGGTCAATTTTGGAGTAGGTGTGATGTGGTGCTGAGAAGAATGTATATTCTGTGGATTTGGGGTGGAGAGTTCTGTAAATGTCTATCAGGTTTGCTTGTTCCAGGTCTGAGTTCAAGTCCTGGATATCCCTGTTAATTTTCTGTTTGGTTGATCTGTCTGCTATTGACAGATGGAGAAACATTCCATGTTCGTGGTTAGGAATAATCAATATCGTGAAAATGGCTATACTGCCCAAAGTAATTTACACAATCAATGCTATCCCCATCAAAGTACCATTGAATTTCTTCACAGAACTGGAAAAAAACACCATGAATTTCACATGGAACCAAAAAAGAGCCCGCATAGCCAAGTCAATTCTAAGCAAAAAGAACACAGCGGGAGGCATCACACTACCAGACTTCAAACTATACTACAAGGCTACAGTATTCCAAACAGCATGGTACTGGTACCAAAACAGAGATATAGACCAGTGGAACAGAACAGAAGCATCGGAGGCAACACAACATATCTACAACCATATTATCTTTGATAAACCAGACAAAAACAAGCAATGGGGAAAGGATTCCCTATTTAATAAATGGTGTTGGGAAAACTGGCTAGCCATGTGCAGAAAGCAGAAACTGGACCCCTTCCTGACACCTTACACTAAAATTAACTCCAGATGGATTAAAGACTTAAACGTAAGACCTGACACCATAAAAACCCTAGAAGAAAATCTAGGCAAAACCATTCAGGACATAGGAGTAGGCAAGGACTTCATGAATAAAACACCAAAAGCATTGGCAACAAAAGCCAAAATCGACAAATGGGACCTAATCAAACTCCACAGCTTCTGCAAGGCAAAAGAAACAGTCACTAGAGTGAATCGACAACCATCAGAATGGGAAAAAATCTTTGCAATTTACACATCTGACAAAGGGTTGATATCCAGAATTTACAAAGAACTCAAACAGATTTACAGGAAAAAAACAAACAAGCCCATTCAAAAATGGGCAAAGGATATGAACAGACACTTTGCAACAGAAGACATACATGAGGCCAACAAACATATGAAAAAATGCTCATCATCACTGGTCATTAGAGAGATGCAAATCAAAACCACATTGAGATACCATCTCACGCCAGTTAGAATGGCGATCATTAAAAAATCTGGAGACAGCAGATGCTGGAGAGGATGTGGAGAAATAGGAACACTCTTACACTGTTGGTGGGAGTGTAAATTAGTTCAACCATTGTGGAAGACAGTGTGGCGATTCCTCAGGGACCTAGAAATAGAAATTCCATTTGACCCAGCAATCCCATTACTGGGTATATATCCAAAGGACTATAAATCATTCTACTATAAGGACACATGCACACGAATGTTCATTGCAGCACTGTTTACAATAGCAAAGACCTGGAACCAACCCAAATGCCCAACGATGATAGACTGGACTGGGAAAATGTGGCACATATACACCATGGAATATTATGCAGCAATCAAAAATGATGAGTTTGTGTCCTTTGTAAGGACATGGATGAATCTGGAGAACATCATTCTCAGCAAACTGACACAAGAACAGAAAAAGAAATACTGCATATACTCACTCATAGGTGGTTGAGAAAAATGAGAACACATGGACACAGAGAGGTGGTCTACTATACACTGGGGTCTATTGGGGGGAATGGGGGAGGGACAGCGTGGGGGGCTGGGGAGGGATAGCCTGGGGATGAATGGCAAGTGTGGGTGAAGGGGAGGAAGGCAGCAAAACACACTGCCATGTGTGTACCTATGCAACTATCTTGCACGTTCTGCACATGTACCCCAAAACCTATAATGCAATAAAAATTAAAAAAAAAATGTACTGGCATTCTGACAGCAATTAAACTGTGACTGGGAACATAAGCATATTTGTCTCAACTCTCTACCATGGAATCAATTGATACAGAATTGGGATGAGGTGGAACAACACCTCTGGGGAACCTTACACAATAATTTAACAGCAGAAGTAAAGCAACTTAAAACTGAAATTTAAGAATCCATAAACACCATAAGTCTACATGTCCAACAAGCAACTATATAAAAAGATGTGCAGCCATTAAAAAAAGGATGAGTTCATGTCCTTTGCGAGGACATGGATGAAGTTGAAAACCATCATTCTCAGCAAACTAACACAACAACAGAAAACCAAACACCACACGTTCTCACTCATAAGTGGGAGTTGAACAATGAGAACACATGGACACAGGGAGGGGGCATCACACACCAGGGCCTTTTGGGGATTGGGGTGCTAGGGGAGGAATAGCATTAGGAGAAATACCTAATGTACATAATGCATTGATGGGTACAGCAATCCACCATGGCATGCGTATATACTTACATAACAAACCTGCACATTCTGCACATGCTCCCCAGAATTTAAAGTTAAAAAAAAAAGATTATGATGTATTCCAGGCCAAAAACCCAGGTGATGTGAGACGCGACTCTCCTCTCTGCCTATTCACAGGGGGGATTGTAAAATGTATTGCTCTGGCTCACAGGTGCAATGGTGACTCTCATGCCTCAAACCAACTAATAGGAGAGATGCTGTCCCTTATAGCTAAGCCTGGGGTAATGATTATGATCCTGGGTCTCCTTTTTGTGCAAAGTGATAGCGAATAACCACTTTCTTGCATACTATATAAATCTCTTGTGGCATAGAGACTGTCGTTTCAGGATTAAGCACTCAGGTGAGACTGTGGTTCTCATGTGCAGACCTCACCAATTGTTAGGATTGTTACCCTCACACATGGACAAAGCCTACTTGTGAGGCCCTGAATTTCACATAGAAACAGTTCACAGTTGAAATTGTGACTGTCATATGTGAACATCCAGCCAGAGTTAGAATGATGGCTTATTTCTAAACCCAGTTCATTGGTGGATGAGAATTCTTTTTTTTTTTTTTTTTGAAACGGAGTTTTGCTCTTGTTACCCGGGCTGGAGCCCACTGGTGCGATCTCGGCTTACCGCAAACTCCGCCTCCTGGGTTCAAGCAATTCTCCTACCCCAGCCTCTCGAGTAGCTGGGCCTACAGGCGCCTGCCACCATGCCCAGCGAATTTTTGTATTTTTAGTAGAGACAGGGTTTCACCTTTTTGACCAGGATGGTCTCAATCTCTAGACCTCGTGATCCACCTGCCTCAGCCTCCCAACGTGCTGGGATTTTTTCTTTTCTTTTCTTTTTTTTTTTTTTTTGAGACGGAGTTTGCTGTTACCAGGGCTGGAGTGCAATGGCGCGACCTCGGCTCACCGCAACCTCCGCCTCCTGGGTTCAGGCAATTCTCCTGCCTCAGCCTCCCGAGTAGCTGGGATTACAGGCACGCACCACCATGCCCAGCTAATTTCTGTATTTTTAGTAGAGACGGGGTTTCACCATGTTGACCAGGATGGTCTCGATCTCTTGACCTCGTGATCCACCCGCCTCGGCCTCCCAAAGTGCTGGGATTACAGGCGTGAGCCACCGCGCCCGGCCCGGTAGATGAGAATTCTATCTGAACCCATGAAAATTCTACCTGGGCCGGGTGTGGTGGCTCATGATTGTAATCCAAGCACTTTGGAAGCCAAGGCGGGTGGATCACCTGAGGTCGGGAGTTCAAGACCAGCCTGACCAACATGGTGAAACCCCATCTTAAAAAGAAAAAAAAAGGAAAATTCTACCTGGGCTTAGGGCCAGAGTGAACACAGTTTACAGGAGGAATGCAGGCTCTCATGCACCAATCCAGTTCATTGGTGAGATTGTCACTACCATTCTTACACTCAACATAGAAAATGTGGTGACTTTCATACTTAGAACTGGGACCGGTGTGGAATTAATTCATTGCTGGACCTTCCTGCGGGTGTGATTGTTACATCTGCCTATGTTCAGCACCTGTGTGATTTGATTGTGCTGCCCAGTCTGAGGCTGAAGGTAAGACTGTGATATATCAATGTATAGAGAACCTCAGTGATTTGACTCTCCTCTTTTTTTTTTTTTTTGAGACTTCACAAATTTGCGGCATTGTCAGTTATTGCTGAATCCCACAAGATGAGACTCTTCCAAATGTGCCTTACATGTTGTGCCATATTGTGGAACAATGTATCACATTAGACACTGATACATATGCTGGGTTCAACACCCAAGTAATCTAATATTACTTGGCCTGCCTACAGGGGGGCCTTGTGACATAATTCAATGCCCATTACCATGGTGATGTTACCCTCTCCTGCCTGGTCTCTGCTCACAGAGGAATTGTGACACATCTCTGTCTTAGCATCTAGGTGATGTGACTCCTCTTTTTCTCAGGCTCCACATAGTTGGCTATTGTGACATATTGCTGAACTCAACACTGAAGAAATTGGAGTCTCCAAGTCTCCTCCCTGGGCTCCTCCTACAGAGGGCATTGTGACATGTCTCTGCATTCCTCACCTAGGAGATGTAACTCTCCTCTTCTGCCTGCTCTCTGCCTACTTGGAAAGTTTTGGCATATTGCTGTGGTCAGCAACCAGATGGTGTATTTCTCCTGCCTGGGTCTTTATTACAGGAAAGATGGTTGACATTTTACGGGGTCCAGCATTCAGGTGATGTGCCTCTGTTCTTCTGCCTGATCGCTGCTTGTAGGAAAATTGGAGTATACTGTTATACCCAGCACCTAGCTTATGTGACTCTTCTCTTTTCTTAGGTTTTACCTTAAGGGGACACTGTGACATACTGCTGGGCCCTGCACTGACAATTTGTGACTCCTCTGCCGGTTATTTGCCTGCTTGGGCCATTGTGACATTTTGCTGGGTTCAACACTTAGGTGATGTAACTTTTATGCCTGGCCTTGCCTACAGGGTGCATTTTCTTATTTCTTTTCTCTCTTTTTTTTTTTTTGAGATGGAGTTTGCTTTTATTACCCAGGCTGGAGTGCAATGGCACAATCTTGGCTCACCGCAACCTCCGCCTCCTGGGTTCAAGCAATTCTCCTGCCTCAGTCTCCTGAGTAGCTGGGACTACAGGCGTGCACCACCATACCCAGCTAATTTTTGTATTTTTAGTAGAGACAGGTTTCACCATGTTGACCAGGATGGTCTCGATCTCTTGACCTCGTGATCCACCTGCCTCGGCCTCCCAAAGTGCTGGGATTATGGGTGTGAGCCACTGCGCCTGGCCCAGGGGGCATTTTGAAAGGTCTTTCCACCAATCCCACAGGTGATGTGACTCTTGTGTTACCTGGTTTCTGCTCACCGGAAAAATTGTGACCTTTCACAGTGTATAGCTGATTTGACTTTTCTCTTATTTCTTAGTTTTTTCTGCAGGATAGGTTTTGAAATATTACTAAACTAAGTCCAAAAAAATATTTTCTTTCTTGGGCCTGCCCAGTTGAGACAGTGTGACATATTACTGGGCCCTACACTTACATGACGTGAGTTTTCTGCCCATCAACTATTTTATGTGACTCTCCTCTCTTATCTGTACTTTGTCCACAGATTAGATTGTAATATATCTTTGGGCCTGGGTCATGCTAACAGAAGCGAAAATGACTTCTTGCTGGGCCCAGCACACAGGGTATGTAATTCTTATGCTTGGTTCCTGCCCAAGTGGTTATTGTGAAATATCTCTGGGCCAATCACCTAAATGATAGGTCTCTCCTTCTCTTTCTGGACCTGTCCACAGTAGGAAATGTAATCTATCAGTTGCCCAACACCTATTTGATGTGAATCTTCTTTCTTGCCAAGGCTTTGCCTACTGTAGTGATTGTGTCATATACCTGGGCCCAACTCCTACATTATCTGACTCCCATTTTCTTCCTGAGCCCTAGAAAAAGATAGCATTATAAAATATTTCTGGGCCTTTTACCTAGGTGATGGGACTTTTCTTCCTGGATTGTCCTCTCAGGGAGTATTGTGACATGTTTCTGGATGCAGAATTTAGGTGATGTGAGTCTTCCTCTACTGCTTAGACCTTGACGAAAAAGAAATTGTAATCTATCGCTGGGCCCACACCTACGTGATGGGACTCTTTCCTCTTTTCTGGGCCCTACAAACATTTTGCACTGTGACATGTAGCTTGGGTCTGCCACACAGGTGATGCAAGTCTTCCACGTAAGTCCTGATCACAAGAGTGTTATACAATTTCTTTTCATTCATCACCTAGGTAATGATGTGACTCTTGTTCAGCCTGTACCCTGCCACAAGGGAACTGCGACGTATCACTGGACCCAGCACCTGAGGATGTAACATTTTTAGACAGGACCTTGTGTATTATGCATATTGTCACATACCACTCAGTCTGACATTAGGGGATGAGAGGCTTTTGCCTGGGCTGTACCCACAGGCAGCCTTGTGACATATTTTGGAATTCACCACCTATGAAATGTGACTCTCCTCACCTACATGCAGCATGCACAAAGAAAAGATTGTAACATATCACTGGGATCAGCCACCAGGTGTGTGTCTCACCTCTCAGGGTGTTGCTCACAGTGAGCTTTGTAACGTATCACTGGGCCCAGCACCGAGGTGATGTGACTTGTGACCTGTGCCCTTCTTTTCTTTTGTTTTCTTTTTTTGAGTCAGAGTCTTACTCTGTTTCCCAGGTTGGAGTGCACTTATGTGATCTTGGCTCGCTGCAACCTCTGCCTCCTGGGTTCAAGTGATTCTCCTGCCTTGTATTTCCAAGTAGCTGGGATGGTA
The DNA here is from genome assembly GCA_031835075.1 of Saguinus oedipus. Taxonomy (NCBI): domain Eukaryota; kingdom Metazoa; phylum Chordata; class Mammalia; order Primates; family Cebidae; genus Saguinus; species Saguinus oedipus. The sequence goes on from CM063187.1 coordinate 21,742,625, forward strand.
GGCATGCATTATCACACATGGCTAATGTTTGTATTTTTTAGTAAAGGTGGGGTTTCATCATGTTAGCCAGGCTGGTTTTGAACTCCTGACTTTAGATGATCCACTTACCTTGGCCTCTCAAAGTACTGAGATTACTGGCATGAGCCAAAGCATGCAGTCTGCCTGTGGCCATTTTATAGAAAGAGATTTTAATGCATCCCTTGCCAAGAACCCAGGTGATGTAATATGACTCTTCAGTCTAGTCCTTGCCTCCAAAAAAGACTGTGAAATACCTTTAGACCAGCCCAGGTAATGTGACTCTTCTGCTCACTCCCTACCTATCAGTGTAATTGTGACATATTTTGCTCCAGTTTGCAATTGCTATGATGATTATCATACCTTGAACCAGGCAATGAAAGAGTTAACTCTCTCGTAGCTAGGCTTAGAAAAACAAATGCAATCCTGAGTCTCCTCTTTTTGCAAAGGTCTTAGAGAATTACCACTCTCTCAAATATTGTATAAAGCTCTCAGATAGCACAGAGTGTCATCAAGGAACAAAAAACAACAGATGACACTGTGGTTTTGTTTTGTTTTTTGGAGATGGATTCTCACTCTGTCACCCAGGCTGAAGTGCAGTGGCATGATGTTGGCTCACTGCAACCTCCTCCTCCTGAGTTCAAGCGATTCTCCTGCCTCAGCCTCCAGAGTAGCTGGGACTACAGGCATGTGCTACCACAACCAGCCAACTTTTGTATTTTTAGTAGAGACGGGGTTTCACCATGTTGGCCAGGCTGGTCTCAAACTCCTGACCTCAGGTGATTCGCATGCCTCAGCTTCCCAAATTGGAATTACAGGTGTGAGCCACCATACCCTACTTCTGCAGTTCTGAATATCACTTCTGGAGGCAGTAGAATGTTGTAAAATGCCCTCTCATATGTGAATCTCATTCACAGCTGGGCTGGTAACTCAGAACTAAATTCACTTGTGACGCTGTATATTTTATGAGGAGACACAGTCTGAAGGAGAGATTGAGGCTGTTATACATAAATCTGTCCACATTGAGATTGTGATTTGTGTACTTAGACCCAACCTCTAAATCATCTTGACTCATACCTAGAATGGGAATATGGGAAGAATTATTCATATTAGTCTTGAGCCTTTCTGCATATGTGAATGTCCCTCCTGTCTCTGCTCAGAACTTGAGTGATTTGACTCTCCTGCCTGGTCCCAGCACACAGATGGGATTGGGACATAGTGTTGGAACCAGTATGTAGATGATGTGACCCTCTGCCCTTCCCTTGTTGCTGCTAAAGAGGGCACTGTGACACATCACTGGACCCTGTACTCAGGTCATGTGTTTGTCCTTTCTGTGCCCTGCCCACATGGGCTACTGTAACATATTGCTGGATCCAGCAACCAGGTGATGTGACTCTAGCTAGACCCTGCCTACAGGAGGCATTTTGCCGTATTTCTGCACCCATCTATTTGAAGTTACTCTCTACTTTTATGTGGGCTTTTCCCTAGAAGACATTGTAACATATCTGGGCCAAGCACCTAGGTGATGTTACTCTTTGCTCCTGCCTGGGCCCTGACCACAGAAGAGAGAGTGACTAGTCCCTAGGCACAGTACACAGGCGATGTAATATTTCTGCCTGATACACACAGAGGACATAGTGAATGTTCCTGGCCCACTAAACTAGATGATACGACTTATTTTTTTATCTCCAAGACCTGTCAACAGTGGGGACCTTGTCTCAATACCTAAGTAACATTTATTCCATACCTGGGAGCTGCCCACTGGGCTGATTGTGACATACAACTAGGTGAAGGCCCTAGGTTATGTGACTTTTCTACATGAGCCTCATCTACCAAGGGCATTTAGACATATCTCTGAAGCTCTAATTTAGGTAGACTGCTGCATGGGCCCTCTGTTTTTTAGTATTTTTTTGACCTGACAATAAAGTGATGTTACTCTCTTCTAGTGCTTGGACTCTGCCCAGGGAAAGATTGTGATGTATCACCTAACTTAGGTGATGCAAAACATGTTATAATTCCCCTATTAGCAGGGCTCATGCAGGAGAGTCATATCACCTAGGTGTTGGACCCAGCCATATTTCAATATACAAATATAGTGTAATATACATATTTCATACTCATGTGTTCATATTCATAAACATACATATACTGTTGTATCAGACCGAGCACAGAAAGTCAACACCAAGACAAAAGTATGCCAAATTGCAGGGTTTATTGCCGGTGACCACGGAGGACTCAGGTCTCTCCAACCCGTGGCAGAGAAAGAAGGGTGACAAGACCTTTTTATACCCACAAAACCACCTTGGGAGTGGGGGTGAAGAGCAGAGATGCAAACCTTCAGATATCTCGGTGGGCTGTGAATCACTTCCTGGGTAGGAGAGGAGAGTGATGGGCTCCGCATTTCAAGGACTAGAGATTTACAGAGTTTAAGATAACCATTTGCTTACACATACTCTGGGTGGGAGTTACTCGGCTACAGAATGGAATTATTCGGGGGTGCTTCTTCCGGTCATTACCCATGATCAAAGGCCAGCAATTCTGATAGTTACAGATAAGAGAAGGCATGCAGCTTTACTTTTTGCAAAGTAAATTAGCAGTTTACAGAAACCAAGGTTAGCAGTCATTGTGAGGAGAATGGAAACAGTTTTGTCTCTTTGTAAAATGGCAGTGTACAGGTTCTGACTCTAGGCTAGCTATGTCACATTCCCCCTGTTCTTATAACATGTATTAAATCTTTAATAGGTGTCTTTTTCCTGACATCAGGGCCCATAGTTAGATCTTAGAACTATTAGTTTTACCGAATTTATTCTTTCCTGGATAAATTTGCAGAGTATGTTTAAAAGGCATGGTCCAAATATTAACCTTAGGATCACTAACATTAAGGGTCCTGTTAATTCAGTGAGCAGGGATGTTAGCCAGGGGGATCAAGAGAACAGTTTTTGGTACTAATTTCCTGAGGCCTTTTTGAGGTGTTTCCTTGTTTCTAAGTTTTTCCTAACCATAGCAAGACTGTCTCGGATAATTCCAGAATTATTTGCATAGAAGCAACATTGCTCACCGAGAGTTGTGTACAGCCCTCTTTCTTTCAAAAACAACAAGTCTAACCCCCTTCTATTTTGCAATATTATTTCAGCCAGGGAGTCTACTTGTTTAGCTAATCTGGTGATGGAATTTTCCAGATGGGCAATATCTGCATTTATTTGATGTGAGTTTTTGAAATTTTAGTCCCTAGTGACTAAGGCAGATATTCTTATAGCGGTGGATCCTGCTATTCTAAGTCCTACTAATAGGGGTATAATTATGGGGGCCCATTTCTAATGTCTGTCTGTATTGGGTGCTGTGAGAATTTCATCTCTTATCTGGTGTGGACCTTGGGCATAGATATAGCCCCATTGTCTGAAGCCGTTTTTCGGCCACTACGTTCCTACACCCCATCTCTTTTGCTTTCACCACATTTCCCCCGCCCCATCTTTTTATCTTTATTTGTCTTACAGTATTTGCATCTAGGCTCTTGAATAAGACAGTGCAGAGGTCTAGGGAGAAGGTTATGGGATCTTTAGGAATGTACTCCAGGATTAAGTTGACAAGGGTGGTTCTAGCCCCAAGTACAGCACTAACAAATTGTCCTGTTGAGCCCTCTGTGATGACCCATTGATAATAAGTGGGCATTAAGGGGGGGCCCCTTTTGGGGGGGGTGGCGACAGGAATTAAAGAGATTAGGATGACGACCGCGAATGGTGCGAAAGTCTTAGCTTTAGGGGGTCCATTGAGGATGAAACCACTTCCTATCTTGCATCTGGGGGGGCAGTCTTGATGTGTGAATGGTGAATCCAGGCAGTCTGTCCACTTCGACTGCCATGGGGGTGACCAGAATCACAGTGTAGGGTCCCTTCCAGCGAGGAGTCAGACCGGAGGCAGTGAATCTCTTTACCAAGACCTTGTCCCCTGTCTGGAAGGGGTGTAGCGGCTGGTCAGTGAGGTCCCCTGGGGTGGGTTGAGCTCTCCTGATGAGTGAGTGCCCCTGGGACTGAACAGACTGGAATGCCTGTAAGGACTTAAGCGGTGTATGGTTATAGACTTCAGCATGCACGGTATCCGTGGGTCTGGGAAGTAAGGGAGGGGGCCTTCCAAACATAATTTCAAAAGGAGTAAAGCCTTCCTTATAGGGAGTACGTTGGGTACGGAGGAGAACAAAAGGAAGGAGGTTGACCCAGTTTTCACCGGTTTCTAGAATAAATTTTGTTAAAGTTTCCTTTATGGTCCGGTTCATCCTTTTAACCTGCCCTGAACTCTGGGGGCGATAAGCACAGTATAGCTTCCAGGATATGCCCAGGACCTTGGCCAGGCCCTGAGAAACTTGTGCTGTAAAAGCAGGGCTATTATCTGATCCCAGTGTCAGGGGCAAGCCGAACCGAGGAACCAGGTCTTATAACAGTCTCTTTGTTACTACCAGTGCGGTTTCTGACCTAGTAGGAAAAGCCTCCACTTATCCAGAAAAAGTGTCTACGAACACAAGGAGGTATCTATAGCAGCAAGCTGGGGGCTTTATTTTAGTAAAATCTACTTCCTAGTGTTTCCCTGGGCTAGTATTTACTTTGTGGCTTACATTACAATGAATGGTAGTTTCCTTAATAATCTCATGTAAATATGGAATGTAGTATCTGGCCCTTAACAACAGCTCAGTGAGCTTTGTTTGTTCTAAGTGAATGGCCTGGTGTATGTCTTTAACTAGAGCCTTCCCTAGAGCCTCAGGGAGCACAATTCTTATGTCCAGTAGAATCTACTATCTTGTGGAATCTTGTCCCCCCTGTTCTTTAGCAAAGTTTTCTTCCTCAGGCAAGTACGTTGGGGTAGGAGGCAGGGTTGGGGCTGGCAGAGTCACGAGAAGAGGCAGAGGTTTTACTGGCCCCAAGGCTGCCTGTCTGGCATGCAGGTCAGCTGCCCTATTTTCCCTTGCCTCTGGTGAATGTCCCTTCTGGTGTCTTTTGCAGTGTATTAATGCCACTGCCTCTTTGTTTTTGATGATTTTTTTTTCCTCTGAGGTAAGCAGCCGTCTTTCTTTATAAATGGCTCCATGTACATGGGCTGTAGCAAAGGCATATCGACTATCTGTGTAGATATTGACAGTTTTTCTCTCTGCCCAGTCTAAGACCTCTATTAGAGCTGTGAGTTCTGCCTTCTGGGCTGAGGTCCCATGTGGGAGAGCCTGGGCCCAGATAACCTGCTCTAGGGTGACCACAGCTGCCCCGGCATACCTCATTCTGTTGACCATGAAGCTGCTTCCATCTGTATACAATACCTCTTCTGGGTTCTGCAGGGGGATGTCGGTGAGATCTGGTCACGTAGCGTGGAGGACATCTATTGTCTGTTGGCAGTCATGAATTGGCTCCTCTGGCTTGCTGTCAGGTAGCAACGTGGCGGCATTTATCATCTATTTTCAAGGGGCTCCACTGCGTGGGGAGCTACTAAGCTTAACTCCTGCCCCAAAGTCAGCTTGTCTGCCTCTTTGATTAATAGGGCTGTGGCCGCTACCGCTCTCAGACAAGCTGGCCACTTAGAGGCTATAGGATCAAGTTCTTTTGAAAGACAGGTGACTGGGATTAGGGTCCCAGAGTTTGGGTGAGCACCCCTTTAGCAACTCTCTGTTTTTCATGCACAAACAGCTGGAAAGGTTTAGAGATGTCTGGCAAGGCCAAAACTGGGACCGCAGTCAGGGCAGTCTTGAGCTTGTCAAAAGCCCGTTGCTCTACTTCTGTCCATGTCAAGCGCTGATTTCCTCCAGTGCAGGCATACAGGGGCTTGGCTATCTCAGCAAATCCCAAAATCTATAGCTTGCAGTACCTTACTGCCCTAAGGAATTCTCAAACTTGGCGTTTCGTGGTGGGGGTGGGTATTTGCAGCACTGCTTGGGTTCAGCTGGGTGCCAGTGCCCGGTTGCCTTTCTCTATCATATAGTCCCAGTAAGTAACTCTCGGCTGGCAAAGTTGGGCCTTTTAGCTGAGAACTGGTACCTTAAAGTCTGTAGCATCCTTAGTAATGACTGGGTGGTCTCTTTACAGTCCTCCTAGGTTTTTTTTTGTGGCTAAGAGTAAGTTATCCACATATTGGAGCAGGGTGCATTCTGGGAACTCAGCTCTGAAATCAGCAAGGTCTTGGCTCAGCGTAATTCTTAAAACCTTGCAGCAGCCTCTCCGCTGGATTTCTGGTCCCTGTGGGTTAACTCAGGTTTCCTGGAGTGCTGTTATCACTGCTTTAGTAATTCTCTTATCTCGCTGGGCCTCTAAGGTGTTCCTACTGTTAAAAACTTTTTGGGTAATCTCTTAACAACTGAGCTAAATTTATTTCCTGGAACTCTTTTAATTTTGCAACTTTCTTTTGATGTTTGAGGCAGACTGGGACATAAAAGCCAGATTTATGGCCCGCTGATTCTTACAGTCCCTGCCATGGAGTGGTTAGTGGGCTTACGGGCCACTTCTCTAAACCCCTCTAACAAGTACCGGTGAAAACTGTTCAAAGCCTGCATGCCCACTGGGGTGTTTTGGTCCCATTGGGGCCTGGTGGAAGGGAAAAGTTCATTAATTTGTTCTTGATGGTCTTGTACGGACCTTCCCCCTGTCCTAAGTATTGCTTTATGGGCTTCTTGTCTAATTCTACTCCTTTCCTCTGTGGTGAACAAACTCAGTAATAATTGTTGGCAGTTATTCTAAGCGGGGTGATAAGTCTGCAGTACAGATTTTAAGAGCCCTGTCAAAGCCTGGGGCTTCTCAGAGAATGGGGGATGTTGAGTTTTTGACAGAATTTACAAAACCTTGATACTGCTTTAGGATCCTCAGCCTCCCAGCACGACCCTTTCCTAGGGAACTTTCCATTGTAGCAGGTTTCTAACCCTCCCCTTCTCGCTATGTTAGCAGTTCCCCAACCCTCCTAGGAATTATCAAACTTAGCACTTCCCCAGCCCCTCCCCTCCTGCCCAGCCCCTCACACTGGAGGAATCTGCCAGCTTGCAGGCCATAAAAATTCCTTTTGCTATGCCACGGGTGCTGCGTGTCAATTTTGGGTGAAACCCAGCAGATTTTTCCTTGCTCTTAATAAAGCTTATGCCAGCACTTGGTGTTTTGGCCCTCTCCTTAATTCCTATCACTTTTTGGTTATATAAGTCACCTGACAAGTGAACAAAGAATGGGCGACCCCAATTGTTTCCTCCTGTTGGGGAAGCCTCTTGGAGAGGAAGGACCGCTGGTGGGTGTAGGGCCCTGCTTCAGTTCTGGAGAGGAGATAAGGACTGATCATTAGTACTGGGCCGAGAATATGGTGGAGGCAACTCTTGGTTCTCGGCAGGGCTTGGAAGAACAGCCGGTGCTGAGGGGCCTTTCTTTGGGCCTGCTAGCATAGCTTGAAGTCCAGCACACTCCTTGAAGCCAAGGAGAGGGGTGCTGGTTCAGCCTCAGCCATTGATCAATGTATGGAAATTGATCAGGGTGGTCTGGGGACCCTGACACAATGTTCTAGACAGCCTGAGTTATCTTGGGGTCATATGCCCCCATATCTGGCCAGCCTACTCTAAAGGCTGGCCACTCCAACTCACAGAGGGTCCGAAGCCTCTGTGGGGTTAGTTTAGCACCATACTGGCCAGAGAACTCTATTTTAAAGTTTTCCATCATGCATCAGTGCATGGTCGGGACTGTGACGAGCCCATTTGGTCATTTCTTTCAATCTTTGAATTTTCTCCTAAAAGACTAGCTTCACTGAAGATTTGAACTACCAACCTCTCAGTTGTAGGCCCCCCCTTACCTTAATTGCTGTGCTAAGTAACTTGCACTACAAAGGGTTAGAAAGCTGTTCTTAAAGCCGGATTTTAGATGCAAATTCTGCACCCTGAGGCAGTGTGATCTGCCTGAAAGCCGGGTGGGGCTCTCAGCCAGCAGAGAGGAAAAAAAATGCTTTTTGTGTCAGTTCAAAACTGAACTCCAAGCCACTGGGCTGGCTGTGAGTTCCCCACCCCTGCAGCTTTTGGTCACCTTGACACAGGGACCCTGAAAAGCATTTAATTCCTGTCTCTCTCTTTTTTATTTTCTTCTTTGTCTCTTCTCTATTTCTTTTCTCCTCTCACGTTCTCTATCTTGCTTTCTCTCTCCTCTCTCCTATTTTCTCTTCCCCTATTTCCTCCCTCTTTTCTTGCCTTTTTGTCCTTTCTCTCTGGACTTTTGCTTACTACTTGTGTCTTTCTCTTTCTGTGGTGGTATAGCCAATTTTGGAAAGCCTCTAATTCAAATTTTGCCCTCTCTAAAGCAGGTTTTAGTAGGGCCTCCCTGTGATACACTACTGGGCACTGCCTGTAACATTGGACACTTTTCTGACAGAATAGGCAGTTACCAGTTTTCCATCTCATCATGACAAAGAGCTCCCGTAGATCCTGATCTAGGACTTTGTTTCCTACAACCCTAAAGAAACTATTTTCAAGGTGCCGAGGGCACAACTGCCTTCCTGACATGGACTCAGACCCAGCACGGGCAAAAATACTCTTTTCTCGGGGGAGGTGGCTGGGAGAATTTACAGGCCACAATGATCATAACAAGGAAGAAAATAAAACAACTGAAGTTAAGGCTATTTGCCACATGACACAAAAAGAAAGAATGAGGCCTCAGTGATAGAAGAAAAAGCTGAGAAAGAAGAAGAGAGTAATCTCTGCAGGGGTATAATCAATGAAAGTTCCCTGCATCCAGTGGTTCGTCAACCACTGTAAAATATCTCCTACCTCAAGGGAAGATGGTCTGAACCAGTGTATGTCTGCTAGCAGGAGTCTAATAAAACTAACAAATCTACAGGCGAGACAGGACCACATAAAGAGTGACGAACAAGGGATGGGAGCCTCCCAGAGGAGACCACTCAGTTGCCTGCCCGGCCACGCCCCCGGAGGGGTCTTTCAGGTGCGTCTTGGCTAAGGTGTACCCGTATAGCCCCTGGGCCTGGTCACCTCAGGATGGAAGTCCGAGTAGGACAGCTCTGAGGTGAATCACCATTATGCCTTATGATGCTCCCGTGGAACTGCAGGTGGAGGCCCACTCAAGTCCTGTAGCTTTCAGCCGTGGGACTACATACATACACACACACTCTCTCACTCACACAGAGGCTACAGAAAACAATCGAATGCTGACGTCCACTATGCCAGCCACCAGAAGGCTGCCACCCACTATGCCAGCCACCCGAAGGCTGGCATCCACTATGACAGCCACCAGAAGGCTGCCACCCACTATGCCAGCCACTAGAAGCCTCAAGCGACGTCTCGGTGAGGCTGGCCAGGTCAGAGTTGCAGTGACTCATCAGTCCCCCGACACAGGCCCTTTTCCCTTGAACTGATTCCAAACCAAACCTACCTCCGGAGGCTTTTAGGACCCTGAAGAATTTTGGGTGAACGTCGGCCGGGTGGGCGCTCTTCCGCAGTGGCGCTCTGGGGCCCTGAAACAGCTCAGGGGGCACCTCCCCTAGAGGCTTCCGAGGAGGGAGCGGCCGCCAGGGTGAGACTCTGAAATGGCTTTTGTCTGGTGCTGAAAAATAAAATATCTCTGTGGGACCTCCAAAATGTTGTATCGAACCAAGCACAGAAAATCAACACCAAGACAAAAGTATGCCAAATTGCAGGGTTTATTGCCGGCGACCACAGAGGACTCAGGTCTTTCCAACCCGTGGCAGAGAAAGAAGGGTGACAAGACCTTTTTAATACCCGCAAAACCACCTTGGGAGTGGGGGTGAAGAGCAGAGATGCAAACCTTCAGATATCTCGGTGGGCTGTGAATCACTTCCTGGGTAGGAGAGGAGAGTGATGGGCTCCGCATTTCAAGGACTAGAGATTTACAGAGTTTAAGATAACCATTTGCTTACACATCGTCTGGGTGGGAGTTACTCGGCTACAGAATGGAATTTTTTGGGGGTGCTTCTTCTGGTCATTACTGATGATCAAATGCCAGCAATTCTGATAGTTACAGACAAGAGAAGGCATGCAGCTTTACTTTTTGCAAAGTAAATTAGCAGTTTACAGAAACCAAGGTTAGCAGTCATTGTGAGGAGAATGGAAACAGTTTTGTCTCTTTTTATAAAATGGCAGTGTACAGGTTCTGACTCTAGGCTAGCTATATCACAATACCTATCTTAATATACAAATATATTGAAATATGACTGGGTCCAACACCTAGGTGATGTGACTCTCCTGAATGAGCCCTGCTAATAGGGGAACTGTAACATATTATTTTGTTTATCACCTAAATGATGTTACTCGTCTTTTCTACTTAAGCCTTGTATAAAGGAGGAAATTGTGACATCACTGGACCCAGCATCTGTGATCTCACTTTCTTTCTTTCTTTTCTTTTCTTTTCTTTTCTTTTCTTTGGGGATTTGTTTGTTTTTTTTTTTTTTGAGACTGAGTTTAGTTCTGTCGCCCAGGATGGAATGCAGTGGCTTAATCTTGGTGCACTGCCACCTCTACCTCCTGGGTTCAGGTGATTCTCCTGCCTTAGCCTCCCAAATAACTGGGATTATAGGTGTGCGCTACCATGCTTGTCTAATTTTTGTATGTTTAGTAGAGATGGGGTTTCGCCATGTTGGCCAGGCTGGTCTCAAACTCCTTACCTCAAGTGATCTGCCCACGTTGGCCTCACAACGTGCTGGGATTATAGATGTGAGCCATTGCACTAGGCCTTATCACTCTCCTCTTTCAAATCAGCCCTGTGTATTTTGGGTATTAAGACATATTGCTGGGTCACACCAAATGGGTTAAAGGCTCTTGCCTGGGCCTTGCCCACAAGAGGCCTTGTGACATATCTTTGCATCCATTACTTTGGAGGTGTGACTCTCCCATCTGCACCATGCCCACACATGAGATCGTGACATATTTCTGGGTTCAGCATCCAGGTGGTTTTTCTTCTATCCAGGTCTTACCTGCAGAGAAAATTGTGACATATAGCTGGGCCCAGTACCCAAGTAACATAACTTTGCTGTCTGTGCCTAGCTTTCAGGAGGAAATTGTAATCGAACCCTGGCCAGGCAACCAGGTGATCTGACTCTCTCTGCCTAGTCCCTGCCCTGGAAAAATTGTGACGTATTTCCGATCCGGCACCTAGGTGATGTTACTTTTCTCTTTTCTTTCTACTCATAGTTGGGTTTGTGACATGTATCTTAGCCAAGCTCACAGTTGTGATAATGACACTCATTCCACAAACTAGCCAAAAGGATTGGTACTGGCATTTATAGCTAAACTTAGAGAAATGGGTAAACTCCTGGGTCTTCTGTAGGTAAGATCATAAAAGATTACCATTCTTTCACATTTTGTATAAAGTCTCTGAATGGTATAGAGGGTGTCATAACAGGACCAAGCTCACAGGTGAGACTGTGTTTCTCTTAAGTACAACCTACCAAATGTTAGCACTGTCACCCTCACACATGGACAGACCCCATTGGAAAGATCTTGAATTTCACAGGTGAATGCAGTCCACAGTAAAAATTCTGACTGTCATATGTGATCATGCCACCACAGTTAACATGGTGACTCATTTATTTTTTATTTATTAATTTTGAGATGGAGTCTCTCAGTGTTGCCCAGGCTGAAGTGCAATGGTGTGATCTCAGCTCACTGCAACTTATGCCTCCCAGGTTCAAGTAATTCTCCTGCCTCAGGCTCTTGAGGCGTCTGCCACCAGGCCCGGCTTTTATATATATATATATATATTTGTATTTTTAGTAGAGACAAAGTTTCACAGTTTCACTATGTTGGCCAGGCTGGTCCCAAACTCCTTACCACGTGATTCACCCTCCTCAGCCTCCCAAAGTGCTGGAATTACAGGCGTAGGCCACTGCACCTGGCCATGGTGATGCATTTCCAATTTTAGCTCATAGGCAGGTGAAGACTCTTTTCTCTGGACCGAGCCAATTGGAGAGATGTTGACTCTAATACATGGGTGTAGGTTCACAGGTACGATTATGGGTTCATACTAGGAAGAAAGTCTCAGAGCAAATTGTGACTATCATGCATGTTGTATAAAAACCTCAGGTGGTTCAAGATGAGATATGAAAGGGAAAAAAAGTAAAAAAAAAAAAAACCTCAATTGGTATGGAGTATTGTATAATAAGGCCCTGCACACAGGTGACACTGTGACACTTACATGCACCACCAGCCAACAGTTAAGATTGTCATTTTTCCACATGAATGCAGATCACTGTTGAAGTTCTCATTCTCACACCTGGAGGTAGCCAAAAGTTGGGAAATTGACTCTCATACATAGATTCCATCTAAATGTGGGTTGATGACTCTCAGATCAAGATTCAGCATACTGGCAAGACTGTGACCTCAGTAAGGAGACACAGTCCACAGCAAAGATTGAGGCTCTTATTCCTGTATTCAATCCACCATTGAGACTGTGACTGATGTACTCAGACTCAACATACAAAAGGTGTTGACTCTAATACCTAGAAATGGGACATGTGCAAGATTGTTCATTTTATTCCTTCATTTTCCCATTTGCCTCAGCACTGTTCACAGGGAGGCATTATGACATATGGCTGAGCCCCACACCCTGGTGACTCTTCTATCTGTGCCCTATTGGCCAGGCTGGTCTCGAACTCCTGACCTGGTGATCCTCCTGTCTCAACCTTACAAAGTGCTGGGACTACGGGCGGGAGGCACTGTGCCCGGCTGAGGGACTTACTTATAACGTTTTATCGTTAGCTTTAGTATTGATAATACATTATTACTAAAGTAAAAATAGATTTTCTCTTGAACAAAAATTTCATGTATTGTTAATATACCTAAAATATTTTTGTTCACATTTTGAATACTTGAAAAAGAGAGCCAAGAAGAGATCGAATTTTCCCATGCTCTTGGGTGGGCCTGGTTCAGTTCCTGTCATTCTTTCTTCATTTAATCCAGCTTCTGTCATTCAGGGCCAGAGAAGGCGGGGTCTTTTTTTTTTTTTTTTTTTTTTTCCTGAGACGGAGTTTTTCGCTCTTGTTACCCAGGCTGGAGTGCAATGGCGCGATCTCGGCTCACCGCAACCTCCGCTTCCTGGGTTCAGGCAATTCTCCTGCCTCAGCCTCCTGAGTAGCTGGGATTACAGCCATGCGCCACCATGTCCAGCTAATTTTTTGTATTTTTAGTAGAGACGGGGTTTCACCATGTTGACCAGGATGGTCTCGATCTCTTGACCACCCGCCCGCCTTGGCCTCCCAAAGTGCTGGGATTACAGGCTTGAGCCACCTTGCCCTGCCCAGAAGGCAAGGTCTTAAACATAATCCAATCAGGGACGCAGGGCTGGGAACTGTCCAATCAGGAACAGAGCTGGAGCTGACAAGGTGGCTTCCGGGATATGGCGGGGCCTTTGTCTCTTGCAGCTGGAGCTCCAGGTCTCCTCTAAAGTGCCCTGTGTCCTCTGCTCCTAAAGCCTGTGCCTCTGTGGCCCTTGACCTGTGTGTATTGGAGATCCACAGCTAAGACGCAAGGACGCTCTGAAAGCCTAGAAATTGTGAGAGTGCCTGTCCGACATCTCGACAGAGGGGATGAGGCTGGTTGGAACTTGTGGGAAGTGGCCTCAGTCCCCTTTGGCCTTAACATGGTGGCTGTGCTGACAGCGGGCCCGGGCATCCTGTCTCTTACTTGCGCAGTGACTGTGCCCTGGCTTGGAGCCCGCTCTGGGCAGCTCTGCACTAGTTGCGCGTGTCTCTCCCAGATTCTGCAAGGACCATGGGAGGATCATCGGGACCGCATACGGACTTGGGGCTCGGGTTCATGAATGAGAAGAGCTTTGGCCCGTGGGGTTCCCGGCTCTTTTTTTCTATTAAAAATTTGTGGGCGTCACCACGAAAATATTAAATAATTTAATCAAAGAGTGATTCAAAAATTGTAGAGCACCCAGCTGTGGTTTGTAATTTTTGGTCCATGGAAGGGGCTTGATGGAAAAATTTTTATAAGGTTCATGATAAAGAAAACCAGTTTCAATAATTGGCTAGGTATGGTTTGTAGTTGTTTTTTGTTGTTTTGTCTTTTTTTTTTTTTTTTTGCTACAGAGTCTCACTCTGTTGCTTAGGCTGGAGTGCGGTGGCATGATCTCGGCAACCTCCACCTCCCAGGATCAAGCGATTCTTGTGCCTCAGCTTGCTTTCCAAGTAGCTGGGACTACAGGTGCCCACCACCACACCTGGCCAATTTTTTTTTTTAATTTTTAGTAGAGACGGGATTTTACTATGTTGAACAGGACGGTCTCAAACTCATGACCTCAGGTGATCAACCCACCTCGGCCTCCCAAAGTGCTGGGATTACAGGCTTGAGCCACCGCTCCAGGCCTTGTTTCTTAATTTTTACAATCCAGGTGGAAAGATCCTGGTTACTTAATCACAGCTTAATTGGCAGTTTATAGTTGGTTAAGCCTGAATTTTGTTTCCACCAATGAAGTAATTTACCAAAAAATGCTCTTGAGTTAGGTTTTGTCTTAGAAGTAGAAATCTGGGGACTAGAGCCACCTGAATCTAATTGCTTTCCACTTAATTTTCACACTCCACAGTGGAACATTTTTTCCTGAATTTCTCACTTATTTTCCAAGCAGGGCCTCAAGTCTACCCCTCATCCCCTATTCCTCCAGCCTAACTCTGGCTTGCAGTGAAATACCAAATTTCCAGTTTTTTCTGACATTCCCAAATGACAATTTCTTCTCCCTAATTCATTTTCTCAACTGTTTTTTTTTTTTTTTTTGTGTGTGTGTGTGTGTGTACATTTTGATACCTATTTTATCTTTTTTTTTTTCCTTGAGATGGACCCTTGCTCTGTCACTCAGGCTGGAGTGCAGTGGTCTGATCTAGGCTTACTGCAACCTTTGACTCCTAGGCTCAAACAATTCTTCTGTCTCAGCCTTTCAAGTAGCTCGAATTACAGGCACCTGCCACCACGCCTGACTAATTTTTGTATTTTTAGAAGAGACACGGTTTTACTATGTTGGCCAGGCTGGTCTTGAACTCCTGGCCTCAAGCAATCCACTCGTCTCAGCCTCCCAAAGAGCTGGGATTACAGACATGAGTCACTATGCCTGACCAGTTAATCATTTTCTGACAAAGCATTTGATGGCACATCTAAAAACTTTGTTTTCTTTATGTAAATATTTCCTCTAAGAAAGCAAAGAATAATCTCCTGACACCGTACTGTAAAATATCTCTGTTTAATGTTTTGGGGTCAAGTTTTCTTTTTGAAAACTTTAGGGTGATGTGTCTTCAGTCACCTTTTAGTTTTTTCTTGGACCTGGGTTTCAGTACTGTATGGGGATAAACCAAGATACCCACCATGGCCCGTGGCTATGTCTGCTCCAGTGTCTAGTGAATACTGGCTGCTGTATCATTTTCTCTCATAGGACAACCTGAGGTATTGAGTGTAGCTTCTCAAGTGTTCAGGTGGATGTTGAGAGGATAAGAGGCAATTCCTGGTGCACTTTTTTTTTTAAGCTAATTCCTTGAGACATTCATATCGCCTTCACCCAACCCAGCTTTCATTTCTTGGAGACACATTGCTGGTCAGCCAATCAGATACTAGTATTGAGGAGAAAACAAATAATTTCTGCCTTCTGGATTACTTTAGGGGACAGAAAAATAGTAAAAAAAAAAAAAAAAATCTAGAAAAGAAACAAACAGCACTCCAAAAGACAACAAACAAAAAGAAACTGACCCCAGTGAGAAGGTGTAAGAACTTGCAGAGTAAAATGCGCCTGAGGCACTCACTGGGGCGTAAGAGTCTCCTGTGAAGGGGGTTTTGAGCACTTAAGTGAGCAGGATGGGGTGGGACAATCTCTCAAGTAATTGGATAGCCTGACTTGACACATGAGTAAGACATATCTATACCTTGAAAAGGCTTGTTCACTGATTTTTACCTAAGGTTTTTTCTTTCATTTTGTTTGTTTTTGATAGAGTTAATCTCTGTCACCCAGGCTGGAGTGCAGTGGTGCCATCTCGGCTCACTGCAACCTCCAAATCCTGAGTTCAGGTGATTATCATGCCTCAGCCTTCCAAGTAGCTGGGACTACAGGTGTGCACCATCACACCCAGCTAGTTTTTGTATTTTTAGTAGAGACGGAGTTTCACCATGCTAACCAGGCTGGTTTCAAACTTCTGGCCTCAAATGACTCACCTGCGTGGGCCTTCCAAAGTGCTGAGATTACAGGTGTGAGCCACTGTGCCCAGCTGACCTCAGTTTTTTAACTGTATAATTGTAATAAAATGTAAATTTTATTAGTAGAGCTTAAAAGGCAAGAAAATATTTACAAAGGGCGTAAAGAAGGTTAGTTTCAAAAAATTAATATCTAATATATTTTAGATATTAATTTAGATATTAATTATTTTAGATATATTAGATATTAATTTATCTAAATTTTTATTTCGTTTTTTTAGAAAATTTTTATTTAGTTTTTTCTTTCTCAGTGAGTGTAGAAATTTTCTCAAGACATGTTTCTTATGGCTGAGTGTCAAAGAATTCTGTCTAGCTTTTAGAATGGTAGTTACCAAGGAAAAAATAAAGAAAAATCTCTTCAATTTCAGTTGTAAACAATGACTAAATTTCCACACAAAAAAAGTGGTAGATAATTGGTGAGTTACATAGACTCCTCAAAATTTCAGTTCTTTTTTTTTTAGTAGGGTAAATTCGTGACAGTGAATATCTTTGTTCTATATCCTGTTTTTGTCTGTTTTTGAGATAGAGTCTCACTGTGATGTCCAGGCTGGAGTACAATGGTATAATCTCAGCTTGCTGCAACATCCACTCTGCGAGTTCAAGTGATTCTCCTGCCTCAGCCTCCCAAGTAGCTGAGACTACAGGCACGTGTTACCACACGTGGCTAATTTTTGTATTTTTAGTAGAGACAGGGTTTCACCATGTTGGCCAGCTTGGTCTTGAACTCCTGGTCTCAGGTTATCCACCCACTTTGGGCTCCCAAAGTGCTGGGATTACAGGCATGAGCCATCATGCTGGGCCAAGCAATCCTCTTGTACCTCAGCCTTCCAAGTAGCTGGGAATACAGTCATGCACTATGATACCTAACTAATTTTTCTTTATAGTTAAAAACAATTTAGATTTAATTTTTTTTTTCTTTTAAAAGACTAGTCAAGTACAGTAGTGAGAAGGGGGAAAAGAGTAGAACAAGGAGTTTGATCTCTAACTGACTGTGAACAATCAATTGAGATAACTTACTACCTTCGGACCAGCCTCTTTTTGTATTTTCTTAGAAGATTTTTCCATGTTGCTCAGGTTGGTCTCAAACTCCTGAGCTCAGGCAATTCACCTGCTGTGGCCTCTGGAAGTGATGGGATTACAAGCATGAGCTATTGTGCCTGATTATAATAATCTAGCATTGATTGGCATTCAAGTTGATTCCATGTCTTTGCTATTGTAAATAGTTCTGCAGTGAACACACTTGTGCATGTCTTTATGATAGAATAATTTATATTCTTTTGGGTATATATCTAATTATGAGGTTGCTTGGTGAAATGGTAATTCTGCTTTTAGTTCTGCAAGAAATTGCCACACTGCTTTTTACAATGATTGAATTAATGTAAACTCTTAACAGCACTGTATAAGTATTTTCTCTGCAACCTTGACAGCATCTATTTTTTTTTTTTGACTTTTTGATAGCCATTCTGACTTTCAAATGTGAGATGGTATATCATTGTTTCTCTTTGCATTTCTTTAGTGATTATTGGTGAGCATTTTATTATATGCTTGTTAGCCATGTGTTTGTCTCTTTTTTTTTTTTTTGAGATGGAGTTTCGCTGTTGTTACCCAGACTGGAGTGCAATGGCATGATCTCGGCTCATCACAACCTCCGTCCGCCTCCTGGGTTCAAGCAATTCTCCTGCCTCAGCCTCCCAAGTAGCTGGGACTATAGGCGTGCACCACCAGGCCCATCTAATTTTTGTATTTTTAGTAGAGATGGGGTCTCACCTTGTTGACCAGGATGGTCTCGATCTCTTGACCTCATGATCCACCCACCTCAGCCTCCCAAAGTGCTGGGATTATAGGTATGAGCCACCGTGCCCAGCCTTCTTTTATTTTTTTTTTTTTTGAGACAGAGTCTTGCTCTGGCTAGAGTGCAATGGCACTACAACCTCTACCTCTGAGGTTCAAGTGATTCTCTTGCCTCAGCCTCCCGAGTAACTGGGATTACAGGCACCCACCACCGCGTCTGGCTAATTTTTATATTTGTAGTAGGGATGGGGTTTCACCATCTTGTCCAGGCTGGTCTCAAACTCCTGACCTCATGATCTACCTGCCTTGGCCTCCCAAAGTGCTGGGATTACAGGCATGACCCACTGCACCCAGATTCCAACTTGCATGGCCCAGATTCCAACTTTCACAGCCCCCATGCTGTCTCTATCAGCCAACCTTTTCTGGAGTCTGATGAGCATCAGCATCAGGCACCTTAACCTGGCATTTGGTTCATCCCATAGCTCCAGTTCTGCTTACCAAAAGTGGCCCATTAGGCACTGGTATTCCACACCTGGCTCCATACCAGCAGGCATAAGAAATAAATATTCTTGCCTGTTCCTTTGTTTGGTGTACTCTTGTGGCAAGACTGCTAGCAAGTAGTATCCTTTCTGCAGAAAGTAAATTTGCCTTGCTGAGAGATCCTTTGTCTCAGTGCTGATTTTTCTTTGAGGCACCAAGCATCTGTTTCCAACAGTCTTCAAAGTTCTTTTCAACATTCCCTTATAGTACTTATCAACTATTGCAGTCTTGTGCCAGTATTTAGCCTTAGAGTTTACCACCCACTTTAGGCTGCATTCCCAGGCAACCCGACTCTGGGAAAACCCAGACCTGGCAGCCGGGGCTGCTAATGGCTTCACACCGTTCACAGGCTGACTGGGCCTCAATCAGAAGAACGTGGGCCCCCACAAGTTGCAATGAGGAGTGAGTCTTCCATACGCCACATTTTCTGCACCCAACCAATCAAATGGGATCCCTGTTCACTCACCTTTACTAAGGGAATCCTGATTAATTTCTTTTTCTCCACTAATATGCTTAAATTCAGCAGGTCATTGCATCTAGCCTGAGGTCACATCTCAGAGGGAAGGAAGAAACAGGTGGGCAAGGAGGACATGAGCCTGGACACCGATCAGGGGATGGGCCCCTGCCACCCCAGAGCCTGACAACAGGAGGGAGGAGCAAGAATGGGGGGTAGGGGAGACACAGTGCCCTGACCATCTGAAGGACTGGTGCTGAGGATGTGGCTCCACCCTGCCCCAATGTGGAAGCTAAGCGGGGGGGGGGGGGGGGGGGGCGGGGGGAGGGAGTACACTACACGGCATAGCCATGAACCAGAGACAAGCACACAATGGTGGACACCACCACAGTGTCCCATGGGTCACCACTGGCAGCAGGTCCAAGGATGCAGCTGGGCCTCAACCCCGACCAGGTGGTCATGCAGGGCAGACTTCTGGCCCCAGAAGCACAAAGCAGGCTGAGCAGGAGAAGAGGAAGGTGCAGGGAGGAGCAGCAGTCATCTGGGCACCAGGCTGCCACGCAGAGTGGGCAATGAACTAAGGCGACAGGGATCCAATCTCACTTTCCACCCCCACAACCTTCCCCCACCTTCACCCACCAATGGATGGCAGCACAGGACATTTTATCCAAGCCCAGGTGAACCATGGACCACATGCACATGAGGAAGCTCCTGAGGGGAATCCAGACTGCGGCAGCCATAGGACCTCTGCTCCAGCAGGCTCTCTTTTCCTTCTCTCTCACAGGCAGTGGGCTCCCTCCTAACCAAGGCCCACCTCCCTCCTAACCAAGGCCCCCACCACATGGTCTCTCACAGGGTTTGCATGGTGGAAGGAAGTGTGGATGGAAGAGGAGGCAGGTACCACCAGGTCTGCACTTGGGAGGACAGAGGGACCAACAAGTTCTGTGAGGGAACCCCCAGCCATGCACCCCTGGGAGGCCAGAAGCACCCCTGGGGGCAACTGATGAGCAAGTGATGACTCAGACAGGAGTAGCCCTAAAAGGAACATGGGGCAGCAAGAGCATTTGAAGTGTTGATGATCAGTGTGTCCTGCAATTCACATTAATTCTCACATCTGGCTGCATTCTTCATCAATGCACAAGCTGAGTGATCCACCGCTAAGAGTTGTACAAGGTTTCTTGGTGAGGGCCACCCAACACGGGGAGGCCCTCCTGGCAGAGCACATCCCCAGAAGGGTTGACTTAGGCCAGCCACTGAAACAGCAACAAAACCAGACTCTCAGAGGGGTTGGAAAGTTTCACCACAGAGGCAAACATACTGCCCCTATAGGGGTAAGCATGGACACCCACAGGTGCCTGGGGGTTCCCACTCTCCATGGTGCAGAGCACAACATGTGCAGCACACACAGTGGCACAACAGCCACTGGATAAGCCCCTACCCAGCAGCTGCAACCACGGTAATGACAAGAGAAAAACAATGCCATTAAAAAGTGGGCAAAAAACACGAACAGACACTTCTTAAAAGAAGACATACATGCAGCCAACAAGCATATGAAACAAAGCTCAACATCACTGATCATTAGAGAAATGAAAATCAAAACCACAGTGAGATCCCATCTCATACCAGTCAGAATGGCAATAATTAAAGGGTCAAGAAATACAAGCTCGTGAGGTCGTAAAGAAAAGGGAACACTTGGCCGGGCGCGGTGGCTCACGCCTATAATCCCTGCACTTTGGGAGGCTGAGGCGGGTGGATCACGAGGTCAAGAGTTCGAGACCATCCTGGTCAACATGGTGAAACCCCGTCTCTACTAAAAATACAAAAATTAGCTGGGCATGGTGGCGCGCGCCTGTAATCCCAGCTACTCAGGAGGCTGAGGCAAGAGAATTGCTTGAACCCAGGAGGCGGAGGTTGCGGTGAGCCAAGATTGCGCCATTGCACTCCAGCCTGGGTAACAACAGTGAAACTCCGTCTCAAAAAAAAAAAAAAGAAAAGGGAACACTTAAACACTGTTGGTGAGAGTGTAAATTAGTTCAACCATTGTGAAAAGCAGTTAGGTGATTCCTCAAAGAGCTCAAAGCAGAACTACTAGTCAGTAGTTCTGCTAGCCATCTCACTACTGCATATATACCCAGAGAAATGTAAATTATTCTACCATAAAGACCATTTGCATGCATGCAAATGTTCATTGCAGCACTATTCATAATAGCAAAGACATGGTCAACCTAATGCCATCAATTACAGATTGGATAAAGAAAATGTGGTACATATACACCATGGAAAACTATGCAGCCTTAAAAAAGAATAAGATTATGCCTTTTGTGGAAACATGGATGGAACTGGAGGCTGTTATTCTCAGCAAACTAACACAGGAACAGAAAACCAAATGCATGTCCTCACTTAGAAGTGGAAGTTAAATGATAAGAAATTATGAACACAAACAAGGAAACAGCAGACACTGGGGTCCATTTGAGGGTAGAGGGTGGGAGGAGGGAGAAAAGCAGAAAAGATAACTATTATTGGGTACTGGGCTTAATACCTGGGTGATGAAATAATCTGTACAGCAACCCCTGTGACACGTTTAACTATGTAACAAATCTTCACATGTACCCCGAACCCGAAATAAAAGTTAAAAATGTTAAAACTTTATAAACTCTTAGAAAAAAGCATAAGCAAAAATCTTACGACATTACATTTGGTGATGGTTTCCTGACTGTGACACCGAAAGCACAGGCAACAAAAGAAACAGATACATTGGACTTAATCAAAATATGAAACTTTTCTGTATCAAAAAACAAGAAAAGCAGAGTGAAAAGACAACCACTGAATGGGAGAAAAGATTCGTGAATCATGTATCTGATTAGGTACCTAAGGTATAAGCAGAATATATAAAGAACTTTTAAAACTCAACAACAGCATTTATAAAAGGGCAGAGGACTTGAATCTACACTAGGTCAGTAAGTATATGGAAAAAGTGCAGCATTACCAGTAATCTCAGCACATTGGGAGGCTGAGGCGGGTGGATCATGATGTCAGGAGATTGAGACCATCCTGGCCAACATGGTGAAATCCCATCTCTACTAAAAATACAAAAAATTACCTGGGCATAGTGGTGTGTACCTGTAATCCCAGCTACTCAGGAGGCTGAGGCAGGAGAATCGCTTGAACCTTGGAGTCAGAGGTTGCAGTGAGACGAGATTTTGCCACTACCACTCCAGCCTGGTGACAGAGCAAGACTCGGGTCTCAAAAAAAAAAAAAAGGTAAATGTTATGTTATGTGTTTTTAAACACAATAAAAATGATTTTATTAGAATAAAACAAAGAAATAAGAACTCATCATTTTTATAATAGCAAAATATTCCTTCATCAGAAAAAACACTACTATAAAAGAGGCAATGGCAAAATTTAATTATATTAAACTTAAGATGTTATTGTCATCAAAGATACCTAGATAATCAATGAATAGACAGTAAAAATCACACACACACATACATGTATGTAATTATGAGAAAAAAGTCTTGCATCCGGCATATATAAATAACTTCTATTAACTGATAAGGAAATAATGAAAAATGCAAGAAACAAATGAGTAAAATCAACAGAAGAGATGCAATGGCTAATAAACAGGTGAAAAAGATCGTCAATCCTTGGAAACAAAGAACATTCAAATAAAGCCACAACCTATTAACCATCACATACCAACTAAAAGGCTAAAATAAAAATAAAAAGAAGTATCAATAGTTAACAATGGTGAAAATAAGTCGAACATCATATAAGTTAGGATTACAGGCATGCGCCACTGTGCCCAGGTAATTTTGTATTTTTAGTAGAGATGGGATTTCTACTAAAAAAAACTGTTGTTGTTGTGTTGTAAAACTTTGTGCATTTTTGAAACTTGCACTGTCTTTCAAAGCTTAACAAATGTAAACATACTACCCACTGACTTGATTACTGTGTATATAGCCAACAGAATTTGTTGACAAGTCATCAAAACACATTGTTATTCCTAATAGCAAAATAACACAATCGTTATTACTAATAGCTCCAAAATAAATACCACTCACATGTATATTTGAAGTCGAATGATTAGATTAATTGTTTGATGGTAAAATAGTGGAATATGATCACCAATTTCATCAGCCACTACAATATGCAATACAGGTGATTTTATTAAATATAAAATTTTAAATCTGCATACAAAATAATCCATGCTTTATGATTCCATGTGTATAAACGACAAAACAGTAGAAAGTACAGGTAATGTATACGTGTTAGAAGTCAGACTAGTGGTTTCTCCCAGGGCTTTTGCCTGAGAAGGGCACAAAGAGCTCACTCAGGGTCTGACAAGGTTTTGTTTTCCCTTCCTCCTTTCCTGTTTTTTTTTTTTTTGTTGTTGTTGTTTATTTGTTTGTTTTGGTTTTGGTGGGTTTTCTTTTTCTTTTTTTTTTTTTTTTTTTTTGGCAGAGTCTTGCTCTGTGACTTGGACTGGAGTATAGTGATGTGATCTCAATTCACTGCAACTTCCACCTTTCAGGTTCAAGCAATTCTTGTGCCTCAGTCTCCCAAGTAGCTGGGACTACAGGCATGCGCCACTAACCTTGGCTAATTTTTGTATTTTTAGTACAGACAGGGTTATGCCATGTTGCCCAAGTTGGTCTGGAACTCCTGAGCTCCAAGTGATCTGCCTGCCTCCACCTTCCAAAGTGCTGAGATTACAGGCATGAGTCACCACACCCAGCCTCTGTTTTCTAGTCTAAGAACTGCATACAGAGATGTGTTCAGGTTTTTAAATTTTATTCACTTGTGCACTTGTGACTTCTGGCAGCATTCTAGAATTTATTTTTTTAAAAAAGCAAAAACACAGGGCACAGTGTCTCATACCTGTAATCCCAACATTTTGGGAGGCCAAGGCGGGTGGATCACCTGAGGTCAGGAGTTCAAGACCAGCCTTACCAACATTGAGAAATCCCATCTCTACTAAAAATACAAAATTACCTGGGCACAGTGGTGCATGCCTGTAATCCTAACTACTCTTGGGAGGCAGAGGCAGGAGAATCGCTTGAACCCGGGAGGTGGAAGTTGCAGTGAGCTGGGACTACACCACTGCACTCCAGTCTGGGCAACAAGAGGGCAACTCTGTCTCAAAAAAACAAACAAAAAATGCATATCATCATCTACTAGTTTGAGGAATGTGAATAAATTAATAATTTAATGTCTTATGTTGTCAAAGTGGAGGTTGAAGTTATTAAGTAACTTTACACTGTGATAATTTTTTTTTTGAGACAGAGTTTCGCTCTTGTTACCCAGGCTGGAGTGCAATGGTGCAATCTCGGCTCACCACAACCTCCGCCCCCTGGGTTCAGACAATTCTCCTGCCTCAGCCTCCTGAGTAGCTGGAATTACAGGCACGCACCGCCATGCCCAGCTAATTTTTTGTATTTTTAGTAGAGACGGGGTTTCACCATGTTGACCAGGATGGTCTCGATCTCTTAACCTCGAGATCCACCCGCCTCGGCCTCCCAAAGTAATGTGATTACAGGCTTGAGCCACTGCGCCCGACCTACACTGTGATAATTTTTTAAAGCCTGCTGTAGGCTGGGCACAGTGGCTCGTGCCTGTAATCCCAGCACTTCGGGAGGAGAGGCAGGTGGATCATGAGGTCAAGAGATCATGTTCGCACTCATAGGCAGGTGTTGAACAACGAGAACACATGGACACAGGGAGGGGAGCACTACACACTGGGGTCTGTTGGAGGGAATAGGGGAGGTACAGTGGGGGGTGGGGAGTTGGGGAGAGATAGCATGGGGAGAAATACCAGATATAGGTGAAGGGGAGGAAGGCAGCAAATCACACTGCCATGTGTGTACCTATGCAACTATCTTGCATGTTCTTCGCATGTACCCCAAAACCTAAAATGCAATTAAAAAAAAAAAAAAGCCCGCTGTAACCTCTAGGTTAAAAATGGAAACATACTGATATACAACCTCTAAAATACAGAGTAAATTCTAGATTTTTTTTTTTTTTTTTTTTTTTTTGAGACGGAGTTTCGCTGTTGTTACCCAGGCTGGAGTGCAATGGCACGATCTCAGCTCACCGCAACCTCTGCCTCCTGGGTTCAGGCAATTCTCCTGCCTCAGCCTCCTGAGTAGCTGGGATTACAGGCACGCGCCACCATGCCCAGCTAATTTTTTGTATTTTTAGTAGAGACGGGGTTTCACCATGTTGACCAGGATGGTCTCGATCTCTTGACCTCGTGATCCACCCGCCTCGGCCTCCCAAAGTGCTGGGATTACAGACGTGAGCCACCGCGCCTGGCAATTCTAGATTTTTAAACATATTTAACATAGAAGAAATTAAAATAGAAAGAATCAGAAAATAGGTCTTCTGAAGAACACATGAGTTGGTAAATCCAATTGAAACTATGTCCATTATGCCGGGCGCGGTGGCTCAAGCCTGTAATCCCAGCACTTTGGGAGGCCGAGGCGGGTAGATCACGAGGTCAAGAGATCGAGACCATCCTGGTCAACATGGTGAAACCCCGTCTCTACTGGAAATACAAAAAATTAGCTGGGCATGGTGGTGCGGCCTGTAATCCCAGCTACTCAGGAGGCTGAGGCAGGAGAATTGCCTGAACCCAGGAGGCGGAGGTTGCAGTGAGCCAAGATCGCACCATTGCACTCCAGTCTGGGTAACAAGAGTGAAATTCCATCTCAAAAAAAAAAAAAAAAGAAAATATGTTCATTATAATATAAAAGATACATAGCTTCACTGTTCCTGTTAAAGTCAAATATTAAGTTTTCTCAATTTGATATGTCAAGATATAAAACTAAAATATAAATATTAAAATTAAAAATACATTTTATGTAACTTTAACAAATTAATTATAAAGATGGTAGTATGTTAGATAAAATAGACATTAAGATTAAAGCAGTGTCAGCCAGGCACGGTAGCTCATGCCTGTAATCCCAGCACTTTGGGAGGCTGAGGTGGGTGGATCATGTGGTCAGGAGTTAGAAACCAGCCTGACCAACATGGTGAAACCCCATCTTTACTAAAACTACAAAAATTAGCCAGGCGCGGTGACGCGCGCCTATAATCCCAGCTACCAGGAGGCTGAGGCAGGAGAATCGCTTGAACCTGGGAGGCGGAGGTTGTGGTGAGCCGAGATCGTGCCACTACACTCCAGCCAGGGTGACAGTCTCAAAACAAACAAACAAACAAATATTAAAGCAGTTTCACATTGTTATACTTAATATTGTTTCTACTTTTTTTTTAAGTACAAGTTTCAAATATTGTTGCTTTAGAATTATAGATAACATAATTCTACTATTTATAACTCACCACACATACACATTGATACATATATACTTTTTTTTTTTTTTGAGATGAAGTTTCGCTCTTGTTACCCAGACTGAAGTGCAATGGTGCGATCTCGGCTCACCGCAACCTCCACCTTCTGGGTTCAAGCAATTCTCCTGCTTCAGCCTCCCGAGTAGCTGGGACTATAGGCGCGCACCACCATGCCCAGCTAATTTTTGTGTTTTTAGTAGAGACGGGGTTTCACCTTGTTGACCAGGATGGTCTCGATCTCTTGACCTCGTGATCCAACGACCTCAGCCCCCCAAAGTGCTGGGATTATAGGCATGAGCCACCGCACCTGGCCTCACATATTTATGTATTTTTCTGTATATATCACTAATCCTTTGTAATGTTACTGTCTTATAACTGTGCTTACAATTCTGTGGGGGATTAATGAACAACTGAACATCGTAAAAAATACACAATGCACATATTTCTAATAAAAATGAGTGAGGAAACTCTGTATTAGGCAAGGCAGAGCCAAATATGGAGTCAAATCAGAGTCAAAACTGATAATAAAAATGAGCCTGATTAGAACAAGGAGTTATATATATTTTTTAAAATGAGCCTGAGAGTTGGAAACACACAATGTTAAGGCAGAAATGTTCACAAGTTGTGACCTGAAAGGATTTTAATGTCAAATTTTGTATGTAAAGGAATGCCATATTGGGCTGGCCCATTCTGAGCAGGATCAGATTGTTGGGAGGCTAGAATCCTGGTGGGCCCTTCATGTTTACACACCAGGTCACAGCTGGCAAAGTAGGAAGGCAAGTGCTGGTGTGCCTATCTACCCCATGACTGTTCTGAACTCTGGAGTTGTTATTCGGTGCCATTCCAGGCTGGAGGTCTGTGCAGACAGAATTCTATGCCTGATATGGGGAGCAGAAGGTTGCATGGGTATAAAGGGCAGCAGTGATGGCCAGGAATAGCTCTGAGGCTTCCAGGTCTTTCTGCCAATTACTGTTATTGCAGAGCTCCTCCACACAGGAGACTGGCAAAAAGGTGTTGATGGGGTAACACTCTGTTTCCTCTGGTGAGGGGCAGAATCTTGCTGCTGCCGACAAGTGCCAGCATTAAATGAGGTGAGTGGAAGGGCAGAGGATTCTCCAAACCAGAGCCCAAAGATGCCTGAGGAAGGCCTTCCAGCCAGACACCACTATGGCAACTCTAAAGGGCTCTTTTCTATATATAAACATCTACACTGATCAACACGCAGACACACACACACACACACACACACACACACACACACACACACACACACACACACAGAGAGATAATATGTATATAAATGTAGACATTTTATTACTTCTATTTTTCTGGATAACTCTAATCCAAGCTGTAACAAATAAAAGACTGCATAAGTTATCAAAAACATACTACTGAAGAAAAGTCCAGAACCAGGTGGCTTCATTGATGAATTGTTTTAAACATTAAAAGTTGTAACTTCAGGCCGGTGCAGTGGCTCACACCTACAATCCCAGCACTTTGGGAGGCCGAGGCGGGTGGATCACGAGGTCAAGAGATCGAGACCATCCTGGTCAACAAGGTGAAACCCTGTCTCTACTAAAAATTAGCTGGGCACGGTGGCGCGCGCCTGTAGTCCCAGCTACTCGGGAGGCTGAGGCAAGAGAATTGCTTGAACCCAGGAGGCGGAGGTTGCGGTGAGCCGAGATCGCGCCATTGCACTCTAGCCTGGGTAACAACAGCAAAACTCCGTCTCAAAAAAAAAAAAAAAAAAGTTGTAACTTCAGGCCAGGCGCAGTGGCTCACGCCTATAATCCCAGCACATTGGGAGGCCGAGGTGGGTGGATCACGAGGTCAAGAGATCGAGACCATCCTGGTCAACAAGGTGAAACCCCGTTTCTACTAAAACAAAAATTAGTTGGGCATGGTGGCGCGCGCCCGTTGTCCCAGCTACTCGGGAGGCAGAGGCAGGAGAATCGCTTGAACCCAGGAGGCGGAGGTTGCAGTAAGCCGAGATCACGCCACTGCACGCCAGCCTGGGTAAGGAGTGAAACTCCGCCCAAAAAAATAAAAATAAAAATAAAATTTAAAAAATTGTAACTTCAATTTTTCTCAAACATTTCAAAAATAGAAATCTCCAGGCGCGGTGGCTCATGCCTGTAATCCTAGCACTTTGGGAGGCTGAGGTGGGCAGATCACAAGGTCAGAAGATCAAGACCATCCTGGACAACATGGTGAAACAGAATTAAGGGTCAAAAAATAAATTCATACATGTAATTTTTTTCATACATGTAATTTTTTGACATACACTTCACAAAGCTGCAGGAGCTGTTGGAAACCATTTATTTCAAGTATTTTAGCTAATTTTAGAAGACCCTTCCTCACTGGGAAATAGTTAATAACTTTCTACTTATGAGCAGTGAACTTATTACTAGAATATGTAATTTTCAAAGAAAGCTTCCATTTTAAGATACAGGTAATTTTTTTTTTTTTTTTGAGATGGAGTTTCACTCTTGTTGCCCAGGCTGGAGTGCAATGGCACAATCTCAGCTCACCACAACCTCTGCCTCCCAGGTTCAAATGATTCTCCCACTTCAGCCTCCCAAGTAGCTGAGATTACAGGCATGCGCCACCATGCCTGGCTAATTTTGTATTTTTTTTTAGTAGAGACACAATTTCTCCCATGTTGGTCAGGCTGGTCTCAAACTCCCAAACTCAGGTGATCTGCCGGCCTTGGCCTTCCAAAGTGCTTGAATTACAGGCGTGAGCCACCATGCCCATCCTGATACAAGTAAATTTAAGACAAAGTTTGAAAGACATAAATAAACTTTTCTTACCACCTTAATTAAATAACAGTGTTTGGTGTTTTATTTTGTCCAAATTTGAAATTAAATAATCATTTTAATTATTCCAATAGATTAAATTTAAAAAATTAAACAGGCTATTTAAAAAATTCTTAGAACATGTTCACACTTTAGCCTTAAATAGGTTTACAAAATATGGTGTGGTTTGTGGTCTGTTTGTCTTTCCAGTGAACCCAGGGAAACATAAATGAGCTGTAACATATTTCTCTATTAGGAAAGTAACTTCAGGAAGTTTCACCAAGACTAGCAGCAATATTGACTACAGGTGTTCACCTGCCATGAGGTACAGGTCCCACTCTCAAGATTCCACACTGTGGAGGTTAAATAGTTACCTTTGGTGATGTTGGTCAGCTCTTTCCCCTACATGGTTAATTGGGGCCAGCATTCCCATCTTCTTTGCAGACGTAATATAGCTCTTCAGCTTGTCTTCAAACATATCCAGTTCATTCCTCATTGAAACAGGTATGAGGAATTCTAGGACAACGAAATGGCGACACAGTGAATGTTTTACAGTTCCACCCGTTTCCAAACAGAGAGCTCTCTTTAGTTCAGAGGCCAGTCTTTCCCCAGCATTTGAAACTGCTCTGAAAATGACTCTGGGCACTGGGTATGCTGAGACAAACGGGACATTGAATTCTATGGAGGCAGGAGTCACCCACACTCCGTTCCTCACCCCTATAGTGTACAATACAGTCTCACAAGAGCTTGTAAAACCGTTCCAGCATAAGTGGAATCAGTGAAATGATTCACTTTGAATGTTGACTTTGGAATGATTCCAACTGTATCCCTCCTCCTTGGCAAATTAAGAAAGATACAGCTTTCTTTTTCATTTTATGGTGGCCACTCTTCTGTCATTCTATCACTATGCCATTGCTCAGCAGTTTCTGCTTCCATCTTTCTCCACCAACCAAATATTACTTATCTCTGAGAGTGGAGCTTACTTGCTATGATCTTCAGGAAGTTTCCCACAGTAGAAAAATTAAACTTTCAGAACCCTTTCACATTATTCTTTTTTTTTCTTGTGACAGCAGGCACTCCATACCATGTCTTTTCTTATTTTCTTAAACTGTGAGCTTCTCTCAGACTAGGACTCTGCTGTGTCAGCTCTCTGTCCCCTCTGAAGCCCTTATCACAGTGCTTGGCTATGCTAGATGCTCCATAAATATGTGAGAAACACAGTAAATCATTATGAGTGACATACTACTACAGAAAACTCTTATCTTTCATCAAAATCTATTCTCTCCTTTTTAGCCACAGAGCTGAATTACATTTCTTTTTCTTTTTCTTTTTTTTTTTTTTTTTTGAGACGGAGTTTCACTCTTGTTACCCAGGCTGGAGTGCAATGGCACGATCTCAGCTCACCGCAACCTCTGCCTCCTGGGTTCAGGCAATTCTCCTGCCTCAGCGTCCTGGGTAGCTGGGACTACAGGCAGGTGCCACCATGCCCAGCTAATTTTCTGTATTTTTAGTAGAGACGGGGTTTCACCATGTTGACCAGGATGGTCTTGATCTCTTGACCTCGTGATCCACCTGCCTCGGCCTCCTAAAGTGCTGGGATTACAGGCATAAGCCACCACATCTGGCTCTAATTTTTAATTTAATTGAATTATTTTTATCAGGATCATGATTTTTAAAGAAAAATTACCTGACATTTTTCACATCATAATTTATAGATTCTGCTTCCATAAATTTTCTATAAAGACCATTATTTCTACCCAGCCAAGTTTCCTGGGTCAAATTGTGAATACTCAAACATTTTTGAGAATATTTTTCTCTTATATCAGATTTTAGTCAATGCTACATTGTACTATGTTTAATTTTAATCATTACCAGTTTTCTTGTGTGTGTGTGATTTAGTTTCACAATAATTTGACACAGACAATCAAAGTATACTCAGGGTTAAAAATACTGGTGTCCAAGCATTCTACCTCTTTGATTTCTATGATAGCAATTCTGACTCAGCATTTTAGGAAGATGTTGGCTCTATAATCTTTCCCCTTCACCCCATTTGAAAAATAAGATAATTTTTCAGACACACAAGAGTCAGGCAGAGCCAACTACACATTATTCACATCACTTTTCTTGGGAACTAAAAATTATTTTTATACTCAAACATCTTATTGCGCAACTGTCAAATAAAATTCTGACATTTGTTAAAAATTGGGAAGAAAGACTTTAATACCATTGCAGTAGATGTTATGATCATTGTAACAGGGTTCAAAAGTTGGTAACTCTGAACACAGACAACTCAGGATTTATAGTCAATAGGCACAATAAATCAGTGGATAACAAATTACTGAGAGAAATCTGACAAAACACCAAAGGAAGAGAGACTTTTTTTCTAACAGGATTCTGGATATAGGAAGGCTAAGAAATTAAATATCAGGAAGGGGAATGAAGTTTTCAGTTGATGTAAAGAATATGTGGATTCTTATTAAGTAATATTAGCAGGATTTCTGAAAATGAGCTTCTCAAATCAGGAGCAGGGTAGTAAGTCAAGGTTGGCTTAGTCAAAAGAGGGTTCAGTTAAGCTCGACTAACCTTTGGCCATAAAGGAAGTGCTTGCCAGAATGAAGATGTTTCCCCACATATTCTGAAAATAAACACCAGAAGAGGCTTTGTTTAGAAAATAAGTGCCCGCTTCACCTGAGAATAACTCCATCTTCTTCTCTTCATCTTTTAATTTAGTGTAGCAAAAGAGCACTGGTTATTGCCACAGTTTTTATTGTTTTTTCATTTTTTTTATTATTTTTTTAATACAGATAGGATTTCACCATGTTGGCCAGGATGGTCTCGATTTCTTGACCTTGTGATCCACCTGCCTCAGCCCCCCAAAGTGCTGGGATTACAGGTGTGAACTACTTTGTCCGGCTGTTTTTTCATTTTTTTTTTTTTTTTGAGATGGAGTTTCGCTCTTGTTACCCAGGCTGGAGTGCAATGGCGCAATCTCCGCTCACTGCAACCTCTGCCTCCTGGGTTCAGGCAATTCTCCTGCCTCAGCCTCCTGAGTAGCTGGGATTACAGGCACGCGCCACCATGCCCAGCTAATTTTTGTATTTTTAGTAGAGATGGGGTTTCACCATGTTGACCAGGATGGTCTCAATCTCTTGACCTCATGATCCACCCACCTCGGCCTCCCAAAGTGCTGAGATTACAGGCTTGAGCCACCGTACCCGGCCTTGTTTTTTCATTCTTAAAACAGAGATTTGGCTGACTACGGTGGCTCATGCCTGTAATCCCAGCACTTTGGGAGGCTGAGGCTGGTGGATCACCTGAGGTCGGGAGTTCAAAACCAGCCTGACCAACATAAAGAAACTCTGTCTCTACTAAAAATGCAAAACTAGCCAGGCATGGTGGTACATGGCTGTAATCCCAACTACTCAGGGGGCTGAGGCAGGACAATTGCTTGAACTTGGGAAGAGGAGGTTGCAGTGAGCCGAGATCGTGCCACTGCGCTCCAACCTAGGCAACAAGGGCAAAAGTTCATCTCAAAAAAAAAAACAGGGCAGGCGCTGTGGCTCACGCCTGGAATCCCAGCTCTTAGGGAGGCAGAGGCGGGAGGATAGCTTGAGCCCAGGAGTTTGAGATCTGCCTGGGCAATATAGCGAGACCCGTTCTCCACAAAAAGGAAAAAAACAAAAAGACCAAAAAAAAAAAAAAAAAAAAAAAAAACCACAGAGATTCAGTTTCGTTCAAACAGCAAGTTACCAAACACAAAGATTATGGTTTCTGACCCCTATTGAAGCTAACAATGACTAGAGGATGTTCAAGACAATTGGGTGTAACCAGCAGAATTGATGGAACTTTGGGGAGACTCCTCAGATGGAGCTAACACAGCTGTGTGAGCCATTTTGACTTACTGCTGAGTGGTTAGTGGCTTTGCCTGGCTTTCCTCCCATTCTCCACAGGTTGAGCTGTTTCCTTCATGAGTCGCAATGCAAAAACCTGGGTGTTTCAGTTGAAGGTGCTGCATTTACTCTCCTCTTTTGTTCCTTTCCATAAGGGCCATACATCGTAGCTGCTTCTAGTCAGGCATCTTGGCACCCTTCTCTGCTACAATGCTCTTTGAAATCCACGTAGTTGTTGGTGCAGGCTGGTGCTTCTACAGCCATCTGGGCCATGAGACAGCCTACAGGATAAAAACCATCTACCAAAATATTGTAGCAGAGAAGGGTGCCAAGATGCCTGACTAGAAGCAGCTACGATGTATGGCCCTTATGGAAAGGAACAAAAGAGAGTAAATGCAGCACCTTCAACTGAAACACCCAGGTTTTTGCATTGCGACTCATGAAGGAAACAGCTCAACCTGTGGAGAATGGGAGGAAAGCCAGGCAAAGCCACTAACCACTCAGCAGTAACAGAGTCAAGGGAACCCTGTCCAGGGAAGTGGTGAGTGAATGTGTGACCCCGGAAAACCACACTTTTTTCATGGATCTTTGCAACCCTTGGGTCAGGAGAGTTTCTTGTGAACCCATTCTGGCAGGGCCTTTGGTCTGACACACACAGCTGCCTGGTCTTGGCTGAGCAACTGCTCAGGCACAAACAGAATCTTAGAAGCCTTAGATACTCTGGCTCCGGTATCTCTGGCAAAGGGGACAGCAACTCAGACAACATGGGAGCTTGAACCTCCGTAAACACTCCTAGAAAGGAAGCTGAATCCATGAGGCGGGGCAGCATCAGTCTGTGGGCCCCACTTTCATGGCCCTTCACAGATAAGATTCAATGGCTTGGATTTCCAGTGACCCCTCACCAACAGTGCTGCACCTACCTGGGATGGGACAGAGTCCTGGAGGCAGGGGCAGGCTGCCATATTTGCTGTTTGGACAACTCAGCCTTTCTAGCCTGTAGGTTTAGGAAAGTCCAAACAAAACTGATAGCAGATGGAAGGAAGCCCCCACCACAGCACAGTGGCTCTACTAAAATGTGGCCAGACTGCTTCTTTCAGTGGAACCCTGACACATTTTTTGTTTCAGGGTGGGGCCTCCTACCAGGGCCTCCAGCCAGCCCCTCCCATATTCTCTGGCAGATAAGGTTTTGATGTCTCCCTGGGATGCAGTGCCCAGTGGGAGGCGTGGGCCACCATATTTGGTGTTTGGACAACTCAGACATTCCAGCCTGTGGGCTTAGGAGAGTCCAAAATCTCCAGGGACAGAAGGGATCTCCCAGCAGAGCACAGTGGCTCTACCATAATGTGACCAGACTGCTTCTCTAAGAGGGACCCTGATATGCTCCTTATCTCTGGGTGGTAATTCCCAACCAGGGCCTCCAGTGACTCCCACTGATGTTCTCTAGCCACAGAGGTTTGAAAACTTTTTGGGAGAGTTCCTAGAGACAGGGGTGGGCCACCATCTTTTCTGTTTCAGCAGCTTAGCTGTTTCAGCCTCCAGGCTTTGGAGAGCCCAACCTGATGAGGGGAAGAAAAATGGTACCCCAGCACAGCATGGCTGCTGAATGAAAGTGGGGCTAGAGGCTAGGCTTGGAGGCTAATGCCTATAATCCCAGCACTTTGGTAGGCCAAGGCAGGTGGGTCACTTAAGGTCTGGAGTTTGAGACCAGCCTGGCCAACATGGTGAAACCCAGTGTCTACTAAAAATACAAAAATTAGCTGGGCATAGTGGTGTGTGCCTATAATCCCAGCTACTTGGGAGGCTGAGACAGGAGAATCGTTTGAACTCAGGAGGCAGAGTGAGCCAAGACTGTGGCACTGCACTCCAGCCTGGGTGACAGAGTGGGGCTACAGAATGAGACTCTCTCAAAAAATAAATGAAAGTGGGGCTAGACTGCTTCTTTAAGTGGGTTCCCAGTTCTGTTCTTCCTGGCTAGGTGAGACCTCCTAACCGGGATCTCCAGTCACCTCCTACAGATGTGTTTGGGCCAGCAACATGTCTGTACCTCCCCTGTGATGGAGCTCCCAGGGGAAAGAGGGGATTGCTATATTTGTTGTTTGATAGCTTTCACTGGCGATACCTCCAGATACTGAAAAATCCAAGAACTAGGGACTGGGTCAGATGCCTAACAAACTGCAGCAGATCTACAAAAAATGGCCAAACTGTTAACAAGAAAACAAACAAACAAAAACTCCCATTCAAAGGTCATCAACCTCAAAGATGAAAGGTAGATAGGCACATAAAGGTGAGAAAGAATCAGGACGAGAATACTAAAAACTCAACAAGTCAGAGTGTTCTCCCTTCAAATGAGCATGTTACTTCTCCAGCAAGGGGCTCAGAATGGGGCCAAGGCTGAGATGGCTGAAATAACAGCTGAAGACTCCAGAATGTAGATAAAAATGAACTTCATGAGCTAAACAAGCATGTTCTAATTCAATGCAAGAAAGCTAAAAATTATAATAAAACATTGCAGAAGCTAACAGACAACATAACCAGGTTAGAGAAGAACCTAACCAACCTGGTAGAGCTGAAAAACACAATACAATCATTTTATAATGGAATCACAAGTATTAATAGATGAATAGACTGAGCAGAGAGAAGAATCTCAGAGCTTGAAAACTTTCATTCTAAAGTAAGAAATGCAGACAATAATAGAGAAAAAAGAATAAAAAGGAATTAAAAAAAAAAAAAACTTTGAGAAAAATGGGATTATGTAAAGATACCAAATCTACAACTGATTGGTGTACTGAAAGAGCGGGGGAGACTGTAACCAAATTGGAAAACATATCTCAGAATATCATCCATGAGAACATCCCCAATCTTGCTATACAGGCCAACATTCAAATTCAGAAAATGCTTAGAACCCAGTAAATACTCCATAGAAAGATCATACCTAAGACCTTATAATCAGATTCTCCAGAGTTGAAATGAAAAACAAAAACAAAAACAAAAACAAACGAGCTGGGCACAGCGGCTTCCACCTGTAATCCTAGCACTTTGGGAGGCTGAGGTGGGTGGATGACCTGAGGTCAGGAGTTCAACACCAGCCTGGCCATCGTGGTGAAACCCCTCTTTTAAAAAAAGAAATAGAAAGAAAGAAAAAATGTTAAGGGAAGCCTATCAGACTAACAGCAGACCTCTCAGTTAAAACCCTACAAGCCAAAAGAGATTATGAGCCAATATTTACATTCTTGTAAAGAAAGGAAATTTTAGGCCGGGTACGGTGGCTCACGCCTATAATCCCAGCACTTTGGGAGGCCAAGGCGGGTGGATCACAAGTTCAAGAGATGGAGACCATCCTGGTCAACAAGGTGAAACCCCGTCTCTACTAAAAATATAAAAATTAGCTGGGCATGGTGGCGCGCGCCTGTAGTCCCAGCTACTTGGGAGGCTGAGGCAGGAGAATTGCTTGAACCCAGGAGACAGAGGTTGCGGTGAGCCGAGATCATGCCATTGCACTCCAGTCTGGGTAATAAGAGCGAAACTCTGTCTCAAAAAAAAAAAAAAAAAAAGAAAGAAAGAAAAGAAAGGAAAGGAAAGTTTAACCCAGAATTTTATATCTTACCAAATGAAGCCTAAGCTAGGGAGAAATAACATTTCTTTCAGATAAGCAAATGCTGAGATAACTTATTACCACCAGATCTGCCTTTCAAAAACTCCTGAAGGAAGCACTAATTTAGAAAGAAAAAAATTACCAGCCACTACAAAACCACACTGGAGTACACAGGCCAGTGACACTATAAATCAATCAACCACATAAATAAGTCTGCAAAATACCAGACAAGATCAAATCTACATATAACAATAATAACCTTAAATGTAAAATGAGTAAATGCCCCAATTAAAAGATACAGGTAGCAAGTGGATAAAGGACTAAGACCCACGGGTATGCTGTCTTCAAGACACCCATCTCACTAGGCTCGGAATAAAGAAATGGAGGAAATTTTACCAAGCAAATACAAAACAGAAAAAAGTAGGGGCTGCAATCCTAGTTTCCAACAGACTTTAAACCAGCATAGATCAAAAAAGACAAATAGAGGCATTACATAATGACAAAGAGTTCAATTAAACAAGAACTAACTATCCTAAATATATATGCACCAAACACAGGAGCAACCAGATTTATACAAGAAATTCCTAGAGGTTTTCAAAGAGACTTAGACACCCACACAATAATAGTGGAAGTCTTTTTTTTTTTTTTGAGACAGAGTTTCACTCTTGTTACCCAGGCTGGAGTTGATCTCGGCTCACCGCAACCTCCGCCTCCTGGGTTCAGGCAATTCTCCTGCCTCGGCCTCCTGGTAGCTGGTATTACAGGCATGCACCACCATGTCCAGCTAATTTTTTTTATTTTTAGTAGACACAGGGTTTCATCATGTTGACCAGGATGGTCTCGATCTCGTGATACACCTGCCTCTGCCTCTCAAAGTGCTGGGATTACAGGCGTGAGCCACCGCGCCTGGCCCCAATAGTGGAAGTCTTTAACACCCCACTGATAATATCAGATGGATCATTGAGACAGAAAATTAACAAAGATATTCAGGATCTGAACTTAGCTCTGGATCAAATGGATGTGATAGATAAGAACTGTCCACCCAAAACAGCAGAATACACCTTCTTTTCATCACCACGTAGCACTTTCTCTAAAGTCGGTCACATAGTCAGAAGAAAAACACTCCTCAGAAAATGCAAGACAACTGAAATCATAATAAACAGTGTCTCAGACCACAGCACAATTAAATTAGAACTCAAGACTAAGAAATTTACTAAAAACCATACAATTACACAGAAATTAAATAACCTGCTCCTGAATGACTTTTGGGTAAATAATGAAATTAAAGCAGATATCAAGAAGTTCTTTGAAACTAATGAGAACAAAGATAAAGCATATCGAAATCCCTGGGACACAGCGAAGGCAGTGTTAAGAGGAAAACTTAAAGCACTAAATGCCCATATCTAAAAGCTAGAAAGATCTCAAGTTGACAACCTAACATCACAAGTAAAATAATTAGAGAAACAGGCCGGGCGCGGTGGCTCAAGCCTGTAATCTTGAGATTACACTTTGGGAGGCCGAGGCGGGTGGATCATGAGGTCAAGAGATCGAGACCATCCTGGTCAACATGGTGAAACCCCGTCTCTTCTAAAAATACAAAAAATTAGCTGGGCATGGTGGCGCGAGCCTGTAATCCCAGCTACTCAGGAGGCTGAGGCAGGAGAATTGCCTGAACCCAGGAGGAGGAGGTTGCGGTGAGCCGAGATCGCGCCATTGCACTCCAGCCTGGGTAACGAGCGAAACTCCATCTCGGGGTGGCGGGGGTGGGGGGAAGCTGAGGACCAGAAAGATTAAAAGCTGAATGCTACCAGATTTACAAGAGCTGGTAAAATTTCTACTGAAACCATTTCAAAGAACTGAAACAGAGGGACTCCTTCCTAACTCTTTCTATGAGGCCAGCATCATCATGGTACCAAAACATGGCAGAGACACACACACAAAAAGAAAACTTCAGGCGGGTGTGGTGGCTCAAGCCTGTAATCCCAGCACTTTGGGAGGCTGAGGCGGGTGGATCACAAGGTCAAGAGATCAAGACGATCCCAGTCAACATGGTGAAACCCCGTCTCTACTAAAATTACAAAAAATTAGCTGGGCATGGTGGTGCGTGCCTGTAATCCCAGCTACTCAGGAGGCTGAGGCAGGAGAATTGCCTGAACCCAGGAGGCAGAGGTTGCGGTGAGCCGAGATCGCGCTGTTGCACTCCAGCCTGGTAACAAGAGCGAAACTTCCTCTCAAAAAAAGAGAAAACTTCAGGCCAATATTCTTGATAAACATTAATGCAAAAATTCTCAACAAAATACTGGGAAACCAAATCCAGCAGTACATCAAAAAGCTTATCCACCATAATCAAGTAGGCTTCATCTATGGAATGCAAGGTTGGTTCAACATACACAATCAATATGTAATTCACCACATAAACAGTACTAAAGATAAAAGCACATGATTAGGCTGGGCCCCGTCTCTACTAAAAAAAAAAATACAAAAATTAGCTGGGCATGGTGGCGCGTGCCTGTAGTCCCAGCTACTCAGGAGGCTGAGGCAGGAGAATTGCCTGAACCCAGGAGGCAGAGGTTGCGGTGAGCCGAGATCGTGCCATTGCGCTCCAGCCTGGGTAACAAGAGCGAAACTCCATCTCAAAAAATAAAAAAGCACATGATTATCTGAATAGATGCAGGAAAAGCTTTCAAAAACTCCATTCATGTTAAAAAAAACCTCTCAATATACTGTGTATTGAAAAAACATACCTCAAAATAATAAGAACCATATATAACAAGCCCACAGAAAACATCATAACAAAAGGGAAAAGCTGAAAACATTTCCCCTTAAAATCGGTATAAGAGAAGGATGCTCTCTCTCACCACTCCTATTTAAGTTAGTATTGGAAGTCCTGGCCAGAGCAATACGCAAGATAAATAAATAAAAGGCATTCAAATAGAAAGAGAGAAAGTTAAACTATGCCTAATGGCAGATGTTATGATTCTATATTTCGAAAAACCCATCGTCTCAGCCCCAAAGCTTCTCAGCTGATAGACATCTTTAGCAAAGTCTTAAGATACAAAATCAATGTGCAAAAATTACTAGCATTCTTACACACCAAAAATAGTCAAGCCAAGCGCAAAATCATGAATAAACTGCCATTCACAATCACCCTGAATAGAATAAAACACCTAGGAATGCATCTAATAAAGGAAGTGGAAGGCCTCTACAAGGAGAACTACAAACCACTACTCAAAGAAATCAGAGCCAGGCATAGTGGCTCCTGCTGTAATCCCAGCACTTTGGGAGGCCAAGACAGGTGGATCATGAGGTCAGCAGTTCAAGATCAGCCTGACCAATCTAGTGAAGGCTCATCTGTACTAAAAACACAAAATTAGCCAGGTGTGATGGCACACATCTGTAATCCCAGCTACTCAGGAGGCTAAGGAAGGATAATCTCTT
The DNA here is from genome assembly GCA_031835075.1 of Saguinus oedipus. Classification (NCBI taxonomy): domain Eukaryota; kingdom Metazoa; phylum Chordata; class Mammalia; order Primates; family Cebidae; genus Saguinus; species Saguinus oedipus. The sequence goes on from CM063187.1 coordinate 21,782,682, forward strand.
GACCCCAGAAGGCGGAGGTTGCAGTGAGCTGAGTTCATGCCACTGCACTCCTGCCTGAATGAATGAGACATCATCTCAAAAAAAAAAAAAAAAAAAAAAAATCAAGAGATTATATAAGAAAATAAAAAAAAATTCAATGCTAATGGATAGAAAGAATTAATATTGTTAAAATGGCCATACTGCCCAAAGATATTTGTAGAGTTAATACTATTCCCATTAAACTACCACTGACAGTTTTCACAAAACAAGAAAAATGTATTTTAAACAAGAGCCTGAATAGTCAAGACAATCCTAAGCAAAAAGAACAAAGCTGAAGATATCACGCTACCCAACTTCAAACTATGCCATGGGGTAATAGTAACCAAAACAGCATGATACTAATACAAGAACACACATATACCAATGAAACAGAATAGAGAACCCAGAAATAAGACTGCACACTTATAACCATCTGATTTTTGACAAACCTGACACAAACAAGCAATGGGAAAAGAACTTCCTATTCAATAAATTGTGCTGGGAAAACTGGCTAGCCATATACAGAAAAATGAAACTGACCCCTTTCCTCCATCATCCTCAGCAAACTAACACAAAAACAGAAAACCAAACACCACATGTTCTCACTCATAAGTGGAAGCCGAACAATGATAACACATGGATACAGGGAAGTGAACAACATACACCCAGGGGATGGGGGCAAGGACAGGGAAAGAATAAGGACAAATAGCTAATGCATACAGGGCTGAAAAACCTAGATGAAGGGGCTGGGCACAGTGGCTCATGCCTGTAATTCCAGCACTTTGAGAGGCTGAGGCAGGCAGATCACAAGGTCAAGAGTTCAAGACCAGTCTGGCCAAGATGGTGAAACCCCATCTCTACTAAAAGTATAAAAATTAGCTGGGGGTGGTGGTGGGCACTTGTAATCCCAGCTACTCGGGAGGCTGAGGCAGAGAATTGCTTGAACCTGGAAGTCGGAGGTTGCAGTGAGCCAAGATCACTCCAACCCCGGCAACAGAGCAAGACTCTGTCTCAAAAAAAAAAAAAAGACCTAGATGACAGATTGATAGGTGCAGCAAACCACCATGGCACAGGTATACCACTGACTCCACAGAAATAAAAATACCTATTAGAGAATATTATAAACAGCTTTATGCACATAAGATAGAAAATCTAATACATAACAAACCTGCACTTTCTCAACTTGTATACCAGAAATTAAGGCAAAATTAAAAAAAAAGAAACTGAACTCCTTCCTTACACCATATACAATAATTTGACTCAAGATGGTTTAAAGGCTTAAATGTGGAACCCAAAACTATAAAAACTTTGAAAGACAACCTGGGCAGAACGATTCAGGACGTAGGCATGAGCAAATATTTTATGATGAAGATGGCAAAAGCAATTGGAACAAAAAAAATATATTGACAAATGGGGTCTTTTTAACTAAAGAGCTTCTGCATAGCAAAAAAAAAAAAAAAAACTATCAGAGTAAGCAGACAACATACTATAGAATGATAGAAAATTTTTGTAAACTATGCATCTGACAAAGATTTAATTTCCAGCACTTACAAGAAACTTAAATTTACAAGAAAAAAGCAAACAACCCCATTAAAAAGTGGGCAAAGAACACGAAGAGACACTTCTCAAAATAAGACATATATGCAGCTAATACAGCATATGAAAAAAATCTCAACATTACTGATCATTAGAGAAATGTAAATCCAAACCACAATGAGATACCATTTTATACCAGTCAAAATGGCTATTATCAAAAAGTCAAAAAAAATAACAGACGATGGCAAAGTTGTGGAGAAAAAGGAACATTTTTAGCCTGTTGGTGGGAGTGTAAATGAGTTCAACCATTGTGGAATACAGTGTAATGATTCCCCAAAAACCTAAAGACAGAAATACTTCAACACAGCAATCTCATTACTGAGTATATACCCAAAGGAATATAAGTCATTCTATTATAAAGACACATGCACTCACATGTTCATTGCAGATTTTTCACAATAGAAAATACATTAAATAAACCCACATGTTCATCAGTGATAGACTGCATAAAGAAAATGTAGTACATATACACCATGGAATACTATGCAGCCATACAAAAGAACAAGATCACATCCTTTGTAGAGACGTGGATGAAGCTGGAGGCCATCATGTTTAGCAAACTAACACAGGAACAGAAAACCAAATACCAGATGTTCTCACTTATAAGTGTGAGCTAGATGATGAGAACATACAGAAACATAGAAGGGAACAACATGCACTGGGGCATATTGTGAGGTAGAGAGTGGATGGAGGGAAAGAAGAAATAACTAATGGATATTAGGCTTAATACCTGGGTGATAAAACAATCTGTACAACCAATTTTTATGTCACATATTTACCTATGTAACAAACCAGCACATTCTGCACATGTACCCCTGAACTTAAAAATTAGAAAAAAGAAAAAAAACTTGTAGCAAAAAAATTATTTTTGACTGCCTTGGTGCACAGTCCAGAGTCAGCATGGATTGCCAGTTCTAACATTCTGATTTATGAGAAAGAAAGAATTCTATCTTTTGTCTATACTACTATTATATTGGGTATGCTTCTACTTGTGGGCAAATGTAGTCCTAACCCAAGTGATAGCTTTATCATGGAATCCCTGGTAAACTTCAATAAGACATGTCTCTTTCCCAAGACATTTTTCTATCTGCATAGTGGTGGAGGTAGGAGTGGGGAAGATTTAATCCTGAAGTTCTAGTGTCTTCATGTATCCCACATCTGTAATTCCTTGCACAGTTAATAGCATCTCAGATTCTCTTTGTGGGACTACTCCACAACAAAGTTTCCATCAGTACATGTTTTAAGTGAGGATGTCACCACTTTCTAGATGCAGAGGACAGGGGACATACTGGGAATGCTCCATGGGGAGCTGCTGGATGATAGAGGTGGGGCTCACATGCACAGATTGTCTGTAGGCATTGAAGGATCCTGTGTGCATGATCTTTTCTGAAGAGAAGGTCCAGCTGCCCAGTGCAGAATCCATCTATTTCTGCCCAAGTGAGGAAGATCTGGGCACACCCTGATCACAGCCCTGCTACACCCATCCTAGTTGGTAGGGAGCTTGCACCATCTGCATGCTGAGCACCCAGGCTGGAGTGCAGTGTCACGACTGCAACCTCCATCTCCCAGGTTCAAGCGATTCTTCTGCCTCAGTCTCCCGAGTAGCTGGCATTACAGGTGCCCACGACCACACTCGGCTAATTTTTTATATTATTGCTAGAGACAGGGATTTACCATGTTGGCCAGAGTAGTCTCCAACTCCTGGTCTGAAGCGATCCACCCATCTAGACCTCCCAAAGTGCTGGGATTACAGGCGTGAGCCAATGCGCCCAGCAGACTCCCATAACTTTTTCCCCCCGAAAGTCTCGCTCTGTAGCCCAGGCTGGAGTGCAATGGCGTGATCTCAACTCACCGCAACCTCTGCCTCCTGGGTTCAAGCAATGCTCCTGCCTCAGCCTCCGAATAGCTGGGATTACAGGCACTGGCCACCATGCCTGGCTAATTTTTGTATTTTTAGTTGAGACGGGGTTTCACCATGTTGACCAGGCCTCGTGATCCACTCGCCTCGGCCTCCCAAGGTGTTGGGATTACAGGCATTACCCACTGTGCCTGGCCCTTTGACTCCCATAAATTATTTACTTATCTATTTTTTGAGTCTCCCTCTGTTGCCCAGGCTGGAGTGCAGTTGTATGATCTCGGTTCACTGCAACTTCACCTCCCTGGTTCAAGCAATTCCCCTGCCTCAGCCTCCCGAGTAGCTGGGATTACAGGTGCACACCACCACGCCGGGCTAATTATTTTGCATTTTTAGTAGAGACAGGGTTTCACCATGTTGGTCAGGGTGGTCTCGAACTCCTGACCTCGTCATCTGTCCACCTGGACCTCCTAAAAGCCTGGGATTACAGCCGTGAGCCACCGCGCCCGGCTGACTCCCATAAACGTTTAACACAAGGAAAGAGAAACTGAGAACGCTACTGACCAGAACTCTTCCCATTCATGAACCCAGCACCTGTCAAGGGAGACCTGACGATCCTCCGTGGTCCCTGCACTATCTGGGAGAGACGCGGCGCTGCAGGTGCAGAGCTGCCCAGAGAGGCCTCCAGGACAGGGCACAGTCACTGCGCAGGAAAGAGACAGGATGCCCGGGGGCTCGGCTGTCAGCGCAGCCGCCATCTTATGTCTGAAGGGGACTGAGGCAGAGCTGGGCAAGGAGAATCAGGGTGCAGATTGTGGAGCTGACTGCGGGGAGGCCTGAGTGCAGCCACAGCCGCTTCCCACCGGTTCCAACCAGCCCCTTCCCCTCTATCGGGATGTCCCACCGGCACTCTCACCATTTCTAGGCTTCCGGGGGACCTAACATCTTAGCTGTGGGTCTTCCAATACCTGCAGGTCACAGGGCCACAGAGGCTGAGCCTCCAGGAGCAGAGGACACAGAGAAATGAAAGAGACAAGCAGCTCCGGCTGCAGCGAGAGTCGAAGGCCCCGCTAAAGTCGGAAGCCGCCCTTGTCCGCTTCAGCTGGGTGCCTGATTGGACAGTTCCCAGCCCAGCGTCTATGATTGGATAATGATTAAAACCCCACCCCCTCAGGCCGTGAATGACAGAAGATTTGATAAGACGCTCGGCTAACTGAGGACCAGCAATCTAAGCTGCAACCTTTTCAGACCGGACTCCCTTCCTGAGCTAAGCCAGGCTCACCCAACAGGGTATTTGCCTTTAACCTTCTGTGTAAGCTCATATGCATTTTAAGTAATATACTATATGGTTATTCAAAACTAAAAATATGTATAACAATTATTTTTAAATTTCAGCTTTTATAACCATCCTAGTTTTTTGAGTCATAGTCCCTACCCCCGACAGCCCCGGCCCCGAGGGCATTCAAATCTTCCTGGATGGGCTTGATGCCCGTCACTCACCCGCTCTTTACTCAAGGCCTGGGAGAGTGGTGGGGATTGTAGATCCGGGGTGGGAACCACCTTACACCCAGAGATCACCTGGCCACAGGCCAGCAAGCAAGCCCAAGCAGCACAGCTCTAGACACTGAGCCTCCGCACCTCCGGCTGCACTTTCTAAATATATCAAGTTGTTTTGTTTTGTTTTGTTTTGAGACAAGACTTGCTCTGTTGCCCAGACTGGAGAGCAGCGGCATGATCTCTGCTCACCACAACCTCCGCCTCCCGGATTCAAACGAGTCTCCTGCCTCAGCCTCTTGTGTAGCTGGGACTACAGGTGCATGCCACCATGCCTGGCTAATTTTTTGTATTTTTAGTAGGGACATGGTTTCACTGTGTTGGCCAGACTGGTCTTGAACTCCTGACCTCATGATCCATCCACTGCGGCCTCCCGAAGTGCTGGGATTACAAGCCTAAGCCACTGCACCCGACCTGTATATCAGGTTTTTAAAAACCATAAATAAACAAATAGACACGAAAATAGCCATTTTGATTGAGGAGAAAGTGGGAGCCTAAAGCAGCTGACCCTCCAAGCCCCAGGCCAGGCCAGACCATCTGAACACTCCAAGGCCACATGACAGGTCTCACAGGTACTTGTCAAGCACTGTGCTAGCTTCTCACAGAGTCTCACAATAATACCTCCTCACCAATACCCTGTGGGGAGAGGCCCTGCCTCACTAGAGCACAGAAGGTTTCTAAGCTCTTCCCAGGAAATGGTTAGCAAAGTGTGGAGCTGGGGGAAAGCCCAGTCAGAATAAGTGACTCTCCCTAGACTCCATCCGCTTTTCCACATGGGGCCCAGAGGTGAAGTGAGCAGCCTCCTAACCCCCTCCATCCCACTCTCTCCTCAATCCAAGTGGTTTTGTGTTTGCTTGTTTATTTATGGGATTTTAATAATCTAATTTTTTATTATGAGTAGTTTCAGGCTTGTATATGTGTATTTCTGCAGACTTTATTAAAAAGAAGAGGATTTAAGACAAAACATTTTTAAAAGATCTCAGTGGGGAGTAGACTTTCATGTAACAAACGATGATGTTGACCTCCTTCTGCTGCCTTTGTGCAAAGTATAAATAGTGTAAGAATTGCAGGGCTTGGTGACTCATGTCTGTAATCCCAGCACTTTGGAAGGCCGAGGCAGGTGGATCACAAAATCAAGAGATCAAAATCATCTGGCCAACATGGTGAAACCCTGCCTCTACTAAAAATGCAAAAATTGGCTGGGCGTGGTGGCACATGCCTGTAGTCCCAGCTACTTGAGAGGCAGAGGCAGAAGAATCACTTGAACCTGGGATGTGGAGGTTGCAGTGAGCCAAGATCGCGCCACTGAACGAGACCTGGCTCAAGAAGAAAAACAAAATAGTGTGAGAATTGGCACGTGCTGAATTTGAGAATTGGCATGTGCTGGGTTGTGGTTTCAGTGTGGGAGGGCAGTTACTTAAAGATGGAAAAACAAGTCTCACTGAACTGTAGGAGCCACATTCACCTTTTATCACATTCCTCACCATGGTCTTTCACTTTTCTTCTGTGCTTGAATTTCTTTCAACATACATTTTTTTTAGATGGATTCTCTCTCTTGCCCAGACTGGAGTGCAGTGGTGTGATCTCATTTCACTGCAACCTCTGCCTCTCAGGTTCAAGCAATTCTCCTGCCTCAGCCTTCTGAGTAGCTAAGATAATAGCATAATAATGCTATTATTATTACTATTATTTTTAGACAAAGTCTTGCTCTTGTCGCCCAGGCTGAAGTGCAATGGCGGGATCTCAGCTTTCTGCAACCTCCACCTCCCAGGTTCAAGCAATTCTTCTGCCTCAACCTCTGGAGTAGCTGAGATTACAGGCACATGCCACTATGCCTCTCAAATTTTTGTATGTTTAGGAGAGGCAGGGTTTTGCCCTGTTGGCCAGACTGGTCTTGAACTCCTGACCTCAGGTGATCCACCTGTCTGGGCCTCCCAAAATGCTGCGATTACAGGCGTGAGCCACTGCTCCCAGCCAACAAACATGTTATTTTGATTATATGTATAGGGTATATATATGTGTATGTGTGTGTATATGTATATATAGTGTGTGTGTGTGTGTGTGTGTACACACATACAGGTCTCACTCTGTCACCCAGGAGTGCAGTGACCAAATGATGGGCAGCCTCCATCTCCAGTGATCCTTCCACCTCAGCCTCTCGAGCAACTGGGACTACAGGCATGTAACACCACACCAGTCCAATTTAAAAAAATTTTGTAGAGACTGAATCTCACTACATTGACCAGACTGGTCTTGAACTCCTGGACTTAAGCAATCATTCCACCCTAGCTTTCCAAACTGTTTCAATTGATGGTGTTAGCCATCAAGCCCAGCCAAAAATATTTTTTAAAGAACTATTACAACGAAATTATGAGCTATGGTTGTGCCACTGCACTCCAGCCTGGGTACCAGAGTGAGACCTTGTCTCCAAAAACAAAATGAAACAAAACAACTTATGACCAAATTAAACATCTAAGGTTGTGTCATGTGTGTCTCCTTCCTGCCCTGTAAGAGATCAATGTTAAATATAATGGGTATTGGGAAAACTGTTAGATATTATTAAGAAATTTCTGGGCCGGGCGCGGCGGCTCACGCCTGTAATCCCAGCACTTTGGGAGGCGGAGGCGGGTGGATCACGAGCTCAAGAGATCAAGACCATCCTGGTCAACAAGGTGAAACCTCGTCTCTACTAAAAATACAAAAATTAGCTGGGCATGGTGGCGCATGCCCATAGTCCCAGCTACTCAGGAGGCTGAGGCAGGAGAATCGCTTGAACCTAGGAGAAAGAGGTTGCAGTGAGCCGAGATCGCGCCATTGCACTCTGCACTCCAGCCTGGGCAATAAGAGCGAAACTCGATCTCAAGAAAAAAAGTCCGGCGGGTGGGGAACATGACGGAGTCGGAGCTCGGCAGGAAGAGGGACCGGTGTCTGGCGGATGCGGTCGGGAAGATAGGTACTGGTTTTGGATTAGGAATTGTTTTCTCACTTACCTTCTTTAAAAGAAGAATGTGGCCATTAGCCTTCGGTTCTGGCATGGGATTAGGAATGGCTCACTCCAACTGTCAACATGATTTCCAGGCTCCATATCTCCTACACGGAAAATATGTCAAAGAGCAGGAGCAGTGACGTCACCTGAGAACATCCCAGTGAGAGGACAAGAGAAATCATGTTTATTCCTCAGGAATATGAAGTGCTCTGGAGTAAGCTGCCATTCTTCTGTAACAATGTTATCCGTGATGCTTTAAACTCCAGCACCTGGTTATGTATTTGTAACCAAGTCTGTTTCTGGTTTTGTATTTTTCTCTCTGGAAATTGTAAGGAGGTGGTCTTAAATAAATTAAACAAAAATAGGAAAAAAAAAAGTCCAAATGTTCTTTCTTACCCTTAAGTAGCAAATAGATGCATTGTGCAAACAGACCCAGGTAAGGAAAGAGCAAGTGCATTACAAGTCTCAGCTCACTTCTTAATCAGCTGTAATTCCTTGTGAAGGTTATCTTACCTACTTTAGCCTGTTTTCCTGTCCATAAAATACACTTATGCTGAGGGAAGGGGGGCGATATCGGGAGAATGCTGGTGCTTTATCCAATCAGTGGCGCTGGTGAGGGAACCGCCCAATCAGGCGTGCATTAGGAGAGGAGGGCGTGGCTTCTGGCATTTGGCGGGATCTTTGTCTCTCGCTCCCTGCAGAGCTTTGGCTCTGTCTCTGCTGTTCTGCGTCCTACACCTTGAGATCCACCGTCACCCCTCCCCCGCCCCGTGACTCTGTCACAGCCTCCGTTGCTCTGTGATCTGCAGGTCCTGGGAGACGCACACCTAAGATGCCAGGACATCCTGGAAACTTGGAAAGGGTGAGTGTGCGGGGTTGGACATCCCGAGAGAGGAGAGCAGGCTATGAAACCGACAGGACCGTCCTCCCCACAGTCCGCTCCCGGGTCGCGGACGTGATCCCCGCTGGCGTAGCTCCGCCCCAGGCCCTTCTGACGGCAAGATGGCGGCGAGCCCGCCGCCAAGATCCCCGAGTCCTGCCCGGTCCCAGCTGCGCCCTGTCTGGAGCTCCCTGGGCAGCTCTGCACCCGCAGCCCCGAGTATTTTCCACATTGCCCAGGGATGCCAGGCGAATCTTCAGGACAGAATCCGGACCAGGTGTTTGCGTGGGAGGAACTGCGGCGGGTGGGGTTCCCAGACTCTTTTGTTAAACATTTTTTTTGAGACGGAGTCTTGCTCTTCGCTCAGGCTGGAGTGCCGTGGCGTGATCACTGCAACCTCCGCCTCTCAGGCTCAATCGATTCTCGTGCCTCAGCCCCCCGAGAATCTGGGGTTAGAGCCTGCGCCACCACGCCTGGCTAATTTTTGTATTCTAGTAGAGAACTGGTTTCTCCGTGGTGGAAGGTGGTCTGGAACTCCTGTCCTTACGTGATCCGCCTGCCTCGGCCTCCCAAAGTGCGATTGTAAGCCTGAGCCACCGTGCCCAGCCTCTTCTCTCAAAAATTAAAGGCAGTCAATGTTAAAACGTTAACCAGTTTATTTGAGCAGTGATCGGTGAAATGGAAAGCACCCAGCCGTAATATGTGGCCCACCTGAGAGGCATAAAGGAAAGGTTTTATAAAGGGCGAGGGAGAAGGCAAACGAAATTCAAGAACTGGTTACAGTTATGTAGTCTCCTTATTTGTGTGGTTCAGGTAAAAAAAAAAAAAAAAAAAAAAAAATTGGTAGTTTTCCCAATAATTCCCTGGCAGCATTTTAATTTTATGTGTATATGACAACTATTATGTATCAGACATTTGGATTACACAGATGAACAGGGTTCAACATACCTGCCCTGTAGGAGTTTGTAGTTCATTAGTGTGGATAGGTGGGTAAATGATTAATTTCTTCTAGAGAATAACACTTGTACATAAAAAGACTTGTACTGAGGGGCTGAATGGTTATAGTGATCAGTTGTGCCACTACCATAGAAGTGGGAAAATCAAGGAGGGCTTTACAGAGATGGTGACATTTGAGTGTTGATCAGGGTTTAGAACTTTTTGTGTTAATGCTGCTGCTGCAAAGTATACCTCCCCCGACACCCGGCCCAAGACGGAATCTTACTCTGTCACCTAGGCTAGAGTGCAGTGGTACAATCTCAGCTCACTGCAACCTCCACCTCCCATGTTCAAACAATTCTCCCACCTCAGCCTCCCAAGTAGCTGGGATTACAGGTGTGAGCCACTGCGCCTGGCCCCAGAGTAAAAAATTATTTTCAGCCTGGCCAACATGGTGAAACCCCATCTCCACTAAAAATCCAAAAAAATTAGCGAGACATTGTGGCATTTGCCTGTAATCCCAGCTACTCAGGAGGCTGAGGCAGGAGAATTGCTTGAACCCGGGAGGCAGAGGTTGCAGTGAGCCGAGAACGTGTCACTGTATTCCAGCCTGGGCAACAGAGCAAGACTCCATTCAAACAAAAAAAAAGACTGGGCACTGTGGCTCATGCCTGTAATCCCATCACTTTAGGAGACAGAGGCACTTTGGGAGGCCAAGCATTTGGGAGGCTAAGGTAGGCAGATCATGAAGTCAAGAGATTGAGACCATCCTGGCCAACATGGTGAAACCCCATCTCTACCGAAATACAAAAAATTAGCCAGGTGTGGTGGCGTGCACCTGTAGTCCCAGCTACTCAGGAGGCTGAGGCAGGAGAATCACTCAAACCTGGGAGGTGAAGGTTGCAGCAGTGAGCTGAGATAGCAACACTGCACTCCAGCTTGGGTGCTAGAGCAACACTCTGTCTCCAAAACCAAAAAACAGGTCTCGCTGTCTCTAAGCTGGACCTGGTGACCTTTTTGGAGGGAAGGAAAGAGCGCTGGACTGTGAAGAGTGAGGAGACCGTAGCTGCACAGCCAGGTAAGTGAGAGTGAAGGAAGTAGGTGACCTGGGTGAGAGGTCCAAGGTCAAGAAGCCAGATTTTTTTGTCTTCCATTATTTTATTATTATATGTGTGTATATATATGCAGATCTGTTTTATGTACAACAATTGATTCTATCAAATAATCAGACCAAGGCATTCTGGTAATTTTTCCTCAAATCAATTCAGGTTAAATTAAATATTCATGCACTTCACGGGCTATCAAAACTTGAGATTTCAGTATCAACTTCAGTTCTGAGGCCATACACACAATTCAGAATGTACATTAACTAGGTTAAGGTGATGAAAGGGGGCTCAAAGAAACCACAGGATTCAGAAAATGAAACCGTGTATTTTGTTTGCACGTGAGTCACAATGTCAACAGCAAGTATTTTGCATATCTCATAGCTCTTCAGTTCAGAAGCATAGCAGCTTCTGAACATCTAAGGCGATTGCACAGTAGCAGGGCAAATAACTGGTGTGGGCTCCTAGAGGCTCCGCCCAGGACTAATTTCTTCTCTGCCTCTCCTTTTTTTTGAGACAGAGTCTTGCTGTGTTGCCCAGGCTGGAGTACAGTGGGGCAATCTGGGCTCACTGCACCCTCTGAATCCTGAGTTTAAGTGATTCTTATGCCTGAGCTTCCTGAGAAACTGGGATTACAGCTGTGCATCACCATGCCCAGCTAATTCTTTGCATTTTTTTAGTAGAGATGGGGTTTTGCTATGTTGGTCAGGCTGGTCTCGAACTCCTGACCTCACGTGATCCTCCTGCCTCAGTCTCCCAAAGTGCTGGAATTACAGGCGTGAGCCACTGCACCTGGCCTCCTTTCCTATCTTCCTCATTTTTTTCTCCCTTTCTGTCTCCTTCTGTGTGTGTGTCTTTCCCTCTGTGTTTCTCTTCCTCTTTTTTTTTGAGAGGGAGTTTCGCTCTTGTTACCCAGGTGGGAGTGCAATGGCGCGATCTCGGCTCACCACAACCTCCGCCTCCTGGGTTCAGGCAATTCTCCTGCCTCAGCCTCCCGAGTAGCTGGGACTACAGGCACACGCCAACATGCCCAGCTAATTGTTGTATTTTTAGTAGAGACGGGGTTTCACCTTGTTGACCAGGATGGTCTCCATCTCTTGACCTCGTGATCCACCCGCCTCGACCTCCCAAAGTGCTGGGATTACAGGCGTAAGCCACCGCACCTGGCCCCCTCTTTTTTTTTTTTCTGTATTTCTTTCTCCTTTTTTCTTTCTGTTTCTTTTTAATTTCCTTTTTCCTTTTAGAATTTGGTTTCAGCCAGGCATGGTGGCTCACGCCTATAATCCCAGCACTTTGGGAGGCTGAGGCGGGTGGATCACGAGGTCAAGAGATGGAGACCATCCTGGCCAACATGGTGAAACCCCATCCCTACTAAAAAATACAAAATTACCTGGGCGTGTTGGTGTGCACCTGTAGTCCCAGCTACTCCGGAGGCCAAGGCAGGAGAATTGCTTGAACCCAGGAGGTGGAGATTGCAGTGAGCCGAGATTGTGCCACTGCCCTCCAGCCTGGCTCCTGGTGACAGAGTGAGACTCTGTCTCAAAAAAAATAAAATAAAATAAAAAATAAATAAAAATAAGAACTTGGTTACTTTCTTCCTTCCTACCTTTCTTCTCTCCTTCCCTCCTTTCCTCCTGCCTATTTTCCTTCTTATTTCATGAGCATGCCATCATGCCTGGCTAAATTTTTTATTTCTTGTAGTAGAGATCAGGCCTTGCTACATCCCCAGGGCTGGTATCAAATTCCTGTGCTCAAGCAATTCTCCCATTTCAGCTTCCCAAAAGGGTGAGATTACAGGTTTGAGTCACCATGCTCCATCCTGTTTTATTTTCTTCTTTTTTCTTTTTATTCTTCCTTTTTTTAAATTTTTTTGCCCTCTTTCTTCCTTGCTTATTTCCTTCTTTCCTTCATTTCTTTCTTTATTTTTCATCTTTTTTTTTTTAAACCCAGAGTGGGTCTTGCTCTGTGACCTGGATGTGGGGTGGAGGGGTTGGGGAAGGGGGAGGTGGGAAGCTCACAGACTTAAGATGCCAAAGGGACAGCTTTAGGCCTCGAGTGCCACACATGGCCTGAAGGATGGACCTGGTGGCTTCTTGGCCAGGCTGCTGGGTGACCAGTTGTGGGATGCGAGCTGTGGCCAGTAGTTGTGGCTGCTGGCCTCTTATTTGAGTGGACCAGGAATTGAAAACTTAAGAAGGAAGGTTGGTGGACCTAGAGGCCGGCCGTAGAGGTAGGCCCCTTTGGGGAGAATAAGGTTCCAACGGGACAGCTTCAGGCCGAGAGCACCACACATGGCCTGTAGGGTGGACCCGGTGGGCTTCTGCCTCCGAGAGGCCACTGGCTGGCTTCTCATTCTAGCCACAAGGTCTACAGATGTTGACTAAGAGCATAGGACTTGGTCGCCAACTTGAAATGTTTAAGGTGGACCAGACGGCTCTCACTGGGGCAGTACTCCTTAGGTCCATCAGAAGAGTTCAGTGATGGCTAACTGCGGCCTCCACCTTCCTGAGCTCATCCAGGTGATCCTCCCATTTTGGTCTCCCAAATAGCTGGGGCTCTGGGGATCTTTCTGGGTTTTTGTTTTTGTTTTCTTTTTTCTTTTTGTTGTTCTCTCTCTCTCTTTCTCTCTCTCTCTCTCACACACACACACACACACACACAGACACACACACTCATTCCTGTACACTGAAGTTGCTGTTGTTTTAGATGTGTTTTACCCAGGCTAAAGTTCAGGTGCGTGATCATAGTTCATTGCAACCTCAACCTCCCTGGGCTTGTCTGATGCTCCCGTCTCAGACACGCCTTTCCCAATAGTTGGGACTAAAGGCATGTGCCACCACAACTGGCGCTTTATTTTGTATATTTTACTTATCATTTTTATAGAGATGGGGTTCCATCATGTTTCCCAGGTTGATCTCAAACTCCTGCATCAAGTGATCTGCTGGCCTCAGCCTCTAAAAGTACTGAGCTTACATGCCTGAGATACCATTACTGGTTCTGTCTCTCTCCCTCGCTCTCTTTCTATATATATCTGTTAAACAATCAGACATCTATCTATCTTTTTCTCTCTTTCTCTTTTTTTTTCAGCAGATACCTAGTCTTGCTATGTTTTTCAGGCTCTGATCATATGCATATATTTATTTATTTTAAACTTTATTATTATTATTATTTTAAAGATGGGGCTTCACTATGTTGGTCAGGCTGGTCTTGAACTCCCAACCTCAGGTGATCCACCCGCCTTGGCCTCCAAAGTGCTTGGATTACAGGCATGACCCACCACACGCAGCCTAAACTTTTATTTTTTAATATAGGTGTTGTCTCACCATGCAGGCCCCAGGATAGTCTCAAACTCCTGAGCTCCAGGTGTCCTCCCACATTGGCCTCCCAAAGTGCTGGGATTATGAGGTACCGTGCACAGTCTGGTCATATTTTTGATGTGTTGATTCTTTCCAGTCCAGATACATAATTTTATCCCTGAACATTTGTGACAGTGTGATTATGACCTATGACTTTATCTGACACTGGAGTGATTTGATGCTCCTGCCTCAGTCCAGCCAACAGAAGGGATTGTGACATATTGTTGAACCCAACACCAAGGTGATGTGACTATTCTACTGCCTTGGCACTTCCCAGAGCAAGCATTATGACATCACTGGGTCTTGTACTCAGGTGGTGTGAATCTTCTCTCTAGCCTTGGCTCTTCCACAGGGGACATTGTCAGTCCGACACATAGGTTATGTGACTCTTCTGCCTGTGCCCTGCCCATGTGGGCCATTGTGACATATTGCTGAGTCTAACACCCAAGTGAGGTAACTCTACTGCCTAGACCCTGCCTACAGAGGACATTGTGACATATCCCTACACCCATCACACAGGTAATGTGGCTCTTCTCCTGCCTGCCCCCTGGTCACAGAAGGGATTGTGACTTATCACTGGGCTCACCACCTAGCTAAGTGACTTTTCTTCTCTTCCTAGGTTTTGCCCACAGGGGTTATTGTGACATGTCACTGGGCCTAATACTAAGGTGGCATATCTCTTGTCATGCCACTGCTCTCAGAAGGTGTGGGGATCCATTGCTGGGCCCAGAACAAATGTGATATGAGACTCCTGCCTGGACCCTGCCTAGAAGATGCATTGTAACATATCTGGGGCCCTTTAACTATTTTATTTTATTTTATTTCAACTTTATTTTTGAGACAGAGTCTCCTCTGCCACCCGGGCTGGAATGCAATGGTGTTATCTCTGCTCACTTAAACCTTTGCCTTCTGGGTTCAAGTGAATCTTCTGCCTCAGCCTTTTTTTCTTTATCTTTTTTTTTTTTTTCAAAGGTGGGGTTTCACCATGTTAATCAGGCTGGTCTTGAACTCCTGACCTCAGTTGATCTGCCCGCCTTGGCCTCCAAAGTGCTTGGATTGCAGGCGTGAGTCATTACACCCAGCCTGCCTCAGCCTTTTGACTGAGACCACAGGTGTGTACCACCACACCCAGCTAATTTTTTTATTTTCAGTAGAGAAGAGGTATCACCATGTTGGCCAGACTGATCTCTCAAACTCCTGACCTCAGTCAATCCGCCTGCCCCAACCTCCCATTGTGCTGGGATTACAGATGTAAGCCATTGCACTTGGCCCCCTTTGACTATTTTACGGGACTCTTCCCTCTTACCTGGATGTTGCGCAAAAAGAGATTATGACATAACTTTGGGCCCAGCACCGAGATTATGTGACTCTCCTCTCCTGCCTGCACCTTGCCCACAGAAGAGAGAGGGATTTATTGCTGAGATTAGCATGATATGATTCTTCTGCTGGCTCCCAGAAGTCACTGTAACATGTATCTGGGCTCATCAATGAGATTGTGTGATTCTCACTGCAATCTCAGGCTCCCAGAGTGATTCTCCTGCCTCAGCCTCTCAAGTAGCTGGGATTACAGGTGATTACCACCACACCCAGCTAATATTTTATGTAGAGATGGAATTTTGCCATGTTGGCCCAGCTGATTCGACTCTGTTGTTTGGACCCTCTTCTTGGAATATTGTGACATATTGCTGGGCCCAGCATCTAGGTGATGTGACTCTTCTCTACTGTTTGATCTCTGCCCAAAAAGGGATTGTGATGTATCACTGGATCAAGAACCTAGATGAGGTGACTTCTCTCCAGACTGGGTTCTGCACACATTGTGTATTGAGACATATCACTGGGTCTATCACTGGGTCCAGGACCTAGGCGATGTGACTCTTATCCATGGGCTCTGTACTGGGGTGTTTGTTACCTGTACTTGGCCCTAAACCCTAGGTCATGTGATTCTTTTATTTTCCTGAGCTGCACTCACAGAGAGCATTTTGACATATTTTTGGGCCTATAATTTAGATGATGTGACTCTTGCATGGGCCCTCCCCATAAATGATAGTCTGACATATTGCTGAGCCCAGTACATAGGTGATGTGACTCTTCTCTATGGCTTGGGATTTGCCAGAGCAGGGATTGTGATGTGTTGCCGGACTCACCACCGATGTGTTATGACTCTCCTCTTCTGCCTAAGCCCTGCGTGCGTTGTGTGTTGTGATTTACATGTGGATTCAGCACCTACATGATACTACATTATGACATGGGAACTGCCCACAGAAGTATTTTGGCATATCTCCTTTTCCTCACCTAGGTGATGTGACCTTTTATTTTTACTGTTGCTGGCATATTGTGGGTATAGCGACATATTACTGAGTTTAACACCTATGAGATGGGAGGCTTCTGCCTGGGCCCAGCACGTAAGTAGCCTTATGACATATTTTTGCATCCATTTTCCAGGAGATTTAACTCCCCTTTTCTGCCTGCGTGCTGATCACTGGAAAGATTGTGATGAATTACTGGTCTCAGCAATGAGATGATGTGTTTTTCCTGCCTGGTCCTTGCCCACAGATCATTGTAACATATCACGGTGCCTAGCATCCAGGTGGTGTGACTCTGCTGACTGTATCACTGTACTCTGCTTTCAGGAGGAGATTTTAACATATTCCTAATCAAGCACCCAGGTGATGTGACACTTCTGCCCTGTCCTTGCCCTCAGAGAAGATTGTGAAATGTCACTTCCCCAAAATGCAGGTGATGTGAGTCTAGTGGTCAGTTCCTATTCACTGGTGGGATTGTGATGCATATCTTGCCCAAACTTATACGTGCAATAATGACTCTCATATCTCAAAACAACCAATAGCAGATACACTGTCTCTCATAGCCAGGGTCAGGAAAACGAGTAATGTCTTGGGTCTCCTCTTTGTATGAAGGTCATGAAGAGTTAACACTCTCACATACTTTGTAGAATTGTCAAGAGGTACAGAGAATGTCCTAAAAGAACTCAGCACACAGGAGAGGTTGTGACACTCATGAATAGCCTTCCAACAGTAAAGACTGTCAACCTTCCCCATAAACACAGCTCACTATTGAGGTTCTGAATCTCATATCCAGATGCAGTTGAAAGTTGGAAAATTGAATCTCATAATTTGGTCCATTGAGAGATTAGTGTCTTTGACACCAAGATTGAGCACACCCATGAGTTGGTGACTTCATTAAAATGACACAATTTCCAGGAGGGATTGACGTTCTCATATACAAATTGAGACCATCATTGAGATTGTTACTCATGTTCTTACCCAACATACAGAGGGTATTATGGCTCATACCTAGAACTAAGAAATGTGTGAAATTATTCATCTTATACCTTGACCTTCATGCATGTGTGATTGTGACATATACCTGCATAGCACCTGAGTGATTTGACTCTCCTGCCTGGTTCCTCTTGTATATTATGTATTGTGACATGTGTCTGGTTCTAACACCTTGGTGATGTGAATTTCCTGCATCGGACCTGCCCACAGAGGTGTTATAACATATCTTTTTATTTATCACCCAGGTGATATAATTCTGTTTTTCTTTCTGGGCCCTGCCAAAAGGGAGGATTGTGGCATATCACTGGACCCAGCATGTAGGTGATGTGATTCTCCCATTTCTCCTGGGCCTCACATATTTTGGGTATTGTAAAATATTATTAGGTCCACCACCCATAGGATTGCATGTTCCTGCCTGGGCTTTGCCCACAGGGACCTTGTGACATATATCCATGACCTAAAAGATATGATGCTTCTTGCCTGTACCATGCCCTGCACAGGAAAGATTGTGACATATCCCTGGAACCAAACACCAGGTGATGTGCCTCTTCTGTCTCTGTCTTGCCCTTAGGGAGCATTATGACATAGTGCTGAGCTCAGCACCCAGGTAATGTGACTCTGTTGCCTATGCTGTGTTTTCAGGAGAGAATTCTAACATATTCCTGACTGAGCACCCAGGTGATCTGACATTCCTGCTTGGTTCCTCATTCCCTCAGGGAAGATTGTGAGACATCCTTGGCTGAAATCCCAGGTGATGTGAGTCTCCTGCTAACTGCCTACCTACATATTAAATGATGGCATACACTATAGTCAGCTTTCTTTTTTTTCAGGACAACTTGCTGTGCTACAGTCAGCTTATGTGATGATGACTCTCATACCTCTAGTCAGCTATTAGAAGTAATACTGTCTCTCATATAAATGAGTCACATCTTTGGTCTTCTCTGTTTATGAAGGTCATAAAGAATTAGCACACTCCCACATGTTACATAATGCCCTCGATTGTTATAAAGAGTGTTATCCAGCTGGGCATGGTGGCTTACACCTATAACCCCAGCACTTTGGGAGGCTGAGGTAGGTGGATCATCTGAGATAAGGTGTTCGAGACCAGGCTGGCCAACATGGTGAAATCTGGTCTCTGGTAAAAATTTTTAAAAATTAAAAAAAATTAGCCAGGTGTGGTGGCTTACACCTGTAGTCTCAGCTACTCTGGAGGCTGAGGCAAAAGAATTGCCTGAACTTAGGAGGCGGCGGTTGCAATGAGTGGAGATTGCACCAGTGCACTCCAACCAGCCTGGGGGACAGAGCAAGACTCCGTCTCAAAAAAAAAAGTGTTATCCCAGGGCATAGCACAAAGGTGACATTGTTTCTTATATGCACACCTCACTAATCGTTAGGATTATCACCTTCACACATGGAAAAAGCCCATTGCTGAGGTCTTGAATATCACATGCAAACACTGTCCACAGTTGGAATTGTGACTGTCATGTGAGCTTCCAGCCACAGTTGAGATGGTGACACATTTCTAAACTCAGAACATAGCAGATGAGGGGTCTACTATCTAAACTCAGCCAACTGGAGAGATTTTGCCTCTAATCCCTTGGCTTAGGGCCGCAAGTATGGTCATGAGTGCTTACAAACATGATTTTAGAGTAACTTGTAATTCTCATTTATACTGGATAAAGGCTTTGAGTGTAGTAGCCAGGCACGATGGCTCATACCTGTAATCCCAGCACTTTAGAAGGTCAAGGCAGGTGAATCACGAGGTCAGGAATTTGAGACCAGCCTGGCCAACATAGTGAAACCTTGTCTCTACTAAAAATACAAAAAAATTAGCTGGGCTTGGTGGTGGGCACCTAATGCCAGCTACTTGGGAGGCTGGGGCAGGAGAATCACTTGAACCAAGAGGCAGAGGTTGCGTTGAGTTGAGATCATGCCACTGCACTCCAGCCTAGGTGACAGTGTGAGACTGTCTCAAAAAAAAAAAAAAGTATACTAACAAGACCCAGCACACAGGGGAGATTTTGTTTTTGTTTTTTTAAATGGAGTCTTGCTGTGTCACCCAAGCTGGAGAAATGGGAGTTTTCTCTCCTGGTTTGGTGCTGTCCACAGTGAGCATTATGAAATATTGCTGCCATCTCTCCTAGGTTATGTTACTCTCCTGCCTCTGTTTTGCCCACATGAGTCATTGTGACATTGTGATATATTGCTAGGTATAAAACCCAGGTAATGTAACGCTCTTGTTTGTGATATCATGACATAGCTTTGTGCCAATTACTCAGGTGATGTGAATCTTTTCAGCTGCCTGTTCCTTGTTCACTGGGAGATAATGATACCTATTGCTGGTTTCAGCACTTGTTTGGGTTCTGCCTGCAGGCATTGTCACATATTGCTGCTCATCACACAGGTGATGTGACTCCCTTTTACTGCCTAGTCGCTTCTCACAAAATGTGACATATTGCTAGGCCCAGTACCTACCTGGTGTGACTCTTCTCTCTAGGTTCCATCTGCAGCAGAGATTGTAACATACTGCTGGGCCCAACAGCATACTCTTGCCTTGGGCCTGCCCTCAGAAGGCACTGTAACATACTCATGGGTCCAATGCGATGGTAATGTGTGTCTCCAGCCTGGTCTCTACCCAAAGCGGGCATTGTGACATATCTCTCGGCCCATCAGATGTTTGATATTATCCCCTCCCTCTCCTACCCTGTGTTTGCCTATAAGAAACATTGTCACAAGTTTCTGGGCCCAGCACCTAGGTGATGTCTTCCTGAGACCTGTCCATATGGGAATTGTGATTTATCGTGTGGCTCAGTACTGACTTGATATAACTCTCCTCTCATGCCTAGGCCCTGCTCACGGGTGGGATTGTGACACATAGGTTGGCCTAGCCCCTTGGGTATGTTACTCTCCTCTTATTCTCCAGTCATTTTCACATGGGGCATTGTGACATATGGCTGGACTGAGAACTTAGGTGATTCTACTCTCTACTGTTTGAAATATATCCCAAAACAGAGTTTGATGTATGCTTGTCCAGTTTCCTAGGTGATATTACTCTTTTTCTCTTGCCTGAACCCTGCATACATTATGTATTTTGACACATCACTGAGGCTAACACCTAGGTAATGTCACTCTCCTGCATAAGGTTTGCATACAGGGGTATGACAACGTATCTTTTCATTCATCACCCAGGTTGCTGACTCTCTACTTATGCCTGGGCCTTGATGAAAGAGAAATTGCAACATATCCCTGGACCTAGCACTTAGGTGATGTAACTCACCTTTATTGCCAGGGCATGGAATGATGAGTATTGTGATGTATCTCTGGGCCCAACTCCTAGAGGATGAGAGGATTCTGTCTGGGCCCTGCCTCAGGAAGCTTTGTGGCATGTCTCTGGTCTCAGTACCTAGAAAGATGTGACTCACCTCTTCTACCTGCATTCTTCTCACAGAAAAGATTGAGACATCACTGGACCCAGCAATTACAAGATGTTTCTCTCCTGCCTGAACCTTGCCCACAGGAACATTGTGACATATCCTTGGGCTCAGCACCCAGCTGATGGTACTCTGCCACCTGTTCCCTGTCTGCTTAGGCTATTGTGAAGTATAGCTGGTTTCCATACCCAGGTGATGTAACTCCTGCCAGGCCACTGTCTTTCAGGGATATTGTGACATATCTTTGTTCGAATCACCCAGGAGATGTGAAGATTTTCACCTGCGTGGTCCTTGTTCACTGGGAGATAGTGATACCTATTACTGGTTTCAGCATTGAGCTGATGTAACTTGTCTCTTCTTTCTAGATTCTTGCCCACAAAAAAACTGACATATCACTAGGCCCATAAGCAAAGTTATTTAGCCTGGCCCTGCCCTTAAAAGACACTGCGACATTTTGCAGTTCCCAGCACCAATGTAATTTGCTTCTGCTTAAACCCTGCCTACTGTGGACATTGTGTCATATCTCTTGGCCCATCAACTATTTGATGTAACTCTCCTTTTATTTTTCCTTTGAGAGTGTCATAAGAGAACACAGCCGACTGGTGAGATAGTGTCTCTCGAATACACATGCAGGCAACAGTAAAGATTGTCATTCTCCCACATAAACACATCCCACTGTTGAAGTTCTGAATTTCACAGAGGCTGTCAAAAGTTGGATAATTGCTTCTCATGTTTTGATCTGGTCTACAGGTGGGCTGGTGACTTCCAGACCAAGATTGATCACATGTAAGGCTGTGACTGCACTAAGCAGACACAGTCTGCAGAAGCAATTGTGGCTCTTTTGCACACATTCTGTCATTCTTGAGATTGTGACTCATGTACTTAGACCTAACATACAGGAGGTGTTTACTTTAATACCTTTAGAACCTGTACATGTATGGAATTTTTTTTTTTTTGAGACGGAGTTTCGCTCTTGTTACCCAGGCTGGAGTGCAATGGTGCAATCTTGGCTCACCACAACCTCCGCCTCCAGGGTTCAGGCAATTCTCCTGCCTCAGCCTCCTGAGTAGCTGGGATTACAGGCACATGCCACCATGCCCAGCTAATTTTTTGTATTTTTAGTAGAGACAGGGTTTCACCATGTTGACCAGGATGGTCTCGATCTCTTGACCTCGTGATCCACCCACCTCGGCCTCCCAAAGTGCTGGGATTACAGGCTTGAGCCACCGGGCCCGGCCAACATGTATGGAATTTCTAATCGCTGAACTTTCCTGCATGTGTGATTGTATGAATATGCGAAGCAACTTTGTGATTTGACTATCCTGCCTTGGTGAAGCCCACAGATGAGATTGTGACATATCACTTGACTCTGCACCTCCAAAATATAACTCTTTTTCTCCAGACTCGGAGCTGCCCACCGGGTTCATTGATATATGCTATTTTCAGTAGAGATGGGGTTTCACCATGTTGGCCAGGCAGGTCTTAAACTCCTGACCAGGCCGGGCGCGGTGGCTCAAGCCTGTAATCCCAGCACTTTGGGAGGCCGAGGCGGGTGGATCACGAGGTCAAAAGATCAAGACCATCCTGGTCAACATGGTGAAACCCCGTCTCTGCTAAAAATACAAAAAATTAGCTGGGCATGGTAGCGCGTGCCTGTAATCCCAGCTACTCAGGAGGCTGAGGCAGGAGAATTGCCTGAACCCAGGAGGCGGAGGTTGCGGTGAGCCGAGATTGTGCCATTGCACTCCAGCCTGGGTAACAAGAGCGAAACTCTGTCTCAAAAAACTCCTGACCGCAGGTAATCCACTCACCTCGGCCTCCCAAAGTGCTTGGATTACAGATGTGAGCCACCACACCCAGCCTATATTTTTCATGTTAAGTCATATTACTAGGGCGAACACCTATCAAGTGGGAGGCTGCCACCTGGGCCCTTTCTCCAAAGGGCCTTGTGACATAAATCTGCATCAGTAACCTAGGAGATGTGACTCCATTTTTGCCTGTACTCCCCACAGAAAAAATTGTGGCTGGCCCAGGTACCAGGTGATGTGTGTCTCCTGCCTGGGCCTGGACCACAGAGAACATTGTTACTGATTGCTGGGCTCAGCACCCAGCTTATATAACTCTGCTGTCTGTGTTCTGCTTTCTGGAGAAGGTTGTAACTTATTCCTGGCTAAGTATTCCAGTGATGTCACCCTCATGACTGATCTCTGCCTTCAGAAAAGGTTGTATCATATTCCTGGCCAAAGACTCAGATGATGTGACTCTACTCTCACCCTATCCTGCTTGTGAATAGGTAGAGAGGAGAGTCACATCATCTGAGTTTTTGGCAAGGAATAAATATAAATATAAATATTTATATTTATATATATTTATATATAAATAAAATATAAATATATAAATAATATATATATAATATAATATATATATATATATATATATATTTTTTTTTTTAAGAGACGGGGTTTCACCATGTTGGCCAGCCTGGTCTCGAACTCCTGACCTTGTGATCCACCCACCTCAGCCTCCCAAGATGCTGGGATTTCAGGCATGAGCCACCGCACCTGGCCTGATTTTTGTGTTTTAAATAGAGACAGGGTTTCCCAATGTTGGCCAGGCTGGTCTCGAACTCCTGACCTTGTGATCCACCCGCCTCAGCCTCCCAAAGTGCTGAGATTACAGGTGTGAGCCACTGCGCCTAACTTGTAAAATATATCTTGACCTAGCTCACGGATGCAATGATTACTTTCACACCATCTAATAGGAGAGATGTTGTGTCTTATAACGAGGCGTAGGCTCATGAATGTGATCCTGGGTCTCCATGTACAAAGGTCATGCCTGCAGGCCAGGCATGATGACTCACATCTGTAATCCCAGCACTCTGGGAGGCTGAGGCAGGCAGATCACTAGTTCAGGAGATCAAGACCATCCTGGCCAATATGGTGAAGCCTAGTCTCTACTAAAAGTACAAAAATTTGCTGTGTGTGGTGACTCATGCCTGTTATCTCAGCTACTCGGGAGGCTGAGGCAGGAGAATCACTTGAACCTGGGAGGTGAAGATTGCAGTGAGCTGAGATTGTGCCACTGTACTCCAGCCTGGTGACAGAGTGAGACTGTGTCTCGAAAAACAAAAGACCATTTTCTTGTATACTAAATAACTCTCTTGTACAGAGAATATCATTACAGAGTTCAGCATACAGGTGAGATTGTATTTCTCATATGCACTGCCCCCAACCATTAGGATTGTCACCTTGACACATGGACACAGCCCACTGGTGAGGCCCTGAATCTCACACACAGACAGTCTGCAGTTGAAATTGTGAATATCATACGTGAACATCTGGCTAGAGTTGAAATGATGACTGATTTCTAAATCCACTTCATAAGCAGGTGAGAATTCTATCTGAACCAATGAGAATTCTCCCTGGGCTTAGGGCCAGAGCAAACAGTTCATGGAAGTGATGAAAGCTCTCGACTTTTGGGGCAGGCGCGGTGGCTCACGCCTGTAATCCCAGCACTTTGGGAGGCCGAGGCGAGTGGATCACGAGGTCAAGAGGTCGAGACCATCCTGGTCAACATGGTGAAACCCCGTCTCTACTAAAAATACAAAAAATTAGCTGGGCATGGTGGCATGTGCCTGTAATCCCAGCTACTCAGGAGTCTGAGGCAGGAGAATTGCCTAAACCCAGGAGGTGGAGGTTGCGGTGAGCTGAGATTGCGCCATTGCACTCCAGCCTGGGTAACGAGCGAAAATCTGTCTCAAAAAAAAAAAAAAAGCTCTCGGCTTTCATGCAAAGATCCGGTTGGTGAGATTGTAACTAGCATACCTCAGACCCAACATAAAGAATGTGGTGACTCTCATACCTACAACTGGGATATGTGTGGAATTTATAATTTTTTACTGGACTTTCCTGCAGGCATGACTAACATATGCCTTTGTTATGCACCTCAGTGATTTGACTCTTTTGCCTTGGCCCAACCCAAAGTGAAGATTGTGGTATATCACTGGACGCAGCACCTCAGTGATGTCACTCCTTTTTGGACCCCACAGGTTTGGGGTATTGTTAAATATTGCTGGATCCTGCACCCAAGTTATGTGACTCCAACCTGTGTCCTGCATGTTGTGCCATATCACAACAGTATGTCACATTAGACATTCTTACGTACTGCTGGGCTCAACACCTGGGTGATGTAACATTTTCCTGGGCTGTGACTACAATGGGTTTTGTGACATAACTGAATGTCTCACATGGTGATGTTACTCTCCTTCTGCCTGGTCTCTGCTCATAGAGAAATTGTGACATCATTGGCCTAGCATCTAGGTGATGTGACTCTCCTTTTTCTCAGGCATCACATATTTGAGTGTTGTGACATATCACTGGGCTGAACACCTAAGTGGTGGGAGTTGCCTACA
This sequence comes from Saguinus oedipus, assembly GCA_031835075.1. Taxonomy (NCBI): domain Eukaryota; kingdom Metazoa; phylum Chordata; class Mammalia; order Primates; family Cebidae; genus Saguinus; species Saguinus oedipus. Next base: position 21,808,104 of record CM063187.1, read on the forward strand.
TGGCTCCTTCCCCTTCCTGCAGGTGGCATTGTGACATATCTCTGCATTTATTACCTTTTTTTTTTTTTTTTTTGAGACGTGGTTTCACCATGTTGGTCAGGCTGGTCTTGAATTCCCGACCTCAGGTGATCTGCCTGGCCACTTTTCTTTTTTTTTTTTAAGTTTCATTCTTGTTGCCCAGGCTGGAGTACAATGGCGCCATCACGGCTGACCACAACCTTTGCCTCCCGAATTCAGGCAATTCTTCTGCCTCAGCCTTCTGAGTAAATGGGATTATAGGCATATGCCACCACACCCAGCTAATTTTGCATTTTTAGTAGAGATGGTTTCTTTATGTTGGTCAGGCTGGTCTTAAACTCCCGACCTCAGGTGATCCACCCATCTTGGCCTCCCAAAGTGCTGGGATTACAGGTGTGAGCCACCGCGCCTGGCCTGCATTTATTACCTAGGAGATGTGACTCTCCTCTTCTGCCTGTACCCTGCTTACAGGAAAAATTGTGGCATATTTCTGTGGCCAGCAACCAGGTGATGTTTCTCATGCGTGGGTCTTTAATACAGGAAAGATGGTTGACATATTGCTAGCCCCAGCATCTAGGTGATGTGACTCTTCATCTGCCTGATCCCTCCTTACAGGAACATTGTAGCATATTGCTATGCCCAGCACCTAGCTGATGTGACTTTTCCTTTAGGTTTTGCCTGCAGGAGACATTGTGGCATATTGCTGGGCACTGCACTGACATCATGTGACTCTTCTGTCTGTGGTTTGTCCACTTGGGCCATTGTGACATATTGATGAGTTCAACATCCAGGTGATGTAACTTTTATGGCTGGGTTCTGCCTCCAGAGAACATTTTTGAATGTCTGCACCAATCACACAGGTAATGTGATTTTCTTCTGTTACCTGCTCTCTGCTCACAGGCAGAATTGTGACCTTGGCCAGGTGCGGTGGCTTACACCTGTAATTCCTGCACTTTGGGAGGTCGAGGCCAGTGGATCACCTGAGGTCAAGAGTTCGAGGCCAGCCTGAATACAAAAATTAACCAGGCATTAGCCAGGTGTGGTGGCACATGCCTTTAATCCCAGGAGATTGAACCCAGGAGACGGAGGTTGCAGTGAGCTGAGATTGCGCCATTGCACTCCAGCCTGGGCAATAAGAGCAAAATGCCATGTCAAAAAAAAAAAAAACTGGCATGGTGGTGGGCACTTGTAACACCAGCTACTCAGGAGGCTGAGGCAGGAGAATCACTTGAACTTGGGAGGCAGAGATTGCAGTGAGCCAAGATCATGCCACTGCACTTCAGCCTGGATGGACAGGCTGGGTAACAGAGCAAGATTCCATCTCAAAAAGAAAAAAAAAAAAAAATTGTGACCTTCTGTAGCACATAGCTGATTTGACTGTGCTTTGTGGAGTATACCAAACAGGTTGTCAAACTGATGGTCTGTTTACTAAAATTTTATTTCCACGATGGTGTTGGAGTGGCAGCAGCAGAATCCATGCCTCTTTTCCTGGAGTGTGCCAGAGTCTGTGGTCCTGAATGTCTCACACAGATGTGGCAGTTTATGTATAACACTCTAATTAAGGCCACTGGTACAGAACCAGATTCAGACGTCTTCAGAAATAATGCATTCTTTTTTTTTTTTTTTTTTGAGACGGAGCTTCGCTCTTGTTACCCAGGCTGGAGTGCAATGGTGTGATCTCGGCTCACCGCAACCTCTGCCTCCTGGGTTCAGGCAATTCTCCTGCCTCAGAATCCTGAGTAGCTGGGATTACAGGCACGCGCCACCATGCCCAGCCAATTTTTTGTATTTTTAGTAGAGTCGGGGTTTCACCATGTTGACCAGGATGGTCTCGATCTTTTGACCTCGTGATCCACCCGCCTCAGCCTCCCAAAGTGCTGGGATTACAGGCTAGAGCTACCGTGCCCTGCCTTTTTTTTTTTTTTTTTTTTTTTTTGAGATGGAGTCTTGCTCTGTTGCCCGGGCTGGAGTGCCATGGTGCAATCTCAGCTCACCACAACTTCCTCCCGGGTTCAAGCAATTCTCCTGCCTCAGCCTCCTGAGTAGATAGGATTACAGGTGCCTGCTGCCATGCCTGGCTAATTATTTTTGTATCTTTTACTAGAAATGGGGTTTCACCATGTTGGTCAGGCTGGTCTCAAACTCCTGACCTCAGGTGATCTGCCCATCTCAGCCTCCCAAAGTGCTGGGTTTACAGGCGTGAGCCACTGCACCTGGCCAAAATAATGCATTCTTTTGCAAAGTGGGTTGAAGTAATGGGAGATGAATGCCTTAATGAACAATTTGAAGAACACCTTCACCATACATGTGCAAAACCTTCTGACGGCTGTGTCATGGACCATGGTCACTCATATTTGACTCACAATAAATTTCTTCAAATATTTTACAGAGTGTGACTCTTTGTCTACACCACTAATGTGTGCAGCACTCTTACTGTGCCAGCCAGTAATTCAAAGCTGTTTAGATATTTTTGCTCATTAAATTTTCATCAGCAAAATCTCTGTAGGCAAGTTTAATGATTTTTTTTTTTTTTAAGATGGGGTTTCACCAGGCTGGTCTTGAACTCCCAACCTCAGGTGATCTGCCCGCCTTGGCCTCCAAAGTGCTTGGATTACAGGCATGAGCCACCATGCCCGGCCAAGTTTAATGATTCTTCATGTCACAGACAAGGTGACCGAAAGGGGAAAAAAAATTCAGAAACTTGCCTAAAGTCAGCCAGATAGAAAGTGGTGAGCTCAAGTGTGGTCTGACCTCCCTCTTTTACAGACAGTGCCATTGTGCACTAATTAATTCAACAACTATTCATTGAGCATCTGCCATGGGCCAAGCACTGTAATTGGCACTGGGAATATAGTGGTAAATGGGACACAGCAAACAGGACCAAAAGTTTGAAGATGTAAACAACAAAATACCAAGACTATATCAGAGAATATGAGGTGCCAGAACATGCTGCTGCTATAAAGAATGTGTGCCCACAGGGTTTTCAGGGGTAGGTTCTAATTAAAAGGAGGTGGGGGCTGGGCATGGTGGCTCACCCCTGTAATCCCAGCACTTTGGAAGGCCCAGGTGGGTGGTTCACAAGGTCAAGAGATCGAGATCATCCTGACCAACATGGTGAAATCCCCTCTACTAAAAATACAAAAACTAGCCAAGTGTGGTACCTGCCTGTAGTCTCAGCTACTTGGGAGGCTGAGACAGGAGAATCAATTGAATCCGGGAGGTATAGGTTGCAGTGAGCCAAGATCATGCCACTGCACTCCAGCCTGGGGACAGAGCAAGACCCCCTCTCATGAATTGAATGAATGAATGAATGAATGAAGGTGGATGCAGCAAAGCTTTACACAGAGGACCAGAGCTCAGCCAGGCCTGGAGGCTCATCACTGTGAGTATATAGAGTTTGTCTCAGTTTCTTTGTATGCAAACCCTAAAATCTTTGAAATATCTGAAATGAGAAGTGTCTTTTGTATGTTAATGAGATGGCTTATGGCTGGGTTGCAGTGAGCCAAGATTGTGCCACGGCACTCCAGCCTGAGCAACATAACAAGCTCTCATTGATTAACAACAACAAAATTTTTTTTAAAAAGGCTCAGGCCTATAATCCCAGCACTTTGGGAGGCCAAGGTGGGTGGATCACGAGGTCAAGAGATCAAAACCATCCTGGTCAACATGGTGAAACCCCGTCTCTACTAAAAATACAAAAAAAAAATTAGCTGGGCATGGTGGCGCGTGCCTGTAATCCCAGCTACTCAGGAGGCTAAGGCAGGAGAATTGCCTGAACCCAGGAGGCAGAGGTTGCGGTGAGCTGAGATCATGCCATTGCTCTCCAGCCTGGGTAACGAGGGAAACTCCGTCTCAAAAAAAAAAAAAAAAAGAGATGGAGTCTGGCCACTGTTGAGCAGGCTGGAATGCAGTGGCGTGATCTCTGCTCACTGCAACCTCCACCTCCCAGGTTCAAATGATTCTCCCTCCTTAACCTCCCCAGTAGCTGAGACTACAGGCATGTGCCACCAAGCCTGGCTAATTTTTGTATTTTTAGTAGAGATGGGGTTTCACCATATTGGCCAGGCTGGTCTCAAACTCCTGACCTCAGGTGATCTGCCCACCTCAGCCTCCCAAGTGCTAGGATTACAGGTGTGAGCCACCATGCCCAACCCTGTGGCCTAGGATTTTTGTGTGGCAGATTGGTACACGTCCTGGATGAGCCTTTTTTCTGGTGACAAGGTTTTGCTCTTCTTGTCAAAGTTGGAGTGCAATGGTGCAACTTCCACTAACCACAACCTCCACCTCCTAGTTCAAGCAATTCTCCTGCCACAGACTTCTGAGTAGCTGGGATTACAGGCATGCACCACCACACCTGGCTAATTTTGTATTTTTAGTAG